>JAUMJL010000597.1:0-1240000 GCA_033558185.1 Dromococcyx pavoninus | reverse complement strand
TGGGCCTTGCAGTAATGGAGGAAGAACGGTTAAAAATATTCCCTCGAAACCATGGTGTGAGAAGAATAAGGCAATTAAGAGGAATCAGTAGATATCCTGTCTTTACAGTTTATTATATACATATTTTTAATGAGTATTTAATCTCTAATGTTGTGTGATGGATTAGAAAAGAGGAGGAGCCGGGCCTCTTTCTGTGCATACTTTTATATTTCCCCTTCACTGAACATTTTCTCTGGCCAAATTGTTTAACTTGAGCTGGTTGGAGGTGTTCCAACACAGCAGAGCTTCACTGAAAAGTAACACTGGGTTGAATCCCAAAATGCAGACTTGTCAGCATTGTATTGTGTTCAAATTTGCCTAATCTTGGGATGAATTATGAGGGGAACTGGGAAGGGTCCTTGTTGGTTCCTGTCCTCCACGATGTGTGTCCCAGGCCCTGGCAGACTTGCCTGCGCCATGTCTGCCACGTGGCCTGGGGCTCTGGGGCAGTCCTGTAAGTAGTTTGGAACATGGGTGTTTATTGGTTCTTTCAGGAATAAAGCTCTGCTTTTGGAAATATGAGTTTTTAGACAGTGTTTCCCATAGAGGTTGTAGCCAACAATATGGAAAGTCTTCTGTAAGTGCATCGTGTATGAGGCACTTGCCACAGTCTTGGAGAAGACCGTCCTAGCTGGAAGGAGGTATCAAAACTGTATGAGTTCAGGGCTCAATCCCACAGTGTTGAAGGACCTGAAAGATTTGTCATTGGCATCAGTGAGGTAAGATGGGAGTAGAAACCACTAGTAATGCTAGTTAATCCTCTGCTGGGTAGACGTTTGTAATGTCAGCTGAGGACCACCACCCTCATTCAGTTAAGGGCCAGCATTGTGCTGAATTCAGACTCCTTGACCAGCCCTTGGTTCCCCTTTCAGACGTCATCTCACGTCCAAGTTGCATCCTTTGTTTTCATAGAGAAGTCTGGGAAAACTAGGTCAGTTTATCCAAGTAGAAATTATTATTTTATTGAGTTAACTCTGTGATGACCTGCTGCCTGTTTGCCTTCTCAAAATGAACTCCCTTGTGTGCAGTAAGTCTTGCTCTGAAGTTGCAGAGGCCTCAGTAACCACTTTGATTTCAAACCAACAATAAAAAGACTGCTTTTTTTAGTATCTTGCTGTTTCCCAGAAACAACTGTCTGTCTGCTTTGCTCCTCATATGATCACTACATCAAGCTGGTCTGGTGTACTGTGAAAGGACTTATATAGAAAGGTTATGTGCTGGCTTTACTGGGGATATTTAAAAGATCTTATGCAGAAATCAGCATTTGATGCTGCTTCACCCTGTCTGGCAGAATTAAGCTCTTTAAGCCAGTCCTGTAGTTAAGAGCACGCCTTATTTTTTAAATCCTGCTATTTCAGAACTTCAGTCCCAGACAAGGACAAGAAAGCAGGTTTTTTTAAGACTGAAAGGGTAGTTGGAACGTATTTTAAAGAACTTCTTTGGCATTGTGTATGAAAGATAAAATATATCAAAATAGACAGTCTGATAATTAGGTGCAGGCTTGTGGAGTGATTCATGTCATAACGTGAGTGCAGAAACAGCTGAGGTTGCTGCAGGTGTGTTAAGGGAATTCAACCCCGTAATGCTGTGATGCCTCTGCCACTACATAAAGCAGGAGTACAGATGTCCAGAGAGCCTGCATTAATAGATGAAAAGCAATATTTCTGTATGTGAATTATGGATGGAGCGGTATTTATTAAACACACAAGCAAAAACCTTTGTCTCTTAGGCACTTTTTGCTTTGAAGAGTCACATTAGAGCCTGCTGCTGTCCCAGGCACAGAGATCCTGGGCACGAGCTGGGGCTTTGACTGCTGCAGGGTAAGCCCCACTGGGGCTGAAAGCTGAGTTACGCCTTGCATGGACAGAAAAGGATGTCATGCCTGATGAAAAACCTGGAAGGCAGACATGTTTCAAGTGCTTTAGCTCACTGGTGTAGCATTTCGGGGTGGGCAGTGAGACACTAAAGCTGAAAGTGAATAAACTTGTTTACCTGTGTCAGCAGCCAGCTTCAGCAGGGCTTTTACGGGAATCTGGTGACGTTGCCAGCCTGACGCTCCCGGAGCCTGCTGGCTGGCTTAGCTTGGTCTTCCCGAAATCTTGTGGTAGAAAGAAAAAGAAGTCCCCTGACCTCAATTCTTTCTTTCTGCTTAGGTTACAGCTTGTGAAAAAAGTATCCCGTCCCAACAACAAATTTGCAGAATGTTTATTCCAATTGCTCAGTTTTGGGGAAGGGAGAGGAAGTAAACACATGCTAAAATGCAGTGAGATACAATAGTATTGTTTGAGCATGTTGTTTTACCATTTGATGTAACCTTTCTTTCAGTATTATGGCAAAACTATTTTAATGACAGATGCTGTTCCTTAAAAAATCTGACCCAGCTGCAGACCAAGCCCACCAGCAGGAGCAGATGCATTCCCACCAACTGCATTGTGCCACACATCCACGTGAGGCCTAAACAGCAAAGTTTTGGGCTGATCTTGCAGTGCTTTTAGGTCCATCTGGTTAGGTAACACAGTTCTTACCTTCTTTTGCTCCCAGGCTGCCTCTTCTGGTGGAGCAGGTCATTTGGTGGCAGCTCCAGCCAGCCAGGAGCTGCATGGTTCTGGAGCTGCACACTCTATGTTGCCCCTGCCCACTGCTTGAGAGCTGGAAATAACCTCCTGATCTTAATTATATATGTTAGTAGTAGAGGTATCAACAAGCCTTTGGTCTTAGGAATGAATTTGAGCAAGCTCATATGATGTGTTTTCCACTTTGGCTTCAGAGGAATAGGTAAGTAGAAGCTGAGCTATTTCTTTGCTTTCATTATCCCTGGCCTAGTGGGAGGCCAGGGCTGCAAGCTGCTGAGGCTGTAACGCAGGCTAACGCTGCGATTCAAGACTACAACTCCTTTTCTGAAAGCGCACTGGGAACAACTGTTCTCCACCTTCATGATCTCAATTTATGGTTGCGGGAGGCAATGTGTTCTTTTGTGCTTGACGAAGTACACTGCGCATGCAAGCCTCTTCAGATGGGTTGTCAGTTGGCAGCTCTCTTGCTGGATGTACCTTTACGCAATTGCACAAGGCACCAGGAGGAACAAATGTGAAATTTAGCCTTGGGGGCAAAACAAAGAAATGAAACTTAGGTATGAATGTGGTGTTATCCATCTGCGGATACAGATATTAGACTTGATCTCCTACTACGCTACTGTAGCTTTACAGTAATAGGACTCTGATGCGATCAGTGGAATAGCACCACTGCAACACAAAAACATCAGCAGTGATAAGTTGAGGCTGTTATTTTTAATTCTGTTGAATAACGTAGGATTTTGGGGAAAGTTAGACTGCATTCACTGCATGAAACCAGCCATAGTAAAAGGGAGAAAAGAAAGTGATGTGCTGTCTTGTTTTTCACAGAATGGTTTGGGACCTTAAAGATCATCCAGTTTCAAACCCCTGCCTTGGACAAGGATACCTTCCACTAGATCAGGTTGCTTAAAGCCTCATCCAGCCTGGCCTTGAACACCTCCCAGAGATGGGGCATCCACAGCTTCTCTGGGCAACCTGTGCCAGTGCCTCACCACCTTCACAGTAAAACATTTCTTCCTAGTATCTAATCTAAATCTTCCCCTCTTTCAGCTTAAAACCTTTACCCCTCTTCCTATCACCACACTCCCTGACAAAGAGCCCCCAGGTACTGAAAGGCCACTGTAAGGTCTCATGGGAGTCTTCTTCAGGCTGAAAAACCCCAGCTTTCTCAGCCTGTCCTCACAGCATAGGTGCTCCAACCCTCTGATCATCCTTGTGACCTTCTGCTCTTCCTTCTGAGTGGCCACATGCAAGCAAAGGGAAGGGGTCTTCCAGTTCACCTCTTTTCTTCTTCTACAGAATTGTAGTCTTTCCATTTGCTGTCCTATGAGTTCTATTTTATCATACATAACCAGGAAGCCTAAATTTGTCCCTTTGCTGAGACTCACCCATCATTACCTTGAATGAAAGTGCTTATTATGGAGAGTTGTTTTGTTGGAGGAGTCTGTTAATGGCATTGTCAGGAAAGAGGCTGCAATTTGTCAGGGTAGGTAGCTTTCCAGTTAAGTAAAAAGCAAGTCACGTTCTTCTCCTCTGTGCATGTTAGAATAAGAAATAAAATAGCTGCAGCAGGTTGAAGTGTATGAAGTGCTACAGCCAGGGCAGGTAGCGGGCAGGAATAGAGAGCGGTGTCTGGTCTTAGTTTACAGCTGTGCACTTGCCTAGCCTTTAGCGGTCCTGGATAATGCTCAACAAATTGAATTGATGCCTTTGGATAACCCCAGCCTCTCCTGGTTGGAAGGCATCGTACCACCGTGACTGTCTCTTAAGAGAAATTAATGTAATATCTGGAGATGAGTAGACTGATTTACCTTTTGGTGACCCTAGAAAGAAAGGTCAGATTCAGGATATTTTTACATGTAATCGGTTATCCATAAAGAGTTAGTGTACCAGGCTTCAAGATTATAGCTCAAAAGGGCAGTTGCTTTGAGAAGGTAGCTCAAAAGGGCACTTGAACAGCTGAAATCGGATGAGACAGATTTAATGGCCTCTTAGTGACTTCTGACCGAAAGTTCAGAGTTTGAAATTAAGGGATTTTTCTTTACTCAGCCTGTGGTAAACCAAATGCACTATAGCTTAGTAGAAATTTAATTTCAGGCTGACTGTTCAGAAGTGATTTTTAACTGCTGTATATGCACTTGGTCACCTCAGCTGTAAGGAAGAGAAAGAATAATCGCATTGTGTTTGTGGTCTTGGATATTTTTAGCTCATGTGTTAAAACACTGCAATTCTAGAAAACCCGTCCGCCTGTTCCCCAGAGTACATCAGTTTAACCAGCTGTGTGCAGAATTTTATCTAGACTGCCAGAGAAGTTCCTAGTAAATCCACTGGGATTTTGGCAGCCAAAACAAGTAAAGAGTAAGCACAATACTTCATTTCCCTGAGGGTTTTAGTTTCTTGGGGTTTCTGCTGTAGGCTGGAACTGGACAATGGGTTACCCACAGAAGCCCTTTGAGTTTGGGAAACCTCATAGGGCAGAGTGATTGATACCCAAAATTTTTTCCCATTTCTGCACTGAGCAGGGAAAGGGAAAACTGGCAATATCGATATCACTGAGTGATGCTATTACTCTGGAAAAAAACCTGTTGCAGATGATGCGGTAGATCTTAATAAAAAATTGTTTTTACATTTAGAGTAAAGAAGTGACTGATTTCATGCAAAGTATTGAGAGAGAGATGGGGCAGGGCTTGAGCGAGAAGAGAATGATGGATGTGTAAATCAATTCATCATCAGCACAAGATGCATGGGGACATTGTGGGACCTGTGTATGAAGATGCTCCATCTCACAGATGGGAATTTCTTAAAGTGATGCCTATGTGAAATATAGATGGAAACATATCATGAGTATGGCACTAACCGTGAGTAGTCAATGGGTATGGTTAGGCTATTTCCATTACGATATGTTTATGGGCCTTCATGGGATATATTATTGATTTATTCTGCCTGCAATTGTTAATGCTAACAACCTTCAGAAGCTCTTTAAGCATCAGCTTGTAAGAGTATGTGGATTATCCTATTTCACACTTGCAATTAGCTGGTGATTTTAAAGCACTTTGAAGATGGAAATCGCAGGGCAAATGCTATTTAAACAGTTTATCGTTAAATGTATGATCGCGCCTCTCCGCCTACTGTGATTGCAGCACGTAGCGAGAGGGTAGGGGAGTCCAAGGAGCCTGTGATCCATTCAGCCTCTGGTGCGCAGAGTCTATGCCCTGTATGTTCTGGCTCTGACTCAGCAGCTCCTCTTGCTGTCCCTGCTGCCTGCCCACACCCGCGTGCTGCAAAACACTTTGTCTTGTAGTTTTGTTTCAGTCGTTTGCTGTCTTTCTAGTTTGGCAACTTCTTCATTTCACATTTGTTCTTGGGACCTGTTTTAGGGGAGGGGTGTTTTCATTTCTATTTCTAGAGTCCTTATTTATTCTTTGGGCAGTTGTTACTGTGTTTGGGATGTTCTGCAGAACTTGAAATACTATAGTCAGTACAAAGATAGGCATCAGTGGTGTATTCATAGGCCTGGGAACACTTCACGGGCTTTTGGGGTTTTCTCTAGCTTTGTGGAGCCTTCTGCAACAATCAAGCCATATCCACCTTTAGAACCAGTTGTTTTTCTTTGGCAGTGGTTTCAGGTCTTGGATTAGCAGTTCTAGGTATCCAAAGTACCATAGCTGTTGGTTGTGTTTCTGGATGTCTTAGAATCAAAAAGAAGCACTTTTTTTAGTCTTTAATGATAGTAAAGTAAAATAATTAAAATAATAATTTAAAATAAATCTAAAAAAAATCTAAAGCCATACCTTTCAGCTGTCTCCAAAGGGTATTTTTCGCAACTTGTTGTTCTGCATTAGCTTTCCAGTTTTGGTCCCACATCTGAGTTCAGTTAGCATTGTTTTTCTTCAAGGGACTAGAAACTCCTTTTGTGCTCATTTCATCTACTAATATTCCAGGGATGTGACAATAGCAAGTGCCAAATTTCATGTAAAAAATAATTTTCAGGCTGATGGAATCCTTGAAACCACAGATCAAGTTTCAGACCAGTTAAATAAAGCTGTAGAGCATCCATTTGTATAATTCTTTCATATAATGAAGCCCGTTCTTATAACTCAGTTCTTGATATATTAACCCCGCAGTTATCCTCATACATAAATGGGAGATGTGTTGCTTTCATCGGTTATAATAGGATATAACCATATAAATCCCCTGTGCATGAATGGAAAAATAGAGGCCCTTAGGCTATAGGTATCAAAGGTCTCCACGATACTTACAATAGCCTAATAAGGTTATTTTGGAGGCATAGGTAATTACTCACGGACTCCCTATAACTAGTGATTCATTGCTCACTACTGAAACATTTCTAAACGAATTATGTTTTAAACAAGCAAATCCTTGGCCTTCTCTTTTATGGAGGGGGGAAAAAAGAGAACTGGAGGGACCCAAAATTCCACCATTTTCTGTGTTAAAATGCACTGCTTGCAGTTAAAATGTCCCTGGTATTTGAACCAATTTAAATGTACGGTTGTGCTTCTTGCTGTTTTGACTCCATGAATGTGTATTTCTGAATTTCACATTTTGATGAAAATATTGTTGTTGTCGTTAATTTGATATTTAGAAAAGACTGTGGATACAAGAGCTCAGTGCAATGAATAAAACAGTTGGAGTTAACTGTCCCTGGGGATAGAATCAATCACTGTTGTAGAAGAGGGTGACATTTAAAAAAGAAACTCAGAAGAAAATGTCATGCTTAAAAAATTAGATTTAAACGCAGTATCTCCTGATTGATTTTTATTGCACTCGGATACACTGATTGATTATCAGCCTTACAAATGTTTAGTACCTTTCTCACTTCTCTAATAATCAGAGTAATCTAATTTTCAATGTCATTTATGTTACCATATTCAAGGTTGTAATAGATCATATTTCTAATAAAACATAGCAATTATGTAATGAATAATACAAAGCTGCAAGGCAGAGTTCAGATTCAGCTTCCTCAAAAAAATAATACCACCAGTGGCTGGAAGAGCCAGCATACGTGAAGGCAGCCTACAGGATGATGTCCTCTGTATTTGTGATGTTGCCCCACTGCTGTTGAACTGAGGCTCCTGGAGCATTGGTTGGGGCGTGTTCGCCATAGCTGAACATTATTTCTCAATAGGAAAGCAGGGGCAGACTTGAATTCTGGAATAGATGTGATCGCTCTGTGCCTGGGGAAAAACGATAGCATGCCAGTGCTTATGAAATTTCTTCCATGATTGTTTCTCTGTGGTCTCTGCTAATTTTGATGTGTGTTTGTAGAGAGATACTATCTCACTCAATTTAAGATGTGCTCTTGTGGTGATCGTACCCAACAGCTGACATGGCTGATTCATCTGAATCAGCTACAAAATATGTAGGTTTTGCTGTGTTTTGGTTTTGTACCTGAGGCTCCTTACCTGACTGTGTACTTGTTACTGGCTTTGTCCACTAGAAACGAGTTTTGTGTTTGAAACGTGCCTTGCCTCCAATTGTACTCCATCTGTCAAAGCTCGGTTTTGGCATGGGAATTTGTTTTAAGATAGTTTCCTGTTCTTTTTAAAGACTTAGAATTTTTGCCTATAAGAAAACATTATTTCATCTGGAAATCACGACCTAGGAAATCCAATCTATTTATAACTACCTGGTGTGCTGCACATTTTAATGCTATGTTTGGCTTGCGATTATATTGCTCTTAAAACCTGAACAGGGGTCTTACTGATGACACATGAGATTGTCAAGTGTTATTGTGTTGCTTTCAAGATGGTTGGATTTTGTTCCTTTTCTTACGCTGGAGACAGGAAAACCAATCTCCTTGAGGTCCCTCATCTCTATGCCTGCTTCCACCAGCTCCTGGACGTGGGAGCTGTGTGTGATGTGCAGTTGGGTGCTGGCTTTGTCCACGAGGTCAGAGAGCCTGGTTCAGCAGCAGCAGGGGTGCGACATCTCCCTTGGTTTGAGGTTTTCCAAGGTGATTGCTGTGAAAGACTGCCTTACGGACTGCTGTTTGTTACCTATGAGTGTATTTTATTGAGGGGTGATGGGGAAAAGGGTGATACAGGGTATGAGTGAGACGTTTATCCTGATGGATTGAACTTGGCAATAGCAGTATGTGAGCATTTTGCGTGTTTGACTGAAATTGTCCACAGCTGTTAACTTCTGCCAGAATTAGAAATTTTTAGCAGCTGCCACTGCAACTGGAGAAGTCAGAGTGTAAAGGAGCTGTGCAAGGCTTATGGATTTCCCTCTAAGCAAGGAGCTTGGTGCTCCTGGAAGCCCTGAGAGCAGTGCTGAGCATCAACCCCACCACCCGCTTCTGGTGCCATTGCTGCCTGTGGTGTTGGGCAACCCAGACTGCCTGGAGTTCGGTAAGGGATAAATGACTTCCCAAGGTTCAGGAGGGAGAAGGAGCCTCTGCCTCGAGGGAAGAGTTGGTGGCAGGCCTGTGGCAGTCCTGCCTCAGCTCACCTCCCGTTTCTCTTCTCATCAGCATTCGCAAACGAACAAAAGGAGTCTTTTTGAAAGCCTACCTTGCACCCAGTGCTCTGCAATTACTGACTTGCTCTGTGTGCTTTATGGTGCTTTTGAGATTTGTTAGCTTAACATGTAACTTCCAAAATATTTAGGGACAAGAGAAGTGTGGTTTTACAGGAATGCAAACCAACTGGAAACCCTAGTAGTTGTCGCTACAGGAACAAAACCAGTTAACTAGTACACAGAGCTCTTCAAAGGTCATGGGCGTCTCTGAGATGCAAAACTGCAATGATAGCATTTCAAGTCATGAATTTATAGCTGATTAATCATTATAATATATGAAAGGTGCTGTCTAACTATCTTCTGCACATCTAGGGGAAGCACAAGTTATGCAAGTAACTGGAAAAATTGTGTTATAAGCCGCAGGTGCTTGTCCCCTGGACACGTTTGTGTCATCTTGGACAAAGGCTGAATGAACACTATCTGTTCCATGATTTTGCCTGATTACCTAGAAACTGCCTGGATCTCTTGAGCTGGTTCCCAGACCCTTCTTAGGCCAAATCATGGCTAAGTCTGGTGTACCTGAGGGGCTTGAGTTTAAGACTGGATGATTCCCAGGATTATGACATGGCTTGAAATGATCCCACTCAAGCAGGAGAATTTCTGCATGGTTGCTAAGTAAGAGCACTGGGGTCTCCCCCAAAGAAGCTGGTCCTGCCTTACCTATACTTAGTTTCACCTACAGCAGGCCCTGCATTTCTTCGAAAAGACATCCTTCCCTCCTGCAGCTTTCATGCCCTGCCCATTGCTTCAAGCAGAAGACAGAAAACGTATCCAAGGGTGAGAAAAACAATGGCAAACTTGTGGTGAGAAAAACAGTTTGGTAGGGAAGTAAGGAGTGGGACAGGAGGTCATGTTCAGTCCCTTCTTCCATCAGGTAGCAGGGTGAGTGAGAGTAAGGGCTGGTCCTTAAAGCTAAGGCAACAGAAAGTGCCTCCGCTGCCTTATGAACCCTGCTGTGGCTGCCTGGAGGTTTCTGGGTGTGGAAGTGCAAGTCATGGCCTGTGTGTTGAGGGGACAGGGAAGCTGTCACGGAAAGATGGATTGGAGCAGACGTGCTCAGGCGTGGGCGTGCGTCGCTCAACCATCCAAGCAGCGCCGAGACCTGGCTTCCTCATGTATCAAGATACACCTTTTTTCATTCTCCTTCCCCACGCCACTGCCTTATTTGTTTTCTTAGTTGTTTTTAACTTTCAGTGTTTCTCATAGGGCAAGAGAGCTTCCATACTGTCCCCTGTCGGGTGCTCCTAAATAATGCAGCCATTAAGTCAGAATTTAGTGCACAAGTAATGAAATTCATAACCTGAGTTTTCTACAGCAACATTAACTGTGGCACAGATTTATCACTGGCATATCATCATTAAAAGGCAGTGGAATTGCATCAGGGATTGATATGTTCATATGCATGTAAAGATCAAGATGAAAAAAGGTGTTATTTATGTAATGTAAGCATAAGCTGTAATCAAAAACCCTTCCCACATATGTTGTGACAGTTACTGTTCCAGAGCAGTGATGGCTTTTAAATTTACTGGGTAAATGTGTATGTCTATATGTTTTTGTTTAACTCTCTTAAACATAGTGTTGTCTTAATCTATTTCTCTCTTTTCCGGTTTTTTGCATTGCATTATAGTCATAGTGGAGTCTGCATAATAGTTCAACTTTATTGAAATTCTTTATGTTTTTGGATCCTGGATGTTATATGCCAGCATTTTATTGTGTTCTCTTACAGGGAACATAGAAACACTGCTGTGTCTGATGCAGCCTTAGCAAAGACAAATGTAGGAAGTATAAAAAATATACGTGAAGTAAGAAGATAAATGTTATTCAGGTTTTATTGTTATTATAAAGGCTATCAGAGATATAGGAAAAAGTTAATGGTGAACAAAAACTGTTCTTAGTTTTCAGGGCATGCAGGTTCTCCCTTCCCTACCCTTTTGTGATTTGCTCCTGAAAAGAAAGAGGATAGAACTGGGCCAGTTTGGTGATGTGGACTGACCAGAAGCTGGTTTTTTCTCTGGTGACCTTTGGAGGGGAAAGAACCTCAGGTACAGCTGCAGAGGGAGCTGCTTCCGGAGTTATCTCCTGGTCTCTGAGAGTTCTTGGCAGCTGCTGTGAAGCCTGGCCTAAATAATATGTTTGTCTTCCACAAGGAGTTCAAAGCTATTGAGATAAGTGGTTGCTGAGGCCACCTGTTTGGCAAATTTGTCAATTGACTCATAGAGCTATAAGTAAATGGGGCTTTATTACAAAGGCTTATTGCTCTTTGCGGTTGTGTAGGAGTTTACGTAATTTTCTAAGGAGCTCTTTTATCTCCCAAGTACAGCAGCGATTAGAATTTACTTCTGGAGTGTGGTGGTGGTTTGGAGGACCCGAGACGTATGTGTCAGTCTTGAATGTTTTTTCAATGCAAGAGATCGTGCTTGTGCTCTGTCCTAGGGTCCAGCAAGCAAATCAGGGCGTTGGCTCTAGGAGAGTATTTGTAAAAGAAAGGAGGGCAGGATCCAACTCATCCGACCCCAAACGTGACTACACTGATAGCACTGAACCTTCACAAGATGGTACCTTTTCTGTCCACCTTTCCTGGCCTTCTTTGAGTCTCTTTTAGTCCAGACACCAGAACTGATGGTGCTCAGGGTTAGGCTTTAGTCTGGTGGGGTGCTCAGCGTCCTAGCCCTGATCCAGCAGAGCACATAATTGACTTCAGTGTGGGTCTGTTCACACAGGTAAAGTCAAGTTCATGCTTAAAATATCTGGTGGATTTGGGTTAGAGTTCTCTCAGTTGCAAAGTCTAATCTTTAGTAAGGAAAACAGAGTTGTCCGTTGCACAGAGTATGTGCTTGTGTCCTTGTAAAGGAGCAGCAATATTCACTGTGCTTACCCCTTGCTTTCTGTTTCGCAGATTACATTATTTCTGTAGATGCCTCTGACTCTGCTGCTTTCCCTCCCCACCATTTTCCCATGTCACTCTATGTGCTTTCAAAAATGACACATCTTCAACTGATGCTGTAGGTGAGACTATATCAAAACCTCCTCTTTCTCCTGAAACATACAGCATTTTTTTGCTCTTTGTGGTTGACAATCACGGAGTAAGCAACCGCAGAAGATGTGGTGACATGGAGATGGGCCTGGGGAACAGCGGGAAAGAGGTGGCTCTGGGCATCTGCCTGTTTTGCTGTGCATCCCTTCCTGTGGCACAGATAGCTGTGCTTGCTGGGGTAAGACAGTACAAATGAGAATCAGCAGGTCTTTGGCCATCCAAGATCCTCAGCCATCCTCACGTGTGACCAGCCCACCAGCTGCACCCTTAGAGTTAGGGCTTTGGTTTAAATATCTTGAAGTTCTGAACACCAATGAATTTTATGATTTTTTTTTTTTTGTCCAGCAGCATTTAGTCTTTGGGGTGTTTAATATTGACATGGAGTCTTTGGAGAGAGGGATTGATTTTCTTTGGCTTTGTTGTAAAGCCTTATGTATCCGGTTACACTTAAGACCTTAGCTTTAGCTAACAACAAACCTCTTGATAAAATTCACAAGTACTGACAATACTGTGGACATAGACTTATCTCCTGGGCATGTTTTGTAAAATTAAGCTGTTTTCATTAAAAGAACAAAGAGTAGCATGGTGATGGAGCAGCTGTCATATTTTATTACAAAACACAAATATGTGGGAAATCAATTACAGCACGAGTGCTGCACAATGCATATTTCCAGTAATCCCCCACGGCCGGGGGAAGGTAGAAGAAGGCTGATCTGAGTGCAGGAGCAGATGGCAAGCAACTTTAGATAGCTTCACTGCCATTTTTACTCTTTCAAGTGTTTGTGCTTCTTCTTTGATCTTCAGATCTTGAGTTTAATGTGTTTCATCTTCTTTCGTTTACTGTTTTCAAATTTAACTTTCCCTTTAAATAACTTTTGCTTGGTGGAGTTTCTATTAGTATGGGTTTTGTTGTCTTCCATACTGAGAAATTTAAAGAGAGAGGCAGTTGCTGTATTTTGTTCACATCCAATAAAATACCAATTTCACCACTTCAGAGGACTTTGCCATTCATCGTGCACAGCTGTAATGATACAGTGAAAAATTCCCACCTCACAAAGTTAGCGAGACAATTACAGTGCATGTGAAGTTACAATAGACTTTCTTGGAAAATAGATTCTATGGGAATGTGATGACATATCCACAACAAGCACCTCTGGAAGTTTGTTTTTGTCATTATCCCATTACCTTTTTTTCTTACAGTTAAGTAATTAAGCTTGCATTAGTATTCTATGTGCAAAAATAACCCCACCCGTTTTTATCTCCACTTTAAGTAATCTATTCTTAAAATAAAAGCCTTTTGCAGAGCAGCAAGAACCGGGATCATCTGAATAACCAATGTGGTCTGTGTCTCTGCTTTTTCGACAGCTGTCAGAAATGATAGGAACAAAAAGAAGAAGGAACCTTCAAAGCAGGAGTCCACAGAAAACTATGAAATGACAGCAGAGTTGGATGATCTCACTGAGAAGATCCGGAAAGCTCACCAGGAAACCTTCCCTTCGCTCTGCCAGCTGGGAAAGTACACTACAGTAAGTATGACTTGTGACACACATGTTATGAATGTACCTGGATGATATGAATTTTGCGTTGGAGGCTTCAGACATTTTAGGTGCAAAAGTAGAGGCACGCCTTGCATCTCGTTAGCCTTACAAAAATGCAGATATACATGCAAATACATTCTGGAGAATAGAAATGGCACTTAACTGTAAGCATTACTTAGTGGTATTACGAGAGACTGTCTGAAGGATTAACCCAACCAAGAGAAAGCTTGGAGTCCATGACTCAGTTACTTGCACTCATTCGTTAGAAATATGTTGGCTTCCAAATACGCACTCCCTGCTTGTACATCAGTGGATTACAATTTTGCAGGTGTAGAGAGTTTTTAAATGCTGCTGGATTACTGGTGACAGTCCCAAAGTTACAAAGGTCAAGGAAAATATGAAATGTCTATATAAACCAGTTTACAGAATGCTCATTTGCAGTTTATTTCTATTCCAGTCTTCCAAAATACCACAAAGCAGCAAACACATTTGCTACTTTTAGGAATGAAAAATTGTCTTCCCCTCAAGAAGTTCAGGACTGTAGGAATTTCTCCAGAGGGTGACTCGGGGAAATAATTTTTTCTATACATGTATAACTTGCTAAATACAGGGAAGGTCTGTGCTATTTGTTTATTTTGGAGAGTAAATTCAATGTCAAGTTTGCAAAAAGAAAGGCTTAGAAATAGATAAAATCTAATATTTAGGGTCCTGTCAGTGGAGGGATGACTTTGCTGAGTCTGGTCTTGCTGTTGGTTGTAGCAGCACTGGCTGGTTCACAGGGATGTGCGGAATGTCCTGAAGTTGTTGGGCATGTGCTCTGGCTGCCAAGGCTGGGAGCTCAAGAAAGGCACAACTGGTGCAGTGAAACACCTACCTCCACCGTCCTTGTCCTCCGTGTTTCCCCAGCTGGAGAGCTGGGACCAAGCCCTAAAGGCCAGGTGAAATACTTCTATCACTGGATTGCTCTCTGGTTTTAGTAAATGCTCTGCTGCTGAAACAAACATTAAATTTCTTAAAGAGTGATCTCAGCAAATCCTTGTGTGGCATCATTTTAAGACCCACATAAAATGGTTGGTACTGGGGGAGGTGCTTGTCCTCTGCACACTTCTGCAGTGCTGTCCCTGCTCGAGGGAGATGCAGTCACAACAGTCAGTGTAGGTGTCCTGGTAAGTATTGCATTGGGATGACCCCAGGGACTAGTGCAGCATGCAAGGCTGGAAGCTCAAAAGCAGCCAGCTGATGACATATCCAAAGGCAGAGCTGGAGATGGTGGCATCCATGGTGTGTCTTTTCAAGGAATTTCCTGGGTTAATGCCCTCCACCCCTCCCCTCAGCATGCATGGTTACGGTTACATCTTCATCTTGGAGTAACTAAAATCTTCCAAACAGGCTCTCACTTCTGCAAATATGAAAATGCTCTTGAAGTAGTGTGAAAAATATCTTCTCAGTTCAAAGACAGTGACTTTATGCCTTGTAGAAGAGGTGATCGTATGTCTGCAGCTGGGATGCATAGCCAGGCTGGTACCATGCCAGAGTTTATTGCTTACAGGCTGCCTTGCAAATGGCCTGGCTATCCCAGAATAATCTATGGATATACCTCCCAACATGAATGCGTAGCTACGTACTTCTGAGTTACCTCTGAGTTAGAAGAGTGCACTGCAGCTGGTGTGATGGTACTTCATCCTGGTAATTGCCAAAGATCCTGGAGGGTTGAAAGATAAACCTGGGCACGTATATGCTTGCATTATGTATTGGATGCTTAAGTATCATTAATATTTTAGCTCTTGAAATGATACAAATGGATGAAATTGGAGAGGGTCTTGTTGTGTATCGTACTCACCACTGATGCCTTTGTCCTTGGATTCCTGCTGACCCTCAGTGGTGAGTTTATGTCCCTGTTGGAATTTCAGACCACTTACTCAGAGCACCTGAATCTAAGTAATAAATGGATGAATCTGGTCTGTCTGTGGGTCCTGAGTAACCATGACCTGACCACACTTTCTCTGAGGCTGGATATTGGTCATTCCTATCTCAGGCAAGATCAGACAGTTTAGGGAAAGAGATCTGTTGTTTGGTCTATTGGAAGTCCACAGCAGATAGCTGCACATGGCTGAAGTCCCTACTGCTTTGTCATGGTTTGGTACTATACACAAAATTATACTGAAAGAGTCATTTTTGGCTTACCTTGAGTCGTTGAGAGGTAATCTTGAGTCTTTGAGAGTGATACAGCTTCCTTTAACAGCTGTTTCAAAACTAGTAGCAGTGATGCTAAGTGCTGTCTTCTTGCTCATAATCTCTCAAGTAGCTAAGGTCTGGCAGCCACTCCAACTTTTTAGGTAGGAATTCAGTATCAAGAGCTCATTTTTATGAACACTATTTCTGCCCAGCTGTGGAAGGGACAAGGTATTGCTGACACTGGACTAAGGGTCGTCTCCACCTTCAACTGCCTGTCAGCCCAGGAAACAGGGAGAAGCCTTTCTGCAGTGTCAGAGGATCCAGGAGGATCTGGGAGGTAGAAGGTGTTTGTGCTGGTCAGAGGAGCACAGCTTCGGTGCTTTGGGCCCCTCACTACAAAAAAGACATTGAGGTGCTGGAGCACATCTAGAGAAGAGTGACGAAGCTGGTGAGGAGGCTGGAGAACAAGTCCTGTGAGGAGCAGCTGAGGGAACTGGTGTTGTTTAGCTTGGAGAAGAGGAAGCTGAGAGGTGACCTGTCTACAACTGTCTACAACTAGCTGAAAGGAGGTTGTGATGAGGTGGGTGCTGGTCTCTTCTCGCAAGTGACAGATGAGAGGACAAGAGGAAATGACCGCAAGTTGCGCCAGGGGAAGTTTAGACTGCATGCCAGGAAAAATTTTTTCACTGAAAGGGTGGTCAGGCATTGGAAGAGGCTGCCCAGGGAGGGGGCATCACTGGAGGTGTTTAAAAGGTGGATAGATGAGTTCCTTAGGGATATGGTTTAGGAAGGGGACAAGTATGGTTGGACGATGATCTCAGAGGTCTTTTCCAACCTTATGATTCCATGATTCTGTGGTGCTTGAAGAACACCACCAGCTGCTGATCAAGCAGCAGGACTCAGGCAATAATCTTTTCTTTTGAGACACTTGAAATAGAGACTAGAGGTCAAAAACAAAGGAACATAAAGACCTTTTTCTAAATGCTGAGTTCAAAGGGAGCTAGAAGCCTACACTACTTGATAGCAACAAGCTAGAACATGTAGAAGATTGTCACCAGTCCTGCTTTTATATCTGGTTCTGCAGGCTAGCAGTCACGAGGCACGGCACACTCGCACTGCAGAGCACGCAGGTTGCTTTTGTGACCCTAGAGGTTTTTTTAATTCTTTAAGCGAGAGATGAGAAATAAGTGTATTGAATCTATGTGGATTCACCTGAATTTCACAAGCTTTGCAGTTGCGTACTGGTAGAGACAGTGGGCAGAAGAAACTGATCTGCAAGTGTGGCCCCTGAGTGCCTTTGGTTACGTGATCATTCAGATTGGTTTGAAACATGATTTTTTTGCTAAAAAGAGCGAAGTATTTTAAGAATAAGTGAGTGGATTAACAGAGACCTTGCAGAGATACAGTCATGAAAAAGTCTGTTCAGACATTTGGTTTGTGTATCTGGTTCTTCTTGTTCTTGAGCACTGCAGCCTGCATTTCCAAGAGGGAAAGGTTACATGGTGATTTTTTACCCCTGATTGAGTATTTTTACCTGTTCAAAAACTGGTTTGAAGAAGCATTTTCAATTACGTCTTTTTATATCCATCTGCTCTTTAAAAAGAAAAAATGCCCCTATCTGTAATAATTACCATACTTTGCATAGTTAATAAAAGTCTACCTAAAATAATGGGAGAATAGCACTGGTATTAAATTCCCTGGGTCATTTGACTTAACAGTTGTATTCGGTGGGCAGTGGCGAGTATAGTTCTGTCAATGATGAGAATCAGCAAGCTGTTTAAACGTAATGGATTTGAAAAGTCCATCATAAATAGATCTGTTTTATTACTGTCATCCAGGTAAGAGAGAGTGCCTTAGTAATTTCTCTAGAGATGTCATACTTTATGGTATAATTGAGTGTAACTATACTGCTTGTCTCCCGAGACTGGTATTATTTGTAAGTCTACAGCTGTGTTACATCCAGTCTCGTGATAAAGGAACTTGATAAAGCAGAAAGTAATTTTGACTCTGCGGACCCTTGCTGTGGCTTCTCCTGGCTGGCTGGAAGCGGAGAGGTTTTGCGTCTTGACGGCACTTTGTCCTTTGTAAGTGGTGGACTTAGAAGTTACACAGCTGTTGTTCTGTGCCACTGAGGAGGAGTAGTTGTCTGTCTGACTGTGTGTCTGTCTGTCTATCTGTCTATTTATCTATCCTGATTCTGGGACTGAGCAGAGATGTGTGCTGTGGCCCTCAGTGAACTCACCAGAGCTGGAGGGCATCGCTGCTTTTACTAAAAAGGCATAGCAAGTGTTCCTGATTAGGGCAGAGTGCCCCTGTGAGCCTTGTTTCCTTTGTAAAGTGGATTTTAAAGACAGTAGGGATGCTGCTACTGTGTATGTTTCTGCAAATACCTTGTCCCGTATCATTAATGTGGAGATAGAGCAGCCTGCAATGAAAAAACAAAAATGATGAAAAAAATGGGATCAATTTATATGGAAAAAATGGCTGTTTAATTGGATTTCATAGCAAGGTTGGGCTTTTCCACTGATAAAGATGCCACTAGGGTGTATTACAGCATTGTTCCACCATATGTGCGCTGGTGCAGAGACCTGAAAAACATGCAAGGCTGCCCCTGAAAAAGACACCCAAAAAACCTGCTTCAGTAAAATATTCAGGAAAAGTCATAGCGTCTGCATCTTTTTCACAGCATGGTTAGAGGAGATCCCCAGGCAAATTTAATCAGTTTCTGTTTCTAACATGCATTTTATTAACGTCGTGTTATATTGTTCAACCTATATATTGATATTGAGCCAGTTTTGATTTTACATATTCAGAAATGCTGCTAAAAATCCAGCTATTTTCTGTGATCCTTGCAACTACATTCATTACCAAATAAAATGTTAAAAGTCTTGCCATTTGTAGCATCTCAAAGATAATATGTAAACCACATTAGCTCTGATGCTGAGGAATCTGGCACCTGGCATAATAAAGCGCTGGGTTATTTTGTATTTTATTAACTGCCCCTTCTCTTCAGTTTGCATAATAGTGAGTTATATTTACATTTGTTAAGACGGCCGTGCATTACTCTTAATAGAAGGCATGTCAAACTTCCCATTGCTGGTACTGCAGCATGATAAAGTAACCTCATATGATACTGATGAAGATTTCGTTCACACTTGCTGGTTTCATGCAACGTCTTTTTTTCCAGATGGATACCCTATTGTAAAATGATTTCCTGCTTTGTGTAGCTCTCTGCTATGCCATCTTTCTATGAACTGGATAAACTGCCTATTAAATTTAATTACAGCCTGAATGACTGCACATCTTGATCTTATTTTTTCTCCAATGTACTGTATTTCACCAAGGTCCTTGAGGATGAAATAGAATAAATCTGAAGGATGCATACTCCAGTAGCCGAAAGAAATGTTTCAAAGGGCATTACAATGACTGTTAACCCATTAGTTTTGAACCATTTTGAAGGCAATTCTTTAGGTTTAGGATTATAAAGACATTTTCTCATATCTTTTCTTCTGTCATTTTTAAAAAAAATAAAAACAAAACAAACACAATAGAGGAAGCTGTCAGAACAAAAATTCAAATAGAAATGATGAACTTAATTTTTTACCCCTTAAAAGAAGGGAGAATGGGGAAGAGCACATATGCACCTTCAAACAGTTCAGAATGGTTAGCGTTTACTTTTTGCTGTAATAGCCTAATGTAAGTATTACCGACTTGGATACTCTGTTGCAAGTGAGGGTGGATATCGGGCTGGTGGCATCGTTTGGACCTGTCAAGACTTTGCCCTTTATGACTGACAGTGTTCATGGCATCTGCTAAGACAGCCCCAGGAGGGGATGACAGAGCATCACAGCCAAGCTGAGCTCACCCCACATCCTCTCATCAACTTCTTTAGGTCTTGTGTCCTTCCCACGAACCAAAGAAAGCTGATGCCTTTAAAGGTTTCGAAGGAGGTGGGTGTCCTCACTCACTATCAGCAGTGATAATGCTGGGGTCACCAGAGCAGTTCCCTCTAAGAAAGTGTGGTCTATATGAATTGAACACTTTTCGATGGCTCTTTATCTGCCAGGTCTGTTATACTTCTATGTTGAGACTCCTCTCATTTAACTTTAAAATTAAAGTTAATTTAACATTTCAACTTCAGCCAGCGAAGACTAAGGCAGTTAATCACATCAGCTTCCTCTGCATCTGGCGAGAAAGCCACCATCTGAGCATATTTTCCCTTGCCTGCCTTATCTGGAATGGATGGACCTTTACTTGGAGATGCCTCTCTCTTGGTTAGTCAACAAGCTTAAATGAGACATGGAAAAGGAAAACTCTGCCTTCGGTTTTCTGTGGTTGTAGCTCAGCAACTTCATTACAAGCATGTTTTTACAGGTAAAATTCCTCTTGCAATGAAGAGGAGATGGCCCAGATGCTGAAGGCAGCAGCAACGCACACTGAACTTGGCTCGTGACATAGTGTGGAGGGGCCATTATGCTAGCTGCAACCTAAAGAGCATTGGATCAAATGCCAGCAAAATGAGAATATGCTGCACACTGAGGCAGGACGAGAGGAGCTTCACTTGTTTCAGAGTTCTGTTGTTACCTGTTTCTTGTCACCCTACGAAAATCATAGTTGGATTGGAAATAACTCACCAGGGGTCTCCATGATGCCATCTTTTGTTGGTTTAGTGTCAGATTTTTAGTCAGCCAGTTCTTGGCTCCACTTCTCCAAGGGTTAAGTAGTTATTCTGAATGTATGAAAACATGAATTTAATTTACTATGCATCCTTGCAAATTATGGACTTTTGGATTCAGATACATGAATATATGGAAACAGTCTCTGAAAGATGCAGCTGGAATTGTCTTTGTAACACATCGAACAGTTGGGTATGTGTTAGATGCACCATCAAATGAGCATATAGCGTTCATCAGTGCACATGGTGTTTTTCTTAACGTGTAAAGAAACACTTTTTAATTCATGGGAGACCATGGCTTGAGAAAGCTGTAAAACTCTTGCAGAGCCACAGAGCAGATAAATTAAGTAGAACTAATTTGCTAAGACCTTAAGTATGTGAAACTGTGTTCCAAATATCGTGCTGCTTTTTCCAGATGAGGACCCGATATTCTTGTTCCACTGTTCATTTCTGTTTTCCGGGGTACAACTGTAAATTGTCTCTCTCAATGCACTTATTATATAAAGGCAAGGAAGAATAATGATAGTGGCATTTGGAAATGTTTAAGTTCATTTGTATTCCTTGTACAGATGGCCTCTGCAATCATAAGTAACAGAGAAATATCCAAGGAATTTTCAGGCGATTAATCCAAGTTTAAAACCAGCATCATCCCAACAGCAAGCTGCAGAAAATGCCTGGAATGTTAATAGAAAGTGCTTCTGGAAGGAATACTTGGTTGTTGTTTCTTTCCCTTGAAAATCGTTCACTGAAAGGGACGTTGTTGATTTGTAGTGCTTTCTGTCTGTCTTTCCAGAACTCCAGCGCAGATCATCGAGTTCGACTGGACCTCGGGCTTTGGGACAAATTCAGTGAACTTGCAACAAAGTGCATTATTAAAATAGTGGAATTTGCAAAGCGATTGCCAGGCTTTACAAGTTTGACCATTGCAGACCAGATAACTCTACTTAAAGCAGCCTGCCTGGATATACTGGTATGTATTTTTAACATCCTTGTCGTGGTACTAAATTATTTTCTATTGCTTTTTATTTAATTTTTTTTTTAGTTTTCTTTTTACAGTAATCAACAGCAAAAGGGGTCAAATCCTGCCCTGGCCTTATGGTTCCAAACTTGAATTTACCAGGCAGGTTGGTATGGTCACAAGTGGACCTTAACACGTCTACAGACATATTATGTGGTATGAGCATACTTTCAAAATAAGTCCTTATAGTTTGTGGGTTTCAGTGAAGTTGCAAGAACAGCACATTTTGGTACTGTGGCACTACCTTGAAACATGTGCAACTTTGTAATAAATTCCTTATTGATAGCACTGAAGAGAGATCTGATTCTCTTTCTTTCCTCCTCCCTCCAAAACATAACGCTCTCTTTAGAGGATACCTAGAAAGACACTCCACTGTATAATATTTTAGGAACATTCTGTACCTGTGGTCATGAGGCAATTCAAGGAACGAGCTACAGATCTTCACAGTGAGGTTTTTGCAGGTTGTAGAGGGGAACCTGGTGTATCTGGAGCCAAGCAGGCGCAAGCCTCCAGCACGCAGATCCTCCTGCTTTCACCAGTGCTGCAGGCAGCTGTGGAAGCAGACGTTGTCATGGACTCTGTACAAGTTTTAGCTGAACGTCATTTGATTTTAAATAGGCAAACATACAACCTGCAGATGGGCTTGGAGTTTTGCTCCAGACCTTGACACTATGTCAAGGCAAGCTGCCTTCCCTCCCTTTGTCTCCAGTTGTTTCTGTCACGTTGACCTTCAGAGCAACCCTCTGGGATCTCAGCATTTCTTTATCAAGACCTTAGAGGTCTTCAGGCTTTTAGCTGCAAATATGCTGCTTATTCTTGGTCTTAGCAATAACTTTCAGTAGAACAGTATTTGCAATGTGTTTTAAACATATTTTAAATGTTTTCTTCTGAGCACAGACCTTCAGGTCTTCCTTAAGCCAAGCAGAGCCAAGAAGCCCATTGTAGAATGACTACTGTAGATATATTTTTTTGGCATGACACAGGAGTTCAGACTGGGGAATTTGAAGTAGTTAATCTTGGAATCTCTAAAAGTGCATTGTTTCAATCAGGATCATTTTGAGAAGGACGTTAACTCCTGTGACCTTTTCCTCTTACTTTGTTAAAAGCTGTTTAGAAGAATCGCATCTAGAGGACATTGATGAAAGAGGAAGAGGGGTGGGAGAAAGGAAGTCATATCGTTCTCCAACCTATAAAAAAGGGGAAGGTTGACGTTGCCCTGTCATGCCCGAGATTCACCTCTCATCATCCCCTTAATCCAGGCACTTACTCAGACTTGACCATCTCATCATTACTGCATGTGGTCGCTCCAAAGGGCAGGGCCATTCGTTACCAATTGCACGCCTGTCGTCACCAGCTCTGTCCAGATCAAACACAGTTATGTTTCCCTTGCACCGGAAGGGATACAGTAATCAATAAACTGTGGAGTTGCCTTGAATGTGCTCTGCCAGATGTATGCGATGGCAATAGCTTTGTTCTTTGCTGTTGTAACCCATAGCAAATGGTTAATACAGAAACTACCCAAAAGTGGTAGCAACGAGTCAGGATATAGCAAGAATCTGTGCATCCAACTCTGTACCCCTAAAACTTAAGACCTTAAGCTGCCACCCCATATTTGTTGCTGCCATGTCCTGGTTCCATAACTGCTGGAAAAAAACATACCCTAATTCTGTAATTGCTCAGGATTCCATGAACTCCTGGCCCTCTTTGTTGGGGTGGGTGGTGGGAGCTTCACCCGGGAGCATGCACAGCCCCTGTGGCATAGGGTGTTCACAGCGGTTCCACTCGCTGCTTGTGTCGCCAACACTGGCTGGACAAAATCAAGTACTTAGGAGTAGCCTATCTGAAGTTTTATCTGAAGTGCTTAGATAAAGGCACTTCACAGGCTTTGATCAAGTGGCTAAATAAAAGCCTTGTTGCCAGATTAGAAAAATAATGAAGCAGGTTGTAAATGACAACTTTATTTCAACTAATTAATGGATAGATAAGGTTGATGCTTTAATACAATTCACCAACTTTTACTTTGTGGCCATGTAGGAACCTTCAAGCTCTAGTTATGAACTTTATTGAGACCTGTCATTCCTGATCACCTGCTCATTCTCTTTTTTGTTTTTCACAAAGCCAGAGAAGGTGTCACATCCAAGCAAGCAGAGCATAGCGAGTGCTGTAGGTACCCATAGCAGGGAGGAGCTGAGGCTTTTTCAAGAGCAGGAGCACATAAGATGTGGTTGCAGCAAAGAGTCCTAACTTTCCTGTGCGACAGTTACACAAGCTTTATGTGACTATTTTATGTGCTGCTTAAAAAGAAAAAGGGATAATTACCATGAGCACAGTAATGCATAGTGCAGGCTCTGTCTGTGAAATGCCCATATCCATTAAACCCACATCACCTGCACATAATGGGAATTGTAGCTTTATTTAAGCTCAACTTCAGTACTTGGAACAGAGTTTTAATAGTGCATATTTCCCCCCTCAGCAAGCTAGTTCTCCTAATTCTGAGGGTCTTGAGCATTTTATTTCATTGTGCATCGAGGCACAGAGTGAGCACCCGCTGCCTGCCTGTGGTCTGCTGTGTGAGCACTGCCGAGCATGGACGTGAGCCTCGCTGCTGTGCACTCATGATCCCACTGCTGTACAGTCCCCTGGATGTATCACCAGACCCACGGCATGGGGCTCCCTACCCAGTCAGGTAGGGTGGCTGGGCTCCCTCCACCAGGAGGACCTTGGTTCACTGCCCACCCAGCAGCACTGTCTCTGGGCATTTATAGACCTGGCCAAGCACTCTGCTCTGTCAATTCCTGCAACCATGGATGCTTAAACAGACTGACAAAGGAAGTGGTGCCAGGAGCTCAGTAAACTCCCCTGTGCATGGGCCAAAGAACTGTTTTATATACAAACAAAAAAATCTGTGGAAGGAAAATAACATGAAGTCTCGCAAGGCAGCTGAAGGCAGCAACTGAGCATGGTGGAATTTATATATGCTCTGGTGCCAAAAGTTTCAGAGATAAATATTACTAAAATTCAGTCAGAAACCCTGGTAAAAGCAAGTGCTTCTGGTACGTTGGTCCAGCAGCAGTTCAGCATCTGCAGCCTCGCCGGGTTCTGGCAAAATGAATGTGGAAAGAGCCCAGCAACCAGCCTGTCTTAAATCCAATGGATAGATACCTGAAAAGTCCTTGAATGCTAATTCTTAATAATGTCATTTTCCCTTTCTGTTGTAAAACCCTGTATTTTAATGGTAGGAAGGCTTTGGTGTGTGCGGAATAACCCATGCTGATGGGGATGGGCAGTGCCATGGAGCCTTGTTCATTGTTTTAGAGTCACCTGCCTGGGTTTCTCCTCTCGAGAAACTATCCCTGCCAGTGAAGGCAGATAGTGTCTAACAACAGGATTTCTTAAAAAAGCCCGGCTTGCTTTAACATATCTGTGAAAATAAGTAGAAATTACATGGTAGCAACAATCTTGTAAATGAAACTTTCTTGATGGTTTGGGTCTTCTGTGACCCATAGAGTTTTTACTTTGCGATTTGTAAGTGGTTCATAGGAACCCCAGCCACTTCAAGATATAAATACTCCTTAAAACAAAGAGTCTTTTAATCATGGGCAAGAACCTTATTTATGGCTTTTAAAAGCAGTGTGACAACCAAAATACTTGGCTTGGTTACAAGACCTAAACAATGTTGAGGACATTAGGAGGATGTCTTCTAGACAACAGTTCAATTTAAAATGGAGAAAGATGCCCTAATTTCTGATTTTGAAGTGCTGACATTTCCCATATGTTCTTCAGTGAATATAAGCTTGAAATCAGCTTCACTTTGACACTGGAAGTTTGCCCAAGAAAGGTTTAGCATAGAACCAGCAATATCCACGGCGTTCCGCAGATCTTGATGAAGGACACAGATTTAAAAAAAAAACCAAAAAGAGAACCATTTCAAATGATCTGTCTCGGGGTTTAATAACAGTGTGTTGTGGGATAATGTCAAAGGAATGCAGGAGAAACCCGAGACCCGATTGCTGCTGTCAAGTGAAGTGCATTACAGAAAACACAGGAGTTGAGCTGTGCCAGTGCCCAGCAGATCCTCTGCAGGCTCTTCCAGGTAACAGCTGGCAAACCATTTAGGGTTGAAGGCCTAAAGTCTGCCTTTGGCAAAAAGGAGCTCTTCTTGCTGCCTAAGCCTGGAAGCAGCTAAATTCTATGGGACTCTTTTGTTTTAATTATAACTTTTGTCCTGAAAGTCTCTTTCTGTGCATGCTCCTAAGGGCTCTGGACTGAGTAACCTAACCCCAGATTCGTTCCCAATGAGGATCCAGCCTGGAAGTCTTCCTCTACATTAGTCCTTGGGGTAGGTAGGTCTGGTAGGTATTTGCTGAGCACCCCCAGCATGCACCCCTGAATGGAGCGGGGCTGACAGCACCAGGGGTGAGCATGGAGAGCTTCGCAGCAAGGCAGCCAGCAGCCTGTTCTATGGTAGGAGGAACACATTCGGCCTCTGGATCATTTGGGATGACTGCTCCAGGGCACCCCAGTCCCTCTGGGCCAGGAGTCTCTGGGTGGTGCAGTGCTGGCAGCCGGTATCCAGATTTGCCCTTGGAGGGAGGATCCAGAGGAACCGTATCTGCCAGCCCTGCTTGGGCAGCTGCTAGAGAGGCTGTTGGCAGCCATCAGGAAACACAACAGTGTGGCCCAGTTTTTCTCCAAGTCCTGCTCCACTAATTTTATTGGGCTGGGAGTCCTAAGGGTATGGAGGGAGGCGCTCTTGTTTTTAAGGCTTATCAATTAAACCAGCACCAGAATAAATGGACTGCCTTTCTCCCCAGCTGAGCTAAGGGAAAATCAGTACCCCTTATGGCATACAGAGCCTTGTTCCTTCAAAAGTTGGATACCTGATCATCATAGGCCATGCACCCTTACTGGAGGTAAGGGGGTACGACTGTACATGCAGCCTTCAGATGGGAAGAGCTTCACTCCAGTTTTTCTTGCATGCCGTTAGAGAAGTAAACCAAGTAGCTCTTGGGTTTCTCAGTAAATCTGCAAAGTTTTCAAGCCTTGCTTTTCTTGAAAACGACAGACTCTGCATGTTCCTTCTCCTTTCTATGCAATCCTTTTAATGATTTAAAAGGATAACCAACAGCGAACTTCAGGGGAAAGAACTGCTGGTTGTTACTGGGAGCACAGAATATGGTAAACACGCTGTCTCTTATTGACAGGGTGCCAGGCTTTATAATCCTAATTTCTGCTAATAATCCTGCAATACTCTTTGGCTATTACATAAAGCCTTTGGAGGTACCAGCAGCCTTTTAAGATCACTTATATTGGTGGGGAATTTGTGGTCAGCGAAGAATTTGAGTGCCGTGCATCCGTATTTGTGCCTCACTTGGTCATTGATTCAAGTGCTTTCAAGGGCTCATTCTAGTTCAGGGCTTGGGGAGCATGCCTGTCCAACCACATAGAGTCTCGGTGCTTCAGTGTACACCCACAATGTGAGATTAAGATTATTGCTCAGGTAAAAAACAGTTGAAGAGCCTTCTGCAGAAATACACCCCATTAAGTCTCTTACCAAGGAATTTAAGAAGAGAAATAAAAGCTTCCCTGTAGGTCTCTCGCATGCCATGTCCTCTTCATTCTCCTCCCTGCTTATTTGGAGCAGTGTTGCCAGGCAGATGAAAGTGGGAGAACCAAGCCCAGACTGGCCAGCTGCCAGGTGTTGAGGCCTCTGACTCACAGCTTCGGCAGCCATAGGAATAATTAAAATTCTCCCCGCACGCACTTATATTCCTGTAAATCTTCTTTTGTTGAATCTTTAAAACAAAGTAGGATGGCTGTATGGGAAATAAATACACTCAAGCCCTGAAAAAATACGGCTGTACTCTTCGCTGAGCTAATCAGCCAGACTTCTGCAAGGTTTTGTTTTATTTTGGTTTGGGGATAAGCCTTCTCCCATCTCTGATTATTTTAAACATTAAACATTGATATATATATGTAACAGAAATACATCAACATGATGGACATCTCTTTTTGTTTGATCCTTAAGGTGGGTGTTCATTAATAGCAGCTGTACAAATGAGCCTGTGCCATACAGACTATGTCATGGGACACATCCTGGGTTCGCTCTGCGCACTCTCTGGCCACGCTGCCACCTCCATGCAGCAATGCTGCTGGTGCTGCTGTTACCCCAGAGGCGTTGACTAACAAAATGCAGAGCATCCCCAGTGTTTTATTCACGCGGTTTGCATTCCTCTATGTCCAGTTAGAGGTGTGAATGCCATCCTCCCCTGGAACCCTCTTTCATCTGGGGTCAGTGCTGGGTGGCTGTCGGCACACAAGTTAACTTGCCAAAACCAATACTGGGATCGCAAAGGAGTGAGTGACATCATTGGCAGCGGGAAGATAGACTTTACACCAGGTGGGCACCAGCACTGCCCAGGGCTTGGGATGGGGGAAGCGCCAGAGCCTCAGGGAAGTCTGGAGGCCTGCCGGCTGACCAGGAGGTGGGGCGTCACAGCTCACAGAATTAACAACAACTGTAAAACAAGAAAAATCAGGCCAACTCCTCAGGCTGCTGGTCAGGCTGCCAGGAGCCCCGTGAGCTGCCATGGGGAGGTTCAAAGTTTGATAATCCACTCGGGTGCGAGCTCCTGGGCTGGCAAGACAAGCTGTGCTCCATGGAGACTGGAACCGCAGCTGCTGAGGGGTGGAGGACTTTGCACTGCTCTCCAGGGAGCCCTCCCACAGTGGTTGTGTCCCCATAGTGGTGTTTTCCTATCTGCTGTCACAGAAGGAAGGTCAGCTCCCCAAAACACGCATCTGTCAGTGCCCACTCACACAGAGGCTCTTTGTCCTTACAAAGATCCAACCCAGGGTTGCACTGTTGTGCAAAGTCAGTCCCCAAAATCAATGAAATACGTGTTTGTTCAAAGAGGCAAGAGATTTTTGTGGTCTTGGTGGATCAGACCAGCAGTGCAATGGTGTTTTATAGTTAGGTGTGCATAGCATAACTCATTAAAGAGCGGTTTATGTGAATATTATGGTAATGCTGGTGACTTAAGTGGTGAGAATTGCATAGAAGTTGTGATTATTTCCTAACCAGGGGAAAAATGTCTGTTATTAAATTTCTGTTATAAAAAATACCCATAGTCAGCTATGTATATTTCTGTTATATCAGAGAATTGTGCTACTAGAACTGAACAAACCAGAGCTTGATTTTGGATTGTTTTGATGTTACTGTGTGCTGCAGGTCTGTGGGTAATTTGCCACATGGAGAAAACACAACAAACCTCTCATGGATTGAAGTCTTTCATTTTGTTTTGTCCTTCCACAGATCCTTAGAATTTGCACAAGATACACACCAGAACAAGACACCATGACCTTTTCAGATGGCCTTACCCTAAACCGAACTCAGATGCACAACGCCGGATTTGGCCCGCTGACCGATCTCGTGTTCACATTTGCCAACCAGCTCCTGCCTTTGGAAATGGATGATACAGAAACAGGTCTCCTTAGTGCCATCTGCTTAATCTGTGGAGGTATCGTACAGCATGAACTCGGATGCGTTTGAAAAGGACAGACATGATAAGATCTTCATTTATGTTTCACATGTTTTGCTTTCCTGTACTGAAACATATATATAGACTATATATGTGTAATATTATTTTATATTAACACTAAAGGTTTGTTTGCCACTGGTGATAGTTATTGGTTTTATCATTGATATGTTTTTAAATGAATCATTCTGTCAAGCAACCAGTCCCATTATTTGCCTGATAAAGGACTACATCCTGTTAGATTTTCTTCTGAGCAGCGTATGGGTACCTGGATGAACGAGCTTTGTGACGGGGAGATGCCTGTTAGGAAGCTTTTGCGCATAAGTATAATTGCATGCATGTGCATATTCTTACATTCACACAGAAGTCACTGCTGATAACTTTGTTTCAAAAATATAAATAGATTTTATCTCAAAATCAGCATAGTTGCACTGATGATATGGTGGACGGGGTGATTACAGCTTGAAAGGGACATTGTCAAGTAAAATCAACTAAAATCATGGGTTTAAAATATCAAAAGCGAAGTCTCCCGTTATCTCTAAAATCCGCTGTAAACTTCTGTTATTTCAGTCACCTGCTCTCTCTCTTCTTTTGCAAAATCTGGACTTGCAGCAGAAACACACCTTGTTGGGTTGGTCCATTTTGCTGAAATTCAAACTGGGTGCTGATAGTTTAAGAACAAGAGCCAGGCTTTGTTGACAATGTCCCCTTAGTACAAAATCATTCTTGTTTTATGTGTCTCTAACCATAACTCATCAAAAGCATTGATGGGTTCTGAGATGTCATCCATATGTGACCCGTGCATCCTGGTTTATGGGTGATAGGCTTTGTCACCCAGGCAAGCACTGCCATCTGCTGATGCCTGGTGGTAACTCTCTTTGGTTTCTTGCAGTCTCTGTACACCTTGGCAGCTTGTCGATGGCGCATACAAAATTAATTCAGAAATACTGTTTGTAGCAAGGTGTTTTCCCCTTGGAGAGGGAGACACAAGAGCAAACTGGTAATTCTGGACCACTCAAATAACAAACCTTTCCGGTTACCAAGGAAAAAATAAATCTTAAGGTTCAGAAAGCCATGGTTTCTCCTCTTCCTATGAAACACTCACTAGAGAGCATGGGTCATAATTGAAGAGAGGGATGAAATTCATGGAGTTCTGATCAAGAACGTGGAGAAGCTTCTGTGATTTGGAGTTTATTAAAAAAAAAATTTAAAGCCATATGAGTGATACAAAACTTTTCTACAGATCGCCAGGACCTTGAAGAACCAGTGAAAGTGGATAAGCTTCAGGAACCGCTGCTTGAAGCACTGAAAATTTACATCCGAAAGAGACGACCCAACAAGCCTCATATGTTCCCAAAGATCTTAATGAAAATCACAGATCTTCGCAGCATCAGTGCAAAAGGTATAGTGTGTCCTCATCACTGGGCAGTAGTGTCAGTGTTGTTTCAGAGGAAACTGACCAAGACACCTGGGTTGTTGGGTTTTTTGATCCAACTAAGAATCATAGAAGCATAGAATGGTTTAGCTTGGAAAAGACCTGAAAGATCATCCAGTTCCAGGGACACCTCCCATCAGACCAGGCTGTTCAAGGCCCTGTTCAACCTGCCCTAGAACACTTCCAGGGAGGCGACATCCACAACTCCCCTGGGCAACCTGTGCCAGTGTCTCACCACCCTCATTGTGAAGCATTTCTTCCTAATGTCTAATCTAAAACTCTTCCCCCTTCCAATTTCCTTCTGACCTACCTCTTCCCTTCTTCTTTGTGTAACTCCGTTGTTTAAATCAGTTCTACTTTAGACATGCTTGGTGTTACATTCTTTGTGCAACTTACAGTGAAAATGATGTCTTGGGTAGAAGTGGGTTAGCAAATCGTTACCAGAACTCTTTGTTGATCATTTAAAGACAAGAAAAAACCTTGAATTAAAAACCTCTGTTAATGTTTACGGGGGGGTGCCGGTCAACATGTGCTTTGTATCACTAATGGCTTTCAAAATACGAAGTCTGTTTACAGACAGAAGAAAACAGTTGTGCATCCAAAATTCCCTTAAACTGTGCTCTGAGGTACTGAAGATTTAGAACTGATTTGATCCAGGATTTTGAAGATTCAGCAGCTCTATCCAAACTCACCGTGCTTATACGTGGCTCAGTTTTGGTTTAACATTTTGTGTAGTCTCGTGTGTGACAGATTGACCATGTGAAACACGCACAGTCTAAGCCCTGTCACACACATTCTCAAAAGCACGGGTATAGTGGAACGCCTTCATTTCATCAGAGAGGTTCCCTGCTTACTGCTTTGTCCCCCAACATGTACAGCCAGAGAGTGGAGGTTGGGCAGCTCTTCTGAAAGTCACAGTGGACCATCAGGGCTGTGTCACCCACTGGCAGCCTCTGCACATGCCCCATGACGTGGCTTCGATGAAGACCGTGTTCCTCTCATTTGTGAACCCCTACATCTTCCCAAGACACAGTTTTAGATGTATCCAGCTGTTCCATATATGTTCACCTCCAGACTTGTGGGTAGCTATATCGGAGACCTACCAGACTGAACACAGAGTCTAAAGTGCTACAGTTTTTACTTTTTGCAGTTTCCCTTTCTTTACTATGCTTACTAGGCTATAGATTTGCTACCCTTGGTAGGTAAGCAAGCACAGGAGCTATAGATTGGATTTATGGTTTTGAAAAAATTACTTATTTCATTTTATATTGTTTTTGAGAAGACTTAAGGGAAAAAACCCAACAGTTAAATCACTCACATTTAAGTGCATTTGTTTTACCTTAAAACCAGAACGCTTACACTTTAAAAAATACATATCTAAGTTAAAAGATTAAGCTATAGCTAAGCTTATAAAAAGAACTGAGTGATTTAATTGGATGGATTAGTACCAAAAGAATAACTTAGAAGGGAAACGCCAGAGTTGGAAGCAAAAGTATCCTAAAAAGGAACCACTTAACCAGGTTATCTAAAGCTTGCTGCTTACCCTCAAGTAAAGCAAACTCCATCCAACTGAATCTGCAAAATAAACTTAAAGTGGTACTGAGCTATACAAAGATTTAGGGGAACCCTTTTGTTCTGTTCTTGCTTGTGGGAAATCTGTTTCCACTTTCCCGCTTCTTTGCCAGAGCCCTCCAGCTTCTCAAGACCATGACGCTGTCTCCTTATGTTCAACGCGCAAGAAAGGATTACTCTTTCCTTTCTGACATAAATATTTAACTTTAATGATATCATTAATATTTTATACTAGAACTGAATCATACCAACAGACTGGTGGTGTCCTGGAGGGGTGGGTGTGTCATGAGTTTCATTTGGGAAGATGTTCATTAGAAGATAATGACTGCTGATGGTGTGCGATCCCTGAAAGTAAGCATGAACCTAAAAGACTGAGAAACTTAGACCTGCATTCTTCTCTGGCATTAGCAGTACTGTAACAAAAAAATCAAGTGTTTGTGATACTGAAGCAAGAGACCATCTTCTGAGTTCTCTTATCCTGGTATTAAATTGAAAGTTTGCAAGACCTGAAAAAAAAAAAAATCACCGTGGCTCTGCACTCAGGGAATTCCCACACAGGCACTTGGTCTGGCATCTGTCCTACTGCGTAACAGCAGAAAGCAGATTTAAGGTGGCCAAATTCAGTTCACCAACACCGCTCTGACTGCAGATGGTTTTCAAAGAAGCTCTCAGCATAATTCTGCATTAATTTCCTTCCGATTACAGAACTTGCCGCATTGTTCCTAAGTTATGTAAGAGGCTTTTTAATCAACATCCCCTTGGAAAGTTGGTCATCGCCTTTGTAGATCATTTTTGAAGCTGCTCAGTTCAGGCATAAACATAAAGGCTCCCCTCTGCTCTGGGGTGACTGACAGTGTGCTCTCTCCAGCACGTACATGGTAGCAGCACGGATAAGCAGTGTATCCAAAGGTTCTTCCCTCTGGAATGGTTCTTCAATAACCAACTTTTTCTCTAATGTTGTTGACTCTTCTTTGTCTTCCTTCATATTTAAATAAGCACAGATTCCTATTCCATTAGAGTCAGATTTTCAGGTGATCAGGAATCCTATGCAACATGTCAGACCAGATATTGGAATACTGAGGTTTATGACTATAACTCATTTGACTATGTTCTGGTGAGAAAAATCTTGTTCCTATCAGCAGGAAAATATGTAAAGCACATTGATGCCTTGATGTGGAACAGAATCTTTACCGTATATCCTTGCGTTGTTTGAGGTGGAATTCCAAATACTCCTGCTTCTCTGTGGTCCTCACCACTCGGTAGCTGAATGCTTAGTAACTGATGTTCCGTCCTTCAGTTCTATCCCTTGTTTACAATGCAATGTGGTATTTGGGCTGCATAGTGTTACTGCTGGCTGTTCAGGGCTTTCTGAACATTGCTTGCCCATCACTACAAGCAGCAGCACATCCACGGCAGCTGAAACCCTCCCACTTCTCAGATCAGGCTTTTCCCAGTAACTACCTTTCTTTCACTGAGAAGTTTCCTCCATCCAGCATAAGAAGGATATGGAACTGTTGGAATTGGTCCAGAGGAGGGCTATGGAGATGATCTGAGGGCTGGAGCACCTCTGCTGTGAGGACAGGCTGAGAGAGCTGGGATTGTTTAGCCTGGAGAGGAGAAGGCTGGAAGGAGACCTTATAGCAGCCTTCCAGTACCTGAAGGGGCTACAGGAAAGCTGGGGAGGGACTTTTTACAAGGGCAAGTACTGACAGGATGAGGAAAAATGGCTTTAAATTGGAAGGGGAAGATTTAGATCACACATTAGGAAGAAATTCTTCACAATGAGTGAAGTGAGGCCCTGGCACAGGTTGCTCAGGGAAGCTGTTGACGCCCCCCTTCCCTGGAAGTGTTCAAGGCCAGGCTGGATGGGGCCTTGAGCAGCCTGGTGTAGTGGTGCCCATGGCAGGGGGGCTGGAACTGGATGATCTTTAAGGTCCCTTCCAACCCAAACCATTCTATGATTTAAGGAGTCCGACGTTTGTAGTAACTTATTAATCCCTTAGGAGTTCCATCAGCATTAACTGCCCTGTGTCAGGCAGGCTCTTGGCCATTCCTTAAACACAGGCTCCCGCTCAAGCTGTACCCGATGCACTGGAAGCACCAAGCTGATGCTGGGTGCAAGCTGTGAGGGAACTGTGAGATGTCTGCCCGTTCATACGGGCTTCCCTGTCTCCTGCCACGGTCAGGCAGCTTTAACACCATGGAGCATCAGGCACCATGCTGTGGGTTAGTGGGGGTCTGTTTCCTAACCAGTACGAGTTGCCTGAGTAGCCAGGCTTTATGGAGTGATTTCATTTAATCCCACGCAGAGCGGCCTGCAAAGCTATCTTGATACAAAACTGCCCGTCATTATCCTTGACAAGCCATTGGCTTCAGTCGAGTCAGATGTAAACAGGGTTAGTGTGTCTGTGTACTTTGGTGATTAATTAGCTCAGGAGAAGATGCCCAAAAACTACCAAAGGCAGCTTCACCAAAAAAATATCCTTTGGCCTGAACTTGTTCTTTTATAAAAAAAAAGAATGGTTTGTTAAATTCTGATTCTTGTTTCACAGTTTCTTATGTAGGGAAAAAAAATGTTCTGACTTGCGTTGCTGCAGTTCTCTCACAGGATTCACCTTGCTAATTTAACACAAATCAGCCAGAATTTTTGTCATAGTCCTTGCAGATCCAGTACACATTAACAACTGCAAAGTATATTCCAATTTGTGGAGACATCTACGTGATCAGAGCTTCCTTTTCCAGCAGAATTAACGTTGGTTTGGTTCCTTCCATGAAAAGCAAAAGTTGATTAAATTTACCTGCATTGTAGGATCAGGTGCTATGTCATAATTTTAAATTCATTTGTAAAGGAGTCCCTATCCAACTCCTTTTCCATGTAATGAATGAAGTCACTCACCTACATAACTTTGTATACAAGAGGTAGAGGAGACACCAAATCCATTAAAATAACATATCCCGAAATTATTACTGATGATGATGCTAACAAAAAGGGAAGTGTACAAATCATACTAAAGGCAAGGACTTTGTTGTTTTCTTCTTAAAGGTGCAGAACGTGTCATTACATTGAAAATGGAAATTCCTGGATCCATGCCACCCCTTATTCAGGAAATGTTGGAGAACTCTGAAGGACATGAACCACTGACACCAACCTCAAACGGAAACACCACAGAACACAGTCCTAGTATCTCACCGAGCTCAGTGGACAACAGCAGTGTCAGTCAATCCCCTATGGTGCAATAAGACATTTCCCAGCTACTTCAGACATTCCTAATACCTTATGTACAGGGATGAAAAGCAAGAGAAACATTTTTACTGCTGCTTAGTTTCTGGACTTAATATATATCTATATATGTGTATATATATATAGATAAAAACTCAACAAGGACCAAGAAATTTTCATATGTATCGATATATACTCCTTGCTGTTTAAACTCTTAAAACTAGAAAATGCAAACTTTTGAAATTCTAAATCAGCCATTTCATGCAAAAAAAAAATAGTTAAGCTTCTGTTTTCTCCTCTGAACAATTCAAGATTGCATGGTGACAAGACAGATCTCAGACTTTAAATCCTGGTTGCATTTCTGATGACTTTGTACATACAAATGTATGGCTGTGCTTTCTATACTGGATGTTTGGTGCTTTCCTTTTGTCTCTCATACCTAACGTGATCAAGACACCAACCATAGGAAGTGGACTGCTGTGCACATCCAGAAAAGGAAGTTTAAAGGACTGTCTGACTTACTTAAGTTTAATATGGAAAAAACCCTCTCTTTGATGCCCTTGATTTGCATCTCCTTCCTTGTAAAAAGTATACAAAACCTCACTGCAGTAGCAGAAAAGACATCAGTATCGGCATTAGCTGCCAGGTCGGTTGTTCAGCTGTCATTTGTTCCACTGTTAATGTCACTTTAAAAGTTAAAGAAGCAGTTTCTTACCTGGCTGGTGACCTTAGCTACACAATTTACTGCTCCGTTTCTACAGTTCCGATTGATCGATAGCCTCCAAGGCAGAAACACTTCTCAGTGTTACCATGTTTTTGTTTACTTCTTCACAAGCCATTAGGGAAACTTCATGGGATGATAACCAGCAGACTCATTCACAGCTTTTGAATTGAAGAGTCTAAGGTATTTCCTTAAGAATCGATGGCCGGGAATTAGCTGGGTTATCCAGCCTTCCAGGTGCAAGGGAAGTACAGCTAGGACTTCCAGAAACACAAGGAGAGAATCTGCCACCTTGGCCTTGTTAAATCACCATGAAGCAGAGTGAAAACTGTGGTAGAATGGTTAACAGATTTAAAGTGTCAGTTTCTTAGGTTTCATTTAAAGCACTAGTGGATTTTTTTTTTTTATATATATATATATTCTAGCAAGTCTGTGATGTACTTTCACTGGCTCTGTTTGTACATTGAGATTGTTTAACAATGCTTTCTATGTTCATATACTGTTTACCTTTTTCCATGGAGTCTCCTGGCAAAGAATAAAATATATTTATTTTAAAAAAAAAAACACCAACCCTGTGTAGAAGTTGTCCTTCTACTCTACATTTTACACACACACACACACACACACACACACACACGGCAGTTTTCCATTTTTTAATGTTTAAACTTCATTTCAAAAAGCAGGTTTGCTGTTTGCAACCATGACAATTAAAATGTGCTTTAGCACAGCTGTCTAGAACATCTCTACAAGCCAGTCAGACAAATACATGACATTTCAATGAGTAAAAAAGAGCATAAAACTGTAGGTGTAAGAACAAAATGTTAAAATGCCTACACACAATAATAAAAACCATCAATTACATTATCACATAAAATAAGTCAAATGTACAAAAGTTTGCGACAGAAGGGACAAAAGGACAACACAAGGTATTTGTTGGAAAACATTTGTGTGCTCTTTGGGCACTTAATTAAACATATCAAAATCGTCATCTTCATCAGACTCTGCAAAATATTTAACTTCTTTTCTAGCCCGGCCCGTCCGTGGCTTTGGGGCAGTTTCGGAGGCGAAGCCTGACTGAAAGATTTCCACATCAGAATCCTGGTCAAAAGCCGCCTTCTTGGATTTCTTTAGAAAAGAAAAGACAAATAATATGTGATGCTCTGTGTGTTTTCCCTTTTAATATTCAGAACTGAAGGAAACCTTCTCTAACATCTAATTTCTAAACACACCTGAACCGCATTATCACATTAACAACCCATAATAAGAATGCGCACCCTTCACGTAAAATAATCCTGTTTACAAGGAGAGAAGAGCACAGACAGAACTGACCTTGCTGGGTGTTGATTTAGGCATTTTCTTCCCAGGGTTGTATTCACCTTCATTTTCTGAACTGGATGTTTTCCTTTTCTTCGCCCCTCTGCCCTTTCCTAGGTGAGAGAACAGGATTTAACAACTTTTTTGTTATTATTTTTTAAATAAATGTCCAGAGTTTGGCAAACTGAAAAAGCTCTGGTGAAGTTGCCTGCGTATGTCTACTTGATAAAGGTCAAACTTCGTTTACTAACTCAAGCTTCTTCACCACGGCAATAAAATACAGTTTGGGTTTGTTTTTTTCCCCTCAGTTTTAAATCTTTTATATACTTCTTCCAAAGTTACCATTCACCGTAGGTATTCAAGCTGTCAGTTCAAGACAGGGACAAACTTCACCAGATCAGTGACTTTTGTGAAGTACCACAAGTCCTTGGTCACCTTCTGCAGTGATTGCACAGCATTAATTCACCTTTATTATTTGGTAAATTTGCTGTTAACCTCAGCTGTTGGACACTGGAACATCCTTTACAGAGTCCTCTGATGATTACACCGCTGTGATGACAATGAGAACTGGGATACCAAAAGAATCAGTTTAAAAAGCCAGAAACTGCTACTTATTACACTTACTACCAGAATTTTACTGTCTTCTAAAAAAGCTGAGATCAAAGAAATAAAAGCAGTATCCAGTAGAAATTATGAACAAAGAAACAAACAAAAAAAAAAAAAGAAGAGAACTATTGAATACCTTCCCAACAGTGAAGGTCAGATAAAAAATTCAGGCATTGTTTGTTAAGAAAAGTAAGGATGTTGTTTGTCATAGAAAAGGCTCAATGGCTGAGGAATCGACTAGTGATTAATTTACTAATCAATCAGTGTAGGTCTTACTTTAGAGACACTTCTTGTTCTGCTTCCTTATAAAAATGATTGTGAACTTGTGTTACAGAGAGCACAGAGGTGAGCACTGAGCAGCGCAGCACCAAACCTCTTACCTTTGGGTGCTACAGTCTTCTTTGGAATGCCAAATTCTGAATCAGAGTCAGAGTTCACAGTCTCCACCTTCTTGGCCTTGGGAGCTCTTTTGGGTTTCGGGGGCACATCGAGTTTTGCTGTTAGAAGTCAGAGATACTAAATTTGTTATATTCATGTATTGGTTGGAAGGATTAAATTTCATTAGATACTCCAATCACAGCATAAATGGCAGAGATTGAAACAAGATGAGCAGTTTCTGCACTTGAGGAAAACAACCTTCAGCTTTTATGTTAAAACTACATGGAATAAACAGGAGGTTTCCTTTCTCATACTTGGAGATTTATCAGTGCATTCAGTAAATTTTTGTGGTTTTGATTAAATACTGTTTCATTTTTTTGAGCACAAAACAGGTCACCAGTAACTAAAGCAGTAACAGAAGTGCTACAAGTTGGATACTTTAAACACACTGGCTGCACATCTTGCTGCTTGTGACATTTTTGTCATCGCAGTGCAGGACAACCTTCCCCATGATTACTGCAGGAGTTTGACAGACACTGAATCGGACTCTGTGACGTGGTTTTCTGACAACGTTGGTGAAAAGAACTTCAGAAAAAGAAGAAAGGACAGAAAGGAGACATATCTGTGGATTTCTTAAAAAAACTTCCATTACTGACATGCAAGTAGTCTTGCCATTTTTAAAGAAGACAGTCATTGGCGTGTTAACACAATGGTGACAAGGGACAGGATCATGGAATCATTTAGGTTGGAAAAGACCTGTATGATCATTTGATAACATGTTCTGTATGCTTACGGACGAGTCAGTCCTTTGCAGAACACTCAGATACACTACTGACTCTATCTGCTCTCTCCATCAGCCACGAATACCTCAAAGATGATGAGGCACACTTGAAAATACTCCAGCTACCAGGAATGTGGACATTTGTGAGAACTCAAGCTTCCGTTTACGGTATCACTAGGGCAACGTGTTCAGAGAACAAAAGAGTGTACCCACAAACTGTTTGGCTATGATGATACCTTAAACTGGTGCCCACTGGAGAGCCACTTCAGAAAAGACAGTTATGGATTTCCAGCTTTTTGTGACAATACCTACTGGGCAATCCGAGTATTGGGTCCTGACAATATACAAAAATAAAGCCTGCTTTGGCATCATGGATGGGAAAAAGTGGTGCTTGCTATGGCAGCATTTCAGATAAGACATGAGGAGGAAAGCAACAGTGCCTAGGATGGAAGTCAGGAATTATATTTGAAAGCAAATTGAAATAAGTCTCTCAACTGGGAAAAAAACATTTTTACCTTATGCTAATACAGCTAAATAAGTCACCAAGACCTATAAGTAAGCCTGGAAAAAACACACAGCAACTGAAAGCAGAAGAAATACTTTCTATACACATCACCAGAAGTAGGCAGTTATCAGTAACGGAGGGGGCAGTGTTAGGATGCATCATTTTAGGTCCCAAAAGGCAATGAAGTCCTTCATACCAGAAACAGCTTTTCCAGCATAAGAAACAGACTAGGAGGCAGGGAAGGGAAAGATTCAGAAGTTTCATTAACTTGAAGATGGCAAGCAGGAATTGCGACCAAGAGAATTTTAGTAGAACCAATCCAATTTAGATCTAAGGGGACATTCAAGGTCAGGAGCTGATGTTTAGACCTCCTCCTAAAGCACTGTGTATGTTTTGGCCAGGTGATTGTAACCCGCACGTTTCCTCATGCTGCTAAGGTAAAAGAAGCCAAGAACGCTCCATGGAGAAGAACTATCCAGCACACAAACCATGAGATGTAACTATCTTCAGCTGGCCCCGAGTTCTCGAGTTTGTTACTGATGTTAGAAAAGGGGCAAACTTCTCACTGACAAAAAAAGGAACTGGGGAGAAGGCAAAAATAACTGGGGAATTACAGAGAGGTATGACACACTGCCACAAACACTGGACTTGTTCTTCCCTTGAAACAGAGTCTGTCACCACTGGTCAACTCCTGTGAAGCCTGCCTGCAGAACACCAAACCCAAATGATAGTAAACCTCTTAATTGCTATCTGGTGGCTAAAGTAATGGTATCCATGTCTTCCAGAACATGCATCTCCCTCTGTACTACCTCTACTGGGATTCTGAACCGCTACCTTAGATTATATACCTAATGCCTGCACAAGTGGGAGGGATCTCTGACAGCAACAAGACCACCATCAGCTCAGCCAAGCTCTCCACCAGGCATCATGACATGAAATGGAAGTCTGCGGTGGGGTCAACGTACACTGACTCTCAAGAAGCCCAAGGCTTTGGTAGAAAGTAAGTTCAGGAATGGCATCAGTTCTGCAGCCAGAATCTCAACAGCTGGCTGGCTTATTCAAGGCAAGCAGCTGCTTACAATCAAAGGTTAAGACTGCTCTTCAGGCTTCCCTTAGGCTTACTCTAAAGCACTAGGACCACAGATCTCTTGAACAGATCTCTCTGTGCAAGGAACACAAGCTCAGCAGTAGCTTAGTAGTGAACTCCACTGTAGTGAACACCAGAGGTCAAGAGATTTAATCTCAAATTGATTGAAGCCTGAAAAGAAACTGAATTCATGCCTATTCCTTTATTTCTTCTCATTGAGAAGGGAACCTTGCTGTACAGAGAGCAAGGCACAAGAAATGGTACTTTAGTTTCAGCTTGTTATCCTTAGAAATCCAAGGTCTGAAGTCACACACAAAAAAAAAATCAAAACCAACTCTGGAACAATTGTTTCAGGCACACAACTGGCATTCCCAGTGTGAGGCTGAGTGGTTGGAATATTGCAATACCAGAAAACAGGTTTTGAAGGGGCTGCTGGTAGAGGACATGAAGATTGGAATCAAGGAGACTACTAACAGGATAACAGATGACCAACGAACTAAGAATGTTAGGACACCACTGCACTGCCAAACTGTGGTCACATCTAATCTGGGCAAAAGAGAAGAGATGAAAACCGGTGAAAACAACCTGTTATGTTGTCGTGTTCTGAGAAGGAGGCTGTGTTCATAAGGGTACTCTGAAGGCAAAACTTTAACTTCTGCTTGAAAAAGAGCCTGTTTATACCTATTTTCTAAGTGTAAAGGTTGATTAGAAACTCGGAAACAGATCACAGCTGTATTTTAAGATTTTGAGTTAGGTTAATGACAACTCATCACATCCAGGCCTTCAAAAAGGAGAGGGGGAAACAGACTGGATGTTAAATTGTACCCATGCTCAGCTACTGTATACAGGGTTCTCTCTTGTCTTTACTACAGTATCAGAAGTTTAACATAAAAGATTATTCTATTAGAGAACACCTATTTCTGTGAACAATCTTCATTTATTGTATTACAGAACTTTACTAGCTGAAAGACATACACGAAGGCAAAGATTTGAAAGTAACAAAATCCCCAGTCTATGACATTCTAAGAACTGCATTTTATAACCTATATTTAAACTGCTATTAGGTGAGAAAAAAACCTAATTCTCACCACTAATCATGGGAAGTGTGTAGCATAATCTTTAAAACACATTTAGAAACAAGCACAAGTCTGTCTTTTAGACGTAGCAGTAACAACTGATAAACCAATATTCCTCAAAGTTGACAGAGCAAAAAGAACTTACTCCTACAAATACCCAAGGACAAACACAGAAAATAACCCAAATAATAAACAGGCTTTTCTTGGAATTGCCCTCAATTCTGCAATGTTAAGATCCTGCAAGATGCCAGTTCTGAAGGCCTGACTAATAATTGAAATAATTTATACCTCTGAAGTTTGAGGTGAGCCTTTCACCCTCCATTTCAAGAAGGAAAACAATTACGCCAAGTGGAACTTACTGTGATAGCCTATTTAGGACATTAATATTTTGGGGGGATTCCTCCTTTGCAGTTGCTTTCCTTTCTTTTAAAGCAAATAAGTTAGATCCATTACAGAAGACTATCTTCAATCCCAAGGTCATCATGTTTCCCTTTTATTCCCTGAGGGTAAACCTTCTATTAGTAACCGTCTATTAGTTAAACTCAACAATGGCTGAACCCAACTGCACGTGTGGAAAGTATTGACACTACAATAGCGAGTGGAAAGGAATAAATTAATAACATTAAGGAGCTGGAAAAAGTTCACACCGTATGCTGAATTTCACTGAAATCAAAATAAACAAATGCAGTTCCCACTTTGAAGATATGAAAACAATGCAGAGGTGGTGAAGATGAGTTTTAAATAAATGGACTGGCTTATAGGATAATCCTAAACGTACCCTTTTTAGCAGCTACTGTTTTACTTGGAATTTTCTCTGTTTGTTTTGGGGCAAAAGATGAGAAAACAGGAGCAGAATCTTCTTCATCACTGTCCAATTTTGTTGTATCTACAATCACAGAGTATGTTTAGAATAAGATTCATTATCTGCATATTTTAAATCATCAATATTAATTATAGTCAAAATTAATGCCAAAAGAGTCCTTCTGATACTACAGTTAGGCTATCGATGTACTGTTAATTTCTTATCTACAATACAAGCTTTGTTCCTGTAAAGATCACCACCTCCTTCCCCTTTCCCCTTTATAAATCTCGACACCTTTCTTCTATAGCTACTGTGAGAAGTTCGTGTATATCACATGAACTCCCTAATACATTCCATAACAGTTGTTACAAGACTAAATAGATCAGTGAAAACAAGCTCACCATCATCTGTCTTCTGAGAGTAAGATGGAAAAGAGAAGATGTTCCCAAAATCTTGATTTTTCTTATCTTGAGGCATTTTTCTTCTTCCAAGCAGGAAAAAGAAATTATGAATTGCATGAACTACATACTGAAGTATCTAGACATTATAATATCCATATGAGATTAAATTCCTGATTTAGAACTACAAAGCATTTCTAGCATTTTTATGTATGCTTGCAGAGTTAAAATCCCTAAAATCACCATTCAGTCATGAACTTCAGGCATTTAAGATTAACAGAATTACATTTTTTTTTCAATAGTTCTGTGTACCAGTCTGGCACAAGTTGGAAAACAGAAAATCTTACACAATGCAGTTGAACAGATGGTATTACTGACCACGTACCATAATTTGATAAGTAGTTTTTACCTCTGCATAGGTCAAATGCAAGGTTGAAATAGCACACACTTTAATTTCCTCCCCCTAAAATATATAAATTTTATTTCACATGGTGCACATAGAGTAGTAAGACTTTTGATGCTTCTCAGTTTTGTTCAGAGACTTCTGCATTCAAAAAGTTATTAGTAAAGAAATATTGCGGTGTTTTACAGTACTTACTCTGGAGATGGCTTCGATTTGACTGGGGAGAAGTCATATTCATCTTTTTCTAAACTGTCTGAGGGAACAAACTCATCCTCTCTGTCATTTGTAACTGGAGAGGCTTTTACTTTGAGCTCATCCAAATCATTATTATTGTTGGCATCATCATCATCATCATCGGCATCATCTTCTTCTTCTGAGAAGTCAAAAGTATATTTGGGCCTCTCAGCTGAAAAAAAAGAAGAATCACATATATAAACATTTCAAGATAGTTGTTTATGTTAACACATAAATAAACTAAAGTGGAAGTCACTAAACAATCCCAGCCTCAGAGTATACCAAAAAAAAAAAACCCGGGGGGAAAAGCAGCTTTTTTGATCCTGGAAGAATAAAGGGACATAATTTAGTGTGTTACCAAACACATAACACCACCTGTGACTTGCTGAGATACCTTCAGCTAACGGCATTATGGAGACATCACTGCATACGTATTTTAAGAGGTGAGAATCCTTCACTGACAACTGACGTTTTCTTGAATCTATCATTTGAACATTTTTCCTAATCCAGTGCTTGAAAAAATGATCAACAATTTTCCAGAAAAATTTTCCAAACTTTCAGTCTCTGATATTTTTGTTTTTCATGGACTGTTCAGATTTTGATAAATTTTTCAGCAGCCATTTGAGCTTTTGGGCCTTATTTGACAGTACAATTGCGTTAGAGTAATTTTTTTTTTAATGGTATTGCCTTGTCTATTTCTTGTATAGCTCTCTAGTATTGTGAATAATTTCTACTCAAGTGTTTAGAATTAGGGAAAATATTTCTGGACCAAGTTACAAGAATCTTTCTTAGTTCTTCGTATTGACAATTAAGAGGTTTTTGCACTAACTGCACAGGGAAGAAAATGTAATGCAAACTATCTATAGGAGATAAAGTCCTAAGGGAAGACTATGGTCAAAAGAAAACGTAGGTTTGTAGTTCACTTTCAGTCATAATGCACAAAATTCACAAAAGCTTGGGTACCTGCAGCTCTCCTAAGCAGGGAGTCTCTTGGAATAATCACAGGCTCATTCTCTTCTAAATCACTTTCAGATTTGGATTCATCATCTGACCATGGGTTTCGTTTCTTCACTTTTTTTGCACCGGGTTTTGTCGATGATGCTGTTCTTCTTACCCTGGTACCTGCCACAGGTCAAAACATTTTCTACAGTGAGGGTAAAAAAGACTTTCATCTTTTCTAATCATTTATGATGCAAAAAAGTAAGATTACTTTCTTATCTTAAAAAGTTCTCTAAATGTTGTAAATTTTCTTTTCCTTCCTTGAAGAAATATTTAATATGATGAAATTATTTCACACAGAACCTGACCAGCTGCTGCCAAACAAACTTGCTTTATGACTGGAAAATATAAAAGCCTCTAATCTGAAATTTTAACTCCCCAGCTCCATTTTTTCAAAGGTTGCTGGGGTCTTCCAGGAAAAGAACAAGCAGTTTACCATTATTCAGGGAACATGATCAGGAACAGTTATTGGGTAAACCCAGTTAGCATGGGAAGCAGAAATTATCGGGGGATAACAATGTGGTCAGTCGATTGCTGCTCAGGTCAAGCTGGGCTAATTGGTTCTGGCTCAACACGGACTAAGGGAGATTTGAGTTGCATGTGGACAACTTGGTCATAACTGTACGCAGTTAATCTATTCAGATTGGAAAATCCCCTGAATAATTAAAAGCAGATCTTATCTTAGAAGAATTATTTGCATAACCACTTTTTAATCCTTTTTTTTTAAAAAACCTCATACTTAAAACTTCTCTTTCTTTTTGTTTCTGCTCCCCTTCCCCCCTCTGTTACTAATATTTTTCAAAAAAGGAATAATGAATTCCCAGTAACAGAGGAAAACAGAAAGTTAACATAGAGATTGGTTAGTCTGCCAAGTTTTTAAAAGTCAGAATGACTAAATATGTCAATAGGAAAATACTTTAATTTAATCAAGTTCTACAATCTCAACTCAGACTGAAGGTGAGTGCCATGTCCTTCAACGTCAGAGGTCATGCAAACTAGAAATTTCAATTTGCACAGAATTAGTGTAATTACATAAAAATAATCTATTTTTCTACTCACAAATGCAAATATTTAGATCGCCCCAAAAAATGAAAGTAGAAAACGCAAAATTCACCATCCCCAGAAAAGCAGCTTACACAACAGAAATTTCAACAGAATACTTTCAAGTGTTTCCACATATCTCTTTAGGGAAGAAAACCAGATTAAATAGCGATTATTGTGCTACATAAGCCTTCTCACTATGTGTTAAAAATATATTTAATGCCCAATTAGTATATGCAATTAAGGTTAACTATGACTGTGTAAGGATCTTACCAGGCTCCTTCTTCTCCCTCTTAGGTTTAGGGGGTTTAGCTGCTGTGGCTGATGTGCTCAGTGAGTCATCCCCACCACCTTCAGCCGGCACACCACTAAATTCTTCATCATATTCCATTTTTATTGCTAAAGTATCAGTTTCACCCTAAAAATATAAAGAAGTTGGTCAAAATAAAATAAATTACACCCTTATATGTCAAGACAGAACCAGAATAGTTTTGTAGAAGATAATAAATGATAGTAGACTGATATATTGACATTTGTTGAGCAGTCTTGAAAAGCAGAAATCTCAATAAAAACACCTGAACAATAAGTAGCCACAATAGGCCTGCAAATGTAGAACAAATTCAGGATCATCTTCTCTGTGCAACAGGTCAGCAAAATCGTTTCAATGCAGCATTAATGAGGTCTAATGATTTGGATTTATGCTACTCGAGTAGAAAAATACAGCAGTTAAATAATATACATAATCTAACTATACCAATAGTTTTGTTTTACCTTTTTCTTTTTCAGCAACTTCTTACTGGCATCAGCTTTCATGGCAGATGTAATCTGTGGAACTATTCTTCTGCCAAACGGTGATGGCATGGTCTCTTCCAACTGAAGTTTCTTCACCTTGGGTTTACCAACTTTGCCTTTTATTGGCTTGCCAACCATGCCAGCCAAAATATCTTCTCTTTCCTGTGCTTCTACTTTCTAACAAACAAGGGGGTGGGGGGAACGCATTCTTTATTAATGAGGACAAAGTGGACCATGATGATTATTTAAGATTCATCTCCTTGTAACATGGAGCATAAGACTTCCCTTAATTCTCACTTGAACTGTAATACACTTCCAGTAATGGAAAACCAACCACTTGGTAAATTCTTCATCACCCTGTTTAGTTAAAAACTATACTTTTATTCAAGATTAAATAAATACGAACTTTTGGACACTGCTACACTAAAAATCTTTCTTTTATGAAGTTTCTGTTTCTCATGTGTGTGTCTGGGTACTGATGTAGCTTTTCAGTATTTCAGTATTTAATTTAAGCAGCTACTTTCTAGAGTTACTTTTAAGGAACCAGTTTCCAGTCCTTTCATCAGCTTTAACAGTATGAACGCAAAGCTGAAATACAGACATCGGAACAGAGCACCTCCAATCGCAGCTGTACCACAAACACACAGAGAAATACAACAAACATCTTATTTGTGTTATCCTCTGTCACTTCAAAAGATTACATCAGTCCATTTCAGGCAAAATTCAAAGCTGAGGCTCAGCAAAATACCGACCAACTGGACTTTACCTTTTTCCAGAGTTACTGATGAGGCAAAGAAAAAGCCCCTCATACAGTACGTATGGTCTACACACTTTGTTCCTACCACTACTGCTTTGCTTACTTACAATACTTACTGCCTTACAACCAGTTAGTTCATGTAAAACTACTATACTTATTACTATTAGCAGTTGCCAGTCCCAGGCTTTTTGTGTCACCTGAAAACAATTTTTCTCCTGGTCATTTTTCTTTTATCATCTCTGACTTGAAAAAGACGTTAAATTGTATAGATGCAAGAGGCAATCCCTGAGGAATACAGCTAAGAACACAAATGTTCATCTTATTTGGGGGTCTATCTGCTTTTAATCCAAAATGTGTGTGAGGGGTATTATTTTTTGCTTAAATTTTAATACTTGTAATTAATTAATTAATGCTTTAATTAAATAAATTTAAATTAAATATTTTTTTTGAAAGATACATAAAATGAAACATACTTCAAGCTCTTCAACAAAGGCTGCTAAATCTTCTTTCCAGAGATCTGAAGAAGATTTCCTTTTCAGGTCATTTAGTTCTCTCTCCTAAAACATAGAAGTAGTATATAGAATGTAAGTTACTAAGCTACAACTAAAGTAAATACTATTGAAACTGAACATTCACAATTAGACACATCAGTAATTACTATATCATTTCAGAACAACCCTTCCGTGGTGTACCAACCTTTGAATCTCTCTGCTTAATTAACTCTTCTACTTTCTCTTTCGTGAGCGACCACAGAGACATGTTCAAGATATAATTAAAGTCAGGGCCAGAAGTTGAGCCAGAAGCAGAGGAAGCATCATCATTTGCATTCTGTGGGTCCTCCTCTTCTGCTGCCTAAAGTGCAATATTCACAATTACAAGTATTAATAATCTTGGCTCTATGCATGAACTGTAATGCTGCTCCAAAGCACCATCATAGGTTAGTAAGGTGTGCCCTCATTGATTTAATAACCTTACTCTGGACCTTTGCAGAAGGCCATGTTCCTGTGACATTCTATAGATGGATTATTTAATCATTAGTTTCATCTTTCCATGGTAAGGCATGAAATTAAACTTGTCACATATCTCTTTTAGAACAATAAAAAAACTCTTGGTTTTAAAAAAGCAAAAATAAATACAGCCCGAGGTCAAATTTATTAGAGCTCCGAAGTCATAGCTTTAAAGTATTCATGTTTCATTACAGAAAACAAATAATTACATTTTGCAATCATATGAAAAATAAAAATGGGGAAATTCAGTTATATGTGTGGGGTAACTGATGTAGCATTTCGTGAAGCAGCCAGTCAGAAATCAAGTCAACAGATTTGATTTGAGTACATTAAGAAGTTCCATCCTCTGCATTCTCATATTCAGACTTGTATTACATAGCTTTCTTCTAAGAATTATACATACACAAAACCAATATTATGTGACAATATTTTTGTAGAGGTGTCATGTACTTTTAAAAATGGAAGCCAATAAAGAATGACAAATATCTTTTTAAAGTGTTATGTGTGTTATAAATAAATTACACTATTAAAAAACAAACATCTGAATAAATTAATATCATTTATAACATTAAAAAGATTCAGGTATTTCAGATAATTACCTTTTCCTGTGCTTCTTTCCAGGCTTTTACTGGATCAGATTCATAACCTCTCTGGACCAACATCTGAATCAAGTCTCTTTTTGATCTGTTCTCTACAAGACACACACACAACCAGGGCAAGGAGGGTGGGGAGGGGGGAGAAGGAAAAAAAAATCAGTGTCATGAAAATAAAAGTCTTGCATGCCAAGTATATTCTACGAGATTGAAATAAATTTCCAGCTTTTCCCCCATTGTTACCAATTCTAACTTACATTTACTCACCTATGGTAATTTTTCCTTGTATCTTCTCTAGAATGAAACGAGCTTGATTGTTAAGCTTGGTAGATTCTGCACCCAACATTCCCACAAGCCATTCCTTCCGTAAGCTATAATAATGTAATCGCAAATCAAAGAACTCCTTCAGGATGTCCTGCACAGTTTCATACTTCTTTAAACATCCCATATGATCAAATAGCACCTATAAAACACAAAATACACTGCTTGAGAGAGATTGCATAACTCAAACTTTGTTAAACTACCGTGTATGAGTTTATTCCTACTGCACATATACATGCACCATACAAAGAGCTGTATTTTGAAGACTGCGAACTCAAACCTTACTATGGAACTACATGGCACATAGCTGGATAGATTTCATTTCTATTCATAAGTAGACTGACGATGAGATTTCTGGTAACATGGTCCAACAGGAATACTTCTATGCAGAAATATGCCTGAATTCAGTTGAATGACTAATTTTATCTAAATATTATAGAACAAGTTCAGTAACATCTCCCGATTCACAACTATTTAGCATAACAGTTGAAAAGGTTCTTTAATATTCTTTCAATTCAGCCGTAAAATCCGCCACTTTTCAGTTGCAAAAGCTGCCATCCTTCAAGTTCAAGCACAAAGTAAGAAATCATTTTTACATCACAGGCAGAATCAATCCTGCCTGACTTCTGCCATCTCCAGTTCAGACGTTTACAAGTGAAGTAGTCACCCTAGGCGCCCTCTACAGCCAACTGAAAGAAATGAGCCTCTCAAGAGGGCAATTCATCTCTCTAAAGTATCAGTTGGAGAGTTGGGTGAACAATGACGAGCTCACGTAATTTTTTAAGATCCTAGGGTAGATGAATTCCTGCACATACACTGAAAACTACCCTTAGTATTTACTTAAACAGGCAGAATACACAGGATTAAGCTCAAAATATTTTGTACTCTGTTCAACATTGATTTGAAGATAGACTCTCACAGTAGTTCATAAGGTTGTTTAAACTTGTGAGAAATACTACCACTTTATATACATCACTATTTACTTTTCAAGCACGATATACAAAATGGGTGGAGCAAGGCCTTTTTCCTCTTCCAATTCTATGGTGTTCAATTAATTATTAACCTATTTTCACACAGCTTTTGATTTCTAAAATAATAGCAACAGTAATGGTATTGTTTCTTTGTGATAATATCTGAAAGTATTATCTGCCATAAACATAACAGAACTGCTTTTTCAGTCTCTGTAAAGGCAGGTTGTTTGGAAATATTCTGGCAGAAACCACCTTACAATTCAAATCCCTCTTGCAATTGACAGACACGTATTTACTCACATTCTTACTCCCATTCTGCTACAACCAGAATAAACCACACGAGTAATTTACATCACTATTATGTCTTCAGCAGCTTACGTCTAGTGTTTTCTGTTCCTTACAACCTATAATGGGATTTATGTTAGTGGAAACATTGGGTCATTTAACTTCTAATAGTAGAGTAACAGTCCTGCAGAAAGTGCAATTTTGAAAATCTAACTTGTCCTCATTTAAAAACTCAAATCTAAACACGGTAGAAAATTATTTGCGTGATCTACTTTACGGTAACCATTTTTGGTTAGCTGCACAGGAAATTTTCAGTTACAGGAAACTAACTAACCTGAGCCTGTGTAATTTGGTCTGAAAGATTCACCAGGACTAAAAAGGACATCCTGATCTATATTGACTTCAATATTTGTCATCACTACAATTTTCTACTATTCAAAAAATGTCAAACACACAATACACTGTTCAATAACAAGTACCAATGTATACTATAAAAAAAAAGCAACTGTAAGGAGTCTGATAGCCAAACATGAAGAAGTTACCATAGAATTACAAGTAAGACTTGTTTGAAGCTTAAAAACTTTGTGTAATCCAGCCGCTTCTGCCTGTGCAAGTTTTTCTTCAGTCATCTTCACAACAAATTTCACAGTCGTATCAGTGTGGTATTCCTTGTAGTCAGAAATTAATGCTGGAGTTTTTTCAGTTCCATTCAACATAGGTTCTAGAACCTGCTCTTTGTATACCTATTAAAAATAGGGTAGAAAAAATAAAAACCTTCTTAAAATCCCTAATTCCTTAAACCAATTGAACATAAGGTTTCAAAGCTTTGTGCATTTCATCCGATACCAGATATAATTTACAAAACCAGTAAAACCTGCAAAATGCAGGCCAAGACTAGCACAAACGTAAGAGGCAACTGACAAGAATAGAAAAGTCTATTCAAAAGAGAAAGAGGATTAAATAATTCAGCAAAAGTAGGTATTCTTTGCAGTATGGACAGTAGATGGCACAAGCAAAACAACACCTTCTACAAAGGCACACAAAAGAATGAAATCATGTTCCCTTCCACGTATGTACAATCATCAGCAATTGTGTTAAAAGTTTATCCAGATGTAGGATTAAATAATTTAATAAGGAACTTTTTTGTTGTTTTGGGGTTTTGTGTAAATGTATTACACTGTTACTTACCTGGGTCCATGTCCTTACAGGAAGCTCTGTAATTTCTACTGTGTTCCTGTCCACCACAAATATTTCACCACTCACTACATACTGATTTTGACCAAGTTCCTGAATGGTTCCTTTGAAGTTTTTGTAGTTTGGGAGCTGAAATTGCAAAAACCAGGAAAGTGGTAATTACGTCTATAGTAAAATGTCAGAAAAATATTTGTTTCCCGTGCACCATGTAGCACTCACTTCCTATGGCACTAATCCATCCACCAGCCTCTCAAGCCTGTGAAAATCTCAAGTCATAGGAAATATACTACAAAAAAACAGTATACACACATGCAAGTGACAGAAGCAAGTGTCTTAACATCTACAGAGTACATACATGATTAAGAAGATGCAAATGAATCCAGTGAAGTGGTGGGGGAGTTGTTTGTTTTGGTTTTACTTGGGTTTTGTTTTGCTTTTTTTTTCTCTTTTAAAGAAAACTGGAAGCACAGAGAAGGAAAAACAGAAAGCAGAGTAACACCCCAATCTCACAATAACTTTACAGAAGTGGTGCCACCTCCCTTAAACATTTTTTATTCTTGTGCTGTTCAGCAAAGACAATGGAACCCATCCAGTTTATAAAGTAACTAATAACGTGGGGAACTCTTTTTTAGCCAAATTGATTCCCTTATGCAGCTTACCATGCAGCCACAAACACCATACAGCATACAGAAAAGAGATATATGAGGCAGAACTGCCTCCTTCAATCACAGTGAAGCTTCAATTGACTGTGAGACTACCCAGAAGACCTAGGAATCCTAAAGGAAGGGCAATGGATGATATTAATTAAAAAAAAAATCCAACCGACTATTAATTGTTCCAAAGAATTTGCAAAAGGGAATTCACATGTCATGAAAATTGATACTGCACACTCAGTGAACTGTGATCTAAAGAGAGAAGAAAAGATGTTTCCACTTCTATGATTTGGTAACCACAGCAAAGTAGCAAAATCCATCAGTTATAAAGTAACAGTTACATTATCAGTATGTCATTTGTTGGTTACAGATTGGTTACAGATACTCTGGGTTCACCCAGGTATTCCTCCTGTCCAAATTTTTTCAAGTATACACGACTTCTTTATAAAATTTGGGATAAGGGAATAGAAGGTCAATGCAGTTTAGAAGCTGCTGATTTTCTTGAACAGTGAGAATATCTTCTCCTATGCTTACAGATAAACAAAAGAGCGGAATTTAGACAAGAGGGAAGAAATGTTACGTATGGCTGAAGATAAGCAGCAGTACCTCAAAAAGAAAAAAGTGGTACAACTGTTTACTGTCATGTCATAACTACCCTGTAAGACGCGCAACTATGAAGGTTTACAGTCAGCAGACTGAAGAAAGTGTCCTCTGAAATAACTGGGAAAATACAAATTGCAATGCTTTTGCCTTAAGGTGAACTTCTCCAGCTTCATTCCAACAATCAAGTAAAGCTCCTACACAAAATTACTGGGACAATCCAACTCAAAATGTTCCAATAATCAAGCATTTCTAGAGCGATACGAATTAATTTTGTAAGTACAAAACAAGCTTTGTTTAGCAAACATATAAAATACAAGTATATGCTCTTATTTTTACCATTGGGTGGGGATCTAAGCCATCCAGCATCCGTCTGACATTGTTTACAATCTCTCTGGTATCGTAGTTTGGAAGTTTGCAAGCCCATCCGGTACCAATTCCTTCAGCTCCATTAACTAAAACCATAGGAATGATGGGAATATACCACTCAGGCTCTACGCGTTGGTTGTCATCATACAGGAATTTAAGCAAGTTGTCATCCACTGATGGAAAAAGCAGCCTTGCCAAAGGGCTTTAAGAAAAACAGAAAATAAATGTTTATTTGGATACCAGTAGGTAAAGTACGTATTTCTTTAACAGTCCTAAGGTCCAGATATGATCTATTCGTAGATAATTTGCATGTCTTCATTTCTCTTTGCCAATCTGAAGCTGAAAATAGAACATACATACCTCCTGAGAAAAGGAAGCTCTTCCCAATGTAAGACTGTGTTCATAACAGATGATGTTTGTTGCTTTCACAGTAACACATGCATACATTGGTAATCGATGACAATTAACATCTACAAAAATATTCTCTGGAGCACTCAGAACACACAGTTCAATGTGACAGTAGGTCATCCAGCAACAAGGCAACACAGCACGCAAACAGTTACAAAATTTTGTTCCTTAATTGTAGGCCTAGCAGTCTTCTGAAAATTCTACAGAGGTTTTACTAGCGATCGCTTTTGCTCAGCTACAACATTGTCTTGGGAGAACACAATTTCCAGCACCTCATACAAAAAGGAAAATGTACAAAACAGGATGCTAGAGGAAGAACATATATAAGAAAGGGAATAAAACCTGATGTGTGCATATTGAGCTTACAATCAGAAGAAAAGAAACTACAAGAAATTTTAGACAAAATATCAGAGAGATTACAAAATGAAAGAAGCAACATAACTTATACTATAATTTACATTAAGAAACACATTCTAACAGTGCACATCAAATTGAATTTCAAAGTATTAGCTGTGAAAAATCAGCACCATTAAATTAGGTCTTCATTATTAATTATGCATGCGTAATTTAGTTTGATACAAAGAAATTCATCTCAACTTTCAAGTTTATGCTGAGTTGTAGAACTTATCACCAGGAAGCAATACACTTTCTATTGTGAAACTGAATAAACTTCACATTGAAGAGGGAAACTGAAAGCTACTCTGCAAGAAGTCACAATTTAAGATCAATAACTAATCTGTGATAGGCATTTTTAGTCTTCAACTTTATGATTCAAAGTTCCATTCCTTAAAAGCCACAATCCCAACAACACTTCTATGCATGGAAAACCGTGAAAAAAATCCATGTGCAAAACCACACTTATAGGCATAAAGCAGAACGTGAGCTTATCAAAATATTCCTATCCTCTTTCATCCCTCTCCTACAACAAAAACCCTGTAGTATTCTGAAAGCATTAGTTTGATAACAGGCCTTTTTGAAACTATGCATTACATTCGTGTTTACCTTAACATAGTGAAAATATAGCGAGGGCTGGCAGCATCCTTTCCACCATGAAGCCTGGTTCCAAACTGACCAATAGGTTGTAGTAAATTAACATTGTTACTGCCAACAAAGTTCTGAGCCAAGTTGACAATAGTCATCATCAGCGCTTGCTGCAAGGAAATATACATTCATAGGAATAAGTAAGAGAAGCGACAGTCTGTCGTAATCAGCTCATCAAATATATTTTTAATGCCCCAAAATTGTGTGACTAACCTGAATTCAATTTCTAAAAAGTAATCTCCCTGAGAATGGAATGTTGTAAATCTATTACAAGAGTTACTGGCAAAAAGATGTTTCCTCTTCTACAGCCTGTATTTCTTGTTTAACAGAAAAATTGCCCTAGTACATAGTTCCTATATTCCTATGATTTGAGAATCTAGAAGTTACCTAGGTAATTAGTTATCTACTATTTTGCCACAACCCACAAACTATTTAGGATACCAATGCGCACAAAATCTTGGAAAGAATGTAAATATGCTGTCTTATTAAGCTATACACTGTTTGGTTAATATTCTTTAAAAGCAAACCTGCGATTATTAGACTTACCGTCAACAGGCTTGCAATTTCAATACAGCAAATTTAGGTAAATTTAATACATTTACCTAATATTTTATATAGGCTAGAAATCATCACAGCTTTACCATCCCTCATACTCACCTCCCCATGGTGATAGGCTGACATTTCAGCGACAGAACCAGCCAGCTGAGCAACCTTCACTTCACGTTTATCGTTTCTCTTAAAGCAAGTGAATAAAACTTTGCGTTGCCCTGGTTTTAAACCTATTAAGAAGAATATCCCGTTTTCAACACATACATAAGCATGTTTCTAAGTAATAAACTCGTGTTGCTTTATTATCATTTTTAATCCCTCCCATATCCATGCCCAGAATGCAGAACTACAGCCAAAGCTGGCAGAAACAGAGAGCAATTACATATAAAATATGTAAAATATTATATGTATAATACTGTACATGCTACATACGTGTAGTTTACACTATATATGTTATATATAGTGTTATGTATATGTGTAACAATGATAACAATTACATATAATATGTATAAATACATACATCATATTACACACATAAAAAATAAATAATGTCCCTTCTCATTTTCTTACACTTCCACAGACACAATCTTGGAGTAATTAAATTCAAATGAACAGTTACCTACTGCAAATTCATTCTTTATTGTAAGTTTCAACAAAACCATTTTGCTTTTTTTGCTTTTGAGAAAGCAGTCAGTACATCATGTTATAAGGAACAACGACCTCTTGAAACATGCAGCTCTGTAGTGAATCTTACTCCAAAGCAGTAAACTAGGAAATGTTTGCATAGAGATTAGCAGCTAATCCAAGTATCCAGCCATGGGAGGATGCAAGTCTGGACAAGCTGAAATAGACACCTGACATTCTTTGATTCCCTAGAGATGCATCTACATAACTAACCCAGCCTCATTCTGTAGCAGAGCTGGAGATCCATCCTATCAGGACGCTACTACCCCTAACCACCTGCGAACCATCTAAATTTTGAAAAACCCTGGCTGCATGAATATTTTGATATAGGTCTGTAGGATCAAAAAGGTTGATCAACTCCATTATAAAATACGTATCAGAAAGTGGAGATAAATGGGCTTCCCTTCCCTCCCCATGAAACCTCAAGGCTTCTTTTTCTCCATATCTTAGTAAGCATATGCAAAATGACAATAATATAAGCAGAAATTCCTGCTCATGCTGTCTGCAGACAGTTTTACAAATGAAGCTGAACTATTAGGAAGCTGCTTCTTTTAATGCTCATGTTATTGCAAAGGGAAAGTTAGCAAACCTGGTTGACAGAAACCCAGCAAGATTACAGGAAGTTAGTAACTACTAAAACGCTGCCTGTGATATAAGACTGAAGGGAGAAAACATTTGCATCTTCATCTGCACTCAGCTGCTGACTTGAATTTTAATTATTATTAGAACTTAAGACTTGTTTTCTCTGACGGTTTGACTAGAAACAAAGCACTTGCATGGTCCAGGAAATAGGTCTGGTTAAGCAAAAAGGCTGCAGAGCAACCAGCTTAAATCTCCTCACAGAAAAAAACATGGCAATTCCTTAGCATATGAATGATAGGAAACACAAATATAAAGGTTCTTATATTACCTACTTAAATGCATTGATTTCCATTACAAATCAGAGGTTTAAAAACCAAGCAATAAAGAGGAATGTTCCAATAGAACATAATGAATTATCAGCTTACCATCAACAAGGGAAGGAATAGATCTCTCATTGTCTGAATTTGAGAAAAGGATCAACTCCTTGTTAATGAAGTCATTGTAAGTCAAATGTTTGGTTGCTGTACCATATAGAAATTGCTGGGAAAAAAACATACATTATTCATTCAATACAAAAACTTCATTACATTTACATCTCATACACCAGATTTATTACTGTTATTTAGGACTCACCTCAGGAAGGCCATGTAGTCGACGCTGTCGCCTGTCCTCCATGAAGTTTGTTAACCACTCTTTTCGGTCATCAATCTTCTTCTTACTGAAGGCCTGAAAAGATTCCAAGTACGCTAAATTATCAGCATATATAGGTTTATGTAAAGGGATACTTTAGTCAGAATTTTAAGCGTACAGTGCTATCTCATCAAGCACTGAATATTTGTTTGGACAAGATAATCCATATAACTACTGTTTAAGCCTAAACAGCAGTAAAAACACAAGACACTTCGGACATTACTGCATGAGGTTTTTCAAACTAACAGATCTCTCACTAATCATAATTTAAATCTATATTACTTTCCCTTTCACATTTAGGCAAACCGTATCATTCTTATCCCTCACTTCACATTAGAGTTGTTCTTTGATACACAAGTTTAAACGTGTTGGGATCTTTCCCCACATAATTTTAAGACTGCGTTCATCATTTAGACTGAAATATAACCACATGTGATCAAGAAAATTAACTGAAGGTATTGGAAAAAATACCCTCCTCTTCGTGTCCTCTCCATGCCTGCCACAGAACGACAATAATTTGTAGCTGTTCCTGAGTGGTTGGCCTTAGTCCTCTTAATAAAATTGGTAACTTGACAAACTGACACTTCGTGAAAAGACTAAGCCAGAATTTAGGCCAGCTGACTGAGGGCCTGAGCTTTCATGATGACAAGGTGTCACTTTAAAGCAACCATTTGTCACTACAAAAAAAGACATGCCAATGTTCTGAAAAACTTTGTACTGTTACAGAAACAGAGCTCCCCCTCCAATGCATTTCTTCTCCAGAAGGCTAAAACTAAAAGAAGAATACATAAAAACTGAATATGAGGTTTAAGCAAAATTTCAATCGTTTTGGGGAACTTGCTAGCTGTTGAAGTAGTCTTTCATTGTCAGAGAATGACATATAGAGGATCCATCATGTCCCAATTTCAATCACTCTCCTGCATAAGAAGACAGACACAAGCACTGTCTGTTTTGAAGACCTAACTGGAGCACTCCAAAAGAGCTCAATGAGTAGTTTCATTTCCTTGGAGACCACGGTATTACATAATAGTAAGCCTTAGTAACCTACTAACTGAGAAAGGGACTAAGTGATATCACCCTGTTTTGCATCAGATGAACCTCCTTTGTGAACAAAACTCTACAATTCACAATGTTGGATATCTGAAGGCTTAAGATCAGGCTGTTGTAAAAACAAGACTATAAATTCTTAATTTTCTTCTGGCTCCTTTCAGTGTATACATACTTTTTCTAGACCACTGAAGTGATAAACGACCAAGAGCTGGATCAGGATAACAATTATTTTACTAGAATAAAAAGGCTGAATAAAAATTATTCTTGAATAAAGAGATTCTTTTCTTTCTCCACTAAAGACTGTTATTCTAAGACTTCATTTACCAGCAAACAAGAGATCTTCAGAATGCTGAAGAATCTGCTATATGAAATAACTTTGGTTTTCCTAGATTACGGATATCATGAGGCCTAGCAGGGTCTATAATCTTACACCACATATGCTCAGAGGTAAACTTGGAGCTGGGATTGTAGTTATCAGCAGAGAAATTGCGGGTAGGAGTGTAAGTGAAGCTTCTGTTAACAGCTTCGGTACAAGTCACTAGCTGTTCCCAGTGTAACGGAGATCACCACTCTCACCCTGAACTGAGAGAATATCATTTTAGACAACAGTGAGGATCAACTCTAGCAGGTTATATGGCCTAAGACGCTGGCCTGTATATGGAGCTCTATTTGCAGAAACAGAGCTCAGAACTTTTATCACAACTGGTTTAATTTATACGCAAATACAGACTCCTGTTCTATCTAGAGGAACACACTTATCTGGGACGGGGAACCATGAATTATATTTAAGTATATCTTGGGCAGAAGAAAAGTGAGTGGTACAAATAATTTCTGATACATCAGGATGTTTTTCAACAGAACAGATGCCTACTGTACTTTTCTGTTAGTAAAAACATGCCATTTTAATAGATTCACAGTATAAAGAAAAAGTTGTTACAGTTATTTTTCCATTTTTTCTCTCCTACTCCTTTTTCTCTCTAATATCATCTGCAATTAAAATTACAAATTAAAGTAGATAAAAGGTGAAACACTTGAGAAAACAGCTTCATTTCAGATGCTCCATTCTTTGTCATTCCACAAGACCTCTTCAAAACACAAATAATCTTCTGCACACAACTATCTAAAAGATTTCAAATATCACACATGCATGAATAAATGTATGCCACATCGATATAGCTTCAACGAATCAATAATTTATCTCATGTTATTTGCCATGTTATTTTGAAACAAAATTCAAAACGCTAACTAGACATGAAACATCACTTGTTTGGGCTCTGTTGCCTTACTCAGAATACTTGTTTGCATGTTCTGCCTTTAAAAGCTAGTATGAATGTAATGTTTGCTGATATCCAACACCATTGGTCAAGGCTACTAAGCAGAAAGTAGAGCTGATTTTGTAGTGCGATTAAAGCTCTTATTCCAAAATTTAAAATATTTTCAAAAAGGTTTTTTCTCTCCTAAAAGTATTTTTTCAGTTACTCTAATAAAACACCCTGTTAGGACTTCCTCATGTGCTATTTCATTAAAAAAATGGAAGCTAAAATGTATCACACAGAAGCATTTTTATGAATTCTTACCAGTGTAATGGCAGCATCATCTTCAGGACCAGCGTATCGAAATAAGATCCGATGTCTTTCCATATCAGCAAAATATTCTTTTGCTTCTTTAGCAGTGCTGGTACCCAAACCTGTACAATAAAAAGGAAATAGTTACTCCATATTCAAAATTGATGTTTTAGTATTTTATCCCTTTACTTTACTGGGAATATTACAAAATCATTACAGAATATACTATTGTGAAAACAGCTACAAATAAAACTTCATGGCACCCATTTATGTATTTTTACATCCATGAGGTTCACGTATTTGTTTTTAAACAAACCTTTGTAGTATTTTATCTTCCAGGCTTTATGATTCTCCATATGCTTCTTCCACTCGTCAAATTCAGGAATACTATAGAATGAAAGTTCTTGCTTATTTTTGCTTGCCTTTAAGAAAAATAAAACACAAAAAAACCCTGATCAACTTCTCTGTTGCACTGTAAGTAATAAATAAAATCCCATCAATAGAATCCATACCTTTACAATAGGAGTGATGAATTCCTCAAGAAAACCATGTTTCAACAGTGATGGCCAATTGTGATGAATAAAATTGATCAACAGGCCTTTTATGTGAGACCCATCCTGATCCTAAAATCAGAAGATGAAAACATGAGGCAGTCTTATAAAATGTCAGATCCCCCAAACCACAAAAAAACCACTCACTGGGCTGGATACATCAAAGCATTATCTGTTGACAGAAAACATAGCAGGAAACAGCTGGTGTCTCTCACAGACTTTCTAGCATTACTACTTCATCTACTGCTCCCTTTTGTCCTTACTTTCAATGTATTTTTGAGTTATCAAAAGCATTCTTGTTCATACATGTTTTTATTATTAATTTAGCATCTCTGCTACTGTGCAGCCAAGTTCAGTTGTTCATTTAGAGTACCTGAAACAACATATGGATAAATTATTCCCATAAAAAAAAATATCATACATTAGGGATTCCCTCCAAATGCATTTATATTTTCATAAAACAGAGACAGGTAATAATGCAAAAAAATGTAACCTACCAAATTGAACCAAAACACATTTTAAGAAGCTCTGTATATTAAAACCTGTGAATTTCAACTAACCTGATCTGTCATGATCATAATTTTTCCATATCTCAAGCTTTTCAGAGATTCTGGATCTTCATAGCTTTTCTTGTATTGTAATCCAACTATTTTGATGATGTTGTTGATTTCTGCATTTTCCATAATCTGTATGAAAAAGTTATCTTTGCAGTCAGTGTAAAAAGCAAAAACTCACAAATATGCCAATCTTTTTTAGGTGGGCTTTACAGCTACATTTTCAATGCACCCCTACCTCAACTTCCTCACTCTTTTATGCCCAGCCCCCTTGCAACCTTCACACTTGTAAATATTTCTTCTGTACATGCAAATTTGTCCCCTACAGTCAGAGTACTTTGGGTCCAGAAGGCAGGGAGAAAAGTGCATGTAACAAAAAGTTATCTCAGAAAGCTGCCTTGTCTTCCCACTATTTCTATGGGCATCTGCAATACAACTCTTATTATAGACAAAGCATGGATGGCAGAAAAAGTAACGTGACAGGGTAATGCTGCTACTTCTTCCTCACATTGGTAGTCCATGAAATCACATGGTAATGGAGAGAACATATGAAATTTTTGGAGGTTTAAATATTCTTGTAAAATGTTAATATGAGTCACAGCAGAACTTCCTTGCACTTGTGAAGAAATCTTTATCATCCCAAGTGCTGTGTGCTACATTTAATATTTCCAAGCTTATCCCAGGCTTTAAAGTAGCTGGTACTTTATGAAATCCTAGTCACCAAATTTTCATGAAAAAAATAAAATATGAAGAAGTAACCCTAGAAATAAAAAATAAACAGGAATCATCCATTTGTCACCTAAAAGGAGAGGGAGGACAAGACTACTTACCTGTTTGTGAGAAGCTTCTCGAACATTGAGAATTTTACCCCTGAGCGGGAACACTCCATACCTGTCTCTACCAATAACACCTAAGCCAGAGACAGCTAAAGATTTGGCAGAGTCTCCTTCTGTTAATATTAATGTGCAGTCCAAGGAATGTTTGCCACCTGCAGGCCAGGAAGATTTAGAAGTAAGGCAAAACAAAACAGAAAGCATGACTTTTAAACTCAATTAATAGAAGCACAATTTAATCGGTCATGATGATTCTTCCTACTCTACATTAGGTAATTTTAATAGGCTGAATTTCTATTTTTAGGGATGGCTTTCCATACCACTAAAGCTACACAAAAAGAATGCACTTAGCAATACACTATGGATTGCTATGGACAAGAAGCAAAATAGACAGAAAGTGATGCAATGGGGGCACATCTTGTGTAATGGTCCCCACACTTCTGCACAGAAAAAAAGACAGATTGCTTCTGGTTTTTTACCATTTCATTTTTCTAGCTGCAAATTTCTTACACATATACATAACATATGTCTGAGTTACATACAGGAGTTATTTGCCATTCTGTATTTCCCCTTTCCTCACTGTATATTTTCAGGAGTAATTTATTAAAATACATTTTCGGGGTTTCTTTCTTTATTGTCCATCAGCTGAAGCCAGGCAACTGTAAGAAAAACTCGACAGAAAAGCTCTAAAGGTCAGAACATTTGCATTTATTATACATTCTCAGGATTTTCTCAAACATATTAAACAAATACTTACTAACTGTGACTTCTGATTCTTCAAGACACGCTGCATTTCAGTGCCTGTGTGTCCAGCGTGCTCAACACTGGTATGAGGTGTATTTTGCTTATTGCAATTGCAATCATTGAATAGATGTTCTAAATAATAAGCAGGTTCAAAAAGGAATACACCCTTTTCCAAGAGTGCAAATGCTCATTAAGCAGTTTTCCCATTTTATCAAGGACTAGTGGTAGGAAAGACTAGAAAAATCCCACAAGCTGGATGCATCTTACCTACTGTTAATAAGATAGTTTCAAATGCATTCAAACTTAAATAGGTGCTTTGATTTGGTAGACCTGGTAGATAAAAACAACCCCGCACTTCCTATTACACAGAATGTACATTCAATATCTTTGGCCTTCTGAATCAGAACACGGGCTTAATATAATCTAAATTAGGCAGCTATTCACACTGTATCAAAAGGTGTCAACAGCTAGGTGGAATCCAAATACCAAGAAAAATACTAGTTTGGTGTTTTAGAATACGTGACAGCCAACTGTTTTTTTCCTAAACGAACTGCAGAAAACACAGATGAATATCATCCACGTGCACTTTCTACTGGAATGGATGCAGTTGTTGGCAATTATTTTCATCGAAACGCAATGTGCCACGTATTTTCCTGAATGCAGCTTTAAAGAACTCAAAGAGAAAACTATATGAACTGGTAGATGGAAAGAATGCTTTAGCAATCTAGCTGCTCCCTTACAATCCTATATTCCTATACCTGTTTCTTCATTTTTCCTTTCATTTCTACCTCTTCTCCTCCAACAAGCCATAGAAGTGCATATACCTCATCAAGATCTCAAGAAAGCAAGAATGATCATTCATATAGCACATTTGAATTTTCTGGACCTGGAAGTGATCATCACCTCTCACAACCAGAAGGAGCACATACAGTCCTTACTTCACCTGACCTTCAAGACTCACCAATACTTTCTATTAAGATCCCAAAGACAGAAAGAAAGAGAGAAAGATCGATAATTCTACAGTGTTTTGTCTATGTATTCATTAAAGAATCTCCAATGGCACCAACACTTTCCCCCCTTATGTTAAGAAACATCAAGCTTTTAGTCAAACGCAGTCACCGAATAAAGTTCATTGAAACAAGTTCTCAAGAGCAGAGCAACCAACATACACTCAGACACACTGAAGAAGTCACTCCTCTCTATCATTTTGTCATCCCTTTCTCAAAGAAAACAGCTTTTTACTGAGATACCGATTACAGTATTAGCTTAGTTCTTGTGCAAAAAAACCCAAAAAGTTTTCAAGAGCAAATAGATTATTCACATGCTACCTTCAAGTCTTTACAAAGAAAGGACTAAAGAACTACATGTATTACTTGTGATCCTCCCATTTAAAACATCTCTGCCAGTACATACAAAACACTTCATGAAGTCAGACCAAGCTTGAATATGACAATACACATTGTATTCACAAATTGAATTCCTCTCTGCCTCCCTGAGTGTCCACCCTGAATGTCCAATGCCTTCAATGTGAGAAATCTGTTATGTTCCAGATCTTCAATAACCAGTATCTGGTAGACATCCCTGGGAGATGCGGAGTTCCTGCTCCCCATATAAGAATAACTAGGCAGCAGAGAAAGACCTGGGTAACAGGGATCAAAGCCATACAAAACTTTAGGCATTCATGTTGAGTCCAAAAGTATCCCTACATGCCTTCTTAGTCGAGGAAGTTTCAGGGTGAAAACCAATGTAATATTTTATCAGCTTCCCCGCTAAAGTTTCTTCCTTCTCCTCACCCCAGTGAAAAAAACTCAGTAAGAAGAGATTTTGAAGCTTGGTCTCCAAAGCAGAGCCAAAAATCCTATGAAGAATGTGTATCCAAAATCTCATCAGGTCATCATTGACTTGAACACTAGAACTCAGTCTTACGTGCTTTTATCTACTTAACCCACCCACTCAGTTCTTTGAAATTTCTCTGTCTTTGCTTAATGTAAGGATGTACTAAAAATCAACTGACATTAACAGGGACTGGCAACATTTCAAGCTCTTTAGTCATATGAGTTCCTCAAAAATTCAAGAACAACTCCCATCCCATTGCTACCAGCACAAAGACTGACAGGTTATCCTGACTCCTATATGTAACAGGAAGCAAGCTAGGAAGAGGTTGCCAGTTTGTCCTGTATTCCCAGATAGGAACCTAAGGGCATTTAAAGTCTCACGAAAAAGTCTCTCGAACCATTTCTTCAGGTCTGCACATAACGTGATCTAGTTTGTACAGCTTGTGACCCTATGAAAATTCCCATCACTTTGTATTAGAAGTTCAAGCAGACCAATCACCTCCAAAATAGAATGTTGGTAATATTATCTAGCTGGAAACCACAATTAGAAACTACACTCTCTTTCAGTATGGAACTAGACCGCCACTTTTGTTCAGCATTATTAATTCTCTACCCAGGAGAAGGCACCATTCCTAATATCAAACTCGTCATCATGCCTTAATTCTAGCTCTAGAAAGTTTAGAAAACTAGAAAGATTTTTATTAAAAAATGCACATAAGGATGAGAAATAAAGTCAGGTTTAAAATTATGATGTCTGTGAAAAATCTATGAAGTATTAAAGACATTAAAAATAAGTTTTCTTACCAGCATCATTAGCATCATCCAGTTTCGGAATGCCCTTGATTTTACTGTGTTTCACTGAAGAACATTTTTTGTTCAGCTGAGTTTGTGCCTTAAATTTGACCCAATTCAAAATACTCTCTATGATACCACAGTTAGAGGCCTGTTAAGCAACAGATTAGAATTGCGAATGAGAAAAGTAAAGCTTTACACAGCACATTCTTGTATCTCAATTTTAAGTCACTGATCTCAACACTGTTTCTTGAAGCCCTCTAAATTTTAAAAACTACAATATATATATATATAACAGGTCAAGGAAGTAACACATACCTTACTGTCTAGCCTTTCATGCACACAAAACCAAAACACAATAATCACACAGCTTCTTTTCCACTTCTTACATAATTGGTGGAAGGTGAAGAGGACTGACACCTAATAAGAGGTTGTCTTAAGTTGTGCCAAGACATTTTAGGTACAGGCACCTGCTTCCTGGACTTTGACAGAAAAAAGTAACCTTAAATAAATATTTAATATAATGTATTAATAATCATATTATTAATATAATATATTATATATCTACGTCCATTTAAAGTTTCTTTGGAAATGACTGAAAATAGCCGAAAGACAATGTTCTTAAAAAAATGTAAGAATAAAGATCTGTTAATCACTTGAGAAATTGCTAACATTTTAACACATCTGCAGCAAAAATAGCACATAGCATATTTTCTAAACTAAAACTGACTAGGTTTGGTTTCACATCAAAAGAAAACACAGGTGGAGCAAAATACTGTGAGCTTTGACTTCTCATTATCCCCCATGACAGAGCACTCAGTGGTTAGAGATTCTGCTGCACATTTAACAGCCCTGGAGATCACTGCTCAGCTCTGGGAACATTAAAAACATTGAAAATCAAACCTACTGACAGAAAAACAACATACATAACAAAATCTGAAGAATGAATATGAGACTGTGTTGTGTCATTTTTTTCCTGTAAGTTCTGTAAGAATGTTATCAGTAACACAGAATTAGAAGAATAAAACACAATACAGTAATTTATGTTTTGATGTTAACAGTACCAACAGTGGCACCATTCTCCTCACTATTAGAGCTCCATTGATGCTATTGGCACTAAAGGAGACTTAGTATAATGAGTACTGGCTAAGATAATTCTATCTTTCCTTTCTTGTATAAAAATGTAGTAGAGGAACAACCTCTACCATGTATTTCTACTTATTTTCATCTAGAGTAGCAATTCTTAGCCTGCCTGGCTACAGACAATATTTTTAGACTTGTTGCTTGAGAATAATGATCACTTTGAATACTACGGCAACAATTTTGCATTTCCTTGATTAGTAGAATAATATGTAAATATGGTATGTTCCTTCCCTCTCTTTTCACTTCAGTGGTATCACAGAAGAAGGTAGACAACATTCTCAACTTCAGGAAAAAATCTTAACACAATAAATTAGTCAAGACCTACGTTTAGATTTCAAGCATCAAATTCTTTTCATCAACACAAATAGCAGAATCTCCAACAAATGACCTGATCAGGTGAAGCTCACTTAAACCCAAGGCAACAGCCAAAAGACAGTCATTGCTTCCATTATTAAGGTCAGAACAGAAGTTCCTCCATCTGATTTTCATAGTATGCCAGTGTCACCAGAGCACCATAATGCACTAATTATTCTTCTGCTACAGAACACACATACACTTGACCCATGTCGATTCTTGCTTCACAGAAGAAAAGAAATATGCTTTACCTACCGCTTTAAAAAATTTCTCAGATAGCTGGCACTTGGACCCAAAACTTTTAGGCTGCAAAGTCATGTTTTCCTTTGTCTGGGAATCAAACGATGGGTTTTCAATCAAGCAATTGACAAAAACCCATATATGATTCTTCACCTGTTGAAAACATAGAAACCAATTAACAAAATCACCACATTATTCTTTTTCAATATTATTGTATCAAGTTACTTGCCTGAAATGGTTTCACTGAAACTCCAGCTTTATTCTTCTTTTTCACGACTTCTATCAGTTTGCCCACAACCTGATCCACCACGTAATCAACGTGCCTACCACCCTTAGTAAGAGAAGAGGGGAAAAAAAAAGAACTCATTGAATTTCCTCATAGCTTTTAGCTGTATTAACAAAGTTCCTCTAGATATATTTAAAGCTGGGAATCCATGCAATTAAGTTGCAGCATAACAAAGGAAAATTTATGTTTAAGTTCCTTTTTTCATGTCTTTCAGTCTTCATACAAGTGAGGATGATGGATGTTAAATGGAACAGAAGAAGCAGGAGACCTTTCATTTACTGTGCAGTGGTGGATTTCAAATCTAGCTGCTTACAGCTTGTAACAGGATACAAAACCTTAAGAGCATGGCAGATCTGAAAATCACTTGGTAGCACTGAGATGGTACCTGCAACACCACATGGCTATGAAGAAGGAGCTTTCTAAAAGGCACATAAATAACCTTGGACTAAAAATATACATTTGTCAAACTAATTAAACTTTCCCCATTTGGCTCATTAAAAAAGTATTTTAAGAGCTCAACCTCAGACATAAAGCCATCCATGCCTATTCCTTCCCAAAACTCATCTCACCTTTTCTTAACTGTTATTTATCGAACTCTGAATAAATGCTATTAGCATTCTTTGCTAGCCTGGGGCTTATGCAAGGGCAAATGGAAAGCACACTACAAATAGCCAACTGTAAGATGCAGAAAACTCTAAAAGGAAAGAGCAAGAGAACCTTAAGTACTTAAACGTACTTAAGAGTACCTTATGTACTTAAACTTTGTAAGCAATAAGTGAGAAAAGTTACCCTTTATAAGCCATATATAGCTCACAGTTTGCAATACAGCAGGGTGATGAAAATCATATTATTTTCAATGTATAAATAGTGTTTTTCCTATTGATTAAATTTAGTCACAACATGGAAGCATTAAGCATTTGTACACCTTCAGAAGGTGCCCCAAAGCTTCTATCACCTTCTCTAGCTACAAACTTTAAACCAGCTACAAAAAAAATAAACCAAAACGTAGTGCTAGAAGACAAGTAATTATGATATTAAACTGCCTGGAAAATAAAGGCATTTCACACAAGCTTTTTCTGGAGCCTTTCTTTCTCTTTCTATGTTTAGGTTGAATATGAGGAGAAAGTTCTTCACTCAAAGGGTGGTGGAGCACTGGAACAGCTCCCCAGGAAAGCAATCCGGGCACCAAGCCTGACAATATTCAAGAAGCATTTAGACAACACCCTCAAACACATGGTGTGAATATTGGGGTTGTCCTATGCAGGGATAGGAGTTGGACTTGATGATCCTTGTGGGTCCCTTCCAACTCACGACATTCTATGATTCTACAGGGAAAAAAAAGCTCTATTATTACATCTGAACAATGACTAACAATTTACATGTGTAAAAGAAACCTAACAATTCTGGGATATGTTCTACAATTCAGAAGTAACCTGAATCAGAAGTACTAGTAAAGACTACAGCAGCACAAACTTATATCATGGAGATCTCCAGACTAGGAAGAACAACTAGTATTCGAAGGTATGTATCCTGTAGTCTTTAATTATACGTAACAATGAATACTGAAATTGCTTAAACCAATAGTGATAAATATGTTTAAATATTTACAAGTCCAAGATGACATAATTTCCCTTACAGGTAAAATATCAGGCTTTCTTTGGAAAGATGTCAAAAATACAAATAATCCTAAAGCCTGGGATATCTGAAATCTCTTTACATTTTTGATTATTCATATGCTTTCCTTTATATTTACAGACCAAAAAATACAAATAATAATAGAACATTAAATTCTAGTGGCTGTTTCTATAAAGTTCTGAACGGTCTGATGAAAATTATCTTGTAACAAAAAATGGACAAGATATAAAGTGACTGAAACCATTGGAAATAGTAACTTTGTTTTCAACTTCATGCAGAAAGATGAAAATTAAAAAAAGAGAGAGGAGGTAAAAAAAAGGCTCAATGGTAAATATTATTGGTCATAACCAAACCAGTACTTGCAGTTCAAAGAAAGCATCTGCGGTTTCTGCTTGTCTCTACAGTCACCTACTAAACAGCAACACAAACCACCAAGGTGTTTCATAAGCACTACACATACAAGTATTGTTTCATGACATTTCTTTTAACAAAACAAATAAACATAAAAAATACCCTAAATCCAAGCTCCACCAGAATTAGAACACAACAACTTTTATTCACATATGGATGACAGAGTTTCAGTATAGGCAGAGTTCAAGTGCAAGCTGATACAAGTACATCCTACCACCTTAAAGAAAAATAACTCCATTCCTAAAGTGTAAAGAAAAGCTAGTATAAAAAAATACTGAATTACATGTTTCAAAAAAATTCCACATTTGAATAGCAATATTTAAATGCATTAATTTTACTTATCACATTACTGAAAAGTTATGATTACAGGAATATCTCAATATATTTTTGTATTTACAACTTCAGTAATTTTTGTTTTTACAATTTACAATTTTAGCACTTCACATATTTTGCTAAAGCCAACATCTGACATATCAAGAATCAGCTACTTACCAGTAATCCTTGTTCTTAGAAGATACTAGCTATTACAACAGCTCCCCATTCCTGTGTCCATTCTTAGTGTGTAGCATTGAGTGAGGGATGTTCAGAGCTCCAAGAACCTTTCGACCATCTCACCAGTAGGTGGCACATTTACCCACTATAGAAGCATAACAGCCTATAACTGCCCCAACTGTCATTTTAACACAAGCCAGAAAAACACCCTTTAAACCTAAACGCCTGTCAGTGATTATTATGACTACTGTATTATAAGAAAGAGCACAAAAGCTACTCGCAGAAGGTAACCATTAGAATTGAAGACCAGTCTTGCAAACTTCAGGATGCAAAGGCATCTAATGAAATGGTAACTAAAATCTTAAAAATGAAGTTCAGACCGGCTCCTACATATATTATATTCATACAGTGGTCAACAGAAAATAGCCTCAATTAGTTCCAAGATATACCATCTTTAAATTCTATGGAGAGATAAATGGTTCATATAGCCAATAAATTCAGAAGCCCATTATAAATTTGAAGATTTCATTAAATTAGTTATACAAATGAAGTCCTATTTTCTTTTGCATTTGCTTTCTATTATATTTACTTTATTAGAATAAATCAGAAAATGTCAAGCTCTGGAATGGTCCTGAATTTCTTGCTGATGTCCAGCAAATTTTAATGCTCTCTCTGCCCAAGTCTACTACCTGACACTGCATCATTATTAGCTGAGCATTTCTGCTAACTGATTAGTAGTATTACAGATAGCAGTGCTGGTATATTGAAAATATCATTAGATTACTATGCTAATAATTTAAGCTTCTACTACAATTTCTACTACAGCTACCATTTGAAACTGAGAACTTGAGAAGACCGCGTTCAATCAGTTTACATACAGGTCTGTCCGAAAGGTTATCTGTGAAACCACAACTGTTACAAATGCTCTTTCAAATGCTGCCTCAGAGCCTGAGCGTTGAATTCTGTGACGGCGTACTGTGGCAAAATTGTGAACAAATGGGGGCCTGACCAAGGTAACTAATTTACAAGAATAAAACAAGGGAGATGTGCCTCAACATACTGCCTGACCTTCTACACACCCCTCAAAAAAAGCCCTTGTGAACCTAAAAAAAACTCGTCTGGAATTTAAAGCAAGTTTAAAAAAGGTGGAAGGGAAGTTACGACTGGGTGAAATTTATCCAGAAACAGAAATGAAAAGCTTTCAGCAAACAGCGATAAATAACCAAAAAACAGCTGAAATGAGCTCCTCACCTGTTAGCAGATAAGGGAACAGGCAGTTGACGCAGTTAGTTACTAGCCATTATGTCTCATCAGTGGGTAGTTGCACATCAATTGCTGGTGAGGTGGTTCACCGGCCCCGAACATTCCACATCCAGTCACACACATAAGGCATGGATCGGGAGAGTGGGAAAAACTAGAAATTACAACACTTACCTTTGAAGAATACACAGTACTTTTTCTATGATTTTTCTTAAAGAATATATGATAACAATGTACGTGTAACTGCATGATGGGTGAAAATTGATCCAAAAGTGTCAAATTCAAAATCTTTTGAGCAAGTGTGTGCAATACATTTAACTTAGGAGTCAACAAGTATTTAATGCATTTCCTTAAAACTGCTACCAAACATTAAGTTTCTCTACATTGCCAGCTTCTTCACAAAGGCATTGTATACATCTTTAAGGTCATGCTATTTTTCTTTTTTATGATGCATAAGAAGGTCTGAATGAAAATTAATTTTTAACCTTTTAACTACCAGATATGTTTGTTATCCCTCATTTTGATAATTATCAGATAAGCATTTAGTTAAAATGCACACTTAGAAAGTAAACATACTACAAGAAAATAAACTGTCCCTCTTAGCAATGAACGCTGGTCCAGCTACACTGAATATCATACTGGAAGAAGTTATGTAGTAAACATTACATACTGTCAAAACACTGGCTACACATCATCTAGCACTGAGATTAACCCTATTTCTGTGCACCTGCCTAGACTAGGGACCCCCACTTAGCCTAACTGTTAGTGTTTATGAGCCACTTGTGCTGCCTGGAATTCTCTTCTCTTTGACTCTTCAAGAAAAGATTTGAGCAAGGAGGGGGGTTTTGAGCATCAGATTACAAATTCTTATCCTTCTCATCTTTTGGGGAAACTTATGGTTAAGATTCCCTAAAAACAGTCTAACCAATGCGTAGAGTTGCTTTACTGTTGTTAGATCACTCATCCAGTGCAATCTGTGTAGAGCAGAAATGACAAAGACATTCTTTCACCATAGTGGATCCCACATCCCTAAACCAGGACCACGCCAAACTGGCATAAATGAGATCTATGCTTGTTGATTTCAGATGATTGCCTTGGTGCCTGGCCACCTCAGCAATTTGCACAAAGTGCAAAGACTGTACTTAAGCATGCTGAGCATATTGCTGCTATAAGATACTACTATAGTTGCTAAAAAGTATAAAGAACACCTAGATCCCCTTGTATAGAAACACAAAAACAAGAAAACTAATCTCAACATTTCAGACCAGTTTTATACATCATAAAGCAATAAATGGAAAGCCACTTTTCAACTACACCAACTACTTTTTGCCATCCAAAACTTGCTATTACTAGCTTTAAAGGGGCTTGTACATTTTTTAATATTTATTTTCTAAATAATTTTAGAATTATTTTATTGCAATGTACTAAAAAGGAATAAAATAGTTCCATTCATTTCATATTTAATCAATGCCACGTATGCTTACATAACACATCAGTGTCACTGATACTGATTACTAGTGTTATAAAAACTAGTGCATATTCAGAAATATGAATGTATCTTGATTGCATTTGATTGCTCCACCAGATCCTCTCATCCAAAGCATTATCTCACCTACTTATTTTTAGTAACCCCGATTTACTTTTTTACCTGAGCGAGCACAACCTTAGCACACATTTTTCTCATTTACATTTTTTTTATTATTTAATATAACTACTCACCTTTGTGGTAGCTATACTATTTACAAAGCTGATTTGCTGAAACCCTTTTTCACTTAAAGTGAGGCACACATCCCATCGTTCATTCACGACTTCATGAATAACTTTGAGTGCAACTCCAGTTTCATCCAGCTTGTCTTTTACATAAAGATCTACGTAACTCCGAAACCCATTTACCTACAAGTAATAACAGATTACAATTATTACTCTTCGCATCAAATGCTCAGTACACTTAAGATATTTCCAATGAGGCTCTTACAGGTAATTTCTTCCCATTCAACATGACTTTGACTCCTTTGCATGACCCAGCCAAATCATACGCTCTTCTTGTCATGAGGGCCACAATATCCTTATCAAGTTTTTCCATTTTAAATTTCGACAGATCTGGCTGGAATGTAATGCATGTGTAGTCATCACCATCAAAATGCTTAATCTTGGGCTCAGAGGTCTTCATCATATTGTTCATCCAAGTCTTTGGAAACAAAACATTTTAGATGTTAGTTTACAATACATGCTATCCTCCTCCCTTGTTTCATTTTCCAGCTATGCTAGTATTGCAACAAATACACAACAAAAAGCTCACAGAATTGTTTTAGAAGTTTCATCTGGTAAACTGCTATGCATAAAATTAATTGTTTTACCACAATTTGCGCAAGTATCCGTAACATAAGATTTGTGCAGGTATCGTTACATTGATGGATATGATTCTAATGCAAATAGAGTCCACCACAGATCTGACTAAATTAGGTACAAGTGGGTTAGCTAAACTGTCCTTATTGCCCATCAGTTTAACAACCTTTAATCTACTATGCACTTCTACAGAGAGGCTTATTAGTCCCTGTGCAGAGATTCAGTGGTCTCAGAGACTGCATCTTTGAGGCTGTGCAGTGTACCAAAGCATGCTTCTTGACAAAATGACTTGCTCAGACTTGACTCAGGAGTCTTGGTATTGTTCCCTGCTTAAGAACATGGGCATATTTGCAAGACCAAGCAGAACATCCACTCACAGCATAGATCAAAGTTCAGTTGTATTAAATTTTCACAGTTTCTGGAACACTGGAACACTTAGCACTTTATCTAAGTCATAAATCATGTCATTTTTAAAAAAACTATTGTTTAGGTAGTGACATGACAGTATAACCAGATATGAATTACTTGTCCGGGAAAAAAGGAGAGGGAATCCACCGACTGGGAAAGACTCCAAAATCAAGAAGCTTTGGTATCTAATACTCTCAGACAGTTCTTTAAATTTTTAGAAAGGTGGCCATCTCAAAGCTATATACAAGCTAGTCCTTGGTCTAAGTGCTAACAATCATACCAATAAGCAATGGCTTCAAACGGGGAGAGAGGGGGATTTGCAGTAAAGTCCAGCTAGGCCAATAAAAATTACATAAACCCTGAAAAAATCTTTTCCTTAACACTACACAAAATTATCTATATAATTTTTTCCATGTTTGCAAGGCTAAGCAGAAAGATTTTTTGATAAAATCATATAACGGCATTTACAGAATGTTTCAATTAAATATATTCCTTTGGACATGCACATTAGTATATTTTAGTTTTAACAGAAAAAATTTTCTCCTTTTTCATCACCTAACACTCCCAAGAAAAAAATTACTTAACAAAACCCCCCAAATTCTAATATACAGAAGTAGCAATTGTGCTGGCTGGACTACCTAGCCTGCAAAATCTACACATCCATTTGAATGATAAAGGATTCATTTCATTAAATAGTCATGAAATATAAAAAATGTGTTAAATTTTAAGTTGCAGCAAAGAATAGAAAAAAATTTGAGAACACTTCTATACCTGCTTAAAGCTGTGTTTGTATTCCTTGCAAGCAGTTTCAACTGTGAACTTTGTACTAAATATGTTACAAAGTTTTGCACCGTAGCCATTGCGTCCACCTGAAAAAACAACATACCGTAAGTTTTTTACAGCAGAACCATATTTATGACACACAGAGAGAGGATGTCAATTAAGTAAAATGTTCCTATATAAGATAAAAGTTGGGTCATATATCAATAGCTATCAAAGGATTCCAGAGATGGAGTTTCACTCTACTGTCCACCTGGTGCAAAAATGAGCAGTTCGCTCCTCCTTGCAAGGCCAAGATGTTCCCAATGTTTCCTTTCTGTTGATCTACCATTTGCTTGCTGAAAGGCAAGTGACATCAGCACCCTGATGCAGCAGCAAGCTAGGTCATGATCAGATCCAAACCACTCTGTAACCACACATCATAGTATGGGCAAAGTATATGGGGCAGGGTAGAACAAAACTAATTTTCATTCATGATCTAAATTAGGGTTGTTTCACATTAGGATATTATTTATTATCCTAAATTTATTAAATTTACGTTTTCCCTTCATTTCAAGAGCATAAATGTTTAAATGCTTTTATATGTTATAATTAAAATATTTAAATATTGTGTATTATTGAATGAGTACTGACATTACAAATGTACCTGTGAAGTTCTCTATAAACATTGATATTGAAAAAGAAAAACAAAGGTTTTTTTCTTTAAACTATTTCACTTTCAAGAGACAGCTATAGTAATGGTGACTTACTGATCACCTGTTTTGAAACAGAATAGAACAAGAAGACTTACTAAAAAAAAAAAAATGGCTTAATTGGATAAAACAAAGCATGTGAAATGGTCTTGCCTGTAACTTTTTTCTCATCATCATCGTAGTTGCTGGATGTTAGCAGCTGCCCAAAGATTAAAGCAGGTACATATACTTTTTCTACTTTGTGTTCCACAACTGGTATACCCTTTCCATTATTCCATATGCTGATAATGTTTGATTCCCTATAAAATAGTTAAGACAGTATGCCAGTTAATATAATCTTGAAGACAGAGACCTGCACACGTTTTACCTCTTCAATTAACTACGTAAAAGAGAATAAAAGACCATATTCTTATTACATTTATTCACAGCTCCATCAATTTTAATTACTTTTAATTAACATTTTTGTCCTTATTAGATGTCTTAGAATGAGCATAATTGCCCATATTTTGCATATTAAAAATAATCCCAAAAAATCTGTTTGAAGAGCTTTCACTGTGAACATGATTTGCAACAGAATCCTGAAGTTTAGTGACAGAATGTAGATGTAGCTTTTTAGTTTTCACTGAAATCCACCCAGACACAGCCAAGTTAACATCTGTTTAAAGCTTTTATTTCCCAGTTACAATAAACATTTTACAATAAACAAGTTAATTTATACATCTGACAAAATCCATCAACATCTGGCATTGTTAATACTTGTAGCTCTCATACAGAGTTTTCATCTTGAGTGAGAGTTCAAAATCATGACAGGTCAGGCAGATTTACAATACCATTTCCCTTCCACTCCACAATAAAAATAATTTGGTCTACAGGATCTGATAATGCACTGAAAACTTGCAGACAAAACAGCTTCTCAGCATATTTATCCTAAAGATCAGGTGTGAAAATTAGGCATCCCAAACATTTATCATTCTGTTAATGTCACTGAAAAAGAACCACTATAGGAACCCAATCAACATCTATTTAACTACCGTACTGATCAACAGGAAATATCTCTAAATATTCAATTTTTTAAAAAAACAGTAATGACATATTTGCAATCTACAGTTTCAATGTGAAATAGCTGAGTAATTCAAACTCAGCCTTTTCCTAGTGCTAAAGGAGTTAACATAGAAGTTCAAGAGGTGCGATATTATGTTACAAAACCTCAGGTTGGTATTTATGATTTTTGAGTAACCTGGCTGCTTATGTAATGCCAAGCTTTCACCTAATCATAACTTGTATTATCTTCTGGGTTTACATTTCATTCAATCAAACATTCATGAGTGGTTCAGGAAACCAAATTATCATAAATTCGGAACGATAGTGCTTGCTATTAACCACTTTTAATTCATCATTTCATCTTAAAATATGAAGCTAATGGAAATAATTCCAAAAATATTATTTTGTTTTTAAGATATCCAACTTCATTTAGTAAAATCATTTGTAAAAATCTGAACTACAATAGCACTGGCAGGAAAACTAAATGAAAAAAAGCTTTTACTTACGGATCAATGGATATTTTAATACAAGTCATGTTCTTGTCCCTCTGCTTATTGTCAGCAGCATTTACTATGAAACAAAGTAGCACAAATTAACACTTTCTAGGACGAATAATCAATTACTTGATCTGTAAAACTGATTATAGACATATTCCTCCACAAGTTACAACATGCCAGGTATTTCTTAATCTGGTATTTTTTGCATATTCTATATCTTATTACTGAGATCTACAAATATGACCAAGTATCTGCAAGAAGGTATCTTTCAACCTTCTTACAATTACTGACTCTATTTCTATATTAACTTAGAAATAAATATAGAAGTGTATTTTATGAGCCTGTTATCATAACTGCTCTTAACATACTGAGAACAATTGTTCTGTTGCTGCACTTGTTTGGATATTTATTACACATATTACACCACGTATGTTAAAAAAACTAGGAAATTTTACACATCACCAGATCAATTTACACATCCTTTCAACACTGAAACCCAATTCTGAAAAAGTCAAGTCCACTAAGCAGTATTTTGATTGCAGCAAAAGTTATCTCTGAATAACAGTTGTAAGTTAGCTCCTAAACAGTTTACACAGTTTAGGATACAAAGAAGCATAACTGGAAATTAACATTTGATCAGAATTTAATTAAACTGGACTCCAATGTATATTAACTAAAAACAACAGAAATCAGAAATGTGACTATGGCCATTAACCATGAAAACACATTACAAGTATTTTCAACATTTGTCTCACCACCTGTGAAACAAATCAAAATAAAACTCAAAACCAGCAAAGGCCATGAAGATAGATACATTAAAATTATGATATTGAGATATTTATAACCTATTAAGATAAGATCAGATGTTTCAAGGTGCTTTTGCTAAAATCATTAAGTGCAATTTGATTAATAAGTAGCTGCAGCTACAACATCAAATTTTCATCATGTTATTACACTGATCGCTAGCTCTCAAACCATGTCGTGGAGCACTTATCAGAAGCAATAAGCCATATGGTACTACAATAATGACATAATAACAATCTTCCTTTTGAACGGGACGAGACGGAAGTGACTCCCTCCTGTGAAAAGCCCATAAATGAGGTGGCACTCAAAAAAGAAGTGGTTAAAGATTTTAATTCCTATATTCCTCAAAATAAGTAATGTGTAAAAAACAAAAATAAAAACCCCCTTCTTTTCCACCTGGCAAAGACATAGTCTTCACTGCCTCCAAGACAGCAATGCTGTAAAGCGTAGTTTTAAAGGAGCATATAAGTGCTGAACCCAGGGAAGGTAATGACAAAATTTCCATTGATCTCAATAAAGCATGATTTAGTTTACAATGTAATCCCACCAATCTTTACAACATAAATTCATAAAGTGGCTTCAATGATTCATGAGAAAATGATCTAAATTAACACTCAGACAACTTTCAGTTGTCTTCTTTCAGAAGAATAATCTTCTTCCAAACATTACTTAAAACTGTAGTCCTGATCAACTTTGCAACAATATTGACCATAAAGAATGATCTAGCTTGGATATTCATTAACAAGTACTTACAATGTCTTACAACTGAAAACACTTTTCCCTCTTCAAACTGTTCAGTAGCACCAGAATGCACTAAAATTCTAATGCACTACAATTCTGTGGCACTCTTAAGTCTGTGATTTAAACTTAGATTAATTAATATGCTTTGAGAGCTCTCCGAAAAGTGGGCACTCCATAATGCTAAAGCAATATTATTGTTAAAATACTTACCAAGAATTTCATCAAAGATCTTGTACAAGCCTGGAACAAAGGTAACTTCTCTGCAATTCATTCCTACATCTTCATCATAAACCCACATCAACTACATGTAAACAAAATAATGTAAAGATATTTATTGTCTTGGGAAAACAATCTATCATTCTATAAGATCTACTTACATGAAGAACTTTAGTTTTCTAATCCAACTGCTGCTGTCATATCAGACAACAGCACAAGACAAAGTTTGGCAAAAGCTACAACCATACCCACAAAGACTTCCATAATAAAAAAGCATTATTTTCTGCTTCGTGGGGAACTCCAACAGTACTGACAGTGAAGTCTGAAGCAATTTACAACCTCACAAAAACAGCCGAAGAAAGTGCCAGCAAGAGGCTTAAAATATATGCTCTCTACCTAACAAACCATCCAAAGTATTTTTGGACCTGGAGCAAATTCTACTTACAAATATACATACATATTTGTGTGCAAACAGGCATGCTTGTAAACACACACATCTAAACACGTAACTGTGTGCTTACACACATAGGTGTGTGTTTATGTTTTGGCTGAACTTCAACATTTTCTGAGCATATTTTTTCAGGTGAACCAAGCACTGCTTTAAAAAGTCTTCTCCTGATCCCTTCCTACACATGCATCCATAATCACGACCAGAGTTTTTAGCATGATAATTCAGAATACTCAGAATAGTAGAGATTTCCCTATTTATTAAGCAGAATAGTCATTTCTTCATTAAAACAACAAAAATATTAAGATTGTGAACTCAGTGTCACTTACCTGAGTTAATGGCTCAACTGAACCAATGTAGGTATCTGGACGGAGGAGGATGTGCTCAAGCTGTGTCTTTTTCTGATAAACTCTCTCAACAGACATCTTCTTTGAAGCGTCGTTTTTATTAATACTTTCAGAGTCTTCCTTTTTCGAAGCATTGATCTGATTATCAAACAACGTCTTAAAAAAAAAGAGACACCAAGAATCAACCTCATTACATGTCGCTAAAGATATAAACAAAACCTGACAGAGATTTAAATTACAGTTAAAACTTATCATGCAATTTCAGATGTTTTCAGATGTATTAATATCCAGCTATCCTCTCAAAAGAAAAAATTCAACATATTATGTGACAATTTCTTATCAAATTGTCACATATTCAAACTTCAGTGATTTACTAAGCATGATAAACTAAAATAAGTAAACAACAGTATATTATAAAAAACATCCACTTCCTCAGGTTAAATATTTTGTGCTTAAGCATTTGAATCCAAAACATTGAATATTTTCCTGAATAACTGTAAAGATACTCTTTTACATATTAGTTCAGACAACACATTCAGTGGGACTTAAGAAACACTGTAATGCCTTTCATATGGCTTCACAATTGCTCTAAGTTACATTATCTATTTAACTGAGGTAATTAAACCTGGCACCATCCCAGTTTAGAAATGGTTCTCATCAAATAAACCAAGGACTATACAAAAAAGAGAATCACACAGGGTAATGTCTTAATTCAATCAGAATTCAAGCCTAACACAGCTGTAGATGATGAAAAATGCTTCAACTGGAAGAGGAAATAGTGTTACAGAAAACTAACCCACTTTTGCGGTGATGATAAAGGGATTGGGTACATCTTTCAGCAACTTTTTTCTGATAAATACCTCCTTCCCTTTGAACTAAAACCTCAGAGAACATCAAAAGCAAAGGGTAAGAAAGCATATAAGTACATAGGAACAAGAAGCAAAGGATACTGAACTCACCCAAACTTCAGCAGACTCAAAAAGGCCCAAAATCAGCTTATATCATACTACTAACAACTCTTGCAGAATTATTCCAATCTGTCTTCTCCAGCCTCTACTACGTAAGCTTTTATACTTTTTTTGTGCTCTTAGCAGACACAGGCATTTCATTATGTTCAGAAAAAGGGAAATTACCTTTCCCTTCCAGATTTAAAGATCACATTTTTCTAGTTTATTTATGGAAATCCTATGAAACAAGTATTTTGAGAACCTTTGAGACAAGCAGACTGCATGTGCATGCACCACTGATGACAACAGTCAACTGTTTGGTCCTGAGTAAACCTCAAGAGGCCGAATGAGAATTTAATATTCTCTACTACCTAGTCCTGTACTGACAGCATCCAAAATGAGAGGGGAAAAAATCCAGGGGACCCCACAACCCTGCACCAGGTTTACACACAGAGGAGTTGGAACCACAAGATTAGCTCTTAAGACTTTTATTCTAGAGAATATCACATCTCCTGCCAAAAAGGAAAGTTTCATAATTGCATGCATGTGTGATTAAAATCTTTTGATATCTGAGTTAATCTAGTTGCCATGCTGTCAATTTGGTCTTAAACTGTGAGAACACCATCACTACCACCCTAAAAAGATCAGCCATGGAACAGCTAAGCAAGCAGAAAAGAAACCGGACTTTGTAAATATATAATATTACACTGTCATATGGAAAAGTAGGAATAAGAATTGTTCCTAAAGAAGTCTTGCCAATAGTTGCAGCATAGTTTTTATTTTGTTGAAGTAGTTCTGTGAATGATACCCAGGCTTCCAATGAGCTCCACTGTATGCGTATATAAATATTTAAATTTCTCATATATATATTTCTGACCTTCCTGGCTTAACTTTACAATCACCTTTGACATTGTACTTCATTAGAGTCACCCTTAGGTCACTTAGCTCTGTTAGAACTGTTTTACTGTGTTCACCTGTTTTAAAGGGACCAGTGATTGGCAGGAAAAGAAAATAATATTTCTCAGATGAAGTAGAAACAAGTGTTGAAAAAGGGAAGAGAGCAGAAACACAATACAGAAAGCAAAAGAATTACCAGTGTAAAGACCACCAGAATCTTGTTAAAATAGAACTCTTCTATGGGCTCTCTAAAATGCTTTTTTTGTACAGCATCCGAGGACTAGGGTCTAATCACACATCACAATGTGTTAACACAAGATAAGAACTCAAATCTTAGCCTGCAAAATTTAGGCTACAAATTTCCTATCTCAAATAGGAATCTACTCATCCCACAATATGTTTGTAAAAGTCAGTAGATTAGAAAAAGTCCATTTTATTGTGACTAAATGAGTACCTCTAAATTATGAAAAATGAGTACAGAACAGAATTATCAGTAAGGGATTCCTACAAGCCATCACCTTTAACGGAACGCAAGATAATGCATTTCTGTTTTCCAGTTAAAGTCTTGTTGACAACTCAGAGGAGCTTATACTTTCCAACTTATCCATAAGAAATGTGTAGAGTATCAAAACTACTTCTGTTGAGATGCTACTGCCAGACTGTTGTCATGTTGACAGAGAATAGAGGTCTCATCTAGACAAACTTTGCTGCCTAAAATGAGCTAGTCCTGCAGAAGTGTCACTTCTTGGGGAACAGCGAGCTTGCTTTAACTCAGCAGTAGTAAGGATTTCTTGTTACTCTACTGCCTGTGACAGCTATGTCTATTATCTTTTATAACACACTAATTAGAGCATGATTATCTATGTTAAGAAACTGGACAGCGTGGCTGTCAAGCTGTCCATTTCACTGCTGCACCACACTGAACTCCTCCCTGCTGATAAGGCTTTCTGTGAAACTGGGATGGCTGCCAAGAGCTCTCTGCCACCAGAGCAGCTAAGGAGGTGCAGCAGCCCAGACTCAGCAATTCTCCCCTTTACCTTCCCCCATCCTCTCCTAGCTACACTGGTATGCTGGCTTAGGAGGCTCTTCCTCAAATAGCTTGACAGTCTCCATGTTTTGTTGTGGAATAGCAGTAGGCAGGGGGAGAGCAGAGCTGAGCTGTCAAGGGGACATGAACTGCCAGACCCAGCAGATAGGCCGAAGGCCACAATGTATTGTGTGGCTCTGTTAGCGTAGAGGCAAGGCTCTGAACTGGTCTGCCTTGCTCTGGGTCACCTGAGAATCACCTCCTGCCTGAGGCTACAGGCTGTAGCACATAAAAAGCACAGCAGCATGTTCCCACTCTCAGATGCTGGCTGTGAAATAGCACCTGAATCCAGGTGTGGTCGTGGTCTGTGGGCTGGTTGTCCCAGCAGTTGCATGTGAAGCACTCCTCAAAGATAGTTGCACCAAGGGAGGTTTAGATGGGATACTAGGAAAAAAATCTTTACTAAAAGAGTGGGAGGAAGCACTGGAATGGGCTGCCCAGGGAAGCAGTGGAGTCTCCATCCCTGAAGGTGTTCAAATATGTGTAGCCGTGGCACTCTGGGACATGGTTTAAAAGGGGAGGTGGTGTTGGGCTGAAGGTTGGACTTGATGACCTTCGAGATCTTTTCCAGCCTTAATAATACTACAATTTAATAGGGAAAAAAAAACACGCAAAAGATCAGCATAACTTTCAGCTCCTGGTCAGTGATTATTTAAAAAGAAAAAAAGGAAAATGGTAGTCTTGAAGAACTTTAATTCAGTAATTCTTACTAAGACATCACAAACACCATTTCAGTATGCTCTACTTAAATATTTTATGTTTCACTGTCAGAGTATGAGATGGTATTTGTACAATCCTCCAAGCATAATGCATCTGTATGCAAAAAAACTCAGCTTAAACATTCAGAACATATTTAACTTATTGAAAAATAAGGATAAAAACAAAACCCAGAGAGTATTTAGCTACATAAACTAATGTTGTTATACAGGCAAGTAAGCATCAGAAGTCCCCAGATCTGCAGTTTCCCAGATGAAGCCTTTTGGGCTGCACTGTTCTCTGAAGCAGAAGACCAACTGTGAATCCCTCTATCTCCATCTTGAATGGACATTTATAGAGTTCAAGTGATGTCTAGAACTCATCCTAAAAAAAGACAAAAACTTCATCACCAAAGCCATGGAATAGATCTATGGATACAAATGTCGGCCACAGTTTTCCTACTGTTGTACTTGACAAATTAAAAAGGAAAAAATACCACCACTTAAAAGTGCTTTCATGCACTGAGTTTCTACTATTTAATACACAAGTAAATATAGTAGTAAAGCCCTTTTTTAAAAAACAAAACAGTGAGCAAGGACTAAACAGCAGGGTTGTTAAACTGAGAATCTCTTCTGTATATTTTGGAATTGTCTCAAGAATGCCTTTTGTATTCTGTCCTGTATGAAAGATCTTCATATTGTTCGAGCTCCAGTAACACTTCTCAAAACAGTACCAGCTGTTGTTTCATGAGAAAACTGCTAAAGAGAATTAACCAAGTGTCACAAAGGGCTTAAGTCTTCTGCTTCACAGTAAGTCTGGGTTTTGTTTGTTTTCTAACAGGTTACTCAATTTTCAGGGTCTGCTTTGCAATCTTAATGTTGCCAGGTTTTTACTATGTTTTTAAAAACAGTGTTTGCCTTTCCCAACATTCTTGTGACATTCAAGTCTTTACAGACTCTTGATAGTCCTTTAGACTTTCTAACCCTCCAGACTGATGACAAATATACACATCTACACGCATGTAAGTCAGCAAGATGACCATCCTTAAGCCATTTGGAGTGTTACAACCTATTGCACTGTGCATTCTTCTTTACAGACATGCAGTTACATTTCATATTGTGACCTTTAATGTAATGAGCATCTTAGACACTCTTAAACACAGCACAGTGATAACTGTATGGAAATATGATTGCAGTGATTGGAGGGTTTCTCTTTTGGTGTTGTTTTGCTATAAATTTATCTAGTACCACGTGAAAGCTATACTCATTCTTTCCTTTTGTGATCTCAAGGGTCAGAACCCAAGCAGCCTTTAATAGATGATAGTTTTAGCAACAAGACTTTTACCATCTACCTTCAACGTTAGAACTCACATATTTGATTTTGGCCTCTTCCTTCTTCACATTTTGTATTTCTTCTTACAGTCTCCTCCATTGAAATTTCAGCGCAACAGAGCATTCGTGACATCTACATTATATCAGAGATTTTTCATTGCCTTTTTTTGGATGAAAACTGGGTCATGCAGTCTTCCTTTGCATTTCAAAATTATGTTGACCCACCATGCTGAGTTTGGTTACTTAAGCTGCAGACAGCTGTACTTCAGCACACTAAATCTTAATACATTTTTGGTCTGGAGAGTCTGGCAGCCCCAGAGAAAAGCTATTCCTATATAAACACAAAATAAAATGTAAAGCCACAACAAGGAACATAGGTTTCATCATCAGTTTCAATATTGCCATAATTGGAATCCTCAGTTTTACTCATTTCTTTAAGTGGAAACTTTTCTTTAAGTAGCTGAATTTCACACCATCACAAGTTGGAAATCTGAAAAACATTAATGTCTCTCCCCACCTACACAGCTCTAGTCCTGTATTTGCCACTGTCATTTCCTGCACACTGCAAACTATCGCCAAACAGCAACAAAAACAACTAAACAAAAAAAAATCCCTTTTCCTTTAGTCTACCCATTCTTTCTTCCCCATACAAGGTGGCAGAGGGGTCCTTTTCTAGACTGGCAGACAAGCATAAAAGAGAGAAAACACATTAGTAAGCAAACGAAGTACTTTCACTTTGGCTTTGTCTCTCTGCCTTAAACTCCTGAAAATACTACATGCAACATTTGCTCTCCTCAAAGGCTGATGCAGCCCTGGGACATAAGAATTTAGAAAAGCACATGCTATGTGTCCTACATTCCCTTAAATAAAGTGTAGGATAAGCACATCTACTAGGTCAAGATAATAAATTTTGACTGTAATAAAGCTGTAAAACCAAGGAAGGCTAATTAAGAAATGAAATCCAGAGACGTGGTAGATTTTCTGATTTTCAGTTCAAAATAATGGTACCTCTTCTAAGGCAGCTATACCTTAGAAAAGTTTATAGGTGCAATATGATAATTACTAGGTCAATCTATGGATAACATGCACATGACTGTACTGGGGTGTTATATATTTTATCATAATGGCATCTTTCGCCTGAGAAGAAGAGATGATGAATTTATTGTTACCTAAACATTTTGCAGTTTTCCCAAAGAAAACTCTGGCTGAGAATACCTCCCACCATGAAAACAAAATGGGAGTGAGTTTCAAAATAAACCACTCTCCTACTGCGTTTAACAAATGGTTTGGCTCTCCCACCAAGATGAAAACACTCAAAAGTAACACTTCTCTGTTTCCACAGCAAATTTCCAAAGACCACTGCATACCACTAGTGACATGAACTAAAGCTCTCTATCATACCCTCCTCAAAGCTGATGGTACGAAGGAGTTCCCAGTAAACCCACCCAGAACTGGTCTCACTCCAGTGAGACTAACCTGTTTATTTTAGATTCCTAAATTTTTTAACTTCTGGTTTGGACAATTTGCTCTGGACTCTGAAAGGGTCATATTACCTAGAGTTTTGTTAAGATGATTCAGTTATAGACTAGCTTGAGGATGGTCAGGTTTCCCCATTACAGAAAAACACAACAGTTAATTACCACCAAAAGGGAAAAATACCTCTTTCTTCCCTCCACCCTTGGTTCTTTGCTCTGTATAGTGAAATCAAACTGACTCCAACATAAGCCAGTACAAGCAGTAAACAACCTTTCCCAATTTTCATCAATTAGAAGCAATCAGTTGTCCATTGGCTCAGTTTCCCAAACAAGCTTGCTAGAGAATCAGACAAGTACTGGTCCAACAAAAAGAACAGAAACATAACAGCTAGGAGGATAAGGTTTAAAAACCCCCATAATTTCCAGTAGATATCCTTAGATTGCTTAGTTCCACCAAGAAATTTCATTCCTAGAATTTCATAGCTTCAACTTCCTATTAAATAGCTAAACAAAATAAAAGTATCATCATTCTTATTTTAGGATTATTAATGCACCAGATACTAGCACACTAGATTGAAATTAAAATTTAGGGATTTGTTTTCTCCATGAGGCTTTTGAAAATGAAGAGTACCACTTTTGTGCAAATATGTATGCTCACTATAATTACTTCTGACCAGAAAATTACGTATATTGTTCTAAATATGTATTCATTTCCACGTATATTAAGTTACTACAGCAACAGTTTTGCTTTATTTGGCAGTACACTCAAAGCCTGATCTTTACTATTTTCTTTAAAAGCAAGTGTCTAACATCTGCTTGTACATGATGACAATTTAACTGAATTTTGCTGTTAATTTAAGGATCTGAAATTTTTTAGTTGTCTATCCACTGGCAAGTTCTATCCCAATACTAAATTTTGATACTGTTGACCCAGTATCAAAAAAGTACATTTACAGATTAACAAATTAATCTTTTCAGAATCTGTTTTTCCAGCTAAAACTCCGAGACAAGGAAGGAAAAAAAAAACTCAGAAAAGGCATTTTATTCATGTTAAAATTTAAGACAACTTAAGACAGTTTTTCTACAGATTCAGAACGGCAATCCTTGGAACCACTGAACGGAAGTGGTTTGTTCACTGAATGACCAAATTTATTTGGTCCACTGTTTCATCAGCCTACTCATACAGAAGCCCTCCACTAGCCAAGAAACCAAAAAGTTAGAGGTACTGGCATCAGAACTTTAGGTTTAAAACATCTGGCAGCACCTCTTTGTAACTGTTTCCCATATCCTTGCCCTTCTTAATGTTTTCCTGCATCATCAGTTTGAGTATTCTAGACTCTCAGCACACTTACATCTTCCAATTGCAAAGATTACTTTGAAAGGGAACACCACAACCTGATAGACCCTTTTGACAAACAAAATCTTTGAAACTTATTCAGGCTGTATGTAAAATACCACATTCGCAGAACAGCACTGTAACCTTTCCCTCCAGATCCTACGGATTCTACAGCCAGCTAAACCCTTATTGCACTGCAAGGTATTTTTATTCTGCTGAACTCTCTTCAGGTTAATAAACAAACTATATGAAATAACTGTAGAAAAAGCTTCAGACACAAGTAAGACATCATTCAAGACATTCATGCTACAAGAGAATACACAGAGAGCAAATCAAACAGGCTAGTTTTTCAGATCATATTAATGTGCATATTAACATGGATCAGGAGTCAAGTTGCAGTACACTGGAAGATGTGACTAAACCCACACATAAAAAGTTCATTCTACACAACACCCAAAGCCCAGTCTCTTCTGGTCAGCTTCAAAATTAGTAACCATGTTAAATTAGTGATAGAGGAGAGCCCCAACATCATTTAATGGTTACTTATCCAACTGCATTCTTCAACAGGAAGCAATTCCCCACTGTACAACAGAATCAAATTTTTGAACTTTAATGAACATAACAGCTATCAGTATATTAGGATTGGTATCTGAGCCAGCAGTGTGCCCAGGTGGCCAAGAAGGCCAATGGCATTCTGGCCTGCATCAGGAATAGTGTAGTCAGCAGAACCAGAGAAGTTATTGTCCCCCTGTACTCGGCACTAGTCAGGCCTCATCTGGAATATTGTGTACAGTTCTGGGCCCCCCAGTTTGGGAAAGATGTTAGGATACTGGAATGTGTTCAGAGGAGGGCAACGAAGATGGTGAAGGGGCTGGAGCATAAGCCCTACGAGGAGCGACTGAGGGAGTTGGGGCTGTTTCGTCTAAAGAAGAGGAGGCTCAGGGGAGACCTCATTGCTCTCTACAACTACCTAAAAGGAGGTTGTAGTCGGGCAGGGGTTGGTCTCTTCTCTCAGGTGACCAGTGACAGAACTAGAGGGCATGGACTCAAACTTCATCAGGGAAAGTTTAGGCTTGATGTGAGGAAGAAGTTCTTCACTGAAAGGGTGATCGGCCATTGGAATGCATTGCCCAGGGAGGTGGTGGAGTCGCCGACCCTGGAGGTGTTTAAGGGAAGACTGGATGTGGCACTGAGTGCCATGGTTTAGATGATGGTTGGTGTTAGTGTTGGGTTATAGGTTGAACTTGATGATCTCAGAGGTCCTTTCCAACCCTGTGATACTTGCATGTCTACCTTGCATTGAGGTACTTAACACTTAACTGTGATCCTTGGGGTTTTTGTACTTTAACATATACAGCGTCCTAACAAGGAACACAGTAGTAACAATTAAAAGCCTACTCCCTAGAATCTTGAACAGAAAAGCAACAGCAACATATTTACTTAACACAAGGTACTACGAAAATGGAAATTAAAATTCTTTCTTTTTAAAAACTGTCTTAAACATTGAACAAACCCTAAATTTATGAAAAATGCTCACACTGATTCCTCTCAAATACCACAGTTTGCTCCACCATAACATACACATCGGCCTATTAATTATTAGAAGTGCCTATACAGACACAGCCACATTTTCTGGTAATCTATATTTTCAAAATCTATTCTCTTCTGCCACATTAAATATGGACCCTTAAAAACTCTTTAACAACAATAGCTTAAGTTTAATTGTTCAACTTCTACTATGCAATATCTACTGCTCCTATGTGGATTTTATAAATCGTGAAATGCATTATGTATCTCATAAATAAACCATATATTCTAGTCTCAATCGTGCAGTAAACTCCATGAGAAAGGGACACAGGTATGGTGTTCCACACATTTACAGCAGTTCAGAAGGAGGAAAACAGAGGCAGCTAGGAGTCAAAGAAGCCTAAGCACTGTTTCACAATTCCCCCTTCCTCAGCCCCTCACCCTCCCACAAAAACATTCCTACAGAAGTTATTACAAAAAGCCTTTCAGAAGTGTTCATTAAAAATGCTGACAATTTTGAAGATAATCAAAAATCTAACCTTTAATTTGCAATTTAAGAATTGCATCTTGGCAGGCAGAAGAGTTCACCCCTCCATCAACAAAGGTACCATATAAAACACTCATAAGTTCAAATATATTTTGAGATTAATTTTTAAATCATGCAGCATTTTCATCATCATTCTGTTACCTGGCACCTATGTTTATCACTCAACTGGCAAGAAAGAAAGTTTATATGGCATACTCCGAAAAATTTAACTAGGATGATGGAGGGCAATACAACTTCAGGTTTGCTTTCTCTCAAGTATCCAGACCACCTGGTACACAACTACCAAGAGAAGAAACACAAGACTGAAAATGTTCTTAGACTACTATGCTATCTTCACTAAAACTTCAAGATAACCCAGAGCTACCAGATATTGGACAGCTACATTCAGTGAAAGTTACACTACCAGTTCCTCATAGCTAAAGATGCTCTGCTTGGGGGATTACCCCAGAATTCTAACTGCTCTTATAGAAACATTAAATATCAAGTTATCGCATTGCAGAGGCTTTTTTTTCCCTTACATTTTCTCAGCTTATTTCGATTTTTAAGAAAATGACTTTTTGATGTCATCTTATAGCTCCTGTGAATTTCACATGACAAGAAAATATTGTTCTTTGCTCTCTCCTTGAAGATTTCCCCACAGATTGAGAAAACTGGTGTGTGAGTTTGTGGCACCTTACTAAGGCAGATGTTTGTCCAGTTTTTCATACACCTATTTGCTTGCCACCGCTCGATGTCTAAGAGGAGGAATAGGAAGACTCAGTCTAACCAGGCCCACTCATTCACTAAAAAAACAAAAAAAAACCCACACAAACCAAAAAATACACCAACAAGAGTAAGATAAATCAGTACCTCTTCAAGACACACAGCTTCCAGGAAAGACGGACTGCTTACTATCTCAATAGCAATTCTACCTCATAAATCAAGAGCACACATATTAGCTTAAGAAATTTAACCCTCTTTTACCCCTTCTTTCATTTTTAAACTAAGTCCTAAGGAAAATATAGATCTGTGTTTAGATCTGAATCTTTCAAACATGTTCTAACTCAAGTAGTCTTTACAGTAATTTCGCTAATGCCCTTTTCTTACTTGTTGGGAAAAAAATATAATTGCTTAGACATGCATAGTACAACAAATACACAAATTTATCATTTTAAGAAAATAAAAAATAAAAGTAGTACTTCTATTTACTTTCAGTGGCAAATTGTATTTATATGTAAATTAGAATTGCATTAAGATGCAGGCAGCATTTTAAAATACCTTTATTAAATGAAACTAGATGAGCTGATATCATAGGAAGTTTAATAACACGCACTTCAAACCATAATTAAAAGGACTCAGTTCATAAAAGGAAAAGCATTTGCAATCACACTGAAGTTTTAAAATTAGCAGATCTGATTCTTATTTATCAGGAAGGGAAGGATTCTTTCCTTGCTTTTCACATTAACCTTTTGACTACTCATTACTGAAATACCTGAAGAAAATGGCAAGGAAATATATTTGAACAAAAATTACTGTTACTGAGAGCTTCACTTTGTTTCCAAGGAAAGCTTTTGCCCTATGTTTATAAAAGAAACAAATAGTTGATATGTTCAATGTTGACACTTTCCTTGGTTGCTAGAACTTAAGTTATACTTTAAATTTTGTTTATTTTCAAAGTTCTGTAAAAACATTTTATATGTCTTGATTTAATATGCACTTTAAATTTTGAATATTAGCATTAAAATACATTCTTCCAAAATACATGGGTTTCACTACATGTTCTTGAGAGGACACCTCCAGGCCTCTAAGCATACAATTTTCGAAACAGGATGCTTCACACAGTATCTACATTTAGAACTACATGTTTTTTTTTCTCAATCTGCTTTTGAAAACTTTAAAGCCACCTACATAGCACAGAATAATGTTTTCCTTGTAGGTGACTTGCAAGAAATTACTATTTTAAATTAGGAAAGTTAAGTTTCTTGTATCAGTTTTCATTTCCAAGTTCTCTCTCTCTAACGTATATAACACCCACTGCCAGCAATGCAATCACTCATATCCATAACCTATGAAACATGCTGGTTTTACTTAATTGAAATATAAACATCCATTTGAAGGCTGCTTTTCCCTGGGAACACACACACAAGGCAGTTTACAATGCAAGGTAAAAATCTACTTCTAGAAAATAAAGTCTATGAAAATAAATTACTAGAGTTCAATATGCTATTTTATTTGGAAAGGCTAGTTTATCTGTTAAATACAGTTTCTTAATCTTTAATACAGTACAGGTCGCTTAGAAATTAAACGCATAAACACACACAAATCTAGACATACAGAACAGAACACACGATTGAACGTACAACTTCCCCACCAAAAACAAAGTAATCCCCAATGTTCTTTTCTTTAAGTCAACTCCCCCCTCACCATAATGTACATTCCTTCCTAGAGTTCATTACAACTTAGTTCCCCACTTCTACTCATTCAGCATTCTTTCACCTACACTAGAACAAGTTATCCTCCCACCTCAGAATACATGGGGTGAGGACACGTTATTAAGCTGTATGAGTGGCTCAGTTGCAGTCAAAGAGGTAGCCTCAGTCTTGTTCCATCACCAAGCTTTTACCTGAGATCATCCCTATCACTTCTTTGACATTGCATTATTCAGCTCTCTAACAAGGAGAAGACTGGACAAGTAGGAAGATGACAAAAGCATTGTATTGGATAATGACACAGAAGATAAAGAACAAGAGATAACAACATGTTTCCGGTAGGCAAGCCATAGCATCTAATGAAACCCTCTTCAGAACTATTGCGTCTGATTCGCCAAATTGAACCACAAACATTTCCTTCTATTCCGGAGAGTCATCACACCTCTTTGCAGCACTGCTTCCTTAAGCACACCAGAATCAAGCAATCTGACAAGAACAAGAGGGAATGTTGCTTACCCTTGACCAGATACAATGCATAGCTCCAAAGCCTATAAAATGCATTATGTTTAACAGAATTAAATAGTAACATACTGGGGCACCTACTTCAGGTCTAGCCTATCTTCCATTGTATAACACTGTAAAAAAAAAAAAAAGAGGGGGGTGGGGGGAGAAATGGCACATACAAGGCACAACTACCCTCCAGCTCTCTGGTCAACATAATAGCAGAACAAAAGTTAGGTTATAAAAAGCAAGAGAGGAGTGCAGAAACAGAATTTGTCAACAATGCAAGACTTCCGCGCCCCCCCCCCAGCAGACACCACACAACCCAGCTGAGGAAAGGTAAGACAGTAACTGACCCTGTATGTAACAACTTTCACACAGATGACAACTGTGTTCTAGGTGTAGCTTCAGTTAGAAAAGAAACAGAAGGCCTGATCAAGATAAAGAAACAGAAAGAATTGAAAGCTAATTCTGAGTTTTAAACTGGGTCTAGAAAGGCAACTAAAAAAGTTTAGAGGATTCAGGGGTAAGAATTCAACCACCTATTCCCGCTTTTGAAAGGAATAAAGTAGTAATGAACATCAATTAAAAGCATAACAAAGAACTATTTACACTCATCTCATCTCTAGGACCATATGCTTATTTTTAAAAAGGGAAGTTTTGAGTAGGATTTGGTAGCATTACCAGTCATATTTGCTTAACTGTTTGTACTTCAGGCAGGCAGAATCCTGTCAGCTTACAGGAATAGACTAATGATAAATAGCAGCACACTCTACAATTCTTGGGCACCCTGTTGTACCCCCACACTCTTCCTCCAGTGCTATACTGACAGAAGGAACTCCTGTCTTGCTCCTGCCCAAAAGACTCAAACCAAAGTAATGAATGAAGCCCAATATACAGCAACAGTGGGCAGATACTTCATGCAGGAGAGCCACTGTTCAGATTTCAGATGCAAAATAAACTTACCAATAAAGTTAGAAACCACCTAGTGCAGAATTCATAACAAGTTATGGCATATGAATATTATGACACATCACTGGAAAATATCAGATATTATTCAAATTTGGTTTCAGCCTCTTGAAACAAATTACTAAAAGTTAAGTCAGTTGCAATAACGGGACAGCTTTCAGGTTAAGTGTACTTATTTTCAAACGAAATTATAAAAAAGGATTATTCAAACCAAGTATGAACTAGTATAAACCAAATATGTTTCCATCTACCAATTTCCATTCTGCTCCATTCAAGGAGAACACAAGATCCAATATTAATTATATATTTTTTTAAGAAAAGTCGTATTAACACTCAGCATATATTTACTTTAAGCTAGCATTTCCTAGAACTGAAACCTATCACTTTCACAAAGGGCAGGAAAATAGAAGTGTTGTTCAAAGTCTTAAATTATTATCAGAAGCCTCAGCTTTCATTTATCAGGCTCATATAACTCTGGGGGTTGAGAAGAAAGCCTTGAAAACATTGACAGAAGTAACTGATGAAGTATTCCTTGTTTGAAACACTCCTCAACAGCTTCATGGGCATTACCATGATACTAGAACCAACACACTTCACAGCAGTACTTGCAATGACTTCACTTTCACCATACAAGGCACATTTATAAAAAAAACCTATTATTGTATGATTACAATAGTTCATTTTCTGCAGTCCCTAAATACACAGAAAGGCTGAAGATGAGAATTACTTCCCTATTTCAAAGGAAATTTTTCTAGCATTAGCAAATACCATTATATTTCACCAGGGAACACTCCTCTAGTTACAGATCCACGCTTTTGTAACTAACTCTTCATACAACTTAACACTTTTGTGGATGACCTTGGAAATGATCCACCAAAAGTAATTATTATCAATCTGTTGGTCAAAACTCCACCTTCTATCAACTATCAGAGTGGAGAACTGCAAGCTGATTAAAAAAACCCCAGCAAACAGACCGAAAAAAAGTCCCTAAAAGAAAAAAAATTGACAAATCGGTTATCTTCACTTATGTACAGTTGTATATGCTAAGTGAATGAATAAATTAATGAATAAACATTTTCATTTTATATGCTCTCACGTGTTCCTACTTACCAGCTAACCATTGCTAGTTACATTGCTTTAAGTTCTATCACAGTTAGCTGAAAACACAGACTAACTTGCTGTTTGTTTCCATGAACATTTCATTCATCTTGCTTTTAAAACTAGAAGCATCACCTGACACTTGTGTGACATGCTCATTATGAAAGTCACTGTAAGATAAATTCTCTACCCCATAAAGTACCCTTACTTTTCATAACTGCATGTATACACACAACTCCCTACTAAAATGTAAGCACCAGTTTACACACAGAGGATTTGCTAGTTTGAAATATAAATTAATATTTCACTAAGTGTTAAATGTTTCCTCATCTTCACAACAAGGCTTACTTCTGTTACTCTTCAATTGTGTAACTCAGTCTTAAAAAGAAACCACTAACAATACAAAACACATTACTCAGCATCATAGTGGTTTCACACTAGTAAAGTCTAAAAAAAAAAATCAAGGTAGTTTAAAAAAAAAAATTAAAACCAAATAGCAAGTAGTGGCATATCAAGTAGATATAAGGCAAGCAGATTAAAACCAGACAGCTGAAACTAGTACTGTCCTTAGTTCTGTACCTCAGATCCTCACGGCCAGTGTATGATATCAACTCATGGACCACCACTTGAATCAACATTTTTTTTTCTGCTTGGCACACTAAACCAATCACTAGCCTCTGCCCATTAATTTTGGTGCCACAATAATATCACTCTTTTGTATGCCAGTGTTCTACAGCTAACATGAGAGGTTTGGCTCTAGGAATGGACTCGGAAGTCCTATCTTCAGAATTTAAACTGCACACAAGAGAAATAACGTTCTAGTGCTTTCTGAAAAAAAAGTTTACACAGTTTTCACTAACATCTAATTATTTCCCTATAACTACTCTGAGATGACAAAAACACTTAAATTTCTACTGCTTTTAGAGAAGGAAAAGTTTGATTACTTCCAGTTGTAGGAAACTCTTGACTCGCCATACTTTTATCCCCATTACTTTTAAGAACATGTTTCATTTAAAATGCCTACATGGTGATTTTCACATGTCATTCTGCAGTTTTCTATATGAGCTGTAAAACTTTCAATTACTTGGTCCAACCTAGCCTGTAAAAAAAATGAATTCTGAAGAGTTATCCAAAGAACACAGTTGACAAAGATCTCACAGTATTGCAGGAAGAAAAGGAGAATAATTTTAGGTTCTCTGCTTAGGTTGTTCCCGTACCTAAACTGTCTAATTTCAAGTGGCATATCCAGAAACTTGCTTATTTTTATATACCTTTCCATGCTGGCAGCTTCTTAAAATGGAAGAGATTTATCAAAATAAAATGCAGTAATTTGAGCCATAGAAATAGTCCAACATCAGAATACACAGCATTTGTTCACTCCAACAGTTATTCACATTCTTTTCCAATAGTTCAAAGATGCTATTATTCTCTTTAACAAGACTTGTTAAAAGTTCCTAACTCTGTAAAGCACATGCATCTGATTAAAGATGCAGCTACCTCAACATCTATCAAGATATACTGTCTTCTGCTTAAACATTAAAGAAGTTACCTTCTTTTGAACCCTATACCAAGCAAGAGAAAGGCAGAGAAGTTATTGATTGGCTGAACCAGAACCTTTCAGGTCATCTTTGCTCCTCCTTCCTCAGGTCCTACCAAAACCAGAGAGCATACACTAGTACTACAGAGAAGGAGAGCATCCCTCTGCACCAAGAGTCAGGGCTAATACTCTCAACACTTTAAAGAGGGCCAAAATGATTCACCAGCTCTAGAGCCAGTTATCACCTGCACCCTCTCAAATCTTATTACTTCTGCCCAATATGTGAAAAGCAGTAAAAAACCCCTCTTCTTGGCCCTGTTACAGAGTTATGACTTTTGGAAGATAGTGAAGCTTAATTCCAAGATATAACAGAAAGCACACAGCTCCAGTTCCTTAGATGTCTCTGAAAGCCTCCTCATTACCCATCTCTGCAACTTATGAACTTGGTAGAATCATAGAATGCTTTGGGTTGCAAAGGACCTTAAAGCTCAGCTAGTTCCAATCCCCCTGCCATGGGGAGGGACACCTCCCACCAGACCGGGCTGCTCAACGTCAGGTACTGTCTTTCTAGACAGTTGGGAAAGAAGCTGGGACCAACACACAGTTCCTCTGGAAGCCCACAAAGCCTGTGCTCTAGCATCAAGAGGCGACAACCGCGACTTCTACGGGACGACAGACAGTCCACATCTCACTTTGTAGGACAGTGACTTCAAAATAACCCCTTTGACCCCTCCACTCCCTCTCCCCAACACGGCAGAAGGGTCCTTTCTTACTCATTTATTCACCTTTTCCCTACAGCCCCAGCACCCTGAGGAGCCCCCCACGGGGGCTGCAGGCTCCCCTCCTGCTATCACCCACCCCAAGCCCAAGCTGCCTTCTCCTCTCCCTGTGCCCCGGACCCCTCCGCCGAGCAGCTCCACAGCGCTTCTCCTTCCACGCTGGCCACCAGATTCTTCCTCCTTGAAAAGCCAACCCGCGCTCTTTCCACACACACGGGACTCAAAAAGAAATAAACAATTAAACCAATAAAAAGCACCATAAAGCACTGCCTACAAGCAACAAACCACAAGCCCACAACTTACCACCCAGGTCAGTCCCCCGCTGCCGCCACCACCGCCGCCTCCTCCTCCTCCTCCAGACTTTGCCATTTTCCTCCCGTTTCTCCTCTGCCGAAGCGAAGGCGCAAAAGGAGGAGACCGAGAGGGCACGGAACGGCACCGAGCTGAGCCCCTCTCACACTCTCACACAAACGCGCTCAGAGAGGCACCCCCAGAGCTCCCCACCCGCTCCGGCCCGGCTTATCCTACTCCATGCCGGGCGAAAGAAGCCCAAGCCGAGGCGAAGGAAAACAAACCCCTTTTCCCGGCAGAGAAAAGGGCCGGGGAAGGAAAGAAGGGAAGGCTTGGGCAGATCCTATGGGCCGCACAAAAGCGCAGGAACCGGAGGCAGCGCGCGGGCCCGGCCGGGCCTGCGGCCACCGCTGGTTTAAAGGGACAAGCGGAGTCTTCACCGCGCGGCGGCGACAACACCACCCGTCGTCTCCCGCCGTCGCCTCCCGCCACCGCCTCCTCCTCTTCCCTTCCTCCTCCTCCTCCTCCTCTTCTCTTCCTCCCGCCCCTTTTTCCTTCCTTCCCTCCCTCCTCTTCCTCCCTTTCTCCTCTTCTTCCCTCCCTCCTCCTCCCTATCTCTTCTTCTTCCCTCCCTCCTCCTCCCTATCTCTTCTTCTTCCCTCCCTCCTCCTCCCTATCTCTTCTTCTTCCCTCCCTCCTCCTCCCTATCTCCTCCCCTTCTTTCTTCCTTCCTTTCTTCTCCTCCTCCTCGTCTTCCTTCCCTCTCCCTGCAGTCACAAAGGCCCAGAAAATGGATTAATAATAAAATCTTCCCCCTCGTCGTCCTCGTCCCCTCCCCCTCTTTCCCTCCCTTCCTCCCCCCCCCTCCGCCCCTCTCCCCTCACATGCGCACGCGCCGAAACCCGGCCCTCCCCTCGCCTCCTCTTTCCGGGCCCGGTGCCGCTCACTCTTCTTCCTCTTCCTCCTCCTCCTATTTCTCTTCCCTCCCACCCCCTCGAGCCGCTACGGCCGGGACCCCGCGCTTAAACAATAAGCGCGCGCTGCCCCGCGGCCGGCATCCACGTCTCGGCTGCCTCCGCGCGCAGCCGACCGCGGCCCGGGCAGCCCTCCGGTCCGCCAATCAGCGCGCCGGAGGCAGGCGGGCCACGAGGGGAGCCGACCAATGGGAGACGCGGGAGGGGAGGCTGCGAGTGACGTCACTGCGAGTGGCAACAAGGGAAGGGGGCGGTGGACGGGCGGAGAGCGGGAAGGCGTGAAATCGTGGGATCACAGAGCGGTTTGGGTTGGAAGGGACCTTAGAGATCGTCCAGTTCCAACCCCTCTCCCACCAGACCAGGCTGATCAAGGCCCCATCCAACCTGACCCTGAACACTTCCAGGGAGGGGCCATTCACAGCTTCCCTGGGCAATCTGTGCCAGTGTCTCATCATCCTCAGTGTGAAGAATTTCTTCCAAATGTCTACTCTGAATCTTCCCTTCTCCAATGTAAAGCCATGCCCCCTCGTCCTGTCACTACTTGCCCTTATAAAAGTCCCTCGCCAGCTTTCCAGTAGCCCCTTCAGGTGCTGGAAGGCTGCTATAACATCTCCCCGGAGCCTTCTGTTCTCCAGGCTGAACAACCCCAGCTCTCTCAGCCTATCCTCATACCAGAAGTGCTCCAGCCCTCTCATCACCTTCGTAGCCCTCCTCTGGGCCGATTCCACCAGTTCCATATCCTTCTTGTGTTGCAGATTCCAGAACTGGACACAATACTCCAGGTGGGGTCTCATGAGATCCAAGTAGAAGCAGGGCGGCAGCAAAGCGGGGAAACGATAGGCAGGGATCATAGAATCATAGACTCGTTTGTTTGGAAAAGACTTTTGAGATCATCGAGTCTAACTGTACACGTCCTCTACTAAACCACATCCCTGAGCCCATCATCTACCTGTCTTTTAAAGACCTCCAGGGATGGTGACTCAAACACCTCCCTAGGCAGCAGTGCCAGTCCCTGACAGCCCTAATTGTTGGAGAGGTTACAGACCTGCAGGATCAGCAACCACCCTGCAGGGTCTGCTCCCTCCCTCAGCTGACCTCCCCTCTCTATTGGGAAAGAGAGTTCATCCTCCTCTTCCTGCATTCCTGCAGGGAATGCGGCTCCACAGGGAAGTGGTTTCAGGAGGGAGTGCTCCGGGTTGGTAGGGCACGGCTGTCCCCTTTTCCTCGTCCATAAGGTGGGTGGAGAAGAGGTGATGTGGTAGGTAGGACAGGGTTTCGATCAGCTCCGACCACTGAAGCAGGCACCGCTGCACCAGCAGCAGTTGGACTGGGATTAACATTCTGATGTTCTAGGCAGGAGAGAGTAGCCCTGGTGCCAAGCCTGACAATATTCAAGAAGCATGTGGACAATGCCCTCAGACACATGGTGTGAATTTTGAGGTTGACTCGATGATCCTTGTGGGTGCCTTCCAACTAAGGTCATTCTGTGATTCGGTGATTCTGTGAGTCGATAAACCACTGCCCTCTTCTGGATTGTGCTAATCAGCCTGAGGGGTTTTTTGTCTCACAGAACTTTATCCTGCTACTGTTATGTATGCTTTTGAGCATCAGTGTATTAAGCCTTCTTTCTGTCAGTTGCCTTATTTTAAGGTCAGGTAATAAAGCACCTTGTTCTGTACACAGTAGCACCCCTGTTCTAAAATATTTGCTGCTTTGAAATAAACATCCTGTGCTGTAACTTAACATCTACTTCCTAGGCCTAAATGGTGTATGTATGAAGCCTAAAATTCATGTTATTTTATAGAATCATAGAATTATTAAAGTTGGAAAAGACCTCAAGCTCATCCAGTCCAACCATCAGCCTAATACCACCATGCCTGCTAAACCATGTCCTAGAGCACCACAACTACACTTTTTTTTAACACCTCCAGGGATGGTGACTCCACCATTTTCCTGCGGTGTTCCACAGCCTGTTCCAATGCTTCACCACTCTTTCAGTAAAGAATTTTTTCCTGATATCCAATCTAAACAACTCCTGACACAACTTGAGGCCATTTTAGGTAGGAGTTTAAGATACATTGCACCAAAAGCAAGATACATATGACCATAAATAATGTAGCATGATCATAGTTTTTTTCCTACAAACTCAAAAAAAACCCTTTCATAACATGCAGCTTCTGAATTTGTAATTTTCATGTTGCCACGTGAAATGCAAAAGACCTGCCTAGTCCAGCCCCTTCCACTCCTTGAATTATTATTACCAATGTAAATTCAAAAAAAGGAAAGAATTAGTAGGAGTGCTGCATCTGAGCTGGTAGACAAATTGGTATCTGAAGATAATAATTTCAACTGAATAGTAATAATTTAAAGGTTTTCCTTTTGTAAAATGATTTTCCTAAGAAGTAAATTGATTGGAAACAGAGCAGTCACCTTTGAGGTGTCAGTTGTAATGTTCAATTATGCCTCAAGGGAAGGATCAGAAGAATCTCTAGTAAATATTGCTTATTTATCATAATTTTACCCTGCTAGTTTCTCAGGGACCTATTAAACAAATATTGAAGTGCTGCACAGGGATTATGGAAAATAATGGCATCTGCCTAGAAGGGACAGTAAGTTATCTGTTCCAGCCCAGTTTTATTGCAGCAGCATGTACCTCTGAGCTGTAGGCTGTGTTTTCTTTTACTTTAGGCAAGATAAGAGTGTTTCTTGCAGAACAAGAAAAAGGTAACACTTGCAGGGCTCTGCTTAGTGTTTGAGAGTTTTGGGCTTGCTGATTAGAAAGGGTTGTGGGTTTTTTTCTTTCAAATTTATACCTAGGATCTGTAAAATGAAACACATGTAGCGAACCAGGGCTTTTACAATGTATATCGGGAGGACCAGAGAAAACAGTATGAGTGCATATGTTCAAAGTTTTTTCTAGAGAACCCTTAAAGCATACAGCAGAAAGAGTACAAGTCAAAAACTTAAGTAAGTGTACTACTTTCTCATTAGCTCCAGCTGTTTAGTAAATAGGCTGCTCCTACTGTGGGAATCATGCCTTTCGCACTCATTTATCTTAAACCAAGCAGTAGATAGTGATCTAGCTTGAAGACAGCCAATTCAGTACATGTTAGAGAAAGTCAGAGGGAGTTTCTTTCATCTTGGCAGTTGCTGATGTTTGAATGTGCATGGTCAGACATGTTCAGTCTGTGTGTTGTGCTGAAGTAAACATAGGAGCAAAGTCTGACATTCCTCCAAGCATTTTCTTTAGTCTTCTTTTAAATTACTTTGTCCAAGTTGCTTTTCATTTAATTCTTACCTTATACTATACTACCTAAAGGGCATGTTACTGGTTGTTTTATCCTTAATACTTATATGTGCATGTCGACTGGTTGCATTCTTAGCCATGTACGATGGTGTGACAACGTTCTTATGACACTATAAGCAGCTACCTCCGTGGAGCCTGAGGTGGAGTAGTAAAACTAGACTGCTCATAATGTTTCAAGTGATTCCTGCTAAAACAAATGTAGAATTATATTTAAGAATGAATCGAATTTAAGCACGGTAAGATTTTGATATGAGGGGGATTTCTTTGCTGGATGCCACCTGCCCCAATCACATGCTCCAGTTTATGTCAAATACTTTACACTTTTTGTGTGGCATTTAAAAATTAATAATCCCCTTGAGATGATATACACAAAATTCCTGTTTCTATTCAATGGAGACTTTGCTTGTTCTCATAGGTGGAGACCATAATGTAAACAGAAATACCCTACAGATATTCAAAACAGTTGTCTATGTAAACCAGTTTCACTACTGGTTTCCATACTTAATTGGTTTGAGTAAGCAAAACATTTAGCGTAACATTACTTTGTGTTTATTTCTTTTAGCAGTAAGACAGCTGTATGTATGATCCTTAAAAATTTCTGTACTTAGCATGTACAATCTTCCCATCTATTGTAAGTTATTTGCTGCTTCTATTCTATACTTGCTGTTTAATAAAACCTTTTTCTTTCTCTGTGGCTTTTCTTGCATCAGACTTAAAAGGACATTAAATTTGCCTATTTGGGAAACTATGTATATTTATCTACCCTGAGAACATACTTAGGTACAGCCACTTACCTAAATGAATGATCAAATCTCTCAGTTTTCTGCAAACTACAAAAGAAAAAGTGTAATTTGCAATTTTGGTCTAAAATGGTTGTGAAACTAAATTGATATCCATTACTATATATATTCCACTTTGGATATAATTGTAGTATAATAAGGTATAAACAAACACTGCCTATTTTAGTATAAAATAGTTGCATTTGCAATAAAATAATCTCCATATTCTACTGCATTTTAAAATTTCATCATCATTTATTAAAATAATTGTAAAATAACTGATCAAATCATTGAGTAAGATTATGATAGTACAATATGACAATATTCCTGTGTTGCCTTGGTTCTGAATGAATTTCAAGCCACAGTTCTGAGGCAATTAATAAAAATATACCCATCATTGGGTCATCTAACAATATAAATGTAGCCAGGTCCTGCATATGTACAGAACTGTATTTGAAACTACTTTGTTCCTGAAGTCAGACTGTCACATAATCAATCTCTTGAAAAATACCAGGTCATTTCCACCTTGCTCCTCCAAGAACATGCCACTTCATGACAGCTTGACATAGGTTTTGGACTGTTTAAACTCTGTTTACCGTCCAGCTACTCCCTTGTAACTAATCTGTTAATTGCTGTGCCAATTGCTGAGGTGTGGAGGACTTTCCAGGGGGTCAGGCTGTGAGCGCTGCTGACAGGGTGTTCCTGGGGAAAAGGTCCAGCAGAAACCCCAGGATTAGCTACAGAGATGTCAGGGTTCCTCACCTGGACCACTCACTGCACCACTGGGACCACTGTACTGATGCACCCGGCTTTCTTCTGGACCATACTGTCTCTGTCACTGCAGGACAGGCAGGTTCTGTTAGTGACTGTCACGCTGACTTGCTTGGCCTCTTTCCTAGATTGCACTGCCTTTCCCGCAGAACAAGGAAGTCGTTGTCACTTGTTAACATTAAATATTTATCTGTGAGTAGAAGGACTTGAGTATCCAAGTCCATCCAATCTCCTCACTGTCAATTCAGTCTTAAACTGTGGCACACTTTTGCTGAGCAGCATAAACAGGGTTTTTGCTAAGGCATGAGCTGGTCATAGAAATGAAATACACTTGTATTGAAATTCCTTGCCCAGGAGAAAACTTTCTTGTACAGCGACCATATGCATCAAGAGAAGGTGCATGCAGAGATGAAAGAAAGGAGGCTGAGCTGGCCCTGTTGGGAGGAGATCTCAATATGAATAAAACAAACATCCATGCTATTAACATCTGAGTAGTCTAAGAGTTTGTGACAGTGGGAAGAGCTGCAAATGCTCAGGGGGCGAAGACAGCAGAAATAAACATAGCACAGAGAAGGCAACATTTTTGGAGATCTGTGCTGAACATACATGGCATAGAAATGGCCATCAGCAGAGCTACACTGACCTGAGAAGCAGACTGCTGCAGTCATTTGGAGGCTGGGAATCACCAAGTGCATTATGGCATCGTTAATTAGTTTGAAGAATGCAAACAGCCAGCAAGGTTTTGGACATGTCATGCCTTTCAGAAAGTCCCTGCCTCTTTTGAGCTCAGGGTGATGAACACATTGATGCATGGTGTGTTTTCTTTGCTTTCTTCCTGTCCCTCTTTCCTAGCTCCTCTGAAAAGGAACTCTATCTTTCCAAAGAGGAATATCTTTTTGGATAAGACATAAGATGCAGTTTTGCTCCTAGCAGATTATTTGGGCAAGAAAATGTGAATGGTGCTTCATTTTCACCCAGCAAGACTCTTCCTACTCATTGAAGGTCCCTATTACCAGTACATTTCTCCCATCTTCCACACGGAAACTAATGATGGATCCAGAGTGGGTATTGAGATTGCTCCCTAATAGTAGAAAGTCATGTCTGCTCATTCCTGGGTTGACAGAAGGCAAAGGGTTTGTTACTATACAAGGCATGTGTGGACAAGTCAAATCTGTAGAGAAAGGTGATGACTGATGTAGACAACAGGGAAACCCACTATTCTGGGAAATGTCTAATATTCCGGGAAATGTCTAAAGAGGTGGTACTTCATTCTCTTAGCTAAAATTGAAGCAGCTCTGACACATTATCTGGGCTTTGATATATGATTACTAATTACTGGGGACAAGCTTTCCTGTGTATCTTCATTTTACCACCAGTTTTGCCTGGAATGACAACTATGTCAGGATATACCTTTGCATTTCCTGTGTCAAAATTGAGTTGTGTGGTTCTTCTGGTAATCCAAGAAGAGGGAAGTATCAGGCAAGGCCCAAGAGAGGCAGATAGTACAGCCTCCACTTAGTGCCACAGAAGTAGAGTCATTAAGATACGGCCAAAGCACCCACATATCTTGTGCTGAGGCCAAAGGGAAAATGAGGAGGCCACAAATTTTGCAATATTGGGATAACTGAAGATCTGAGGCAAAGATCAATAAAAAGATTTGAATGAACGTCCTCTGAACACCCAGCTGAAAGAGGGCTGGGGATAGGCACAGGTGAGGATACCAATGAACAAAACATCTGAGCACAAAAAGTGGTGAAGACGAAAAGGAACTAACAAAATGAAAAGCTATGAAGGGTCCAGTCAGACAGAGAAGAGCCGAAACACAGAAACCGAGACAGTTTGAAGTTACCCATCGACCCAATTACTGAATCGCTCCTTTGAGCAAATCTGTAGTGGCAGCTTGAGTTTATACTGGCTTGGTGCTTTGAATCACTAGACCATGATGGTTTAGATTTGGTACTGGATGCGCTAAAATTTGAATTCCTCTTTATAGCCCACAGCACAGGGAATGTGCTTATGTGTGCTTCAGACAATTACAAAGAAGTTTAGAAGTTGTTTTTACAACAATATTATATTAGTGAATATTAATTTCTATCTGACTTAAGTGGTTTCTCTTCCAGTAACCTGTTTACTAAAAATTCCATTTGCTCTAATGCCTTGTTTCAGATTAACTATATCAGTACACCGTTTTTAGGCTTTCAATAAAAAAATGTTCAGAAATCTTTGAGAAAGTGATTACAAAAATTAGATGTATACTTGAATTAAAAAAAAAATAAAAGAAAGGAAAGGGGGTTGTACAGGCAAAATATACAACAGGCAAAATATACAGAAGAATCAGCCACGTACTTAGTCTTAAACATAAGCATTATCTGAACTTACAGCTCCTTAATGATTAATTGTTTCAGATCAGCTATCCAATAGTCTCTCAAGTGGCCTAATTTGTAACACAGCTCAGGACCAGAAGTTCCTATTTATTTCAGTAGGAGCTGTGTAATTCAACAGCTTAGAAGATCAGACTAGCGGTGTTTAAAAGTAGTTGCTGCTAACTGCTTTATGCACTTTTTTATTTTCATTGCATATTAATATTAAACAAAGAAAATCAGAAATGCATTAAAGATCTTTTGTTAACGCTTTAGATCCTTTAACATTTTAGTATCTCTGGATCTTGAATATTTCTCTCAAAGACATAGTGCAGCTGTCCTCAGTTATTTGTTTCAATAGTGCTGTTTCTGCTTAGCACTTTATTCTTCCTGCATTTCTTAGAGGAACGGGTAAATAAAAGTAGAAATGCAACAAATTAAATATGGTTCTATGTTTAGGTTATGGTCTCCTGTTCTACTTTTACCCAACTAGCAATTCTTATCTTCTCTTTCCACTACCTAATTTATATTGCTCCAATTTACCTCTGCAGATTCTTCATGCTCCTTAGTGCCCTCCTGTTTTTGTTAAAGAAAAGTGAGCACAGATTACCTCAGTCTTTAGCTGAAGCAAAAACAACCAGGTCAGCTGTTCTTACGTGGATCTTGCTCTCTATGACTGTAGCCACCGTTGGCAGTGGTAGCAGAAGTTGTAATAAAAACAGCTTTTATTATTGGCCAGGAAAATGTGTTTGACTACTCCAGAATTATTTCGGAAGCACTTCACTACAGCACATGTGTATTAGAAATTGGGAATCTCAGTCCAGGTTGTCTTCAGTCCAGCATGGCTTCCAAGAGCATGACTCCTTTCCTGAGCACCTCAGAAAACAGAATCCTGATCATAGCTTTTCTTTTTTCTTAGATGCAGGATTCCTGCCTGTCGCCTGTGAGGAAGGAAAACAATCTTTTGAATGACTTTAAATATAAGTGTTTTAATACTTAGTGAATTCATTTTAATGTTCTAGGAGAGAGGTTTTCATATACATGTTGTGTCAAAAGTAACTTGGTTACATAAACATGTGGGGTTTTTTTAACCTAAAGATATGGAAACAGCAGTCCTCATTATTTCATACATTTCTTTTTGAAATGTACTGTGCATTTTACTTGTAGTACAGGAAAGAAAAATGGTGTTCATTGATACAGCTCTTTCAGAATGATTCTGCATTTCTTGTAAACTATGAAGCAAAGAACCTTAAAAAAAGGTATGTTTTACCTTACTGACAAACCTAAGAATGAAAAAAGTTAGCATATCTATTTTTGCAACAAATCCATTAAGTGATACACAATAATCATATCCCATACTCTTAAAACTAATTTTGCGAAGAACAGCTTAGTGATACAGTGTTCTTAAATCACAGCTAGAGAGAATACATTTTCTTGTGCTCTGTCTCATCCTAAGCTCATGCCAAAGTTGTCAACATTCTGCTACAGAAGTGTTGTAATAAAAACTCACCTTTTCTTTTTTTCAGCCAGTAGTTTTTAACTGAGCTTTGTTATTTCACATATGCTCTTCTGTTCAAAGCTTTTATATCAGAAAGCCTTTGAAGAGTGGGAGTAGCTCTTTAAATTTATCTGGAAGTAGCATGGTTTCTTTTACTTTGGCTGTTACTGCCGTTCGCATTCTTTTATTTCCAGGTAGTAAGTGCAATGAATTTGTCAGGGTCTCATGGAAAGGCAATACACATTATCCAGAACTTTGCAACACAGTATCAGTTTCCGTTCCACTCAACATTGTCCTTCCTCTCATGTCTCTTCAGAAGGCAGAAAGTGCAATTTATGTACCAATATCTTTTCTAGCACTTTTGGAAACTTTATTCGACACTAAGTATCAGAATCCCATTTACCTTGTAACAGCTCTAAAGTTAGTTCTTTGCCCAGAGATATCTTACAGGTTCTTTCATGTTCCCTTACCTTTCCAGACATATTGGACATCCTACTGAAATGCGCCATTTTTCTGCTGAGGTCATTTCTCTCGTGACTTGTGATAGGGAAGCATTTTTTACTTTACATCTTACCCATAGTTTACAGAAAAGGTACGTGTTAGCTCTGAAGGGATGCCTCAGGTTTGCTAACACTTTTTTTTTTAAATTACTGATTATCTTCTACCATGTCTCTCAAAATATTCTGGACTCGATCCTCTGGCAGATGAGCAGTGACAATGAAGGAACATGCTAACATAAAGACTGAAGGGACAAGAAATTTCTTGAATTCACAGAATAGATGAAGTTTAAGAGATCGATTATGTATGTATTGTTCTTTGTGATATTTAATTCTTAAAATAAAGCATAAAGTATTCCTCAGTTTTCTAATCAGAACGTCCATTCTCCCAAATAATGAAAGCCACTAACTTAAATTGCTGTACAGAATTGAAGAGAACTCAAAGCCAACAACAATCCTTTCTTTTGTGATAGTTCCTGTAAAAGCACAGCAAAGCAGGAACTGTGTCAACTCTCAGATCACCACACAGAGCACAGTTACAGGGCATATAGGCAGCCTCTTTCACCAGCCCATTAGAATGCAGCACAAGCTACAATAATCAAGCATAACCCAGGGCACAATCTCAAGCTCCAAGTTGCTTCACCCAACCAGCACGACTGCTTTAGCCACAAAGCCAACCAGCTCCGCAGCATGGCACAGCACACAGCACTCCCGAGCTGCCCATTACAACAGCCATACTCCCAAGGAGCATACATGCAGAACACAGCACTCCCATGCATCCCTCCAGCTTTCATTTAATGTTTAAATTTTCCCTGCTAATTTATGGCCAGTTATCAAGGACTCCATTTCATGAGCAGAGTGAGGATTGCAGCGCCTGTCATCCTGCCATTGATCTATGCATTCCTGCGCTGTTCGTGATGGGATATCCCATGATCCGTAAGGCTGATGCTCCCTCCAGGGCTGTTAACTATGCCAGAGACATGGCTTGCTTAACAAGTTCTGTAACAGAGTGTTGTGAAGACGCAAATACCATAATAGGTGAAACTACTTCTTAAATTCCCTATAAATTAATTAGCATGTTAATGGATTGGATGCTGTACTTTGCATTTTTACTCCTACGGGTCCTCGCAGATTATAAAAGACAACACTTAACTCTTCAAAAATACATGAAATAAAAATATTATTCTCAATTTACTATTTGTTTGAGTAATCCTCTGGAGTTAAACTGAAAGTTTAAAAGCACTTATATCCTTACAACAGATATCTGTAGCATATCATGCAAACATAATGTAAAAATTTCCTTCAAGAATTAAATCTGATATAATTTGGTCTGCAGCACCATTGCCTATTTGAACTATAAACACACACAATAAAACATCAGGTTCTTTTGTTGGTCCTAATGTCCTTCCCTTAGAACAACCGTGCTGCTTCATTTTTCCCTGCTTCGTGGGCCCCTTACAGCACCTCTCTCACCTCAGGCTCCTGGATGACAGCGAGTCTCAAAAAGATGTGAGGAAAGGCCAGTGCTACCAGGCCTGCAGTGGACTGCTGTTGATGGCCAGTTCCTATGGGGAACATGAACGATGCCGGGAACATACAAGGATACCAGAGCAAGGATGATTACTGAGGGATGTGATGCTGGAACGACACAGGATGAGGATTCCAGTTGTCCTGTGAATACACCATGGGTGCCAGTGTGACAAAAAGCACGTAGGAACTGAAATTATACAAGGAGGTGGATGAAATCTCCCATCAGTGAAGGTTGTGGCAGATTCAGAGGACAGAACTCTCCCAGCAGATCATGCTACTGTGATCCTCATGCTACTCTGATCCTCATGCTACTCTGATCCTCATGCTACTGTGATCCTCAAGGAATTTCAGCAGCCTTCGTGAGCTGGGGATTGCTGGGCTTGGGCTACCAGCCTGCACAGGGGAAGCAAGAAAAACACAGAATGCAGGGATGCTGTGGAAGCCTCCAGGTCTTACCTGTGACTCACCTGCAAGTTGTCTTGATCTCCACTGCAGAGACTGCTTCAAAGGATGAAACCCACCAGTTTAGAAGGGGAATTTGGAAGGGCTTTTAACAACGAAGACAACTGGGATAGTTACCCCAGGAGGTAACTGATACCCTGTGTTAATCAAAGGAATCTTCCAGAAGATGGTCAAAGCATCTGATTAAGCTGCACTATAGAACATGTTCACCTTACTACTAATACAACTAATCCTATGTCACAGTGCTGGTTTTCTCCTTCTAGTATGTATTAAAAACAAAATGCACTGATCAGTACTGCTAGTGGTATCTCCTGCTTCACTCACAAGTAACACTACATGACTTCAGTGCCTCTTCATACATTGCTTTCAATAAAATAGTCCCCAGTTATGGATTTAACGTTCAATTCTTGGAGTATAAATACTAGTTGATTTCTTCTGAATTTGTTACCACATGTCAGTAGATCTGTTTTTAAAAAAATGAATGCTATTATTTCCTTTTCTCTTTTTTTCACATACCCAATCATTCAACCATTCTTTCATACACCTTGCCTTCACGGTCTGTTCACAGATGGACTTAGTTATTCTTTACTGAATATCTGCAAAGGGCTGAATTTCCGCACATGACTGATAATCAGTCCTGTATGTGAAGTAAACGCAATAAAAAGTTTAAGAAAGGTACTTTGGCAAGGGCCTGTTTCTCTTTAATGTCTGTTTCCTATCATGGATTTTGTTTCTGTGGGCCAGAAATGCACGTAAATCTTTCTGTGTCTTCAGGTCATTTCTATTTTGGGACTGGATGAACACCCATTTCTTCATTTCTTTCTCTTATTCATTAATTCTTTTCCAGCAATAAACTAGTGTATGAATATGAATTACTGGCAAGTCTTAAAAATATGAACTAAAACTATAAATGAAGTTGTAGAATATTGATAGTCACAGTGCACAGTCAAGAAAAATTGCATTGCCCTTTGCCCTGAATGTGAACCCTGGGTTCTCATCCTTGTTAAAAAAAAAAATCAAATGGACTTCTATTGAAATAGAAAAATCGTTATCAAAGACTGACTGTGAAGTAGAGAAGTAACTGATACCACATGACTTCTTATAAATGCAGTTCATACCTAGTTCTGACACTTGAGCAAGAACTTGCTCAAGGCACTGTTTGCCATTGAAAGGCTTCATGATGATAATACTTCAACAAATGTTTGATTTATTAAAAAAAAAAAAATTAGCTTAGTTTGCTAAACAAACTCCCAAACTATGCAAATTTGACATTCATTTTTCAGCATTAACCCGACCTTCCTTTTTCCTGTCCTCAAGTGTTAAAATTAAACCATAGCTTCTAACACTTCTGTTTGTGCTGCTACCTCCATTGTGGAGGAGTTGTTTTAAATTTCAATCTGTTATTTAAATTTTTAGGGGTCTATATTCTTTTCAATCATCGTTGCTAAAATCATGGAAATCTGTAAGTACACTTAGGCAGAATCTCCTACTCAAACAACTTAAGAAAAGAGAATACCCAAATCAAAACCAGTTTGGGGCATGCTTCTTACTAAACCAAACCAGAACAGCTCCAGAATTCCTAATGTAGTCCACAAAGAGGCACTTCCCTTTTGGCCAATAAAGTTTTACATCTTTCTGCCAGCGGTGAACTTCAGTTTTAACATATTTCCCTGATGCTCTGGCTAAAAGCAAAAACTGCTGCAGTTTAACTACGTTATTTTGACTTTTGATATAATGCAAGTACTGACACACATAAATTACATTACCTTCTATCCTTCTCATCACAATGGTAATGCAGAGGGAAGAAGCGAGCCTCTTTCTTTCAATTCTGTACTTTGCTGCTGTTTCCATCTGCTCTAAGATCAACTGTTTCACCTACTTTACTAAGAGTTTGCTTAAACTTTGCTCTTGGATGTCTTCATTTTCTTACGTCAGCTGGTTTCCTTATGACTGTTTCACAAAGGCGTCTGTGTTTTGTTATCTGAAGTGCTTACTTTAGATAAGTCCAGCACTTCCTCCTGACTGTGACTGAGAAGAGCTGCTAGTTGATTTTCTGGGGGGAAAATATGTTCCCATGGGACTTAAGGATATGGAAGGCATACGTTCTATTACTGTAGTTCCAGTTAGAAAAGGATCAAATGAACAGAGCATACACTGACACATGACAACCAAAATGCACAGTGAAATGAAATAATCTTTCCCCACATTTATAAGATCTCTAACAGAGGATCACGGCTAGCCGGTACTTAGACTCAGCCCTTCAAGCCTCTGTAGGTGCTCAATGTCACACTGAAATCTCATCATCACCACAGAGAGCCTGCTCTTAAAATTCTTGGTTACAATGTCACTAAACACACTTTTTTTCTGAAACCAAAGAGCCAGATTATTCACTGGAACAAAGGAATGAATAAGTACACATCAGGCACTACGAGCTTGTTCTTACTTTTTTTTTCTATAGCTTAGACTAGTAAAAATAAAAAGTGTTTATAAAGGGATTTGCATTAAATCTTAGACTGCTTTTCAAAAAAGCTGTTGACTATTTCAGAATTTTCAGTAATGTAAATGTAAATGAGCACATAGGTAAACTCCTCAAAAAGAGGGTCAATCATGGAAGTTACTTTCACCAGCACTAGCCAATCTAGTCGATTATATTTTCTTCCCCTATTAAATTTTATTAAGTCCTGGGTTTTTTGCTGGTTTGTGGGTGTCAGCGATTTTAATTACTATTGCACCTTTTTTTTTTTTCAAGTTTGAATAATTTTAATCTATTGTTTTTGTCTCCTCTTACCAAATAAAAGTAAAGAAACTAAGTTAATTTTTGTTATACTGTATTTACTATACGGTTGCAATCCTGTGTCTAAATTAAAAGCAAATTAAAATGTATTTTAAATTAGATGGAAATGCGTAGAAAAGAATAATGCTGCAGAAACTGAAGCAGGCTAATCATAAACAAAGCTAATAGCCCAATTACAAAGCTTTCAATTAAAAAAAAAGCCAAGAATAAACATAAACATCTAAACAAAAGAAAAATCCCTGTTCTCTTATCCAGACAGGCAATCGGTTACATTTAGACCCTGACACATTTCACAATACCTGTACATTTAAAATACAGATATAGGGGGCTGTTCAACCTTGGCTTGACACTTGGCCATTCCCAAGTGCCATATTATTGGATGGGAGGTGTCAAAATTCTGCTCCTGAAATTAATAACTTCAGGGGAAAAAAAACTGTATCAACCTACTAAGGACTTTCTAGTGATCTTTGTGCTTTTTGGGGGTTTGTTTTGAATCCACTATCTTTCTGGTTGGGTTGAACATTAAAGATTAGCATAAAGCACATAATCTTATCTCAGCTATTAGTGCTATTAGTCTTTCATTCTACCCACACTGATCCACAATCACATAATCACTGATTATTTTTTAGAGAGGCCATAAGCTGCAAGGCATAAAGCACTGTTGGCAGCAGCAGTACTCATAAAAGAACCTTAAGAGCTTGCACAAAGTAAGCTGAGCTACTGCCAATAATGTTGATAAACTTTTCAAAAATATTTGAAGTACAGACAGGACCTAGGTCTATCCCACCCAACTGTGTTTAAGGAAGTCACCTATCTGTAATTTGCTTCTTGATCTTCCATATGATATGAAGCAATGATACAGAAGTTCTTTCAACCTCACACTTTAAGTTGTTGAATTGCTTACAGAACTCCAGCAAAATCTTAAATTTTGTCCAAACCCAGAGGTTTGAATCTACGGTGGAATCAGAGATTAATTTTAAATAATGTTTGTACTTAACGAATGCTGAGTTTTGATGAATACCATGAAGGCACATCACATTCTTAAATGGTAGCATACTTCCATTTCTAGCTTAAGCAACCAAAACTAACATGATGAGGAGCGTGGGTGTGGAGATATTAGATATCCTAGTATCTGCCTGGAACAATCTCTGCCCCCTCTTGGAGTTCCTTTGTTTTGACTTGTTTTGTTTTGAGCTGCAAGAATTCTGCAAATGGGTGTTCCCAGCTTCTGGCAGCCATATGTTCTGCCTACCATCTGTTTTCACTCCACTGTGCTATGGAGACAAACCTACTTTATTTTTAGTGTTCTACATTTCCTGATGTTGCATATAATAGGGATTATATCTCACATCTAAGCCACTATACACGAAAAATTTTCCATGGATAGCTCATGAGTAAGGGCAGCAGATTATCACACAGAATCACAAGAGAATTTTCATTACCTACTTCCCAGTGCGAGTATGTAATTTATACTGAAATTTGCTTGATTCCTGTATAGTTGTGCTTTCTCTCTACACTGCTTATAAGGGGTTTCCTTCATGTTTTAAAGATCCATTTTCCCAGCAGCTTCCCGGAGTGTAGGAAATTACTACTACAATTTTGTGGGTTGCCACTAGTGGTTGCTATTCTGCACACAGCATTCAGAGTTAAAACAGGCCACGAAGAAATAAACAGCTGTATGATCAACCACAGAGGGACAACGGTACAGAGTAACAAATATGTTTGAAAGGAGGAATTCTGTGCGCAGGCTCCCACCAGTTCTGCTGGAAACCATGCACTCCAAAATTAGTTCACAGGCATTAACTGGAGAGTAGGGTATTTATATAAAATTTGAATGAAAAGATTACACCATTAAATCTCAGTGCAGCTTTGGTGGGCACCCATGGCACACTGGACAGCCAGTAATTCTTTAAATGCACCAACCTAACCTGAATTCTAGAAAACATTTCTGGTTTTCCCCGTATTAGCCTTAAGCCACACATTTCTAGGCAACAGCATTTTTTCTTTCCCCATTTAATCTTCCTCAAACTCCTACGAAGACAAATAATCACCGACTTTCAGGTATACATGCCATGATCAACATCTCCTACAACTCAATCAGGTATCATATCATTGCCAGAGCAACTTAATACCCATACTTTTAGAGCACATTGCAGCACATAGCTTTCCACCACATAATATTGTAAATTCAGGATATTCTAAGTTATTATTAAGAAACTATTGATAAGGAATTACCTCTGGTTTAAAAAATAATATATTGAGTTGCACTGAAATAGAGATCAATAGAAAAAATTTGGGCCTTTAGAACAGCTTATGTATAAAGAGATTCAAAATGTTCAGTTTGTAAGGTCCTCCAAAAGACACCTGAAAGAGTTGCACTTTTTCAAATTAGTTCTATTTAGTCTGAGGTTTTTAGTCATTCTTCCCTAAAATAAGATTTTTATTCATTGCACATGATCTTACCAATACAGAGGCATCTCTTGAGTAGATTGGCAAGGCATTTTTCAATCTTTTTAATTCATTCAAACATTTTAATAATGGACTACTCTATTTGAGTGGTAAATTTCATTAAGTTATCTGCAGCAGTTACTGTTCCCCAGAAATTCTGGCCAAAACTGTGAGAAAATTACTTTTAATCTACTAAATTTATCCTGCCTTCTGCATTCAAATTAACAAATGTAGTTAATCAGTTCTGCAATTCCTCACAGTCCTCTATTGTAAGTAACAAAATGCAAGAAATGATTTCTATCTTAGAGCAGGACCTTTTTCAGCTATCAAAGTCATGAAGCAGAAACATTTTTGTTGAATGGTGTCACTAAGGTTGGGTTTTTTCCCCATTTTCTTTCAACATACTATACAGATTGATCTAAAATACTTTTCTGTTGGTTTCCCACTCAAAATCTTAGAACTAGTGTTCAGCTGAAACTGAATACAGGAGGAATTGTGAATGGAGGCTGGCAGATATACTTTGTGTTAGTCAAGTGTAGATGAACACCAATGCACGTAGTCCCCTGTCACTTTGTTCTTCTGTATTAAGGGAGTGAGGCTCGCTCTTTCTAATCCTCCTCATAAACTGTTAATTTACATTCTGAAGCAAAGTATATAATCCATCCTGTCACTCCTGAGCTACCATTAATCTACTAGCTTTTCAGATGTCTGTGGTATAATTTTGATGCCTATACTCACTGTGTGCATGCAGTATCCTAATAAAATCTGAATAGTCTTATATTTGCTTAGATTTGTCAAAAAGTCCACAAACATTTATTTCAATGGAAATTATTTTTGACATTAATTTCAAATTAATACAGTGGTTGGAAGGGTCAGAAAAAATGAACAAGAAGCTTTAAAAATACTGATCTTGATAACATCATCCCTAATGATGGGTGTTGGTCTCTTCTCCCCAGTGTCAGGACAAGAGGAAATGGCCTCAAGTTGCATCAGAGGAGGTTCAGAGTAGATATTAGGAAAAATTTCTTCACTGAAAGGGCTGTCAGGCACAGGCACAGTTGCCCAGGGGGTGGTTTAGTCACCATCCCTGGAGGTGTTTAAAAGATGGGTAGAGGAGGTGCTCAGGGAGCTGTTTTAGTAGTGGATGGGTACTGTTGGACTCAATCATCTCAATGGTCTTTTCCAACCAAATGATTCTGATTTTATGATTCTAATTCTCACTTATTTTTTTAAAAAAAACCCTATAGCTTGAACTTTGCATTATAGTCCTGTAACAGAAAATTTCTTGTACAATCCAGCCATAGCCCTCCTCCAATTCTTTGATAAAAACTATCTAATCTGAACATTAACTTTATTCACAGCACTGCTACATTTGACATCTCCTGGGTGGCAGTTTTTATTATATTCAATGCAAAGAAATATAAACACTGCAATAAGAAACAGAAAAACTGCATATACTTTTACATCAAATTTGGGAAAAGCATTCAAAGCAACTCAAAACAATAGCTTAAAAAGTGATTTCAACCTACACACTTAATAAAACTTTTTAAAAGTGGGTAAATTTTATTTTATATAATTAAAAAGTATTTATAATGAATAATCTATTTTTTCATAGATAAAAATTCTGATGTCCTTACTCAGTTTTAAGTCTCAACTTAATACCACAAGCCATGACAATTTTAGATACATAATGAACATCTATTTCAAACTCAGTTTATTTTCCTAGCACACCATCCTATTTCCAAACATTTCTAGGTATTAAATACAAATTTAATACTTAGATATTTAACAAGATCATTTTAAGATTGCTTCAATATTTATCTTAATTTCAGCTCTTCTGGTTATTATTCTCATAAAATGTCTGTCTTCTATTATTCTTTAAAATATTTTTAAAATCATCCTAAGCATCTGTTGTAATTCAAAATGGAATTAAAACTGTTTTTCTAGGGAGTAGATTATTAAAAAAATCCCAGCAAGACAACCCCAAAGCTCAAAATTAAAATCAATTACAGTTGCTTTATGCTCTTGGGATCATGTTTTGCCTCCTAAAAAACTGTTTCCTTTCCATCATAAAGTTTAAGAAAAAAGTAATGGTTCAATCCCTTAATTTTGGTGTTTGTTTTTAAAGCAAAGAGGTTTTCGTTTTGATGTTTACCTATTCAACACATGCGCAGTTTCAAGTTGACTAAATGGAAGCAGTGAAACAGGAAATAAGCTGCCAGCAGGATGAACTAGAACTGCCAACCAAATCTCCACGTTGCACCCATGGTACAATGTCTTCAAGGAATCCAAAGAACATCCCTTCAGTCCAGGTTCTCAGAGGTCACTGAGTTTTATAATTATCTCCAAGCAATTTTCTCCACATCCTGTTAAGCTGTCTCTAAACAGCTGTGTGTGTTGCCATGCAGCTTCACCATCCCCTCCATGCAGAATTGCTTCCAACATAACTTCTGTTGCACCAGAAAACTCTGAATAGGAGCGAAGGTTTTTGTCTGTTGGGAGGAAAAGAGAAACAATTCAGTAAGCCACTGCTCCAGACACCATATAATGGTGGAATGCAGGTTGGAAAGGGTAAATTGTTATGAACATCTAAGGATCTCCATTGCAACTGCTCAAATTCATCTGTCAATCAGTGGCAGAAATAAACAGCTGCAAAGTTTTAGTTACTATTTGTTTAGTGCCCATGCTCAGAGGATCCAGATAAGGCTGAAGCCACCGCACACAGAAGTATCTATCTCTCCTAGTAAAACACACAAGTATCTTGTGTCCACTTTGTATTCCTGCCAACCCTGCTCTTTTGCAGATAGGGTTCTGTATATTAATAAAATTAGGATTTGTTCCAGTTTTGATTAAATGCACAGTATTTTCTTGACCTTGCTAAGAAAGATTGAGTTGGAAAAATCAAAATTCATCTCATTTTTAGTATCTGCACAGCACTCTATCCATATAAACTATTTATTTCCAGGTACACCTTTGCTGCATGATATGTCATTATTTAAATTCCACACTTACCTCCCATCAGAGCAATTTCTGCTGTTGGAGAGCAAAGTCTCCACTTTATTCTCCCACTCTGAAATGTCTGACTGCTTATCCTAACTGAAATGTTATCTATTTTCAGACCAACTGATTTGCATTCAAACTTCCAGCTGACGGAAGCAGAGGATGACCCCTCTTTTCGGGCTAAATATACCTAAATAGAAAAAAGACTCAGTCAGCATGTAAAAACTGAGATGATCAACCCACATATAATTTAATCATTGTAACAAGGACATAAAACCTTAAGACAACACCATCTCACTCTCTATGAAGCCTTTGAACGTCATTCTGAATCATTCAATCTATTCCACAGTTAGGTAATTGTACATGTTCATAGTCCTTTACTAGGGAACAGTAGTCTATTTCAATATGCTTGGTAAAGTTTAAGCCACAAAAATACCTAAGTTTATTATGTTTTAAAAGTAGACTTCTGGGTTTTAGATAAATGCACAGGCCCACACAGAGTTTCATTTTGGTTGTTCAGTATTGCTGATGAAGAAAACTGTGTAATCAGTCTTTTGGATTCTTCAGATATGGCTGCTGGCTGCACACCACTTGTCCTCGCACTTGACGTGCCTTGGTTAAAGCAAAGCATACACGCTAGCTGCGTATAAATTCTTTATTACCATTATATGAGTTTTTACAGATTTGCATAATATGATGTAGTCCCAGTGCTGTTCTAAATTCCACCTGGCTGAACAGCCAAGCTCATATGTTAACATTCCTTAAAGTTACTATGAACCTTCACAAGAATTTTGTAATAAGCATTCAATGATCCTTTCAAGACCAGCATCTATCATTAGTAAACCAAGATAATGAACATTATAGATTAAAGAGTCAAAATCACCATGATCCTTTCAGAATCCTTTGTTAAGAAAGCTTATCAATATTCTGTCATGTCCAGGTTTCTGATTAATGTCATGTTGAATGGACTTAGATAGCTGTTTAGTTTTTAATCTGGAAAGAACAACCCTGAATAAAATGATAATAAAACACAGTAGTTTTATTAAAGATCCCACCCTAACATGGAAATGTCATTGACAGGCTATAAAACAGAGTATTAGTGCTACTATGCACTGGGTATTAAAAAATGTTAAGTCTCCAAAGGTGTGAGGTGTTACACTGAAGATTACCTATGAAAATGTAACAATTTAATCTGCTTTCAGGTGAATATCATCTTAATGTTCACGAAAGTGCTGATCTCCACACCTTTTTTTACGTACCTCAGCTCAGATCCAACTGAATTGCTGTATTTGAATAAGGAAGCCAAAGCACTCTATTCATTACTACCTGGTTGAGGTGCACTAAACATAGGCTTTTAGGGATAAAATCTAAAACATTAGTCTGGCTCATCCTCCATTATAATATCCAAGCATTTAGTTAGAAAAACAGAAGTTAAAGTCTCCTTTTCTGTCATTTTGACTGTCCTCTAAACTTTCATACCTCGCTACTCCTTTCCAGTACTATTTGAATGAAAATCTGAGTTTAGGGAAAGAAAAAAGTGTTATCTAAATTCTCTTCCACTGGAGGAATTCTTCTGGAAAACAAGCTTTTAGAAACTCATGGATTTCAGATATACAGGTTCTTACATTCTTCTTATCACCTAATGTGTTCTGCTTGTTTGAGCCCTGGATGCCAAGTTATCTCTGGGTAGTCTGATTAAATTTGTGTTTAGTACTTGTTTGAGTTTTGTACCATAAAATCAAATGACACTGAACAGCAAGAAAATACATAAATACAACAAAGATGGTTCTTACCAGAGTGGGCAAGATTAACATCTATCTGAATCATTCTGATCAACAACATTGCAAAGACAGACTACATAACTGATGGCTCTTTTCTGTTACTTCCGGGCTAATATCCATAGCTACCTCTCTTGTGGCTTTTACATTAAAATTCCTTTCCACTTACTACATATCAAATGATAAAATATTTCTATGAATGTTCCTTTGGCTAATAAGTTTCTTTTATAGTTGCTGCATCAAACTTCAAATTCCTACCTTGTAGATCTGCTAGAGGCATCACAAAAAGAACATGCAACCCCCAAAGAAACCTTCCTCTCTGCTGTCTCCCATAATACAAAAAAACCCTAACAAAAAGTAATTTCAGATTCATATACAGACATTCTGCAGGATGCTACTCCTGAAGAACTAACACACCTAACCCACAAGACTGAGATACACCTGGATCTGTAGCTCTTAAGTTCTAAAGGCCATCCTCTTATCCTTTATCTAGAAAAACTGAGGTGGTGTTGAATACAAAGGCAACTTCCTTCTGCCTGGTCATACACACTGGTCCCTTCCTATTTTATATGATTAGTAATGCTAAGCAGAACAGTAGACTTGTAACTGGTCTCAGTGTGAAGACAGCTTCTTGCAAAAATGAGGATGACTGATCACTGGAGACTTGAAGATACAACGTGCTATCAGATTATTAGGAGATTCTAGGGAAGCAGAGGACAGTTGTCCCTCATTCTGAGTCTTTGTTACTTCTCTTCTCCTATTAGCCTACTCTGTTCCAACATATTTTATATTTTTCTCTAGTTTCTTCACTTATTCCTTCTCTTTTAGGTAGAATAAACTCTGCAAACTATTCCCCCACCACATGTGGCAAGTCAAGTATGTATAGACCCAGCTCAGAAAACCTCAAAAGATAGTTATATATTTAGCTCCATTTTTCATTAATGGGAAGCAAACCATTGCCTAAGCTAGAAGAATGTTTGGCCAGAGACCTTTCAGACTAGTAAAAAGACAGAGGAACAAAGCAATAACTGACAGAATGCTCAGTTCCACAGTTTCCTGGAAAAAGCTGTTTGCTAGTAAATGACTCCTTCCCATCTTACAGGGGTCAGATCTCTTCTTCTTAGATTTAGAGCATATGACTCTTCTGCTGCTCAGTGTCCTGACAGACAGGAAGGAGCCTGGGCACAATATACAATAAACCAGATAGATGACAGGTTTTTGCCTTCTTGCAGATGAAATTGTAATATTTAGGATGACAATTTCTTCCTTTGGTTGTGTATCAAAAAGAGATGACACACTATAAAGCTCTTCAAACAAAACAAATTTTGGAGACAAGTACTGCTTTTCAATAAAACAGTATTGCGCTTTTGTCCAAAATCACAATAATAAGCCATTTTTAAAAAATGTGGTGCGGATTTTACCTATCCGCAGAGAATTTTTTCATCCTTTCTGAAAGACAAGCTAAATTTACTTCAAATTTCTTAAATAATCTGGCAATCTTACCCGAAGCTTAGAAGTAAAGTTTACTAACATCAGCTAAATGATACGAACACCAGGAAATGTTTTGATGTCACATACTGGGAAAGGTATTCCAATTCACAGAACCACAGAATGCTCTGGGTTGGAAGGGACATGAAAGATCATCCAGTTCCAACCTCCTCTGTCATGGGCAGGGACACCTCCCACCAGACCAGGCTGCTCAAAGCCCCATCCCACCTGGCTTTGAACACTTCAAGCAAAAGGGCATCCACTGCTTCCCTGGGCAACCTATTCCAGTGCCTCACCATCCTCAGCATGAAGAATTTCTTCCTAATGTAGAATCTAAATCTTCCCCTTTCAATTTAAGCCATTTCCCCTCATCCTACCACTACCTGCCCTTATAAAAGTCCCTCTCCAGCTTTCTTGTAGGCCCTCTTTGGGTCCACAAGGCAGCTCTGGGTAACAGCCCAACTCTCTCAGTCTGTCCTCATAGCAGAGGTGCCCCAGCCCTCTGATCATCTTCATGGCCCTCCTCTGGACCCACTCCAACAGTTCCACATTCTTCTTATGTTGGGGATTCCAGAACTGGACACAATATTCCAGTTGGGGTCCCACAAGAGAGGAGTAGAGGGGGGAAAACACCTTCCTCGGTGTCATCATAGTTTCATCATAGTTATTATATTTTTATGGTAGATTTTACACTTTTAATAATTGCTAACCTTACCATTTTCCAATCTGTTTCAACCTTTCTCCAAATAGACTCTGCCTTCCAAACACCTGCTTCCCAGCCAGTTATTTTTTCATTATTATTGGAAATCCGTGTGTAAGAGTCTTCTACTATATTGTAACTGAGGTGGAAGAGTTTAGATGTCTTCTCTTTTCCAGAAGGAATAAAAATGACTTCTTTTCTTTTCTGAAAAAGGCAAAACATACATGCATCTTCATTCCTCAATACATTTCAGTAACACTATGTTACTTTCCAAGGGCAAGCCTTGGTTTCTCAACTCAGTTTTGCTTCCAACTGAAAATCAATGTCATTTTTAACTGAGGTCATGGATAACAGTATTTCTGCAAAACAAAAGTTTTAAACCAGCTTCCTGCAATAGACCTGAATATTTCCAGTGGGAAGCAGTAATTTTATTTTTAAAAATGTCATGTAATTACTTTTAGAATTAAATTATTAACAAAATAATACAAAATTAGAGAATTCACATAAGACATGTTATGAATAAAAAAAATTCTATACTGAGTATATTTATTTTAAAATTAATAAGTAAATGTCTATTTTGAATAGCAAATGTAATTCTGACTATCACACACAGGTGCTTGTATATGGCAGTTTACAAATCAACTTAAAAAAATTAAAGTTTAGACTTTGTAACTTAACAGTATTACTGTTGTTTTAAGATGTGTCATTGTTATGAGTTTCAGCAAAGCAGGAACTGAATCTTCTAAACTACAGTGCTACAAATTTGATGTAGTAAGCGAAAAGCTAAGTCACACCTTTGTGTAGTGGCTTAAACTAAATATGACTATCATTCTGGGAAACTATTTTAACATAAAATAGTTAAAATTTTGCTTTCAGAAATAGTCAAAAACATTGACATGAAAATCCATTTATACAATCCTATTTACTCCCACATTGTTTTATTAAAAAAATAGTTGGTCCAATCTACTTCCAGGTGTTAACCAATAGTAACTAATAATACAAATAAACATTTTTTAAAGTTTTCCCAACTGCTTTCAACTGCCTTAAACTTTCTAGTTCTGTCAGACTGTAACTAACTAAAAGGAAAAAAGCCTATTTTTTATTAACTTGTAAGAGCAAAACATACTTTAGATCAAGGATACCTAAACATTTCTAGAATGGACCACCATCAATCCTCAAAAAATACTCGTGGGCCTCTACTGAAGTCACATCAAACTCGCACCTCATGTTTTTGCTAGTTTCACTGTTTAAATTGTATCCGTAGGCTCCTTACCAGAAGTCCTATTCCTCTGCAGACCATAATCACAGAACCTCTAGTTAGCTACCTCTAAGATGCTGACCAGTGCAAAAGCTAAAATACCTCTGAACCAATTTCACCTCTGGCTACTCGCCAAGCCATTGAACCTGATGTCCTTCCGCCATATTCTCCGGGTTTAGGTGTTTTAGGAGAAATAAATTCAACAAGCTCCACAATTGTTCTTTCCAAGAGCTCTCTTCTTCTATTTTCGGACAAAGAATGTTGTCTCTGAAAATACATTTAAGAAACAAAGAAAAAATGGCATTTTTAATTCTGCTTTAGAGAGACACTAATAGGGGGAAAAATTGAAAGAAAAGACTAACATTAAAAGTCTGGAATGACTGTTAGAAACATTAATCTTATACCAGATATGCAAATATACATCAGTCATAACTGTATGGTTATTTGACAGCAGTGCATTTCCTGTGAACTTTCATGCACTGACTACTTGGATTTCTTTCAAAATAAGGTTTGTGTTACATTTGTAAGACATTTGCTTGGATGGTAAAACACTTCCCTAGCATATTGTATAGCTACTCATAAGTAATCTGTACCATAGCTGTTCTTGATATTATCTGGGGGAAAGGGAAAGCAAGCATAATTTGAGGGTCAAACTTTTCTTCTCTAAGGTAGAGTGATCTGGTTGCAACAGTCTTGGTTTTGTGACTAAGGTCAAACAAATGATTCCGTTGGTCTCTGAAAGACTTATTTCACAGTGACTGATTCTATCATAAACAAACTATGATATTTATATTTTTGCAGATATCAGAAAATTGAGAAAAACACATCAGCTACATTTCAAGGTAAATTAGTGGAAAAGACAAAGTACGTAACACACTTTTTTTGCCCACATGAATAAAACTATGGGCTTTTTTTTTTGTGCACAACTTGAAAAAAAAAATCATTGAGAGGCTGGGGTTTTGTCTCCATGATTTTCACGTCAAACACACAGAGCCAATATATGAAGACTTTTTCCCTAACTGTGGATATACCCACATAGAGTTAGAAAATTAAGTTCAACACTGAGTATGCAAATGACAACCCATCATTTTTTCTACTTTGGTGATTGCCCAAGGCATGCACATTCATCCCACAAGGACTCGAAACTTCACACCAACAAGTATTACAATTATTTCAAAAGCAGTTCTGACCCCAGAAAGTTTTGCTATTACGGATCAGAAAAGAGAGATTCAAAGGGTTTTTGTTCCAGACAATAATGTAGAACTGGAAAAAGGAAAGTAGACATGGAGAAATTATGAGAAACAGCTCCAGCTGAACAAATTCCAGCTGCAAAACACCAGTTCTAACACAGCAAGGGGGAAATGCACCTCTGCTTGTGTTGATGGACAACAAGCAGTGACTCCAGCAGTTCCTCATGAAACACCAGGCTTTACTGAACCTAACACTTGCCCAAGCACTCTGGATATCCATATGCAGCCCTACAGATCTCATTTCAGCTCAGAAGTAGTTCAATATAGCTTACCCTAAGTTAACAATACCAATGTCTAATTTTCTTCAAGCCATTTTGATGTAGGGAAACCCAGCGTCAAGTGTCATCACCAGTGAAATTAGTGACGACACGCTAAGAACTGGTTGCCATTGCCCTGCAGCTGTTATAAAAGTATCTGAAAAAAACCTGTTAAAGAACAGTGCTTCAACTCAAAATGGGTGTTTCAGAAGACATGCCTGCTTCTTCTGTGTATGATACGAGAAATTACTGAGTTCCTCAACTGTAAAGAGTACAGGTACCCTAATTCTTGTCATCTCCCCACTCTCCAAGTAGACTCTTGCATAAAATTGCCAGCAGCATGTAAGAAAAACGTGCATAATGCTCAGACTCTGCAAAGATCAACACTGTTTGTGATGGGAAAACTTGTAACGTGTTTCCTACAAACGACATTGCCATCAATAGCACTCAGGTACTGAAAAGAATTCCAATAACTGCATTATCAGCTGTCATGGCTCAGACTTCCTGCTTTTGTTTTTTTTCTTATTACCCTCTACACACAGGCATATCTCACATGTATTGCAGGTTCAGTTCCAAACCACCGCAATAAAGTGAATATCACAATAAAACAAGTCACAACAATTTTGTTGTTTCCCAGTGCATATAAAAGTTACGTTTACACCATACTGTAGTCTTTTAAGTGTGCAAGAGCATTACATCAAAAAAACAAGGTACATCCCTTAATTAAAAAATGGCACAATAAAAAATGCAATATCTGCAAAGTGCAATAAAATGAGGTATGCCTGTACATGCTCAGGCCCCACCTTTCTTGGCAGAAAAAAAGATTAGGAAGGAAGAGGGATTGTGAACTGCAGTTTTAAAATCAATTCAGCATCACACGTGAGTTAAGCTGTTGATGCTTCCCAAAGGAATGTGTTTTGGGAGATTGATAACCTCTGATAACCTGGTCTCACTGCTGGGTAAGCAGTAGGTAAGTTTAGGGTAGAAATTTAATTTCAAACCTTTAAACAAGGAATACTCTTTCATCTCACATCAATCACCATAAGATGTCTGCAATTCAACCTAAATCACTAGTTTTTCTTTTAAAGGGCTGATCTGGCTGTTGCTATAATTATTCATGATTGCTACCAAACAACGGGACCTGGAGCAAATGAAAAATAAGCTGTTTCCCTGCTCCACCATCCAATTTCCAGTGAAGGCAGTGAAAGTTCTAAGTTCTCTCCCTCACTTCTATAGCAGTAACATACAATGGGCTGGAACAGGACACTGCCTATTGTAGGTAACACACAATGTACTAGAGTAGGGCAGTGCCCATACAAAGAAAGTGAAGAAAAACTTTATAGTCAGGGTGTGATACAGTACTATGGAATAATTTCAGATGTTTGGTAATCTGCAAGTTGTATCTCCATTTAGGAATGACACAAATAAAACACACATAGTATTTCTGAGAAGTAAAAAAATAGCATAGTGAACAGATTAAATTATCCTTGCTTCTTCCATTTATAACAGTGACAGTCACTCAACATCCTTTGAAATGTAGTGTTTACTGGCTAAACAGACAGGCATGCAGAGAAATAATGACCAAAGTCATTGCACTTTATGCAGGAAAGCACAATAATGATCTCTTCACTAACATTGCAATACAGGTGATAATGTACACTGCATATTGTGCTTCACTTCAGTTGTAGCTTAGAAGAACTGAGCTTGAAAGATGCTGTATCAAAAGGTATCAAGCCTGTTACACCTCATAGTGAGGAACTGGTCTTTAGGATATGGTGGGGAAAAGAGAAGTTAGTGGAGATCTCTGCCTGCATCAATTATCTGCTGAATAGGCTGCAGTGAAGGAAACAGCATACTAGCTGAAATGGAGACTTGTGACTGAGCAGCGTAATGGAAACCTGCTATAAAATGTCTTGATAATTCAAGGAGTGAGCTGCCTTACTCCTCTGCTGACTGCAGAAGCTGCTGAATATGACAGAGAGATCATCAGACAGCAACTTTTTAATTGACACTTGACTCCTCCCACCTTGTCACCTTAGTGCACTTCAGAAAAGGCCCTTTGATTAGGACAAATGTAAGAAAGAAAAACTGTTCTTTTAGCAATCCAATGGCAGACTGCCTCGAAGTCCCTGAAATGCAATTCCAACTATAACAGACAAAAAAAAAAAAAAAGGAATAAGAGCAGTTACTTACAGGGATTAATTTTTTTATCAATTTAATAATATTAATCAAACATATTCTGAACAGCTACTGGGCAAAAGAGAGGCGAGTGTATCACTCAGCTTGTAGAAAAGGATTGTAAGTTGTTGCTCAGAATAAGATAGCACCAAAAAGTCTGACAAGAAAGCTTTAATAATACTGCAAAGCAGCAGTGAAAATGTGCAGGACAGAGAAAAAAAAAAGCTGGGGTTTTCCATGTATAGAGAAAGGAAGATAGGAGAAATGGAAAAGTGTCTTGGAGGTGCATGTGTAGCTTTCTTCTCTTGGTTTTTAATGGAATTTGCAATTAAAACATGACCAGGATACGTGAGTTTTTTTCTCTTTTAAAAGTGCTTATGTCACTTACGAGCTGCACAGTTCTGTAAGTAGGTGGAAAAAAAATAAGAAACAGGCCAATAGACCACTGTGCAGCACCACCTGTTGAAGATCACAATGCACTTTTTAACTGTAGTTCTCTAGACTTCTGTGAATGAAACAGAGCATGATCCTACAGTGACATCATTGAGGTGAGAAGGATGACAGTCAACTCAGCTCATGAGTTAGTTGCCTATTTTCTCTTCTAGAGTCATTGAGACTGGAAAAGACTTCTAAGATCATCAAGTCCAACTGTCAGCCCAACACCACCATGTCTACTGCACTATGTCCTGAAGTGCCACGTCTACCCGCTTTTTGATTCCATCGGTCTTGTCAGAGTAATGTTTCAACTTACTAGCACCTTATTTCCAAGGTTATCTCTCCCTACGGACAACCAGCAGAGGCAAAGAATCTGGTGACTGGTTTCTATTGCTAGTAAATCAGAAGAAAAACCCCTCGGATTAGTTTCATAGCCAGCAAGGGTTCAATGCTTGGAGAGGACACCATTAAATTCTTGCAACCCTGCAAAAGTGCATGCATTCCTCAACTTGAACTTCTGTTCCTTCATCTCCTTTGATTTTGCTACTCTGTGGTCAGCCTTCTCACTACTCCTCTCTATGTGACTCTAATTTTTCATTACTGATAAAACATTTGAGGCCCAGGCTTGAAATTATGAATACAGATCAATTCTTCACACTCTTAGTGTGCAGCTATAACCCTCAAGCCAGCAGGCCTCTAAAAAGACATAATCTGTTTTTTAAGCCATCAGCTATACACTGCCATAGGAACTAAAGTTTCTACTCACAGGAATTAGTCCTGGAAGGAAGTGGGGACAAAATGGAAACTTACATACGGTTCAAGATTTTGTTATATTCTAGAATATTGAGTCAAGAAAAGTTCATCCTATACCAATTATGGAGTGGAAAAAGCTTATCAGAGAAGTGCCAACTGCACTTGGGTTCTGTGACTATGATATGCAGGTGGAAGTGGCTCCATGGGTTTTGGGGACGTTAGACAGGAAGAGTGTATGTGGCTCTGAGCCAAAGCACTACTGATGGTACCAGCGCTTCTTCAAAGTCTTGGAAACAGCTTGCGAATCATTTGTCCTGCTTACTAGAGCTTGTAAAAGTCATAGGAGAAAAGTTAGGCCTATAGTTCTTATAACTTTATTATTGTTTTCAAGTTATAGCATCACTGACATGGAAAATGCTCAGCCACCCTCAAGGAGTCCACATAGTTACAAAGCAGTTGTAGTTCACCTCCAGCATCTGTTGAAACACCAAGTCTACTCTAAAGCCGTCGAGAAAACCTATATATATGGTATATATTACATGTACACACACACTGTATATATACACACATTTGACTATGTAAGAGATAAAACAATAATCCTTTTACATACTATTATTTTCCTTGTTTCACGTAAGTTCAGCACTGCGACTAACTTTTCTGTATCCAGTGTAAAATAAGGTCTGTATAGTTAGCAGTATTTTATATTCCATAGTGCATGGACATTCCTATCAGGTTAATAAATGCATTCCTTAGTTCAAGGACTTTGCACTCTGGAAAGACACTTATGTTTCACTTGAAGAAATCCATTTAAGAAAAGTTACATACCGTTCTGTTTAGTGTGTTAATTGTTTCACGTAGTGCAGCTTCACTGATTGCAGTCCTTCTAGACAGCACTTCTTCATGCTTACAGCTGTATCTCCAGGTGACATCAACAACCTCAAGCACAAGTTGAAGAAGAAAATAAAGCAACCAGAGATTGCCAGGTATCTTGCTTCATTTAAAGAGGTTAGCTAAAAAGAGGTTTTTTGGTTGACAGCCGGCTGAATATGAGCCAGTAGTGTGCCCAGGTGGCCAACAAGGCCAACGGCATCTTGGCCTGTATCAAAAACAGCGTGGCCAGCAGGACAAGGGAGTTGATTGTACCCCCTGTGCTCGGCACTGGTGAGGCCACACCTTGAGCACTGTGTTCAGTTCTGGGCCCCTCAGTATAAGAAGGACATTGAGGTGCTGGAGCACGTCCAGAGAAGGGCAACAAGGCTGGTGAAGGGGCTGGAGAACAAATCCTATGAGGAGCAGCTGAGGGAACTGGGGTTGTTTAGCTTGGAGAAGAGGAAGCTGAGGGGAGACCTCATTGCTGTCTGCAGATGCCTGAAAGGAGGCAGTGAGAGAGCGATTGTTGCTCTCTTCTCTTCAGTCACAGGTGATAGAACAAGAGGAAATGGCCATAAGTTGCACCAGGGGAGATTCAGACTGGATATTAGGAAGAATTTCTTTACCGAAAGGGTGGTCACGCACTGGAACAGCTGCCCAGGGAGGTGGTTGAGTCACCATCCCTGGAAGTATTTAACAAAAGGGTAGCTGAGTTTTTAAGGGACATGGTTTAGCGGATAATGGGTGCGGTTGGACTCTATGATCTCAAAGGTATTTTCCAACTGGAAGATTCTATGATTCTATCATTCTATGATTCTAATCACAGTATGTTTTTCTTTAACAATTCTGGAAATCACACTAAGATGGAATACATCACATATTTGCCTCAGCAAGTTTTTTTTTTAACAACATCATTACTCCTACCTCATCTTTGGAGAATGCAAAGATGTAGGAGAGCTTCTTTCCCCACCCAGTTTCATAGAGAAGAGGCTTATCGCAGACATTTTCACAAGGATCACAGTGAAGCCACCTCTTCTGAGAAGGAGAATATACTTCAGTCCACACATGATCTATATAACAAAGACCAAGAATAAACAATTAATTATAAGGATAGATCCTCTCTTCTAATACTGTAGAACATTTATTATTTATTAAATGAAAGAACAGGTGAAAGAATATGTTTTCTGGTCACCTACTTTCAGAAAAGTTACCAGAGCTTTCTCTTTCTACCTTAGGATCATGGTCCCTTAGATTCAGCTCAGATTTTATCATTCAAAAGTCAATCACCTAAACCTACTTGCAGAACTATATTTCGCCTAATCAGGCAAGAAAGGAAATTGAATTTATACCGTCTTTGTCAGTTGAACTGTGTAACTTTACATGCTGCCTGATGGCTAATATAATCTCAGAACTATAAAATATATAACCTAATTTTACATAGGTCTGTATTAACATTACAGTATTCTAGAACACCAATACCTGTACAGTCCCAAACGTATCTAGCTTCAAACCCTACAGCTCTGCAGCACAGCGTAAAACAGTTAGCCCACTCGCCACAGCGTCCACGTCTGGTTTCCAGAAGTTTTTCTGGGTTATTATACCTACAGGAGGAAAAAACAAATAAAATCAGAGTAACTGAAAATACATTTCACTTTTCAAAATCTTTACATCATGACTGTCTTTGTGATGACTTTAAGAGATTTCAGTGCCATACAGTACACAGGAGATAATGGAAATGATTGCTGTACTGCACAAAACGTGTGAACAGAATGCTACTTTTATTTTGACTCATGTGACTTCATCATGTTTATAGCAGCACTGAAATTAATCTGTTTCTTTCTGTTTTCAGAACTGACTTAGAGTTCATCTTAAAATGAGTTTTGCATGCTAGTCCTTTTGACAGCAAAAATATTAAAAAATGGATATTTACTCTTATGCTATAGACTCAGCTCACGTATAGCTTTCCACAGAAGTGAAAGTTTTCCTTGAAGTAACAAAAATCTACCAACATACTAAGCCAATATTAACTTATTTTATTTAGAAGCTGTACTTTATCAATTAACAGTAATTAACAGTAAAAATAATAAGAAAATCAGACAAGTATTCAGAACAAGGCCATGTAAAAGAAAGTGACATTTTGTTTTTAAAAATCTCTAATCTTATAGAGCAATTGCTGGTTCATCATCCTATCATGTTGCTTAAAATGGCTGCTCTAATTTTTCACCCAACAACTTATCACTTGTTCGCAAAATGCACAAATGTAAAGCAGTTCTTGAAAGACAAGAAAAGACAACAAAGCAAATCTTTGTGTGCTCACCTTGGAAATCTATTACAGAACTGACACTGGGTGCAGTAATGATTTTCCACTCGACTAGCACTCCATCTTATATCATCATCAGTAGGCAACAGGGATTCACTTCTAGGCTCTGTCTGCCCATCACACCTGCTGCAAGGAAGACTATTTACCCAATGAAAAAAGTCCTTCTTAAACCAGTCCAAGAGCTCCAACAACAAGAAGTCCTCTTCATTCATATGTGTACCTGTAAATTTTTCACACCACATAGTTGGGCATAAAGGAAAAATAATGGCCTTTATTACATTTTTAAAAGTTTCATTATTAAAAAAAGCTTCATACATTACTTAAACACACACAAAAAAAGAAAATTCTCAAGACTGAATAATGTCAAACTACATATCTAAAGAACAAAAATGTGCACTCCTAAACACTAGAGTGAGAATAAGAATTGCTTAGAAAAACAAGTTAGATATACAATGAAGCCTGGTGAAGTTCCTTATGCCCCTCATATTCTTCCAGGGCTTCAGAAGAGAGAGTGTTATTTTTTTTTCTATTCCTAAATATTCTTTTCCTATTCTTAGTTATTAAGCTAGGAATAAAAATTGCTTTGATTTCATAATCCCCAAGAAACAGACCCTGCCAGCAGCCTAATAAAACAGGTGTAATATGAACAGATCTCTACGAATACAGCTTAATTACTGTAGAATATTTACATATAATGTGCATAAAGTTGACTTTTTTTATAAACTCAGCCAATAAACACCTTTTTCAGCCTACCCAAGCTAGACACATGGAGTCTCTATTTTTCTGCTCTTGCCGATTCCACCAGACTAGTCCACCAGACTCTTCTGGTGCATTTTCCTGTGTTCACAACAGGTGTTGGAATCTACTCACACACTGTCACAATTTCACCACATGGAAATAACCCTACTTTACCTAATTAACAAATTTTAAAATCCAGTCTTCCAAGAGAGAACCATGCCTTCTAATTCCTGAAAGTCTTTAAATGTATATTCTGCTCCAATGCCCAGAAAGATACTCCTCCTTCTCAGATTCATAAATACTCAAACAAGTCCTTCTATTTACTCCATCATCGAGGCCACACTGCAATCATGGATATTAATGCCTGGTTATTTTATGTACTACAGCCGGCAGACGGCTTTGACTAATGAATATAAAGATACAAGAATAATTTATAAAAACGCTGTTTGAAGGGAGTTGCACCAAATTTGTGCACTAGCTCCTTTTTCAGGATGGGAAAGGCTAGATAAGATGAGTATTTTACTTATTTAAGCTCAATTCACATCTTCCACTGAAGCTGAATTAGTCTTTGGTACAAAGACTGTGGGGTCTCTAACTCTATTAAACACACATTGCCAAGACCAAGAAGCACACAACAAAATATCATCTGTCAATCAAAGCAGTAAAACTTGACTTACAATTGCAGTAAAATTTCCATTTTTACTTATTATATGTGAAAAACATTTGTGCTGAAACACCCAGACAAGGTGTTATTGCTTACAAAATGGTTATACTTGTATTTTCAAACTTTTTACTAAATATTGAACGAGTAGAATTCAAGCACAGGCCACATTTTCTTTTTCTGGATAACACATAAAAAGCAGAACCCATTCATGAAAATATGACTGCTATTATATGAATATTCTTTCTTGATTCATAAAATAAATCATTCGTGAAAACATTGTGTGGAAAGAATGACAAACGTGATTTATTTAAACAGAAAACTATTGGCTATGACTTGCAGCTATTTTTGACTGCACAATCCATCTTTCTAATGGAAAGTGATAAAGGGAAACAGTAAAAAAGGAATCCGTGCTTCTGATCTTCTTAGGCTTTATGAGCCAAAAATGCCTATTATGCTTTGTAAGGGAAGTCCTAAAAACAAGTGCACCCCACTATTAAGCAGTTATTCTCTCAAAAGACAGTCTTAATATAGCAATACAGATAAACAAAAGAAACTAAAAGGGCCAATTACCCATACGTAACATACACAGACCATTCCCAGAGGAACATTTCTACAGATTTCTATAAAAATGCTTCTAAACTGTCACCGTCCAAAACAACGGAGTTCCTTCCTCTTTATTTGAATCGAAATTAAGGTCTGGTAGCCATTTTGAATAGATCAGCTTGATGGCTTGGGAAGAAGCACCTGGAAACACCACCCTCCTCCTTCCTTCCCATTTTAATAATGTGCACAGCAGACTTAGAGTAGAGACTAAGAGGTATGCTTGTCTTTATTCTCCTTTTTAAACAGTTTTCATTTATTACTGCTAAGTCTCTTTCCCCATTGCATCGGCCTATGCTGCTGAATGAGAATACTTTGTACTTGTTAATGTGGTTTGCTGCTTCTCAGTATAGCTTTATAAAAAGAGAAAAATTACTAAAAAAATCCATTGTCAAAAAGTTCCCTAATGCCAAAGGCACGATTACATATTACTGTGTGGCTGCATAAGACATCACAGTCATTTATAAAAACAATGAGAAGAGCCTACTTTTGGTTTACATATCAACAGCACTCCCATCGAGTTAGCAGAAATGCTTCAAACGAGTCTTCTATCAAAAGATTCACAGTAAAAAGGATTTTTTCGGTTTAAATATGGTCTGGAATTCTATTTTTTAAAAAAAAATTATCTTACACAGGTAACATTTCACTATTCTGCTGAAACAAATTTAAAACTGTCACTTGAAAATAGAAATATGTAATTTTTAACTGATAAAAACTTCATAAATTCAAAACAAATTTGCATTTATGAAGAAAATAAAAATTTTAGCCACTGATGCCACAAATATTCATGCCTATATTTCACTTCCATCTCCAAGAGAACGGCATGTGAACTGCCCTACTCATTTAAGCATTAACAATAAAGGTGATCAGGCTGTGTCTTGGAAAGGTCTGATGCAAAATCTCACCAGCAATATCACTTTTAAATTTTATTCTGAGATTGGATTTTCAGTAAGTATGGGAAAATTGCACTCTGACAATAGCTACTCAAACAAGAAGTTCCCTTCCTCTTGTTGTAGTTATTTCACTCTAGATTCAAGGAGTATAACAGTACATGCTCATCCCATTTGTTTCCCAACATTGTTTACTATAATTCAGAAATTAAGAGTGCAAAATTTCTACATGAAAGTAGTAAAAGATGGATGATAGAAATGAAATAAAAAAAAATAACAGAAATAAGGAGAGAGAAGAGGAGAAAATCAGGAAGAAGGTAATTCTAATTTAGAGACAGCGTTTGGAATCTGCAGACACAGGGCCAAATCCACACAACTAAAGCACAGCAGATGTATGCATCAGCCAGATGTCTGAAAGGATATTTCTGGTTTCATATACAGCATAAGCTGGTAGCATTACCTTTGTCCAGTCTTGTAGCTTGCGCTAGCTTTTTCTGAGCCTTCTCTTTCAACTGCTGGAGGGGAATTGAAGCTAGTGCTTTCTGCTGAATAGAAGGATTCTCATACATCAATACAAGATGCTTAAATTTTGTTTGAAGTGTTTCCAAGATTGTTGCAGCCTGCGAGAAGATTTTCAGTCACAAGATGATTTATGAACTTGCACCTTAAGCCAGAACAACCAAGCCCTCCTGTTTTAAGTCACTCATAATTCTATACTCATAGTTACATTGTATATTTCTCTACAGGTGAAATGTTCATTTGTAAAGAAACCAATAAAAATTGCAGACGCTTCCACCCAAACTGTAAAGCTAGCCTTGTCATCTTTGAGCATTCTGAATGAAAAGCATACATATTCACGGAGAAGAGCCACCTCTGATGGCAAAGTTTTTCACTTACTTCCCCTCCCATCCTATTTTTTTTGACACCTTTTAGCTGAAATCCACAGAAGAACTTCTAACTCATTCCATTTCCTGGACACTGCTGCATCAGTTCTCAGAACTCTACTATTGATGGACACTGTTTTTCTATTTCTTATTCATGAATGCTGCTTGTCTGTGTCTACTTCCTTCTCTCACTGATGAACTCTGATACAGTTTGAATAGACAGCCCTGTGATCATATACTGAACAGTGCCTCTCGCTAGAAACCAAACACAAGAACTAGGCTTCTTCAGTCAGTTATCCTGAGTGTCAAATTCATGTTACACCCAGTAAAGTACACAACTATCTACCGAAATAAACAACTAAGGTTAACAATAGTGGAGTTAGTAGCTGAGCAAACTATTTATTTACATTTAAGGGGAGACAACATGGAAAGCAAAATGGGATTTTAAAATCAAGAGTTCAGCATCTTTTGGGGGAAAGCCTGCAGTACTGCTAAATTGCATTTTCTCTACTGCTAGATCACACTTCATTCTTTAGTCTTGTTAACCACTATCTTTATTTCATCAAAAATCCCATGCTTTTCTGAGATTCTAGCAGCAAATGCACCATAATACACAGGTGTGAGAACTCTTCAGAAGACAACTTACACAGGAGCATTTAAATTAGGAGTGATTATTTTGATGCTTGACGGTAATAAACCACCAGACCTTACTTTTCATCAGCTATAGGTAAATGGTTTAACATCATAAACCCAATTGTGTTCAGATTCACTCCAATGCAAATTCAAAAAATATAAATAGGGGAAGTTTGGGACTGCCGATGTCTTATAGAGCTTCATGTTCCGTCAGCTTCTTGAAAGGATGTTCAGAGATAGTGCCCAGAACAGCAGAAAGTCTCCCACATTCTTTGACAATTCAGATTTTCCCAATGGCAAACACCATCAGTGTTACAGCAGTGCTTAACTGGTTTCATGTAAGCCACTGTATAACAGTGAAGGCTTATGCATACATCTAGATATGTGTTGAACCTCACTGCAAATCTAAGTTTGGTTCCCTTTTTCATCCTCTAAGCACAATGTCATCCAGGAAGAGACCAGAATCCATCCACCAGAATAATGACTAGCCAGAGCTTTCCTTTCTCCAAGCCTCAAGAACATCTTACGATAAGAAACACAAAAGAGCCACAGACAAGGCAAAATAGTGATGGGTTAGGTCCCTAGAACAATGCCTTTTTAGGAATATTTCTGTGCTGCCTCAAGTAATCCACTTTTTCCCTGTGATTACTGGGACTTCCATGAATAACAGGTGTAACTCATAAGCAAGAAATAAAACTGCTTCACTACAAAACCCACTCTAAATCTCTCTGACATCTAATAGCAGCACAAACAACAATACGACAACTATACCTCTGCAGTATACTCACTGCAAAACACCTACTGCTGTGTAAGCAAGATGGCCAATTCACAGCCAGAAGGCATTTTATGGACTTCCTTCCAATCAAGCCAGGCTATACAGACCACATTCAATGGCTCAGAGAGCAATCAGTGTAATTCCCTGAAGAGATCAGCTAAAATACAGCATTCTAATAGAGTGACAACATTGCATTAGCAATGTCTCTAAATTGTAACAAATTTGGTCCCACCACCCATGTTGAATCTGGAGAAGCATGGAAAAACAATAGTTGCAGATAAATGGATCCACAACTCTGACAGCCAGCATAAGACATGGCAGCATAACTACAAATGAGAAGGTTTAACCTCAGAATACATCAAACATCAACTTGAAATCTACAACATTATTATCACTGCAAGATCAACACAATATTTAAAGCTTCCAAGTCACTGCAGCAAGTCACTCTAGAGGTTTCATAATCACTTTCAACCACCATTTGCAGAAGTGGCTGAAACAGTAAAACCCCAAGAAGCATGCAAAAAAAAGAATCCAAATAAACCCAGTCAGTATACTTTAAAGGCAATTACTGGTATGGTAGCATTATTAGATTAAATAGCTCAATACTCAAGTGCCTACAACAGTACCTTTCCCAAAGGACATTACAGGTGATGATGGGTCACTTAGTACTCTCTCTCCTCAAAATCCATCACTTCAATCTATGCTTTGCAATATCTCTTCTGCTAATCTTGAGTAGGCATCAGGAAGAAATAGTATGTCATAGTTCATCATCCAAGAACATAATAATATAATTTAAAACAGAGAAACTCTGTTTAAGGATGCATGGGAAGCAAGCTTTTGGAAGGATTCATCTTACATCAACTTTAAGGCCAAAGTGACACTGGTTCTATGGGGAAAAACTCCTTAGAAAGTTAAACCAAAGCATCCTTCAAACCTTCTATCAAAATGCATAATTTCATTTTTCAAAGTTGTATGAGGTGTTAAGAGCCTCCTCCCATCAGGCCCGGTAACATCAGACAAAAGTACTCTGCCTCTCTGTCTTGATAGGAACTTCATCTCAACCTCTTGGACAAGGGAAACACAGCCCAAATTACTATAGACTCGTCCTTGCCTGGCTAAATCCCTGTCTCTCACAACAGTCACATGAAAAAATAAAGCCCTCACAGGCCACACATAGAGGTCATAGTGCACAAACTGAGATACCAACAATTGTAAACATTATGGTTGTGTTCCTGTTCTTTTGCTGTCTCTCAAATACCAAACACAGGATACAGTCCTTGTCTTAGCTTCACCTTGACTTTGTTCCCCCACTTTGTTTTTCCCTTCCAATACAAGTCAGCTTTCTTTTCACAACACTCTGATCAATAAAACATTTATGGACATCTTCAACAAAATCACTTGCTAATATTCTATTTATGGTACGTTTCATGTTGAAGTTGCATGGAAACTGAAGAACAACTTCCGAAATCACTGGAAAAATAAAAAACTCCTCTAGTCCAACTCCTGCTCAAAGCAGAGTTAGCTATGAGGTCAGATCAAGTTGTTCTGGGCTTTGTCCAGTCAGACCTTGAAAATGTGCACATTTGGAGACTAAACATCCCCTTTGAGCAAGGTGACCCGACTGTTAGCTCTTCTTCAATCTTTATATTAAAGATTATTGTGCCTACAAAGTTTTCAGGTTATAATTACCAATTTAAGAGACTGCACAAGTGATGCTTCTGGTTGCTGACAGGCAGGAACAGACTCAGCAGGTCTCAAAGGCTGATGTGCAACTGCCTGAACGCTGGCCACGGTTTCAGAGGATCCTGGTCTGTGGGTTTGATTTGACTCATTCAGTCTGCTACTCCTCTCTCCAGCAATTAAGTCTCTGATTTTACGTAGCTGCTCAATTGAAGCTTCCTTAGGGAAAATCAGATGAGTTTCTCCCTGAAATTAAGAAAAATTAATTCAGCAATTAATGCATGTCTAAGGTAGTCAGCAGTTTGTATCTACCGCTAAGAGCTATATCTTTTACTGGAAGTTCACGCTAAGTCTTAGTAGGATTCAAGCCTTCAGATTAGGTTCCTTACGGCAGAAGCTTGTACGTCCCTTGCAGCAGGAGCTATGAGATCATGAACCTACAGTCAATCTAAAGAAAAAGGGCTCATAATAACACGCTTTTGTTAGTAACTTATTTTGTAGAGACACACATGGACAATGCAGTTGTGGTTTGGCAGAGAAAGCAGCAGCAACAGAAATGAACAAACACTCAGTTCTCACAGTACAGCAGTGAAACATTAGCCAACACAGGATGATAGCCAGCACTGGGGGAAGAAGCCTCCAGAATGGCATCTGCTCAGAATTCTCTTCCATACCAATTTCTTCTAGGTTTTATAAGTTTTCAGACAAGAAATGTTATTCTTATTGAGACCTGCACCCAGTTTGATTTCTGGGTTCCTATTTTTGATGATACATGATTACTGGTAGCATAACAAAAGATTACTAATTATGACAGAAGCAAATATCAGTGTGGTTAACATGAAGAAATGGGTCACTAAAAACATGAATATCCTGAAGCATACATAGTTTAAGAGTTCCAGCTTCTACCACTGCAGCACTTCTATTTATTAAACTGAGTAATTGTTTATCCACAGTTGCCTTTGGTCACCTATCATTGCAGATGCAGTGCTTCACTTTAACACTTAGAATCACCACAAAACTAAACAAAATATATCAATCCAGCAGGAGAGCCCTCACTTTTTAATTGAAACAGTTGGCTTACCAACCAGAGTCAAAAGAAGGTACAAGTTTAGTTATCACAGTTAAAGAGAAGTTTGTGACCTTCAGCTGCAACTGACACAATAACCATATGACCGAGTCAACACGCTCCTAAAGTTCTTACAAAAGTGGGAGTAGTCCTTTACAGCATGTTTCAAATGGCTATGTTAATACTGCTTGAGTGCTTCACTAGCTACACTGACTTCCTCTTAGCTAAAACACATCTCCTGAGAACTAGCATGAGAATAAATCCACAGACAACTTCTCTTCTGCAGTCAGCATTTCTTTCAGCATACTTTTTCTTTTTTAATTAGGACAATTTCACTAACTTTACCAGAATAGAAGGCAGACGTCTCATGACAGCTGGACCTAAATAACATAATGTATCCATCCATATAGAAGTGTGGCATCAAACAGACAAATTAAAGCAAAGCTAGAGTGAGAGCTTTGCACCATTAAACTGGAGCTGGGTTTTCACCCCAGCTGTCCGCTAATTACAAAGGCTGCTTCCTCTGGCTTTAAGCTCTACCAAGACATGGACCACTTAAGGACACAAAATAATCTTCAAAACACATCTTTTTGACTGTAACAGAATCAAGATTCGCTCAATACTATTTCAGGATAGAGTTTCATAACTGTTTTAAATAGGTAAAATCCCACCTTCCCACTACGTCAACAGTCTGGTGCCCTCCACTGCTGCCATGACAGCATCAGTACTTGTACAGCTGCACTGTGAATTGGTTGAAAAATATTTCTTTTTTTGTTTCAGGGGATTAATTTTTAATCAGATCAGCTTCCTTATCTAAGTCACTATGGGGCCCACACAAGCCACACTGACGGTAGAAACAAGCAGGAGAAGAGCAGGGGTTTTTTTAACCCCATTCGAAATGACAGTTTCAACACATGGATTCACAATATAGAAACTATTGTTTAATAGTGCAGTCTGATATCCACCTAATAGAGAGCTGCTACTAAGAGAACCGTTTTTCACCCTGTTTCCCACCATTTCCTTTGTGCTAGTATGGATACATATCTAATCATTACGCAAACCAGTAGTGTGCCTGAACAGCAGAAAAACAATCACAGATGAGCGTTGTTCCAGCTCCCTCAGATCTCTGAAGCAGCCTTATCTACATTTTCTGTTTGTTAACCAACCACAGACATTTGCCAACAAGGACTAAAAGAAAATTAGAGAATAGCAATTGGCTTAAAATCTAATGCCTTGCAAATGGGAAAATAAATCGCAATTTTAAATTTCAGTGTGTAAACTGATAAAGACATTAAAATGACTAAATTATACTCACCTCTTGAAACCCCATCTCAAATAAACATTGAACTGCTCCTCTGACAGGCAACAGCCTTGTGGAAAATGCTGGATTTCCAATCCGAATTAATCTATATTTCTCTTCATAAGGATTCCTGAAATAATGGAAAGTCTTAATTATGTTTGCAACAAAAGCTGGGTAACTGTACTATGCCCCATTGGTCATTCAAATGAGTTTTTTTAAAAGTTTAGTCTCATTTATATCATGTAGGCAGAGTGCAAAACCTATATAGAACTTCTACTTAATTCATGTCTTTTTATATTTAACTTTGAGAGTTACAAAATTGGTTATAGATTCCAGTTCGCATCCTAAGTTCATAAATATGTGTTTTGCAGTCCTATGCAGCAGGACTTAGTCTGCAGTGACACTTAAAGACAACTTTACGTCTCCTTCCGCCTGGCAGCATTCTAATTGAATTCCTCAGCTCAATGCTGGATGGTTTTAGGTCCACTACAGAAGCTATGCTGAACTTCCTGGTACATGGATTAAACCACTGTGGTCTCTTTGCTTCTTGAAGGGTTACCTCTCAGTTCCCCTTTCCTCTTTTAGCTCTTGTAAACCTTCTTCTCTCATCTCCTGCTTTAAAAGGAGTGAGCCCAGGACCCACTGCTCTGTGTCAGACAGTATGGTTTTTGCAAGTGGTTGAGAAACTAGATACAGACAGGAAAGGGGCAGTCTGCACATCTTGAGTTGCTTGAAGACAACATCAAGGTCAATCCTACATATTGGTAAGCATATACTGCACACAGCCACCTTACAAGAACTTAACGACAATTAACTCTTGGTACCAATCTCACAAATCAGAAGAGGTAACAGAAAAAAATCAAGTTGCTATTTTAGCATCACTTGTTATGCATCCACTAATTTTCAAGCACTTAAATGCTTGCAGAATCAGGGCTGATGCAGGCTTTTATGTTTAACACAAAAAACAAACCCTCAAAACAAACTAACTGGCAATAAAGAAACAAAAATCCAAGCCACTTATGGGAAAAGCAACCTCATTTTTAAATAATGACAAAAAGAAGTGAGATGTTTTTGAACTTTGATATTACATAACAAAATTGAGTGATACGGCCTATCTTTCAGATTGTCTGTCTGTACACCCGGAAACAAATTGTGCCATGTATTTTATGACAAATCACTTCTGAATCTGCACTGCTAACCCAACACGAATTGCCAACTCCACAGACAGGCCCTCTTTTCCTAACAACATCCCCACCCAAGCTCTGGACTTGGTTGCCTGCCCTCTGCCCCCACAGTGCCAACAGGCCCCTTTGGCACTCACGGACCAGCAAGCCATGGTTGGGGAGTGGGCAGTGAGTGGGACAGCCCAGTGGCTTGGATGCCGACCCCACAGCCTGCAATGGTTGAGGGACACCCACTGCCACTGCTCTGCAGGACATACAGGCGAAAAGCTCTGCCAGCTGCTATCCCACAAAAGGGGCAGGCAGAGAGCAGAGGGAATGAGGTGCTGATGCAGCGGGTTCCTCACAGGGCTGGGAGTGATCCTGACAGAGCAGAGAGACTCCTCACAGGGCAGGGGGGTGCTTCTGACAGGTCAGGAGTTCCTGACAGGGCAGGAGGGGGAATCCTGGGGATCCTGACAGGACAGAGGGGATGCTCCTGATTGAGGGGGGGAAGATCGTGTCTGCAGAGTGGGGAATCGTGCTAGGGTTGAGGGGGGATCCTGACAGAGCATGGAGGGTGCTCCTGACAGAGCATGGAGGGTGCTCCTGACAGGGTGAGGGAGCTCCTGACAGGGTGAGGGAGCTCCTGACAGGGCAGGGGAGATATTCCTAATAGGGCGGGGCGGAACTCCTGACAAGGCCTGGAGCAAACTCTTGACACGGCCCGGGGGAGCTCTTGACAGGGCGGCTGGGTGGGGTGTCACGACAATGCAGGGCGGGGAGCTCCTGACAGGGCTGGGGGGAAGCCTTGGCGAGGTAGGGAGGGTGAGGGGGGCGCTCCTGACAGGGCACTGGGGGATCCTCGGGATTCTGACAGGGCGGGCAGAGCTCCTGACAGGGCGGGGGGGGGGACGGGGACGACGACGACTGGGGATCCTGACAAGGCCAGAAGGGGAGATTCTAACAGGGTAAGGAGGGGAGATTCTGACAGGGCGGGGGAGCTACTGACAGGGCGGGGGGGTGAACCTAGGGGTGCTGACCAGGGGGGTTGGGGGTGCTCCTGAAAGGGCAGGAGGGGTGTCCTGTCGGGGCGAGTGTGTGCGTGAAAGTGTGTGCTCGTGACAGGGCGGCGACCCGGGGTCCGCGCCCCGCTCACCTCAGGATGTTGTCGGCGTAGGTGAGCAGCAGCCGCGAGGCCTCCAGGAAGATCTCCCGCCCGTTCTGGCAAAGCTCGCTGACGGCGGGGGAGCCCGGCGACGTTGAGAGTCCCATGGCGGCCGCCATCGCGCTGCCCTCTACTTCCTCCGCCCCCAGCCCCGTCGGGCAGCGCGCGCGCGCGCCAGCGCCACAGCGGCCGGAGCGTGGGGCGCGCGCGCAGCCGACCGGTGAGGGCACCTTCCACGCGCGCGCGGCGGGGCGGGGGCGCCTGGAGGGCGCGGGGCGGGATCCGTGTCCTACAGTCGTGGAATCAGTTCTGTGGAGAAGACTTTTGAGATCATCGAGTCCAACCGTACCTGTCCACTACTATAATACCTCCCTGAACACCTCCTCTACCCGGTTTTTCGACACCTGACCCAACCACGTCCCTGGAAAGCTGTGCCAGTGCCTGACAGCCCTTTAGGTGAAGAACTTTTTCCTAATGTCTAATCTAAATCTCCCCTGGTGTAACTTGAGGCCATTTCCTCTCGTCCTATTGATACCAAAAATGCCGGCAAATAAACTCTCTAAGACTTGTTTTGGAGTTTTAGAAAGCAGCATCCTTTATTTCATCACTGGACGCATGAGGGAATGGTTTACATCAATCGTGTGTAACAAGACAAGAGCTGGGGACAGAATATGTTTCCCACTTAGATGTACAGGTACAAATTTTCCCAGAAATTTTATACATATTCGACTACTTTCCAAGGACTAATTTTAATATTATTATGAACTTCACAACAGCCAAATCTCTGCTAATTGGAGCTTTGGAGCCAGCTCAGTCTAACATTATATAGAATCACAGAATGACCTGAGTTGGAAGGGACGAATCATCGAGTCCAACTCCTGTCCCTGCACAGGACAACCCCAACATTCACACCGTGTGTCTGAGGGCATTGTCCAAATGCTTCTTCAGTATTACCACACTTGGCACCATGAATGCTTCCCTGAGGAGTTGTCCCACCCTCTGAGCGAAGAACCTTTTACTAATATCCAACTGAAACTCCCAGCACATCTTCCTGCTATTTCCTCAGGTCCTGTCATTGGTCACCAGAGAAAGATCAGCGCCTGCTCCTCCTCCTTCCCTTGTGAGGAAACAATAACTGGCTATGAAGTTTAGATAGGGAAAGGCATCCTTTAAACTGTGTTGTCTGGGAAAAGCACTATTTAAAAAAAACAAACATGCTATTGAGAAAACATGCTATCAGAGCAACAGTCTGTGTCTGCCTAACTTTCAAAATATATAATAACTTACACGACCTTTACCTTAAATCAAAATATTGCCCTTTTTGTAATAATAAATACTTCTTGTATCACTATAGCCTGTCACCTGGGAGAACAGACCAGCGCCCAGCTCACTACAATCCCCTTTCAGGCAGTGATGAGGTGTCCCCTCAGCCTCCTTTTCTCCAGGCTAAACAACCCCAGTTCCCTCAGCTGCTCCTCATAACTTGTTCTCCAGACCCTTCACCAGCCTCATTGGCCTTCTCTGGATGCGCTCCAGCACCTTAATGTCCTTCTTGTAGTGAGAGGCACAAAACTGAACACAGCATTCAAGGTGTGGCCTCACCAATGCTGAGTACAGGGACACAATCACTTCCCTGGTCCTGCTGGTCACACTGTTTCTGATACAGGCCAAGATGCCATTAGCTTTCTTGGCCACTTGGGCACCCTGCTGGCTCATGTTCAGCTGGTGCTCAACGACATCCTCAGGTCCTTCTCTGCCAGACAGCTTTCCAGCCACTCTTCCCCAAGTCTTTAATAGTGCACAGGGTTGTTGTGTCCCAAGTACAGGACACGGGTAGGCTACCCTGTCTGAAGTCAGTGATGAGGTTCAGCAAGGCCAAGTGCAAGGTCTGACTCCTGGGTCAGGGCAACACCTGGCCAAGCCACTCTCCATGATATCAGGGCTAGTCCCTTGTGACTGGAAGAAGGGCAACACTGTGCCCATTTTCAAAAGGGAGGGCCCTGGGAACTACTGACTTGTCGGAACAGGTCTTCCTAGAAGCTATGCTAAAGCACATGGAAGACAGGGAGGTGATTTGAGACAGCTAGTATGGCTTCTCCAAGTGCAAGCCCTGCCTGACCATCCTAGTGGCTTTCTATTATGGGGTGACCGCCTCAGTGGACACAGGAAGAACAATGGATATAATCTGTCTGGACCCAGTATTGACACAGTTCCCCACAACATCCTTCTCTCTAAATTGGAGAGGTATGGATTTGATGGGTGGATAAGGAATTGGTTGGATGGTTGCATTCAGAAAGTAGTGGTTAACAGCTCAATGTCCAGATAGAGACTGGTGACAAGTGGTGTCCCTCAGGGGTCTGTACTGGGACCAATGTGAATATTTTCATTGATGACACAGACAGCAAGATCAAACGTGCCCCCAGCAAGTTTGCAGATGACACTAAACTGAATGAGGCAGTTGTTACTCCAGAAGGACAGGATGTCATACAGAGGGACCTGTACAAGCTGGAGAAGTGGGCCTATGTGAACCTCATCACATTCAACAAGGCCAAGTGCAAGGTCCTACCCTCACTGGGTGGGGGCAATCCAGGACAAGGAACAATGTGATTGAGAGCAGCACTGTGGAGAAGGACTTGGGGGTGCTGACTGATGAGAACATGAGCTTCTCATGAGTGTTCTAGGCCTCCTTCATGGCCCTCCTCTGGACCCGCTCCCACAAGTCCATATCTTTTCTGTGCTGATGTTTCTGAAGGTGGACCCAGCACTCCAGGTGGGTTTTCACAAGAGCAGGGTACAGAGGCAGAACCACCTCCCTCGACCTGCTGGCCATGCTTCTTTTGATGCAGCCCAGGATATGGTTGGCCGTCTGGGCCGAGAGTGCACATTGCCAGATCCAGTTCCAACCCCCCTGCCACGGGCAGGGACACCTCCCACCAGACCAGGCTGCTCAAAGCCCCATCCAACCTGGCCCTGAACACTTCCAGGGTGGGGGCATCCACAGCTTCCCTGGGCAACCTGTGCCAGTGTCTCACCATCCTCAGCGTGAAGAATTTCTTCCTAATGTCTAACCTAAATCTCCCCCTTCCAATTTAAAGCCGTTCTATCACTACCTGCCCTTGTAAAAAGTCCCTCCCCAGATTTCCTAGAAGGCTCCTGTAAGGTCTCCCCGGAGTCTTCTCCGGGCTGAACAACCCCAACTCTCCCTCCCAACGTTTGTTTTTTTTTTTTTTTCCGTTCGTATTTTGCGTGTTTTAAATGCGTTGATTCGAGGCGGAAGTGATTCCCTTTCCTTCCCTTTACCCGACTCCCAGCGCTCCCCACGCCTGCCGCGGCGGCCTCGGGGGCGGGCTGGGCCACCACCGCCCCTGCCAGCGTCTCTCCGGCTCGCGCAGTCCACCGCAGACCTACCGATCCGTTCGGGTGACTCTTAGCCAATCATGATATCGGGGATCGGCTGTAAAGCCTTCGCTTGATATCTTCCCCGTCTGTCCCAAGTGGTGCGGTCCCGCTTCGTCGGAGCGAGAGAGGAAGGCAGTGCCAAACACCGCAACGCGGGGGGGAGCGTGGGAGGCGGAGGTAGCGCTGGGGATTGGGACAGGGGGAGGCAGAGGGTCGTTGGGAGCGGGAGGGCTCCCCCTGGGGCGGTGGGAGAGGCTTCTCCTAGCGGGGCGGGACGGCAACGGGGTTGGCAATGGGAAGTCTGGTGGCGTTAAGGACCTTCTCCGCAGTTCTTACTGATAGTTTAAACATCAGAAATATCGAGTGCCCTTTGAACACCCGGTGGTGACCAACAAGCTCTTGTTCCCGAGGAGAAATTATCCCCCTGCTCGTTTTTGGGTTCAGCGCCCGCAGTGGTAACGCAGCATTACTGGGATCAGACTGTCACAGAATCATAGAATGGTTTGGGTTGGAAAGGACCTTAAAGATTATCCAGTTTCATCCCCTTTGACATCTTCAACTCAGTCAGGTTGCTCAGCGCCCTGTCCAACCTGACCTTGAATTTTTCCAGGGATGGGGCATCTACCACTTCTCTGGGCAACCTGTTCACCACCCTCATCAAAAACAATTTTGTCCTTATATTCAATCTAAGTCTCCCCTCCCTTAGTTTAAAACTATCATCCCTTGTCCTATTGATACAAGAACTAGTTACTATTACATAAAAGTGCAATATTTTGATTTGAGCTAAAGTAGAGTTAAGTTCAATCTAAGTAATTTTTTTAAGGACACAAACTGTTCCTCTGATAGCATAGTTTCTTGATAATATATTTTTTCAAATAGTGCTGTTCCCAGACGATGGTGTTCGAAGGATGTCTTTCCTTATCTAAAAAATGCAAGGTCAGACAGAGAACTGGCTCCAAAGCTCCAACTAGCAGAAATTTGGCTGTTGTGAAGTTCGTAATAAAAGGAAAATTAGTCCTTGGAAAGTAATCAAATATACATAAGATTTCTGGGAAAATTTATACCTGTGCATGGAAGTGAAAAATACATTCTGTCCCCAACTCTTGTCTCGTTACACGTTTGATGGAAATCATTCCCTCATGTGTCCAGGGCTGATATAGAGGATGCTGCTTTCCAAAACTCCAAAATGAGACTTAGAGAGTTTATTTGCTAGCATTTTCAGTATCACTATTACAGTGATTCCACTTTAGGATGGCTGTTTTCCCCAGACAAATGTCATGTTAAGTTTCCAGGCTCTCAGAAACCCTCAGTTTATTTACAATGACAAATACGAAGTGTGTTTTATGGCAAATATTTAAGTAAGAATATTTGAGTAACTTTTCTGGGCCAGCTGGACTAACAAACAAGCCCTTGTTCCCCAGGATAAATTATCCCCCCCTGTTCATTTTTGTCTTCAGTGCCTGCAGTAGATAATGCAACATTGCTGGGGTCAGACTGTGCCTCTTAATTATCTTAGCCTGATTAATGGCGTTTGGTTAAAAGCTGTATGTGAGGTTAGACAAGTGCTGCTTTTGATACCTCTGCATTTAACTCTGCACTCTTTTTATAAAATACAAGCTGACTGGCTCAAAACACTTAAAATGACAAATTAGGGTCAGGATTTAACGTAGGCATCTTTAAAAAAAATCTGTGTTATAGACGCTATTTTTAGCTATTTTTTAATAACACTGCTGTGCTGCTACAGGAGAGAGTGGGTCTGTGCTTGCAGGAGCGCATTAGCCTGGCAGCCACATACAGTCTCCATACTGCTCCCTCTATTTTCCCAAAGACCTGGTGATGCCACATTTCCCTTTTTTTGATGTGAAAAGAGAGTTGGACTTGTTTAGCCTAGAGAAGAGAAAGCTCCAGGAAGACCTTAGAGTGACCCTCCGGTGCTTAAGGGGGGCCTACAGGAAAGCTGGGGAGGGGAGTACAGGGATAGGAGGAGGGGTAATGGTTTTAAGCTGAAAGAGGGGAGATTTAGATTAGATATAAGGAAGAATTTTTTTACTGTTAGAGTGATGAGGTGCTGGAACAGGCTGCCCAGAGAAGTTGTGGATGCCTTGTCTCTGGAGGTGTTCACAGCCAGGTTGGATGAAGCTTTAAGCAACCTGATCTAGTGGAATGTGTCCCTGCCCATGGCGGGGTGTGTGTGTCTGTAACTGGGTGATGTTTAAGGTCTCTTCCAATCTGAATGAAAAGCAGGTGACTTGTTGCAGCCTGCTTCACAGGTACTGATAGAACTGTGCTGCAGCCTCTACCTTGTCCCAGTGTATCAGATGTGTACAATCAGACCAGCTCCTGACCTAGCTGTGGCTGGAGCAAGGCGTGAGAGAGGGTGCAGGGCTGCAGCATTGTGGCTTGGCATGGCCCTTTAGTCCTGCCTGAAGTGCTTGTGCTCAGCACCAGCCTTCCACTGTCACTTGTTGCACATCGTGGTAGCTGGGGTCTGGTGGTGTTACCTTCAAGGGGGAAGATGGTGTAGTAGTACATTTTGCTTAAGCACACTTGAGAGTTTCATGTGAAAATCAGGTTCTTAGTTTAGTATACTTGGAATGTTTTTCACACTGGCTGCTTTATTGTTGTGCTTGTGTCCTTTTTTTTTCCCTGGTTACAGGAATGTGCTTGAAGTGATTGATTTCCACCATGTTCTCACATTGCCCACGGGATCTATTAAAGACTGCTAATCTTTGTCTCCAGAGTCTGAATTTAAATCTGTGTTTACACAGAAAAGCTTCCAACAAGTCACTGCCTGCATATCGAAGGAAAGTAGTTGTTACAGGTATTGGCTTAGTGTCCCCTCTTGGTGTGGGGACTCAGTTTGTGTGGAAGCGCCTTCTCCAAGGAGAGAGTGGGATTGCATCGCTAGATGGAGAAGAATATGCAGGCGTTCCTTGTAAAGTGGCTGCTTGTGTGCCAAGGGGAAACAAGGAGGGCCAGTTCAGTGAAGAAAGCTTTGTGTCGAAGTCAGAGGTCAAATCCATGAGTTCTGCTACTGTCATGGCCATTGGTGCAGCAGAGCTAGCAATGAAGGACTCCAACTGGTCTCCTCAGTCTGAACAGGATCGCTTAAGTGCTGGTGTGGCAATTGGGATGGGAATGGTTCCTCTGGAAGAGATTTCTGATACAGCCACCTTATTTAAAACAAAGGGTTATAACAAGGTCAGCCCATTCTTTGTGCCAAAGATTTTAGTCAATATGGCAGCAGGCCAGATCAGCATTAAATACCAACTGAAAGGGCCGAACCATGCTGTGTCAACTGCTTGTACTACTGGTGCACATGCTGTTGGAGACTCCTTTAGATTTATTGCCGCTGGTGATGCTGATGTCATGTTGGCGGGAGGGACTGAGGCGTGCATTAGCCCTTTGTCCTTGGCTGGATTTGCAAGAGCTCGGGCCCTCAGCACGAGTTTTAACTCAAGCCCTAAAATGGCCTGCCGACCATTTGACTCACAGAGGGAAGGGTTTGTAATGGGAGAGGGTGCTGCTGTGATGGTCCTGGAAGAGTATGAACATGCTGTACAAAGAGGTGCTAGGATCTATGCAGAAGTCTTAGGTTATGGACTGTCTGGTGACGCTTGCCATATAACAGCACCTAATCCAGATGGAGACGGTGCATTCAGGTAAGAAATATATCTTGATTATGGTGGCTACTTGTTATGTTAATTATATTGGGTACATGTGTTTTTGTTGCTATATGCTTTTCCGAGGGAAATGTTGCTCATTCTTGAAGTCATATTCCAAAAACCTGAAAACTTAATCTGAAAAATGAAGTCCCAATGACAACCTCTTTTTAAAGATTTTTATGGTATGATAGCAACTTTTCAGCTTGTCCTTCACCCTTTGTCCATAGAGAAGAGAGACCCCACTACAGAAGTAGATCATATGATTTGTTGTGGGTTGAAATGGGAATAGCATTCCTAAAGTAATCTCAAGTGATGAAAGCTGTAGAGCACTTGGAGGATTTTGTTTGTTATAATAATTACTATACATGTAATTAGCATTAATTGTGGATATTCTTATTTAGAAAAGATTTCATCTCTTCAAAGAAAATATTTAGATCATATGCCTGTGCTACAATCATGTTGAAATACTTCATTCTGATGCAGCTAAGTGTTTTGGTGGAGGGGTATAGCAGAACTACACTTTAGTACTGAGATGGTAAAGCTTCATCATTGTTAATCTCATCAAAACCAATTCACAAATAGATGATATTCATTTTGACCAGATGATATTAATTATGACCGTTTTGACCACAGATGATATTCATTTTGACCCTTATTGTTGACCTAATTAAATTGTCAGTTAATTACATGTGTAAGTATATATACTGTTAGTGAGCTTTCTTTGGGCTGAATTCTAATGCTGGCACTGGAATCTTTAGGAAAGATTCAGCTTGCATTATTTTAAATGTGTGTGAATACTGAATAACAAAATTCAATACATCACTGCACAAATAGAAATCACAGATTTCTGCATGGTATTGTAAAACTGTGTTTGCATCTTTATTGGGTTAACAGATTTTTTTCCAGAAGTCTGATATGCCAGATTTTCCTCTAAGCTATTTGATTCATACTTAATTGTTTTGCAGACTTAGTTGTGAGGTGAGTAATCAGGAGTGTCTTATCTCAGAATTGCTTACCCTTTAGATGATATGGCAATATATTGTAACAAAATTTTTCTATTTTTGATGTTTGCAGTAGCGTATAAATTAAATTCAGTGGAAAGTAGCAGAAAGTTAATCTTGGTATCTTCAAAATGTTGAGCTTTTTCACTCTTGAGATGTAATAATACATTTTAATGCAGTTTTCAAAACAGTATTTTGTTACTGCAATGGTATATGAATTAAATCTAAAATGTATATGCTTCACTTACTTTTCTGTAGGAATATTATTTACCACATAAAAAAATTTCAGGGAAATATACTTTTTTGTCATCTTCTAGTAGCTACTTCAGTTGGAGACTAATACATGTTGGAATAAACCTGGAGGAAAGGAGAGCAAAACCAGACTCAGAAGTGTGGATAAAAAGTGTGCTCTATGCAATTAATCTGTTATCTCCTTAAGTAAATATGTACTTTGCAGCTGACATATTTAACTAAATTAATCTATGTATTTTCCTCATGGTTGATCAGTAATCCTTTTTGCCTGAATATCTAGTGACAATGAGCGTCAGTGGCCTCCAGCCTAAGGTAAACTGGATGCTTCAGAGGGTAGAAGGCTGTACTGGAGATACATTTATATTTGTCCAGCAGCTTGTGCTAGCCTTATCTTTTTTAGAACTTATTTTCATTTACTTATTTTTCATAAATTTCACAAGAGTCAGTGGTCCTTTTACAGAGATACGTGGTTATGCTGTGTGTGCAAGGCCCCTTTTTTTCTGTGGGAGACTTGTGAGGAGATCACTGTATGGAGCTGTATCAGTCCTTCTGTGGTTTTCTTGAAGAAGTGTGTTTTTAATAGAGGCAGTCACAGTCCACAGGTTATCAGGAGTCAGAATGGAACATACTGTGTTTAAAAGGTAGAAGTGTGTGACTTTAAGTAAATTTTATTTTATATGTAGGAGTTTGTGCCATCTCCTTGACATCTTCTTGCCTCTGGAAAGTGTGCAAAAGAAGCTCATGAGGAGGATGACTGCAGAATTCTTCTTCCATTTCCAATTATTTTTGTTTGGTAGAGGACTTTTTTCCTTAATTCTCTAATATTGTAAATATGAGTGGAAATAAAATGTAAAAACTTGGGAATCTTCTTTTCACTTACAAAGGGAAGGAGATTTCTGGACCATTGTACTTAATGTTACATTAACGTGTCCATACACTAGAGAAACTTCAGTGGTGGGAATCTAAATTCTTGTTATAATTTCAGGTAGTTATTTCTCTCTCAACTGTTTTCAAATTTTACATTGCAAAGGTTGCTTGATATATTAATGTAGTCTGTAGAGACTGAATGCTGTATTTTTTTTTTCTTTTTGTATTTTTCTCAACTGTGGAATTTTTAGCAGCAAGTCTGATTTTGTAGTGGGCCTCACCACTACTGTCTTTCTGGGGTGGCTAAATGTAGACACCAGTGTATTTAGTTAGATGAATCCAGCTCTTATCATCTACATCTCCGGTAAAGAATGCCATACATATTTTCACATTTGATAAACATTTTAAAATGTCTTGTAATTTTGCTTTTTGTTTGTACATATGTTTCCAAAAATATAATGAGAAATTCAGCATTCTGCCTTCTTTTTTTCCTTAGGTGTATGTCTGCAGCAATAAAAGATTCTGGGGTCAGACCTGAAGATATAACATATGTCAATGCACATGCAACTTCTACACCTCTAGGAGATGCTGCTGAAAATCAAGCAATCAAGAGACTTTTTAAAGATCACGCACGTAATATTGCAGTTTCCTCAACAAAAGGAGCAACAGGACATCTCTTGGGGGCTGCAGGAGCTATTGAAGCAGCTTTTACTGCACTGTCCTGTTACCATGGAATTTTGCCACCTACTCTAAACTTAGAGAAAACAGAGGCAGAGTTTGATCTCAATTATGTTCCATTAAAAGCTCAGGAGTGGAAAACTGAAAAACGGCGTATAGCACTCACGAATTCATTTGGCTTTGGTGGAACTAATGCAACTTTGTGCTTTGCAAGTGTTTAACTTGCACTGTACATGTTATGAAAAATGGCATTGATGATGATTTTCTGTACTGCCACCCTTGGTGTATCCGTGATCTTTTCTCAACTTTGAGAGTTGCTCATTTGATATATAAGAACTTTATTCACCCTCACATTTAAGTCAGCAATTCTTTCAGAAAGATGGAACTTCTTTTACTCATTTTAATAAAAGTAAATAAAAGGCCTATTCTTTGTGTGGTAAAGAAGATTTTGTTCTTCACTAGAAGAGGAGACATTGATCATTCTTTGGTTTTACTTCATTAGAATAGATTTTTCATATAGATGTGTCACAGAAATTGCTCAGAAACGTTTATGCAAAAGGGAGCCTGCCTAACAAGCTTGGAGTCCACAGTTGTGACTTGATGACTTACTGCATGATGATACAAGGTTTGTAACTGAGTTCCCCCTTGTTACCCGTTCCATTTGTAATTCTGCCCTTTTTCTCATCATAAATTATTTCAAATATCATACAAGCCATGCATATTCTTCAACACAGGTGGCATTCAGGAGGCAATAATATTAAAGATCATAAGATTTCTGACAGTGGTTCATTTTCTTTTCAGCTTTATTCATTTCCATGTGTTGTATTACCTCATTAGCCTGTGGAATGGTAACAGTGAAGGATGCGTACAGCATGGCCTATATATCCTCCACATGGCACAGGGACAGAATTATTAGGTGATAACTTGTTTTGTTCTGAAATTTTGGATAAGAATAGCAAGGTAGTACCCAGGTATAGTATTGAGGATTTAAAAACAGAAAGGAAAAGACTCTTGAAACCCGTGGTTGTTTTGCCAAAATGGAAAGATGGAACTAGCCAAACTTTGAAAAGTAAAGAATATTTAACAAAAATAAAAAGCATATGCAAGAAACAAATTTGAGTCTTGTGTTGAGGATGAGAAAGGGGAAGAAAGAACAGGAGAATGAAATTATGCCTAAAGCTGACATATTGGTTTAGGTTGTCTCTTGCAAAGAGCAAGTAAAAGACTTTGGCTGTTACTTCTGTCACTAGTCAGCATCTTAGCCAAGTAATGCCTTGATTGACAACTCAAATGTGAGCTAAGTTGGACATGCCTATTGGTGGATTAGTTTATTAAAAGACTTTTCACAAGTTTTGAAAATGTCAGTTTCAACCTTCAACTCATTTAAGTGATGGCGAAGTAACTCACTGGATTTAAAATAAAGGACAAATAAAGTAGCTATACTATAAGTAAATTTCATTCTGGAAAGAGATTACTAATGGGCTATGATGAGGCTTAGCAGTACCCTAAAACCTCATTATTTATACAAATGGTCTGAATGGTGATAGGGAATAGCACGTTTTTTCATTCGCTGTCTTTACTAAATAGAAAGTTAAAGGAAATGATTAAGACTTTCAGAAACTGACCTCGTACAGTACAATGCAGCTCGAAAGAGATTAATGAATACTAAGCCTGAAAGTAAAATAATATATTACCAAAGGGAAAATGTGAAAGCATACGAACTAGAGAGAGTATGGGAATTTGCTGTTGGAAAAAATACCTACAAACCTTTTAACTTGTGGTAATTAGTAATAGCAGAGCATTGAATGCGGATTGAACGTGGGTATGGATTTCACAGCATATAAAATGCAGAATATAAAATTCAACATTACTCTCTGCAAATTATATGCAGAAAGGAATTGATTTAAAAGAATTCAACCTGCAGGAGATAGCTATCAGCAGATTTGTGAATTTGGAGGAAATCATCCAACAAGTTTCTTCTGGAGATCATTCTTTTTCAGGTGGTTGTAGCCCAGGTGGAATATAGGAAGACTCGATAGTGCTGCATTATTGTGGACCTGAACTATGGTCTAACTAAACTCAGCCAATCTTATTGCATAACTACAGACCTGTAATTAATACTGTGACAGAGAGATGTTTCTCTTTCCCTCTGATATCAGAGATCATGGTCCCAGGAGTGTTGAATGTAGACTGTTGTGTACCAACCATAAAAGACATATTATACTGTCACACAGAAAAAGTAAACCAGGTACCAAAATGATTAAAAGATCCTTCTCCTCTCTTCAGCTCATTGCAATTTAATCATCTGCTGCAGGTAACCTTTAAACCATGACAGCTTTGGAACAATAGTTATTTTAGGTGCTTTGATTATGGGTAATTTTAACAGGCCTAGATACAGTAGTAAATAGTGTGCTCTGTAGGGAAAGATCTTTTATAAAATGAATAGAGCCGAAGTCTATTCGAATTTTGTTTGTACAGGTTTCATTTTTATGTACTTGTTTGGAGTCGTCTCTTTTTATCGCATACCCCACTGAGCTGATTAGGGACTACTTACTGTTAATTGCTGCTTTGTTATGGTACTGCAGACATAAAAGGAAAATAGATCTCTCTCTGTTGCTAAACTATTAAGTGAGCAAATTGACCAACATAATAAAATAGAATGCTTTCCCTTAAAATTCTCCCTTCATCTTAATAATGAAGAGATTTAATGGTCCAGATTTTGCATTTAAAAAGCTTAATCTTTAGGCTCATAAGCTTGGAGTTACCTACAGTCTGAGAAACAAAGCCTGGAGGTGATGATGCAGTGTTTATTTTGAAGCCTGCTCCTGCAGTGGTGCCATACGCTTGTGAGAGCCGAATGCTGCCGGCAGGATCACAGAGCGGTGAAGACTGAAAGGCACCTCTGGAGATCGCCTAGTCTGGTCGCAGCTAAAGCAGGTTGCTCAGGCCCACGTCAAGCTGGTTTTTGAGTATCTCCAAGAGTGGAGACTCCACAACCTCACTAGTTGTGGAGTTGTGCTTGATTACTTTCACTGCAAGAATTTTCTTAGATTTGAATGGAATTTTATGTATTTAAATTTGTGCCCATTGCCTCATCTTTTCACTGGACAGTACCAAGAAGAGTCCGGCTCCATCTTTTCCATTCCTTCCATCAGGGGTTTATACACATTGATAAGACTCCCCAGAGCGATCTCTTCTGCAGACTGACAAGTCCCAGCTCTATCATCCTCTCCTTGTGTGTCAGATGCTCCAGTTCCTTCATCATCTTTGTGGCTCTTCACTGGACTTGCTCCAGTATGTCCATGTTTTTCATTTACTGGGAAGCCCAGAACTGAAACCAGCATTGCAGATGAATCTTAACAGTGCTGAGTACAGCGAAAGTATCATTTCCCGTGATGCTGCTGCTACTCTTCATAATGCAGCCCACAATGTTTTGGCCTTCTTTGCTGCAAGGGTAGCTGGTCCACCCGAACCAGGAGGTCTTTTTCTGCCAAGCTGCTTTCCAGCTGTTTACCCTGAGGGGGAATGGTTATAGAGTTATCCCTCCTCAGGTGCAGGATTTGGCATTTCCCTTTGTTGACTTCCATGAGGTGCTTCTCAGCCCATTTCTCCTGCCTGTCCAGGTACCTCTGGATGGCAGCATACCCATGTGGTGTATCAACTGCTCCTCCCAGTTTTGTGTCATGAGCCAACTTGCTGAGGACTCTGTCCCACTGTCTAGGTCATTAATGGAGATGTTAAACAGTATTGGTCCCAGAATGTGCCTCTGAGGTACTCCACTAGTGTTTGGCCTACAGCTGGACTTCATGTCACTGATCACAGTCCTTTCAGTACAGCAGTTCAGCCAGCTTTCAATCCTCTTCACTACTGGAGAGAGTCCAGAGGAGGGCTACAAACTTGGTGTAGGGTTTATAGGGGAAGCTGTATGAGGAGTGGCTAGAGTCACTCAGTCTGTTCAGCCTGGAGAAGATGAGTCTGAGGAGGGACCTCATAGTAGTTTACTACTTCCTCACAGGGGAAATAGGAGGAGTAGGCGCTGATCTCTTCTCTCTGGTGACCAGTGATAGGACCCAAGGGAATGACAGGAAGATGTGCCAGGGAAGGGTTGGGCTGGACATTAGGAAAAGGTTCTTCACCCAAAGGGTGGTAGAGCACTGGAACAACTCCCCAGGGAAGCAGTGACAGTGCTATGCCTAACAATACTCAAGAAGCATTTGGATAATGCCCTCAAATACATGTTGTAAATTTTGTGGTTGTCCTGCGCAGGGACAACAGGAGCTGGACTCAGTGATCCTTGTGGATCTATTTCAACTCTTGACATTGCATGATTCTATGATCGATCTACTTTCCTAGTCTATACTTCATCAGTTTGTCAATGAGGATGTTACAGGAGACTGTATCAAAAGCATTGGAACTGTGATGCTTTTTAGCAATGCCACTGATGTTAAAAGAAATATCTATCTGATTAGACATATTTCCTCAACAAAAATCTGTAGACTGTGATTCCTGGCTGCTATTCATAATCATGTCAGGTTTTCCTATTGAAATGTGCATTGACACTAAGAGCACGAATATCATTTGGGAAATCTCTGAGTCCCAGTTATTTACTCATTGGTGAGGTGGAATACAGGGAAAAATAGATTATTTAAGATATTGTTTTGATTTGAATCAAATATTTTTTCTTAAACTAATATTTTTAAGAAATAAATGCATTTGAAACAAAATTGGAATTACGACAACTTACATGAGCTTACTTAAAGCAACCTAAGAAAAAGTTCAGTTATAAAAAATGTAAGCAGCATAAATTTGCTGAAATCTTACAAAAGCCAAGCCGCTGCTCTGGCTTAATCACTGGCCTTCTCTAGAAACAGTTTGTTAAAATTATAAACCTTGTTAGGTTTTGGACTTCTGTAGTTTGTTCTGCAAGTGTAGAGAGAATGTATTCCTTATTTCAGTTTACTCAGGTTAGTTTAGTTCAATGTGCATAACTTTTTTTCTTAGGCATACAGCACATTTTTTACAAATTAAAGAATTTGTAAAACAATGTCTTGCCAGTTCCTAAATGATATTAAATTAACATACAGTTAAATCTTGAAAGAAGTCCCAAGTAAAAGGTTTTCTTTTCAGTTTAAATATGATTCATATTTCTCTAATATGATAATAAAAATTAAGAGTAAGTGTATACTAAACTGTAATTATTTTAAGGCATGTTTAGCATCCTTTGGAACAAAATGACTCTTTAGTTGCAAGTCAGTTTTCCTCCTTATCAGCCAGGGATAGTTTGTCTTTCTCCAGCATGGAAGCTCTAAGTGTACTTTAGATCCTATTTCATGATCTCTCCAGCCATCAATGAGCCTGCAGGGAAGAGAATGGTGTGTTCCCAAACCATGAGATGGCTGGTGATCAGCCTTGTCCCTTCCCACCATGCCTGATTGCGAGAGCTGTGGGTGGCACAGCCATGCTTGGGGGGTCTGTTGGAGTGTTTGGAGTGGTATCTTTGTGGGACAAGACTTTTGAGGTCTGGGACCATATGTGGTACGGGAGAACAGTTGGTACAAAAGGCTCCAGAAAGTTCGCTCCCAGTTCTTTGTGACCCAATTTGTCTTCCCTTTTCTGCCTTCAAGTTTCTTTCCATTTTAATGAAGTTAAAAACAGACTTGAAGGACAGTTAGAAGGTGAATTAAGTTTGTTGAAAGAAACAGGAAAATTATAAAATAAAAGATATGAGAAGCTCTACTGATTTGGTTGGAAGCGTTTGAGGAAATGGATTTTGAAAGCAGAGGAGGGCAGAATTACAGAGGTGAATGACTTTTCAGGTAGTCTGAAAAAGGACTGGTGTAAGTTTGCAAAAATATTAATTTTGCTACGTATTGTTTAACACAGACTTTTTAACTTAACAAAGCTTTATATTGATTGGTGATGACAGAAAAAAAGTAAATGTATTTATTTTTGGAGCTGTGTGCTGGTCTTCTTTTAGAAATAAGCAAAGCCCAAATCTGAATATATCTGGCAGAAGAGGCATTTTGCTAGTTTTTGTGCACTATATGGAGCATTTTTACCTTTTACAATTTCTAAGGGAAGGTTTACAAAGACTTTTTTCTTCCACTATGTAGGTTTTGGCCCTTCAGCAATATATGCTTGTCTTATTCTAAAGTGAAAAACAGGTGTTGCTGTGTCAGAGAATGAAAAGAATGTAGACTGAATTGGTAAATTCTTCCCCCCTCCCCCTTTTTTTCAGTCTTCACTCTCTTACCTATTTTCTCAAGCTGTGTAAATAATACATTACCACTAGATCATAGTATCTGAAAAGAAAAAAAAAAGACTTTGGCTGCATTTTCTCAGTTTGAATCACATAAAATTGTGCATAATTTTAAAGCAATAAACACCCCAAATTTTGGAATGTATATAACCTTAATTTATAAAAGTGCAGATATTGAAGAGAAGCCAAACCCTATGTGTTTCATCTGCAGATGGAATTGTGGCAAATACTGCAGAATGGAAATAATTGGTTTTTTTAAAGTCATGTAAAAGTCCTAATCACGTTGAATTTCCTGGATTGACTTTGTTCAATGGCTTGTGAACATACGCCACTCCAACTTCTTCAGTAGCACTAAAAATGGATTAATGTGTTTGCATGGTCCTTCGAAGACCTAAACTACATTCTTTTTCTGTTGGAGGCTCTTTCTGTGACTTTGATCAAGTTACCAACATTCAGGTTTGAATTCTTAAATATGCACCTATAAATACTCTTGTCTTTATTTATGATACATAATCACATTTCACATGAAACAAAAAGGCATTTGATCCTCAAGTATCATTGTGAGTTTGGGCAAGTCTTCTAGGGCTTTTGTTCATCATCTGGACAGAATCGAATCTCCTTACCTCTTACAGTGTGGGAAGAGTAACAACACTCAGGATTTAGACTCTGTGGCAATGTTGGCACAAACTGACTAGCTAGTTTTCATAAAATAGCAAATTGAGTCTAGAATTAGCATTTTCTACTGCGAAGACCACAGTGAAAATATTCCTTCCTTCTGGATGTTTATATCAGGATCACATAGGTTCTTCAGATTAATCAGCATAGATTGACTATTCTTAGGTTAGAAGTAATTCTGCATGCATCATATTTGAGGAATATACCTTTAGTTCCCATTTTTTTGAGAAGATAGGCTCCCATTTGATTTCTAAAACTAACGTCAGTGACAGAAAAAACTAGGATAAAGATAGTTTTATAACCTAAGCAAAATGTATAATAGTTTCTACTTGGGCAGTAGACACCACTCCAACTTTTGTAACAATAATGAGTAATTTTAACTTGGTAGAAAACTGATTCACTACCCATAGTTCTTGAACTGTAGAGAAATATGCCAGTACCAATTCCTTGTAGGGAGTAGCTCTATGTAGGAGGAACAATAATTTTAGTATGACAGCTAATATACAGGAATAAAAAACTGCTATTACATAAGGCTATTGCAGCACAAGGTCTCTGGCAAAATATGTCAACGGGAGTGAAGTGAAATAAAATAGTAGTAAGAAGGACTGAAAAAAGACCTATGTTCGTAAAGAGTACAAGAAATGCAAAATAGGATCTATAACTGAAAAAAAAAGATTATTTTTTATTATGGGTCTTGTAGTTCTCCTAGAGTGATATAAAGCAGATTGGATATTAAATATGTGGATATCCATGTATTAGTTAATACTAATATCATTTTGTAGTTTCCCCATTTTGTCATCGTTGGGTTCTTGGTGTTAAATGTTATTGCCATGATCAGTCATCAGTTGTTTCATGAGTAATGGACTGTTTCGTGCAGTTCCATATGTCAAAGCATACTCTGGGCTGAAACAAGATGTAAAAGTTATTCTAGAAGTTAATTCTCATAATGTTTTGAGCTTGAAACAAAAAAAAAGCAAATGACTTTCTGACACTGGGCTCAATATGGAATATTTGTAGACGATAAGTTCTGGAAGTTTCAGAAAAGAATAATTTTCTCTGCTATTTATTTTATTTTTAAGGATCTATTATAATTTCTTTTTTTTTCCTGAGGAATTTTTTTCTGGGAATGATGTCTATAGCCTAGGGAGGCTTACATGTAACTTGGTATTGTCTATCTCTATTCAATATGAAATTTTTGAATGCTCTATTGAATCACCTAGGGGTGCTCAGGAAATTTCTTAAATCAGTGGTGGAAATTCTCTCAGCTCTTGGGAAAACTGGATGTCATTTGGGTAACAGAACCAGCAGAACCTTGTTTCTGTCAGGGGCCACCCAACTTCTGTAAGCTTGGCAACTACCCTAAGGTCCTTGCATGCATGCAGGAGCCCATGCCAATACAGCTGAGGTTTCACTTTGTTGATACCAATCAAATAAACCTTCATCTACAACCAGCCCAGAGTGCATAAACAGAAATGGTGCCTATCTGGGCCATCTGACAGCAGGAAAGCACTACTAAGAAAACAGCCTCTGGAGCCACGCTTGTCCCAGCGCTGCCCTTCAGCCTTTGCTTACACATTAAAAACTTCCTGGGTACTTAAAATGATTAACTCATCCCAATAACAGATCTTGTGTCAGCTGTATCTATTGCAATATCAACAGACAGAATGACTTCTGTCTTGGATGGGAAGAAAAGGCCATGGCTGCGGCAGGACTGGGAAGTGGAGAGGATGCTGAGTAACCATGAAGTTCTTGCTCATTCACTCAGCTGAGTGCATGGCAGTCACACACGCAAGCTTGTGCTGGTGTGGGAGAGGGAATCAAAAGAAATGGGTTCCATGCATCATCTGGCAAGCACAGGAAAGAAACAGCGAATTTGGGCAGATCTAAGCATTGCCTCACGTGAAAGAATAGAGGAATGAAGGGACACATTAAAGTCTCTCACAGACAGAAAGATAGGGAGATGTGGGAAGGACCTCTAGAAACAGAAAGAGATGAACGAATGTAATCAGAAAATTTGTTCTGGTATTATTACCTAAATATGAAGTTCATTGAAAGATATGAAGCAAACATTTATCTGAACAAGATGATGTTGAGGATCAGCAAGTTTACCAGCTATAGGAGGATTTCCGTGCTTTTTAAATGTTTTCTAGTACATAAAGAAGAATTCAAATCATATTGCTTTCTTCTAACTTAATGTTATTCTCTGTTGTGTAGATACAAGTTTTGGGGATCAATAAGAGATTGAAAGATCTGCCAGAGCTGGAAATATAATTCTGGAAATATTGCTTTCCAGCTAGCGTGCAGTCCATTAGATCTCACTGTCTGTTCCAGTGGCTTTTCTGAGAAGTTCATTACATGTAAGATGAAACTTGTTTATTCAATAAGTTTCTTAGTTTGGATAAAACTGAGTTTAGTCTTCTCGTAAGTTAACCTTTGATTTTAAAAATAATTTATTTAAAGCACACCTTCAATTTGACTGTCAAGTGGGAGGGTTTACTAATTTTCATTCTTTGTATCAGAATATGAGGGAATCAACTCTGTCCCCCTGTTTGGAAAAGAAGGAGAATGAGAACTTTTGTCAGAGTTGCAAATCAGTTTTTGTCAGAACTTTTTCCCTATTAGTGTAGGCAAATTATTCATAATACATGCCTTTCTTAGCAAAGTACCTAAGAAATACCTCAGTGAATTTTTTTCAATAACAGAGAGGAAATTGCCTTTATTTGAAGGATTCAGATAAATTTAGAAGTAAAAAAAATTTTTAAAGCCTGAAGTGCCAAAATAGGCATATTCCTGAGACTGTTAGCAGATTGCATATGGAGTCTACCACTGCAACAAAATTAAGGAGCAGTATTTTTTCTATTCGCATCCGCTTTAGAGACGGTTTTTTTATAATACAACAATAGAAGGTGGAATGAGAGTAGAGGACATGTTTATTTTGTTTTAGGCAGCTTGAATGCGTGTGGAAGAAAGTGTTCAGAATGGCAATTACTGAAGCCCTTGAAAATAAACAGAATATGCTCCCCTAGAGGCAACTCTAATATCCAACAAACTAGGCAAAGTTACTGCTGGATGCATTTGGGATTCTCTCCAATGTCATGCTTATAATGGGAGCCAATAATTTGGCCTTTATTAAATTAATCAGTCTTTGTACCTCCTCTGACTGGCAATGAGGATGCTGATTACAGAGGCTGTGTTGTTAATGTGTCTGTCTGTTGAGGAATGAACTGACAAAAAAAATCTCGCTCCCATGGGTCACCTTGCCTGAAGTAATCATGCTTACTGAAGACCTTAGCTGTATTTACTGTTTAGAACCATAAATTTTACGAGGTCTCCAGGAAGAACTTATACGTTGTCTTCATATCACTGGCATATCCTCATTTCTCTACTGACTGATTTGTTCCTGGTCTGCTGGCTCTGTAGAATAATACTGTCCTCTTCTGAAACACTAAATAATAAAGCCTTGTGGGTCACACTGTGTATGTGAGCCCAGGGTTTACTGGCTGCTAGCCAAGTTTATTTGCCAACACAATGATCTCTACTGGGATGTTGTGGATTCCAGTCCTGCACTGGGCCCAATCAGTATGTGCCTCATGGGGGATGCTATAGGATAGCTTTAGGAAGGGGTATTGCTTTAGGATTTCTGTAAAGACGTTCAATGTCTCTCCCACTTAACTCTAGTAGGTCTCCAGAGGAAACCTTAAAGATCCCCTACTTAAAGAGTGTGTATTTGGTTTTTCTGACCACACTCAGTATAACAAACTCCAGAGTAATTTCTGCCTCTAGTATATTCTCTTGCAGAGCTGGGCTTACCGGGGTGGTGTTGTCTGTGACACCTAGGGATGGTGTTCTGGCACTGACACTGGATAGTGTCTGTTCTGTCAGTGCCAGATGATCTAAAGCCTGTTCCTTGTGCCGTGTAGTTCTTGGAAAGCTGCTCCTACTGACACAATTTTAAAACATTTCCATTGATGTCAGTTATGAAAGGTATTAAACATTTGATACCATTACCTACTGTCAGTCTTATGGGAGGAAATTAAAAAGTCCTGCACAAAGCTGCTTCTTTGTGAAGCCGTTATTTCTGCCCTGAGTGCTATGGTGTCTCCTTCTCTAATGGATGACACTGGGAGATCAGAGTTCAACCACCAGAAACCACAGAACATCTTCTGAAACTGGGTAAAACTGGTGAGCCTCTGCCTATTGAGAGCTGCCACTCCCGCTCTCCAAATGTGCATCAAACTCAGTTGGACTTGACCAGTTGGCCTTAGAGTTAAGATTAGGGTTTGACTGAGGGCACACCCGTGTGGGTAGGTTTGCATGAAGACCTCTTTTTGCTATCTCAGAAGAGGGGATGATTTTCCCTAGTGTCCTGCCAAAGTTTCTCCCTAGCAGAGAAAATCGTGGGCAAAATCAAGAGGAACACACGGTGGCAGCAAAATCTCAGTTATCTGTGGAGCTCGGGTACCCACAATCAGCTCAATGATTACCCTTGGTCATGGCTTTCCTTTTCAAACCATGATGCAGCCATTGTTTGCAGCGAAATAAAGCAGGGAAGAAAAGAAAGACTCTAAACACATTTCATTCAGCCTTTGCTTTTCCCTTCCCTGCTCTTCTGAGTTCCTCCATGTAAATAAAAATCAAGTTTGGACTTATTTTGGTAAAGTGCATAGATTTTGGAGGGATCACCAGCTTTGTAAAGCTATGGTGTTACACCATGAGGCAGGGGAAGTACAGGGAGAGCAGTGAAAAGGCAAAATTATTCTGTTTCCTAAGCAGCACATTCATATACAATTGCTGAAATGAAGTAATTACAAGATTAAAGAAATAGAAATTGTTTTAAGATGTTTTAGTGTCTGGATTTATTTACTGGGACAGAGAGGGCAGGAGAGGTCCCTGTTGACTCTGTCCCTGAAGGGACCATAAAGTTTGAAAATAGAAATATGTTTGGGATAGCTCAATATTTATTGTGACTCAGCTTTCTTGTTTTTGACCTTTTTTGTAAGTGTTTTAGAAATACTTATTTTCTACAATGAATTGCAAATGGATCAAGGCAGCTTAAGAATCCCTCTGCTTAACCAGATATTGAATGTCACTCAGCTGTCATTTTTGCTCTTGTTCCTTACCTTCTCTGGCTTCATCCCTCTGCACATCTGTTCTGTATGGAGTGGCCTACAAGGCTGAAAGAAAGGAAGATCCTCCTGGAAACTGTTTCAAAATAAGGTCTTAAATTGCATTCATAGGCAAATGGTAACATTTTTTGCATAATATTATTTTAGAGGCAATTGGAAAGAGAGGGAAAGTTGTTTTTTTTTTTAAATGCAGTTATTGGCCTGCCTCATGCTGTTTTTTAGTGGATATGCCTCAAAACCCTCAGTAATTTAGCCCCAAAGATACCTTAGGTGTTTGAGAACAAATCCCACAACTGCTCTGATGGCAGAGGGAGATTTTCTTCCACGGCTTCTTTAATCTAAGTGCCAGACCCTGAGAACAACACTCTCGGGGCTGCAGGGCTCAGAGCCAGCGTGGTGGGAGCTGCACTACCCTAAGCTCCAGGAATGACTCCTGCCCGAGGGAGCTGCCTTTGGCTGAGGCCACAGTGCTTGGCCCCACCAGAGCTGCAGACCATGTCGCAGCCAGGCCTGGGCCCAGCTATTGCCCCCATGGTCTCAAACCAGACCCTGCATTGCTAACACAGAGATGCCATCTCCAGAAGTAGTGCCGCATCCTGAGAGAGATCCTTCTGCCAGAGAGGCCATAGATGAAGGCAGCCCCCATTCATGAAACGGGCATCATGTGGGAGCACACTCAAAGTGGGCAAATAGCCCCAGGCTGACTTGCAGTGGTCTAAGATGGTGCTGTTTGAACAGCCAGTGCTGCTCAACACTTTAGCACTGGGCATGTTAGGAAGGCTTTCAGGTCCTTTTGTAACTTCCTCGGTGAAACCCTGCCTTTGTTAACTGCAAAACTGTCATTACCTTCAATGAGAATAAGGCTGCTGGTCTGCTCAAGAGATCCAGTGCTCTCAGAAACCTGCCTGTAGCTGCCGGTGTGTTTGCACAATGACCTGCATTCCTCAGAGAAAAATATCAGTTATCTGAGAGAGCAAAGTTTTCACTCGGATTTCTGAAGCACATAATCCAACCTACTCCCCTCTGTGCTAATACAAAAAATGATATATCCGGGCCACAAGGACGACTTTTTATAAACTCTAAGCTCTAACTATCCCTTTGAACATGTATGCATATGCTTATGTATGTGTCAGGGCCCTGTGGACACCTGTAAGCTGGGATTATCCTGAGTGCACCCAGCTGGGACCCCCACCCACATATCCTCTGCCCACTGCCCAGGAGCCCATTTAAGCTCAGACCCAGCATTCAGGTCTGGTTTGAGCCATTTGATGTGGATATATGTGTGTTTCCACTCCCTAGCTCTCCCTGAGATGCTGTCTGTGCATCCTGTGTTAGTGGTGCACATCTGCTTGTTTCTTGTTCCTTGACTGATGATCATCAGGTGGTTGATGGGTCCTGTTGTGGATCATGAAAAATGGCAGTTATAATCAAGGAGGCAAGTAAATTCTTGCCAAGAAGAGGCTGGCTTCACTTTACAGGTGGATAAAGTGAGTTGTGATGATGCAATGGTTTCATGTTGTTTTCAATTTCAAAAAATCCTGGTAAATATGATAAGAGATGGTCTTAGCACTAATATGCATTCTGTTATTCTCTTTGGGTCTCTGATGGGCAGACCACATCTAAGGAAAGTGTTAACACTTGTATCAGTTTCTGCGCTTCATTAAGAATGTAATTTATTTTGGGATAGTGCCAAAGGACCCAGAATGAGGTCACGACTGCTGTGCTAGGTGCTGAACACATATTCCTTATTCTAAGATCTGAGCAGCTGATATTGATCAAGGTGCTATTCAGAAGCTGAAATAGAGAAGAGCCTAACTGTGCTATTGACTATTTTCAAAATAATTACCCTTCCAACCCTAGCAAGAAAATAGCAGCAGGACCTTCAATTTTTTTGTATTCTATCCTGAAGTGTTAGGATGAAATTGAAAATACTGGATGTTCCTCGCCAAGAGCACTTTAGGATATTTAATCCTTTTTTTTTTTTTTTTTTAATGCTGGTGCTTTAGGCTTTAAAGTTATAGACAACTTGGAAATATTTGTTGTATTGAATCTCTAGGATTACAGTTACGCATCTGTAGATTTTTCTATCATTATGAAATACACAGGGTTTGGGTTAGCAGGTGAGTAGAAAAATAAATTGTTCTTTCCCAGTATTTGTTTGAACAGAACTACACTATAACAGATGGAGGATTATGAGATTATTTTAGTGACAGATTCTCTTCTCTTTGATTATTAGCTAGTGGTTAAATATATTATTTTCCAGTCAAGAATACTTGCTGAAGGAAACAGCTTTAAATTGCCTGCTCTGGTTCAAGAGGTCAGGCAAATAAAGAGATGAATGAGACTGAGATTGAAATGCATTGACCAGTACAAAGTAATGAGAAATTTTTGATTCCTTTAAACAGCTTTTTCTTTATGATGGATTTTTGTTTTCAATATATTTTCTTAAAATAAAATAATTCTGTGCTTTGTTATAGCTAGGCTGATACTGTGAGAAAGCACAGCAGCAGGTACTAAACAAAGATTGAAAGCTACACAGACAGTCACAGAAGGATACAAGTAGAATGAGCCTGTAAAAGCTGATCTTGAAGGAATTCTACCAATTTATACCATTCAGCCCTCCGGACAATACAAGAGACTACTGCAACATGACACTAGTTCTCTCCTCTTTCTGAGGAGTGGAGGTTTTTTTTGAGCTTAAAATTAATCTCTTAGTTTAAGGCTCCTAATTAGAACAAACATGGGATCAGTTAAATAATGAGATAGCCAGACAGATCTGCCCTATTTAAAAACTATATTTGTCCAAATTTATCTGTGACTTTAAAACTGCTCTACCAAGCACAAAATGAAAATAATTCTACTAAGTTCAACAGTTAATATAAATCTATACTACTATTTTTCTCTATTTATCCTTCCTCTCAGGTCACTCACATTCCTTTAGAATACCAATACTTAGAAAATACTGATTCCGTAGATCCATCGCCATGTAATCCATACAAAATTGAGGCATATATTGCTCAAGACCTTTTGCACTATGCCCAAAACGTTTTCCTTTGGATGTTCGATACTCAATGTTTAAAGAATTTGAAATGGAATCTCTGACTCTCTGGCTCCACTCAATTTGTTTGAATTTGGTACCAATAAGTTTATTTTCAAGCAGTGTATGCTCCTGAGGTAGCACTTCTTAAGGGGTCATTTAACAGAGCACTTCCAAGATCTTTAATGGTCTATATCAGGGAGGGAAAGAACAATGTAAGTTACAATGGGACATTAATGCTATTTTATCCTGTGCACCCAAATTTTCAAGTTAAACAGGAGTGTATACAAAGTAGTTGTTAATCCCCAGCACTGTCTTTGCTTTGATCTGTTTACTGCTCAAACTCACTGTTTCAGAGCATGGTGTGTTGCCATGAAGGCACTGTGCACCCTGTCTCTGGTGTAATAACTCTTGTTCTGTAGCATCAATGTTTTCTGCTCTCCTCTTGTTACCTGAGGATTTTTCCTTGTATCCCTGAGCAGCACTTCCTATAGCAGTGACAGCCAGAAATATGTCATATGAAAGTTAACCTAAAGTATTAGAACTATATAATAATAGTGCTATAAAAAGTATTAAGTGAATTAGAGACATATAAAATATCTGCCAGATACTAGCAGACCTTATTTACTTAACAGAATAATCCAACCTCAATGCCTGCGACTAGTGCATTAGATCAGCAGTGTTTACTATCCTGGTCTCTGGTCATAGCCCTTGCACTATACCACTGTTATTATCCAGTTGTAGTCTAATATGTTAATATAGCTCAACAGTAGGTAGTTTTTCAATAGTTATTTCATTCTACAGATAGAGTAGTGTAGATAGGACTTAGAGGCAAGAACAGCAGATGACAAAGTAAGAGAATTCTTGAGTCGTGTCTGTTGCACAATTTCCACTAGTTTGCTGTGTATTTGTTGTTTTATAAGCACTTGTTTCACGGGATTCAAAGACTTTTCATTATCTTCTGGAATGTGGGTTTTAACAAGGAACTTGTTGAAAGAGAATTTTCTTGACTGACCCATTTAATAGGTGGGTCAGGCTGATATAAGAACACCAAAAGGCAAGTCAAGTATCTTGGCAAAAGGAAGGGGAATCAGTGAAGAAGAGTATTAGCAGAGAATAACTTGAATGCTGGGTCACTTCAGGCCAGAAAACAAGAACTGAAATACATTGTAAAACAGAGTGGATTTTGCTTCTGGCTAGGAAGCTTATGGAATTCTTACTCTTGTGAAAAATGTAGGCAGTACATCAATTACCATTGGAGCTGTCATGTTAGGCTTATGCCACTTCAGTGGGTGCCTTAGTGGATTTTCTACAACTGGACTTAAGCTGTGTGGTCCTTTTCAGGTCTTATCTACATGAGACATTGGCACCATTCCACTAGGTTTCCCAGTGCAGCTGTCTCTGAGGTTGGCCATAGCTGCATTTGCCAGCTGATTAGTTGAGCAAGGGGCTGAAACACCTTGGTTTGCCTGCTTTCTCTGCAAAGCTGTGTCACAAACAGCTGGCAGATGTTGCTCCCTTAGGATCTGATTTAGCTGATGGCTAGAAAGTGCTGCTGTACGCTTGCAGAAATTGCTTTGGTCAGAACTTCTTTCTTTGTAGTATAGGTATGGTGATCAGGGTAAGGGTATTACGGTATGCAAGACATAGAGCCTAGAAATATTTATATAAAATAGATACACTCAAAACATAATGCTTTAAACTTTCTCAAAAATACCTTGAAAGCTTTATCTCAAACCTTAGCATGATATGAAACTCTTGATAGATACAATCGGTTCTTTGCTGTTTTCTTTCAAATTTCTCCCAGTTTCCAATGATTAAAACAAATATGACATCTACCTGTGAGGCATTTGGAATTATGTTATCATGCCTTTAATTCTTTGAAAGGGTAGCATGAATAAAATGACAGAATATCTTTAAGCAAAGTTACCAAAATGGCTTTTCTATCACACCTCCATATATTTGTGTTCTAACAGTAGCATTCTCTCCTTGAAAAGATATCTCAGAAGAGGATATGTCTTTCCAAGGACCGAATGTTGTTTTAAGGCATGAGAGGCAAAAATTTTTCTATTGTATTTTTTGGTTTTCTACATCTTTTTTGTTGTATTCATTACTTTTAATGATAATCAAACACCATGATTTCAGGTGAAACCCCCCAGTCCTTAGTTATTGATTGAAAATATTCACAATATTTCAAATTGTCACTTTTTCTTCCTTGTCTCTGGTTATTTTTGTCTTGATCCAATCACTACCAGCCTTATCTCTGATTTGAAGTAATTAACAGTAACAACAACAAATAGGAAAAATCACCAGGATTTTCCAAGTTTTTCATGTTTTTCAGAATACTCCTATATCATCTATTTTTTTCTGCTGTTGAAATACTGAACTTAATTTGATCCACTTTTTTCAAAGTTCTAAGGTTCTGTTTTCCTTAAAAAAAAAAAAAACTGGACCATTTTACTTGTTGATTTTTGTGCCTGGATTAGGCAGACTCAGGTGGTATCAAAAACCAATTAACAGAGCAATAATCCCAAACTGATATGATCTAAAGTTTGGAGGGCTTAATAGTCTTGCATCAACATCACCCTTCACTGAAACATGGTGAATGGTTCAGACCATGTGAAGAATTTTCTTGTATATCATATCTTAGACCATGTCATGCTGGTAATGCTAATAAATGCTTTGAAATAGTCAATGGGGACTCTCTTGAATTAATGCAGACTAGAGATGTTTTCCAGTAAGCTGTTTCCATAGGGCTGAAATACCTGATAGAGCTCATCCGCCAGATATTAAAAGCATTTTGATTGTTCAATTTGAGATGGAAAAGGACCAAGAAGAATGACCTGGGAATCAGGCTGTTGGTTCGGAATTCTCATTTCAAGGGAATAATTCCAGAAAAGGTTTGTTGATAAAAATTAGATGACAAAAAAACTCTTCAAACCAACAAAAAGCCCTTAACATTTGCAATGGTTCTTTGGCCATTCTCCTTTCTTATCTATCAACGTTTCTGGCACTTTTCATTTCAGAATACACTCTAGAGATGAAGACCAAAGAGATGGAATACATCAGACCTTATTTTATTTGTTCTTTGTAATGACTGGTGCTAAAAATTGGCTAAAATGTTCATCTAAGGTTAAGCCGATATTTTAAGTTTCTGGAAAGATGTAGATAGTATACACAATATCTACTCATGCTGTGTACTCTTGCATTCAGGCTCAGACTAGAAGTAAAAATGCTAAGTTACAAGAAAGATTTTTCAGTCTTCAAGATCAAGAAAGAAAGAACACCTTTTCTTACAGGTATCATGAATAAAAAGATAGAATATGGAAGAACATCATGGATATAAGATTTCTAGTTTTAGTTTTGGAAGAAGAAGCAAGCCTTAGAGCTCCTCAGAACCATAGAATCATAGAATGTCCCCAGCTGGAAGGGACCCATGAGGATCATCAAGTCCAACTCCTGTGCCTGCATAGAACAACCCCCAAATCCACACCAAATGCTTCTTCAATATTGTCAGGTTTGGTGCTGTGACTGCTTCCCTGGGGAGCTGTTCCAGTGCTCCACCACCCTCTGGGTGAAAAACATTTTCCTAATGTCCAATCTAAACCTCCACCCTCCACTGGCACATCTTCATGCCATTCCTTTGGATTCTATCATTCATAATCAGAGAAGAGATCAGCGACTGCTCCTTCTCCTCCCCCTCTGAGGAAGCTGTAGACTGTGATGAGTTTTCCCCTCAGACTCTTCCAAGCTGAGCAGACCAAGCATCTTCAGCCCCTCCTCATAAGTTTTCCCCTCTAAACCCTTCACCAACTTTGTGGCCTCCTCTGAACTCTCTTCAGTAGCTTTATATCCTTTTTATACTGTGGTGCCCAAATCTGCACACATGACTCAAGGTGGGGCTGCACCAGTGTGGAGTAGAACAGGACAACCACCTCCCTTGATCAAGCTGGCAATGCCATGCTTGATGCACCTCAGGATATGGAGGCCCTCTTGTCCGCCAGGGTACACTGCTGGCTCACGCTGCTTTAGAGCAGTGTGCCCACAGAGCTAGGACTGAAATGACAGCTTAATAGAATCAAAAAGCAAGTTTTTTTCTGTTTTCCTATTTTTAATGTCAGTGGTTCTTCGGACCACTGGGGCATGTGAGTGAAATGTTTGTTCACTGAAGTGATTGCAAGAATGGATTGTTTTACGGAAGGGAGTCATCAGCGCTTTCTATTCCGTGTGATAAAGCTTCGAATGCATTTAAACCCTCCTCTTTAGTGTGTATGCATATTAAGTTCCCCTGAACTTGAGATATTCTTAGTTGTGTTACATGCATGACAATGAATCTGCATATTATGCAACAGACTTAAATTTAGCATGGCATGCTGGGAGGCATAAATTTCCCACAGACCTGTGCAGCTTTGTATCTGCCAAACTGACACTAATCGCTGCCAATTATTGCACAAAGAGATATTACTTGTTCAAAATGAAAAAAATAAAAATCATTGTAAAAACTTTGAGTGAGATCATAGACCCACTGATATCAGTAGGAGTTTTGCTGCTGAGATTTTCAGAAGCTGATGCTGCCTTTCTGTCAATTTTGAACAGATAATTAAATAGAGACGATATTTATCTACCAAGATTTAATGTCAAATGTTATGCTTTTTCTATGTGCAGTAGATGAAGTATTTTCTACTTTTAACAGGCTTACCTGAAAAAATAAAGCAAAATCTGTTTTATATTAAATGTGTTGACTTTCCGTAACTTAAAAAGAAAAAGGAGAGAAAGAATAGAGAAAATCAATATAAGGCCACACAAGCTCAAAAGCTGGGATTATAAAAATGACACAGAATCAGATGAATTGTTACCTTTATCTCCAGTAATGCCTTTTCCCTTACTTTTTAATGGACTTTGTTTTCTTTTCAAACTGTGGATAAAATCCTGGTAAAGCTGGTAAAATTCACACTGCATTCAAATGCATCCACTTTACCATACTGTTATTTGTAATACTGCACTTGCTGTGTTATGTACAAACTGAAACCACTGGCTTAATTAAAACCAGTAAGGATATACCAATATTGGTGAAAGATTGCAGATTTGAGTGCTTGGCATTTGGCTTCTACAAAACTAAAATATTAAATAGGAAAATGTCAGTAGGCTGAAATGTTGATTTTTCCATGAAAAAATACCATTTTGAATTCATTTGTTAGTCTGTCTGAATTGCTGTAGTATGCTACGTTCAGGCGGGTCTCTTCTTCATAGCCTGGCCTCTCTCTCCATACAAAACAAGGCAGCGCTTTGTCCTGTGTTCAGGTACTGCAAGTGTGAAGTGAGCGTTGTGACCGCAGGAATCACAGGAAATACAGTCCAGTTCGAAGGTCCAGACTGTGAGGGATGCCAGCTCCATCTCCCCAGAGGCTTTACATATAGTAGAGGCATTTTAGACTTGAGCTTTGACAATGTGTTTTGGCACCTTCAGATGTGGAGGCAAGAACTGGGGTAAGCTGGAAGTGCTTCAATGTCTTATTCCAACTAGAGATGGAAACAAACTCTCCTGGGTCAAGATTTCCTTATGGACAAGAAATTCCAATTTCTGATCAAGTCAGTATTTTATAATATCCTTGAGCAAAAGAATTTTGTTTTGGAAATAGAACTAAGGCTTAATGTCTGACCCTACAACATACGCCATACTGATGAATCCATATTTTTTTATTTCTGGTTAGGTATCATGTAAGACATATGAAAGTAACATTGGGTTACTACTTTGTTGCCTTTTGGGGCTAAGCATTGGTCAAAGAATTGAAGAAAATCTCTCTGCTTGTCCTTTCTGATTGTCATTCCTTATAAACAGATTGTATCTGCAACTGACTTCAGATTCCTCTTGCTCAATGGATACTGCTTTGACCTCACTGCATGATTGCCATCCTCCTCTGCCTTCTTGTGCCTAGCAACCTCCTATCACACTTTGCTTAAAACTTACTAGCTAAGTCCTCTTCTTTTATGAGATATTCCTTTTGATTCACATAAACATGACAAAACATACTTAATCAAAGATTTCTCATGGTTTTGTGCTGGCTGGGTGATTGCAGGTCCTGTTATGTTTCCAGCCTTGCTAGCGTTTTCAAAATATTGAGCTATGAGTCTTACAGTCACTTTACTATTTCTTGTCCTCGTTCTTCAGGTTTCTGTTATGTTAGGCTGAACTGAGCAGCCTTCCTTCATTTCTCCAAAGAAAATACTGACTATTTCAATTCAGCCTCTCCTCTTTCACACTCATTTTTCTTGGTCAGCTAGATTAACTTCTCCTTTGATTTAGGCTGGTATATTTTACAGGGGTTTTATAGAGCTGTTGGGAATTTTGAAGGACCTGGGTGAAGAATATGCTTTTTTATAGAACTTGGAATTTTTCATGAAGTTGTTACAACTTTGGCAATGTATTTTTAGTGGAGGAATAAATGCTGTTTATTTTCAATTTTTCAAGATATGGTACTTATGGCCCTAAACTTAGGTTTGGAGATGCAGTTCAGCTCCCAGCTCAAAACTGGAACGTATCTCTTGCTTCCCCAGAAGTCGAATCGAGCAGTGCAGAAAACTGATTGGATCAGACTACTACCCTTTCCTGCAGTGTGCTCACCGAAGTTCCTCATCCTAATCTAGACAAGTTTGGTATGGATGTTGAGGTTCAGTCTGAGAACATACTTACACAGATCCTTTAAAAATGATTTCAGAGATTTGTTTTTTACTCAGGCAGAAGAGATATGCATCTCCAAATGTTGAAAGGTGTTGCAGGGAGAACTGACTTTTCATGCTTCTGTTTTCATGCAGAGTGTAAAGATTAACTACTTGTCTTGAGCAGAATTATTTCCAATGTGTGTAAGTTCAGCAGACAGATCTGAAGTGTGTTTGGCAGCAGTCTTATTAACATGGAATTAAATCCATTGGTTGGTATCTGATGGGTAAATTTTGCTGCAGGGAAAGGTCAGTTAATCTCCAGAGTATGTCCTAGGAACACAGTACATGTCTTTGTGAATCTTAAATAACCAGCTATTGAAAATTTTTAGCTCAAGAGCAGTGATTGGAAAATGTACTGCCTCTGTCAATTTGTTTCTATTTTAGGAAAGCTGTGAAATATCAGACTTGTACATCACATCAGCTTTATCAACTTCACGCTGTGCTGTTCAGTTTTATTTCCAATAGGAATGTAGTAATGTCTTGCAAACCACTGGAGTTGGAGATTAAGGACCTGGTTTTCAGACAGCAGGAATCTGACTGCATATTAATGCTCATATTACCTGAGGTAGACACAGCTATTTCTGCCAGTTTGGCAATTTCCAGTTAGAGAAACTCCAAACAAACACATTTGCAGATTATGCAGGAACTGAAGCATCTCATAGTATAGTAATCCAAGGCTTCTAAGCCTCTGTTTGTTCTCTGGGTAACTGGTGATTAAAGGTCACAATCCATTGCTTTTCGATATCACAGAAGTTCCAAGTGGTGTGTTCAGTGCAAAGAATTATTTGAGATTGGATAACTGAAATTTTATTCTGTTATTTTTGCATGCTTTGAGATAATTAACCTTATTTCTTTTTTATCTGTGGCATTTGTGGCTGCTCCTGTTGCAAGGTCAGCTTTCTGTGGCTGTTAAACCTGGCTCAGAGCCTGGATTTGAGCTGTGTTCTGGTTGGTAAACTCCATGCCCAAGGCCTGATTATTCTTTGCTTAGCCCCCAAACCTTCTTTGAAGGGCTGGGCAAGTAGGATGACACTAAGTCAGAGCAGTACAGAGAGAAAAGGGTATATGCCTAGGAGCCTTACGGCTGTATGTGCAGTGTGAGCTTCTCCTCAGAAATGAATATGGGTATGGGTAAGGGTCAGAGGGGCAGTCAAGTCTGACCTCCTGGTTGGAGTATGTTACAGACCGCCTGACCAGGAGGAGGAGATGGATCTTCTATTGTTTAAACAGTTGGAGGCTGCCTCTAGATCGGCTGCCCTTGTTCTTTTAGGAGACTTTAATCTTCTGGATATCTGCTGGGAACTTAACACTGCCGAGAGGAGGCAGTCCAGGAGGTTCTTAGAGTGTGTTGAGGACTGCTTTCTGTCGCAGCTGGTGAGTGAGCCTACCAGGGGTGAGGCTCTCCTCGACCTGCTGTTTACAAACAAAGAAGGGCTGGTGGGTGATGTCGTTGTTGGAGACTGTCTGGGGTGTAGTGATCATGAGATAATTGAGTTTTCTGTAAACAATGTAACAAGAAAAGCTGGGAACAGGACATCGATGCTGGACTTTCGGCGGGCAGATTTTGGATTATTTAAGGAACTGGTCAGGAAAGTACCCTGGGAAATAGTTCTTAGTGGCAAGTCCAGGAAGGCTGGATGCACTTCAAGAATGAAATCTTGAAGGCGCAGGAGCGGGCTGTCCCCATGCGTTGTAAGAAGAGTCGAAGGGGCAGACGGCCGGCCTGGATGAGTAAGGAACTTCTGAAGGAACTAAGTAAGAAAAAGAGGATGTATCGTCGTTGGAAAGAAGGGGACATAAACCAGGTCATGTTCAAAGATGTTGTTAAGTCGTGTAGGAAGAAAATCAGGGAAGCAAAAGCCCAGCTGGAGCTCAAATTGGCCACTTCTGTTAAGGACAATAAGAAGAGTTTTTATAAATATATCAATGGCAAAAAGAAGGGCGGCAGCGACCTCCACTCCTTATTGGATGTGGAGGGAAATATAGTAACCAAAGATGCAGAGAAGGCTGAGGTACTTAATGCCTTCTTTGCCTCAGTTTTCAACAGTAAGGATGTCTGTTCACTAGACGGTTGGTCCTCTGAAGTGGTTGATGGGGACAGGGTGAAATATGGCCCTCCTGCAATCCATGAGGAGAAAGTTAGAGACCTGCTGAGCCACTTGGATCCTCATAAGTCTATGGGGCCAGATGGGATCCATCCTAGGGTGATGAGAGAGCTGGCGGATGAGCTTGCTAAGCCACTCTCCATCATCTTTCAACAGTCCTGGCTCACCAGAGAGGTCCTGGAAGACTGGAAGCTGGCCAATGTGACGCCCATCCATAAGAAGGGCCATAAGGATGATCCAGGTAATTACAGACCTGTCAGCCTGACCTCGGTCCCAGGTAAAATTATGGAGCAGATAATACTGGGCGCAATCATGTGGCACCTGCAGAACGGCCAAGAGATCAGGCCCAGCCAGCATGGGTTTAGGAGGGGTAGGTCCTGCCTGACCAACCTGATCTCCTTTTATGATCATGTGACTCGCCTGGTGGATGAGAGGAAGGCTGTGGATGTGGTATACCTGGACTTCAGCAAGGCCTTTGACACTGTCCCCCACAGTAGACTCCTAGAGAAGCTGGCAGCCCGTGGCTTAGATGGGAGCACTCTGTGCTGGGTTAGGAATTGGCTGGAGGGCCGAGCCCAGAGAGTGGTGGTGAATGGTGTCTCATCCAGTTGGCGGCCGGTCACCAGTGGTGTCCCTCAGGGATCGGTGTTGGGTCCGGTCCTGTTTAATATCTTTATTGATGATCTGGATGAGGGGATTGAGTCCATCATCAGCAAGTTTGCAGATGATACCAAGCTGGGAGAAAGGGTTGATCTGTTACAGGGTAGGATGGCCCTACAGAGGGACCTGGACAGACTGGAGACATGGGCCAATTCTAATGGGATGATGATTAATAAGTCCAAATGCCAGGTACTTCATCTTGGACACAACAATCCCATGCATACCTATAGATTGGGGACAGAGTGGCTGGAGAGTAGTCAGGCAGAAAGGGACCTGGCAGTGTTGGTTGACAGGAAGCTCAACATGAGCCAGCAATGTGCCCAGGTGGCCAAGAAGGCCAATGGCATTCTGGCCTGCGTCAGGAATAGTGTGGTGAGCAGGACCAGAGAAGTTATTGTCCCCCTGTACACGGCACTGGTCAGGCCTCATCTTGAATATTGTGTACAGTTCTGGGCCCCCCCAGTCTGGGAAAGATGTCAGGATGCTGGAGTGTGTCCAGAGGAGGGCAACGAAGATGGTGAAGGGGCTGGAGCACAAGCCCTATGAGGAGCAACTGAGGGAGTTGGGACTGTTTAGTCTGAAGAAGAGGAGGCTCAGGGGAGACCTCATTGCTCTCTACAACTACCTAAAAGGAGGTTGTGGATAGGCAGGTGTTGGTCTCTTCTCTCAGGCGACCAGTGACAGAACTAGAGGGCATGGACTCAAGCTTCGTCAGGGAAAGTTTAGACTTGATGTTAGGAAAAAGTTCTTCACTGAAAGGGTGATCGGCCATTGGAATGCGCTGCCCAGGGAGGTGGTGGAGTCGCCGACCCTGGGGGTGTTTAAGGGGAGACTGGATGAGGCACCGAGTGCCATGGTTTAGATGATGGTGTTAGTGTTGGTATTAGTGTTGGGATATAGCTTGTACTCGATGATCTAGGAGGTCCTTTCCAACCTTGTGATACTGTGCATGTGAGTAAGGTGTTCCTAAAAGCAGCCTCACTCAGCATATACAGCTGCTTCCTCCCAGGAATGTGAATCTCTATTTCCTTTTACTGTTTCTTCTGCTTTCTGCCCCTTGGGAAGGAGAGAGAGCAAATGGGTTTGAGAAGCTTCTACCCTCTTTCTCCCCAGAAGGAAAGTGTAAGAGTCTGAGAGGGAAACTTCCTTCCCCGTTGTTCACAAATGCAAAGCTTTGGTATCTGCTTATTTGTGGTAGCTGATGACTCTGCTGTTTGGCTGATTAGAGGGGTTTGTTCTGAATAAATGAAGGGCAGTAGGAGGACTTTGCAGCCACACTCCAAGTTCCAGGTCAGGGACGATGGCAGTGTGGTTAATCACCCCCTCCTCTCCTCCAGCTGCTCCCTGGCACTGACGGGTAAACCCAAGAGCAGCACTTCAGACTGAAGGCTAAGACTGAGACTGTATATACAAGACAAATAGCAATAATGATGGAAACAGAAACGGGGTGTTAGAGATGAGCTCCTTTTCCCTTGGAGTATCCTTGTTTGCTTCTGATGAGTGGGTAGGCTATCAAGTAAAGCAGCAGTCATGTGTGAAATGCTGGCAGCTATGTATGAGTCTGCTCCCTGGAGTTGTACCACTTATGCAGAGCCGGTGTGCTTCAGGTACTACTGAAACTAATTTATGTTGCTGTATTACAAAGCAGTCACACTTTCTCAGAATGGTGATGGGGACGTCTCCTTTTCCAGGTATTTGCCTCAATTATTTCTTTGTAGTTAAAAATAGACCTTGCATAGCATGAGCCTACTTGGAGGATCATTTTTCTGGCAAAACTGCTAACTCAAAATATTCTGTTTGGATATGAGATGGAGTGAGGATTTTTTTGGTTTTCTTTAGCAAATTGAAGTATCTGAGGGTGGATGAATCATCTTATTTGCATGAGAAGAAGCATGTTTTATTGTAGGACACCAGCTTCTCATTTTTAAAGGAAAATATGGGGCATTCAGAAAGCTAAAGATGAGAGTAATTCCGATTTCCTCTTTCCCAGTGGTTGGAGATGGCTATTCAGAGCACAGCCTTTCATGAACTTGAATCATCCCTCTCCTGTTGTGTAACTTGATTCTAAAGTATTGTTAGGAAATATTCTCATCCTATATTAGAGCTGCTGTTCTAATTTGCAGTAATCAAATGAATATCCCTTGTGGCAAAAGCAAGAATGACTTCTGTTTCCTTATAACAGAGCCTATGATAAGGATCTATCATGTACTGGTTTTTGCTTCTGTGATCATGCAATATTTACCACAATAGAATTTGGCCCCTAGAATTTGAAAATCTTAGTGTAGCATGGAAGAAGGTGAAAGGGAAATTAAATACACATGAAGATTCTCTTCTGTTATATAGAAGTTGTGGGGGAGTTGTAGTTGGTGAAATACACGAAAAGCATAGAAGCAGTAACTGAAAGTACGCTTTGGAGTCTTTCTTCTAATTTTATTTTTATTGGAGAGCTTATTTGCAAATAAACCAAAGATGATAAGCATGATTTTGGTAATGTCTTGTTTTGCACATTTTCCATCATTAACTGAGACTACTGAGATGAAATCCTTATGGGCTTTTAGCAGGTAATTCACAGGATCTTGCCTAGATTGCAAGATTTATATAGTTATAAATACTAATTTTTTTCTATATTTCCGATTAATTACCATGCAAATGCACTTGCACGTTATATCAGAAGACCCACAGCAGGGTCTGCAAAGTTGGTCTTGGAAATCTGGAAGATCTCCAGAATTAAAATGTGTTTTGAAGACCATAAAATAATCTTAAATTACAGGGCTATATATTGTGTCTTTCTGTTCTTCAGGACACAGTGCTCATTTAGGACAGATTGATGTCACCTCAGTTTAGTTGCCTATGAGTTAGGCACGTTGCTTAAGCCAAATGTCTAATTATCAGATGTCTAATTATCCTCTAAAGTCAAAAGAGAAATAGAAGGAACTAGAGACAGTTATTCTTCCTGGTCATCTTGTAAGACTATCTTGGGATGGGATGGATTGCCCCTGGAGGTATCTGCATCTCTTCAGTGAGAATGAAGTCTACATGACTACGTTAGAGTGGGCCTTTTACACAGCTAAATTTAGGTGAGATATATCTTCCCTTTAATGGGCAGCTATTCAATGTTGGTTTGTTGCCTCAGTGTTCAGTATGCAGTGCTAGTCTTTAGTGCCATGTTGGGTAACATCTAGTTCAAACCCAGCTCCGAAGATAGAATTATTCATTTCCTCTGACCTTTTCTACCGCAATTGTCAGTATTTTATTTGGGTGTTTCATAAACATGACTTATTCTTATAGCTACTTTGGGAGATAAGGAGATACTATTACCCTCATTTTATAGGCAGACTCATTTCCTTAGATTTTGAATATCTGACTTGGCAACTCCAATGGTGTACCTTGTATAACTTTCTGAGTTTTGTGTGTGATTTTGGATTTTTGTTTGTTTGGTCAAAAAAAAAACTCAAACCAAACAAATTAAGATAAATCTAGTCATTGTGGGCTGGTGATAATGTAGAGTCATATCTTAGTTTCCCACTTCCTTTCAGAAGGTCTCTGCTTGGCAGGGAAGACTTCTCTGATAATGTCACTTACTGATAGTAGCCCTCAAACTCATCCTTGCAGTTTGATGGGAGAAATATACTAACTTGTGCAGCCCAGATTGCAGGGGGCCCTGAAAAGCTGAGTAATACTAGCTTTATTTTTCAGTTTTATCCAGGTTTTCTGTCATTAATTAGCAGACTTCAGAGTAAAAAGTATTATTCCAGCAAGCAAAAGAGTTAAGTACTGATAAGAAAATAAGGAGCACATACAATACTAAACTTTCTTAGTACTCATGGAGAAGTCCTGAAGCACGGAAGTGAAAGGAATGACTCAGCTGTCACTCTGACAATTACCTTGCTTATTTAGAGAGATTTACTGTGCTGCAACTTTGATCAGCCTGTGAGGGTCAAATTGAGTTAGGTGGGAAGGATATCCATGTGTACCTGGTTATTCCTCAGAAAGAAAAGTATTGCAACAACTGGACCTTTTTCCCTATCTGTAAGGTTTTCCAAATTCTGTATTCTCAGAAGCTGTCCACTTTGCAGAGACTTAATGTTCTGGCTTTTTCTAGAGCTTTCACAGACACATTCCTGAAGTAGATGCTGGAAGATGAGCACAGCACTTAGAAAGCTGTTCCTTCAGCAAGAAGATGCTATCAGCTTTAGGGGTCATCTGGCTAACTGAAACCATTTAAATGGTCACTTATGTTAATGATACAGGTAATAAGGGGATTAAACTATATTCCTTTCCACCCCAGGCAGCCTTTTCCAACATTAAATGAGCTTCTCATTGAGATTGGACTCACTTTGAGTCCTTGCTTCAAACACTGGAAAAGAGTATAAATTTTTAAGCTGAAAACCAGTGGCATCTTCCTCCAAAAAGTTTTAAGTTTGGCCCAAATTTTTTTGAGAACATTCATGTTGAGGAAGATACCATGGAGAACTTTATCCTGAGTGGTAGAAGCCATAAGCAACTGAGAAGAAGGTTTGTTAATAGTAAATACTGGGCAAATGTTATGTCAGACGGTGCCTGCAAAGGCAATGATTGTTCATTAAGAACTCTTTGTATTTTAAAAAATGAGCTTTCCAGTGCATACAATGCAAGCTAAAAATGGTGCTCATAGTACCATTTCTTCAGAATTCCCACTTGATGTAAAAAAAAAAAAAAATCTGAACTCATGACCATAATAAAGAAGAGTTTTAACACTGACTGCGTGTTTGTTCCCAAAATGAAATCATTGTTGTAACGGGTTACGGTGAAAAGCTCCTGTGAGGACTCTTGCTAGGGTCAGGATTTTACCTTTGGGACAAATTGTAGCATATATACTTGAAAATGACATTCAGTATGCTATTCTACCTGTCCTTCTAAGCAAAAGACAAAGTTATGTGAGAGACCTTCCTCTTACAAAACAGATAGAGAACATTTCTTTCTGCGTTTGATGCATAGAGCTGTTAGCTTTATCTAAGTTATATATTTTGCAATTCCAAAATAAAGTAATTTCTTGCTTCCAAGATACGAGTTTGGAGAACAAGAGGTTACTGAAACTCCCAGAAAACTTTTTTTGCCTTCATTCTCTTTTGATTTCAACTTTACATGTGTGATTTTTAAATTGTTCCCCAAATATCAATAACTATGGCTTACAGATTACACTAGCCTTGATCAAAGTATCTTGTGTCATGTTTCCACACCCTCTAATGCTTAGAATTTTCTTTTTAAGGTGTCCTTTAACATTATGAATTATGGTTATTTGAGATCCGGTGAATTGTGAAGAGATCTGAAGAACCATGTGATACAAAGATGCCTGCATTGCAATTGAAATGTCATTAATATCTTTAATATAACTTGATGTGATTGCAGAGATTCTTTCTAAAATTCAAAAAGATTTCTTTATTAACTTGTACAATTTTTGACTGCTAAAAAAAGGATCAAATCTTATTAATGATACATAAGAACTTATTTAAGTCTGTGAAGTCAGATATTTTCTTCAGAAATTTACATTGGAAATTAATCTGCTGTGAGCATTATGGTTCTTTAAAAGTGTAATTGTATGCGCCTGCATGTGTGAAAAATTTATCTTTATAGCATCCTTAGAACATCTGCATTGCTGATGGACCAGCAGTCTTGAAATTCAGACAAATATTGATCTTTTTCCCTGTATTTTCTTATAATTACAGAAATCCTCAGCAAGGGCTATAAAGCTTTGTATTGTAAGGTTGTATAAACTTGGCTGTAGATTCTGTCACTAAGGACATCAAAAGAGATCAGTTTTGCACCTACATTTTCTCTGAACTTAAACTTTGATATGGATTGGTGAAGTTGCTTGCTTTCTTCTACATTTCTCTTCAGGCAATAACCCACATCATTTTTCCTTTGTGGGCAGAAGATGCTCTGAGTGAGGTCACCTCCTCCAGGATGCAGTGTAGTGTGTCCCTGCCTCTGGAAGATGCAGTGAGTTTTACAGTTTGTAAGATAGGCAGGTGAACTTAACCATGGTTAAAATGGACCAGAAAGCAAAGTGCAAGTGCAGTTATCTTTCAAGAAGTGCTGTATATTTAAAGAGAAGAGGCCAAGAGATTAACTTTTCATTCTCTCAGTAAGTCTGGACAGAGCCTGTATGTAATTGCATAAATTTTTTTAAGAAAAAAATGATCATTTTCACTAGCAAAATTCATTCCAGATATTCATACTTCTGACTGGCATAATCACAGCTGATTAGTGTTGTCACTTGTTTGCATGCCTGAAAGACTTAGGTATTATCACAGGAAACTGACTGAAGCAATAAACATTGTTATCTCCTTATGTAAAAAGACAGCTCTTTTTCATATGTAATTATTTTTCTTTTCTGTGATCTACTACATACCCATTTTTATGTGAACTGATAATCATGTACTAAGTATGTATTAATTCTGCTAGTTTAGTTTCATATGATTTTACATACATTTGAGTGCATAGTATTTGAAAATCTTTTCTGCCACATTACCGTACAGAATAAGGAATGTAGACATTATGTTGAATTGTATCTGTTAAATAAAATATAAGGAAATAACATAAGGAATTGCTGTTCAAGAGATGATCGGTAGCCTCTCAAATGACCTATATTAGTTGCTTTGGAGTGTTTAAGACTCCAAGGGTGCTTAAGGAACAGATATCTTGAAGAATATTGATGTTTTCTGCTTTAAAAAAAGAGAAAATTTCTCCTGTATTCTTTGGAAAACTTTCCCTTCTTCTCTATAAGTTTTCTTTTTTATGAAAGGAGCCTAAATGGGTATGCAGTTAATTGGGTGATGATGCAGTTTATTGGGTGAGGCAGATGATAAAAAAGGAATATATCCCATTTAGTCTCTGAGGACAACTGTTTTTTAGCTTATTCCAGATTTTTTCAAGCACATGTTTAAATGGGGAACTGTGGAGAAAGTGAGAGGTGAAAAACAGTCTTTTCTCTTACCCTTGTAAGTGTTCCTCTTTCCATGAGACTGTCTAAACCTATAGGATGGGTGGAACAAACCACTATAATTTACTTCAGTGTTTTATGTTCATTAAGAGTGAACATAAAAATGAATGAACACAGCTTTGTGTTGGGATTACCAAAATGTTATCCCAGCTGCCAGATTTTGGACAACCAATTCTACCAATAGCTTTTTTGTCTAAGGTAGTTCTTATAACATAAAAAATGTCTAGAGCCTGAACACCATGTTTACACTTTTACTGTGCCTATAAAGCTATTGAATACAGAGGAGAATCCAATGGAATACCTATTATTGAACAGAATTCCTGTGAATTCAGCTATGTAGAAGAAGCTGACAGTACAGGATGCTCTGATAAAGTAAAAATGGATCCATCATGGCCCCAATATTTTTCTTATTCAGAGATGTTCAAACGTACAATACAGAAATATATATTTGGGATACAGTCACTGGGGGATATATTAGGATCAAATTCAATGGGAATTTGTGTCTACGGAGAAGGCCATTTCGAAAGGATTTCTTAATATATTTTAAAATATATTTTCTTTTTACTTTGCACTTATTTATATATAACACTACACTGTTATAGTCCTGGAAGGCCTGATAGCATGCAAATTCTTGGGACCAGGACATTAACATCATGACATAATCGTTATGATTTCCAAATCCTTTGAAAGAATACTATGGTCATTTTACTCGGGTGAGGAATTTAAACGTCCTCCAAATCGGCAAGGAGATCTGCATAATGAATAGGACATATATGAAGATCTTAGTTAAATATCAACCTCAAAAATAGGAGAACAGTTTATCTGGGCGTGTATATACCCTAAGGAAGAAATTTCTTCCAAAGACATGGGTAAAAAGACATGCGTTACCTGGTCATGGCCACCATTGGAAAAGTTTGACAAAACAGTGAAAATTTCCTATGTATTCAGGCTGCAGTTCTGGGAAGCTTTAATTTTTAATGTATCTTATGGTTGTGAATGATGGGAACTAATGCTTCTGACAAGGATAAGGACTGAAACTTTTGACATGTACATTTGGTGAAATTCCTTGTACACGTCCTGGTCAGAAAAGAGACTAAAGCTCTTTTAGGAATTTTACTCAAGAAAAGCTGATTCTGTTGTCAGAAATAAATAAGAGCAGAATTATAAGCATTGGTGATCACCAGACGTGAAGATAGAAATATCTAAAGAGGCTGGTTACTAAAGAAAGGGTGGTGAGTCATCGTTTTAGGAAACAAATTGTTACGATAGAGGCATTATTGAAGGGTAAAAAAAAAATGTTATCAGAAATATATAATCCTGAGGAATTTTGAAAACATTGAGAAATAACCTTGAGAAAATTACAGAGGTAAGGGTAGTAGGTAATTTTAATAGAAGACAACCAGTGGTTTCTTATTTCAGATCAGTGGGAGGTCTGGTGTTTGAAGTTGACAAAAAGGAAAGAAGATTTGATATGTTGTCAAGAATATTTAGACATAAATTAGTGGCTGCTTTTTTTATTTTTACTTACACTTACATTTGCTCTTGGTTTTAGAATAGTTACATTGTTCTGTAAAAAGAAAGTAACACAAATAATCATTAATTCAAGTCTCAGACAGACAAAGGTTTAGCTTTGACTCAAGTTTGCTATACTAGATATGCCACCAGACAAGCCTTAGGAAATAAAAATAAATTACATAGTCCTTTACTGTCTCTTTATTCATATGTTAGCAATTGCCTTCCACAATCCAATATCTCCAATAGTCAGAAAAGGCTTTATTATTCACCTATGCCTATCACTGAAATACTTGCCTTTTCAACAAATGTGTAGTATTTAAGTGCCAGTGTGAATTGTGCACAGCTGTAATGTGATATCTCTATTGATACTTATGGGCTATAGGAAAAAGCTGGCCATTCTCAGAGTGGGTTGAGATCTATGTCCTGAAGAAGGGAGGATTTTGTTGTTGAGACGGATACACTGGTGGATAGAATATTGATAGTATATTTCTGCACTACTCTGCTCTAATGAGCTCTGTCTACAGAGTGTAAGCAAAGAATTTTGTGTATAGTTTATCTGCCTTTTTAAGACCTTTGTGTATAAAACAACACTTAATCATGTAGCCCAACTATCTTTAGGCAGTAACAGTAACATATTTTCTTGAAGAATCCTCTTATTCCTATAGCTCTCCCATGGACTGGTGTCTTTTCTTCTTGATACTCCTTATAGGCAAGCCCTACCTCAACACCCGTGTAGGCAAACTCAGCTGTTTGTCTGATTTTTCTCACAGTTCTTTTCTGTAATATGTCCCTCTCTCCACCTAGCTCCTTTATAAGCTACTTTTGCCAGTGTTATATCAGTCTCTCCCTTTTTTTTAATAATAATGATTTTGAAACGGTGCTCACCAATCAACATAGCACCTTAAACGCTTAAATGTTTTAGACTTCAGAGCATAATCCAGTGTACTCTTGTGACTGAAATTGCATGGCTTAAGAAGTTACAGCCCTTGAATTTCTATCTGATACTGCCCCACTTGCCAAGCTCTGGCACTCTAAAGTTTGGGCTTTTCAGTCAGACTGTGCTGAACTGACTCATTTGTTGTACATTCTCTGTACAGTTATCATAATACACAGCCCAGCAATGACACATGTATTTCTCACATTTCAGTTTTCTGTAATATAATTACTGCTGACAAATTACTGAATATCATGATGGGGATTTAAACAAAAGACCATTAAATATTGTGGTTTAATCAAAATGTGTTGAAAAACTGCAGTGCACCTGTTACTTATTTTTGTTTTTCAGCTTTTCTTGTAATGCTATTCAGAACTTTGAGCTGGATTTCTGTATTTATGCAAATGACCACCTTAATTACGGTTGAGTAAAGGGCACCTTTTTGACCTCTGTTTTTCAAAATTCCTTCAAAGCCATGGAGCATTTGACATTTTGCATTATTTTGCATTTTCATGATTTAAAGACTTTATTTGCCATATAACTTCTGAAAAAAAACCTATCAGCATTAGGCTACTCAAATGCAGTCATCTTTCCTTCATAGAAATTAATTCATTTCAGTACACAGATTGCTTTAGCGTTACTGTCTGTCCATTTAGGAGAATAGCATTTATTTAATGTTGCATAATGCTATGGCATTCTCTCTATTAAAATTACAGAGAAATACTATTTACACTAGTGTGCCCTCTTTGAGTAACAAACTGCTGAGTTGTGGCTATCACAACTCTTTTTGGATCTCAGGTCATGGTGACAATTGCAAAATTAACTAGAGAAACAAGTACTGTTTAGTATGGGGGACCATTTTAACAAGTAATAGGATCCATATCGTCGTTCACAGTTTGGACCAAAATCTTCAGCATCTAATAAGTTTGGGTGCTTCTGCCTTTCAACGCCCAACTTTAGTGATTATTCAGCCTGATTTGTTCATTTGTGTTCACATCATGCAAGAGGTTATGTGACTTCCTGACTTGATCTGCCTGTGGTCACTTTGGGTATTGGCAGCAAAAGTGAGTGCCTGCTAGCTACAGACATACCCTTAGCAAGTGGGGCAAGATCTGCTTCTCCATCAGAAATGTTCTGTGGATTTTTAGAGGGCCACTCATAAGTAGCTCTGTCAGTTACAGTCCATACCTCCCTTTCCCTCTTTTCCTTCCCCTCTTCCTCCCTCCATCCCTCTCTTCTTCCTTCCTTGCCTTATCTCAGGGATACATAATTCAAGAGCCACTGCGTGGCACTGAGGGGAACAGTGCTGGATTTCCAAAGCCAAAGAGATTGCTGCGACTATATAAAAGCATTGCCTGGCAACTTTCTTAAATCAGGTGGGGTATTGATTACTTTCCTGAAGGGGCTAATGGAATCTGATAACAGAGCAAGCAATTTTTTGAAACACTGCCTTAAGAACTATGTTATCTAACAGATGCATTAGATGGAGGCAGCTATATACATTTTTGTCAGTAGCTCAAAGTGTCTAAAATGTACTTAAACGCTCTTTGCTAAAATAGCATGGGTTTACATTTCTGTGCAAAAAAAAGGGTTTATGAGGTAAACATAAAAATAAATGTTATCTATCTTTTTCATTTTCCTTAACTGTAATTTTCTTAAAAATCTACCTTTCAAAAATAGTCTGTGCTTACTAACATTTGCAGAAAGCTCATGTGGAAATTCATGTAATGTCAGGACTCCTGATTTAGCAATTGCACTTTACACCTGTGCTTAAGGCTAAGAATATTTCTGAATGCTCTATTGGGTATGTTCACGAAAAATTGGTGTAGGGTAGATGTAATATCTGATTTGAAAATATGAGAGCTATCCAAAACTCTGAAGGAAGTTTGAGGACCAAGTGTATTATGAAAGTAAAACATCCTGGTTTATAAATGCAAAGCTGAGAACTGAAGCCTTTCCGAGTAGATTCTTGGGCTCTTTAGGATCCTGCAGGGAGTGTTTGAAGCTGACTCACAAACATGGCAACTGATTCTCTTTCATTCCTTCAAGCTCCTTATTCTGACCACACCCGCCAAGCTTCTTCTAGCAATAAACCTATGGGGTCACCATTGTCCAACCTGTCCCTGCCACAGAAGTGGTGTGGTCCCCTCGGCTCAAGGGATTCTCCCAGAGCGCACTTCAAGTTCAACTTCTCAGGCTGAGTTACTTGCTAATTAGAGGCAGAGCTTTTCTTAGTAGTGGAAAGATAATCTGTCATGCCCATTATTGCTGGCTTTGGTGGCCTGTTGCATTAAGCAATAGAGTTTCTGCGCTGGGTCCACTTATTTTGAAGATTCAGTGACCAATCCTTGTTCTTGTAGGCTACTGTAAAAAATGTAATAGGCATATTTGCAGAGGAATCCATGGAGCTTTAGCTACACAGTGCTCATTAATTTCAGCAGAACATTCAAGACCTTATCCTCTTACCCTGTTATGTCTGGTTTAAGGTACCTTTAGAAACATTGACTTTTTTAGACTTTCATATTATACATTTACTTTCTAGAACAGTTTGCTACCTTGTCTATGAATGCATCACAAGGATAAAATTGGAACACGAGTTTGTTTGATAAGGTACTTCATTATCATCTTGAGTAAACAATCATAAACATTCTGGAAGCACTTAAAAATTATGCCATTCTGAAATGAAAATAATCTTGTTTCAAAGGGAATTTCTCCATGTCTGAATTTTGTAAATTCTCATGGCTGTGGAGCCTAAAGGAAGGCTTATGTGAGCTTCTTCACCAATAGTGCACAGGGAAGATTTCAAATGCTTGACTGTTGTCTCATTTGCATATTTAAGCTACTTCTTCAGAGCAAGAAAAATAATAGAGAAATTACCCAGTGGTACAGAATGCAGCCTCTCTCTGATTTAGTGGTTCTATTACTGTTGTGATTCATGGTTGATTTGTACAAAAGAAATTAGGTTATATATTACTATTAGGAGATTAACTTTTCATGAATTTAATAAATGCTCTCATGGCTACTTTGAAATCTAATTCCCTGGCCTAAAATGTCACCAATGTCTGCTTGTTTTAGGTAAACCAATTTATTTCAGTTTAGTAATGCTAGCAGAATATGTTAGTTGAGATTCATTTTGAGAGGAGTCACTGCCCTTTTCTTTCACCCTGTGTCCCCCACTTTCCATAAATGTAAAATGCTACAATGTTAGAATGATACAGGAAAAAAGCTGTTAGCTGATCTCATGCAAGAGAGAATGACGTACTAGTTTACATTAGGAGTGGAAATGTCAGGTTCTTGAGGATAAGCCTATTGGATGTACATAAAAAAAGTTAATTTATGGTATTATGTATAGCCAGTAGTCATATTCTAAGAACTTGGGTATACGATCATTGTACTACTCTCCATGGCATAAAATGATTTTCCTAAAGGCCCTCAGCAGTGTTCAATGCAGACTTAGAATGGGTAATATTAGAGGTTTTATTCAATTGTGGTAAATATAAATGCATAATATTATTTTCTCTCTAACTCAGATTCAAATTTACCCATTTTACAGATGAAACAATGATGTCTTGCTGCATTAGGGTATAAATCTGGTTCTTTTTTTCTCCCTGCACAAACATCAGAAGGGTTCAGAGTTCTATACTTAAGATCCATCCCGAACCCTCACCCCACAGCCTTTCCCTAAAAAAATTGTATAGTGAAATTCTATGCACCACTTCATGTCAGTGTTCTGCTCCTGCCCCAGCCCAGCATCATTTTGGTCTTAGCACCTCGGAGCGGCTGAAGCCATGGTCAACCTGAGATCAGAAATGGAGGATTTCTCCTCTCAGAAGCCTTGGATACCTCTTCTCAAGATGCCTGATGCATCATTGCCACTGAGACACAGCAGCTTCTGGTGAACAGCATTAGCGGTAAAAGCAACCCTGTGGATAATTTTCTTCTTCCTCTGTTTCTGGTACAGGTAATCTTCTTCCCTGCCCCCCCTTTGCTGAAGAGTAGTGGGAATAAGGAGGAGGGAGAGGGCTTCTTCTCTCAAATCCTGTGTTTTGGCGCCTGGAACACTTGTGAAGGGGCTGGGGGAGCAGGATGAATCCTTCTCAGGCCAAGGAGAAGAGGGATTTAGGCTAGAGCTGAACCTAAATCAGAAATCTGCTAAATGCTGAACTGTTATTTAAAAGAAGACTGGAGTCATTTATAGGTTTTCAATTAAAAAAAAAAGGAGGAAAACCCTTATTTGTTTCTTGAAATAAATGACTTGCGTATCAAATGTCAGGCAATAGCCAACTGAGCTCTGAAGGGAATTCAAAACCATGAAGAAATTTGTCTATGCTAAAATGGTTCATTGTGGTCAAACTTAAAGGCCCAGCCATGTCTCAATGTGTTGACCTTTTAAAATCGCTAGTTCTGGCTGATGGTGGCAAGTCACAGGCCAGATCTTTCATTTTGCTGTGTCTGAGGAGAACCTGGTCAAAGCCTAGTTTGCCTCACACTGATGTGTTTCGAAGCTTCTCATTGCTCACCAACTCCAACACTGAAGCTTGTGCTTCTCTGCCTCGCTCCCCTCATCCTGTTTCCCTGACAGCACTGGAAGCCTCAGAGGAGAGGTGAGATTAGTCCCTACAACGGCCTGACCCTGACTGCAAAATCATAAATCTGTGTATGTCATGTTGTAGTCTACATTTACATAAATGTTCTTCTTGAGTTATTAAAAAAATGCAGAGTGCTTTCTTCTTTTTAAAAAAGCTTTCTGTGACAATTCCTTCCAGAAGGACTTTTCATCCTTTAGGACGATACACATTTCCCTAACCTGCATTTTTTTGTGCTAGTCGTATCGTATTTCAGACATTCCCTTCCCAAGTGGTATTTCATCTCTAAATGATCTTTGAGCTACTACCTGAACCACTCTCAAAATCCATTCTCTGAACCGTCTTTATTACACTGCCTAAAAGATGTATGCAATGCATTGGGATCACTCATTATTGATTTACTCCTAAATTACTTTGATGAGATGAGGAACCATAAACTTGAGCATATAACTCACTTTCTTAATGGTATATTATTGCTATTATCCTCATGTCTATACACTTTCTATATGCATTTTGCCTAAAATTGCTGGCTTATTTTTGTTTTGAAACGGGCAATTGTCTGAAGCAAAGGCAGTGTTTTCCTGTGTCATGCAACAGCAAATGCAGTTGTCATTTGATCCTTCTTAGGACAATGGAAACGTCTTCTGGAAAATATTACATGCTCTCATTGAGGTTTAGTTTGCAATATTTTGGACTGGTTTGTCAAGATGAAACTTCAGGTGATAATTTTTTTGACCTACAGTCCTGTTCAAAATGAAATCTAGTGTTCTAAAATGATAATGTTCCTCCTAAACTGGTTTCATGTTTATTTTTATGTTTTTCATGGGCTGGAGATTTGTTGATTGATTACTTTTTGCTAAAGGTGTCATTAAAAAAAAATTACATTTTCCATATGTTAGTATGAAAAAGTAACTTGGAACATTTATTCATGTAATTATGCCGATCCTGAATTCTATCCAACAGTAATTTAGAAAATTTTAAAAGCTGCAAGTTTGCGGCCTTTGATTGGTAATATCACATGAATTTTAAAATTGCTCAGACATTCTTTTTTCCAATAACTGAGCTGATGGCATAATCTGAACAGGACTTGATCATGGTCAATGCCTGTGAGCTGACTTGCTTGTCTAAAGACCTTATTGGGAAGCTTTGCAAAGATCAGCAGATGAAATTCAAAGGATTTAAAAGCAAAGGCTAGAAGTAAGAGAAGTTTGTGGGAAAGCAAATGCTCTTCTTTTCAAAAAATCCTCATCTGGACTGTCTTGGAGAGCAGGAGCACAATCTTGCAGTCCCATAGCTCTGTGCCACCACCATGAGTGTTTTGACCCCTAAAGCTGCCCCAGCGTTTACTGCACAAGAGGCCAGAAGACTCCAAGAGCACAAGCATTTATGAATCCTTGATTATCTTAAACATATTTTTTCATCTTAATTTCATGTTTATCACTTGTATTTTAGTAGGGTGAAAGATATTCCAGCTTTAATTTTAGGCCATCAGTGCATGTACATGCACATGGTCTCTGTGGTCTCCTGTAAAATGCATATTGTGAAAAGAATAAAAAAAATTTCCCAAATGAAAACAGTTCTGAAAGCAGAGCCTCAGAAACCTTAACATTTGGACTCAATATTGGAACATCTAGAAGTCTTAGAACCCTATGGAGTAAACTTTTACCAAAGAGCAGTCTTCTCAGAAGGAAGCTTAATAGCCTGAGACTGTGGTTCAGATAACAGATAACTCAGCTTTGCTGCTGAGTGAATGCACTTTAAATCACTCCAGCTTCACCTGGGATTTCAGGAGAATTGATTGTTACTTTCTAGAATTTAGACAGATTATTTCTTGAAGTAATTTTGTTGATTTAATTCTTTCTGTAATTGACTCAATTCTTTGCTGAGATTAGACCCTTAATTTGATTTTAAACTTGGCAGCAGCTAAAGTTATTCACAATTAAAATATAGTAGCATTTTCTTGGGTTTTTTGGGGGGTATTTTTGTGGTTATTTGGTTTCAATTATTTTAATAACATTCATATGAAGAAATAAAATTAGATTTCTTTCAGTAAGTAATGTGGGTCTTAAATCCTCTGTGACTAGCTTTGCTTTGTTAGTCCTTGATTCATAGACACAAGATAATATAATTGCTAGCTTTATATTGGCTTGAAGTTTCATATTTTGGGCATATTTGGAAAGATATTTATAAATAATGTTTCTGTTGAACTGGAGTCTATGGAAGGAAATACAAGCACTGTACTGGTGATGTGATTGTACAACAGATTCATACAGGCCAAATTTTGTAGCAGGTGAAAGCATTCCTTCTGCTTGAATCCATTCTGCCTCTATTTTAAGCTAGTTTTAATCTTATTAACTGATTCCCATCCATCCTTTTTTATGTACTATTAAATATGAGCATCAGAGTAGCAGTTGTATCCCAGTGGTAAGAATACTTACAAATTCATGTATATTCATATTAATACTTGGAAAATAATGTTTTTCTTGTTATTTTGCTTTTGATAGGACAGATGGGGTTTAATAACTGTCTTCAATATGAAAAACAAGGGTGGAAATTTGCCACTGAGTCAGCTGATAGAGGGGAACGCCTTCTTTTTTTAATTTGCAGTACATGAGATTAACTAAATAAATATTACTCCTTACTTAATTTTGTTTAAAATTTTGATAAGGAGAAAAAAAGCTGAGAAAAGCTTGTTGGGGAAGGACCAGACTTGTGCTGTGTTTGGAGCAGAGCCATTGCTCTTGGTAGGGCAAAAGCTGAACGGTGTGTGGAGAGATCTCAGCTCTCTGCCAGTAGTAGCAGTGGTTTCAGACACAGCTTAAGGTCAGGCTCCATGGAGGATTTATACTTCATCAGTAACTTTCTTAACTCTTGTATCCTCCGTGGTCTCAGACAGGCTTGCTTTGCACAAATCAAATTGCAGCTAAGGACACACTAATAGTTTGGAGGAGGCTTTTTTTTGTTTCATGCTTGCATTTTGGAAAGTCTTTTCCTCATGAGTGGCAGATATGACACATTGACCCTAGCTTTCCTTACATAACTCCTAGTATTAATAAGAATTTTAGATGCATAAAAAGGACATGGAAAAGGTCTTACTCTTTGTTCTGTATTTTGTCTGTTTCAGGGGAACAGCAATATCAGAAACAGACAACATTATGAAACAGTTCGAGCTGCTTAGTGGTGTAGGTTAATAGAGATGCAGACCGTGACTATGATCTTGCAGTCTTTCTTCTTTGTTTCTATGTAAGTACATTTTCAGTTTCAGCTACATCTTTGAATGATATGTTTTCCAGTATTAAATACCTCTTTTGCATTTCAATATTTCAATACTGTTTTAATTCTTCCCTCCATCGCTTAGTGTTTTGTTTTCATGACCATCTTGTTCTGTCGTTCCACTCCATTGACAGGATGGTAAGATTTTTCTTAGCAAGAAGCGAGAAACAACTTGCAAATCCCGCTGATTTTAATCAAAACATATTTAGTCTGTTCCAGAAGAGATGGTGCCTGGCTGCTTCCAGAAAATACCCACTTTCTCTTTGTAGTCCATTCAGAGTTCTTGTTTGAATTAAGTTATTATTGTGTGCTTTTGGAAAAAAAATCTTTTTTTCCAATGAAGGCCTAATGTTATTGAGTATTTAAAGACCTGTTTAATCTTCCAGCCAGCAAGGGGGTTTGTCCTTTTGACCAGAAATATTGAAATCTGCAGAAAGCCTGGCGCAAAAGCCATTTTTAAAAAAAATGTTAATTATTTTTCTGGAGCGTATTTAAGCCTACAGCTTATTCTGTCTCAGAGAATTAACAGTTTGGAAAGCCTTTTCATTAAGCAACCCCAGGAGACTCTGTATTCTCTCTAAAACTGCAGAACCATGGAAGAAAGATTTGTCTCTACCTTTGATTGATCTCCAGTGCTGTTCACTTATTATACGCCTCTGCTAAATGTGTGCAGTTCAGGGCAAGGTTACTCCCTGATAAGAAAGAAATTCAGGCACCGTGGATGTGTGAATATTTATGTCTGCAGTTCCTTTACACATGCTGCTTAAGATCGACTGTGGTTCAAAAAACCCGTGACATCTGGTTTTTGCAATAGGGCATGTTTATAAAAGTGCTAATTTCTAACTCCTCGAAACATTCTGGCCTTTACCACTGGCCTTTGGCAGCTTCTTCCTCTCCTTTCTTAAATAATCAGCTATGTTAATGTTTTATTGTCTGCTTCTTTATTGTTTTCTTTATTGAAAGCAATACTTGCAGCATTACCTATTCAATCTTTCAGTTGACATTCAAAGTCTTGTTTCCAAGTGACTGCAAGTTGGCCACCTCTTAATTCCTTTCCTTACAGCCAAGCCAGCATCCCAGCTCTTGTCTGGTTTGAACTGGATCAGGTGATGGTTATTAGGGCTGAAAAACCATGGAGTCCTGCAAGAGAGTATTTTGCTGTTGTTCTGCCACCTCATATCTATTTCTTATAATTTTTTTTTCTTGTACAATATTTTGACTGCTGATTGCGTCTTTCTCCAACAGATAAAAAGTTCACAAGATGTACTGGAGAACAGTGCTGAAAGATTTTCTGCACAGTTGTTACATTCACAGGCTGTTTACTACACCTTTCTGCGCCTGAAAACTGCTTGGGCACCCTGTTTCATGGAATGCTTCTGGCTGCCTCAGATCTTCAAGCTTCCATGGACCTCATTTTGCTTTCAGGCATCTCCTTCATGCAACGACTAGCACTGGAAGCTCCTGCCTATTTCAAGTCACCCTGGTTCTGCGATCAGCCCCACTTCACCTTGCTCAGGCTTGGGGGCTCAGCATAACATTTCTAACCTGGGCGATGCGCTGGGTCAGAGACGCAAAGCTGTGTTTGGGACCAAGCAGCCTGATTTGGGGCTCACTGGGCAGAAGCCGACACATACTGAATCTAACCTGCATCTCTTCTTTCTAAACATTGGATCAGGCCCTTAGAAACTGCCTCCTCAGCCTTCTCTCAGTGATTCTCTTTCCTAATGCATCCATCATGATTTTTTAAATTGGTTAATTAACTTATCCACTGAGCATGAACTCAGCCTCCTGCAGCTGGCAGCATTAGGCATTCTTTAGATGTGATGCAACTTTAAATACTGTCTCTGATTATTTTAATCGTGCAGTAGCAGAGTTACATTGTGTATCCCTTGTTAGACCTTTGATGAACTATGGGTGTCCATTAGTCTACTATCTAGCTGCTTGTCACTTATGTTTCTCAAGTTCCCCATTGCTTCTGTGGCACAGCTACTATAATTAGATGTACTATTTTTCAGATTTGAAGCACATTAACTCTGCATGGTTAAGCAAAAATGGCTTAAAATCTTTAATAAGATATATTTTTTCAGAATTCCTCTTATAAGGGACCCTGCACGGCCATTGATTCATTCAGTTAATTAAATAAATTCAATAGTTAATTAATTTTCAACAAAGATGAAATATTGCCAGCTTTTTTTAGAGAGCAGAGAACACTGCTTTGGAACAACTCCAAAGAAATCTATGAACTCACCTTTTCTCTTCTGCTATTGTGAGATGAAGAGCCTGGGAGAAAAGTGGTTTTGTTACTTTAATACCTAAAATTACACAAGTCCACACCCTCAGAACAACCAACTCAAAATAAAAAGGATCACTAAACAAAAGTATGACTTTTTTTAGTTCCTTTCCAGCTCATATACACATATCTATGCATATATGCTGGGCTCTGTGTTGTACATGAGTATATATAGTTATGTATACACACACATGTCATTGATCTTGGAAAGCTTCATCAGCATGGAGTATTTTATTCTATGAAGTAAATACAGGTGACAATGTGTATCATAGGTCTTTTTCTGGAGAGGCATATGTGATCCTCTGGCAAAAACTGCTCTGATCTCAGTGCAGGTTAGTCTCTCATGCTGGGTGGGATTGATTCCCTTTGCTGCCTGTACAGTGCACTCACTAAGGAAGGGCAGGCAGCTTCTGGGCTGGGTTCTTTAGGTCTCAGCATATTTATTTGCTTCTCGCCTGAGAAGGATGTGTCTTAAACTTTCTTTTGTCTTTCCCCCTTTTCTCACCTCAAATTATGCTTCATTCATTCTCAGTGCTTTGTTATATTTTGCTGGATCTTCTATACGTTATTCTTTCTGCATTCTAAACTTCTTTCTTCATAGCCCTAAACTTTTTGAAGATTAATAGTGTTCACTGGAATATTAAAATCATTATTTCTGTGATTTCTTGGTTTTCTGGCTTAGAGGACTATAGCTTGACTTTTTTGTGTTTGGCTTTCAAAATACGGTTAGTAATGGACATCATTTTCTGAAGAAATAACTTAGCTATGAGTTAAAATAACGTTTGTGCTTGTGACACCGAGGAACTACAATCATACAGCAAACTCAAACTTTAGAAGTGCAAAAATTCCTGACAGCTCAGGTTTCACTACAATCAAAAGGAGATGTGCAAGCTATAAACAAACAAACAAAAGAATTGCGAAAAGACTATCAACATTAGCACAAATTAGAAAAGCAGTGAACTCTAGCTAATTTAGAATAGCCTGAATACTGTGACTCTGAATACAGTGCAAATACATGATAACGCCAATGTATCAGTGAGTACAGTTGAACCTAAGCTATTTTGAAAACCTGTAATATCTTGCAGTAATGAAACTGTTGGCCCAAAGACCTCCTGTGGAAATGAACCCATTCACTGCATTGCATTGGCTATGCAAAATTCTGTCACCAGGGCACAATGCTACCAGGTCTTCAACTTATTTCCTTCAGAACTGATACTTTAAGATCTAAGACCACAATCCTGTCAGAAGATGTTTTCAACTGGCTCCTGAGGCTGTGCGGAGTGCTATGGTCACTACTGGATCTCTAAGTTAATGCTTGCTTGCATATGCCAGAGAGCAGAAGTGAGATCTATTTCTTTCTCCCTTTCAGTGAAATGTTGCTACTGTTGTTTCAGTTGTGATTTTCCTTGTAGCTGTGTGCAAGGATGTAAATGAAGGATAGTTAGTTGGAAAACTTATTTTTTAATGATAAACTGTGATCAAAATACTAGTAAACATTTGCCCAAAATACGTTTCTCTTTTCCTAAGTGATGATACTAGTGGGTGTGCTCAGGTGGTGAAATCACAAGAAAGGAAGAAAAAGTAGTTAGGTCACAGGTGTTTGAATTTTTTTTTCCTGTGGATGAGAGTTAAGTCCTGTAACATGTCAAAAATAATTTAAGTAGGGGAAAATGAAATAGTAAAAAAGAACTTGAGGAAGAAAAAATTCTCTCTGATGAAAACTCTTCCACCATCATGAAAAGTAATGTTTTTTTCTTTTGCATGTATGAATAGTGAGTCTTTTTGAGCATTGTGGTTGGAGGCACGAACATACAGCTGCAAATTACAAACACTTATGAGCAAGCTGTGCTTTGAAAGCAGCTGACTGACCCCCTTGAGGCTCCCTAATGTTCAAAAATGGAAAGGCAGAGAAGTGTTAAATGCTCAGAGTATGATATGTGTATTTCAGGCTGCTGGAGGGGAGGTGTCAGTGTTTGATATTACTTGTTATTTGAGTGTAATCAAAGATGTTTGCATAGAGTATGGGTAGCTTAGAAACCACTCTAACAGGACAAACCTAAAAGGAAAACTTTACTCCCATTGGGTTGTGGAATGCTTTCAGCTGCTTTGCAGAGACGATGACACTGCCTTAGCTGCCTTCTAGGGGCAATCCTCGATGCCAGCTCTGCACCAATACAGCTGCAGTTAAGCGTAATCAGTTGAGCACACTTGTGCTTATCTAAGATGTGTATTTAAATGGAAGTGGTTTAGGCAGAGTCCACTGCAAGGGCTGACTTTTCCAGCATGGGTTTCATCTTTCTGCAGAATGACACCACCTTTGTGTGAGAAAAATAGTATCCATTAAAGCTGAGTGCTGCTGCTGGGCTGGACTTGTGACCTTCAGTTGCTTGGCAAAATGGGTGCAGAATTCATCTGTAGCTAATATTGCTAAGTTTTACTTTTTTTAAAAAATGCAATAGGAATTTTTTTTCTGAGCTGATGGAGGCTCCATTTATCCAGAACATGGCTTCATGCTGCAGTGTCTGGCTTTTGTCTGTAAAATTTTGTTTGTTTTTTTTTTTTAATTTGCAAGACCAGAATTAATTTATCCTTGCAGAAATGTGTCATAAGACCGCTTTGTCAAATTCTCTATCATAATACTTGGAAGAGCAAAACATGATATGATGCCATTCTAATAAATTATGAATGTGTATTAGACTCTTCATTACGTGCACCAAACATTTTATGAGCATGGAAAGAATTTGGCTCTGTACTTGTAACAAGCTAGTGTATACTTTAGGGATATTTTTATTGAGTTTAAATCCAGGAGTATAAGATATGATTCTGTGAAATCAGACACTAAATAGTCATGTGAAGCGAAACTGTCTTCTTCCTGGGCAGAGAAATCGAGCAGTAATAATGCATCTGCGAGTCATAGAAATAAAATGAGCTTGAAGGACCCTTAATGCACACTTATTTTCTCGTCTTTATTCTGTTTCTGCTCCCAGGATTCTGGTTTTGCAATAGCAGAGGCTGGAAGCATTCTTGTTTGGGCACAAGATGAATACTAACAGTCATCTTCATCCTGGGGTACTTTTTCACAAAAACATGAATTGCAATAAGTACTATGACTCGTTTAAAATAACGTTATTGACTCCATGGACTATAGAACATGTAAAATTTGGTGAGACACTATATTGTCATGTCTTTTTGCACTTAGACTCTTTTAAAATGTTCTTTAAAGCTTATCTGTCTTGTGTTGTCCACAAATTCATTTATGTCTTTTCTATCTCAGGTCAAATATTTTGCGGTAGTCATTAATTAGAAACTGTATGTTAAGCTCTGGGGACTTTGTGAGTGGTTTTTGGAGCAGATTCAGCAGTACCTTAACATGGTTAATTAAATAAAGACTAATCTGAAAGCCAGAAGATTCTGAATCTATTTTGTTCCCTTCCAGTGTGCTTGTTTATTTGGTTTTATTTTTAAATACATGCAACTGAAGCTCTGGGCTTATGTACAAAAATTCTAAAAGGATTAGGACTGCAGCTTGGATACCATAGTGATAAGGGTAGTATGACTGTGTGCAGGGACAGATCCCACCACCTACACTAGGATGTGCTCATTTTCTCTCAGATCTCAGTTGTTTTCGCAGGGACGGCTTGGAAAAAACTTTGCACTTGCTTCCAACGCTTGCAGAAAGTTTCTCCTGGGACTGTGGAACATAAAGGTTTCAGAGAGGGGGGAGGATTTGTTGAAAGCATGCTCTGTCCCACCCCAGCTCAAGTGTTCTGCTGGGTCATCAGCTGTGCACTGTTGCAAGAAACATGGGAAGAAATAGCCTGCTGCTGCTGGGAGATGGACTGGATTAACCCACAGTGCTGAGTGCCACTGGTAGTTTTGATCACTTCTGAGGCCACATACAGTTCGGTTCTCAAACGAAGGTATTAACCTGGCATTGCATAGTTAGACCTAACTGCAGAAGCCTGTGCAGGTGGTGGGCTTTGGGGACAATGATGTCTGCTACCTCTATGCTGATTTTACTTTCGTAGTTGAAAATTTTTAACAGCAACAAATTCATTTAGGCTTTTGGCCCTATGTCTTAGGCTTATGGCATTGGGAAGGGGTTGGTGGGGGGTGGGGTGGAGGAGAACTGTCCTCTGAGCCACCAGCTGAACTACTGAAGGTCTGATTATGCAGCACAGGGACTGGAAGATTTTTGACTTTCAAAGTTAAGACTCTGCCTTTTATGCTCTATTAATTATATCATTGCAGACTGTCTTATTGGTAAAAATATGAGGCCAGCACCAAAACCTGCTAAGCCAAATTGAATCCTCCTGTTGAAGTATAATCCAGACTGCAACATAAACCCAGGATTTTACCAGATCAGATAAAAAGATTTGCCATGTGTATGTTCCATATAAACTCCTCATGATTGAAAGTCTAAAAGCATATGTATTGGGCAGAATTTCAGCTCTGTGGGGGAAGAGAAACAGAAGGAAGGGAATTGAGATTGTGTGGATGGATGGGTAGTTATCCACTCACTCTGACATGGCAATTTTGGTATAAAATGGTGATTTGGGTTAGTAGTTTTTCCATCCTTCCCTCCATCTCTCTCTCTCTTTCTCTCTCTCTTTCTCTCTCTCTTTCTCTCTCTCTTTCTCTCTCTCTTTCTCTCTCTCTTCTTCTCTCTCTCTTTCTCTCTCTCTTTCTCTCTCTCTCTTTCTCTCTCTCTCTTTCTCTCTCTCTCTCTCTCTCTCTTTCTCTCTCTCTTTCTCTCTCTCTCTCTCTCTCTCTTTCTCTCTCTCTTTCTCTCTCCCTCCCTCTCCCCCCTCCCTCTCACTCCCTCTTTCTCTCTCTCTCTCTCTCTCTCTCTCTCTCTCCCTCTCTCTCTTTCCTTAATCCAGAGACCATTTTTCTTATCTCTGTATTCTTATTCTCAGCTGTTGCATTTGGAACCTCATTTGAAAAACAGAACAAAGTTGAACAGGTTTCCTAGTAGCAGTTAAGGGTTAATTGAATCGTTATCCATGTGATCTGGCTTAGAGGTTCAAACAGAGGAATATGCCTTAGCTATTTGGAGATCTGGGGGGGAAAAACTATCTGGAAGTCTCCTTTCAAAAGCTCCGCCTTTATGCTGTGCAAGTAGTGGATTGGCTTATGCAACTATAAAAAAACAAGTGGAGGATTTTTATTTGTATGGCAGCAACACAAAATTAGATTTCCGTTCTCTCCAGTCTGTACTATTCTTACTATATCTTTATAAGACCTATAGAGAGATGTGTTTTGAAGCTGGAAGTCAGATGTCTGTTTATAGAGTCTCAGCCTCTTGAGGAAGCTCACTTACGGTAGGAATCACAGGAAGGAAGGCTGTCAAGAGCTTTCCCATTGATTTCCACAAGGTGCCTCGATGCATTTCAGTGGCGCCAGCAGGAGATTCCCCAAAGGGGCAGAAACATTTTGTCAAATGCTTTTGAATCTCAAAGGCCCAATTTTGATTGTCAAGGAATGTCCTTACTGAAACCATTCTGGTGCATTTGCACCTTGAAACATGCACCCCACTGCTACCACATTTCAACAGATGCACAGAAGCGATCATCTTTCAGGTGAAGGTTATAGCAACATCACTGGGCTTTTAGCCCAAAGGGCAAGAGTAGCACAGCTGGACTGAAACAAAATTTGGATACCTGCGGTTCTCTCCCAGGTTTTACTACATTCCTGGGAAGACTTGCTGTCATCCATTTGGGCAGAACATAAACATGCTTAATTAATACTGAATTGGCAACAGCCCATATTTCATTTCAGTATAAGTTCTGTTTATGTGCAGCCACCTGAGGACTTCTGAAAAGCTGTTTAGCTGTAAGAAATCTTGGAGACTATACAAGTGAGGTTGCTGGAAGATGAACTTTCTCTCTTAGGTTATTAATAACGCGTTTCCTGGGTTGTGATTTCTCTTCCATGATGAGCAGGTGCCTTGATCCACCCCACTCACTGCAACTACAAGGAATACTGTGTCAGAAGTGCTCTGTTTCCTGAGATTTGGCTTTCGTGCCTCTCATTGGAAAGGTGGCAGAGTTCAGCTCTTGCCATCCCTCCCACCTCAGCTTTTCTGCTTTTCCTGTGAGGCAAAGGAATAAATACCAGCTGGTGAAACTTAATATATCAGAGGGTTTAATGGGCTGTAAAACAACTCTTTCACTCCAAAAAGTTCCTAGACATATGTACAGAGAGCTCAGGGTGTCAGTACAATGAACAAAATGTTAGGAAGCCCATGTATAAGACAGGGAGCAATGAACATGTTTTCCCATGTTCTTAAAGGAATCAGTATAGTGATCAGATCTCAGTTATTCTGAATGACCCTGGCCCCTCTAACTCCACAGGATGTTTAAGAAATGAAGTGTGTCCAGGAAAACACCCAGAGCTTGGGACAGAAAGGCTGAATTTCAAAGTTTCCCTTGATTTAAGTTCAGCTCAGGGTCCTTTATAGTCCTGGCATTCCTGTGTCTGGTTGTGAGGTTAAAGTTGCTTCCTTTCTAAAGAAAAGAGAGGGTGGCCACAATAATGCCCTGTATAGACAAAATCACAATGAGACCTCAAGGGGAGGAGGTGTGTACCAGACCAAACATAAGCAGTAAAATTTTATACCAATCAAAAATGACAGGGGTGATTTGCCCTTTAATAATTAAGATGCAGACCATCCATATCAATACAGCATAACAGAGAGATCTATTCCAAAGAATTAATCCTGTACAGCTGGTTGCTTTCACTGCAGTCACAGATAACCTGAAGACAGCTCTGCTTCAGCTAACAATATTGGGCAACCACAATAGGTTGTTACACAAGTCTGTACATTTTCAAGCTATGTCCTAAAACTGGTTCTACCCTGCTCTCCAAAGTGCATTTGTTTAGTGATCAGTAGCTGACCATTTGTGATTTGTATTCACACCCATGAGGTCTCCTGTAGTTTTGACATCTGTCATCTTGTACTCTCAGGGGTCTCTGTTGCCCTTCTCTGGTCTTCCTCAGCAGCCTTTAACATGTCACTGTTAGGTAACACAATTATTGCTTTATTAGTGCAGCCTGGTCCCTGTATAAATACAATGGTCCATTAGATGATACAGATAAATGGCAATATCATCGCCTTGGTAAAAAATTGTTTTACCACATTAGTTTGTGGCAGGATAGTGTTACTACCAATAATAAGGAAAGTTAAGAGGAGACATCAGATATCTGTATAAAGTCAATGACTGTTTAGAGATTTCAACTTTGGAAGGACAGTAAAGAAATATGGAAGGTTAAATCACCTCAGTGGTTAAGCCAAAACTTCTAGAGATTGGGAAATGACCTAATGTTAAAATGGGCAGTTTACAGCACACTCTTTGAAGCACATAATAGCATCTCCTGAAAGGCAGCCAGTATGGCTTTCTGGTTATAACTCAGGTCTGGCAGTACTTGAGGCAGGCGCTGCTGTGCTCCAATGGTGTCTGCTGGAGTAGCTCATCTGAGGTCTCCTTCCAGGGTCTCCTGTTGCTTTGATGTAGGGGAGGGAATAGCAGCCAGCCTGAGGAGGATGCCTGAGTTTAACCAAAGAGAGAGAGCTACAAGGAGGTTTAACCTGTCTGTAAGCAGCTATATGGCAAATAAAGGCTTGGCAATACTCTCCAGTCTAGAAGACCGAGGTATTAAACAAAAATCCATTAGCTGGGAAGAGATGCCAGACACAGCCACATCAAAAAAGGCCAGACACTCTAAAAACGGCAGCAGTCAGTCATTGGAGCACTTTGCGAAGTGGTGGATTCTCCATCCTTGCACAGAGATTGGAAGTGTATTCCTTGAAAAGTTACTTTTATTCACTCAACTGTTAACTGAGGATCTTGCTTTATTTAGTATAGAAAAAGCAATCCCAGTTGCCCCCTCCAGGTTTGGGACTTCTACCTGCTGCTTTGACTCTGTGACTTCTCAGTAAAATTCAGGTAGGCAGAAAATCTGACCTTTAATTTCATTTCTCCTCTCCAGGAAGCAGGCTTCACTGACCCCTGGTGCTGGGCAGACACAGACATCTTTAAACTTGGGAAGCAGGAGGTCTTAAACTGAGCTTTCCTTCACACATTTTTAGGGCCAGGCTCTCTGCACTATTTTACTTGTTTGTCTGTAAGGAGAGAACAGATACGCAAAGCTTTAAGCCTACAGCTAACTCTGCCTTTCTCCATCACAGGGAAACAAAGATGTAGCTCAACATGTTTGTTGTAGAAACTGTTCTGTACATAAAGTCCAGTGAAAATGCTGCTGGTATGGCTTGGGTAAGGGATTTGCCCTTCGGCTCTCCATCTGCACCAAAGGGAATTTGCATGGGTTGTGTAATGTTGCGGTGAAAGTTTTATTAGGGATGTGTATTTGCTGCTGACTTCTGCTGTTTGATGTGTCGGTCTTCGTGCTGTGCTGCCAGACTGAGGAGGCAGCAGGCAGCACCTGAAAAAAAAAAGGTACAAAGAGGAAAGTGGGGTCATCAGGGAACCATTTCTTTTGCTGGCAGGGGTCTGAGAAGATAGTTAAACATAGAATAGAAACTGTGTGTGGAGACTGGAATATATAGTGCCCAGCCTAGAAGAGGTGTTTGGCTCCCTGTTTGCAGAGCTGGCAAATAGTGCTGTCAGACCACGGGGTGGCAATATTTAGACTCAGTGTGCAGAAGTTACCCATTTGAGGGAGGCAAGGTGTGCTCAGTATGCGGAGGCGATAGAAACAAAATGACTTTGGTTACTCTCCCAGTTAATACTTCATGTTCTTTATAGTATTTCACAAAAGACTATCACCCCGCTCTGTTGAAAGCAGCAGCATGTCCAAGAATGTAAGTTGTATCCTTTATGGACTTCTTTCTTCCAAGCAAAGTCTATACTCATATTTATCTATTATATACTGTATCTTCTCCACAAAGAAAACAAGCCACCTTTGGGTAAAAATAACTTTATGTACTGATTCCTATGAAAAAATGATATTTGATAGCAGAGTCAAAACTCCTGGACAGACTTAAAAAATCTTTCTGTCTTAAAATGTACTTTTTTTTTCCTATGTAATGCCAGAGTTTGGAGAAACTGGTATACCAGTGGTAAAAATCATGTTTTTCCTAATAATGCCATTCTGATAGTAAATAGGAGCAGGACAAGAAAGCGAGTGCTGCCTCTTCTTAAATCACCTTTAAGAGTACAGATCAAACTCTAAAGTCCCTTTTTGTGTTAACCTTTGATTTTGGCAAACCTAATGCCCATTGGTTAATTTTTGTTGATATAAAAAATGAGGGTGCAAGTAGGCTACAGTCATGTTTAGTTTTGCTGTCTAGCCTACATAGACATTACTGCAATCTGGATGAAGGAAGGGTGCCTATAGCTATAAGTACCCTGACAGCTTTATTTCCATCCTGAAACATGTGAATGTTTGCCTGTGCTCACATACCTGAGGGAAGAACTTAGTGTTACTTAATAAAGGCCAAAGGTTTTATGAGTTATTCAGTCTTCAAACAGTCTTTCATGCAGTGGAGAATAAAATAAATATTCTACTAAGCTAAACAGTGGAGAAGTTATTGTGGATGGTGACAGAGTTGAATTGCGCTGTAAAAAAAGCAGTATATAAGCAGAGGCTCATATATTTTTCTTTATGTGTTTGGTCTTTCTTCCCTTAGTTAGAACACTGCCACAGGTCCAGGGTTCCACCTGAGGATGAAAGGTCAGCTCTCAGCTGGCTGGCTACCTTGAGCATCCCTGAATATTCAGCATCCTATGAGAACATAACACAGTTACTGAATTGGAAAGATGACCTGTTTCTTAAACCTGTAAGTTTATATCTGAAAGCTGGTGAACTATCTGAGTTTCATCAGAAATCTGTCTAATTGTGACTGGCATTATGAAGGCTAGTGACTGTTTTTTTTTCTCTTGTGAGATTCTATAAAGTGCCTGCTGCTTTAGAGAAGCATTGTGTGTTAACAAAGTAATAAAAAACCTGATATATACATTGAATAGGCTACTTCATTCAAGAATTCCATTTAAAAAAAGTGGAAGAGTTGGAACAATGGGACATAAATGCAGCCTGACATGATAGAGAACTACACATTGGTGAGAAATTACTTGGGATCTCACTTCTGCTGTTTAAAACGACCAGCACAGCATTTCTTCAGCAGCCATTACCCTGACAAGAACTAATACACTGAGTTTCCACTAGAATTTATTATGTGAATTTACAGAAGAACAGTTCTTATGTAATTTGACTTAAAACTTTACACTCCCACAATTTTGCTGGCTTGCTATTGAACTAGCAGAGCAAGAATTTAATAAAAAAGGCTTTCAGGCTGAACACTAAAGGCACAGTTAAAATTGAATTAAGCCCTGCAATGAGGACACTCATTAGCTAGGGTATAAGGGCACTCAGTAGGTAATATTAACTTAAATTGAAATAATATGAAAGTCTCTCAAGGACCCAGTTATCTAGACATCCATGGAAGACCTTGGGTCAGTATCTCCAGTGTGGAGTGCACACTGCTCTGGGAGTGTGATCTGGTTGTCCAACCAGAGACACCACTGCTCAAGAGGGATTCCTCCAGTGGCAGAGGCGAAAAAGAAATGCTACTGTGTCAGAGCTCTTGCTCTTGACACAGGGAACATCTTACTTTATTGCCATTATAGGATGAGCTGTGGTTCAAACACAAAATGGATGTCTTTGACCGATGTCAACTGTGGTTACGGAGCAATTGTTTGAATCATCAGGCAGTGGGGAGATCAAGTAGCTCCATCCAGAGAGAGATGCAAAACTGATCACATTAACATGACAGACCCAGCTGTGCTTGTCACCTGCAACCTCTTTGGTCTGGGAGCCTCTGACAGCAACTCATTAAAGAGACTCAGAAATGACATCTTCAGAAGTAAGCGATCATTATTCACTCAGAGGTACCTGTTGTGCAGAGAAGGGAGGATGTAGATGCTAGAGAGGAGCCGAAATATCTGCATACCTTTTGTGGATTGGGCCTGAGGTCATCTCCACAGATCCTTTCACATTACTGCCAGTCTTTCATTGTACGTCTCTAATATCCTCTCAGCTGAGTTATTGCCATTTCTGGCTTAGAGAAATAGCCGCTGTTTTTTCACCCCTGCTGCATCTTGGCCAGCCTCTTCCAGTTGGAGGCTACTCCCTTTCCTACTTCGTTATTATTTTTATCCTTTTGTACTGTTTCTCGTTTCCATGGCTTTGACAATCTGATCATTTGCTGTGCACTGTCATGTGGCTCCTACCACACAGAAGTTCCTCAATCGCACTGCTCAGCCCCTTTAACATGTGTCTCCAGAAGTCATTACCTCACGTATCTTATTTATATTATTGTTTTGTTTCCTGTTTACAAGCAGATAAAACTTCAGTGCCCAATCTTCATAAAAGCAAATGACATAGCCTGTTTCATTTACTCTCTATACTGCTACAATCCTCCTCCTCCTCAGTTTCCAGCTGCTGTTCTGGTCCTTTGAGGCAGTAGCTGAACAGGGCAGCCTGCTCTAATTTATGCAGACGGGCTTGCTCATGATGTTTCCAGTACCAGAAGAATACAAAAGTGAGCTTCTAGACAATACTGTACTGTCTTTGTAACTGGCCCCAAGTCCTGCTGGGTCTGGCTATCAGGGTCTTGAAAAGTGTCCTTTGCATTGCTGGAATAAAAAGTAAGTCTGTGTTTCTTTGTCACAGGTTCCCCCTCATGGATCCTACTTAGCAGGAGTATTCCGTTTCTATTTCTAACTTTCATGTTTCTTTGGCACATTGGCTTTAAGGAATTCTAAGTAATTTGTGTTTAAAGAGAACCCTGGCTTTGTTTACATATAAACCTGTGAACTGAAAAATGCATTAGACGGATCTGAACAAACTTGGACCCCCTACGGAATTTCTCTTCATCTGCAATTTTAGTCTTCTTTTCCACCACCTGCAAAGAAAGTGTGTAGTCACAGCAGTGCTCAGATTCAGACAAATAGTCTACAAGGACACAAGGCAGAACTTCCAGTTCCATGGTTTCTGCAGATGTAATGAGCTTCCCCAAAGGCTTTCTTTGCTGCTGAAGAAAGTGGGCTCTGGAAAAGTCAGTACACCGGAATTTTAAATTTAGGAAGAGAGAAAGGAGTGAATTACAAATTCAATAGATGGTTCCTAGAGAACCACTCTATTTTCCATGTTGTATTTTGCTTGTAATCTCAGCCATGGTGTTATTGACAGGTTGTTACAGGGTGGTTCCATGAAGTTTCTATATATCAAAGTAAAGATGGCAAAATCTGCCAGGAATGTGAGCTCTTTAAGAAAAGGACTATATCGTGTTCAGCTCCCAACACAGCTAGGTTCTCTCCATGACCAGGATGCTAGGTAAGAGATCTGGCAACAACAAATAACAATCTCTGAACAAGGACTCACCTCATCGGTTATGTAGAAGCCAACATCAAAGTCTGGCACTTAAAAGAATCTTGTATTTAGCTGAACCTCTGCTGCCCAGGGAAAAGACTTCTAAGCAAGTTTCCATGCTCTGTTGAGCACCACTGAGTAATCACAGCGCTGAGCAGGGTCCCAGCCCCCCCCCAGTGTTTTTCAAATGTGTGCGCTTTGTGTAGCCTCAGTGTTCCTTGGTACAGAGATTAGTCTTCTGGAGAGGAAATGTTTCATTTCATCTGATATTCCATTGGTTAGACAGCTCAGATCTCTTGGTACTGAATCCTTCCTCCATCAGTGATAATTTAAATTCCCACTTATCTCTTTTGGTAGAAGATGGCAACCAAAACCACTTTATCTGGTACTCTTTTTCCCACTGACATGGATGGTGCACTTTGCCTACCACAATAGGTTTTCAGTTTTTTTTTCTGTAATTATGATACCTAAACCTGTGTAAAATATGAGGTGCAAGCTGTGCTATTGTTTCATTGATAGGGTAAGATGGAAACCAGTTCAAACTCATGCCTCAGAATATCTCTCTACTTTGATTAGGTCTAGAAAGCAAAAACAGTGCCATGCACATGTAAAATGAAGGAACTTATGCTTTATGCAGAAGGAGAAATTGAATTACAGAGCTGAACAGAATTCGTGAATGGTCAAAGATGCGAGGCACACATTTGATTTCTGAATATTGTATGGGCTGAAGCCACATCTGTGTTTTTCAGTCACTGGTATGTAAGAAGTAGAATTTGAAATACATGATAAATTTTTTTTATTGATATTCTCTATATCTGTTTTGGCCACAGTTTTTGAACAATCCTTAATGCTCATTGCTTCGAAGACTCCTCCCTGATTAGAGGCAATATTGCTGTTATGGTGGAATTGTTGTCTCTTTTTGTATTTCCCTGTTTCTCCCAACTGGAGGAGAAGTAATAGAGATGAAAAATCCGATGCAACTTTTCACACGATTATTAAGCCTTTTGTTCTTTCTGTATTTAAAACTTGTTTATGTTCCCTATGATAGTAAGAGAGATCATCATTACCGGAATTTGACTTGAGTTTTTTAGACGTTAGAAAGTGACAAGAGAAAATATCATTGGTAGTGAAAAATATGTTGAATCTCATGCATTTTGGAATAGTGCAGTGTTTGCTCAGTTTAAAGCAAGTACAGAGGTATCTTATTCTGAACAGTGATGAGTAATAATTTTCCCTGCTGCTACACAGAAATTTGCCTTTAGATTCTACCATGTCTCATCAAAGTATCTCGAAACAATAGTTTTTGGAACCAACATAACTTTGTATATAAAAACAGCAGAAGCTCTCCCAGTTCTGAAGTGGTTGGTCTTATATCAGTCAGGGATTTCAAAGAGCTTGAGTCTTCTTTTGTGGAGTCCCTCAATGAATCCTCAGAGATTATTTAAAGTGAAATGAGTTTGCAGGAATGTATGCTGAAAGAAAGCATCACATAAGATGAAACCATCGTCGAAATTCTGTATAAATTGGAGATGAAGTACACTTCTCAGGTACTCAGTCTTTCTTACAGGTTCTCCAGGTATAAAATGCAAAATGTCACTTTTATTCACGGTTGCTTATTTCTCTGTCTTCTATAGCTTTGAGCACTGTTAAATATAATATATAATATACTGTATTTTTATATTAAGTTAAAAGTTGCAAGTCTGCTGAGAAAGAACACACAAACATGGGAACAATATTCCCAGCTTCTGAAGTAAACAGTGGCACATTCAGAAATAAATTCAGACTATGGTTTCTATAGCACCAGAAATACACTATTCTCTCCTAACAGAAGAATATGGTAATCTGGCTTGCATGTCACTTGCATTCCATAAAGCATTGCTTTCATAAGTTGTAATTTCATTTTAGCTTAAAGGAAGAGCTAACCTGTACTGTTTTGTTTTATCTTTTTTCCTTCTGAATTGCCAGAAGACTTCTTTTTTTTGTTCAGAGAAGTACAATAATGGGCAAATCAACTGTTGTAGTAAAACTTCAGAAATACGCTTTAATTTCTTTGTCTTTTGTCTGAAGTCGGGAATGTTGGTGTCTACAAAAGAGCATAAATTACTTTTTTGTATAATAGCCAAGCCAGACAGGAATTCTCAGTCTTCATCTCAGTGCAACACTGATGCCAGAAAAAAATACTATGTTGCAAACCGATTCTAGAACAGCATTGCAATTATGTAGTACCTCTGGTACGTACTTTTTTAGCATTTTACCATACGGATTTTCTCAAAATTGCCTGAGGAATGAATTAATTCTAGAAATACTAAGAAACCAGCTGCCCCTACTAACTACTTGTTAAATTAGTTTCTTAGAACTACAGGATTTTTTTTTTTTGCTAGGAAGAAGTACCTTGCTGGTAATTGTGGGATCTGTCTGTAGTTATAGAATCACAGAAAGGTTTATATTGGAAGGAACCACGAAGGTCATGTAGTCCAACCCCCCTCTGCAGTGAAAAGGGACATCTTCAACTGGATCAGGTTGCTCAGAGCCCTGTCCAACCTGATCTTGAATATTTCCAGGGATGAGGCATCCACCACCTCTCTGGGCCCCCTAGTTCACAGAAAAAGCGAGTTTTGGGACCCTGGTGCTTTGTTTGTGCCTGTTCACTTCATGCCATACCTTGTGAAGTACTGTCCTTCTGAAACTGAGGTTCCATGAGCTGGCTCCTGGGATGCAGCAGGACACATTTGACTTGATCGTGGGTGTTTCTTCTGAATTAACCAGATTACATGATAGTTGTTGCTGACTTTAAGGTTTTTATATCTGCCTCATAGTGGCTCCTGGAACCACTCTTTGCCTTAAAGCATCCTATAAAAAAATTCAGCTTGTGAAAGTCTTCAAATGCATTTGAACTTGGAGGACATGTCCTTATCTAATTTGTGCTTTGCCTTATGTGGCTGATGTACTTCTCATCTTGCATGAGCAGCTTTAAAACCCAATTTAGTGTTTGCTGAACCATCACATGTCCCTGCCAGCAGACTTGTTAGTCAGTTGAGTAGTGTCCATTCTCAGGTAGACCTTAGCCTCTCAGCTACTGCCAATGAAATACATTGTTCTTTGAAGTTTACCTGGCCCACTAACTCCTCATATGAAAGTTACCCTGTGATAATGTTTATGTCAGCATTTAAATTTTTATAAGGAAAGTACTAGAAATTACTGAAATAAAAAGTGCTATCTTCTTTCCACTACATCAAAAGACCCTTCCTGCTACCTACTACAAAAGTTCTGTTTTTTTAAAATGAAGAATGGGCTGCAAGTGCCTGAGGTAAATCTCAGCAGTTGTGTGTTCCACTGTCTGCTAGTTGTTGTTTTCCTACAGGGCAACATCTTCGTAGTTTAAAACAACTGTATTGACTATCTGATATTATGATGCACAGAGGTGACTGGATATTTTCTAACTTAATAAGATCCAAAATATATGCTTAAATTTTTGATTGTTTTATAGCTGTGTGTTTGTGTGCAAACAGTTCTGCAAGTCAGATTCAGATTTGGCTTATCTGTCAAAATACAATAGTTATATTTTAAGTTTTCTGCCTAAACTGGACTATTTTGCACAGATATAATCCGGAAGAGGCAGTCATAGACCAGAATCTCATTGTGTTCTACACAAAAAAGCAAAAATTTTTTTCACCCTTCTAAGAAACTCACGATGCAACAGTTGAAAACCCTCAGTCCCAGATAGGGAAGATGGATGAAGAGACAATAAATTCTGGAACAAGACAGAATCTTTGGGGTTTTTTGTGAAATTTTGGAAAATATCCAGCACTAATAACCTCTCACACATGCCTAAAATGGATAAGAGTCTAAAGGCCAAAAGGTAGAGCAAAATACCTGGCTAAATATAATCAAGTGCTCATAAACACAGAATTAATGTACTTTGGGGGAGCTGGTGCTAGACGTGACTTAAAGCCTGGCTCAAAGTTTCTAAAATCCAAATACAGGATAAGACACAACAGGTGTCCACAAAGAAATATGGGTAGAGCTTAAAGAGATATCTTCTGACTGTGTAATATACAATGATCGTAGCCGTATGAAAACATTTTCTAAAATCCAGGCAGGAGGACGATCTTCAGTATGATTGCACAGATGTAAGTGTGAGAGGATTATGCTAAAGTGTTTATTTTCATTTTAAATGCAGATTTAGAAAGAAAAATAGTTGTTGAAGTTTGAATACCTTTTGTTGACATTCAGATCAAGTACTAATAACTACCACTGTTGGTATTTAATGTTCAATATTTGAAATTAAAACTGTGTAATATATACTCTGTAAACTTTTGTATTATCATATCTGAACACTGACTGAACACTTAAATAAATAATATTTTATCTCCCACTTAGGTGAGAATATACTGTTTTCATTTTGAGAATGCAAAGGCAGAAACTTCACTGTTTTTCTATATGTTACAAGGGAAGATTACTAATTCAGCTAAAGAAAAATATAAAAATAATATGTGAAAATAAGCCTTAATTGATCTATATATAGACTTACAATCTATTTAGCTTAGTATATGAGAGTTAGTAAAATGGATAGCAGGATCAAAAAAGTCAGTTATATATCCCCATGAGCAATTGATTTTATTTGGCTTAGTTACTAGAGTATTATTTATTGTTTAACAAATTAGGTACCATGGATACATTAACCTGCTCTTATTTTGTTCACGTACATTGACTATCATATATAATTCAAGAAACAGTCTCATGGGTATGATAGTCAACATCTTTAATTTTAAGTATTCCTTTGCAGTAGAAAACTTGTTTATAAACATGCTTTCAAAAGTCTGCAACATAATTGTTCTTGAGATGACTCCATGGCAATGCTCTGCTTTCCTGTGATTTGGTGTCTCCCATGGGTGTGCGGTTGGATTTGCTGTGTGTAGTTACACAGCTTCACTGCAGTTGCTTTCTGAATGCAGAAAGTATAGAACCAGAGATCATTTAGTTTTACAGTCCACAAAATAACCCTTTTTTTTTTTCACGGAGCATCCTAAAATAAAATAATAGGTTTACAGGAGAAATTAATCAGTAAACCTTCCCTTATGGCTTTCTGGTGCCAAAATGTTCACAGCTTATTAATATAGCAACCTGTGAGCTGTGCTGTAATTCACTTTTACATTTATAAGACGTCTAAAAGGTTTCTGCCACAAGCTTTCCTGTTCTCTATCAGTTAATATAACATTTTATAGTTTAGAGCAATTTTTATTGTATTTGCCTTATTATTTGAATGTAAAATATTACTAGTAACTGTAAAAAACTCTGATATCAACCCATAAAATTATTTCAGCTACTCCCACTATGTTGTGGATTTTCTAATAGGGCTCCTACAGCAAAAATATGTTTCTGTTCTTGGATATTGTATGGCAAATTTCTTCCTCGCAAGCATTCAGGTTGTAATTTTGTAATATTTTGTGTGTAACTCCACAGTTAATTTCCAGTCAGATGTACTCTTTAGTGTTCCCATAGAAAATGCAGGCCTCTAATACCATCTCTTTCATGGTGTATCTAGTTTTATAAAATTAAGCATGGTTTCTAACATTTTATTCAAAGAAAAGCACCAGAAGACTAAATGGAAAAAAGCATCTTTGGAAATCTACAGACAAGGTTAAACAGATAACTGCTATTTCCATTCCAGGAATCTCCTTAAATGTTATTTCTCACGTTGAGTTTACATTTCAAGTGACGGCTACCTCCCCTGATGTTGACAGGAATATTGCTCCACCCCTGAACACAGTCTGCTGACAGGTGCTTTTTCCTACTGCTCCAGCTAACTCTTCCTTCAGCTCCTCTGGGTTTCTGCTCTGCAGACTTTCAGCAAGCTGCCCTCCACACAGACCCTCCACAGATGCTGTGTGTGCATTTTTCACGTTGGGTGGTCCAAAATGAATTTACACAGGTGACCGCTGTTAATTTGACCTTATGTGTGTATATGTAAATACTTATATAAATATTTACATAGCTTGAGTAGATATATAATTCTGAGGCAGCTAAAGAAAACCTTTCAAAATAATATGTGTGGCATTAAGGAATTCAAAGCCAGCTCCACAGGACAGCAGTCTGGCCATGTCTTATAGCTGTGCCGGTGCTGCGGTAACGCAGTTAGGAGACCTCATTGCCTAATGTTGTTCCTAACGGCTTGCTGAGGAGACAAAAATTGCCAGGAGGCCCCAGAAGACACAAAAGTATTTTTCAATGGATGTGCCAGGTTTGGCCAGAATGCCTGAAGGGTGTGTGAAACCTGGCTGGGTTGGGCAGGGTGGGATACAGAAGTCCGCAGAAACCCACGGTGCTGCCTCTGCCTGCTGAATCTCACTCAATTTCCTTTAGTTCAGCCGCTGCCACACACCAGAATAGAAAATTACTATTTTTACCCCAAGGAGAGTTGCAGACCATCAAAGCAAACTGTGGCCAGGCTGTGCTAACGATCTAGGGAGGTGGAGTTTCTTTCTAGTGATTACCATGCCCTGTGTATCTTCTCTCCATCTCATCTATTTATTGAAAAGCCTTTAAGGTTATTACCTCTGGTGTTTGGAAACTCAACACAGTGGGCCTCAAATTTTGATCAGAGTTTCCGAAGAAGTGTTTTTGAACCTGTGGTACAACTGACCCTTGCTTCTAAGGGAGTGATGGAAAATAGAAAAAGAAACGCAAGCTTATTTCAGAAAGGCTTTTCCCAATTTACCATGGGTATCAGCTCCACTGCAATTTTGGCAGCGATCCACATAATGAAAGGTTGAAGCCCCATTTTATAGGGTTTTGTGAATAAAAATCAGTAACAGAAATAAAGAATTTGGTTCACTTTACAATATGGAGCTTTCTAGTATTTACAGACTATGCCTCTAAATAAAACATGGGGTTTATATAAAAACAAGGAGAAATACATGTGTATTTCTGTTTTCTATTTGTCTATTGTCTATCTTTCTACCATGAAAGAGCACCTGCCAAAGCCACGAGCTCAGTTGGTACCATGTGTGTTTTCTAGGGGCAGATTGCCTCTTTATTTTATTTTTTTTTCCTTCTTTTACTCAGTGTTTTTCAAACCTTGAATAGCAGCACAGCAGAATGTGCCTTTACCAGGCAGGTGCCCCAGAGCTGCCATCCTCAGGTATCCACCACAGCTGCGGCACCGGGGACTGGCTTTGCTGCTTTATTGCAGTCACTGCTGCTTCTGCTCTGTGCTCCCAACTGGGGTTCCTTTTGAGAATGCTGTCTTGGATTACTTGCTGTAGAGACAGTTTTAAAAGCTGTGGTGGGTTTTTTTTTTTTTTCCTTTCTCTGAACACCCTCTCCTGGCTGACAATGGAAGATATGTGTATGCTGAGTCAGTTTTTCAGTTCCCTCAGGGATTAGGCAGCTGATGTGGAGGATGCTTTATAAGCTGGCTCACCATAACTCTTGCACAGCAGAGTGGTGGTGCTTGTAGGGGAAGCGCAGCTGGCTCCAAACAATGTTCCCAGATTTTTTCTCCAGTCTGATGAAAACGGAAATCATTCTTTACTTCATTGGACTAAGCCTTGCCTCTCTCTCACACCCACCTGCCTAACAGCTGCCTTCCTCGCTCCAGAGGTGAGTTCAGATGCAGAGCAGTAATTTCTGTAATGATCTTGTCAACACAGATCTGGGAGAGGTTTTCTGCTGGGTTTCTGGACCCTACTTGCAAAGCATTTGAACCTGCCTCTTGACACTGCTATGAAGTACTCATTTTTATTTGCTAGTTTGAAAATAATATCAAAGATTACATTCAAAGACAGTACTAACGTAACCCAGCTGACAGGTATTGATGGACAATTGCAAGCTATTTGACTGCTTGTCAGCTGAGCCTCATGTACCACAATGTTAAGTGATACCTCTTCTGCCCCTGAGGATGGTTAAGTCTCAAGGTTTTCTGGCTCTGCACAACGCAAGGAGCTGGCAGTTGGATGGTTAGTACAGCTCAGGTGACAAATGGCAACTCATGCAGCAGTGTAGCTCAGCTGCAGCTCTCTGTAGCTGAAATCTGTGGGAGAGTGAGCTGTGAGATATGAGGAGAGAGGAACTGAGATGTGGGAAAGCAAGCATTGGCCTCAGAGAGTTTAGTGGTCTCCAGGACAGGAACAAGGTGCAAAAGCTCTGGGGGGACTTAGGAGACATCATGGGGTTGTGATTTGGTCTGAGCATTTCTCTAAAACCCCTAACTAGGGATAAAAGGTATTACTGAATGCTTTCAGTGGAGTTATTTTAGCCTGCAAAAGACTTGCAATCCACCAAAAGGCACAAAACCTCCAGTTCCTTTAAGCATTTATACTAACGTGCTCTGAAGGATCCTGTGGGTCTTTCTCTGCGTACTCAAACATATCCCCTCGCTGCTAAAAGGCAGCCAAGCATTCAGTCTAGCCCAGAGCCTGTCCAGGCACACCTGTTCTGCAAGTTCCAAGCATTGCTACTGCCTTCTCCTGTGTCCTGCTGTGCCAACCTGCCCTATGGAGCTCCTGAGTTCACCTCTGTCTTCCAGCACGTTGTTGAGAAAACTTCCTCACCTGGCAAGCCTGAAGAAACTGTTTCCCATGTTAGAATAAAATTTCCACCATAAACAGTGAATAGTCACCTCAAGGAAATGAAGGAGGAGACTGTTTCAAACACGATTTTGCCAGAAGGACCATACTTGGTTGGCTGTGATAAAAGAAAGTATAAGCCATCTGTAAGATTCTCTTCACCCACCTTGGCCAGACAATGGTTATGTGTATCTCCTAATGCTGCAAAGGGCCCCTGATCAATGGATGAATTACAGCTAAATCCTGAGAAGTGTATCCACCAGAAAAAGCACCACATACAGGTCAACCTGATGTTTTTATGCCTCTATCAGTGTACACAATAATACTCGAACCCCTCTTAACAGCAGATAATAAGTATTGAACGAAAACATGGGGCAATTTGGTTTTGTTGAGTTCTCCCCTTTGCAATCACTGGCACAGTGTAACAATAGGCAGCTGATAGCTACCTTGCCTTTCTAATCAGGTCACAGACTACTGCATGGCACAGTGGTAATTGGCTGTGCTGCAGACTGCTTTCTCCAGCTATTATCACAACTGGATACTCCATTTTCTTCAGAAGCCTCTGTCTTCTGCATAAACTAACTTTTCTGTGTAAGTTAAGTGATCACAGTCTAAAATGTGCTTGAGTATTAACATATCTGTTCCCAGAAATACTTTCAAGTTATACTTTATCTAAATCTCCTAACTCACAGTTTGCTGCTGTTTGTGGTTTTCTAAAGTACATTGAGTGAATTGATTCTCCTGTTCCCCAGAGCTGGTTACTCAATGTTAGTCCCTTTCAGGGGATGAGAGTTAAGGGAGGTGGATCATGATTCTGATCCAGTAAATGGATTAAGAGATCTGAAGGGGTATTTGGCCACATGTAGACCTTTAAATCCAGGTCAGAAAAATCCAGCTTGTTTTTCACTATCTAAAAGAGTTCCTACAGCTATATCAGGATCCTTTCCCTGTTTTGAAGGCTACAGAGACTGATGTCCAGCCCAGTGTAACGTCCAAACAGTTTGCCAGGAATGGTTTATCTGGAAGTGTCTTGGGGGACCTCACCTGTCTGGGCACTGCCTGAGAAGAACATTTCTTCCCATGGGGCCCTTGGTTGCTCATGTGTTTCACGTTGTGGGACTGAAATCAGAAAAAAAAAATCACTGCTATGATCAAACTCATTTCATTTATACGTTTTTTCAGAAGGCTTTCTATGCTCAGTTACAAGCTAGGCTGTGTTCCCCATGGGTAACATTCACCATTTCTCCCCTCCCACTCTATTTCAGAAAATTCCTGTTTTAACATACGTTGTTGCTGGGCAAGTATCACTAATTGATACAAGCCACAATGTTTACAAAAAATCAATACAAAAAGAAAAGGCAACTAAAACGGAAATGGAGAAATCTTGATAACCAAGTCCTTTCATGGCTAAAATCAACTGAAAATATTATTGCTTCTCACATAGGAATGTCTCGTATTTACTCTGTATTTTTTTCTTTCCTTGCAGTAGTCAGAAAGGAGCAGGATTTCTGAGGCAAGATGAGCAATTTGCACTTCTGTCCTGCCCAGCCATGAAGTTCTCTAAGCATGGGTGGGATGGCAATAATAAAAATGTATGATGAACTGCAGAGCAGTCTCCACCTCAAGAGAAGCAGGGGAGTAGATCTCACTATTCATGATTGGGGAGTAGCATGTGTTTGACTTAGAAAAATGTGAAGAAAAGGAGGGGAGAAAAAGATGGTACATTTTGCTAATACATAATTTCTTTCCTGATGCTTCTTCTTTCACGGTAGGACTGTTAGTGAATTATTACGTTTGTCTCCTGCTCAGTCTGCATTTGTATCTGCATGGCTGTTCCTTTCATGAGACACAGTGAGGAAATACACTGGTCTGAAATTTTTCTTCAAGCATGCCACACAATTTGCATTAGCTTTTAAAGACTTGCAAGTTCCTTGGTTTACAAAACTATAGTTCGAAATTCAAATGGAAGTATATCAAACACAAACTCTGAGGAAGAAAAAAAGGTTTAAAATAGCATTTTTTCTTTTTTTCAATGTGGAAAAGAACTACTGTGTACACCAAATACGTGATTTGGAAAACACAATTGAAACAGAATATATATAGTCTTACATACAATCGATTATCTGCAGGTCAACTAGAGAATTGGAGAAATACAGACTTGTGTACCACAAAGCAGAGTAACCCTAACCCCTCTGTAAACCATCTCAATCTTTACATTTTTATTGGCAGCAATAACAAAAGTCCAGGGAAAAATATCTCCGTGTAATGTAGCTTGTGGTCTATCGTCTAAATCTTTGCAGGCTATTCCTGGCACCAACAAAACAGATGTAAGTAAACATCAGACATGAGCCAGGTTTCAGCACAACCCTGCAGCACCATAACAGAAGAGAGTATAATTCCTGGTGAAGGAGATGGATGCAATAACACACTTTGTCCTTTTCTTTTAGTGCAGAGAGACGAGCAAAGCCGGATGGGATTTGATTGCTGTGGTAAGTCCCAATAGCTGCTTTTAGCAGTACTGGCCCCACGAGAAGCCTAATGAAGGATCAGGGGAAGGCAGATCAGCAGATGCGAAATGCTTGAGGCTGATGCACACCTACTCGAGGCATGGTGAAGCCCCTCTCCACTGGCAGCATTGATTCATAGAATCACAGAATGGAAGGGGCTTCAAGGTTTATCCGGTACATTGGTTTTAGGTGATGTATAATTTAAATGAGATGGCCCACCCTGTCAAGCTGAGCCTTCAAAATGTCGAGAGTAGAGGAACCTTCCACTTCCTGGGGAGTATATTCCATGTTTAACTGTTCTCATGGCGAAAAATTTTCTACTGGAATCCAATCCGAATCTTCCCATGACCAACTTATAGCCATCACCCCTTGTCTTTTCCATGTGACTCCTTCTAAAAAAGGAGTCTCCATCCTCTTGGAAGGCACCCTTTACGCACTTGTACATGGTAATAAGGGTCTCCCCTAAGCCTTCTCCTCTCAAGGCTGAACAAACCAAGTTCTCTCAGCCTTACTTTGCAGGGAAGGTTTCCCAGTCCTCTGATTATCTTAGTGGATCTTCTCTGGACCCTCTTCAGCCTGCCTGCATGTTTTTCATATAGTGAGCACCAAAGCTGGACACAGTACTCAAGGTGCGACCTGACGAGCGCTGAGTAGAGAGGCATAATGACTTCATTATCTCTGCTAGTGACGCCCTTTCTGAGACACTCCAGCATCCTGTTGTCCTTCTTTGTTCCTGCAGCACACTGTTCACTCATGTTGAGCCTGTTGTCCACAAGATCCCCAGGTCCTTCTCCACAGAGCCGCTCTCCAGCCAGGTGGAATCCAGTCTGAGCTGCACACCAGGGTTATGTACTCCCAGGTGCAAGACCTCACACTTATCTCCAGTGAGCTTCATAAGGTTCCTGCTAGCCCACTCTTCCAGCCTGTCCAGGTCTTCCTGGAGCATAGCCCCTCCCTCTGGTGTGTCAGCCTCCCCACTCAACTTGGTCTCATCTGCAGACTTCATCAGGGTACTCTTGATCCCAACATCCAGGTCACTTATGAAGATAATAAATGGCATTGGCCCCAATATCAGTCCCTGTGTGACCCTGTGTGTAACTGGTTGCCAGTTTGAGAAAGAGCTGTTTATCATCACCATTTGGGTACAGCCTGTCCAACTGTTCCTTACCCACTGTACAGACCGCTTGTCTAGGCCATAGCATGTCCATTTCTTGAGGAGAAGGCTGTGAAGAACTGTGTCTAAAACCTTGGAGAACTTCAGGTAGACAATGCCCACCACTTGCCCCGCATCAAGAGATTGGGTCACTTTGTTGCAGAAGACATATATTAAGCACGATCTGCCCCTATTTGAATCCATGTTTGTCCACAAGAAAACATTACCTGTTTTCCACTGGGTTCTTCATTTCAACAGAGATGGAGAATTCTCAAAATAGCAAGCACGAGAAACTTCACTGCCTTGTTTGTGCCATTATCATGTTGTTAGGGAAACTACTGAAGGTCCTTCATTCTCCTATGATTTATTTTGCAGTTAGATCAACCTTGTGAAATCTGTTTATATCCACTAGGAACCCTAGAGAGAAAAAATCCAATAATTTATTAAAGACAAAACTGAGCTGAGCAAATAAATATCTGGTGAACCCAACCTCTTTCTGTTTACAAGTTGTCTGCAAACAGATTACAAACCTGACACCTTCTCTGCCTGAAATTAATTTAAAAGTAATTTATATGAAAATTATTAAGTTTATACTGCATGTATGTGTATATATCTATATATGCCCAGCTTGTTATGAATAAAGTATACTCAAGAGCTCAGATATTCTGTGTCTGTACATCAGGTAGTATGCCTCAGGTTCCTGGTTGGATGAGAATCAGGCTTTCAGGGATGATTTATATGAATGTTAAATTTATAGACCTTTCAGAAGAAGCCAGTGAACTGTCAGTATCTTATCTTGATAGAACATTTATGGAACATTTGATTACATAAGTATTATGGGTCTATTTTAAGTGAACATTAAATACAACAAGTCACCACTCAGACTGAATATTTTCCCAGTTTCTATAGTAGAGACAAAAATGTAGGGGACAAAATGTAAGTTGCTTCGAAGTTTTGCATTATTGCAAGTCTTAAGAATCATGATTTGTGCCCTCTTTAGCCAAAAAACTGTCTTAAATTAACACTTCAGAAAACAATTTTGGAATATATTTTGACCTGCCTTGGCACTTGTGTGGTTTTTTGTGCATTTCTCATCAGGAAGATCAGAGCTCTGTGATGAATGCTGGTATTTACAAGTAATGGGATAATTCCAGAAGCACTGATTAAAACCACCACATAGCCTCAGACTAGAAATAAAATCACAAGAGCTGGCAACACCAGCGTAGTGCAGGTGTTCAGCTCCTTGGACAATGAGCATGGCATAAATATGTAGATAGGTTCTGATGTTCAGAGAGACTGAACACCTGCTGTTTCTGCTTATTTGTGCATGGGCTGTGGGTGTTCACTAAAAATTGGTCTTTAATGTTTATCTTAAACCAAGCAGATAGGGGGAACGGAGATACAAGGAAAGTGGAAACATTAGCAACTGCACATATATGAACATAAGATGTTGTTTTACTGAGGAGGAGGAGGAACAGCAAGATGCATCATGTCCTGAAATGGTAATGTTCAAGAGAAAATAGCCATTAGCATGAATGCAATTCTTGCTCCTAAAGCCTTGGAAAAATTGCAGTTTTGAAAGCACAGAACAAAAGAAAGGTGAAACTGTGACACAACATCCGGGACAGCAGCCGAAGCAGCATTGTTATACAAACCTGTGTTCATCTGCAGTTGGGGTATTTCCCTTCATCTACAATCTGCATGTTTCCAAGACGACAAGGAAAAAACAATAACATAGGTTAGCTGATTCAAAGGATGACCTTTCCTAAGGATCATAAGAATGACTAGTACTGAGGACAAACTTCCTAGAGGTGCCACAGGCTTCAGTGTAAATATGCAGTTTTGCATTTCAGTTGGTCAACTGCAGTTCAAACCTACTAGATTTTCACAGAATGAATTTTTCTGTTTGGTAAGTCTTCTCTTTTGCAAGAACAAGCTTGGATGATTGCTTTCAAAATAAGGGTGCTGTGATCCATCCTAGAGAAACCAGGTACAAATGGTCTGTCAGAGCAGGTGCAAAGCAAGAACTCGTAGCTTGCAAGAAACCATGTAAACTGTTACACCACAGAAGGTAAATCTTGGTGTAGTTGGTAAAGGTTTGTTAAAAGTTAGTGAAAAAGTTTAAATAAGAACAAATAGAATCATAGAATCACCTGGCTGGAAACGACCTTTGAGATCATCGAGTCCAACTGTATCTGTCCACTACTAAACTATATCCCTGAGAAACTCCTCTATCCGTCATTGAAAACCTTCAGGGATGGTGGCTACACTTACACCTTGATGAGAGTACAGTGCTTCATACTTGACATAGCAGTGACCTAAAAAAGCCCTGTTTTATTCTTAAAAGCTTAATCCTGAATTGACTGCTCTATGGAAACACAAATTTTCACTCGGGCACTAGTAATTCACGGAAAAGAACAAGTCTTTGCTGCATAGATTGGTATTACTGCAGGGCCTCAGCGTCAGAATTCTGTGGTGCAAGGTGAGAGGCGGGCATACAAAATGAGACAGCTTCTGCCCAAATGACCCGACCCTCTGAGCAGATGCATAGAAACAAGGAAGATGGAGATGCAAAGAGATAAATTAACATAATCATGGTCAGTGGTCAAACCCACGGTCTGCTGGGATCCAGTCTGGAATACTTTCACTTGGACCACACTGTGAGTCTAAAAGAGAAGTCAGAGCATTACTCACCCAAATAGCATTCATCCAAATAAATCCACTGTAGAGGGATTGATTAATAAATATGTTGTGGGAACACTACAACATTGAGAAACAAGGAAAAAATCTTGCTGAGAAAATGCACCACTGAATACGTAATTACCCTTCTTTTTTTACAGATTTTGTTGCTAATGCCTATTTTTGGCATAACAAAATATTTAACTTATGTGATAAGTATTTATTTAATTTTATTGAAGGAGATGCCTTTCAAACTAATCTCAGTGGTTTCTAAGCTATAGATTTAGGTATTTCTCAAGCTACTTATTTGTTAGGTATAGATATTTGCCAGATGATTTATCAAGATCATTTCAGCAGTAATTAATTCATAAGGCAGGCGATCCTTCTAAAATCTAGAACTGCTGAAATGTAGCTTAATTTATGTATCTGCCATCCTACAGAGAGTCTGAATCAACTTTTTTGCCTCCTGGCTTTACTGATACTGAGCAGTAGCAGCTTTGAATTAAAACCTTTAGATATTCAAGTAACAAGTGTAAATGATGAAAAAGTACAGACCTAATAAAGGAAGGGGAAAATTTTGTGTTACCTTCAGATGAACAATACATGAATACAAGGGAGTTATTCTGGAAAGTGTTTACTGGGTTTGAACAGTATGTATTTCATCCCACCTCTAAATATGAATGAATATCAATATGAATGAAGAGCTGCAGGTATCTAGTAGGGTATTAAATTTGGGAATGTTTAAATAATTAAGCTTCTTAAGTAGCTTGAAAACCATGTGTAGCCTACAATGATTGATAAGTTCAAGTTATCTGCCTTGCACAACAAAAGAACATTTTGCTGCATTATTTTTGGGATGCTAATGTTGATTATAGTGTGTTAATACAGTGTCAGATGAAATATATGGCCTTGAAGACTAACCTTCATTTTTCATATATAAAACAATACTGTAATTCTATCATTCTAAAAAGCCAATTACAGGGTCTTTTGTTCTATGCTGCTGCCAGAAGTTTTTGGAGCATAAAATTATGGAGGATGTTACTGTCTGATAACAGGACATACAAAGGGCAAACACATTTCTGAATCTTCTCAAAGAACGGAGGGGATCTTTGAGCAAATACTTGCAGGCTCTCATCACTTTTTAAAGTATGTGTCATCTATTGAATTTCATTGGCGGTTTGCCATAGGGAAAGTGTACTGATAAACACTAGAAGGTGGCTGAATACACATGGAAAATTGTATACAATAAAAGATTTTTGCTGTGGAGGAAGTGGTATGAAGTGTTTGAAACCCTGTCCTGCCTTTCTCTTCTGTTGAGCTTGATTTCAGTGCATCTTTAAGCAGCTTTGTCAGTGGGTTAGCACTGGTATCCCTACCATGATATGTGTGGGCTTAAAATAGCTGTTCCTAAGATGTTTCTGAAATAAAATTTCTGAAAGGAAAATGAAGAGCTAAATACACACTGTAAGACTCCAGAGAACATTTTAAATAAGCTGTGTGAATGTGAAATTTCCCTCTGTCCATTTATCATGTCAAGATTCTTAAAAGTTTTTATTTTTAGAGGCTAGTCCTGTGAAATTCCTTGTCTTTGTATAAGTCAGAGAATTAAATAGTGCTTTCTACTTTTTTTTTTAATCATACAATTTGCTGATCAAATGGTTAATACATTGGTATAATTTCTCATGCCCTAATCTACATCAACAAAAAATGAGTTACCGATCATTTGGAAAAAGTAGATTCGTAGAATTGGAATATACATTGTATATCTTCATTCAGAAACTGAGTCTGCTACTAATCTTAATTATTACTCCTGCGGTATTGTATCACAGGTGGCTCTTATTAAATTTATTTTCCTTTAGAGCTTATGTGGCAAAAAATGCTGATACAAAATGAGATCAAACATGAATAAATACAGTGCTTCTGTGATACATCCTGAGATACTTAGTCTTTGACACCATCTTGATGCTGAGTGATGAAATGGGAAAATACTATGGTCAGCTGGTGGAGGCTTTCAAAGAGAACCCATATCAGAGTGTGAAAGCTTTCTGGTGGTTTAAGGCTCCTTCTAATGCATACCTAATGAATGATTAAATAAGGCAAAACATAATGGAATCCAAATATTTGAATTTTTCAGGTGGGGCTGTACCTCATTTATGTTTCTGAAAGTCTAAAATCTGAAAACCTTTATTTCCTGTAGCTGCAGTAACCTGTAATGCTGAGGGCTACCAACAGAAGAGCTGATGTTAAGAGACTGGATCATCTCCTGATATCTTGGCATGCCCACAGTACAGCAAGTCAAGAGGGGAGAAAACCTGATTCCATTGATTTTGATGCTGATTCCTCCATTAGCTCTCAGGAAAGGAAAATAAGGCTTCTGCTGCACCGACAGCTTTTGTTTATTAGACTTGGAGGTTTTGTATTGTCATCTTTCTCCATACTTCAGTGGAGGTGTCTTGGTTATTTTTTAACACCTATTTGCCCAGACTCCTATGTTCTAAAAATTATGGCTACCTGATGGCAAAACATAATGGAATCCAAATATTTGAATTTTTCAGGTAGCCATAGATCATGCTGAGTTACTTAATTTGCTGCCAGGTATCACTGGTTTTCTGCACTTCTCTATTGCTGTTGCTTTCATTCTATCCAGCTTGGTGTCTAGCTTTTGGCTTTTATTCTTTAAGTGTAGGTTCTTTCTCTAGCTCAGTAATATGATGCTTTCCATCTCCAGCAAGACTGTACACTTTGAGGAGTAATGGTTCAATGCAAGTCTTTTCTATTTCTACTTTGATGTAATCCCCCTATTCTTAGACATTTCCATTCTCTATACTACCTAGATAATTCAGAGTTTAAACATGCAAGACAGCCCATGAAATTAAAATTTCCATGCATCAGCAAAAGAAGGATTTTTTTTTTTACCACTAACATTTGTGTTAGAATTATCACCTGGCAGCAAATTAAGTAACTCAGCATGATCTATATGACAAATGCTTGTTCTGAGGAGGCCTGCTAGAGGTTGCAGGCACTACAACAGGGGCTGCAAAACCTCAGACTAGTGTGGCAAGCAGGATGAATATTCATATCAGGTTATTCAAGATGTGTTTTCTCAGTTCTGCTTCTGTGATGCAACACACATACAGACCCTCTGGAAGCCTAACACAGGTTGTTGCTGGGCTTTGAAAGGCAAAGTTACCCCTGCCTGCTTGTGATCAGCCCATGACAGCAAATGAAAGATCAAGAAAATGACAAAGAACTAACATAGAAAATGAGATGTGAAGACGAAGAGGTGGGACAAAAAAATTTTTGGGAGCAGGCTGATGTGCTGCTCAGATGTCCTTCTGGGGATATTGTCCTCTGGAGGGAAAGAGAAGACAAACATCTGGGGTGCTGAGAGCCACTGTCACGGCAGTTTGCTACACCACCAGTGTGTGCCAGGACTCTTAAGGGTTCCTTTGAAAAACGCCACTCCAAACATTATATTCCTTTCTTTTTTACCTGTATGTGGAGACAAAGCTCAGTAATTTCATGTGAATCTTAAACTTCCTCTTTTGAAGTGGTGATCGTGGCTGTTGGTTTGTGCAGTTGTTTTTTAAAACAGGCATTGGGCTGAATCTTCATGGGATCGAGAATTTTTTATATCAGCTTTTAATTCAAATTTAAAATATGTTAAGTATATCTAGATTTTATTGTAAAAATCACTTATTTGTAATTTAGATATTTTCATATCTTAGAATATTTATGTTTTTATATGTCAATACTTATGACAATGGATTATTATGATTTTATTAAGAAATTTATGACTATGAGTTAAGGGGTTTCTGAGATGCATTATGCCTATATACACCATATAAGGCACACTACTGTGTTTATAAAATACATAAACCACTTTGCAGTGAAATGGTTGTTTTTACTTGCAGTCACGAGCAAAGGGAGTGAGACAATTGCAATGCTACAAAACCTACTCTGTGAGGGATTACAAAAAGATTTTAACTATTAGATATGAATAATTTCTGTTTAAAACAGTTGATTCTAAAAGTGTTCTGTCCTACTTACAAACTATTTTAACAAGTTATTAAGGATGGCAGAGCAAAGCTTATTTAATTGACAGGATGACTTAGCTGCTGTGTTACCTCTAGATAGTTATTCATAGTCCTTAACTGCTACTCAAGTCTTTCAGGGAGTAACTGACTTATAATATTACTGACTAACAGCATAAATTAATCAGAAAATGTCCAATATAAAATAAATTTTTTTCAATTCAGGTAATTGTCTTATTCATTATTACCCCTTTAATGAAGTTATACCAGTTTTTAAATCTCTGTTTATTATGACAAACTTCCATTTTGAGTTCCATTTTGAGGCTAAATATATATAAATGGAACATGAGTGAAACTCTCATAATTTGACATTTTTTAATTTTTGAGGAAATGTATGTTAAGCTACCTTGGTTTAAGCAAAACCATATTTTGTATTTATTGTTTATAAAATGCTGCAACATGGAGGGCAGTGGAAATAGTTTTATTCTCCCTTGGCATTTTCATAAAATATTTCAATGTTTTAGAATCTCTGTCTCTCAGCTTGTCCTTATAAATAGATTTGTGATCACATTTGATATGAATTTCCCTCTCTTCTGTAAATATCTGAGACAACTGTCAGAATCAGTTCAAGATTTGGTGAATGCTTATAAATTATTACTCAGTTCCTGATAGCAGACTGCCTTTATTTAATTACTTATTTTTTTTTCAAAATATTTGAGTCATTAAAAGCAATCATGTTAAAAGGTGCAGATGTCTTACAGTATTAGAGAGACAAATCAGATTCTCCCCAAACAAACTTTCTTAGGGCTGTGGTTTCCGAATCAGCAGCAATCCCCAGGGACTTTCTCAGTTGACTCTATGCTGACAACTCTCTGTCATACGGTAGGTGGAAACGATCCATCCAGAAAGGTAAAGCCCTGTGTGAGGAGTGTGTTAACAGGACAGCAGTAGATGTGACAGCTGGTGACTTGATGATATGTCATGGGGGAGGCTCTCAACAAGCATGGCTGGAGGTGGGCACAAAAACTTCCTGGAAGATGATGGCTGAGATCTGTTTCTCTACTGAAACAAATCTTTCAAAGACATCACTTGATTTGCATAAAATTCCAAGGGAAACAAAATTGGGTGGTGGCTAAACCTGACTAACTTCATACCAGCTTGGCTGTGCCTGATTCTGCTTTTGACCACCCCAGGCTTCCCAGCTCCAGGACCGTGGAAGAGGCTTTGTGGCAACAACCTCACACAGCTTGGGGTGGGAATGAACAATTAGCTCATCTGTTCCAAGCTCTGTAGAACTGTCTTTTTGGTGCAGGGATGAAATGTAGACTGTGTTGGTGAAAGCTATGCTCACAGACTGACGACCAGTGAGGCTGCAGCATAGATGGATGAAGATCAAGAAAAAAGCCAATTATTTCTATGTTACTAAACAACAAATCCTTTTAGTAACTGGAAGAACAGCTATAAAATGCATAAAAGCCCAGAATTTTATATCTCTCCAGTTCAGATAGTGCCTCAGAAGAGATATAATGTTGTACCTGCGTAGAATACGGTTTTTGCCTTCATCTAGTGACGGTTTAAAAGAGCTAATCTATAAACTGTTTTATAAATGGTGTCTTGCAAAGGGAGAGTCATCTGAAAAACTATGTTTTGCTATTTATCTTGTATTCTTTATATAAGCAGAATATATTTCTCCATGGTGTGTTTCTGCCGGCTTCAACTGGGTTACATTCATCTTGAGAGTTACACTATTCTTTCCATGGAGGTTCTCCTTAGCTTGTATGCCTTTTAGTCTCTGAGCCTCATATAATTTAGCAACATTATTTCCAAAATTATTACTGGTCTTTCTTCACAAATCCACTCCACCAATGTAATTCTACAGTCCTCTTCCAGGAGGCGTTGTCTTATGCACAGTCTAAAAAAAAACTTGTAATCCCCATTCAAAGCAATGGGGATTCCTTCCCTGGACCATGACAGGGCAAAGATTTCCAGGGAAGATGCTGTGTCTCCTGTCTGCCTTCCTGTTGACTGGAAAGTTAGTAACCTGCCCTCTTGTTAAAGAAGTGCAGGCACTAGGTTCTGTGAGACTCTGTGTGTTTGCTCTGAAGGATTTTAGGAGTATTACTGTCAGTGACAAGGCTCTTTGCTTACCTCACCCAGGACATGCCTGTGAGGAGATGACTCTTGCTTTGGAAGCTACAAACTAGATCTTATGTCTTGGAGGTTGAAATACTTTTAGCAAGTCAACTGTGCACGCATCTTGTCATGATCAAAATAATGCAGAATGAATCAGTAATTTAGTTTTTGTGTAAGTCATGCCCACATATGGTCTTGAGACTTTTTCCATTAGCTTGTTTACTGATAAATGAAAGTAGTGTTGTGTATGCCCGCTGCCAACTCTAGCTACTGCTCTATCAGTATTAGTTCTGAATTTTTCATTGTAGATTCTGATCATAGCACACAGCTGGTAAGTTGGGAACGTGTGCAGCAGTTTCATTTCAAGATAGAGCCAGAGGTTATTTAATTACTATGAAACTAAAACTGGAGACCCTGATGCATCTTTATTGCATCTGAGCGCTTAACTTTTGGAGGCATGAGTTTGAGATGATTTCTTGAAGTTTGATTATATTTTTCCCTTCCTCTGAGTGTTGATTTCATCCCATTTTAACTTTTTTCCCCCCAGTGTTGTGTCTAAGTATCAGTTCTTGGTGTTTTGAAACTCAACTTGAATGTGTCAGTAAAATCAAAACAAGCTTCTTTGTGACTTTCTTAAAATTATCGCTGCTAAATTTAGTGCTGGGAGGTAACAAGGACTGACGTTCCAATGGTGTGGAGCTCAGATTGGTTTTGTCCCCCACAGCAGATGGAAAGAGGTCAGGGCAAAACATTGGACTCAGAATGTATCTGCCTCTCTGATGCAGAAAGGGTTTTGTTCTGAGCAATATCACACCTTGTTTTCAGAAGATTAATCTATGTTTGCACAACTCACGGGATCAATGTGATTATATGTATGCCAGAGTGACCACTCATCTCTGTAGCCCACAGCCAGCCTAATTTCTGAAGGGAGAATTTAGTGATAGCACTACACGACAATCACAACTATCTCAGTCAAGGCCTTGTGTGATTTCCTCCATGTTGAAATCATGAGATAATACCTTCTTTTTCAAACCTTCGTTGCAGCCACATGAGACCAGACTCCTTTGTCTTTTTATCCTTCTTGGAGACTGTTCAGTGCCCCTTAGGGAAGGGATAAGACAAACTTACAGTGGTTTGGGGGGAGTGATTCTTTAGTTATGGGCTAATGACTTCACCAGCATGAGCCGCTTGAACAAGGAAAAAACCAAATTAAACATCTCTCCAAACTGACATTATGTGCTGGAGGGGAGCCCTGGGGACAGCCACCAAAAGGCAAGCAGTGTGGATGAAATCGCAACTTAGTTTCAGAGCCAAAATGGGAGGCATAATGGACAGGAGGCTGCGGCAAATTTGTCCCTGCCTGAGGAGGGGATGCAGCCGAAGCTACTCTCATTGTGAAAATGAAGGAGAGTCACAAGCCTGTGCCATAGGAGTAAGTAGGAAAAACCAGAGAGGAAAAAGCCTAAAAGTAAAAAGTCAACAAAATGAGCAGGCAGCCAGTCTCTCTAAGGCAGATGGCACTGTTGGTTACAACAGCTGCAACTGAAAATCCAGGAGACAATAGGGGTAGCTGACAAATATTTAAAGATTGATGCCAGCTGTTGAGCCCAAACCACACCTCTTTCACTGCTGAAGAGAGAAAGCTTTGTACTGTTCTCTTTGCATTCATTTCATCATTGAATGGCAAAGATGATATTTAGACATCGCTAGAAAGATCACGCTCCTGAATGCCAGTAATATCTTATCGTACAGTAGGACTCTTATGCCTGATGTATTTCCAACCTCCTGAGTTTTCACCAAAGCAGGTAGGATGTTGTGTCTTCCTCCTTCATCTGGCTCTGCTCCAGATGCCTGCTATTCTCCTCACAGCTGCTTGGGCAGAGCAGTTGCTGCTTCTTGGCAGGATAGGGAAGGTGAAGTGGCCCTGTGGGACAGGGAGTACTTTTCCACATTGGGTACTGCTTCCTGCCCCCTTGTTTGCTCTGTTTGCCCTCGAAATCTAGCTAACACTGCAGTTCTATCCTTTGAAAATTGAGCTGTCCTTGCCTTTCATCTTTACTGCATCTTCTCCTGCATGCTGGTTGCCCTAGCAAGCACAGCCAGAGTGGTCTGGCATGTCCTCTACCCCTTGCAGGTGTTCAGCTTGCTAAGGAAGCTGAGCTCTTCTGAGGGAGAAAGTACAGCTCTGTAGCTGCTCTTACTGGCTGTGCTGATAAACTTGGCTCCAGCCTCCAGTACTTCTCTTCCCCTAGGAACACTTTATTTTTATTCACAACTGGAAATGCAAGCGTAACTGCCAATGTTTGAGGTACCCATGCTAGATTTGAGAGAGTTTTCACCCAAAGGAGTGCTTGGAAATGTATTATTTTCCACCCACAGACTGTCGGTAAGAGTAAGACTTTGTCAAATTTCTTCTGGGTCCCCATACAAATCTTAAACTTCTTAAAAATGGATCAATACTGTGAGTCTATCTTCCCTTCCTAATCTTGTTGTGTTGCTATTTCATCTGAAACTTAGAAAAAAATAATTGGACTGAGTTATAGAGGCAAACATCAGAATTTTTATGAATCTACAGGTGACTGATAGAAAGGAATTTAGAACACCAAACCCTTTTATTTTCTTCTGTTTCCAAGTGGCAAAATGGAGATTTTTTTTTTCCTGACTCATGCAGTCGTGTGTCACACCATGCTCTCGTAGACTGGACTATGCAATGTCATTCCTTCTAGACTATTGTGTTTTCTGCATCCTACTCCCTTGTTGGAACTGCTTAAGTTAGATTCTACTGTGCCATGATTAGCACACAGCTCTTGGATAGACAGCTGTATGCCATCTTCGTAATTTTCTGTCAGATATTCTTGTTTGGTAGATGGTAGCTGGCAGATTAGTAGGAAAGATAGTCAGAAAATGATGAGAAACCTTTCCTATTACAACAGAGGTTTACCATAGCTCCTTGTGACTTTCAGAAATATCAGAAGAATCTGTATCTGCTTAAACACTGATTCCACAAATTATTGCTGATCAGAAGGTAGCTTATGTATTTTGGAAGCTAAATTTTACTTGACATGATGCAACATTTTACATTGGTTGAGAATTCTAGATATATGTCTGGTTCTCAGTCTGTCTCTGCTTAGAAAACATGTCCCTCTCTAGCCTTACTGAAGGTTTGTGTAGTATTGAGCAAAAAATACCTCCTTGAGCACTTGTTTTCTGCTGGCCATGTGTCAAATATAGGCTATTGTTTTGGGGAATCTGATGACTAGAATGAAGCTGATAGTTCGGAGAAGAAGAGCAAAGTGACGAGTGAAGCATGAAGGATTGATTTTTGAGGAACTGAAAGTTTGTGTTGGTTAAGTGATGATTGCTAGAGGTGAAAGGAGAGCAGCTGCCAACATACAGACTCCAAGGGAGTACAAGGTTACAGAGACACCTCTTTACATGGTAAAATAATATTTTTTTAAAAAGTAGGAAATGTAAGCAATGTAAAGCATTAGGAGATCTAAAAGTAGACAATCTCAGGTGAATACATCCTTTCCCCAAAAAAAACCTTTGGCAGTCAACTCTCAGCTTGCAATTTATCCCTGTTTTGAAGAAAATGCTGCTTGTTCTCTTGTTTACTGCATTTAAAGTGAGAGCAGGTAAAGCACTCAGTCACACACCATGGCCCAAGACTGCATCTCCAGGTGGCTGGAAGGCACACAATGCTTGCCCACAGCACCACAAAACACTCAAGACTCGACAAGGCATTGCCAGGATTGCAAAGCTCTTAATAACAATTTTTCCTATGAGTTTCAGTGCTGACTGTGTCTTTAACTATATTCCTGGGTACCGTGTGTTACCTGTAAGCTGCTGTCAGGATAATCCTGGAAAATATTGTGTTTCAGTCTCACTGTGGCTGAGCTAACATGATTTAATGTGCATTAGACATTCCCCATCACAATGTGGCAATACGGGCAAAAACCAGAGATAAATTCCTTACTTAACTATGTTGGTTATTGACTGACAGCCAGAATGGCTCCTTCCATTCCTTGTCACTTTTAGCTTAGATCATTTTCAAGCATGTCTAGTAGTTTGTATGGGAACCTGAGAAGAAATTTCCTTTTAAAAAATACATTCTTCGATTACCCAAAAGTATTCAGAATTCTTTCCATGTACAAAGGGAAATGAAAGCAAAGTGTTAGGATGTCTTTTGACTTGTTCTGGTAATGTTTGTCTTTTCCTTGGCATTGTCATCTTCCTGTTTCACTGGCTTGGATTTATTTAGAGGTGATCATGTCAGTGATAACTATATTTATTGCTTATTTTTCCTTTTCTTGTTACCATTTTCTGGTGTCCGTGTGAACTTGCAGCAGCATTGCTTGGAAAGCATGGTGACAGGGCCAATTCTGTTAAAAATAAAAGACAAAATAATGTTGGGCAGTGGAGTTAAGCCAGGGAGGAGTTTGGCCTGCTGTCCTGATATTGCAAAAAATCAGCTGCTGCTGTAATCACTCTGTGAGTACTGATCCTGAGAGAAGAAGAGGATGCCCTAAGTGCAGAAAACTCTATGAACCTTAGGGGAGATGTGTTGTAATGTGTCCTTCAGCTGGGGAAACATGGGGTTATCAGGAACAGGGGTCATCAGTATAGGAAGCTTGACCTACCTGGTGTGGTGTGGCTCCACCTGTGAGTTACCACAGCATTTATGATGTCTGTCCACAGCTTTGTAAAAAAAGGTCATGTTATTTTGTGGTGTGAAAACTCAGACACCCAAACATGACAGCTATGCAAGACATTTCTTAGCTTTGCTATACTGTGTCACTTCCATGGTTACAGTCTAACTACCACCCTGAAATTCTGGTTAAGATACAAGGGTAACAGCAAAGAAAGACTTTTCTTTAGAATGAAAGTTTTTATGATGATCTTATGTTAAATCCTTCTTCAATGGAACAATAAAATGGGAATTGTTTTCGTTTTACTGAATAATTTAACTGGCATAAAACTTAAAATGTACATGGATAAAGACTGCAAAGATAATATACACTTCTTAACATTAAAGCTCTAGTCTAGGGTACTCCATCTTACATTCTTTTCTTATGTTTGGAATATGAAAGAAATATAATCCAGTCTTTTTAATGTAAATCATACTTAGGCAAGTTTAAGAAGAATTTCAGTTACTGTAGAACTAAACAGGTAAATACAGATTTCACAATTCTAAGACAAATTTCATTTTGTATAACTAAAATTTTATAATTTATTTATAAAGAATTTGGTTTAAAATTTGTATTAAAAATTTTAATTCTAGTAAAAATAAAATCCCTGAACGTTTACCATTATAATGGCAATTGTAAATTTGGTAAAGTGCTCATTTTTTGCTAAAAACCCAATGGTAGCTATAACTATACAATGCGTATAAAATGTGAAATGAAAATGCTTTCAAAAACAAATTTTGAAAAAAAAATGAGGTTTGTTTTGATAAGGGATTGTTTTTTGACTTATGTCCTAATTTTGAAAATTATCAAAGTATATAATGTCATGCTTTAACGTGTGTTACTTTTAAAATTTTTTTCAACTTGAAATGACTTTTTATTTACTTTTAAATGTGATGCAGAGTGAAAAAAACAAGCTGAATCATTTTAGTCTTTTACAATGAAAATAAAGTAACTATAAATGAAAAGTTTTTGTCACCTGAATTCAAAGGGTTTTTTTGCCAATTCTTCAGCTTCTTTCTGATCTAGTAATGATACTGATTCTCGAAAGAACAGCTGTCCTTGTGCTTCTGATATTGTAAAATCCTCTAATACTGAAGTTCGCAGTTCCAAAAAATGCTTCCTTCATCTTTTCTCCGATGTGATCTCTAAGTAGACCAGTAATATTTCTGAATGTCTCAGTGCAAGCTGACATAAGTACTCTTAAGAGTGATGATTTTTAATGGAAAAGTCTTCAGAAGATTAGTTTTTGTAATGTGTTTCCCACCCTAAAGATGGTAGGAATTTCACTTGAAGGGTAGTGAATTAGGAACTAAAATCCATTTTCTCATAGAGGTTTCATTCTCCACAGATCTGTCAATGTCCATGCCTGTAGAGAAGAGATTTACCTTTTCTTTGAGCTCTGTTATCAGTATAGATCTTTACTGCCATAGGTTCAACTGGAGCATCCAGCCTTGGATATGTAGTGTAATGTCACTGCTTCAATTAAAATCCTGTAAGGCTGACTCTGATAATGTTTGAATTCTTTACAAAACATCTATGTATACATGTACAAAAATTAACTGTATTTAAATTTCTAGCAATTTGCAATCTCATGGCTTTCACAGTGAAGTGAAATCCCTCTACTGATATAGTGGACATCATTCAGCACAGCTTACATTTTGTTATTCTGAAGTCACAGATATTCCCCTACAGAATTTAATTGGATTGTGGTCACTGTTTGTAGTGGAAAAGGGACTAACGATAAGCAGATAATCATTACAGCAACCTGTGATAAAATAACAGGGTGGCTACTTTTTTTTTTAAAAATAATCAGTAGTTTCCAGCTGTATTTCAGGCCCTTCATTAGCCTGCAGCCTCCAGCTGCAGGAATCATAGTTGCTAGCAGTGTTTACATTTGTACCAATCATCTTGTTATGTAAGGAACACCTTAAGTTCTTCACATTTTCTTTGCATTAATTTCCTGCTCTTGCCAGGGAAAAGTCTCCAGGCACCTGGGACAGTGGTTTTCTAATTCAGTCCTTGAAAATGCAGTCCTCGGGGTGAAGGCAGGTGATAAGTCAAGCTTTAGGCTTGCATTTTGTTACCCCGCATCCCTGCAGCGATTACCATCTGTAAAATAGCACATATTTATTTCATCAGTGTCAGAAGATGTTCTTACTGCAGCTCCCAAATGTATATGTGGTATAGAGGGAATGAAAGACAAAAATCAACCAGTATAGTTTTATTTGGTACAGTGCCAAGGAATAAGTCAGAATTACTAATGGTATTTTTTATGGTCATGGAATTAAATCCTATTTTAATCTAAGGATGGAGGAGGAAAATTAATACTGTTTGTTCTGAAATATGGTACTGTTCTCTACACAGCTGGGAACAGACTGGAAGTTTTTTCTTTCTGAAAAACAGTTTGCTTACTACATATTATCAATATAAATTCAATTTGCAGAGTAGCTGTAGTCCCAGAACAGTACAATCTCAAAAATAATAACTTTCTGCTTTCCCCTTGCAATCTCTGCTCCGGTTCAGGCCGCTGCCTCACAATGCTGGTGCAAAGTTTCCTCCTCGCTGTACCAGTGCAGAGAGGTTCACCAATAAATCACAAAAGAACAGGCTGTACTCTAATCTCTTCTTTGACCTGGGTATCCCTCTGACCATGAGAGACTATGATTTACTGTCTGTCACGCAAGTGCAAAAGAGGTCTGTGTGATACCTCCAGACTCAACAAACCCAAACCTGTTCAAGTGGGTCTATCTCATGACTGGGAACTTCCGTGCCACTTGCTCATTCCTATGGATGTGGGTAATTATGTGAGAGGGTCAGACACCAAGTAAATTCCTGCAGCATCTGATTTATACTTCTTTGCTTTAATCTGTGGCATGAGTGTGGGGTGAGATATGTTACCAGCATCCTGGAAACCTTGGTTGCTTACAAGGTGTAGTACAGGACTTAGAATTCCCAAAATGAGTTAGAGGAAGGGTCTCTCCTGACACGTGGCCCTTCATCCACAGAGAAGTCCGAATGCCACACAGCTGGGGCAGTGGGTGTAATCTCCTTCTGCTCATGCACCTTTTCTTCCTCTTCTCCTGCAATGCCCCTCAAAGTCCTGTTTTGCTAAGCTCATGCCTGTTAACCATTTCCTAGGCTGGCTACTTTTTCTTCTACATGCCAGTCCCCCTGTGGGATTTCTGGGCTTTATTTACCTTGCCTTCTTTCTTGCTTTGCGTTGCAACCTGAGTTTATCTATCATTTGTACTGATCTTTTCTTCTTTGTAATCCTTTCCTCCCAAAACTGCAGCTTTAATACTTTTACACTTTCTTCCTGAATTATGGTTTTCCACTCCTTTTTAGTCCGAGTCCAGGTATGCTTCGTTCAGAAAGTCTTCTTATGTGGAGTGTCTCAAATACATCTTTACCCTCATGCATTTATTATTTCTGACATGCTGAATTTACTTACTTTAGTGGTCCATATTCTGATGCCAGTTACACTGATGTAAAACCTGGAAGAGCTCTAGTGTTTCTTATCCATAGGTATGCAGCTGAAATATGGGTAGCTGAAAGCAGAAAAGCTCCTTCTCATTTTGTAATAAAATTAAAAACCTTTGTGTTGCTCTATATCTAACATATTTTTTTGTTAGGAGATCTGAGAGGTTGTTTAGGAGACGAACAATTTTATTCTGCAATGTGCCTTTGCACATGATGACTGAGTATCTGTTTCCCTGTCTCGATGGTCTGGTCAGGCTTGCCTTGAACCCATAAGTTTAAAACTTAATTCAGTTATGTTGTTGTTGCCATGCTCAATGATACAGGTAAAATCAGTTACTGCTAAATACTTAACATAACTTGTCAAGCCCAGCCCTTAGTGGTATATCTAGTCTATGCCAAGATGGAAACAAATCCAGTATCAGTAACAATGGACATTTACAGATCCTCTTTTAATGAAATACTATACCAAAATTATCCCTTATTTTCTTTCCTCAACAGTATAAGAAAAGTAATTGTGTTTTGAAGCTAACTCACTTGGCTGGCACACACATCATCAGGCTGAATGCTAATTATGCAGCTTAAGTAAGCCCAAAACATAAATGGGTTGTAAACTATAAATTGGACCCTGATAGAGACACTCTTAGTAAAGCTTTTACCTTGACTTCTTTGTACTCCTGTTCCTGACTTTATCAAAAACTGAGATCATTCCAGTTCTTGACCATCAATATTTTGGTCAGCAGGTTTGGCACTGGAAAACGGATTGCTGTCCCATTTGTGAGCAGTTAGATCCCTGCCTGGAGCAACGTGTAGTGAATACTTTCATATGACCTATACGCCACAGGTGGTAAGGAATTTCTCAGCTGAAGTATTGTGTGTTGCTTGCACTTTTCCTTCTAAAAGCCCTTCCAGAACTACACCATGGAGAGAGTTTAAAATCTTTCCTAATCTGCAGCCTGGATTAGTAAAGTTTGTTTTGTAACCTTTTGTTCTTGGGCCAGTATAGCCTTGTAAGTTCATTGGATGCATAATTGCTGATGTTTATTCATCTCTTGTATACCTGTCCAGTATTCCTTTTGCTGATATGTATGCCAAGTTTTTCCAGCACCTTTTTACAATGCCTCACTAACTTTTCACTGCATCTCTTCTAGTTCAAGTTTATCTTTGCTGTGGATTCTTTTATTGCTACAAGAAAGCGATCACTGTCTATGGCTGCCTGAAAGGGGGCTGTGGGAGAGTTAGTGTTGAACTCTTCTCTCAAGTGACAGGTGATGGAACAAGGGGAAATGGCCCTAAGTTGCTCCAGAGGAGGTACAGATTGGATATTAAGAAGAATTTCTTCACCAAAAGGGTGTTCAGGCACTGGAATAGACTGCACAGGGAGGTGGTTGACTCACCATCCCTGGGGATATTTAAAAAGTGGGTAGATGAGTTTTTAAGGAATATGGTTTAGCGGATGATGGGTGCGGTTGGACTCGATGATCTCCAAGGTCTTTTCCAACCAGAAGACTCTATGATTCTATAAAGACAAATGGCAAGTAATACTACCACCAATAGTTATTCATGTGTGAGGCTTTATGCATGTGAGTAGTGTCCAGTTCTATAGCCATTGTCCTTCTCTACCTTGCAAAGTTAAGAATGGCTTGAGAAGAGGCTTTAGCAAGCTGACCTCTTTTTCTGCTGGTTATTTCTAGATGTCAGTTCTACAGTTGCTTAGATTTGGAACAACTGTGCTGTGCATAGGCTGAGGATTTCTGCAGATAGGCTAATTCTTGCTCAGCTCATCCAGAACACATGGTTCATATTAAGTTTGAAGATGTTGCTGGGACTCTCCTTCAAATGTGATATAGAGTTTAGCCTGTATACATGCTTAAAGGGAAAATTATGTGCTAGGCAAATCTGGACGTGAGCAGCCCAAGTGCTAGAGTCAGATGCTCATTTGAGAATTCTTCTCAAAGCTCCTTGTTGTGATTTCAATCCTTGTGTACCTTCCCTTGCATGCCCTGGAGGGCTTTTCCCTGCTCCCCTGCAGGCCCGAGCAAGAGTGATGCTGGGGCCTTGTGCTGGGACAGGAGAATGTCAGTCCTTCCATTGCTGGTGTTGGGATTTAAGAGTAGATTTAATGCTAGATTCTTAAAAGAGTGCTTTTGGAGAGTTTCAACAAGCACCAAGGTCATAGATGGGAATCGTGAAACTTTCAGAGTCCTGAGTCACAGAATTATCTTGGTCTGTCTATAACAGTTTTTAAAGTGTTAGGGTACAGAAACAACCTGGCTATAATAATGGGTTCTTACAGATGCATCATACCCCTGAGGACTGCAGTCACAGTAAAGGTAGGAGGAAACAAGCAAAAAAAATAACTGAGTATTAAGAATTTGTTTGACTCTTTTTGCTCTAAAATCTAATTCAGATAGCATAAGCATTAATTCAAAACACTGTACTATTGCTATCTGATCTGTCTGTCTTTGCTGATATATGTACTGCAACTACAGACTTATTTCTACAGATACATGTCTTTGTATTTCGATAATAAATTATTTTGAATAGAGTGACTCCCCAGGATCTGACTTATTTAAATGCTGGTATGAGACTGTGTTACACTGTCTGGCAAAATAGATGACATAAATTTGACTCTGGAGCTAAATAAATTGGAGAATTGTACTAAATTGTACTAAAGAGGGAAGATGGATCATGGAATAAGCCAGTGCAACAAATAATGCATACTTTGAGTGTAAAATGTAAAATAACTTAAATCCTTACGAGTACAAGAAGCTTGTAACTGACAGTAGAGCCTAAGCCAGGTCTGAAAATTACTACACACACGACCTCATGAAGATAGATACCTCTGCTTCCTTTGCAGAAATATTAGATATACTTAACTATATGTGTTGGTATGAATTAGAAAAATGGAGATATGGATGGAACAAGAACATTTCTTCCTTTTCTTGCAATCAATAGCAAATTTCCTTGAACTTGAGGCAAGGACTGTCCCAAATATTTTAGCAGTAGCTATACCAGTATAACCAATCTACAAAAAAAAGTAAAAAGCCCAGGCGATGAGCTGATTCAGTTTTCTGTCATTCCAGGCTTATTCCAGCAAAATAACTTTATTTTTCCTACTTTGAGATGAAGTAGTGCATCAGTGGAAAAATGTCAAACCAGAATGGCTCTGCACAGCTTGTTATTATAGAGGAAATCCAACCAACAATATGAGCAGATGTCTTTCAACACTTTTTTTCCTTAAAAAATAGAGGGAGAATAATGCAACAATACTTTTCTTTTTCCAATTTCTAATAATTTTCTTCAGCATTCTTGGGCTACTTCTGAATAGATGGCAAATACATCAAAAGTAGTAATATTTTTGTCTGAGAATTGAGAAATATTTCAGTCCTACAATGGCTGTGTGTGGCAGGGATTTGGAAAGAGAGCTGAGGTCCTTTCTGCACACTACTCAGGCCTTTTCTTGATACCCATTGCTGTCCAAGTGAAGAGCCTTGTAGCACATCCTATGAGAGCAGCCAAAACCTGAACACATCACTAGCAACTTTCATCCTGAGCAGGTTGGATGTACAGAGAGTTAAATGCCTTTCTGGGGTTGTTATTCAGGCACATTTCACTGACACTAAATGTGACCCAACAGCTAATTTCTTTGAATTAAGTGGCTTAATGATATGTGAAATGAAAGATGGTACAAGCTGGAAATAAAAAAAGTGTCTGTGAAGTTGCCCAAATGCAACTTTTTCTTCTCTTGAAATGTTGACTGAAAAGGGAGTTAAGATGCTGTTTCAGTAAATCTGGTTTTAAAAGCCAGAAATCCAATGAAATAACTTTATAGTACTTGTCTTTCAGCCTAATTTTTACTTCCTTGGTTTTCTCAGTGTTAATACAGCACCAGAAATAATTTACAGCTTCTGTTTTTGGTGCATTCATATTGCATGTGTTGGGTAATGCCTTACATCTGCTATAAGGAAACAAATGACCATAATATTTAGTGCCTAGGCTAAACATTACTAAGGAAAGCGTAAACACCTATTTTTGAATGTCGTGAGCATTAGAAACAGACAGTAAGATCTTCATTGTTCCAGAAGGGATGTTTCCAGCACAGGAAGGGAGCTTGTCTCTTTAGTTTGTGGATATGCCAGGACACACTTGCATTTTCTAACTGCAAATGACCATTGCTTCTCTGCAGTTACAGCAGTCCTCCCTGACAGCTACTTACAGCATTTCGCTCTGCAGAAGTGAAAGTCTAGAAGGAACCCAACAGGAATGGTGGCTTCCTTGGGAAAGAGTGAGGAAGCTTAGGAAGGTGCTCTCTTGACCTTCAGAACCATTACACAGCAGGATTGCAGTAATGTCACAGTATAGCCCTGTTACCAGTTTGGTGTCTCCTATCAAATGTGGCTATTACCTGAGACACCAGAACTGTTCAAGAATGGAGATCTATGCACAGGTTGGCCTACCTGGTTAACACTGAAATGCTAGTAAAAGGAAGAAACAGGTGGTATGGCAGGATGGAGGTTTTAAAGAGAGACAGTACACAGAGAAGGTCAGAAGCATGAGGCTGTGAAGCTGGATAAATATAGTGAGAATGTTGTTTGCCACGGAATTGCAAATGCTTTGTTGTTCTGGTCTGGCCATGTGCTCTTTGGTATCTCACCCTCTGCCATAAGCTAAGATTTGATCTGTAGGGTGGAGCAAGAAGACGAAACCTTAGATACTAGCTCTGTTTTAAGGACGATATTTAGATTTTTACATTTAGAGAGAGATTGGCTAGGAAAGGAAAGAAGCAACTGAGCTTGTTAAAGACCCACAGGGGAGAAAGTACTCTATGAGATAGTTTGAAAGTTGTTAGTTGTTTTGTCAACCATTTTCAGACATGGCCCATAATTATTTCTGTGGCTATAGAGGCGTATAAATTAAATATATCAGTAGGGAGACCAACACACACACAAAAAGTTGCTAATTTTTTTTCAGCCCTTCTCTTTGCAATTTTAGGAAGGCAAATATATTTGGACAAAAAACAAATTATGGTCTAATGAGTCCCAGACAGAGACATTTGGAGACTGAGAGGAAAACAGCTATTCTAGATAGCAGAGAGCTGGCTTCTAGCATAGTCCTGCAACGTGGAAATAATCACGTCTTTCCATTGTAATTTTAAATTTGTAACTCAGTGCTGTTCTTCTGCTGTTTTGTGATAGCTGCAAGGAGTGGAGACTGCTCTGCTTTAAGTGCAAGCCAGATAATAAAGCAATTCTGAGCTGTAGCAGTATTGCAGCTTTCCTTTTGTTTTCTCTGAGAGATACTGTAAGGCTGCATTATCCAGATTCACCTTCGCAGCCCAATACTTTGTTTTTAAATGGTCCTTTAAAAGAATATGTGAGTCCTCAAGGGGACGTCTTATCTCCCATCATGGGCAAACCTCCTCAAGAATCTGAACAGGAAAATGCTGCATCCATTTTCTTACCTTGAATCTCAAACAAAGAAAAGAAATTTAGTGGATTTCCTGACCTCTTAATCTTCTCACTGAGAAACTGCTCTAACCACTAATGAACATTAAATCACTATTGCTCTGTTGGTGGGTAGTACTTCAGCTGGCAGTCTTTCTGGAATCGATAACAGCAGGCCATCTACTGCAGTTTCTCCAGTGTTTATTTTTGAAGGTAATACTTACAATGTTTGAAAAATAAACCATTTCATTTTGAATGTGGCAAAACTGGAAATACTCTTCAAGATGCTTTTACAGCATAGGAAAGGGACAGACCATTTGGATTTCCTTTTCATTTGCCTATTACCAAGTTCACTGCCGAGCTGCAGAGGGACAATGACTCCTAGCAGGCAAGGGATGGCTTTCCCCACGGCTTTCCCCATTAATGAAATGCAGGAGACTGTGCAAGTGCAGCTTCCCTTAGGAATCACCAAAGGGGCAGCTAAAATGAGGGCAGGTGGTAAACTATGATAAAATCCCAGTACTTTGTTTTGATGTTAAAACCTTCATCAGCCTGCTGTACTGCAGTAGACAAAATGGCTTAGTTGTTTATGCATCTCTGGCTATAACATGTGGGTGGAGGAGACCATTATTGTGCCTAAAAAGACTTTTCCAAGAAAATTTGCTGTGAGGCTTACTTAAGGTTGTACACAGCTCCTGCACTCAGACATTTCCTAACTTCTGAATCTTTGGTTTTACAGCCACTGCAGTGGCCCTTCAGCATCATTTTATATGATGTATTTACAGACTACCTTGTCTATCAGTAGTAACTTTCCTCAACTAATAGTTCCAGCTGAAGTCTTTCCTTTGTCCCTCAGAGGATCGGTATTTTTTCCCCTGTCTGACGAGTTTCAGCCAAAATGGTTTGTATGATTCTGAGATGGCGTTTGGGGAAGATGTGCCATCCCATAATGTTAAAACAAAAATTGTGGTGAGAAACTAATGCTTCATTGAGTTTGAAATTGGAAGTTACTGAGCACAGTGTGGGAAGAGAGAACTGGGAGGCAGCGGCAGGTTTGCAATGCCATAGCTAAAGTGGAAAAACTGGAAAGTCTGGCAGAGGGGAAAAACAAGCAGGGTAGGAACTAGTTTATGTCAGTAGCTGTACCTCTAATTTTTTCACACAGACTTTTCTATCTTTCTATATATACCTAACTTCATACTCAAATTATGCAGGTAGAGAGAAGTGTCTGTGGAAAAATAAAATTACAGAGGACAAGGACTTATGTGACATAGAGGGGGCTCAGAAAGCAGTGTCTTTAATCTTAATGCTTAATTCTCCTCCTGTAAGGGGTTTGCTGTCAGTTTTCCTCATCTGGTTGCCATAAAAATACATAAATTCAAATTTTGTGGAGCAGTGAGAACAGGTGACATAGTTTTGTATTCAGTAGAGGGTTTGGATGTACAGTTTTAATAAGACTTGCAGGCCACACGCTGAATGTTGTGGATAGAAAGAAGTCTCCACTGAACAAGGCAGATACCCTGTGGAAGAAATAGTACATGCGTTTGTAATTAAAAAACACATCCTAATATATACACAAAATGGCCTGAATTAAGACTTCTTGTGCATCAATAATCCTGGCATGTCCCACCTTCACAGTGCTTGATTTTGCACCTAAGAGTTTTTTTAAAGTTACTATTCTGTACATGAACTATAAGGAGACGCATACAAGCACACAAAGAGAGCAGAAAAAGACAAATACATTCACTCCCATGCATCAGGTACAGGTCTTCAGTTCTCCTTAAACCCTTAAGCAACATATGAAACAGAACAGAAAATCCTTTGGGCAGGACAACCATGTCTTTACTGCTTCTTGAAAATGTTCAGAGACATTCCCTCAATTCCTTTTCCATCACTTTGATATTTCATTTACTTTTACTTCACTTGTAGACTTTGATTTAATTCTTTCAATAGACAGACACTGCTGAACACCTTCTTCCTCACCTTGCAGAGATAACAATATTGCAATCTCTGTGCTACTGCTAAGAGAGAGCTGGAAAGCCAGCATCAGGAAATAAATCCATTAGAACTTCCCCAAAGACCAAAACTGGGAAAGTAAGCAGAAAAATGTGGACAGAAATCTCTAATTAAAGATGTCTTTTTTCTTGGTGCCTGCTTCTTCCAGATATCCTTGCAGGTTGTTAGACATTGAAGCTGGGGCATGCCAACATCCTACAGACTGTGAACGTACTGCTGGCCTAAACATGGAAAAGATTTTGTCCTAGGGGCTGAAACGGGTGATAGGTCTCCCATGCTAGTGCCTCTGCAGGTAAGGTTGCAAGATGTGATTGTGTATATTTAGGTGGCTCAGACTGCTTGTGTAAGTGTGTTTCAAATTTCCAAGGAAAACCTGAAGAAAGTTGCAAGAATGGCAATGAGCCTTTGGAAGGCTGTGCTTAGAGCATTTTAGCAATGTAGGCAAAACTGGGCCAGGGCAGTAAAAACAAATTTGAAGAGAGAGGGAGTAGTGCAGTGTGTGTGTGTGTGCATGAGCACACTTTTATTTCACACTGAAGTTTTGCTAAACCCTATTAGCAAACTATCTATCAAGCTTGAAGTTTGGCTTTTATGTACATATTTATGCGTCTCTTTAAATAGTCTGATATTAAAAATAGGTGCTCCCATTAAAGCCCAATACTTGTGAAAGTTATGTTTCTCCTGACCACACCTATCCACATCTTATCACAGTTGAGCCTGAATTCTTGATAAAAAAAAATGCTTTTGCCATTTATGCAGTTGGTAATGAAGTATTAAATAACTGCAGACAGGAACTGGAGATAAAATTATTTTCTTATTTACTGCTGGCAGAATAGAAATCATATTGTGTCTCCGTAACAGCAAATTTCAAAGATCCGTTTGGGCTTCAGTTTGCAGCGGGGTACAGTGGTGGAAAACTAAATTCTGCTGATGCAAAAGGACTCAGGATCATATTCACAAAAATCAATCATCACAGACACTGGTGTCCATTAATACATGCCTGGCAGAAAAATTAAAAATAATTTCCCCAAGGCAGTGCTGTGAGGAGGAGACATTGGAAGGAACACCAGGTCCTGTGAATGCAGGGGCCATTTCAATGGCCTGGACATATCCGTTACCAATAAACTGCAGTTTTGATGATGGTATTTCTTATAAATGGCAGGATCTTTTCCTCTGCAGATATCTGCAGTCCCAAGCTCAAAGCAAAAATGTCTGTCTTGTGGATAGTTACACCACTTACCAAGATGTTACAGAAAGAATGAGAGCAAAAAATGACAATCCAGTGAATACTGAGAAAATAGTGACTGAAAATAGATTTGCTATTCAACAGCCCCAAGAGAAGATAATTGACACATATGCCTCTGCAGCCAGTTTCAAGGAAAAAGAGGGTCATGAAGTATGAACAATGTCACTTAAAAGCCTCCCACCTCTCTTGAAAGTCTGCTGGTATATGTGACCCTGTAGTATTGGTTATTTCTCATCTTCTCAGATACACAACTGTATAAGGACTTCAGAGTATCTCACTTAAAAGGCTTCGCTGCTCTGCATCACTTTTTAGCTTGGAAATTTGAATCCAAATAACACCGGTTTCCTATTATTCGTTCCTTGTAACACTTTATCAAACAACAGGAATTCATGCTGTTCCTGAGGGCAATCTGTTGAACTGAATGATTCCTTATGGGTTTTCACTGTGAGCAATAAACCGTTTTCGAGGCTTATTTTCAATTGTGAATGAACTTAAACTACATCCAGTGCCTGCTCACCTGGTATAGGTGTGTTATATATGCATAATAAAGGGCCTGTTGTCCTTGAAAAAAATGAGATCAGTCATTGGTTTAAAAACATTTCAAGTAACTGATATAATCAAATAGACGTAATTGTTCTATCAGATGATTTAATAATTAATATTATAAATCCATTTTATTTGTCCCTTTTATTGGAATGGTGAACAGAACTCTTTCTTGATGAGATACTCATCCTTTTTGTGGTTTTAACTGAATCATTTAAAATTAAGATTCTCAGTACAGTAGCGTTCCAACATGGCTTTACATTCAGGTCTTCCACTCTTTCTTTGGACTATCCACACCTGTTGTTGCATTCTCGGTTGTCACTGTGACTTTCCTAGCCTAAGAATATGTAAAGATCAATGACTTGTTAACCCATATTTCTGAGTGTCTTGAATATCTTAGGCCCTGTCTGATTTGCATGATGTAGTTTGATCAAGAAAACTCTATGCTGTCCATACCTATAATGACCATGTAACTATATGCAATAGAATAAAAGACAATTTAAAAAAATTGCTGGTTACTGTAGCTTCTTCACTAATCACTTGGAAAAGTGATAACACATGTTTAAGTATTGTCCTCATCGCCAATTTATAGCATCATTAGGTTTTACTGGGAAAATCTTATGCTAATTTTCGTTCTTACACTATGAGAGCTTAGATATGGCTACTTTTTTTGAAACTGATCTCTACTGTTGTGCATCTTTATTTCTATTTTTCATCCTCAGATGCTTGTTTTTTTAGTATGAAAGAATCAAAGCAACTACAACGAAGGAGATGGTCATCAGAGTCTCTGTAAATTAGCTTCTTAAAACAAGGCATGATGAATTTTCTTTGTGTGTATAATTTTGCCACCAACAAATGTAATTGTAATTGACTTCAAATTATCGATGTCCCTGGCTCCAATTAACCAACTAGCTTTTAGCAGAGCAACTGATGGTTTGCACATTCATGTGAGCCGTGAGGGTCCCCTCTTTCTCTAAGGAAATGCAAACGTCAAAATCCACCAACGACTTGGCCAGACAGATAATGACAGCAGAGGGAGGAGCCAAAGCAGTTAGAGCAGAGGTGCTCAGGGCAAGCAGATGAGCACCCAAAACTGTCTGGTACAGTGCTGTCCCTTCTGTGATGCTCCTTGGTCTGAAAAACCCTGGAAATGCAAACAGCACATCCCAAAGCACAGGACAAAAAACTGTTATGTTTTGTCTTGATTTTCTTACACTACCTTCTAATGCCACTTTCATTATATACCTGATGGATTGTGGCAATTGCTTATATAAAACCCATTAAGTGGCTGCTGCGTATTTTTAGAACAATTTAAAATATTTCCTTCATAAAAGGCAAAATCTTGTTTCATTTTTTAGGTTCTTATTTTGTACTCTAAATGTGAAATGGAAGATAAATGGGAAATGTGAACAATTTTGTAAACATGTAAATTACAGACAACTCTGCCTTTTTCTGCACAGTATTCACATTCAATTGGCATTATGTGCTGTATCAATTCTCTAATAGTTTATACTGATAGTTCATCATTTTAGCAACAAATACATAAAAGCAGAAAAAAAAGGGCTGTGCTTTTAAACCCACTTTTATTTTCTGATTATCTTATTTATTTCTCAGCCTTAATCTCATATAAATGATTGTTGTCCTGAGCTCTTTTTTTTCCATGAAATATCTTTTAAGATTCAGAAGCTCATTAAAAAAAATTAATAGGTAATGATAGTTGCCTTTCATTCTGTCTTCTGTAAACCATTTTAAAGTGAATGTAGTATTTGAATTGCAAAATCAGGTCTTGCCTGTATCCATGGAACAATCACAGCGGTACACACAGAACTATCATAATTTTTCATCAAAGAACTATAACCCTAGTCCTGTCAGCTTGTCTCCCAGCTAACAACGTAGGGCAATCTCTGTTATTAATTAAGCAATGTTTATCAAAATGAATGAAGATGAAAGGCTTTGGACAACGGTATAGTGTAAAATGTCATTGAAACCAAACAGAATGGTCTCTTCCGGGCTTTTATCTATGCATTTAGCAGTGTCAGAAATCTTTGGTTCCTCTGCAATCATCTGGACCAAACCCACAAGCTCCCCTTGCTCACACAAAGAATAAAAATAGTAGCTCTTGCTTACTGCCTGCAAACAGATTTTCAGTTGACCTTTGTCCTAAATAAGTGCATGAGAAGAGGTGTTCATGAACGTTGCAAGAATACTGGAAAACCCAGGGATCCCTGCTGGTCACTGCTTAACATCCGTAGGAAATACAGCAGAATTCTGCACATTTGAGGTAGCAAACATTTTGCTTCTTTGTTTCCTAAGAAAACATAATTTTATAAAATTGAAAGAAGTTTTCAAAAGCCTCAAAATGGTTCTTTTAGAATCTCATTATTTGGGGACATTGTTATCAACTTGTTTACTTCAAATGGCCTTTGTGGTGGGAAACGTGCTTATGCAGTCCTTATGCTCTTTTGACTAAAAAGAGTGGGGAGAAGCGGGCAGGGAGGCTAAGAGAGGAGGGGATTACAAGGAATGAATTCACTTTTTCTGCTCTACTCAGGCATTTTTAGTAAGACCTGTTGTGATAGGGCAAGGGGTAATGGTTTTAAACTAAAAGAGGATAGATTTAGACAAGATATAAGGAAACATTTTTTTACAATGAGAGCAGTGAAACACTAGAACATGTTGCTCAAAGAGGTGGTAGGTGCCCTATCCCTGAAAACATTCAAGATTAGGTTGGATGGGGCTCTGAGTAACCTGATCGAGTTGAAGATGTCTCCACTCATTGTTGGACTAGATGACCTTTAAATGTTACTTCCAACTCGAACTGTTCTATGATTCTGTGATTGTAGTGGATACTGCTTCTCCTTTTTCTTTAGTCCTTTAATAATCAGTAAGTGGTTTTCATCAAAAAATCATAATGCTTTGATTTTAAAATGGCGAACCAAAAGTGTTTGGCTGGCAATTGTTGATACTTCTGCTTTGCTAAATATGTTCAGAACTACAATTGTATTATTTTTCTATTCCTCAAAAGGAGCATTTTCTTGTGGAAATATCTACCTGACAAAACCCTATCTTTTCACATTCAGTCATGTTTTCTTCTTCTGACTACTGTTATTAAGAAAATACTTAATTCAAGGTGGAACTTAGGTGTTAGGTTTTCCAAAGAGCTGACTGCTATCACAAAGCACCCCTGTCTATCCCATGGAGAGATTAATAATGTGTTTCAGGTAGTCAATTCTGTTGTGGCCATACTATGATATTCAATCCAGCAGATTGCTGACTGCAGGCTTTGGACAAGGTTTTCACAAAACTAGGAAGTGGCCACTGGGATAGTGCGGTGGTATAACTGGTGGTGCTCTCTCTGCACTTACCTGTTTAATGAACATTTGCCTCTGAGAAATATTTGTCTTCATGTCTGCACAGACTCTCTATGTTGAAGGCAGATGCCCTCGATGAGTAGCATCACACATAGTGAACCTGACAGCAGGAAAATCTGTGTAACTTGCTGATGCCAAAGAAAGATGTTTAGCCTGTATGATACTGATGGGGAAATTAAAGGCCAGCAGATTAACATCTCATTCGTAAATGCTCTAAAGTATACTTCAGAACACAAGTTAAAGGACAGGTTCAGAAGGTTACTGAGCATACACTGTGCCCATTGAAGTCAGTGAGAACCACAGCTGCTGTACACCCACTAAGAGCTGACCCAAATAAAGTACAAATGTCAAGCAAATAAATTGGAAGTCTTGGGGCCCTAACTGCATTACACACAAGTCTAATTGTGTTTATCAGCATAGTGGTGCTACATCTCTTTTGCTGTTGATTTAGGAAATCCAACTTTTCATTGACTCAATAGCTGCTTTGAATGCCCCAAGCACCTAAATAAATCTAATCATAGGAAATCCTTCCCCTCCATCATTTCACTTGCATTAATCCTCCTTAAAGTACCATCTCAGCAGCAGAGATTGAGGCAAGTGTATCTTGCTTCTCACCGGTGGCAGGGAGGAAATCACACACTGGGGAATGAGACATCCTTTCCTTTACATATCTTTCATATGTACTTTATCTTCTTCATTGCAAGACGTTAACACTGATGAGCGCTGTGAGTCTTAACGATTCAAACACAATGGCACAATATGAAGATTAAGCCTAAGTGGATTTCTCTTCCTCCAACACTGAAAAGAGCTGATTTTTTCCATTAAAGAAAATTTTCCATTAGAGTGTTTTCCATTAAATATTGCTTCCTGTGGAAAACTGGGTTTATGATTAAAAGAGCGTTTTCACAGCAGGAATTTGTTATTTAGGAAAAGAATATGCTTTTCATTAAAACTCCCAAGGCATATGTTTAAAATATTGGGTAAAACCTCAATGTTTCAATTCTTCTAACTTTCAGTATAAAATTAAGAATTTTGGCAGGAATTCCCCCCTCCAGCCAGTAAGGTACCTGTAGGCTGTGATTAACATGAGTAGTCTCAGCTGGGACCCCTGCTCATGCAAGTGCTGCCCGTGCCCCAGAGCTCTATTTAAGCTCGGACACAGGAAGCACTTAAACTTAACTTAGGCTTCATCAGAAATATGTTTGCGTTTGCTCATGTCTTCTGCTGTCCTGTTTTATGGATTTATTTTTTTTTACTGGATGATTTCCAAAGCCATACTGTCTCCAAGATTTTTCTCCTGTCCTGCTTATGGCTGTATATCCAGGATGGACCTTGGAACTCTATTGGAGCTCTGTCTCCTCCAGCTCCTGACTGGACCTTGGTTGTCATTCATCACCATGCCTTGTATATGGGTGTCAACAGGACCAGTTGCCATATAGACACTGTTCAGATCCTCTGGGAGGACATCCTGTTGGGGAGGTCCCCACTGTGTTGGGCTCCTCCTTGGCTCCTAGCACATCCTTGCTCTTGGAGGAACCCTGATTCCTCTGGTTCCTGCTGCTACTGTGGTGGGGTGGTGTATCTTGTCACCTGAACACCAGCGAATAATGACTGTTCTTTTCCATAGGTTTAAATTACATGGTTTTGGTATAACAGATATTTTGGAGGATAGAGTGAGAGTTCTATGAGCAAGAATCAGATTCTGCTGCTGAGACTGAGCTAAACTTGAATTAGTAAACAACAGCTGCCAAGGGGAAACAGAACTCTGCAAGTTTCTAATGAACCTGTGTTAGGTCTGTGATGTATGTGAGCCTCTTGACGTCTGGGTTTGAGAAGAAAAAAAATTTGTAAGCAAGTTGTATGTTTAGGGTCCCTGTTCTTGATAGTGCCAGCTTTTAACTAAGCATGCGAATAGTGCAGAATGAAGGAGACCCGTTGAAATGTTGGACTTCCAGGACTGTGTAAAAGAGTTCATGGTCAGAATTCTTAGATGCCTTATTTGCTGTATTATTATGCTTCCTGTGGTCTTTCCAGTACTTTCAAACTCTGTTTGATCCACATGTTTATTTTCTCTGTGTGGGTTCATACATTAAAATTCTTGATGGTGATTGCATTCAGCATCTGTTTTGGTGATGTTAAGATAAGGCAGGAACAGGCAGAACTATTGGAATTCTACCCATCACATTTCCTGCAAGATTTGCTACCACGGGTAAAAGCATGGTATGATGAGAATAAAAATGGTAAGGCCATTGAGCTATTGCGGTAGACAGTGAGAAGTCAAGATAAAAAGAAGATGAACAAATGAATTAAACCTAACAGACAAGCTGCAGATTCCTGGTTGCTGAGTAATTAATTTATAATTAATAATTAAAACTAAAAGCTACAGGATTGATACTATGGGATCACCCTTGTAAATAGTCAGTAGTTTATTTTCTATTACTTGTTGTTGGATCAGCAGGTCAATGACCTTTTCTGACTGCATCTGGGCAAACAGTGATACTCCATGGTCTGTTCTTTGAAGTTAAAGAAATGCCTGTCTTAGAAATTTCCTCTGGCAGGAGAGAAAGCATATCTTCCTGCTCCGTTCTTTTTATTGAAAGAGCACTATCAAGCTTTGAATCCCCATTTAAATTTGTAGCCTGGTTTCCTAAGGAAATGAAGCTTATGCGATAGCACTGGCTTTCTCACCGTCTGCCGAGTCCTCCTCTAGTAATTTTTCAACAGTCTGGCCAAGTTTAACTAAACTTTAAAGTGGATGGAAAAGTGTCAGCTACACCTACATTCTTAAACTCTTTGCTGAAAGGAGAATCTGAATAGAAGAGAGAGATTGAATTAGTGCCAACACTGTGGGAAATTGGCAAGCCTGGCTGTAGTCCAGTTTCTGGCATTTGTGGGTGGACCAACGAACCCGTGAGCATCACCGAGCCCATCAGCACACATCTAGGCTTTGTCTTGCCTTCTGTAATGTGCCCATCCAACTCTGTGGACAAAATTGGAGTAATATAGTGAGGGAGCTGGGAACAATGACCAACGTGAGAAATCTGCTGGAAACCTCTCTTGAGTAGTTCTGCTGCTTGTGAAATTATTTGGTGGTTTAAGATATAAAATCAAGTTGGGGTGGGCATAAACATGTCAACATGCACTTTGTCTAGTGTGGCAGGTATGTACTACTCACTGACCATTTGAAAATCAAAGTGCAAATAAACAGCTGGATGAAACGTCCTGGTGTGTAAATTTCAGGCTTAATTTTCTTTTTACCAGAAAAGTCCACAATCTATATTTATAACAGAGGGACTTAAGGATATGTTGCAAGTTCTATGAATTAGTACACTTGGGGACTGCCTTTTCTGATCTGATTAAGATTATTCCTACATTGATTTCAGCTATGAATGTTGATAAATTCATACTCTGACTATAGGACCAGGATGAATCTTTTTGGTCATCTATCCGGACCTTCCATATAACCTAGAAAATTTTCCTGAGGCAATTTTTTGTTTGGAATGACTTTTTTAAAGAAGGGTAAAATATCCACTATTAATGTAAACATCACAGTGATATACCACCGCATTTGCTAAGATGTAAAAGAGGTGATGACAAATTATCTTCTGCTTTTTAAAAATAGCTGTTGTTTTGACTTTGAGTTAATGAAGCTTGCTGTACTTGTCATTAGATTGTGTTGTACTTTGATCTGTTACAATTAGCAGCCCCATCAATTCTTTGTGTAGGTAACTCTGGTGTGATAGTACCATGATACACTTGATATACTCTTTAGGAAAATCTCTAGAAGTAATTTTTTTACTTTTACTATTCACTACCACCTTCTCTTATGTTTCTTAACATAATTGCTGAATTCGAAATACAAAACTAGATAGGCTCTTCTGATAGTGATCATCGAAGTGTCAAACGGCAGTAATCTCTCTTTTATGTGCACTATGGATTTTCTAGCTACTTGTCAAGCTAATTGTTGTCCACCCAACTGCACTTGAAAGTTGTGTTGCTGATTGTCTGTTATGATTCCCCCTAAGCTATGTTCAGTGTTGTTACTTTCCATGAGACTCTCAGAAATCCCAGTCTTTGCTCGTTCCTAGATATCTGACTCTACACCGGCTATTTGTTTGTGCCCATACTATCTGTTGGTCAAGAACAAGTATAAATGTTTTTTCTCTGACAATACCGTTCTTTAATATTTGGTATCATGTGCAGTATGATTTTTTCTGGGTTTTGGTTTTTTTTCCCCCCCTGGGCTATTGATAAACACATTAAAAGATAAAGAATGAATCTCTTTAGGACCTCATGAAAGAATGCTTGATGATCTCTCAGCTTCAATTACATCTACTACAGTGTTTTTTCAGTGTTTAATGTATCTAATATTATTATGCTAACTTTGTAGTGTTATGGTTCCTAACAGCATGGTCTTGATGTGCCAAATCAACAGCTTTGCAGAAGCATTAGCATATTGCATTGATGCCACTGCCTTTATCAGCTAACCTTGTAATCTCCTCAGTTACATAACATTAGATTGATTTAGTCTATTATCTGGAATGATATTCCTTAGCTATGTTTTCCCCCACTATAGCCTTAATACTCAAGTCCCGCAACAACTTCTGTAGTACCTCTCAAGAGGCGCTCAAAAAATTGATAAGTTGGACTACAAGATAGAAGTTTAAACTTTTACTTGGATTTCCATTATAAAAATGTGCACTAATACGTAGTTTTTCTTTAAAAAAAAGCTCAAACTGTGGAAGTGTTAAAAGTTTCACTGCATAATTGTCAAAGGCAAAAGTTAGGTAGTGACAGTATTTTATTTCATTACACTGTTATACCCAGTCTCTTCTCTCTTTGCTTACCCAGATTTGTATCTTCAGATCCCAGTGTTCTGGACTTGTAGATTAAATTTTTTCTCAGTATTCTTTGAGCCTGTGACTTGTGCTTTTGTGTAGGACATCTCCTTTATACCAACTCTCTTTCTCATATTCCTTTGGGAACTTATGAACTAACTTTATTTGCCCACCAAAATAACTACCAATATCCATAGTCTTATTTTTACTGAGGTAAAGCTGTTCCAAGTTCTTCAGACTCTTTGGTTTGTGTTTCTTGATTCAGTTTTTTTTTAGCATACACATTGAAAGCTTCTGGGATTTGCATGGAGTTTCAAACCAACACTACTCAAGTGATGCACTCAGGCACAACCACAGTTTCTCGGTGCTACCTCTGGCAGTAATCCCACCCATGCACTTCAAGTCAAACAAGAAGCAGCAGATTAGAAAAGGAACCAAAACATAAACAATCTGGTGTCTAGCATTCTTTACACTTCCCTTTATTCTCAGTTTAAACTGAACAAAAATATCTGTGCAATAGGCTGTTAGTAATATTCCATTAGTCTTTCCTTGGCATAATGTACTACCTACTGTAAGCAAGAAATACTAAGTTTCGATGCCTCCAAAACCCACTCAATCTGGTGGAGTCTCTTAAACCTGTAGCAGTGTGAGAAGAGCTTTAGCAGAGGAGCTAGTGAACAGGAGTGAGGAAGGCTGTGGAATACCTGGACTTCAGCAAGGCCTTTGACACTATCTCCCATAGTATACTCCTGGACAAGCAGGCAACCCGTGGTTTGGACAGGAGCGTTCTGTGCTGGGTTAGGAATTGGTTGGATGGCCGAGCCCAGAGAGTGATAGTGAACGGTGTATCATCTTGGCGGCTGGTCACTAGTGTTGTCCCCCAGGGGTCGGTGTTGGTCTTGGTCCTGTTTGATATCTTTGTTAATGATCTGGATGAGGGGATTGAGTCCATCATTAGCAAGTTTGCAGACGATACCAAGCTGGAAAAAATTGTCGATCTGCTGGAGGGTAGGAGGGCCCTACAGAGGAACCTTGATAGACTGGAGACATGGGCTGATTCCAACGGGATGAAGTTAAACAAGTCCAAGTGCTGGGTTCTACACTTTGGACACAACAACCCCATGCAGAGCTATAGGCTGGGGACAGAGTGGCTGGAGAGTAGTCAAGTGGAAAGGGACTTGGGAGTGCTGGTAGACAGGATACTCAACATGAGCCAGCAGTGTGCCCAAGTGTCCAAGAAGGCCAATGGTATCCTGGCCTGCATCAGGAATGGTGTGGCCAGCAGGACTAGAGAATTTATCAACCCCTTATACTCGGCACTGGTTAGACCGCACCTTGAGTACTGTGTCCAGTTCTGGGCCCCTCAGTTTAAGAGAGATGTTGAGATGCTGGAGTCCAGAGGAGAGCAACGAAGGTGGTGAAGGGGCTGGAGCACAAGCCCTCTGAAGAGTGTCTGAGGGAGCTGGGGTTGTTTAGCCTGGAGAAGAGGAGGCTCAGGGGAAACTTTATTGTTCTCTATAACTACCTAAAAGGAGGTTGTAGGCAGGCAGGGGTTGGTCTCTTCTCTCATGCGACCAGTGACAGAACAAGAGGGCATGGTCTCAAGCTTTGTCAGGGGACGTTTAGGCTTGATATTAGGAAAAAAATTTTCACTGCAAGGGGTGATTGGCCATTGGAATGTGCTGCCCAGGGAGGTGGTGGAGTCATCATTCCTGGAGGTGTTTAAAAGCAGATTGGGTGAGGCGCTTAGTGCTGTGGTTTAGACATCAAGTAGGTGTTGGTGTTGGGTCATAGGTTCAACTCAATGATCTCAAAGGTCTTTTCCAACTTTGTGATACCATGACAAGTGTATAACGTGCTTGTTTTAAGCCAGCTGGTTACTTCTTTAGTCCTGAAACTGTTTGTGGGTTTCAGAACACAATAGATTTCCACTCTATTTCTACATTCATAGTTATGCTTGCTTGTGAAAGAACCTGCAGTACAGAAAAGCAATTCACTCTAATGCTGCCACCCAGACACTATTTCTTATTAAATAAAGTCCATTAAAGGAAGCATTTGGATATATCTCAGAGACCACTGAGTTGGAAGAGGCTTCTTTTGTATTTTCCTGGCTAAAGAATGAATGAATAAATAAAAATGACAGTGAATTTCCTCATGCAAATCACTGAATTTATTTCAACAATGTAATTGGGCTGGGAAAAAATAATCATGAACTCCAGTGCAACAGTTATTCTGTCCATTTAGCAACTAGGGCAGGAATCGTACTTTTACTCTGAGGCAAAATTTCAAGACAAAGTAATACTTAACTGCTTCTCTTGCCCTTCATAACCTCTCAGTACTTCTTCCCCCATGCATGACTCGAATTGTTCCAATTAAATTTTAACATCATAAATTTTAAGCCAATTTTGGCAAAAATGAAAAAAAGAAACATGTTGCCTGAAATATTTGGTACTTGCTGAAGCAGAGGATGTAGACACACACAATGATATGTAGCTATAGGGCATCAAAGGACACAGACAACATTTTTTTTAAAGTATTTCCCTAAAAGATAAGTTATCAAGTCTTTGAGACGCACTGAATGAGCAAAGTCAAGATTATAAATCAAATGCAACAGCATGCTTCTAAAAGACAGCAAAAGATTTCAGATATTTATAGGCAGCATTTAAAAGAATTTGATTCATTAATGCTATTGTTATGCATATTTGGTACTGTGACAGATTCATTGTTGTCTTTTCAGTGCATTTATGATTTCAAATATCATTAAGATTTTCATGCTAAATTAAGTTCTGATTATATTTAGTTTGTTCAGGATAACAGAGGCTAGCACACGCAGCATACATGCCAAATGACTTGGTTGCATATTCCTTTTTTGTGTTTGCAATATTAATAGCCAAAGTCATGACTACTATGAAGTTCTTTAGAATGTCTTGGTTCTCAATAACAAAGAGCAAGAGTTATTCTAATTTCAGTGCCCTGATAGTGTTTTGTCAAGGGTGGTTAGAACAATTTTTTCATAATTTGCTAACATGCTGAGCACATTGAAGCTCCTCTAACATAAACAGTGATTCATCTTCCAGCAAAGCAGAATTTGAGAATCCTCTGTAATTCTGTCAGGGGAATGGCTGACATTTTTTTGATACACAGTGGAAAAAAACAGGATATCGTTAGTACTTCATTCCTGTTCTTATTTGAAAAATCTAACTCATCCCAACAACTTTCTGCACCAAAATTAAGAAAGGCATTCTTAGCTGCATGGAATCTGAAAATGCATGCCCTTAGAGAAACCCAGGGACTCACCCACACCTTTAAAACAGCAAAACACTGGGATGTGCTCTGATGCACGCTGGTGGAGACGGCACCATACGAGGGAGTTGCTGCAATTATCTTCTACATTTGCATTGAGCATGCACACCTCTTGAGCAGTAAACAGGGTGTCAATAGGAAAAGAAATATTTTCCTGAAGTTTCCTGCATAAAGGTTCATTTTTGTCTTCTGAAACACTTAAATCTTTAAGTTTTCTTCTGTTTTTGGAAGGTACCAAAGTATTTTTATTCCAAAAGGTTTCAGCAGGGTTGATTTAAAACAATTGGCTGAGTCCTTCTCCCATTTACATCCGTGCTGAGGTATGCACATCCTGTCCTGTCTCTTATTCCATGCTGGTTAAGAATACTCCCAGAGGAAATTGTTATATTGAAGAAAGTACAGATACAGAGAAGGGACCAAACCAATATTTAAGTAATTAATTGAATTATGTGGGTTGCATTTTCAAAGACTATTCTGTTCTCTTGTAAATGTAGTCCTGTTTTGCCTGTTCAGTGTTTGAGATGCAATTCTCTCTTCCATGCCTGGATTATACACACATGTGCATAAATAGGCGAACATGCTTTTAAGGCAAAGGTGCCCAACAAGCAAACTCATATGGGAATATAGATAACTGTATAGTAACTTAACATAATGCCGGAGCTTGTATTTATGAGTCTGTAGATTGGGTTTGAAGAAGTGTTCTTAAGCATTTGCAAAAGTGAGTTAATTCACGTGAATTTTGGCATGCTTAGCTCAAAAGAGGTATGAAACTGACTTTCATTGACAAAGCAGACAATTTAGGATTTTTTTAGAAGTTTTTATAGATCAGAGTTGAACAGAACTCAGACAGTCATTCTTGAGTTTATTTTACACTGAACATGATAGATATAGTCACAGTTTTTGGCCCTTTGTTTTCCAAATTGAACTTGCTGACTTTAGTGGGACTTGTCAGTTTCCCCTGAGCAAATATTTTAGGTATAAAGTCAGCCCTTTCACTATGGGGAAAATTAGAGGGATCTGCTTATAATTCAGTACAGCAATCAGAAAGGAGGAATGAGTTACTTTCAGCAAAGTCAGGAGACTCATACATGTCCTGCTCTCTCATCTCTGTGAACAAGATTTACCGATGTTGAAAGTGGTGGCATCTACACTTAGTTGCCTCCTTGAGATAATAGAGACGATTGGAATTTTCTTATTATTTCATGTTGTGTGGGTTCATTATCATTCATTTTCCCATGAGGACTGAAATTACAATCATAATTTTTGGGAGCATTGAACATCTTCACGTGTGCTCAGCTACTTATTGTCAGAGTGGTGTCATATAGCCAGGATCAGAAGATGGCAAATGGAAGACTAGATTTTTTTTTTTTTTACTATTCTGGATCCTTTGTTTTCCTGTTTGTGTGAAGTTAAGAAGTTTTTTTAAAATCTGTTCTTTATATTTTAGCATATGTCGACTCAAGAGCTCTCGCAGAGCAATTACATAAATATTATCTCGTAAAGCAGAGAAGTAGATTGACCTAAAGAAATCTTCAGATAAGGAAGTCTGAGACTAAGGAATTGCTGCCCATAGTAAGTTGCTGTTGCAGGTTACTTGAGGACAACACTGCTCATGGGTAAAATAAGGTGAAACAAAGAACTCTGTCTAGAGTAGTAGTCATGAGCAGATTTCAGTGTTTATCCAACGCTTATACCTTTGGGCCACTGAATGACTTTTTATATTTATATATAAAATAATGCTTCAGAACTTGGCAGCATCCAAGAACTTTTCAAAATCAAATCATGTTGATGGTTTCATTTGTCTCATGTGGAGAATTTTATACCATAGAACAGGGAATCATTTGACCAGAACGAAGATGTAACATTTATATTTGTATCCATTTTTAGCCTTCTGATGCCTCCCGAGTAATGACTGCCTGCCATACTTCCCAGAATTATTGTAAAAATATCAAATTGTAATTACGTTGGAGATTCAGTGCTGTTGAATCACTGGTGTCATCAGCACATGTGTCAAAGATGTTCAAGATGATGAATCCAGTAAACTTTTATCACCCTGCCAGACGGCAAATCTTTCACTTCTTTTGAAAATCCTTTAATGTCTGAAAGATTATACATTAGCTGAATAGTCATGGTTTGTTTCTGTGCTCATATATGTTATTGATGCACTCAAAAGGTTATTCTATGATGGTGAGTAAGTTTTCCTTGAAACGGAGTTTGTTGGGAAGTAGACTGACTCTGTCAGATGCAGAAATTATATTTTACAAGTGTACTTTTAAGGTTAGTCCTGACATTATTTCCCACCGTGAAGTATGAGTTTTGCTGGGAACGAATAAGAAAATGTCAACTACTTCAAAGTGTGCTCTCTTTTCAGAAGGAGAAACTTTCTGCTCCTATTCCAGTGTGGTATGAAGACGGAGCTCAAGCTATAACTTTTAAAGACACCTTGATTGCTCACTTGCTCTCAGACCAGCTAGCAGAGTATAGACTGTGTCTCTACTATTAAATGCCCTTGGTCTCTCAGACAGGCTGGCTGCGGTCTCCTGCCTACAGATATTCTTTGGTCTCTGTTCATTCTTGCACCATGTCCAGTAATTGCTTTGAAGAGTTTTTTGGCTGGGATCAAAATCATACCTCAAATCATCCTCCAAGTATGGACCATTGAGTTTTGGGTCACTGAATAATTTCTTGGCAATGTTTAATTTACCAAGAAAGATGTAAATCTGGATATACCACTGGACCACTTCCAGTTGCAGGCCAGCTCTATGCTGTGAAATACAGAAACTGTGAAAATTGTGCTTTTTGTACAAGAACTGCCCAACAAGCACTTTGTGGGTTTTCACCATTCCCCTTTCACGTCTTCCTGAGTTGCCTGAGTGGCTGTACAAAGGGGAGTCTGGCTGGCTCATCATTCAAATACGACTCATAACTCAAGTTAGGCAGATTCAACCAAAGTGGACATAAATCATAAAGACTTGAATAATCTGTCAGTTGGCGAGAAAGTGGATAGGGCAGAATGTGCTAATCTAACAACAAATTCAGAAACTCCAAATCTGTAACACCCACTAATGCTTTTGTATTACTATTGCAAACATTTTGTCTGGGATATAGTCTTGTCCTTGATCAAAACTTCACAACAAAATGCAATGTAGATGGAGAGTTTTGACCAGAAACACTCACAGCAATGGAAACTGTCATAGACCATATCATTCTTTCTTTTCAATCACTGTCAGAGAGGAAAAGTTTCCAGATTTTGGTGATCTACAATGCCTATTATTAAAACATTTGCAAAGAGTGAAATGTTGTGCATAAGTAAACTGACTCATTTTTTTTAAATTGAGCTATGCATCTTTCTACAGTGATCCACACTGTGGTTTGTGGCTCGCTGCTTACACCTTGCTTGATCCACATTAGAAAGCACAGAATAATCTTTTATGCTGCTGTAAAGACAGTAAACTCTCTCTTAAGACAGAAGAGGAAGATGAGACAGTTATATCAAAATAACTTCAGTTTTATTGTCATCACCTGCATAATCACAAATAGTATAAATGCTAGTATAACTTACAAAGATATACACATGTTCAGTAAATAGACTGGGAATGAAAGAAGGCAAGGGTCAGACCAGGAAAGATAATAATTAGAAAACTAGGCCAATCTTACATAGGGGAGAAAAGGGTGAGTATGTTAACAAATCTACAAGGTCACATATATTTACTCTGCACTCTGCTCTAGGGCATTGTATCCTATTGTATAGGATACAATAGAAAAACTTGATATTCTTCATCAAACATTTGGGAAAAGTTAGTTACGTATGTAGTGTTTTGACAAAAAAAGGAGACACAAGGAAACACTGGCACACACATTGTTTTTATGATCTCTTCCTGTACTGTACTATAAACAAATTAATTTCTCATATAAGCAATGATCACCAAAAGGAAGCAATCCTGCTAACCATTGCTAGTGTGCTCACTTGTCTCCACTCTGAAACTAACTTGAAAGGGCTTGAATCCCCAAGAGTCATGCACACTTATAAATCCTAACTTATGAGGGGTGAGGCTTTAAGCCTGAGCTGGCCAGTAGGACCAGCAACAAATTTAAGTGAGCCTGCCTGGTCAGTTACTGGCATTGCTACTCTATAGGACAGTGTGATAAGTACCACTTGCCTCCCACAGTGGATACATCTCAACTAATGTTAATCTGGCAGGTGCCTAGTTTAAGATCATCATTGAGATTCTGTGTATAATCAAATATATTTATATATGGGGAATATGTGCTTTCAGAGGATAATTTCTTCTGCATATCTTAGAGTCCTACTTAGAATGAGTTGAATTACCATTTAGAAGTGTCTAACACTTGCTGTTGAGACAGACACTAGACAGTTTGCTTAGATTAGCTGTTTTAGTTGTAGTTGGCTAGATTAAAATGAGATTACTCCACTCCTAGTGTTTTCATGCAAATTTTTCCTTTCCTAGCCTTCCACAAAGCATAGATAAAATCTCCTGAGAAACAATCTGTACTGTGGATATCCCACATCAATTATGTTTTTTATAGGTGGGTGGGTGAAATAATATATTAGGGTGAAACCCCTGTTCCTGAGTTTGTGTATCACTGTCAGATTCCATTCATAAGACTCGCCACTTCTGAATTAATCTGCTTCTCTTTATGGGAATTCTCACAAGTGTGATTGAAGTTCCACTTTTTATGCCTATTATAATCCTATCTTACATCATTCATGTCACTGTATTTCCAATATTGAGACTGTAATGCTATGCAGTATCTGTTCCCTGGGGTTCAAGTACAGTAGAAGATCTGCTTAGAAGTAAAGTACGAGGGGGATATAAATAAACTAGATCAGAGAAAAGTGTGAAATCTTGGCTTCAAAGGAAGTTCAAAGAATGTGAAAGTGTTCAGGAAATAGTAGGAATGATTAAACCATTAGTGCCACTGAGAAAATGAGCCACCTCTACACTGGAACAATGAATCAAACTTAGCCACCAATGAACCTTAAATTCATAATGATAATCCAAACTTTCAACATTATTAAAATATCATGGGAGTAAAAGAGGTAACAGCTATTTTTATGTATGCAATTCGTAAGAAACATATTACTACGGTTAAAACCAAAAAACAAATGGAAAATAATTGAGAAATAGAAAATTGAAAATTCCACACTAACACTCCAGACATTACCTCTGTTTACTACCCTTACTGTTTCTCTAATTTGAATTTATTTTCCTCTTCTTAAGAATTATTTAATATATTTCTATGAGACCTGTTTTCTGCCAGTTAGGCACACTAATAAAAAGAAGAAAAGTAACAGCACTGTTAGCCATATTACTTCTTCCTTTTACAGGCTTTTCTCTGTAAGAAGTGGAATTTTACCTCTTGGAATTTTACATTTTTATGAATTCAAGCAGAAGGGACTGGCAAATGATAAAGATGGAAAGATAAATACCATATTTCCAAGTAATTTTTTTGTTTAGGAAATATAGTCAAGATTTTGGGGATTCTATAAAAGTCTTCACCTTTCAGGATTTAGCCTAGTCTCTGGGTCAAAAGAAATTTAAGCAACTTTCCCTAGCGTCCAGATATTTGCAACTGCTATCTATCAGTATGATGCTTTTCCTTTTACTGAGGCAGAAATTGCTCACCAGTATCAGGAATTAAATACTGGAAGAGTTGCTCCCTACTCATGGCAAATCCTATGCCTCAAGTAGCCTTGCATCCACACAAACCAGGGACATTGACAGGAGTAGTGGGATCCCACATAGAGGTCATTCATAACCCCTGTGATATGAGATGCTTTCTTGTTTAGTAGAAGACGATCAGAGACTAAAACCACTTTAGACACTTAATTACTGTTTGTTTGTTGGGGTTTTTTTCCAATATTTGTGACAAGATATTATATGTGCTATATGGGATAAATCCTGAAGGGAGAAATGGAAAGCTCTGCCATTAAATAAGTAACATGTGAACTCACATAATTTCATATGCGTCAGGCATGGAAATGCAGGTAAGACTGTAGAAATAGATTTGTGACATAGACACAGCTCCCTTTGCAGGGGACAATTCCTGTATGGAGTACTGTGATATCTATTATACTTAGCTTATGTGCATATGGTTATTAAGACACAGAACCAGTCAATACAAAAGAGAACAAGAGAATATCTAAGGCAGGAACAGAAAGAGCATCTTTTTTTTTTTTTTCTTGTATCATTGATTCTTTTCCCACTTAGAAGGAATTGTTTCCACTTGTGAATGTCTGACTGAAACAAGCTTTTGCAGTGGGTTTTTTTTTTGTTCCATTTAATGGAGAAAGACATCCTTTGAACTCCACAGAGTACACCAGGTCTGATCCCTTATATCCCAGTAGAATGGTGGCTACAGAAAAGTTGCCCCCTTGTAGCCCAGTCAATGGTGCAACAGAAAAGGCCAAAAAGAAGGCACAGGTAACCTCCCTCTGCAGCAATTCTGAGGACTGAAAGTGAGTGAGATAGAGACGTAAAGTATTTGCTCTAGCAATCCCCTGTGCACCGTACATTTACAGGTACTACCTGGTAGCCTGGAGCTTTGATGTGTCAGACAGCAAAACAACCATGCTCAGCTTGCAAATCTCCAGATAGAAAAATATTTCCTCTTCAGTTTCAAATAGGGGTGACAGGATATCTGTCACTGAAAACTAATGGTGAGATGATTTCAAATGGCAATTTTCTTTTTACCTGACTAAATTCTTATTGCTGTCTTGTGTTATTCAATGAGCATTGGACAGAAATAGTTGCACAAGTGACCCATCACCAAGATGAATGGAATCAAACTCATTTAAATATTCTGGCTCATGTGTGGAAGATATTACTTCTCTAACGACACAGTAATATTTTTTTACTGAAATTGCCTAAGAAGAGGGATAATTGTTATCCTACTGGCAGGAACACTTTCTGAGTGTCCTGAATTTTACTTTTGTATGCTGGGGTCTAAAGATTTATAAGCATTAATTTCAACGCTTTTGTGTTTCTGTCACCCGGTGGTGATGACTTGGCCACCAACACCACATGTTGCTGCAGTGCTTTTCTCTTGAGGTTCAGCTTTCATTTCTATGTAGACACCAGTCCTAAAAGTTGCTAATGAAAAGTGTATCATATTGCCCCGGTTTTAGATGGGATAGCATCAATTTTATTCTAAGTAATTGCACTTCTCAGTAGCTGCAGATCTTCAGGGTCAGTGGTGGAATAATGTTGATGACATTTATTGTTCATGGTTGTTAGCAGGTAATATTTATGCTGGTCTGGGATAGAATTAATTTTCTTCTCAGCATCTGCTGTTTCTCTAGATTTCAGCAAGAGAAGAATGCTGAAAAATATTGAAGTTTTATAGCTATTTCTATAGAGATCAAGGACCTTTTTCAGTTTCTCATGTTTTAAAAGTAAGAAGATGCATTAATCTGGAAAGAGTGGAACCAGGAGAGCTAACCCAAACTGGCCAAAGAAGGTGTTCCATACTGTAAAAATCATGCTCAGTGTAAAGTGGGAAGATTTCTAGGGACACACTCTCTTCCTCTTAGGCCTGATCTCCAGTGTCCCTCACTTGTGGCGCTACTACTCCCGATGTCCTGTTCCAAGTACTCTCAGCTGTTCCCAGTTTTGCGGCCACTGCTTGGGACAGGCTGAGTACAGCTTTGCAAATGATGACGATGATGATGATGATAATAATAATAATATATGACTAATAATAATTTTCTTAAAACTGTTTAATTTCAACCCACAAGTGTTCTTTTCTTTTTCCACTCCTTCCCCCAGGTGGAGGGAGGTAAGAGCGCAACAGTCTACTGTTTATCTGCAGGCTAAAGGTGAACTAATACAGATGCTCAGACCAGCACTGTCATCTGTGCAAACCCCCTAATGCTTCCAAACATATGTAATTAAACAGGTGAGTTACCCACTTAAATGAAGGCCTGAGTTAAGCAAGGGAGTGTTTCTTTCAAGAAATGCAGCCTAAGCCAGCAACACTGGGAAAGGGATCAATTGCTTCATTCGTGGCCAGGGGAGAGGTTGGTTCTGAAATTTAATAGTGTTAATTTCTGTGCCAAATAGTTCCAGTACTGATAGTTTAAGAACTGATGTAATAAGCGTAATTTCAAAGATCTAAATGACTTCCCATGCCCATAAAAGTTTCAGTTCTTCTCAATTTCTTTCTCAAAATTACCTCTCTCTGATGAATTCTATAATGTGATGTAAAATTTCACAATACTCCAGAAGCATGAAAAATGTAGTAGCAGTATGAAATAATTGAAAGAATGCTCTCGTGATTGTATAATTAATTTTTATTTTATTCAATAACACTACTCATTTCAAAATTTACTGAAGGTGCCTTTGAATTTTCACCATTGAAAAGCCCAAAGTGAGAATTCAGATCAAACTTTCCACTAAGAAACCCAGAGCCTCAGCCACGATGGGCTTAGGAAGCAACCTTTTTTCTAGAAAGGCAGTTCTGATTTCAGTACATTTTCTCTACTAAAGTCTCTGAATGAAAAAAATATCAAAACATTTGGTCTTCTGGCCTAGTAGGAGAAGCATAGAGGTGAACACTGGTAACTACCTTATTCTGAACCCTCTGAGAATATAGGTGTCATTAATCAAATCCTGAAATATTCACATGAATATCCAACTTGAAGTAATAAGTTCAGAAAACACATGCTGTACCTACAAAAAGTAGTTAGTATGCTCTGGGGTTTTTTTCCTAAATATTGGCTCAAAGTAGGTTTTATACTTCTATTTTAACCAGGACTTTAGCTCTGGACAGAGTGTTAAGAAGACAACACTGTGTCCAACATCGTGTCAAAATATACGGCATTGTGATTCCTCAGCAGGTGCCCTTGTGTATGGTGTGCTTCCCTGGGTGGTAAGGCCCTGCTCTCCAGGTCCTCTCAGGTCTGGCCAAGCCAAGTGAAAAAGTAGACGCTTTACATCAAACCTTGGGGATGGGGGTTCTCTTGCCATCTTTTTCCTCCCTGAGGAAAATCTTGTAGCATTTAATTTGGTATTTCCAAACTGTAAAGGGGAGCAGTCACTGGGAGAGTGCCATGGACCTTGTAAACATAGTGCTTCTATCTTCAGAAACCATATTTGGTTCATCTTCTGAACTAGTAGCTCAGCAGGGACACTTCTGCACATATCAGTCCTCAATTTACCCCTTGGGAATCATTATGTCCATGTATGCTCCCAGAGAAGAACTAAGAGAGAGGAAGAAGGGGGAAATAGCCTTTTCTTTGTAGTTAGGTTTTAGCCATTTGGTGCAATTTCTTTCCTGTTTCAAGTTTCAATTCTTTGAGAGAAAACTTATGGTACCTCATAGGGCTTTACTGAAGCTGCTGTGGACAGGAGGAGGTGGGCAAATCTACTGGACAAGTACACTTCGGCAGAGTTAGGGAATGCCCATACAACAGTTGATATGCTTTTTCAGTCCTCTCTTGTTCACTGCCATAAAACTATTTCACAAAGGAAGAACCAGAAACTGGTATGACAGAGAAATATTTGTGTGATATATATATTGCCATCCCCACATTGGCATACGGAGAATTAAATCCAAGGATTTCTATCAAAATAATTCTGAAGAAGTATTTTATTCACCTTGTAGAGGGGGAGTGCTAAAGTGTTTATTTCGTGTGAATTTTAAGACAAATAAGATTATTAATATTTAAGATATTCATCTTAAAATTTAAAGTATCCATCTTTAAATTTCCATTTCTGGAAAAAGAGGATATAGAAATGAGAGGGCATAAAAAAAGCTTTTGTGGTGAAAAGATGTATAGGGATGAAGAGACAAATTTGTCTTTGTTTTCATGTTCTTTATATTCTTCCTGCCTTTTTTCTTTTGTGTACTTGTACCAAAATCAGCCTCAAATAATTCAAATCAAATCTCATACTTACGAGCTTTTATGCAAAGAACTGGTATCAAAATGATCCTAAATTTTTTCAGTGACTTGGCAGGAGCAGGTATTCTCTTCTTCATGCTTGAAATTTAAAGATCATTCGGTAACTGAAGAAAGAACTGGGTTGTTTTGTTTTTTTTTCCCTCTCCTCAGTTAAGAAAGAGGTAAGAGTAGGCGGGGATGGAATTTCCTAACCGTTCAGTAGGATTATTTTATACATGTATTAATAATAGAGAGAGAAACAACTACATTAATAATCCATCCAATCCAAACTATAGGCCACCTGGGAAGTGGGAATCTTTACAGTTGTGGGAATCAGAATCCACGGGAGAAATTTTGACATACTTTTGCTACTTAGCAATAATGAACATTTGCACTAGTGAAAGCCAAGGGTTAGGACAGTGCAAGATGATGGCAGGGGTTATGTCTTCTATTAAACTTAAAATATTTTTGTTACAAAAATTGTCAATGTTGTGCGTGCACCTTTGACATCGGAGCCCTGTCTGACTGGAAAAAGGATTTTGTAGGAAGAGAACTGTTAGAGGGCTGGTGAAAGGATAAGATACAGGGGAACTTCATAATAGCATAAATTAATTGCAGATAGTAACAACATCCCTGTCAGTTTAATGTAACAGGGCTTTATTTTGAGACAAATTCAGGATAGCAGTGCCTAATTAGGACTCTCGATTGATGTAATTCAGTGTATAAACTTGTCATGTACAAGCCAGTGGAGTGGAGATACCTTCTTGGGAGACGGCATCACGATCCACCTGTGTCATAACACATAGTAGCTGTTTCCTGTCTAACAACAAAATTCATCTGTGTTTGGGAGGAAGATGAGGTTTATCCAACTGACCTTTTGACCTAACTTTTCAATGTAATGATTACCCCATCCATTACTCCCATGCAGTGTCTTTACTGTAATAGTATTATTCAGGATGTATTTTCCACTGAATCACATACATCCAAGCACAAGAGGAGGGAGTGAGTCAACAGTCTGGTTTTAAAAATTATGTCAGTTTTGCAGTTTTCTAAAGCTACCTGGATTGGATAGAGATTTTCATAGAGAAAGATGAAAAATATCTGAGGTATTCGGGTTTGGCAAACTGGTTTCAAACATCAGCTGCTCAGAATTTTTTATTTGCAGAAAAACATCGGGGAGGAAAGAACACTTGTATCATCTGACAGGAAATAACTCAATCTGTATGCATACTATCACAGTTTTCCCTTAAAAATAAAACTTTTTCCTTGTGCTGCAGACAATAGTTACTATGTTCAATTTTGTGCTGCAGACTGGAAGGTAAATCCTTCCATAAAACTGTCAGTGTAGCTCATAAGCCAGCTAACCATAATGGAACTCTTATCTACAATATTCCTTTGGTACAATGTGCATTGCGCACTGTCCACAAGAATGATGGTTCAGTAGTGCATTGCCATATTACACCATCTTTGAGAAACTTCTAATCTGGCACTGTGGAAGGTGGGGCCCACTAAAATAAATGATTAATTGTAGGGAGATGAGCCTTGGTGTGAAGATCTTGTATTCCCTTTTCTATTTGTGAATACATTGGTAGCATGCATCGTGGATAAGACGCTCATTTTCAAGACATCTCTAGAGAGAGATTTCTGAGGACAAACAGAGGATTGACTTTTCATGGGAAAAGTGCAGGACCAAATAAAAACAGTTAAAGGATGAAATATGTCCACTATTTTCCTAGAAAAATCAGTTTTTCTGAAAACCACATGGATACACTTGAAATAGAACAAAACACTTGTAAGAGAGACTGTCAATTATTTTTTCTGTAAGAATTCACTCTTAAAATAATTATTGTAGATGAGAGATAAAGTGAGTTCTTTCTCCCTTGAATTTTGAATTGGAAATGAGAGCTAAACTAAGATTTCACCTTGCAATTCTCACTGAAGTGTCTTAACTTAGGATTCACGGAAAGTCAAATATCACATCTGAAATGAAATAAGCTCCAAATGGCCTTTTTGGTTTTGTAGTTTTTCTAGATCTGTAATAATAAAATGTACAATTTCAACCTTTTAATCCTATTGACTCTGGATGAGAGAGAAGTCTTTCAGTTTCAAAATTACAGGCTGTTGGTTTGACAGTGCAGACCTCTTTGATCTGTAGAAACCCAAAGGGATGGAGGAGTTGAGGAGATGTGGACTTTTGGGTGTTCTTATATCCAAATATATTCCAATTAAGAAAAAATATTCAGAAGTTGGGAGAAAAATAAATCACTCAATAATATGGGCTATTTCTAGAGAGAAATCTATCATTTACAATAAAATTGCGTCTGAATTGAGTATTCCAAAAGCAGAAGGCTATGTTTCATATAAATGTGGAGCCTAAAATAATGGTTAGAAAGCCACATTTTTTCACCTACCCATAAATCATAGCTAAACTCAATTCCACTGAAGGATTAGCGGTGCTTTCAGAAAGAGCCAGGTTGGACCCCAAGACAAGAGTGAAGAAAGGTTTGAAATAACTGTCTTAAGAGGCCAGTAACTACCTACAAGTCTTTCCAGAAGTGTGAAGTAGTCCATGTGTGTTATGGTTCTTTTGGAATGCATTTAATTAAATTTATACACAGTATGATTCAGTTAAATAAAATACAATTTAGTCACTCAAATAAATGCTACTACTTACCTCCTGTGGAAGGAACTTTCTGGCATGATATGATCATTAAACAACAGTGGAAATAGACATATGAAAATCTGAGAAGGAAAAAATATATGTTTTTAACAACTCCAACTTCAGGACTTAAGCATTCTTTCTCCTGAAACTGTAGGTAGCAACCATGAATTAAAAGTGTTTGAAGGTTAAATGATCTCTCGATCCTTTAAGCTGATCCTGTCACGTCAGTCTGGATGACTGCAAGGAATTTATAGTAGTAAAATTTGTTCTGTGATTGCCTGTACTGTTAAATATTCTGTGAAAAAACCCCAGAGATTTCATTCCTTTTGTCCAGTTCTTTAATGAGCTTCCTAAATTTAAATTTAAAATTTTAAAAGAGGCCATTTTTGAGATGTACATTTAGGCTGCCTTATGGTATCTTGTTCTACGTAGGTTAAAGTACCTGTACCTCTGAAAGCCATGTTATTTTGAGGCATCAGAAGTCAGAACTTGAGGACTAAAAAGTGGCTAGTTATTTCTGAAAATATGGGCCTAATATTGTAAATATTTGTCATAGGAAACAGAGTATATCTACAGAGAAGAGTTACTGATACTCTCTGAATGATACAAGCAGGCTTTTTTTTGGTTTTTGATAGAATGTTAGAGAACTGTAGTTCTTTTAAAGTGGAGTTTTATTTGCTTAGAACAGCTCAGAGTTGCACATCTGTTCACTAAAACTTAGATTTAATTCTACTATAAAAATTTTGCTGGTTTATGTTACTTATGATTCGTTACTGGCTATAACAAGAAATTCCTTGTTTTTCTTAAGAAAGTGTCTTGCTTCTTGGCTTCATTCTATGTGGGGTGGCAACTTCACGTCTGCCACATGCACTCATTCTATTCTGTGGTTCCTACCACCTTTTATCTTGACTATTGAACAGTTAATACATTTAATATGATCTTTCTTCAAAGGATAATGAGTTTTACAGTTGTGTGTCTTTGAAGTATCATTTATCCAATTGCTTTTGTACCTTCTTATATCAATACATAATTTCTGCAACACCAGGAAAATGATAACTGAAAAGCTAAAATTACGTTGCTCCAAAGCTACCCTTATTGGTAGATTGTTTAGCAGTATCCTAAATATGAGCTTTTCAGTGAGACCTTGTGAAAGTGGCTGCTCATTGGCTTGTGCACTAATGGCGCAGTGACGCTGGGCTTACTTCAGTGATTCTCCATAGAAGTATTTACATTGTGCTGGTGATTTGATGTGGTCTGCTAACGCATAACTATGAGGCAGAGAACACTAACTGAGCCATTAAATGTTCCCGTAACCTTCTTTAAGTATCAGAATATCTTAGCCTAATTCTTCTAAGGAAGGACAGACAAGGGCAATGCACTTACAGGCTTGCCAATTTCCCTTTATGTTTGCACTCCCTTGTCCCAAGGATATAGACAGCTCTAAGAGCCATTTTTAACAAGTGAGTTTAGCAATTTAGAGGTATACCCTTAAAAAGGTCCACTCATGTATTTTGCAGGAGCAAATGAAATTTACATTTTCATAGTTCGTTATCCCAGGATATTTTGCTAAAACTGGTCAAAATTTTCTGTAGAAAAAGCCTCACATGCTGAGACATGATACAGTGCATAATGACTTTGTAAATGGAATTACACTGTTTCTATCCCAGATAACAAATGGGCATATGTTTATTCATTACAAATGCACAGGCTACAATGAAAATTAAGATGTGAAGTTTCAATCACGATTGCGTTTAGGATGGTGGGGGCATGTAGATACGGAGAACCTTCCCTGCTTTTTAATTTTTCTGAAGGTATCTGTGCCTTTTTAATAGCTTACATCACTAGTGGGAGAGGAAATTATGATCTTATTGATGCCAGTGAGAGGTTATACAATGACATCAGTGTGTCATGATTCTCAAGTTATGCGAAAGAGATTAATTGCATTATTTGCTGGAATTATGCATAGCTGGAAAATGTATTTTGTGGAAATCAAACTAGAAGCCAAATACTGAATGCAGGAAGAATGGTAAATGTGTGGTTTGTGCAGATTTTGCTTCTGCAGTGCATTAATAGTCAGTGTATATCCTATTGGTACCCACCTAATAGCATCTGAAATATGAACCAGATATTTAGCTGCCATGTCCCATGTACAACATGACAGCAGAAACAGGAGAGTGGAGAACTTTGAAAGTTGTGGTGTGCATGGAAAGCACAGCAGGCTGGGTGCAGGGGGTCCTGGAGGAAGTCTGCCTGACTCCTTTGGGATTTGTTTCCAGGTTTTCTTGGAGATCCCACTACCATTTCTGAGTTCCGTGTCCCAATTCAAGTAAGTAACTTCTTTTCACTTGTGTGCCTAAAATGCCCTACTTGGATCTGGAGGTAAAGGGAACAATTTGTAATTGTTTTCTATCCTACTAGTTGTGATAATTTCTGTTCTATAGCATAACACAGGCCTCTTTCTCCTGCTTTGAGTTTAATGATATGTCTTATACGAAATACATTTAGATTAAGATGTTGTTGTCATGGAGAAGCTACCACAACCCCTGATAATGAACTACAGTATCTTTAAATGGTAACATATTACTAGCGTGACCTTGCACATTTGCATCTGTTCAATCACTGTGTAATTTTCTTGGCTAACCTTGAACACATTGCATTGATCTGACCTGCAAACCCGTTATCTGAAAGTAAGAAGGCCGATGGCGTCTTGGCCTGTATTAAAGCCAGTGTGGCCAGCAGGACCAGGGAAGTGATTTTGCCCCTGTACTCAGCATTGGTGAGGCCACATCTCGAGTACTGTGTTCAGTTCTCGGCCCCTCACTACAAGAAGGACCTTGAGGTGCTGGAACGTGTCCAGAGAAGAGCAACAAGGTTGGTGAAGGGGCTGGAGAACAAGTCCTATGAGAAATGGCTGAGGGAATTGGGGTTGTTTAGCTTAGAGAAGAGGAGGCTGAGGGGAGACCTCATTGCTGTCTATGGCTGCCTGAAAGGAGGCTGTGGCAGAGAGAGTGTTGATCCGTTCTCTCAATTGACAGTTGACAGAACAAGGGGAAATGTGCCAGGGGAGGTTCAGACTCAATATTAGGAAGAATTTCTTTACCTAAAGGGTGGTCAGGCACTGGAACATCTGCCCAGGGAGGTGGTTGAGTCACCATCCTTGGAAGTGTTTAAAAGACAGTTGATGAGTTTTTGAAGGACATTATTTAGCAGAAGATGCGTACGGTTGGACTCGATGATCTCAAAGGTCTTTTCCAACTGAAAGATTCTATGACTCTATGATTCTACCTGTTATTTCTTCAGGCAAAAGTGGACACCGGATCAAACTCTGGCTTGTTTGCATGAGTTCACAAACTGGGGCAGGATACCTGAGTCTCTTCACACAGAATGGATTTCGATGGCACTGGAACTGTATTTTCGTTTTCAAGTCCATAATTACAATAAAAATGAGAATACTAAAAAGATTCTTCAAAATTTAAATATATACTCACAAACCTGACCTTTTTATATAAAGTAAGTAATTCAGGGACTTCTGGAAAGTGTGTATGATTAAGGTTTTATTATACGTAGCTTACATTCAGGTTGTTGAACTCGGATGCACAGATGATCAAATGTATATGAGTCATTTGTATGCGCAGTGATATATAATCACTGTGTACAGAGAGGGGGAAGGAAGAGTTACTCAGATGTTACAGTTCATCTGTGTGTTCTAAAGTGCACAGGCAACAGTGCTGAGAGAATTGCTCATGTGAGTCAAGATTAGTGTTGAGATCTTCTGCATTGTCCATCTTCTTAAATAAGCATAGTATGCCTGGGAAGATAATGTAACGAGCAGTTTTGCTGTTTCTCCCGTGAAATGCATCATCAGGGTATGAAAATATGCTTGTGATATGATTCTCAAAAATTTAGCAAGTTGTAAGGTAGGACCTGTGCCCCACCTTCACAACAGCTTTTTAATGTTTTTGCATGTCAAGGCAGACTGTAAATGAACCACATGATGTAGTAAACGTGATCGCTTCAGACACACCACTTCTACTTCCTATGAGATGCAATTCATATGGCTGTACTGCTGGGACTTCACATGGCCAGAAACCAGAGAAAAGAGCATGAAGTCTATCGGAAAAAAAGGACATTCAAAAGAAAAATAGCATGGGGTGAGGAAGAGGAAATGTTTTGCAAACCTCTGAAGGTCCTGGTTTCTCAGTGCCAAACTGCAGGGAACAACAGACAAGTGAAACAGAATAAACAGAATGGAAAAAAAAAAAGAATGGGAAGGGATCTTTAGTTGAAAAGGAGAAACTGTCCAGTGCACTTCATCCAGTGGTTACTGAACTGGCCTTAGAAGCTAGGTGAGATGTTGAAGCACATAAGGAAATTCCACTTCCTTTACAATTTTTACAATGCATTTGTTACTCTATCATTTGAGTATGTATTTTGTCATGACAAGCCTAGACATTGGTTTATCCTTATATTTTTTCCTACTTCTAAAGCTGAGTCTTCATAACCTGATGCAAGAAAGCCTTCCCTCTCTATGGGAGCAGCAATCTTTAAATCAAGATGTTTTAATACTTTGGCCGTGACCAGCACTATAATCCATTTTCCCCCGGGACCTGAACAGTGAGAAGAGGCTGGCCCGAGAGCTGCTTATACAAAGGCTGAGGAGGGAAAGATACCTTTTGAATGCCAAAGTTAGCAGGCATGCGGTATTAGGAGACATACTTGATCTCCAAGGAAGTTAATAATAGCATTTCCATGAATATCTGATGTTTCCAAGTGATGGTAGACTTATAAAAATTTACTATTAGGGCACCATGCCCCAAAATTCTTTTGATCTATTAACAAGTCTATCAGCCTCACTTAATTTTCATACAAACACATTGTTTCATTGCTAGGTTACGAAGGGGATTTCTCTACTTTCAGTCCTTGCAATACAGTATGGTTATTAGCCTGAAAATAAGCTGAGCCCTTGGGAAGGTAATCAGTTGGTTTGAAATTAGTCAACATGCAAATATGATTTTTTTGTCTTGCTGGGGAGTAAATTAAGAGTAGTGTAAGATATTTTTCCATAGCTTTGGTATGTTGTCAGCCTGTTGCAGTCTGTGGTTAGACTGAGATCCTCATTAGTATCCCCAAAGGGCTGTTAATTGGAGAATTCATATATAGCAAGGAATTAAAGCATCCTTTGTGATGTGTGTGTCTCTGTATGTCCATGGGAAAACATTGTTTACACATTGTTCTTGTTGGTGGGTTTTTAAAACATATTAATATTTCATCTCTGGGCTTCAGTTCCAGAAAATAACTAGGGAAATTAAAAAGTGAGATAGACTTTTTATGCAGGGACAAACCTTTGTCAGCTGCTTGTAAGTAAATTTCAAAACAGCAAAATAAATGTTAATATCTCCATCCCACTTCTCAAAAAAACCCTGGCCTATTTTACATTATTATTTCTGATATAGAGAACAGTTTTCTCATTGGATGATTTACAGTACTCTGCTCTTTTCATAGTTCCAGAATGGAGTAACTCTGTTGCCAAAGAGCAGCAATTTTTTCTTCATCTGAAATTTTTGTGATTTTTTTTTTTAGATTAACCTTAGTGAAATGAAAAAGTTCTGAACAGGGCAACAGCAATATAAAGGTTAGTCAAAGTACTTCTGGCTCCAGTGGATTTGTCTTAAGCAGTAAAAGGACTTGAGTTTCACACCTGAGGGGAATGCTTGGGTTGTGACCATAGCAAGTGACCTCTGGGTAGTAATACACAATTTCTGTTGGAAGGCACATGTTAGACCAAAACCACATAAACAAAATCTGACTTCTTGAAATCAGGCAATTTCATTGAGGAAGGTTGCTTGGCTGCAACTGCCCCCTACACAAACTTGATGAAATGAACCTTAAATGTAATCATTGGATACTGAATTTTGGAGTGGGTAGGATCTCACTGGCAGGGCTTCCCCAGTTCTGTGGAGGTGTTTCTACTGAGAGCAGACTTCAGAGGGTTGTAGCTCAACTACTAAGTGAGCACGCCAGTAATTAAGTTCCAGATCTCTATCATGGTTTGTGTTCACATTCATCAAAATTTAAAACAGACTAATTCTTTTGAATTTTATTAAAATAAGCTTAACATGAAACAGTTATGCCTGCTCCTGCTCTAGGAAGATGTATTTTGATTGTTTGGCGGAACTGAATTTCGGCAATTAACTTTTGGGTGATGAAACACTGATTTATCTTCTTCAGAATCAATCCAATGCCCCAAATCAAGTCAGTTTTGAACTGTAATTATATGGAAAATTCTGCATTACAAGCTATATACAGATTTTTTTTAGTGATATGCCATTCAGGCAAGCAGATTTTTCAGCAAGTTGTGAGTGCAGATGTCACCAGATGTGATGTATGACACAGGGTAACAGTTTTATGCCATTAGCATGTGTTCCCTCTACAAAACGTTAACATTCCTTGTTAAGTATAGTTCACAGATGAGTTTCATCTTCTGAGGCTCTGGTTACATTTTTTAAATTGCATATTTTTGCATTTGTTTGCACTCCTTTGGTTTTTTCCTGTCCATGAATATTCAGAGAAATGAGTCTACTAGCAAGAATGTTCAGAAAAACAGCAAACTAAAACCTAACATTAGAGGATAGTGAAGTGCTCCAAGAACCGTCCATGGGAGATACCTCCATCTGGGAATGGAGGAGAAACGATGGCTTGCAAGAATATTAACAAAGAGACAAAAATTCTATTTTAAATTTTCTCACAAATCTCCTTCAGAAAAAAAATGCTGAATTGTGAAAAGGCACGTTCTTCTTTCAGAAAATTCTTATTTTCAACAAATCTCTGCAGTTACAAATCTGATGATACCTGAGACTTATTATCAGTGAGACAAATTTCATGCAAGTATCAGAATAATGTGAAAGCAGAAGTAATGCAGCAAAACTGGTTTCCAAGTCTGCTCCTTTGGTGTGTTGTTGAGAAGAGCAATAAAAGTCTTAGTGTGCTTTAGGTAGAGAACAGCTGAGAAGCAAATTCCTCTGCTCTCCCATGATCTGGGTGCATCTTCAGGAGTGGTTTTGCTTCCACTGGGGTATATTCTGCAATTTCCTGATGACATGTGATGCAAACATTGGGGTTTTTTTTATTAGGATCTTCTCCATGCCATCTTTTCCTTTACAGAGCTCATTTTCATCAGGTGTTTGTATCAGACAGGATTGTTTTTGCTTAATTGTTTTGTCTTTACTGTTTTGACTCTTGTGTCTATTTTTACTCTTCATTCTTTATGAAGACGAATTTATTGCTTAGCATCCTTTTCTTGTTATCATCCTCATTTCATATCTATCCATCAGCATTAAACACTGTCAGGTTTAAGCCTTTGAATGATCAAAGCCTTTCAGCATCTTTCTGCTGCATCTGTTTTCCTTTGTCACCCATTCTTTCAGTGTTCCTATCACTCATGCAAGATGCAGCTGCTTTTTCAGTCTTTCCCTGTGCTTCATGTAACATTTTTAAATTTTCTAGGTCATCCTTCCATTCTTTTCATGATTCCCACACCTCAGATTTTGTTATTAACCTTGAGTATGTGACTTTGTAAAAAATGCTTTCTGAAGTGAAAACAACTTTGTCACGTCAAAAGGAAATTTAAATCTTCTGATAGCTGTTAAAGCATGTTATCTTTTTAATCTTGAAGGTGATTGGGTTCATTATCTCTAACTATTTGCTTTCTGGAGACAACCACAACAATCAGAGGAAAAGATGTTTAAAAATATAAGTCTCAAAACTGTGAGTGTCAAATCTCTCTCTCATCCCAAGGAAGCAGGCTTATTTCTTCTTGCCATTCTGGAAATGAGAGCCATCATATTAACGATCTCACCTCTTAAAGCTCTCCTGTTCCCTGCCGTTGACAGCTAGCTCATCTCTTTGTATCTTGACCATCCTCTCTGTGGGAATCTGCAGAGGGTTTACATAGGCCTGAACAACCTTAGCTGTGGAGGGAATCAGCAGGTCTGGTTCATTGGAAGTTGTTTGAGTGGGGACTCAAAACAGTGCTTAGTCCCAGGTATGGCTGTTGCTGTGGTTCTCAGGAAGGCTTTAGGGCAATTCTGAGAAGAAAAGTACCCTTACTACATTCATTTGCTCTGTGGCATTACAGCTCCCTTGCTAAAGCTGCTGAGCAGGCTGAAGAAAGGTAGACCTGTTCTACCCTTGAGTACCTGCTCCAGAGACTGGCTAATTGACATGATTCAGCCTTTAAGGGTGCAAAATGAGATTTAGTTTTGCTATTTGCTTTTAATACATAACTCTCCTGCTCTGCTTTATTTCATGATGCTGTCTGTCCAGGTATGTATAAAGACAATTTAACTTCAAAACCGCTATAAGATTCAGTATGTCTCTTGACTGAAAGTGGTGCAGTAAAACCCAGAGTTAGTAACAACATATGTTGAAACACTAAATTTTTACATTTGTCTAATATTTTCCCTTGGATCTTAGAACTCTCATAAAGTATTTGTCAATGCTACCTATTTTACCTGTTCTCCTAACATGAAGAATCGTAGTTATTACTTCGTCTGACACTTTGGGCAGTGAATTTTCTGGTAATTACTGTTCTTACTCTTTACTTATTATGGCACTTTCTATAATTAACCAGAAAAGCATAAATATTATCTATGATTCCGTGGTTTCTGCCAGAGCTAAGCCTTACTCCTCTTCCCATGTTTAAGCATTTAAGATGCTCAATGCGCTCCACACCTAGATATTAAGTGGATATTGTGAACTACACTCCTATTTTTCAGATTAATTAGATGAATAGCTGCATTGTAATGGAAGATAGTGCGGGACAAGAACAACTGCTACATTACTTATTTACTGAATAATCCTGCTTGAAAGGCAATACTTGGACCGTCAGAGGACAGAGTTTACCCAAACCGTTGCAGACTGTCTTACTGGGACCGCATAATACAGAGTGTTTCCCATCTTGAATAGGGTCCATTGTGAAGGTTGAAGGGATTATTTTGTTCTGAAGAGCTTTGTATTGTTTCAATCCGAGCATATTGTCTTTGTCACTCCACTCAGCAAAGGTAAAATTGTGGTCTTAGGGTAGAGCAGCAGGAAGTCCCAGAAAACAAATCTTTAACAGGTTTTCTAACTTCTCAGTACCTTTTGGTTGTGTTGGCAGTAGCTCATATGAGGAATGTGCTAATCTGCTTTGTGGGGCTGAGAGGACATTCTGGATGACTATGTTTGCATACCTGTGAAGAAAGGGACTCTATAAAGAGTTAGAAAATATGTAAATTAAGGTATTATGAATTTCTTACCCAGTAAAATGACCTGGAGTCAGGAAATGAATCCTGTTCCAACTGTTTGCATGTTAAATCTGAGTGCTGAGGCACTCCAGCATCCTTGATGGAAAAATCCATAATACATAAGTAGTAATAAGAAATGTTTCTTCTTACCTTCCCTCTCCAAACCTACATACTCCAGAAATTACACTGGTGTAAGTTATAGGATGAATTATATTTTGTATTTGATTTGCGGCAAGTTTAAGATGTACTATCTTCTGAAAGCTAGAAATATGACTTTTGTTTGTTTAGGAAAAAAATCTTCATCTGTTTGAGGAAGGCGTTTTAGGAAGAATAACAGGGATGTCCAGAATTGTCACTAAATTAACCATAAAATCTCATAGAAAGACCTTGATGCAATACTCCCTGGTTCAGAAAAAGCATCCTTGCTCTGCTTTTTTTCAGCAGTAGCAAAAACAAACAAATGAATAAATAGACACAAGGAAGTTAAAAGAGCTGGATAATTAGGAGGAATAAGATGAGAAATAATACTAAAAATATGAGAAAGCCATCATGTGAATTGAGTATATCACTGACAGCTTCACTTAGAACAACATGTTCTGTTCTACTGCTGTGTCTCAGAAAGGATTTCTCAAAAGACATTCAGAGAAGCAAGCATGCTTAGCAGTGTAGGAAACTTCATCAGGTGAAGAAAAATAATAGAAGAAAAGATTAAAAGCAACACGAAACAACATCTCTGGGACACAATCAATAAACAATAGGGGACACATTTCCATTTCTGATCTTTCTCTGGAGGATGCAGGAACAACTAACTGTTATCCAATGAAACAAAAACATGCAAATTCAAAAAGTAATTACTTTTCAAACAATAAGTTGGGGACATTTTGCTGCAAAAATGTGAAGAGATTTTTATTACATTTACCTGAATGATAAGAAGAGAAAGAAAAAAGAAGAAACAAAAAAGGAATCCTTCTGTTATTCAGAGAGGGGGGAAAAAGGAGGGATGTATTTAGAATGTCTTCCCTTTTCAAGACAGCAATTTGGCACACACCTCACTCAACATCATGATACCATGCAGCTTTCAGGAGAGGTGGACTTGTACATATATTCAAAAGTTTTTCTGAATCTTAGGTAGATGAGCCATATGATACCAGCTACCAGTTGCCTGAGTCTGGGTTTTTGTGCCTCATTACAATCATCTATTTCTGGCTACAGACTGCCGTTAATATAGATGGGTGGCCAGGGCTGTTGTAAATGTTTGTAGCTTTGAGATCTTCTTTTTGTAATTAGCAGTGGTTTATAAAGCTTGTTAAACTTCCAGTTCACCAAGCTCCTTATCTACTTGTTGCCAAAAGTTGAATGGTTCATCTGGGGCCATTCACTCTCTTCAGTGCCTTTGACTCTACCCATTGCAGCTGTTCTCATGTTCATCAGGAAAAAAGAATTCTGCTTTCTGCTTATTACTTGCCAAGGAAGTAACATGAGTGTATCTTTTATAGTTAATGCATAATGCCTAGATTTTAGAATAATTGAGAAGGAGGATTTGTTATAAAAAATAGATCTTTCAATATAGACTTTGTCGAATTTATAGTATCTTCACCTGTGGTTATAGTCACTGTAAATAGCTTAATCATTTTTCTGATGCCAGAGTGCCTCTTATCTGATGACTTCTTATGAGCACGTTAAAGAAAGAAGGTGGGATATTTGGAAGTCTCTATGGCTTCCCTAAGGAGAGGAGAGAAGGGAGCACTGAGGAATTAGAAGTCTGATTAGTGCATAATGAGGAACTTTAGCTCCTAAAATAAAATTAGATTAATTATAAAATGACACATTCTCATATTAATGCAATGACTTTGCTAAAGTTGCCATAGAGCTGGAGATCATAAATATGTGAAACTACTGTAATTTCTGACATTACGGTGAGTTTCAGGGTCTGAAATAACTCAAATCCTGAGCTCTGAGTAGTGATTGAACCTACTACCTGATGAATGGATGTGGAAGGGATATATTCAGACCAGTGTAAGCATCACTGATTTGAATGGGACTGTATCCCAATGTACTTACGTTAGTCACATTTGCAAGGGGTGTGTTTCTTTATTTTGCAGCTGTTTTTCTTGACACTTTCTAAATATTTCTTCCTTTTACTTCCTCTTTCCTCTCTCTGACTCTTCTGTACATTCTGAAATGGTTTTAAGATAGTAGGTATCAACACACTTTTGCACTGCCAATAACCTGCTGACAAGTCACCCATGCAGTCACTTGACTTTGAGATTGCATCCTGAGGGTAGTCTGGCCAAGGCTACGGGGTGGCACCATATCAAGAGTATTAAGGCAATATATGCTACTCAGTGCTGACCCTGACCCTTGATATGAATGGGAACCTCACTTATTTCTCTTCTTCTGGGAGGCACTGAATGTTAGGGAGACTCAATGCACAAATAAACATACTGACAGACCTGTGCTGATTTCAGGGGGAGCTGAAGATCCTGATGAACAGACAGCTTCAATGCTCAGTGGTGCTGTCCACAGGAGTCCTGTCCTGAGAAAGCGTATTGTTAATTTAGTGAACCTTCTGTCCAAATAAATATCCTGTCCCTCTCAAGAAAACAGAAAGGATAAAATGTCTTCAGAGTCTTTTTTTTTTCCTTCTTCTAACAATATTTCCTTGGTTATTCTGAAGCAGTAAAGTGTGTTCAGCATAAAAACAGTGAAGCTTAATTCTGCTTTTGTTATTTGGGTATTTATTAAAATCTCTTTGAATTGGGTTGCATTTGATACAGCAGACTATTCAGTTCTGTTTGGCATAAACTAAGTTTTTTCATCACTGTATTATTACAACCTTACTATGGCTCTATATTCTTAAAGCAGGGCTTGGATCTACCAAGGTCTTTATCAGGAAAAGAAAATATAATTCGAGTTCATGCTGAAGTTTCAGTTCATGCAGTCTATCTGCCAGAAATATTATATTTAGAAGAATATTTCTGGAGAAGAGCAGGAATCTTCATGTATGTACACAATACATCATTTAAAAGGCAAAACAGTAAGAAAAGGTCAATGCACTTTTGGGAATTTGTCTTTGAAATGACTGATAGGCCAAACTGGTTTTAAATGACATATGTGAACAACAAGCTGCAAAAGATCATCACAAAGATGACCTCCAGCTCTTGAGTGGGAAATTTTAATATAAACACAATTCCCTATTATTATTCAGACCTTAAATCTTCAGATCATTTCAATCTTCATGGCTATTATTTCCTGCCTCCAGCTTATCCTCTGAAACAAAAGACTGAATCAGGAGGCAGTGAATTATCTGTCAAGTTTCAGAAGCATATTCTTAAGGTGACAAGAATGATAAAGAAGGCTGCTTCTCCTTTCTTGGGTGGTGATGCTGTTCAGGGTGCAACCCAGATGATGTGCTAAGGTGTGCTGAGACTCCTCAGAGCTCAGAGCAATGTGGGGCTGGGACTCTGCTGCTCCTGGGCTGGTCTGCCCAGTCCCCACTACAACCCTAAGAAACCAGAAACCAGGCTGGAGAGGTCTTGGCCTCGTTTCATTTTTATCCTGACATACCCAGGATCAGACAGATGGGCTTGGGCTGCGCTTCCTTTGTCCACCCCAGTTATGCACACGAGCTGTCCTCCAGCACAGACCTCCATGTATATGTTCAGTGATGCTGCAGCTCATACCTTGTCTCCTGGACAGCTTTTGGGGAAGGCTGCCTGTCCTCCATGTGGGCCTCACAGCACCACTACCACCTCCTCTTGGGACAGGACCTTCCAGGTTTGAATGGATAATCGACTAATCCTGACAAACTTCTGATTTAAGATGTTAGGGAATTAGAAGAATTATTTCTGGTTTAGCTATTTTATAACTTGCAACACCAGTGCTGAACCAGCTGCACAATGCAAGAATTTTCCCTGCTAAATACAGAGCAGACTATTGCAACTGCAATACAGAATAACAGACATATAATTATGTGATGAAATTATAAAAGAGTTATAAGCAAATGCAAACTTTAAATATCTACAGTTGTATCATATTTTGTATGGTAAATCATATATTCATTAAGTGTATCAATATATAATTTTGTTTATAGTTCTGTATTATTGTAGGGAAGATTCCTCCACACCTTTCTTCTTGTTTATACTTAATTTCCCTGTATGATTCCAGCTGGGAAAAGGACATGTCAGCACCGAGGAGCAGAGCGGTCCAGCTCCTCAACTATCTTCTAAGCTTGATGAGGTCTTACATTATTATTTTGCCTTAAAGAAACTACAAAGTTTGTTCAAATATGACATTTAACACCTTTTCATGAAAAAAACCTTCAACATGCATTCACATACATAAAATAAGTGCTTAGATGTATTAGTGTTCCCACGCATTTTTGTGCCTGTGCACAAAAGGAAAGTGGAAGGAGGACTCGAGCAGCAAATACTTGCATGGGACCTCTTTTGCATCTCTCTACAGTGTTAGAAAGTTGATATTTTTGCTGGAAGACCCCAGATATTTAGGTTTGCCCCAGCTATTCTTCTCTTTATTTTGGCACCACTTTTTCTTCCTTGGTTTGCTCTCTCTGTAAGCAATCTCTCTTCCAGCTTTGCCTGTGCCAGAGACAGTCTACTCCACAGCTTATTTTGCAGACTCCCTACACAAGCACATACAAGCCAGTGTGCCAAGCCACAATAAACTATTTTTTTTCCCCATTACTTAGGTCCATATGGGTCTTGCCTTGAGCCTACACAGCTTTGCCAGGGTAAGAGAAGTTCACACACAGCCAAGAATGTAAATAACTGAGCTTCAGAGACTATAGGATATTCCCTTTTCATCTGTTCCCATTTAACTTAGTTCTTCTTGACTCTGTTCTACTCTTTGTAGATGACAGACATATATTTTCTGTGAGTGCTGCTTTTTACCCATATGAACATTTATATGTTTTCTAGCCCACACGAACTGAAGCAGAAGTTAGCCCTATTTCCTTAGTTAGGGCTTGCATGCTTTCATTTAGCTCAGCTGCTTGGAGGAAATCAGTTTTGTAGAGAGAGCCATCTCCTATATTGGGTGCTGCCCTGCTCTCAGGATGATGTTACTGAGCCAGGTAGGGAAGCTGATTTCCTTTTTGTTGCCTTTAGCAGAGAGTTGGTGTCCAGACAGGAACAATAGGGGCTTATCAAAGGCTGGTTTAGTTCCTTTCCTTTCCAGTTTTCTCAGATAAAAGGGAGAGTTAGAAACAGGTTTTTTTCTTTAAAGCTTTTCCTGAGGACTGGTTGGCATTGTCTCCTTAAGTCTGGGTTGAATATCTCTGTTTGGTTCTATCTGCTGAAATTGGCCGGGCTGGGGCTAAACCATGACACCCTGTACCTTTATTTGTGTTTGTTTTGCATGGAGACTACGATTTATGAGCAATCCTCTTATTTCCTTCTATGTTTGGGAATAAAGTCTTGAAATATTTGTAGTTATTGTCTATTGCAGAAATATGGCTTGAAAGTGTTTGTTGCATTAACTTGTACAGATCTTGTAGAAGTGAAATGTACTTCCTCAAGCTGCAAATGCAGCAATGGTTGCACTACGGATGTAGCTAAAGCACACATTAAACTGAGTAGCTTGATTCCTACTTACAGAGAGCTGTAAAGGTGTGAGCCCTCCAGAGCTAGCTTAGGTACCAGGTTAAAGCAGATTTTTTTAGAAGCAGCTCCTTAATCCTACAACTACAGTAGGCTCTTCCCGGTGACCTCCCACTTGTTAGCTCATGACCATATTTTGCCTACTTTTGGCTTGCTGGAGAGTTCCTGCTTCTCTTCTCTTCCTTCCTGTCTGGATAAACATGTAGAAATGGGGACTCCTTGCCTCACCCTAGCCTGGAGAGTGAACAAAGAATAACCACTGCCCTGGATCCCTAACTCCATTTCTGGACAGGGACACAGAAAGCTGGAGGCATCTGCAAGAATGGAGAACACTGGTGCAGCCGTGGTGTAGGTAGTTGCTTCCATGCTCTTGATAGAATCATGTTGGTGGATGAGCAAGAAGTGAATCTTGCTTTGTAATAAGATATTGATGGATTTGTTCTCACAAGTAGGTCTAGTATTACTTCCTGATGTGTTGTACATATTTATATGCTCAATGATTTAAAAAAAAAAAAAACAACAGCAAAAGAAGCCATTATTCTGCAGGAAATGGAACAATAATTCTGCACAGAGCTGCCTAATTAACAAGCCTGTGAAGCAACTGGAGTACATTAGGAGAGACAATTTACCCTGTATCAAAATATGCACTGGAATGCTGAAGAGTGAATGCATAATTTTCATTTCTGGTTGCTCGAAAAAATTTATGGGACCTGATACTCAGATTGCTTTCCTCTGATCCCTGAAATACATATGGAGGGTTTTGCTGGTTTCAGATTTTAGTGCAGAATGGCTGGAATTTAAAGTATTTGTCTGGGGCTTTTGTTTCGAAAGCGTAAAGTGTGATCCCTGAGTAGCAATGTACCAGCAACATTAGTTCCTCCTGACCAAGGCTAAGACTTTATAATCTGAAGCTTTATGGGAAGGGATGATGGTGGTGGTAATTCCTTATGACCTTTAGGACTAAGATTCTTTTGGTGCAGAATGTAGTTGAGGCTTGAAGGTCAAACAAGGGAGTGTTTAAACTGGGTCAGATCTGTTGCTACAGGAGAAAATGCTCAGATGCAAGGATTGGTTTGAACCCTGGATCAGATGCACCCTTTTATAACAACAGCTTGAAAAACTTGCTCTATGTCATTATACCACAGACTGGGCCCATGATTACTACATGCTGATTATGAGTGTTGCACAGATTTAAAAGACCACATTTCTGGCCTCATAAACTAGCTGTCTGCTGCTAGAGGAGGGTAAACTATGGTATCTCTGTAGAGTTCTTTGGTGCTGCTTACTCAATCCTGGGTAGATGATTTAGGAATACAAAAGCTTATTCTGAAAGATTAATAAAGTGCACCTTAGAAGGGCACTTGATTGATTGCAGGACAAAGTGTTCCTCTTCTGCATCACCTTGATCTTCATTCACAATTTAATAACATTAAAATCTGCAGCAGCTTCTCTTCATGTAACTCCCTGTATTAAGAAAACATGTCTTGAAGACCAAGACCAACCATAATAATGAGAAAACTTAAATCTAAAGTGGGTATATAAGCCATGTAAATATCCACCAGAAGTAAGTGTCTGTTGGCTTTGAGGAAACTCGTATTGAGATTAATGGTTTTGAGACTTTTGTGTGTTTGCATATGAGCAAATGACTCAAGGTGCCTGCTGTTGTGATGATGGCTGGTAAGGGTAAAGAAAAACCCCATCCTTCAGTGAATTAAATGTTTGGTGCTGCGGTGAGTGATGAATTAAGCGCACTTAGCTGGAAGACCGGTGCAACATCTCCTCTAATGCAAGTGTGCCTTTGAAACTGCTGCTATAAATTTCATTAGGCAGAATTTGTATATTGATAGACTTGGATCACTTTCTGGGTGTGAATTGGTTGATATAAGCAAAATGCTTTGTAATTGGGAACATCCTTTTTGGGCATACCCTACTTATTATTTCAATGAGATGCTTCTGAGAAAGAAAATGAAGAAATGCCTGTTTTTCCTCATTTGAATAGCTCTGCAGAGCATCTGAAGGCTGGAGTTGCCACTTGGACATTAATGAGCAGCTAGTACTGAAACTCTACCAGTCTAATGTGAGGTCTGACATGGAATTGCATATAGCTACAAGAGGCAAGAGAAAATGTTTGCTTTGAATAAGCACTCATTCATTTTCATTTCTTCACTGGTTTAAAAAAGACCAACACAACACCAAAAAAACTTAGAAAAGTATATCTAATTTCTATATTGTTTGAAAATATCAAAATTTGTTACTTTGAGTTGCTGTTGACTGATTCTGTAGCTCTGGCTTCTGAAATGAGTGTTTCATTTGCTTTAAGTCAAAAAAGAGGAAAGACATACCAAGATATTTTCCTCCTTCCTATTTGACTTTTACATTTTAATATCTAATAGTGGCTTAAGAAATTCTTTTTGGATAAGCTCCTTACTTTTCTTTACCAGCACTTCTTTAGGAACTGTAAGTCCATGATCTGTTATGAAGGCTTTGGAACCATCTGTGAAATTTACACTTTCAACATTTTTCCCTGTGATGTGTCTGTTTTGCAGTAGAGACTGAGCCAATGATAGTCACAGGAACATAACTGGGAGAAGGTTTTTGGATTTCAGTAAAAAATTAACTGGCTAATTATGTTTTTAAAGTTGAAATCATTAAGCAGAATTTTTTTTCTGCTAAGGAGATGGAAAAAATCAGTATATTGCAATCATTGTTTAATTAAATTTATGTTCTAATTCTTAAAGTATAAAATATTTCATAAGGACTGTTCTAAGTATAATTATTTAGTAAGCTCTTGTGCTGGAGGAACAAATTTAAATGGAAAATTACTTCACTCAACTGCAAAACTGAACTTTTGAACTGACCAATTTGTTTTTGTTTTTTTAAATCTTATTTTGCCTTCTACTTCAAGTGGTTTGGTCAAGAACAGAAGCAGAGGAATCATGATGCTGCATGGGAGCATATGTTTCCTTCAGGAAGCAGTGCTGGGAAATCCCACTAGATAGATATTTGATGGTTTTGTGAAGGTGGAAATCATGAAGCCCACATGTCATTCTGGGTACATGCTCTTAAACCCAAAATGTCATATTAACAGAATGAGCTGAAATGTTCCAGGGTGAGCTGACTATGATTCTATGACTGGTTATGACCAACCTCTGCAGGCTTTGCCTAGCGTACACCAGGTGAAGAGTGTTGTGATTTGAAATGTTGCCATCTCCTGGCTGTTTATTAATCTCCCTTCACTGGAGATTCCTGCACTGAACTGGCTAAAAGGAGTGTGTGATTTTTATTTCCAATTTTGATGAATACGAAAGAGGGAACTGCAGGGAGGAATTGTGCCTCCCCCTATCCTCATAGAGAGGAGATGGGGCAGTCACCTGCAGCAGAGGCAAGGCAGGGAGTCAGTACAGTGGCTGCAGGCTGCGGCAGAATGTGGTGAGAGTTTGTCAGAGTTCTTGGCTCAATGGGCTGGAGATCAGCTCCCTGAAGTGCAGGATGTCAACTGCTATGATCCAGCAATGCGTGACATCTCACCTGAGGGCCCAAAGCTATACAAGCAAATGAGCCATACGATGCCTTGATAGTTTTTTACACCACATATTCACACCTTGTTTCCCATGGGTCAAGATGAAGTATTGTACCAGAGTAGCAGGAATTAAACTCCTCTTCTGTGACATTTTCTTTTAATTTTTGATTTCTTTGCAAAATTCCAGAAGTGACTGTGAGATCTGCTAGGCCACATTACTAATATTTTGCCTGCCCATATTTGTCTGCGAAAACAGATAAACATGGGATAAAAAGGTGAGAAAAGAGGCTGTGTTTGGGAAGCAAAGGGCGTGCAGTAGCCTTGCTTGTGAATGTGGATTGATTCCTGGGAAACTCATTTAGTTTTAGCTAAGTCATTGTTGTAGGTAAAGAAAGACTGAGAGAAATAAAAATAGCAGTATCTTATTGAATATTTCAGATGGAGCAGTTTTCACAAAGCTTCCTGAAAGTCTTTTCACATAAGCATCTGAAGCCAAAAATAGATCTTGGCTTTAATAATATAAAAGAGATAAAATCAGGCAGTTACTTTTGGGTTTTAATCTTTTTGATGGCATCCCCAGGAGGACGAATATTAGTATCACATCAGAGTTTGTCAAGTATTTTTCAAGATGTTTAATGTTTGAGAGGAAAGGTAAGACAAAATCCCTCAGTAAGAGCTTCCATCATTTCCTTTGTTTGCATGCTGATGACATCTGATTACTTAACTTGTAAAGATATTCAAGTGACTATAAGTACTTCACCAAACCCTTGTGTGCCATAATGGCATAAACAGCAATAAATACTGAGCAGAGCTTTTATGAGCTGTGAGATTCTGCTGCTGTATCTGTTGGATCTGTCTTGGCAAAGCTGAGATTTGTGTTATTGAGGTGAAATGTAGATTTCCCTTGCTTGTGTTAATGAACCTGGGAACTGAATGACAGGTGATTTGGGTGAATACTGGGGTATTTTACTTTGATGGAATAACTGAGCTGCTTCAGCAGGTCAGAGAATTTCAGAAACCAATCTGGACAGTTAATGGTAATGGCAGTTTAGCTATCTCTTCCAGAAGTTCATTCACAGTCTTCTCATTCAAGCATTCATTCAGAGGTTCTGTCTAAATTGAGACACCTGATTAGCTACTGGTTTCCTACACTGGCATCTCCCGACAATGAGATGCCTACTACTTCTGGTAGTGCTGACTCCATATCTAATGCTCCTAGGGATCCTTTTTTCATAAGACACTGAAGATTTAATGCTCAATATTATTGTGAGCATTTCCTCTGTGGCCTTATTGTTTAGATTTGGTCCTTGCTTTTCATTATCTCTATTGTTGTAGTGAGTGACCTTGGGTCACAAATTGCTCTCAACGCATCTTTAAATTGTGATGTGTCAATGCACAAACAGGTGGTACTTCTATTACTGTTCTTGAGTGTATCATCATCTGCTTTTTCTTGATTGTGCCTGAGCAAATGTTCTTGCCCTAAAGGGGTCAGCACTAAAAATAAACATTTCGCATGGTGAATTACTGCAATTCAACTGGTAATTTCTAGGAAGAAAATGAAAAAGAACAAAATAAACTATACTGCAGTCCTTGGCCATTGCAGTGAAGAATGAAAATCAGACTTAGGAGAGGAACAGTAAGAGAAGGCAATACTGAAACATTGCATCATGAAACCAATATACATAAAAATGAAGTATAAATGTACTTCTGAAACACTCCTAAATGTGTCTGTCATTAGCGCTCTATTGGGAAGCAGGAGTTCTAGGGTAAACTTTCATGAAAAATATCTATCAGGAGGGTGATGAAAACCCCTGTTGACCTTAAATCTGGTTGGAATTTTTTGTTGTTGTTGGGGTGGTGGTTGGTTTAGTTTGTGGCTGTTGGGGTTTATTTTGGTGTGGAGATTTCTTATTCTGTTGGGGGCAGGGTGGTTTTGTTTGGGGTTTTCTTGTTTTACTCTTTTTTGTGGGTTTTTTTTGCTTTAATCTACAAAAAACCAAAGAAATCCCATATAATGGAAATGAATGTCAATATAACACAATGTGGAATTCCAAGTCTGAACCCACAACAATGGTGTGCTCCCAGTTTCTTGCCTGGGAAGTCAGCAGGTCTGTGCTGCATCGGTTGCAGATTCTGCGTGTTTCTTGGACCATCTAAGAATGTGTCAGGCATAATGAAACTGTTGGAGATAATTCACAGAATACTTTGTCATCTTCAGTTGCTAGAATAGGCGTAACAAACAATAGCTTCTTAACAGTTACACTTCAAAATTTATTAGGGATTATCTCTTTCCCATGGGCTTCAATCACAAAATTAGGAATAAAAAAATCTTTGAGTTAATTGGATAACACGCATTTTGTGTGTCAAACCACAGTTAGAGCAAATAAGTTTTGAACAACCATTGGCCCGAATCATTGTTTGCACAATTGTTTCTGGTAGTTGCAGTTAAATAGCAGATCCATGGAAATCAGGAATCTGATTTTTTTAACCTTATTTTTTTTTCCTCTGTGCAGGCTTGAAAAAATAATGGGTTTCTTCTAGAAGAGAACATTAGTAGAAGCTATATATGAGTTAGTCATATAAAGCAAATGTTTAGATCTGACAAAGAAACAGTAATGTGGTTCTGAGGGCATTTGCATACTATAGGGTTTTTTTTCTCTGATTCAGGAGCTCTGACACTAACAAAGCTGATTTTAAATTCTTAGCCATCACCTAGAGTCCTTGCCATTCTATTCAAAACAACCTGTGTAAACAGATTATTGACTGATGAGGCTGAATCTGAAGTGCATGAGGGAAGTGCCCTCTGCTACCTACTTACATCAAACTGCCTGTATAGCAATATGTGGATCCATTCTGGTAAAATGCTACAATGAAGTGGTACCAAACAAGGCTATTTTCTGAAGTGCTGCAGTGTTTTTTCCCTACTCTGTATTTACAGATAAATTAATCAAGTTTACCTTAGCTTAAACTCCAATTTAAAAATTATTTATGATCAGCTTCTGCTTAAATATTATGTGCAGATTGCTGAATACTGTACTATTAGGATTCTTTTAGGTCTAATATCTGCATTGGATAACATTTGCCATACGGTGTTATTTATGTTTGTGGTCCCTACCGGGAGCAGATGGAGTTTCCTTCTAGCAGCTTTGCTGTTGCTTTATGTGGGAGGCCCAGAGAGTAACTGTTGGTAACTACTCCTCTGCCCTGCATCCTGTTGAGTCCTCTCACCTCTTGTCCATGAGCATGGGTAAAATGTGGGCTTTGATGAAGCTCTACCACCAATGTTGGCGTAGTGAGTACTCTTTCTCTGATAAGCAGTCCCTTCAGCCCACTCTTGATGGAGGCACAGAGATGGTTTGGAGCTTTCCGGGAGCTGGGTGGTGGGTGGGGGAGGGCTGGGTGGTCAAGGCTCAGTCCAGATGTGACTTGAAGTGAGGCAGCACACGGCATCTTCTCTGAAACAAGCTTGGGTATCACCACACTGGATACTTCTGCACAAAGTCTGAGGAAAATTGCAGTGGCCTCTTGCTCTGTGTTACCTGTTCAAGCACTTACTCTTCCTCCTGACTAGGCTTCAGGATGGCAGGGAGTGCTGGGCTACCATGGCAACACTGCGAGGAGAAGCAGAGCTGTCTGTTTCAGGTGATTTGAGTTGAATGAAGCATGTAGAGAAACTTTCTGGGAGGTTGTTGTAGCTGTCCCTTGGGGAAGCTTTTGCTATGGGAGGATGTTTTCTCATTTAAAGGATGTTATATTCAAGGCTGTGCCTGGATGCACAGGTGGTTCCCCTTTTTTTTCCAGAGTGCTTTATTTCTAAGTAACACCAGTGAGGGAAGGCTGACTCATTCTTGGTATGTAAGTGTTTGAAGACACATATGGGTATAGTCCAAAATGCAGTGGTCAGACATCACTATTTTGTGAGAAAATAACTAATTTTTTTTAGCTAATAATCCATTTGGAAGTAGCCTGTGTGTGAGACAGTACCTAGGCTGACAGGGTAGTAAAAAAAAAACCATGGGGTTATTTTTCTTTTCTAAGAGCTTGTAAGAAACCTGTTTAAAAGAAGTTAAAATTCATCAGGAAACACTGCACATTCGTTTTTATTTTTCTTTTCTGCAAATCAAAGCCTTATCTTAAAAATGGAGAGATAACACATTCCCACTGTAAATCTCTCGATGTTTTATTTTTTATGATATTTGGCATTCCTTAAGGGGAATTGCTCCATGGAACACAGCAGTGGCTAGTGTCCCGGTGTAAGCTGGGATAGAGTTAGTTTTCCTCATAGTAGCTGGTGTAGTGCTGTGTTTTGGATTTAGTATGAGAATAATGTTGATAATAGACTGATGATTTTAGTTGTTGCTGAACAGTGTTTATACTAAGCCAAGGACTTCTCAGTTTCCCATGCTCTTCCAGAGGGGAGGTGCACAAGAAGCTGGGAGGTAGAGTACCCAGGACAGCTGACTCAAACTGGCCAAAGAGATATTCCATAGCATATAATATCATGCTCAGTATGTAAACTGGGGCATTGGCCGGGATCAAGATCGCTGCTCAGGGACAAAGCTGGGCATTGGCCACTGGGTGATGAGCAATTGCATTGTGTGTTAGTTGTTTTGTATATTCTTTTCTTGTTCATATTTATATTTTTATATCTTCCTTTGCTGTCCTATTAAACTGTCTTTATCTCAACCCACAAACATTAATTTTTTTCAAAAAAAATTTCTCCTTCTCCATCCCATTGGTGGTTGGGCCAGGGCTGGGGAGAAGTGAATCAGCAGCTGTGTGGTACTTAGTTGCTGGCTGGTGTTAAACCACCACAAGTAGTTACATAAGAAGTAATGTCCTCCTCCGTTCACAATTATTGATTAAAATAAAATGTACACAAATGCAGATTACCTCTTGGATGGCTTGAATGCCCTATCATTTTTTTATAGCCTTAAAATAAGTCTGAAACAGGGTTTTCTGAGTGTATCTGCCTCTTCCTAGCTTCCATTTATAAATTTTAAACCAGTTGGTTTTGGTAATGGTAACTCTATTTATCTTGACAGTGCAAAAGCTTTGTAGCTAAGAGTAAACAGGACTTACAGACTGAATTGTAATTAAATTTGGCTTTTTATCCTAACTGGGAAACACTTTCAGCAACAGCTTGAAAACATACAAGGGAAGCTTTCCTAATGTTCTCATTATCTACTCATGTCTCAAATAGAGGAGTTTTTCCATACTGTTATCCAAAATGTATGTGAAACACAGTCACTTTCAGTCTGTTACTATACTTCTGGTGTTTCAATTCAGATGTCTCTAATAGGTATTATTTTTTTAAGATTCACTTTAAGCCTATTGAAAATAAAATATATGCTGCCACCATAATGGATTAGAGTATTTTAAATCTTAAAAGACATGTATCCTTTGGGCACATGTTAAGACTAACAAGTATTTATTCTAGGGTTCAGAAATTATGATCTGAATGATTCAGAGGAGCAGAAACAGTAGAATAGGCTCTATATGTGTAAATGCTTTTATGACCACTTGTGGTTTAGAGATTTATTGCAAATGTTCTCAACAACCTCATTTAAAGTATGGGTAAGAGAATGTTGATGAAATTTTAACTAATGGTTTAACAAAGCACAACTGCATCATTTTATATAATGATCTCAATTAATAGATGATAAACATACTTATGTAGTAGTTGTCCTGAAGCATTTGTAGTAAATATAATGATAAATCTGTACAATGAACGCATGTCTTTTCACAGTTCAATTGAGTCTGCTTACAAAAACATGCTACTGTGAATGTTTGGGGTTATTTGCCCTATTATAAGGAAAATGTAACTTTACTTGAATGTGTACCCTGGATTTTCACTCTGTTCTAGCAACCTTAAAAAAAGTCTAAGTCAGATGCCCTGCAGACGATTATCCCTCAGCAGATCCAACAGCATCACTCCCATTGATTGGGGGTATTTTTGGAAATGACAGAATCCAATCCGGACTCCTCGGTGATGATCTGTTCCTGGAGTGGTTTACAGCAGAATAACAGGTGTAGAAGTTGTTCAGTTTTGTGCAAACCGAATTTTCTTGAATATTTTGGCCTAGGAAAGAGTGATAACTGTATGTGTTGGCTGAAATAAACCATCTCACAGTAGCTAAAAGAAAAGCCATAGCTGTTTTAATTTATAATACAATAGCTGGTTTTATCCTATTTTATAAATCTGGCATCATAACACCATTAGCTAAATCTACTTGTCAGTGTGGAAATTTTGTTATTGTTATCTGTATTCCTTAAAATGTGTTAAGAGGTATATATTTGAATTGTCTTACTCTGGAACTAGAAATGTCTGTATCTATCTTTTTGCATAAGTTCTGTGAAGAGTAGAAAGCTGCAATTACATTTTATTAAAAAAAACCTTACAAAATAATAACGTTATACACTGTAAATGATTGATACTGAAAAAAATGAAGTATCAAAGTTTCGTATAAATAGCTCAAATATTTATTATTAATATTTTTTCTTTTCCTAAAGAAAGAAAAAATGTTAGGTTTAAATTTTGCTAGGAGTAGTAGAACAAAGGCAAGAGAAAACAGTTGTGATGTTCACTGCAGAACAGAAAGCAGTTATAGAGACCCCACAAGAGAATAACTTAACTGTGTTAAGGCACTGTGTTGAAACAGAGATGCAGTATAAGTGAACCCATAAATGCTACATCATGTGAAAATTGCCCAGTTCTTGTCTTTCTTAAAGCCTTTTTCCCCCACAACATATATTCTATACATTTCTCGACCAAAAAATCACTGTTTATGAAATTTCTTCTGAAGTTTTCATCTGTGCTGCTTTGTTGCCTTGAGTTTAAATAATAAATTTACTACTTTTCTCCTTTCTCAAACTGTGCAAAAGAATTCAGGATGAAGTACTTCCCACTTTCAATTATCAAAATTAGATTGAATCTATAACCAGGTAAGAAAACAACTTTCTCTTTTTAAGCCCTTCATCCTGAGGTTGATCTAGGCTGTAAAGAAAACTCATGATATTCTTAATAAAGATGTCAGTAGGCACATTTCCATAGTAGAAGAATTGCAAGCGTAGTCTGTATCACAGAGTTTTTATTAGTACTTCATCAAAAGTGCCCAAAGATTGAAAATTAACCACTCCTCTAGTTAATATTCATCTTTCCAGGTGTCAGGTATCTGTCATAGTTATATCCCACTGGGAGACAACTGAAGCTATTGTGAGATGGTACAAATTGGCCAGTGATGGTATTTTCCAACAGGGGCAGTCAATGCCTACTGTTAAATTAGTTCAGCATTGAATTGCTTAGGGTTGCCTTTGATATAGTGTGTGATCTAACGCAGTATCTGTGGTCATCATACACAAGTATAGTGTTACTCTAGAATATGTTCTGTAAGTGCATGTAATCTAGGTGATACTGCAAAGCAACCTTCAGCAATCAAGGAAACACATCCAGTTTAAGAAGTCCTTAAATTTTTTAAATCCAGTGGAAGCCATAAAAATGTGGTATTTTAAACCAAGTCTAGTACAAAGGCACAGAGGCAGATCTGTACCTGCTGCCTTTTAGAGGAAAGGCAATAGGTAAGGAGTGGGTTTAGGGATGTGTATGACCATAGTTGAAGAAAATAAAAAGTGAAAAGCCTGAGATATATGGCATTTCCTTGTCAGAAAACAGATATTACCTCAGACTGTTGCTAAAGACAATTTATTTACATGCGTGCAAATTAAGGATATTGGGTTACTGTGTTCAAAAAGAGGACTTTGAAAAAGAAAATCTTGGTATCTAGTATCATACTCTCTCCTCCATTTGGCTTGAGTAAACCTTTTCCACACCTCTCTTCTTACTATCTACTCAATAAAAAGAAGCAATATAGATTTCTAGATGATTGCACTCCTTATGATGTGAACAGGAGCATGGTCATAGATCTGTATTTACTGCGGATCCCTATTGCTCTTACACTGTGCACACTCAGGGTAAGTTTCAACTACCTAATGAATGAATGGTCATGAGTGCCAAAAGGACAAGGACCCATTTTCTTGACTATCTTGATGGTCGAGATGGAAATGGAAGCAGAAACAGGGGTGACTTGGTCCAGATCACACAGTTGTGGGTGGCAAAGCTAGGAACTAGGCCTGTCTTTGTTGATTCCACTTCAGTGTGTTTGTACTTCAGGTATGCAATCCTTTTTAGGTATTGTGGGAATATCTGTGTATACAGCTGAAGGCTATCAACAGAAGGGATGTACAAAAGATAAGAAAAACAACCTTCAGAAATCAGCATCAAGTCCTGTGGGACATACGGTCTCTAAGAGCAAGTTGTCTCCAGAGGCTACGTTATTGGATGCCTTTGAAACTCTTGTCTGAGCATAGATCTGTATTTTATCATTCCTTTATATAATTACTCTGCAGTTAAATTTTTAATTTCACCCACACTAGTACAGTATATAAAATGTACTCTTTTCCTTAGAGCATCTTCTTAATGGATGAAATAAAAAAGCAATTTATTAAGCATGACATTTGCCTAAACTTTTCCTCTATACTAATTTCACCATTAATCCTGCATAAACCGGAGAAGATCTACGTGGGTTCATTGCAGGTTTAAACTACTGAAGCTGATAGCAGGATGTGTCCCATGGCTCCCTTTTTGTAAAGGTATTCTAAACTTATCATTGTAAATTTGCAGCTTTATGTGCTATAACAGGGCATTTGTATGCAATGATGCTGCACTGCCTTGACTTTTCTGGACTGAAAAAAAAAAAGACTTATTTATTCAGAAATACCTGGCAGAGTATGGTAAAAATTTACCTTGTATAAATTCAAGGACTTATCGTTATCTTGGTTGGTTAGTGTTACTGGGGAAACAATCCCTTTATTTTTTTTAAAGGATCTGAGTGCAGTCGTGTTAGAGACCATATAGGTAAGCAGATAGTATTTTAGCTCATTAATATCAAAGTAGTGCCTGGTAATTATTTATTTGTTGTCTGTAAATATTGTGTCAGCTGTGCAGGAAATTAGTGGAAAAATAATTTTCTGCGAATATTTTGTGATTCAATCATGACAGTGTGAATCACACTGTTGCACTTACATCATATTCTAAGGAAGATGCATACTTTGGTTATCATAAATACCCCACTAGTGCCAGGAGGCTGAGAGATGAAACCATCTGCAGCGTACATGTGTGTATACACATACACTTACATATTTATAAAAATAAAATCTCCTTTGACCTTTCAGAAGTTTAGCTTAATTCAGTAGAAATATTTCTAGTGAAATGAGACTGGTTCAGTGAGTTTTCTGGATGATTAATTGCATCTCCATATACAGGTACATTTATGGTGAGCTCTCGTTTGGGTAATTCCATCCTAGGTTCTTGAATCCCAACTCTGACAAGGATAAGTGTGGAAGAGAAGTGGCCTCAAGGGTAACCAGTAATGTCTTATTTCTTTTATTTGAAAAATTATATATATATAGATTAAAGTATTATTTTATTATTATTTCATTTAAAAAGTAAAAAGTAAATTAACGTTTTTTATTTTTTTTACTTTCCCCACATAATCTTCCTCAGTTTCACTCATTTGATTTGATGTGTCTAACACATGCATTGTTTGTCTACATCGGATTTCTGAAATGAATTAGCAAGTGCCTTTTCATGACACTGGTTTTATCTGGGTTAAGATCTATCCCGCCCTTGCTAGCTCTCTGAGGAAGCTGCTGCTTCACTTTTCCTTTCAAATTTCTGTTTTCCTAAACAGTTAAACAGTACAGAGGATAAAAAAAGACATCAAATTTTCTTCAGAAGGAATCACTTTGTTGTTGAACTTATTTATTCAGGTCTGGCTTCATGTGGCTGAAAGGCTGATTTTTTTGTTTTTTAAGTAACTTTTGTTTCACTGCTACAGAAATGACATGGTGCATTTGCCAGAAAGTCCTTCAAAGGCTTTGATTTAAATAAGCTGTAATACTGTATTAGAAACATTAGCTGAAACCTGAAGTGATTTTTCCCGCCCTCTTCTGTATTCCAGTCTCAGTTTGCTTGCTTTGCCTTTCGTTAGTCACTGTTGGTTTTGAATTTGTTGTTGATTCTATTTTATTCCTTATTTTGAAAATACTGAGTAGAACTAAATGAAAACCAAGACATTTCTCATTCATGATCCTTTGGACTGTTCTCTGTGCAGTTGGACTGATGTTTCACAGGGAAAAGTTACCTCCTTTTCTTTCCCTCCTCCCTCACTAAGGACAAGAAAAGATTTATTCTAGCAGTGTGATACTCTTCCTAGGAAAAAATACCCTAGCTCAAATGTGTTTCCAAAAGCTGAACGCATGTGAAAGTGCATTTCAATTATCTGTTTCCCTCTCCAGGCTAATGAACTAAGAGGAGCTTTATCCTGACAGACAGTGCTTGATTGCCTGCTGCTCTTTCCAAATTGTTGCTCTATTCTACTTTCTACAGCTGCCTTCAGGCAGTCTGTGCAAGTTCACAGACTATAATTGTTTGGGTCATGTATTAGCCTTTGGTTTATCAAAGAGGCTAAGTAATCTGAAAATTTCCATGGCATGCCTGCTGACTTCAATGATCTGTTCAGAATTTCAGGTAGTCTGTGCTTTACCTTAATTTTTCTGCACTAATAATAAGAAAAGTCAATACCATGATGACTTTGAAATGAAAATTGGAGTGAACGGTGTGTTGGTGAGGCAGAAATTGGGCCTACTGGCAGATGGAAAAATAACACCTACTTTTTTGAGACCATGTGACTGTGTAACTAGAATGATGCTCTGGGGTTAGGAAGGCTGGCTGTGTTTCCCTGAATATGCCCTACAGTAACAGCTGTTGAAACCTCTGAAGGCTTAGCTGTAAAGCATCTTTCATTAGTCACTAAAATCCCTGGAGCCATTGGACATGTAACTCTCGACCTCTGAATTATGGTTTGTTCTCTTTAGACAACAGCTTCACTCTTCTGTACAAATAAATTAAGAACAATGGATAAAAGATATCCTAACACATGATTACTAACTTCTTTCATTTTAAGATGTGTGATCCTAGACTGAAGAATTCAAATTGATGTAGCTTTCCCCTATCTGGCCTTGCAGAAACACAGGATATAAATAGCTGTAGCAGAAATGTGCCACTGGGGAACCATTGCTTGGTGGCAGATATTTCTTGAGAATGTGTTCATTCAACAGCTCCTATATCCAGTGGTCTGTTGGCAAGTTGCTTTCCTTCAGGTCTGTGTTTGATTTCCAAAGCAAATATCTTCTTGTGATGCCCTCATTGGCTAGGAGGAGCACCTAGGGACAGTAAAAGTCTACATGGGAAACAAATCTTCATGACAATGTTATAACCATTTTGAGATGTTTAAGTAGAACTGGTCACGTGTTCACAGCTGGAAATTTTCCCTTCTGTGGAAAAAAGCCAACATGCCAGAGGCTTCCAAACGGACCTTTCCTGATCACATTTAAGTTAATGAGTTTTTTACTGGGAACATATCACAGCTAAACACCTGTGGCAAACATATGTGCTGAGAGATCAGAAAGTGTCTTGTTCAGGTTTTTCAGTGATTGAGCTTTTGCCAGCAACCAAAAAGTTGTTTTGTAGTTGTTACGGGACTTTTCAGGCCAAATGAGACCAGCAGTGTATCATTTAAATTCCTGCCTAGCAGATTAATTTACAATTAACAGAATGTCCAAGTGAATCTACCTCTGCTGTGTAAATATTAATTATTATGAATGTTTTTGAGTGGCTAGATTTTATTTTCTCCTAACTCAGATACCTTTCATAGTCTCACAGTCTCCTCTTCCTTATTCTGTCTTCCCTTTTGAGTCTTGTGCAATATTCTCAGAAAGGATTTCTGCGATTGCAACCTATTTAAATATTACCATACTAGAAAAAAAACTCCATAAAATAACAGATATTGTGATTGTTTATCAAGGAGAAAAGTCTTACTGCATAAAAGTAAGCTGGATTTTAATATCTAACATTACTAACGTATACTATGTGTCTTGTAATGGAAGTTTAATCAAAAAGCTTTCTACTCTCTACCTGGAAAGGTAAACACTGAATCTTCCCATCCTCTTTCTTTCTGTTTGTTCTCAGATATTACTTAAAGAAAGGCTTGGACTACCCTGAGCTTCATGAGAATGGAGACGATTCAACAAGCAGATCTGGTTTGCTCTCAAATGTGGGGACATATTTTCAAAATAACTCAATCAGATGACTGCCCTTGGGAAATCATTTCTTGGAGCTGCAGCTGCCCAAAGGTTAGCTGCAGCTGGATAGGTAAGCATATAGCTCCAGAGTTGGCACAGAAGATTATAAAATGCTTTTTAAATGCAAAATTTGTTATGGAATCAACAGGAAGCATCATCAGTCACCATGACGGATTCTAGATAACATGCTTTGCAAAGTTAATCTTGCTTATTAGAATGATAAAGCTAGAGGAAGGTGAAACTTGTCGTATTGGAGTAGACTCATTTCTCCATTTGGTTTAGTATCTTGTATCAAAGCATATCATCAGAAATTATAAACCTGTTGTGCCTGGCCTCATCTTGCCAAACAAGTTTATAGAATATCTTCAAATGTGAAGGTGTCGCAAATAACTTTGGAGCCCTCTCTGTCTTCAAGAGGACTAAAGAACTGTCTCTGCTTATGCTGCTCTATAGCCGTCATTAGACTGAATGTCTCTAGACATTGATTCCTCTGTAATCCACCAACAACACATGCCTCGATACAACTTCTACCCCTTGACTGCATCCTGCCCACCAAATACAGTCCAGTGCAGTAACAGTTCCTGCTATGGACTTTTTATATAGTTGTGGCAGAATAAAACCTCCTAATGCTGAATATTAATGTCACAGTTTTGAAGTCTCCTAGAATTAATTCAGTTCAAGGTGCTGTCAGCATATGACAGTTACACCTAGTTGTGAAGGCAAAGTGGCGCTCCCACAGGTCTATAATAAAATTCTTCTTACTTCCCTTATGCAATCATAGACTGTTACTTCCAAACTTTCCTTTTTCTTTTCCATTTTTTTCAACTCAACACTTCTGTTTCATCATGGTCCTAGAGCTTTGCTGTATGGAGGTGTGTTTGTGGCTTCTAGCGGCTCATGCCACAGTCTCTCTAAGCTTTGTTCTTTTTGTTGCTAGAATCTAATATGGCTCCTTGCTACTTCAAGGTTGTAGCTCAGAGTTTTGTGTCCTAAAGGTTTTCTCCAGTCCACATACTGTGAAGAACACTAATATGCAAGTAGAATCTGTTAAGAAAAGAACAGGAAACATAGGGGTGATGGGGAAAAAGAAGTTATCTGAAGGGGTGCGCAAGTAACAACACTGTGAGTTTTGAGTTAGGATTGGATTTGGTTCTTTTTCATAGTGAGTTATTTTTTTTCCTTTGTTTTGCAGTATTTGTAAAACATGAGATGTTGTTGAGAATCAATGTGCCTGATTCTGAGAAGTGCCGAATGCAATGTCTAAACCCCTGACAGGGTCTGATCAGCCAAGACTTTACCTGAGGAGAAGAGAGCTTCTGCCTCTTGCCATCACTTTTGTTTGCCATTTGCACCAGAAAGAGGGCTCTGTTACAATCAAATGAAAAAAAAAACAACATAGGGTTGTTTTTGGGGGCAGAAAACTTTGATATGCATATGTTCCAGAGGGGATGGGAAAATTAAGGGAGCCATGGACTTTTCTGTTGGAATGTGTTTGTCTTGCAAAAATTTTATTTCCAGTAGTTAATTCTTCAGTATTATTTAGGATAATATTAAACACAGATGCTCATACATAGTGTGAGAAAATGAAAGTAATCCCAAAATACCTGCTAGAGACATCTTAATCCTCATTAAAACTGAATGAGGAAAGAAAGGAATTAAATACACTTCATAGTCTTGACTTATTTCCCATCAAGCAAGATTTTTCCATTACAAAATACCCCTGCTTAATTTCTAATCATCCTTTCTACCTTCACCATGAGTGACAGGGTAAGGAGGAGAGTGTCTGTCAGTGTCTTGGGAGAATTCATTTAAGGTTCTGAGCTGTGAAGGGGATTTGTCACTGTCAATATCAGCAGTACCCTGGTCAGTCTTGTGATCAGGAAGGAAATAGTATGTCTATGTGTCAGAAAAGAGACATAAAAATTATTTCACAGGTAAAGTGCACTGATTCTAACTATCTGTGCCTGTATGTATCCTAGCTGTTGCTTCACTAATTCTTGAAGAAATAAAAATAAGAACAGCCATTCAATTTAATTTTCTTTACAGAGCACTTGGGAGGTGAGCCTGTGAGAGGGAAAAGGAATGCAGCACTTTATTCCCAAACTCTTACTTGCTGTGAAATTTCATCAGTTAATTTCAGGAGACCCAAAGGAAACTGTGATAAGTGAGCCTCTTGTATTAAGAGGTTTGGGATCTGTAAAGGATCCAGAATTCCAGGGGCTTATCCGAGCTTATCAGTGGTAGCTGACACTCTTTGATCTGCCAATTGAGCCAGGAATCTCTTTGAAACAGGTGTCTCTGTAAGGTTTTCCGTTGCATTATTATTCTGGTCAGCTTCAGGCTTCCACTGCACTCCCAATTTGGTCTAAGAATACTTTTAGCTGATATGTGCTATAAAACATTCAGTTGCAGCTGAGGTGATACTGTCTTCCTTAATTACAAGATTTGGTTATTTGTGTTGTCAAAGGTTGAGAGATACTTCTCTGATAAAACAATTCATCAATATATTGGAGCACTTCTGACACAAGCAGGCGGTTCTCCTTCCAGATCATAGATGACTGCAAAAGGTATTTTCTGTATCAAGGAGATTTCTTTCTCTGGACCCTGAAAAGCCTCAGCCCCTCTGTTATATTTTTTTGCTTGTTGGTGGAGAAGCACATCTGCAAGTTAGAAAACAACAGTCAGCCTGTAGAGAAAACCACTCCCAGACTGGTCTGCCAGACAAAAGGGTATGGCTACAGCAAATGTGCAGACAGAGTCGATCTTGGCTTCAGTGGAAGCTGAATCAAGGCCTATCAGACTCCAAAACTGTTGAAGTTTAAGTTTATTAAAGAGATGGCATAAAAGGACAGACAGAATATGAGTAGATCCTTTTAATTTGATGTGTTGGGCTTCAGGTTCTTCCCTCATGTCCTTGGAGTCCTAAATTGGGGAAAGAAGGTATCAGTTGCATATTATTCTCTTCATATACTCATCTCTCTGTGTTTAGGTACTACCTCTTCGGGTCCTGTGTTTAGTATACAGGAGAGCTCAATACACTGTAACACCTACTGTCATGCCACCATGGAAAAGATTCAAACAATGGGATTAAAGTTGGATATCTAGATTAGAGAATTTTAATAAAATACAGGCTACAGAAATTCAGAAGTGTTTGTACTTCTATTATTGTTGATTTCAATCACGAACCAGCTGTACTCTTTACTACATCACATGATCTCCAAATGTTCTTGAATCCTTTAGAAAAATAGTCACAAAAGCTACTCTGAAGTTCTTGACTTTAATTTCATTGGCATATCCATCATAAGAGGCTATTAAGGAAATTAAGCAGTGATAGAGTGAGAACTAAATTTGTGTGAGGCACTAAAAAAAACCTGATGTGCAAAACTGTTTGAATAAATGGCTAGTTTGCAACATGAGTGAAGTTCTGTAGCTGATATCTAAAGCCTCAACCCAATTACTAGAACTTCTAGGGGGTGGCGGAAAGGGAGGGATTTCTTTTTAAAGAAGGAAATTCCAGTTTGTCAGACTTGAAGTATTAATTAGAGGCAATTTGATCTGTTTATGTTCTAATGACATTCATTTTTCCATTGTGTTTGCCTATCTTGTATTGTATCAATCCAAGCTTTTAGGTATTATAACCCGAAGAAAATTTGGAGGGTGGGTTTCCCACAGATGCAGTTTCTGCTGCCTTTCAAAAGGAAACAATGACATTTGGGGGAGGAAATTTCAAACAATTCAGTCTTACGCTTAGAGTGACCAGCATTATCTTTCTTATGATTGAGACTCTTGTAGAGCACTTTCAAATAAGAATAATTTTATATCAAGTTGAAAGTGCAAAGTCAGGAAGGGTACTTGGATAAAACCCACTTCTAAACTGTTATTCATGATTTGGATATCAGGCCCACAAAGGAGACCACGCACAGGGATGTCAACAGCGATGTTTGTTTGTTTGCTTGCTTCCCTGGTTTTGTCCTGTTTTGTCTTGCTCAATTGGCAGATCAGCTATGTGATGGCAGGTTATAACAAGTGAACTGCTTATGTGCATTACTTCATCGTAAATTGTTTGTAACTTGGGGGAAGAAAATCAGCAAAGCTCTTCGTCAGCAAGCCCAAATAATTGCTGTTAACCACCAGAATTTTCCCTGAAGAGAATTCACATTAACTGAGTTACACTGCAGAGCTCCTACTGCTATATCTGTCTCCTGCTTGGATTGGAGGGGGGGGGAAATATCTAGGCAACAAAATGTTTTGTACTGTTTGGGTCAAACTTAAAACCAACAATCCAACAAGTAGCCTGAAGGCCAAACCTAATTGTGAGAAATCTTATTCTATAAACACTTGTCTTATGAAAGGCATGAGCTATGAAAAATAGGGTCAAACACAGCACGGCTTCTGCTGTCCATAGCTGTGAAGCCCTGGGGAGTGACTCAGTATAAATAGAATTTCTCTATATAAAGAAATGTGGTTATATGGATCAGCAGAAGAGGATTTCTCCATTCCCCATCGAAGAACAAAAGACTTTTTTTTCCCATCAGCTCCTGCATGCCTTGGATCTCTCCCTTAAAGCATTGTTTAAAGTATTTTGATTGTCTGCCAGGAAGCTGGTGGGAAACTGTCTTACTGAAAGGAAAATGAACAGTGATTACAGTTCAACCTGCTAGTGTGGTCAAGGGCCCTGTTATACTTGTGGATTTTTCTCTGTCAGCTTGGTAAGTGTGCTCCACATCTGAGCAGGTGGCAAAGAGGGTCTTTGTTAATGTCTGCTTGCAATTGTGGTTGCAAAGGTATTACTTTGGTGCATTTTTTTTGCTGACCAGTGTTGTTTCTTCTTAAGCAATTTAGCTTTTGAGTGACCAATAGGCTGAACGCTAATCAGCATAAATCTGCAGTGGACTTCAACCCTGGAAAGCCTAACTAATGTTTCCCCCCACCCCGTCCCCCAACATCAGGCTTCAGATATCAACAGTCACTTAACTTAGATGCAGGAATATTCATTTGCAGGTTTTTATCTTTGAATTATTTTTACCTCATTGTTGCATTTTGCCTCATCATCACTTCATTTTGTCTTGCAGTCCCGGAATACTGGATATTGTTGACGGTTGATGTCAATAATAGCTTAAGACACATAAACGAATCCATGGTGTTTAGGAACGCTTTGGGTAGGATTCATCTTCCTTGAATTTAGGCAATTGGTTAAAACCGATTCAGTTTAAACCAGTCATCCTGCACCTTCCCAAAGGCAAGTTTTCCTGTCTGAAAGTGGGCATCTCAGATGGTTTGCCTTCTGAAGGTCTCCATCACAATCCTTTGACTACGGAAGGTGTAAAAGCAATTTGTTTAGATTAGGCTAGACTAGATGCCTAAACTGAGAGTGCTGAAGTTAGAAGAGGTGAATTCTACCCCTCTAGGATGAAGGCAATTTTCATGAATGGAGAACACAGGTGATTCCACAGTTTCAAATCTATGTGTTGGGAAATAGAAGTAATAGTGAATGGTATGATCGTAATCTGATTTTAATTGAAAATACAGATTAAGCATGTCTAGCATCCAAGGGAAACATATTTAGTGCATGCCTTTTTTGAGTTCTGGCAGACTTCCTAGTCAAAAAAAGTGCATTTTGTGGATGGCTCTCGTACATACTTGTGGCCGGATTTGTTGAGGAGTGCAGCTTTTCATGTGCTTCTCACATGAACAGAGCCTTTCTCAGGAAAGGGAAAGGTCACCTTCTTCAAGCTGCAACTGTAAATAACCAATGTGGAGTCCACTAATTTGTAACTAAGTCATGTCTGACAGAACAAGTAAGTCTGTTTTATTGTGAGTACAAAAATCAGAGCTGTGTTATTAAAACATGAATGCAAAACCTCTCCAGAAAGCCTATTTAATATTAAGGTAGATAGTAAGATATTTGTGTGTATTTTTGGAGCTGAAATTAATAAAACTTTACAAATATATACACTTTTAATTAAGAAAAAGATCTGTTTGTGTCAGGAACAAAAGGTATTCATACTTTTGATCTGCTTGCTTCTGTTTTTCACATTTAAATGAATGTTTAAGGTGATTGTTAAGAAATAAATATAGAAAAAATAGCCACAGAAAGTCCAATTTCAGTAAAAATATTCTCTCCCAGCCCTTTTTGTTATACTATACACTACAATCAAGACTCCATGCAGGACCGTGTTAGAAATCCCCAAGCTCCCTTCAAGCAGTCAGCTGTGTCAATACGGCAGAGTACAACGTCATGAGACAAGGCTAGCACAGGTCCCTGAAGCTCTGTATCCACATTATCTATTCCACAATCATCTTCTTCCAGCTTGAAGGAGCCCCACTGGCAACAGCATGGGGATCTCGGCACCACGGTCCATTGCTTGCTGTAGTTATCATTTTGTAGTTCATGCAAGGCTGGTGAGCTACTTGGATCACAGAGCATTTCACAGGTTCTTGATTGGGTTGAATAGTGCAGCTAAAGGCATAGACTGAATTGTATAATGATTTACTATAAAATTTTAATCTATGGTGTCCTGGATTCACCGAGTAACTCTGAATAATGTTAAAGTTGGTTGCCACATGATCGTATTACAGTACCAACTAAATATAGAATCACTGTTAAAGTTCTGTCTACAGTTTCTGTTAGGATTTGCTTAGAGACGAGCTTTATCCTGAAGACACTTACCCTTAAAAATTTTGTTTTTAAAAAAATCTGAGCATGCAATTTGTTTACACGCCTTGCATTCAAAAAATGAAGTAATATTCAATGCAATTGTTGCTAACAACACAGTCAGAACTGTCATAATTCTGTAGAGACTCATGGACAGAAATCTATTGAAAAAATTAAGGTGGCAAAATTTCAGCCCTATATTCAAATGTTTGGCTCTATTTGATTCAAACGAGATGAAAACAAACTATTTGTTACTATTATTATCCTTTCTTTTTAAAAAAAAATAAGTTAGGTGTTATTTTTATTCTCAAAGTTTCTCTAGGAAACCAAAGCCTTGAAGTTTGTGAGAAAGGAAATAAAAGTAAAATCAAGTCCTCCATTTTGTAGCACAAAATTGCCGTTGCTTCTTACAGTGCAGCAGCATTGTAGCTGTAAAGGAAAGCAGCCATACCGTACACTTGGCACTGCTCACAAGAAATAATTCCTAGCAAACGAGATCATTCTGCAGTAGTGTCTTAGTTTTTTGAAGACAGAAGAGGAATTATCCGAACCTCCTCTGCACCTGCCCTGTCCCTATCTGACATACCAGCAGCAACACAGTAGAGAGGAGCCACTCAAGAGTCTCTATTAACTTCAGGCTCAATGCATGGCTTTGGCACATGGGTGTAGTGTTTATCAGTAACTTCAGTGTTAGAAAGAACTAAAAGGCCCCTGTAATATGTGCCTTTTGGTGAAAGTTAATGCAGTACCTTACTTGTTTCCTATGAAACTGTACCAAATAAGTCAGACCCTTTCTGCTACTTTACAGAAGTTGCAAAGAAAGGGTAAACACACACAACCAAAACTTTATTTTGATTTTACATTTATTAATTTCCATGGAGGCAGTTTAGCCGAGAGCCAAATTTAATTACCTCTGAAAGTGAATCCGGTATGCAGACTTTAAGATATTTGCTATTCCTGGAGGAGGACTGAGGGTCTCACTGAAAGTACTGCTTTAGAAGAGAGTATTTTCTACAGTGCCAGGAGCTCCAAGATAATCTCTAGAATTTTGAGCAATTAATTTTGTTTCTATTTTGGAGGCCAACAGACTGAATTCATGTCAGACACTGAAGAAGTGAAATATCCAACTGGGAAGTAAAATCAAGGGCACTGTGAGCAAAAGAGAGTAAAGGAGGATGAAGAAATTGGAGAGAAAAGAGAAAGAAAGGGTGAATGCTGTTTTCTGCTTCCCCTCTCCTCCCTTTGATCCTGGGAGTCCTGCAGTGCTGTCCCACAGAAAATCGCTGTAACACCTGATCGAGGAGGCAAAGTATGTTTCATCTAAGCACAAAGGTGCTGGGCACAAGACTTAGAAAGGAAAAATGCCGCTTGTACCAAGAATATTTCTAGGGATTGGAGGCTTCACTGCCTCACTAGATTTGCCCCAGGGACATACGTGGCATTTGCCTCTCATGCTTTTCTTCCACCCATTTCCAGGTGTGCTCTACCCATTCCACTCACGCAGTTTGCCACACCTCCACTTGGTACAGACCTTGCATCTGTAGGAGAACTGTTCCACTGAAGCCCTCAGCTCTAACCTGAGCAAGTGATGACAACAAGAGGATTCCTCTTCACTTGAGAGCAAGTAACCTCAAGTGGCTGACTGAGGGAAGATTTTGCCACAGCAGTATGCTACCAGGTAACATGGCTGCATGGCTTTCTCAGGGGCTGAGCTCAAGTTCAGCATCACACCTCTTTACAAAGGGTCAGACTGACCTGACAAACACCAACTAATGCACCCCTTTCAGTTAACTTCTGCATCAAGACCAATTCTTACTTCTGGTGGAGCCATAACATGTACAGCAATACCTTGGTTTACAGGTGATGTCATAAGAATAGATAGTGACTATGAAGTATCGTATTCTATTTTCTACTACCATAAGATAAGCCAGCAACAGGAGGGAGGTGGCTAACTTGGATGAGGGTGGGCAGTGACCTTGGTGTGTGGGATTTGAGCATGGTATTGGAAAGCTATGGTCTCATTTCAAAAAAGGTATTGGAAAAGTAGGAAGGGTTGAGAGAACTACAAGAATGTTTGTCCTCCAGAAAAGTCATAGTGGGAGTTTAGAGAGGCTCCATCTTTTTGGTTTATCCAGAATAAAGTGAAAATTGTTGAAAAAAAAAGCTACAGACTTCTCTTTTATTCATCAGGAGAAGGGCTTTAGTAAGCCTTTAATTTTTGAAGCTGAAGTTGGATATTTTCAATGAGAAATGAGGTAGAGCTTTTGGGGTGAGCAAAAAATCGAGCACAGGGACCAGTTCTTGAAAGCTGACTAGCATCATTGCCTCTGATCTGCCAGTCAGGATGACACAGGTGCAACTGATCTTGCCTTGATGAAGGAGAAAGCACAAAATTACCTCGCTCCACACCTTATTTTCTGTTTCTTTTTCCTATTAATTGTTTGTTTGGAAAAGTATAGTCTTATGGGTTTTTTTGCAAAGAAAATCCCTGTGAGGGTGCCTGACCATCCATGTATTTCAGTGTATGTTCTGGTTCTCATCAATGCATTCTGCAGTTGCATATCTTCTGAAACATCCTCAGGAGGCTGCTAAAATGCTTCACTGTAATGTCATGGTCACAGGGCAGCAATATTTTGCTTTTCTGGGTGCATTGGTCAGAGTCTTGTAGTGCCATCCCTGTAAACTCTACTCAGACTTACTGCTATAGCTTGCTCTACCGACCATCTCAGTTTGATCTCCTTTTTTTTTTACACTTAGCATAACTACTGAAGTGAGTACAGAACTTCAGCCTGAGAAAATGTTTCAGTGTGGAAATTAAGTTTATTTAGAATACAAAAGTGCAGGCTCTTGTATCTGCCTCCTGAGGGGTGGCAAAAAGAAAAATAAAATAAAAGAAAAAAGATAAAAGAAAAAGGAAAATAAAACACAAGTATATTTCAAAAATGAAATATTGTTATGTAAGTGCATTGGGATATCAGTGTTGTTAGCTGGAATGCAGGGGATTTGAAAGTAGTTGGAAAACAAGCAGTTTAGGTTGGTTTCAGGCCACTGCGGAATACGAGCAGACAGCAATGTATCATTTTGAGGAATGAAAACCATTTAGGAACTGAAAGTTACTGTCACTAATGTTTGACTGCCATCATATTTCTGACGCGTGGTACACATTGTTTAGTGTTAGCAGTGGGCATCTTGTTCCTGCTGTCTCTGTTAGTACTTTCATACATATCAAAAAAATCACCTTATTTCTCATCTTTAGAACTTTAAGAGTACTTTGAAATCTTTGAAATTATTTTTTAAAAGTAGTGGAGAGCTAGGAAGATGTAGAGGTTTTATGTTTTCTTTTTTTTTTAACTTCAGACTAAGATAGAGGCATGCTTTGGATAGCTTTGACTTTCTTTTTCCGCAAGCAGGTCTACACATAGCAACAAGACTCTGTATGTAATCACCTTGGCTCATCTGTCTGCATTCTCTGTTGTATTCTTACTAATTATCTGTACAGCTATCTTTAATGCACTTAATAACATAAACAAAGGAAGGTGAAAGTTATTCTCTTGTGCTCTTATTTTCCACTAAATTTCCTGTTTGCAGCCCTGTCATGAACTTCTTTTTTTTCTTGTCACCTGCTTTCTACTATAATGATGGAATGACTTTCTTTTGCAACGTCTTTTTTTTGACAGATTGCCTGTGAATCTTTACTTTTTTCACCACCAGTTCCATCTGTCATATTAGTTTGGCTCATATAGGGTTTGAAAGCAAGCAAACAGCCTGGAAAATGAACCCAGATATTCCAATGGTTTCAAAAATCCGAACAGATCTGCCAGCAGCTGAGCTGCTCCATGAAGGGCAGTAGTCATAATCCTTAATCCACAGTGAATTTATATTAAGAAGTACTAAAATTAGTTTAAAGGAAGCAAATAAGGGTAAAATGCCATCTTTGTAATTTCACACAGCGGAAAGAACACTTTTCAAACACTTTTTTCTTCAGAATTAATAAAGGGGCATAAAATATCCTTGGGATCTGCCAGCTTCCTGTGAGAACCGAATTGGGTACTGTGTACAGGTAACAAATGTGGGAGTATTTGCTCCAGAGTGATAGTTCATTTGGCTTTGGAGTGCTTTATGTATATGATAATGACAGGTCTTTGAATTAGTTATCAGGAGGAGTTAAGCTGTTTTTGTTTAAACAAAGAGTTGTATGTAAGAACAGAAGAGCCTGATATGAGAGATATTTACGTTCTGAACATAAAAGCCAATGTAGATACTTTCTTGCTTTTTGCCAACCTACTTGTAAAGATGTGTATTTAAATCCTTAAAGTAGGTTTTGTTTTTTTTTGTTGTTTGTTTGTTTTTTTAAACATATACACAGTTGCTGGAGATATCTATAGAAATAAAGACGTAGATTCTTTCTTGGAGCTCATAGCTTGTATGCGTTTTCTATTGTCAAAGTAGATGAAATATGGTCAGCAACAATATTGGAACAGCAGCTGATGACATGTGGCCTTACAAGGTTAACTTTTGCAGTTAGGGTTCTTCTAGAAATCTATACCCAAGTACAGACTGAACTCAGTGTGTCCATAAGCTCAACCTTATACGACTGAAGTTATGAAAAGGCTAATTTCTATGTTAATCATTGCCTATGCGCTTATAATTAGAACACAGCATTTGATGGTGGTCTCAAACCCATCCTATTTGAGATGGTATATGAGATGATCACCTTGGGTGTGTAATGACCACGCTTTCACTCTGTGCTAGAGGAATAGTTTCGCTACCTCTTTCCTCACCCAATTTGTCTGGAGAAGTTAGAGATTTTGATGAAAGAGTATAACTTTGCAGTACTGAGCCACATGCACAGAAGCTAGGTTTTTTCCCCCAGAACAGTGCCATGATCACAAAGATGGTGATCCAGGAGAACCTACATGTAGGCTTAAAGAAAGATGACAGTTCCTTAAAGACTATCTGTGTCCTCAACATGGAGTGAGAGAAGAAGAGGCCCCAGGCTCAGCCCACCTTGGCCTCCTTCCCTTGTTTTGGAGAAGATGTTGTTTCACCCATGTGAGAGGAAAGAAAGTGCCTAGAGGCACACCTTGTACATACAGCAGTGGAATTGAACTGTATTCAGAATGTTGTCCTGCCTCCTCTTCAGATCTCCAACGCTTTTCATTCTTGCAAGTCACAGTGACTCCCATAACTTATTTGATGTAATATTTACACATGGATATAAAGTCTGTTTCACTACACAGTTATGTTAACAACAGGGTGACTGGAAAAAAGAAACTTAAGTGGTGGGGGTTATTCCTGTTCTTGAATGTCATATACAGATTATCTATAAAAATCAAATTATTCAGGAAGATGCTGATACTTGTTTGTATTTCTGGAAACTTTTACCTCTAGGCTGAGGTGCTGCCCCTGAATAAGACTGTGCCTTTTCAGCCTTCCCGAACATTTCTTCTCTCCCTTTTTATTTCATTTTAACTGGTGTTTTAAATTGCTAACATCTCAGAGGTGTTCATGACAAGCTTCAGTTGTCCTGAAAATTTAATTTCAGAAGATAACACTACTATAGAGCCAACAGAACTGGAAGCCAGTAATGTTCTTCTATGACTTATAGATGTTTGAGCTGCCCAAGAGTATTCAGCTGTAAGTCCTATCTGAGTTAACAGATAAGTTCTAATTAAAAGAACTGCAGTGACAGGGCCTGTGCTTGGAAGGCAGAAAATCTCAGGGTCCTATCAGGAAGATAGGAGTTAGATTAAAGAAGAACAGAGAATAAAGCATGTGGAAAATATCCATGTAAAATGAGATACTAATGTACTAATTCTTGAAGAGGTGGTTATATTTTTCTCTGGAAACTGCAAAAGATTACGGGAAGAGGAATAAGAAAGAGGCTTATTTCAGTAACTCAGAACTGTGCTGGGGCTATTCATGTAAGGACCAGAAAAACTTTCCAGTCACAAGGAGAGAACAGTGAGGGTTTCACTAATGGGAGTCTCAGTCGCAATGAATCTCTGCTATACTTTAAAAACAAGTCTTCAGGATGATTTTCATGCAATTTTTTTACAAATGTAGAAAGCATAGATCAGTCCCTAAGCATAATGCTTGCTCCATAGACTTGTGGAAGGGCAGTCTGGTGTTAGCTCCCACATCGCTCCCTAGGATGTCCCATGCTCTTCTGGCCTAAGACACTTATGGGACAAACATTGCCTGTGCAATATCTGTCTTGCTAATCGATAGCAAATAATTGTTATATTATTTTCTTGTGCTTCTGTGTATTATGTGAGCAATCTCCTGTCTTGCCATTAAGATAAAATTACTTTCTATTCTGTGAAGAACGAGTCTGCTTGCCATAGGGACTGTGTTAAAGTTCTACTCTACTCTGAGACTTGACTGGGCCAGATGTATCTCCCTTCTGCTGCAGGAGTAAGACCAAATCACCTTAGCAAACCCAGTCACTGCTTTCATGGTCTTCATCTCTATCTCCATAGCCTCCAACATCTGACAAAGTGTTTAAGAAATGCTATGCTTCTGAGGGAATAGTTCTATTCTCTTGTTTGATACTCTTTACCTGCTGAAAACTAAGCACTGGCTTTAGTCTAGTGTTTTGTACACCAGCAGAAATTAAAGAGAAGGAATAATGGTTCAGAGCATCATCTGGGTAGTTACCCCCCTAGTTCATTCTCTCCATTTCAAGCTGGTTGCCCTAAGCTGAGAGGGAAGCACGTGTTATATTTTATTTTATCATGTTATTAAGAATATTTCTACAACGATTCTTATATTAAGTTTGTCCCTCTGTGACCTCCTTGAAACAGTAAGTGCAACTTGATGCAATTAAGGGCTGCAGAATAGTCTTCAAAGACTATTTCATGTTATATTTTTATCTCTGTCCTAATATTGGCTAGCCATTTCTATAAAGCTGTGATTTCTGTCTTTGATAAACAAGGCTCCTTAAAAACCTCAAACAGGTTAATAACATCTGTGACAGAAACTTCTATTTACGGTGCTAAGCAAAACCCTCCAGATCTCTGTAGATTAGATACCTAAGCTACTATCTCTACATCCATCCTAGCAAGTTTATTCACAACCAGAGTCTCCAAGGCATCTTATAGACATATTCTTTATGAAGTTATTTTCACTTTGTTGTATTTTGTTAGAGCTCGTAAAAAGACCTACCAATAAAAAAGTTGCTGTAGCTCACTCTCACTTAATGTTATGCTGACATGTTAATTCCCAGAGTACCCTGCCAGATTTTAAATATTCCATTATTTATTTACTACTGATTAGATGACAGAGTTTTTTTTAATTAAATGATCTCTTCTTACAGTTTTCATTATACCAGGTTTCCTCTTGATGATGGCAGTACAAATGTGCATGAGAGGGGGTGGAATAATAAGCCTGTGGAATAATAATGTCAGATTCCTCTTACATAATAATATTATAGCGAAGACAAGATATTTGTTATCCTTATTTGCTACAGTTTAAAACTAAAGCATGTATTGCCCTCATCTAGGGATACTGTATTTCTTGAAGAAATGCAGGATAGCTTTCAGTGATCATTTCAAAGGTATTCCAATAGCAATGACAAAATATAACTAGTACCAACAATTGTACCAAAAATTCCAAAGATTCAAGCTCAGGTGAAACTTTTGAAGCGTTTTTTTGTTCTGAATTATTTGCTTAAGCTGTGACTAGCAAGTTATTTCTTTTTCTTCTGACAGTCAGATGGTATTATCAGAACTTACATGATGTATTAATCTGACTCTAATGTTTTATCACATTGCTCTGTTCTTTCATCTAGAAACTAGTGCTTGTCCTTCTATGCAAATAGATCGATCTATTCATTAGTCTGTCAGAATGTGTATAAATATCAGATTGTTTTGAGGAGGCAGTGCCTAATTTGTCAATCGAAAATATTTTTCTCCTGCTTTCTAGCACATGAACTGTGATGGATGCAATTGTGTTCTGACATGCATTAAACCCCAGAAGTTACAGCTATTTAGCTGGTGGGTGCCTTCAAACTGTGTCACACAAATTATCCAGCTGGAGAGAATTAAGACCACAGTGAAAATCTTGTTATTTTCTTCAAAACAGAAAAAAAAAATTATTGACTTCATAAGGCAGTTGCGGGCTGTCTTTGTAACGATTTTTTTCAGCCACTCCTGCATATGAGCTCAGTTAAAGTACAAAAGTACCCTAGAAAAATGTTTCAATCCTTACATTTCCTTGAAGATCTATTTTCTTTCTTTCTGTTATTGAAACCCCTCAGACTATCTGGTTACAAAATATCCTCTGGCAGTCAATTGAACGTGGTAAAATGATTTTGTTTCTTTTGCCCCTTTTGCAAACTGGAACTACTCTGAAATCCATCAAGTAGTGTAATAGCAACACATAGTAAATACCTCAAAATAGAAGAGGTGTAAAATGATGTCTTCAACAACAGTTATTATTAAGAGTGCCTGTCCATTGTCAGATAGCTTTGAAAGAGAAGAGAGGCTTTGCAAGGAGTGATATTCACACCCACAACCACATGTCCATTTGCGCTCACACATGCACTTTTCAAAACACTACAGTGTCCACTGACAGCCTGCAAAGGATCAGCTTCAAAAATTTGCTTTGAGTCATTTCTTAGCCTCCAGCAACGCCTGGAAAAGGTGTTTGTGATCAAACTGGAATGTAAAACTGCAACACTATAAATAGTAGCAAGTTCTACTTGCTGGAGAATATCCTTCTCCAACACTACATTGAATTCTTCTTGAAGAGAGTAAAATCAGTGTAGTGAAAACATTTCTCTTCTATCTTCTGTTCTTAATTAATGTTGATAATTTTCTACTGTAATAATTTCTGTCTCAGTTAATTACTGGTAGAGTTCTGAAAGAAAAGCTTATTTTCATACTACATTTCATATTACGTTGTTGGTTTTTCCTTTTTAAATATTAAATTATTAATTTTACTCTGCTATGAAGTGAGTCACACACTTGAGTACAATCTTTGTTGACTTCACTGGAAACAACACCTTGGGTAACAAGTGCTCAAGGTACTCCATTCTTCAGAGGGTAAATACACAACCTGTCTTGTCTGTCTACGTATCTTTCCTCGTTTGTAAGTTTCCAGTGTCATATTTCAATCTGGGTATTAGTTCTTGAGAACATCCTTGCCCCAGTCGCTTCAAGCTCTGCTGCTGAAACATGAAAACAGCAACAAGAAACCTACTGATGGTATCTGTGTGCAGGAATCTGATGGAATTCAGTGCCTGGATACACTGGAGGTACTGGGGTGTGTGTTTTCTAACTCATTTGGACAGTAGCCACCACCAACTCGTTCTCTTGCAGAAGAGTTAAGGAGAAATTATAGCATCCTGTGTCCCAATCATATTTGTAGTTTCCATTCCTAAGCAGGTAATTCCGCTGCCTTATTAGGGTTGTCTGGTGCTAGACATCTTTGGGCACCTGTTTGTGGATGGAGAGGCAACTTGAGGGTTGGTTCCATTCCTCTGTTTGTCTCAGATGATAGTAAATACTTGAGTCCTACCAGTAATATCTAGAGATTTTTATGTCTCAGACACGACCTTTATACCTAGACCTGAAATTTTCAAGTAGATATGTGTTTTAGTGCCTTTTCAATCCATAATTCAGTTTTTCTTTCTTACGTAGGTGGGACAATGAGTTCTCTTCTAGAATACCAAGGTTTTGCAGTAGTGTATATCTAGCATGTATCTTATTACTTCTCACAGCTTTCTCACTCTAAGGCTCAAAAATAGTTATTAGTAAAGGAGAGTAACAGATTGGGTTTGTTGGGACAACAGGCTAGACAACTTTAGTGCTGCCATGTTTATCCTCAGAAGGGAAGTGATGGGTATCAGATGCTAGAAATCTGTTATTGTCAGTTTTACTCACATTTTTTTCTTTTTGAATAAAAAGGAATAAAACTGTGACTGTAGTAACAGTTATAAATTGAAAAGTATTTGTAACAGAAAAGGAGCTGCCTGCTATTCCTATCACACCGTTTTGTTGTACTCCTTCCTAAATATGTGATTTCATGGTTTTCACCTCAGTCCCCAGATAAGAAGACATCAATACGGTCAATTCCATGACCCAGGAGGAAACAGAGCTTTTAATAGAAAGATAGCAGATAAATCTGTGAGTAAGCGTTAAATCAGTTGGTTGAGTAAAGGATGGGAAACCCTTAGCAGACTGGGTAGATGAGCCATTTTTGGACAAATCAAGGATTAAAAAAGAGTTGAAGTCCTAAATAAATAAAACAAAGAAGAGAATCATGGATTTAACAAAAATAGCAATGTGACAGAGTAGGAGTTTGATGCGAGTTAGTGGTTCCAATAAACAGTTTAATTAAGTAACATTGCAGTAAATAAAGACAAGAAGGAGGAAATGGCAACGTAAACTTAAGTTGAAGGTTCAGAGAGGTAGAAATAGTTGTATAAAAACTAAGTATTCAGTATAATGCTTCTTCTTTATTTTTCTTGGAGTAGAAAATCTGAGTTTAAGATTCAAGAGCAGGCTCTGCCAACGCTACAGTTTGAATTGGTAAACACCAACTCCAGCTATCAGCCCTACTAAAAGACTTCAGTTGGATAAACATGCCTTCCTCTTCAGGGCAAGGTCTCTTTCATGGGCATCATGTTGAACAAAGCATCCCATTCTATGAAGAACTGTGGGAGAACTGTATATTGAAAGTTGAAAGTTATATAAAACACAGTAGAATTTTTACAGATCAGCTCTTCCCAGTAAGATGTTCTTCAGTCTTCTTTTTGTGGTAATGGTAAACATTCAGAAATTATAGGTGCTGTGAGAGGCTTCCTGTTGCTAATGCAGTGCAAGTATGGAGATATCATCCATTCATTATGAACCATGGACTTTTGTGAGGTAACAACAACAAAAAAAAAGTATAAAGAAAGTCTTTGTGTTGTCATTCAACATATCATCTAGATGAGGTGACACAAGCATGTAAACCAGCAGGATTTAAGCTGAATGTACCCATCTGACTTTAGTGTTTACGGGAGCACCTACTCAAGGATCATAGTTTGAATAATAAGAAACAAGAGACTTCTATTTAGGAGCTAGAAAGAAATCCCTGTCCTTTCTGGGGCTGCACAAAAGACCATGCTAAGCTACAAGGCTGCTGAAATAGAGGCAGCAAGAAGACAAAAGGGGATCTATGCTGGGATAAGAGAAAACACCTCTAGGGTGCCACTGACACTGCCTGACCTTGTGTAAGGACACAAATTATGCTCTGTTGAGCCATCTCTCTAGTAACATTCCTGTGTTGATACATACCAGGATATAAGTATGAGGCATACAGGACAGTATGTTCATTTTGGAAGCCAGTGAATGAATGGCCCATAGTTGACGGTGGAAATCTAAGCATAGGTGGCTGAGAATGCTTCAAGGTGCAACGTTATCTTTTTCTGAAGCAGGCAGGGCAAATGCGGTCTGAGGAAGTGATATGAATTATAATAGATGCTCTGGTTATAAAGTCAGATATCCCCTTTAGGGACATTTTGAAGCAATTAGAAACAATATTTATTGTTGTAATGTACGATAACGTTCTTTAGAATACAAGACATTATTTCATTCCTGAAGATTTCCAGGCAAGATCTGTCTCTCTTCATTGTAAATCTTTCTGCTTAGAAGTTATTTAAAGACAATTCTCTCATGGAAAATGAGAGTTACTCTTAGATAACCAAGAAGTTACTTCAGCTAAAACTACATCTTTTGATATATTTCTTGGAATGAGCACCACAGCCATTTTATTCAAGATTTGCATCTTTGCTATATCTTTGAAGACTGGCTCATTAGTGATGCCATTGCAATGTGTGACTTTGCTTTAATGCTGTTTACAGCTGACAGTGACAAAAATACAGAGACTGAATTCCTGGAAGTGTTTCTTCCTCAGGATATGACCAGACTAGGATGCTTCTTGTTTTTCAGTTAGAGTTCAGGGGCTTGGTTTTAACACATAGTGTTTCAAATAACTTACTTGAGAGATTACGTCTGTCCTTCAACCCTGAGCCCTTTTACCTGAAAACCCCTTTTTAAAATGAGAAGTGGTGTATGGTAAGGTTTTCCCTGTAAGCATATTTTTGAGTTGGATACTTGATGTTCCTGGACTGGGAGTTCTATACAGTGTTGAATGTTCATTTTTCTCAATGATAAATGCATTTAAATAAAATATGTAGGCTTTTGTTATTTTGTTGTTACTATTCTAAAACTACAGACTACTCATAATACGCGAGTGCCTACAGCTATTTGGAAGGGTGGCTACTGACATGTTGACTATAAATCTGAATTAACAGAGATACATGATTTATGTGCATATGTTTTAGTAAGCACTCGAGAGGCAGGCTGTTTGTAGGATAAACATAATTCTTCTATTAACCTCCATAAATACCCTACTCACTCCTTTGGGAATTCAGACTGAGCATCTGCATATGTAATAACATAGCAATAGTGCATATAGTGTTGTGATTATAGGAAACACAGTTATGTTTACAATCTATAACATCTTTGATTGTTGATTATTCTTGCCTCTGTGCCAAAGAGAGTCAGAAAATTGCTGGGAGAATTGAAGACAACAGGTCTTAATGAGTATGACTGTGATCCCTCGATAGAGAAGAATATCTTTTCTTTCGTTCCTTGTGGTTTTCCTTTTCATCTACAGCACTGAAAATAAAAGTTAGTTTGCTCTGTAGGGAAGCTCTCTACTGGCAGCAGAGCCCTTACCCACATAAAACCATGAAGAACAAGCTCGTGGCGAAAGGCCCTGTATTCAATACTTTTTGGTCAATTGTGGATTTTTCCATTTGGCCTTTGTAGCGTCCCTTAATTTCCCAGCTGAAATTCCTCATCTGCTTAAATTCCTCATTTGTGAAATTGGTGAATAATATTCATACCTTTAGATAATGTATTTAGCAAATAGACTGTTCAGGACATAGCTCTCTGTGTGAATACATGAAGTCCAGAACAGTGGTAGTTAGACCTTGGTGTGGAGGAACCATTTTATTACAAGTAGCACATAACAAGAAGGGCCTAGACCAAAATCCTGCAGTGCCTTAGATTTTTGTCAGCAAACAAGAGGAATGAGGTTTCCCGATCTTGAACACATGCTAGAAAGCCTGCTGAGCTAGTTAACAGTGCCCCATTATCAAAAGTGTTTATTGGAGTCATTAAGCACCAAAAGCTGTGGATGAAAACCAGGGGGATGTTTTAATCTTCTCATTCCTGCTGCCACTTTTGTCACTTTTGTCTTTTTCTTCAAGTTCACATTTCTGCTTTAATTAAATGTTCAGTTCCTCCTTGTGATTTCTGCATACAAAATTTCGACAGCATTGAAGTGATATTTCTTTTTACTAAATGATAAGTCTAGACGGTCAGTATATCCTCAAGGATCTTAGAGAGTGCTTCCTGGGAGTGTGTTCCTAAATGTTCTGCTTTTTCTCGTCTGAGTAAGCTCATATTGCCTAGGACTGGCTAGACAACTCCGCAATGCAGAATTGATTTTAATGTTTTGTAGGGTACTGATGACTTCCATGCTTTTATTGTGAGATTTTTGCCTTTTGATGGGCTTTTAGACAAAAACCCCAAGCAACAGTGGTGAGTTGATCTATATGGGAACATTAACTGCCAACTCAAAAGCAATGTTGAGCTCTCATGATTGCGCAGAAGAAAATATTAGACTCATGAAACAGCTATAAAAACTGAAACACTCAAAAGAGAGTGCAACTAAATATTTAAGATATTATATTTAGGTGCTTTAACCAGTGTTGTGTGTTTAGGGGCTGACAGCAAGACACCTGTCTTTTAGGTAGCATACCTAATTAGTTGATCTAAGAAACTAACTTATAGTGGGATTAATATGCAGCAGTGGGAGTATTATTTGAATACAGAGCTTCTGAAGACAGATGGACCAAATTATTTGTTGAATGTCACTGACTTCAACTCAACTCAAATAGTTCATTTATTCCTTCAGAATGTTTTGAAAAGTGCTGCACTTTGTAGTCCGACTAAATGAGAAAGAATGGATACTCTGGAAGCGGGTGGGAGGTTTCAGCTCAACTGTCATTCTCCCTTTTTTTTTTTTGCTCAATATTTAACATAATTTCGTATTGTTTACTATTTTTTTGACGTTGTCCTATTCCACTGCTTCTAAGGATTTGGAGGCTGAAAAAAATTGAAAGTGGATTCCGGAGCATGTTGTATTGCAGAAGAAAAACTTGGGAATCAAGTGTACGCAGACTGTCAGATTGAAAATTTCACAGAAATTATTTGCTCATGTTTCCCATTGTGTTTATTAAAGTGAAGTTACTGGGAAGTACATGTTCTCATGGAAACGGAAACCAGAAGCATCTGAGCTGTTCTTTTTTTGCTGGGGTAGTGACAAAAATGTGCAGTGGTCTTTTCACGGAGGCCTGTGGAGTGATGTCAGCAGAGTTTTCCTTAAGGGGAAGTGAAAATTAATATTTTCTTTCTCTTCAAACATACTTCAGAGGACTACTCTTCATAGCTTTGTACTTATCAAGGCTCATTGAGTAAAAGTCTGAGGCAGTAAAATGTTGTAACTGTACGAGCACATGTCCTTCCATCTGTCTTTATTTAGGATCTGCAGTTATTTCTTGCAGTGTTTTCTCTTTCTTGCAATGTTTTCTCTTTCTTGCAGTGTTTTCTCATTCTTATTATTTTTTCCTGCAGTTGGTCTTTATCTCTGTATTCTTTTCCAGGGAGATTTTATTTTTAGACTTTTCGATGTAAGTCCTCTCTCCCCCCATATTTTTCAAAACACTTCATTAAAAAAAATGTAATATTATTTCTAATTCTACATTTTTCGTGGGGAAAAATCACAACCTACCTTCTTGTGAAGAAAGACTATGTTTTGCTTTGCTAACATCTAAGAGTTCTAAGTCCTGTTCTTGAGCACTGGGACAAAAATATTCATGTATGTGGTATTAAGAAACTAAGTACTTTATCAGATAATTTACACAGACAACAGTTGATGTTTGTGAAACACCAGAAATGTATTCTAGAATAGCTTCTGATTTTTTTTAAAGTTTTGAAGCCGTTGGCAGCTGAGATTGCGTACATCCTTTGACTCATGGTTCTTCTAAAAACTTCTGAAGAGCTTGAATGTCAGTAGCCTTGGTGAAAACAGATTGATTCTCAACAAGTAAAGAATTGTTTTGGAAATACTGTTTATAATTTCCTAAGATAAATCTCTGCTTCTTAGCATTGCATTGAGCATGAAAAATGTCAAGGCTGTATCTTCTTAGAATTTGGTTTTGCTCATTTCTTTGTTTTATGGCTCAGAATTAATTAATAAGGCTTTCTTGAGGTCTTCAGTTTTCCACATCCCCTCAGATGCCTTTTATCCTCAGAAAAATCATGCAGGACTGGGGTTTGCTTCTTGTTTGTGGCAGGAGTAAAAAGGGCCACGCATGGAGAAGCCCTGTATAAAATCATGTCAGAGTGAATCTCTGCCCCTGGCCTGCTCTCCTGTAGAATAACAGAAGAGGTATTTTGGTCTCTGCAGTATCAGTGTCTTGCACTTCTAATTATTAGCCAAAGGGTTCAGGGGCACTGTGTTCCCTCTGTCCCACAGACCATGCCCCCCACCTCCCTCATTTTCAGTGACTGCTTCTGTAGAATAGGTAGTGGAAAGGGGACTTCCAGATAAGGGGGCATGAATATGTACTATGGGTTTATAGTTTCTAGGTCTATAGTTCAAATGCTGGGACCATATTGAGCCTGAAAGACTGGCTGTAAAGAAAAGGCTCGTGTGGAACTGGTATTTGTTGACACATCCTCACTCCATTTCAGTTGTGTTGCAGTGCCAGCGTTTGGATATGCTGAGGCAGAAGGCGATAGGCTAATATAGGTGACTGATGAGGATCTGGGATAAGAATGACAGATATCCCTCTTCTTTCCCCCATCCCTCCCAGGGCACTAAGGATGGCTATAAAAAAAGCCTTTCTGACCCCAGGAACAGCTCTCACGTGCAGCTTCATTAGCCGCCGGCCCCTTGGCAGCTGCTATGAAGTATGTCAAGTTCCACCAAGGGCAGAAATACTGCAATAGTTGTGTTTGTTTGGAGGGTTGGCATTCATTGCATGGGAGAAACGTGGGCTGCACAAAAGCTTGGATCATGGACCAGTGCCCTAACTCATGGAAGAGCTCTCTCCGTGCCTGTAATCCGCATCTGCAGGGCAGAAGTGGTGAGAGAGGAGGGAGTTTAGGGAGGAGGGTCCAAAGCATGACAGACGGTGGGACAGGGTTTTTTTCTGTGTAGGAGGCATAATTTTTCATGACCTGTGTGAATTAGAAGTCTGGGTCCTGCCTGGCCTGTTGGGCCCCTGTGTAATAAACACTGATGTACAGAAGTGGCACCTGGATTTCCACCCTGGGTACGTAGCTGCCTCTCACGATTATTGTAGTAGTATGGGGAGAAAGAGGATACGTTTTTACTTGTTTAGGTGTTTACAAATATAAAGGCTATATTGAAAATGTTAATATTACTCTGCAAGCTTGAGGATGCATAGTTTTTCAGACTGACTGGTGATACATGAACAACATCTATCAAACGTCAAATCTCATTGCCTGATCAGAAGCATGATGACCAGAAGCACACCTCCAGAGGCAGATGGGCATGTCCTTTCATGGGTACACAATGTTTGCCTTTAACTTCCTAAAGAGAAAAGGATAAATCACATTTTCTTGGAATAGACAGGGAGTTCTTACCTGAGACGCACATGCAGCTGAAGAATCTTCTTTAATTGTGTGGTGAAATCCTCTGCAAACTGTGCCCTCAGATCATTCCTCGCACCTAATTAGGGGCTTGTTAGCTCTCTGTATGAGGAATACTAGAACTTTTCACCATATTCCTTGTTATATGGCAATTTTGAGAGTGACTGTGAATGACCCATTTCAATAGATGTCAAGAGCTTTAGAGGAAACCTGGATTGCCTGGGAGACTGAATTGGGAGATTCCTGGACTGAATGAGAGAAAGATCAGAGGAAAAGAACACCAAACTAAAGAAATGAGATCTTAAAGGAAATTGAAAAATAGGGAGAAAGAAGCATATAAAGGAAAATCTATCTCGTCCTTGTGAGATTTTTTTCCAGTCAGAATTTCACCATACTTTGCAAGAGCCAAAAGCAGGTCAGATTATTAATGACACACTAGAGAGTCAGAATTTCATACTCTCCGTGAAGTGCAATCATGCAGCTACAGTCATGCACTAAAAGCATAAAAACCCCAAACAAACCAAAATCAAGTCAGAAAAAGAATCTTTCTTCTGATTCATCTTGTTCCCATTCCTCCTGCTAATACATTTTGATAGGCAGTGGCACAGTTTGGTTCTATGCACACGTAGCATCATCTTCTTTACTGGGAAAATCTGGAAGACCATGAAGATTCAGGCAAACAGAGCCAGGTCCAGCAACGACATTCTTATCTGCAGGGACACAAGAAGAGGTGGTTGTATTTTGAAAATCAGATAAAGAAACTGCTTAGGTGCTTAGCATATATTCAGTGAGTCACTGCAAATTTAACGTCATCCTTATGAAAAAAAAATCCCTAAACAGATGCTTTTAGGAAGGTTTTAACTCTTTCCATTTAAAACACTGAAGGCTGATCAGTGGGAGAAGTAATGTTATCTGACACAGAAGGGGCCGCAACCACTTGGATCCAGTTACTAAATTGATAACTTTTCTTGCCAACTGTGAAACAAACATAGGCAGAGATGCTCATGTTATATTTGTTTCATATTATTCACCTCTGAAAAAGAAGAAAGGCATTCACTTCCCTGTAAAATTTTTGCCATAGAACTGAAGCATGAAATGGCAACTTCTGACCCACAACATCCTGTGTGTTCAGAAAATCTCCTGCCAAGAAAACAAGATTCTGTACAGGTTTATCAGCACTGAGTTATAGATGCTACACTGCCCTTATCACACGCTGCTGACAATCTGCGTATGCTCTGTTATGCCAGCATTTTTACAAGTTTTGAGGAGTCTTCAATGACAGACCTGCAAGAGAACTCTAACCATTTGTGTATGCACTTAATTAGAACATTCACATTTATGTTAATTCTTGTCAGTCTGTGTTTTTACCAGTTTCAAAGGTTACATTGTACTTAGAGATAAGCTGATCACTGAAACCCCCTGAATTCTCAAAAAAATGAAGTTGACTTATAGACAACAGTACAGAGAAAGCAGGAAATAACCTGTTAAATATTAAACCCATTCATAATAATAAGTAAGCACTTTTAGATTTTTCACAGTATAATTTTGAGAATAGCTTTGATTGCTAATGCAATCAGTTCTTCAAAAACACAATGAAAGCAATTTAAGGGACAATTTGTCACCTTAAATAGCTAACAATCTTGTAGGTTTTAACATTGACTGCAATATACTTTGCTGGCTTTGAGCTTTCCAGAAAAACTTCAGTTTAGCTACAGGTGCATACTTCTTCTACGCCTCTTTTTAGTTTCATTTAACCAGAATACAGGTGACTTTTGAAATAAAAGAGAAGAAAACTTTTAGTTTTTAAGAAAGAAGTATTCAGCAGAATGGTTTCTCATAACTAAGAATAATTTTCTCTTGAATCTGTCCAGCTTTTAAGACCCCAGAGTCTGAGATGTGAGCTGGAGGGCATAAGAGACACATCAGGGATTTTCTTGTCTCCACTGACTAGCAGACACCCTTCTTGTGAGAGATCAATTTGTCCTTGAGTATTAAAAATACTTTAGAAGAACTTTGGATAAGGCCTTTGGAGTGCCTCAGACTGAATGAAGTCACACTCTGTGTCCTGGATGCTTTGTGTACTAATCCTCTGTTTTTGTACCTCCTTAATTTTGCTGCTTTCAAACCTGTAAAAATTTTTCACATACAATAGATGACAATCGAGCACAGTTAAAGATGTGCTGATATCACTCTTACATAGCAATAGGTATATGTTTTTGCGGGGGGAAGGGAGAGAGGGAAGGAGGGAAGGAAGGAGGGAAGGAAGGGAGGAAGGGAGGAAGGGAGGAAGGGAGGAAGGGAGGAAGGGAGGAAGGGAGGAAGGGAGGAAGGGAGGAAGGGAGGAAGGGAGGAAGGGAGGAAGGGAGGAAGGGAGGAAGGGAGGAAGGGAGGAAGGGAGGAAGGGAGGAAGGGAGGAAGGGAGGAAGGGAGGAAGGGAGGAAGGAAGGAAGGAAGGAAGGAAGGAAGGAAGGAAGGAAGGAAGGAAGGAAGGAAGGAAGGAAGGAAGGAAGGAAGGAAGGAAGGAAGGAAGGAAGGAAGGAAGGAAGGAAGGAAGGAAGGAAGGAAGGAAGGAAGGAAGGAAGGAAGGAAGGAAGGAAGGAAGGAAGGAAGGACTTCTGCAGATGTAGAGATTGAAATGGTGCTGCAGAGCAAAGCACTTCTTTTATTCTTCTTCTTTCTAGCATAGGGTTGTTTCAATAAAAGTAATGGTTATTACCAATATCAGGTTATCTTAATCCATATAAATGACACAAACATATTTGTTAGGAACTGCCAGTCAGCGTTGCACTCTAGCTTATGGCTTTCTACACAGGAAAATCCAGTTCAGTTTTTGCTCCTGATTTCTGTTCTCAAAAATTTTTGAAACTACTTATTGCCTATCAGTGTTGTTGGGATAAAAGTTTTACTTTGGCTTGGTTAAGCATATGTTTCTACCAATTTAAACTATATCAGTGTTACTTGATACTGTATTCTATTGTACCTTATGCTATTTAATGTACTAAGGATTGCTGCACTGAGTTATGGTCAACTTCAGCGAATGGCTTAGATTAGCCACCTGACTTTTACCTGACTAATGATAGACAAGGTCAATCATGCATTTATGGTCTAAACAAAGTTTTCTGCCATTACAGCTCTTGTCCCTGTTTGCTCCATCCTCTTTCACTGTGTTCTTCAGTGTGTTCACAACATAGCAGGGGAGAGAAGAGGTTGTATTATGAATAAGGTGTTGATAAAAGATTCGCACAAAGATTTAGGGCATTCCCTTCTCAAAGACGAGGGTTAAGTGTGTTGGTCGGTGCTGGTTGTGCCTGGCATTATACGTGTGGGACACAGAAAGCAATGAGGGAACCACCGAAGCTCTTATAGACATTATCCTGGCAGGGCACGGACACAGCTACAGTAAATATTTCTGCTTGCAAGTAATTGGCTTTTATCACTGTGACTTAGTTAGTGTTGCATTCTTGATATAATTTCCCTTATCTGATCTCTTTTAGGCTACTGGGTCACAGTCTTGCATTTTAAACTCTTGTGCCCATAAGCTTTTCTTGACCTGAGCAGGTTGTATTTTTATAAGGCTTTTTCTAAATATTTCAGTGTGACAGAGTAGCAATCATTTTCTTTCATTTTTACCAGTTTTCTCACACTCTTGAATGTTCTTTGGAGCTGGATCAGGATCCTTGTTCCCTCAGTGGAGGCACCAGCTGTACTAAGACCCTTCCTGGATGTAACTTCTTCCCCAAATCATTAATTTCTCAAAATTAAAAAGGACAGGTTTATACATCTGTCAAGTTAGTCTCTGCAGGTGATCTGCATCGCCACTGTCTAGTACACTGTTCATTTATCACTAGCCTTGATATTGCTATTGAGAACCTGATTTGTCATCAGGTAACTGTTCTGTTTAACTGAGATGCTCACTGGAGCTCTATGTTTTAGCTAGTCTTATACTAAGCAAAAATATTTTTCACATTCTCTCCTATGAGACTCGAGTTCTACAGAAGGGTGAAACATAGCAGAGAAGATAACCAGCTCCATGCTCAAATAGAAGAGTGAAATTTATGCAAAACCCTGAAACACCATGCTGGATCAAATTCCTGAGCTCAAGGAAGTTCTCCAAAGTGTTACAGAAAATTTTTTTTTTTTGAAAGAGAAGGCATATTAGTATTCTAAACTAAACTTTCTTTTGTCTTTGACTACATACAATGTTAGAAGTCATGAATAGGAAGCAATAATATGTAAAAAAAAGAAAAACAATTGTGTAGTAATATGTACTTACACTTACTTTCCAGTTTCTCTTAGTGCTTACTTACTGGTACTTTTTATTCTAGATCTTTGAATTATTGCTTCTAGATTTCCTCTAATAATGACTTAGTTGCAATGTATGCTATGTGCCCTTGTTTTAGACTTTTCTTACCTATACTTTCAGCAAAACACACAGTTCAAATTGCAGAGAAATGACCTTAAATAATGTGATATTGTTAGAGGCCTCTTGCCTGTGTTCGTTATTGCCGATATTTTTCAGCTTTCTCACTTTGTGCTGTAGTGGTAAACGGTCCCTTTGTGCCTCTGACCTTTAATACATTCATTAAATTTAATGAGTTTAAAGTATAAAAGAAAAAGACTCTGGCCAAGTACAATCATCAAGACTGTTATGTAATAGGGAAAAAAGGAACTGATTCACAAACATTAGCTGCTCTATACAAAACTACTTGACACTTTTTCTACCTGCTGTGATATTCTGTTGGTGCAGTATGCTCAGTCTGATAAAAGCATAAGGAAAAATAGCAGCAGATATTTCAATACTCTTCCACCTACTTGATGTGAGAGATTTTGCTGTTTTTCATCGCCTAACAAGGCACTACTTATGTCCACAAGTGTCCACAGAGTCAGTTACAAAACGAAAAAAAAGTGTATTGTCAGAAGAACAAAACGTTTAGACTCTGCAGTTTTAGTTGTGATTACCAGCAAATGCATCCATTAATATCCTATCAAAAAACATATTTGTGCTGTCTGAAAAGTCACATTCATTACCTGTGCATGCAAATAGCCCATCTCACATGCCAGTCTGAGACATTGATTTTATTAGAGTTGCACAAGCCTGGATTCTCAACAGTTTTCCACAAATCAAACACACCTGACAGGACCATCTGTGCTCAGTTTATTACAGCAGTTAAAGGCAATTGCATTACACAGGTCCTCTATTATATGTGTTCAGTAAGTAAAGGACCTGCTTCTAGAGGTGGTGAAGTGCAAGGTCCTACACCCGGGGCAGTCTGTGGTTTGAATGCAGCCTGGAGGATGACATGACTGAGAGCAGCCCTGCAGTGAAGTACTTCGGGGTCCTGGTTGATGAGAAGCTTGACATGAGCTGCAAGTGTGTGCTCACAGTCCAGAAGGCCAACTGTGTCCTGGGCTGCATCAAAAACAGCGTGGCCAGCAGGGTGAGGCAGGTGATTCTCCCCCTCTGCTCCTCTCTTGTGAAAACCCACCTGGAGTACTGTGTCCATTTCTGAATATAAGAAGGATATGGAACTGTTGGAACAGGTCCAGAGGAGGGCTACGCAGATGATCAGAGGGCTGGACCACCTCTGCTATCAGGACAGGCTGAGAGAGTTGGGGTTGCTCAGCCTGGAGAAGAGAAAGCTCCATGGAGACCTTGTAGTGGCCTCCTAGTACCTGAAGGAGCTACAGGAAAGCTGGGGAAGGACTTTTTACAAGGGCTTGTAGTGATAGGATGAGGGGGAATGGCTTTAAATTGGAGGAGGGAAGATTTAGATTAGAGATTGGGAAGAAATTCTTCACACTGAGGGTGATGAGACACTGGCACAGGTTGCCCAGGGAAGCTGTGGATGCCCCCTCCCTGGAAGTGTTCAAGGCCAGGTTGGATGGGGCCTTGATCAGCCTGGTCTGGTGGGAGGTGTCCCTGTCCGTGGCAGGGGTGTTGGAACTGGATGATCTTTAAGGTCCCTTCCAACGCAAACCATTCTATGATTCTATGATTCTATAAAGATAACTGTATAAGCTTTCTCCTAGAGTTCCGTAGATGGCACCTCTGGCCATTTGAAACTGAGAATCATAAGATGTCTGAACGACATTTCCTGTTGCAAAGAAGTTGTATAAAAGGATAGAGATTTTTTTTTTCATCTAATACCTTAAAAGGCTACTGCCAAGACAAATATGCATACTTGGTATATTAGATCTAGGGTCTCCCCAGACATAGCATTGTTTTCTTTTCCATCCTATCATTCTTCAATCTGACACGGCAGCATGAACAATCACTTTTAAATTCCAGGTGACTTTGACTTGCTTTCATGCTTTTAATTCTATTTCTTCTCTCTAATTCTTATATCCTAAACTTATGATTTCTTCTTCTGTTTTCAAACTCATATTTGTGAAAAAGTCATTCTGACTTAATCTTATTGGAGATTTACAAAAAAAGGGTTTTATTTGTATTTAGTAAAGGGTTTATGAATTGGCTCAATAAAGCTCAAACAGCTTTACAGTAGCTATTATCTATTCCATATTACTGCTCTGAACATAAACTATAGCATTATATTGGAATTAGCTAGCCTGCCAGATAACTTCATTCTTGTTTTGAATACATTGACTGACATATCATTTTGCCCTTAAAATAGTAATAGGATTCTAGAAAGAGTCTTCGACTTATAACATCAAAGAATTGCTCAGTTTCCCTTATTAATCTTCAACCTTTCCAAAACAACTGCAGAACACATTAAAGATAATTTTGGTACCAGATGATAATCTAGATGAAAATATTATTTTCATGGCTATTCAGTATACTAATTCTTTACTATTGCCTTATATTATCAGTACATTCAAAGTGGAGGAAAACACTACATTACATTGCAAATTAATCGGAGCAAACAGATTTCATATGAACTTGTACCTCTTTCAGTTTCCCTTAGTCTAAGAATGGATAGCATGAAAAGCCTTTTGATTTTTTTTTCCTTATGCATCAGATTTTATTGAGTGAAGTAGCAGAAAGCAGGCATTATGAAAGTCTGCCCTGATTTTGGTTAGGATGTGCCCACTTTACTTTCCAGGACCCAATGTATTCTGCTTGCCCTGGTTTATCCTTTCCTTTCTCCTATGAATAGTATTAAAACACGATGTTCCTCCTTTTCTCTTTGAGCTGCTCCATGGTATTGTGTCCTTGCGTGGAGTGCCAGGACTTCTTATCTATATAACACTTTTCTAAGGAGTCCCAATATTTTCTTTATCTACATAAATAACAAAATGTTCTTGGCCCCTGCATAACTGGTTTACCTTCTTATGCCTTTTCTTCTTTCCTCCTCTCTCAAACCCATGTGTTTATGTCAGATACTTTTCATTTAACTATTTTTTATCAAGAATATCTTTTATTAGCATAACTATTGTACTTTGTATTAGTTTAAAAAGATGAAAGTCTTGGAAACACAAAGCAGATCCCTTTAACATGGATCTCCTCTGCATCATGTTCTCCTTAGTATGATTTTAGTTTTTAAGTAATTAATAATTTTAAAGCCTTCAATTTTCTAGGTTCTGTCTGTTCCACATCTGTAATGAACCTGTTTATAATATAAGCAACCAGAAATATAGATAGGGATTTAAATTACTTTTCATCCCACTATGTTGGAATAATTTCCTTTGGGTTACAATAGTCAAAATGTACTCACAGACCTCACTGATATAAAATCTGATTTTTGTTTCTGATATTCATGTTATTCAATAATGGCAATACAGTTATTCCTGACTTATGCTAGACTAAAAGGAAGAAGTACTCATTGTAATGCCTCTTCTTTTTTTTTTTTTAAATAGATCTTAACTTTGAGCTCTTTCTTATTTCCAGTTCTCTCCCTATTTCATTATTTCGTTATGTTTAATTGCCTGACACGCTTATCTACACAATTCTATTAGTCCGACCAAGGTGTTTTGGGTTTTACTTTTCCCCACTTATATTTACTTTATACTTATATCACTCCTGGTCTCCAATTATTTTGAAGTCGTTAAAATATTAATATCCTTTCCAGACATCAGCCAGCACTAGTGAGCAATACTTAATCCCAACATGCTGTAGCAGTTGAATCAGCCTCTGTTGCACTGAGTCCAGTCACATTTATTCACATCATGAGATTTTACAACTAGTTTCAATCCTGCCAAACCCAAAATTCCTTAGGTCTGATGATATTCCTCACAACGAAGTGAGCCAACAGCAAGGTAGCCATGGATGTGGCTCTCATTAGTTTTGTGGTGATGTTCTGAAAGTAATTTTCAGATTCCCAGGACATCACATTGCTCTTCTTCCCCTGTCTCTGAATATTGATTCTGCAAGAGAAAAGCCACAAAAATGACTATCAGCATTGCCATCTCCATCATCACTAATACAGCACACAGGGCAGGTGGCAGTCCTAAATGAAGGCTTTATTAGAAAGTTCTCAGTTATATCTGCCAGGCATCATTGTGCCCAAGAGGCAGGCTTTTCCCCTGACTTATTGCTATACATCCTGAAAACTGCCTCTATGGTACACTGAACGGTTAGGAAATTCCCACTGCACTCAAGGTATACAAAAACCTTACGGCAGGCATTTGTGCTCCTTTTGTGCATACTGTAGTGACAAGAATATAACTATGTAGTTCAGGTTTTATTTAATCACTGATGTAATCTCCTTTAACAGAATGGCATATGTTTTATTTGGAAAACCCTGAACAATATAAAATTATATTTTCCTTGTGCTTTGCTAATAACAGACTGGCAGGAGCAGGGCTGTATTCTGTGTGTCAGTGCTGCTCTGACAAAATGAATGGGATGATGCTGATTTTTTAGCAGCTGAAGGTTGGTCCCATCTCTTGCTTCTGCTCTGTGGCACGAGTAGAGGAAAAAGGGGAAGTTCTGTGGTGGTCAGGGCACAAGCTGAGGTGCTTCACAAGCAAAACTGCCTCAATGACAAGCACTGCTGCAATGGCTTAGCATTTCTCCATCTGGGTCCTCCAGAGTTTATCTGGTGATCCATTGCAAGTGGGCCTCTCTGCAAGCAACTTTGGGCTGGGAGAGAGAAGCTTGCTTCTTGTGTCAAGCCCGTCTTCAGCTGGCTCAGCTTTCCCAGGATACTCCAGCCAACCTGACAGTAGATCACACTCCCCTATTCCATAAATTAGTACTTAGGATTCCCCATATTTAGGCCTCCCTACATGACGACTTTGACAAGTTACCACAGAGTCCTGCTGGTTACTCTAATTTCTTGAAAATATCTTCATACACCAACCTCTCTGTGTTAAGCTGTGCTACTTCAGTTGTTGCTATCCCAAATCAAGCACAAGAACAGAATCGTGGAGGGGTTGAGGCTGAAATACTAAAACTCCAGAGAACTTTGTGTATTTTTCCCTCCCTATCCTAAAGCGTGCATAAAATTAAATTTACTCAAAAGTTGTGAAACTTGTCCTCAATTGAAAGTTATAAAGTGGAACCATAGGTTTTCAAATGCATGCAATAGTGTTGAAATTGCAACTCCTTATACAAAATAAATTTTATTTGTCTTTCTGTAGTCTAGGTCTGTCGTAGGAAAAAGTACAATTATCCTATTGGGCTTATTCTCGCTTCTTTGGGTCATATCTACAACAAAATAAAGAAACAAAAAAAACAAACAAAAGAAACAACAAATGGTTCAGACTCCTCCAAACCTGTTGCCTAATAACCGTGAATGTAGAACTACATTTCAACTGATTTTGGTAGTTTTCTACTAACTAGCATAGAATCGTAGAATGTCCTGAGTTGGAAGGGACCCACAAGGATCATCAAGTCCATCTCCTGCACCTGCACAGGACAACCCCAAAATCACACAATGTGTCTGAGGGTGTTGTCCAAATGCTTCTTGAGTATTATCAAGCTCGGTTAAGGTCTTTTCACTGGTGGTATTTTCAGCCTGGCGTAAGATTCCAGAATAAGAAAATCCCACCTCAAAGAGTTTTCAGGCTCATCAACTGAAAGATAAAGGGCTAATGCTCTGCACGAAGAAGCACAAAAGCTGCAATGAGATTGGAGAGAAGCCTTCTCTTTCACAAGCTTTGTTGATTAACACGAAGTGGAGAGTGCAGGTAAAACAAGTCCTCAAGCGAAAATTGAAAGTGATAAGAGGGAGCCTATTTTGTGAATCCAGATAAGAAAGGCTGCCAGGACATCTGTGTGGGATGAATGGGTTTTGTTCTTTAGTCTTGCCTCTACAATTTTTTTTCTAAGAAGGATATAAATAATCTGCCATGAGATGTAAAATAAGAGATTCCGGCATAACAATCCCCTAAAGCTTGCATTAACCTTCCCTTCCTAGTGACTAAAAGTGTATGAAAAATGCAAATTACTGAACTAAAAAACTTACAGCCTCAGTAACTGAGGTAACGAGTTTTTGTTTATAAGAACAGCATAGCTCTCTGCAGCATAAATCTTCAATTAATCTTTTGGTGCAAGCTATGATGATAAATTACTTGGTGTTATCAGATTCTATTTTAGCTGTATCATAAACACAGTAAGTTAAAAGTGCTTCAGACACCTAAAATGACATGTTTGAAAATTTGTGTCGTTTTTTCATTCTCCATTCACTTGTGCTAACAGGGGGGAAAGGTGAAGGGGAGAGAAGATCAGAGAAACCCACATAGGTTTTAAAATAGTTTCTGAAAGGCAATGTACTTCATTTGTGTGTTTTTCCACTGTGTATGCATTTAATCCCTTAATCCTTGTCTCTGTGTGAGTGTAGGTACAGATCCTTACCTGAGGCAGGTGAAATCAGTGTCAGTGGGAGTGGTGCAGTGTTGCTTTAGATACAGCTTAGATGTAAAGGCTCTGTTTTGAATTCCTAAATTTTGGTGTTTACCTTAGATTCAGGTTAGTTGCATAGGATGTGAATGTGGGTCAGGGAGAAACCAGGCTACATCTCTCATTGCAAGACCTGGGCATGTACCACCCCGTCTTAGCCACCAAACAGGCCTTCTCGTTTGGATAGTCAGGATGACCAGGCATGCCATACACTGCCCAATATCTCCGTTTGTCTTTGGGATGAAGCTGTACCTGGTTTAGGTTACCCTGATTATCCCCATAGGAGTCCGCAGAGTTTGACCATATTCTTGGCAAGCCAGTGTCTTTTCTTTGACTATGAAGGAAGCTAGAGCCAAATATATTTCCAATGTAGACTATTCAAGAAAATGTCTAAAGTTAGGTAGGAAGAACCTACTGAAAAGCACTGACTTTTGACAAAGAATATGTATACAGAAAATGATCTAAAACATATCTGGGTTTTTTTTTTGTCCTTATTCCTAGTGCACAGCTTGAGGCTGAGTCCTGCTAACATTGAATAGGTGTTTGGCATAAGCATACACTCAGTGCATCTCAAAAGTAATGGGGTTATTCCTTTGTCCTGTTTTTGCTAGTCTGATAAGAAAAATAAGTGTGTTTCTTCAGTTTATTTGTATATCGAGTATCTTCTCAGCCAGGATTTCTGTTCCCATCTTCCTCAGCAGCTTTTATTACTCTGTGTTACTCTCTGTGTTTAGAGCCTTCCTACTCTTGTTCATCAGTTGCAAACGCACATTCAGGTTTCTGCCCGCTGCAATGCAAACTGCTGCTTTAATCTAACACGACTATTTCTATACAAGAGGACAAGGGTTCTTCAAACTTTATATTATTTTGAAAAAATCCTGAAGGCCCTGAAGAACATGTGCTAGATGTTTTTCATTCCACTACTTTAAAACAGTATTGGTAATGAAATGCCCTGTAGCGATGGTTTTAGAGACACAAGTAGTGAGTATTGCAATAGAATGATGGCAGTGCTTCTGGCACTTTCAGCATGTTATTGCTACTACATTATATTTTGGAAGACAAGAGAAACTGAGAGGTTATTGGCTTTTCAACCAGTGTTGTTGGAGGGCAGTGGTTATGATTTCTGCAATGTGGGCTTCTCTCAAGCTCTTCTATGAATGATAGTGTCTTGAAGGAAGTATTGGCATTACCCTAGAGAAAAGGAACTAATAGAGCTGCAACCAGTTTCCTTGGAGTATTATTTCTGGCAAACAATGTGCTTCTCTTGGATAACTATCACATTGCTGGAAGACCAAGCAGACATCAAAGTTCTGAGGCATGTTATGTTTTCAGGCACCTGTGAAGATAAATTGGTTGTGAACTTTGGTTTTTGAGGTGAGTGCCCCCAGGCCAGGAGATGAAAAATTAGTCTTCTGATTTGTTTTCTGTGCAGCTAAAACAAAGTTTTAAAACTGCTGAAGTGTCTTCCAGTGAAAAACAAATCTGTGTAGATAATTCCCAGATTAACTCTCATATTCCATTTGTGTAGGGTTTTTTCCCCAGACTGATGCAATGTGCTCCAATGCGTTTCATTTTACTTTTAGTATTTCTGTGAAGGATAAACTCCAGGCTTGCATGAGTGGTTTCAGGAAAGTTATATTTTCTTTCAGCATTTTTTGTCTCTCTGTTACTCTGGGCTTATCAAGTTAGGGATTCACTGACGTTTTTCTACCCAAGTAGCACCAGACAGAGTAGAACATGTATCGACCACCTGCAGTCATGATCACAGCTTGACATATACCCCTTACTCTTTTCTTTCTCATAAGTGATAATTCTTTTCTCTCACCCTTTATCTCTTTAGATAATTAACACTGTAGGGCAAAAATATTTCTTTGCTTTGTGTTTTTGCTGCACCTGGAATAATGGGGTGCTGATCTGCCTCATTATTTCTGGGGAAAACTGAACTATGATAAAATATGCGTATTACAAGGAAAGGATATGATTGCAAGTAGCAGGAAAATTACCATATAGACATTATTTTGTCCATTCAAGAGATGGAAAGAAAAGGCTTGTGTTGTTCAAAAGGGTTTATCTTTCTTTTATATTACTTTTTTTCCCTACTATGGGTTGTTGAAGTGCTGCCTGAAGCAGCTTCTAGATTTCTAATATAATGACCATGTTGTTAAATGTCTTTTTCTAAGCCCCTGGCTATGTTCTCATTCTCTTATTCCCATTCCTTTTTCCTCCTCTTTCTGTTCCCTTCCCCAGTGTGAGTGGCACTGATGGAGCTACCAGGACACTCCTGCCCCTAAAAACCTAACCAGTGCAATAACCATCAGGGAGCTCATTAGACTGCTAAATAATTGAGTCCTCTTGTACTGTTTCTGTTTGATGCTGTGGTATATACAGATCGTTTTAGTTTTTTAAAATCTATTTCTTTCCTGAAAAATACTGTCAAATAACAACACAGTCCTTCTGTTTTTTTCCTCCAAGGGTTTAATTCACAGATAGAAAGGCCTGATAAATCACAGCCTGGGGCAGCTCCTGCGTCTGCAGTCCCTGGCAAGCTGGAAAGAGGCCACTCTTTCACTATTTGAACCTCTTTGTCTCTCTGAATATGAGAAATAGAAAAAATGTTAATGAGAGTTTTTTGTCCTCACTGTCTAACTGTTTAGAGGGGAAAGGTGAAACTGGCAGTCGGGTGGGCACCTCTCTCCTGCACGTTTTTTGGTCCTGCCCTGGCCACATCACAGGGGAGCACTGTAAAACAGTGGGAGAAATAAATGGGCTCACAAACTTCTCCCTCATGTGTGTGTTTGACACCCTCTTCCTATAACAAATGGATACCCTTATTGACAAATTACAATTGTCCTATATACAAAGTATTTCCACAGCATCACCAACAGTGCGAGACCTAATCACTGTTAAGTGGGTATTATCAATCCCATACCATATGCAGCCTTTTAAGTTTCAGCAGAAAATGAGCTATTTCCTAAGAAAAAAATGGATTCTTTCGCTGCTATTTAGGCAGGGATAGATGAAAGCCATAGGAAGAGGATCAGTGAAGCTGACATCTAATGACATTAGGTTCCTTTGAAAAGAGCTGAGGTGTGCAATCTCACAGTCTCTGAATTTTACAGGAAATCCTTGCTGTGGTGTCAGGTGTTGGCCACACACTTCAATATTGTTATTTATCATTTTTTCAACTTGTTCAGTCTGTGTACATAGCTTCATGTAACTTTTATACGAATATTTGCATTTTTAACTTGAGATCACGGAAAAGAAGATTTATTGAAGCATTAAGAGGTACCATTGAATACATTTTCTTCCTTTTCTGAGAGGAAAAATAGTAAACATTATATCTAAAAATATCCAGAGGACTTGAATGTCACTTTTGTAAGAATCATTGAATCCTGTAGATGAAGTCTTTGATCTCTGAGAAGCTCCTTCAAGTAAGCTTTAATGAATGTGTTACTTAACTGTCCTTCAAGGAAGGCCGTGATTATTACTTTGTCATATAACATTTCACAAACTGAAATGATGAGAATCTTCACCAGAAGTGTTTGCTCTTTAGGGCTTCTGCCTCTGATTTGTAATGAAGCAGTATCTTCTGCATTGCAGGAATAGAAATTCGTTTGTTAACTGTTGTTTATATATGATCACTGTATACAGATGGACTCTCTTTAGGTGTGATAGATTTGTCTGAAAATCAGAAAATGTGGCAGCATACCAGTTGACCTGGCTGAAATGGTGAGCCCTGGATTGGTGGGACATACTGACATACAAAACCCATGGATTTGGAAACAAACACCAACAGTCAAATGAACTGTTTTCCCCTGGGAATTTCTAGGTGGAATGGTTATCAGCAGGAAGCCTGTGATGCTCACCCGTGGCAGAAGTCCAGGAGACCTGTGAAGCTTTCCTAAAGCAAACACATTGCTTCCAGTCAGGCTTTCAGATCTTCCACACGAGGTAGCCCCCAAGCAATGTGGAGGTGTCACAGAGCCTGGAGAAACCCATGACACTGACAGTTCCCTCGGTTCCTGTGCCGAACCTTGAACACCACGAGAGTAAGCTAATAGGCAATATGAAAGCCTGCCCACTAGTGTCAAAAATCATCATACCCGAGGGGTTTTCTACAAACTTTTGGTTTGGAGGAAAAGCTTTCAAATAACCACACAAAAAGGTACACTTTCTGGCCAGATCTACTTGTAACTATAGGCATTAATTCTAGACACTACCTTCCTAGAGATGAAAATCTCCATAGTTACTCTTCCCAGTTGATTAGCTTTACTTTTGGCTGGTGCTCAGCATGCAAAAAAAGGTTTTTGCACAAGCTTTACACTAAACTTAAAAGCATAATAAAAACTGTTGCTTAAATTAAATGAAAAAAAAGAAGAATAAAATTTGTGAATTTTGTTGTTATTTTTGCTGGGGATTTTGGGGTTTTTATTGGCTTTGTGGGGCTTTTTTTTGTAAGTTTTCCACTGATTATTTAGTATGTCATATTTAGTGCTGTCCAAAATGCTTAAAAAAATATTTTTAAAAGCGTATTCAACTTCAGGGCAAACCAGGGAATACAAATGCTGAACTGCTTATGAGATTTACACTTCAGTTTGCCGCCAGCCAGATGGATTGGTGACTTGCAGGTGAGACAGATTAGAAGCAAAGCAATGAATCACAGGGGCAGCCCCTGTTAGAAATGCTTCCAAAAGATCAAATGAATAGTTTTGTTGACAGCCATCTACTCAGGGCCTCAGTCTGCAGAACTCACCCTGCACAGTTTACTTCATCTTACTTGCTCATGAGGAAAAAAGCACTTGGCTTAGCAGATTTGTCAGTGGAGCTGCAATGCTCACAGCTAAACTCTATTTTCTTCTAAATAGGAATAAATCCTAAAAGAGAGCAACAAAGTATTCTCACAAATCATATGGCAAAAAATGGCCCAAAGTCAGAGTACGATATTTACTCACCCAAAGTGAAACATGTATGTGTGCACACCTGTGCAAAGAGAGGAAGATTTTGTTATACTATTTTTGTTTCCTTAGTAATTAAAAATTAAAACTTGGATCCTAACTTGGCACATCCCATGTCTCTGTGTAACCCATCTCCTGCAAAGTTTTCAGCAGTCTTAGGAACATACGCTGTTTTTCTCAGCTAATGATGAACTGAGGCTTTAATGTTGAGATCAACTGAAAAGCAAAATTTCATCTAATAGCTGCATTCAGACTACAATCTTGATTTTAAAACCAGATGTCTCTGTCACAGCTGTGAGATCTTGATGTGTGTTACCCACCTGGGAAGTCTCGGAGAGTCGCAAGTCTTTGAGTGGATACTCAGTGGCATGTTTCTGGGGAGATTATGTGGGACCAACAGCTGGGCTTTAGTGTCACTGCAGGAAGGGAGCTCTCTGTTCCTCTCCTCCGATTCCAGCTGTTGGGTCCTCATGTAGGAAAGCCTTGTTGTTGGACAGCTCACTTTAAATATCAAGATGTCAGTAAGATAATTTCCTTTTAAGAAAAAAAACCTCTCCGCATTCTATTTTCCTATACGAAGTGTCACGGAAAATTATAGGACTCTTTAGAGAGTGAGAAAGTATGAGTTTGTAGAAGTGGAATTGCTCCATAGGCAGCAGCTACCTGGGAGGTTCCTCTGCTCTGGTCTGGATCTCACTGTTAGACACCAATTAAGCAGCAGTGCATGCAAAGTCTTCTCTTGTATGATCCTGCTTTTGCTCTGCGCACTCATTTCCTGGAGCCCACCATGTTCTGATGCCCGTTTTGATGATCCTGGACCACATTCCCATTTTACAGTATGGACTGATGCCTTTGTGACTTTTTTAGTTCCTCATTTTTACCTGTCATGATTGTGGTCTGATAGCCCATGTAGCCTACAAAATATTGTCTTATCCCAGTCAAAACTGAGAGGATCTTTCTCTAGTTGTTCAGTAAGTAGGATTTCTTGTGCCTTTCCCTGTCACAGCAAATACTAGTTAAAGGTAATGGAGTACTGGGCTTTGATCAGTTATAGCAATGCCTTCATTCTTGCTTTCTGTGGCTTATAAGTACTGTAATACTTGAATTCAGATAGACATAAAGAAACCGTAGCTGAGAGACCCGTAATAGAGTTGTGTTATCTAACTAAAAATCCCTTGTATATTGAAAAAAAATGTTAGTCTACTGAAGCTGAAATTAACCTGGAGTTAGTCCCGGTATTGAATCTGAATAGAAATGGTAGAAGTTTGAGACTACATCATGTAACTGTCTATACTCATGACTTTTTCTTGATTTTACATTTCTCACACAAGATGATTCATAGCTTTTTTCTCCATTGTATAAAATGAATATGTTGTACTGGAAACACTGACTGTGAAAGCGTCTGACAGTTTGTTTTTCTGCCATGTTTTTCTTCGTTTACAAAAAAAGATTATAAACCCATTGTACAAGGGATTTCTGTGAGTTTTCTTGCTATACACCTTGTTTGGAATTCAGATTTTTATATTATTATCATGGGATCAAATCCTGCTGCCCTTATTCAGTCAAAACTGCCACAAATTTCAGCAAAAGCATTGCCTGTGTAGAATGTGAATATTAGGAAGGAAGGTCTAGCATTTTGCCTCCACAATATTTAAGAAATCACACCCATCTGTGTTGTTTATTACTTTCTGCTCATAATGTCTGTGGAGAGAATTTAAAAAAATATTGACATCGCCCTGGGCATCCAGGAACAGGGCTGGAAATACATGCTGGGTCAGAGGGTTGAGTTTCTTATCTCACTGACAGACATCTCGCCTGTGGTGACCCTCTAGGCAACAGAAGCCACAAAACACTCTCCAATATTGTACCGTAAACTCCAGACCTCCCATACAGAAATCAAAACTCACAAAATCGGGCCACAGATAACAGGCCAAAAACCCCACAAAAATAACGGCCCACAGGGATAGTGGAGGAAAAGTCCAGAGATATCATCAGTGCCTTAGGTGCTGGCAAGAACTGCTGAAATTTTGCTCCAAGCTTGTCAGTGTCACTTCTCACTGCAGTGGGCGTAGTTAGAACACTCAAATGCTTTTCCAGTCCACATCTTGAATGGTTTTATGGTGCTCGTTTGAATACTAACTCACCTTCCTCGCATAATACAGTTCTCAAAGGACAAAGCTCTATCTTTATGCCCAGTTTGCAGATCTTCGGGCACTTTTAACCTGTTGTGGTTTTGCTAAATTTCAAGGCAATATCCAGGTTACTGCAAAACTGCAAGTGTTGATGATCTCTAGATCTGTTGTTTTCCTGTAAGTTTTTAAGAATTTTGTGATTGTAATTATTCAATAAAATTGCCTTACAGATATGAGATGTTAATAAATAAATTTGGAATTGGAACTTTAGCATGTTGGAGGACAGCTTAAGGTTATTGTTCGAGTATTTCTCATTTATTTCTTGCAGCAGGCACAGGATAGCCCACTTCACTCACTGTATCCGAGGTACTCATTCAATTTCTACAGGTGACCAGAACTCTGAAATAATAGAATCTTCTTTTTAAAAATAAGATGGTAGTTACATTAAGCAGCTTTGCCATTTTCTGTTTTTTGTGGGTTATTTATTCAGTTTATATTTTTACCTTCAGAAGGGCTTAGATAGAATGAACAAACTAGTTAGCTGAAACATTTCAGTTTTGCAGTAACAGAATTGTTCTTGTCGCGTTACCTAACCAATCCAAATCCCTTTCTGCTTTACCAAGGAGTAACATAGCTCTTGGGGAAGTACAGAAAAGGTACTCCTTAGTCTAGAAAATAGACAAAAGGTAGTACTTATCAAAAGAGAAGCAGAGACTCCAATAACTCGCTGTTTCCAAGTGAAGAATTTAAGTGAGAAAACTCACTTTTTCTGGCATTGTCAAAGAAAGATCTGGTCTTTAAAGCATATCTGACAGTGATAATGCAGCATGAAACTGCTACAGTTTTGAAACCATTGCAAGTTCCCCATTTAATGTGTGTACAGATTGCTTATGAGGTGCTCCTGTGAAATGCATTTGCTCGAACAGCAGGCTAGACTGCAGCTCATTAAAGGGCACATGATGATGAATTCTTAATAAGCAATACAACCTACACCCTCTGTTTCAACAATAGTGTCACGTAAACCTAGTAGTGAAGATCATCTTGGAGCTTCCTGGTCACTAAAGGTTTCCTGCATACCCAGCACTACTGGGTCAGCTCAGCCCTGGCTGTCAATACGGGCTTTTCAGACACACAGTTTCATTCTTTTTGCACATGTGGGCTTCATTCAAATATCTTTTTACAGACTACTATTTCTGAATTTTGCCAGTGATGATGGCCAGTGGCATCTTGGGCTGTATCAAAACCAGCGTGGCCAGCAGGACAAGGGAAGTGATTGTGCCCCTCTACTCAGCACTGGTGAGACCGCACCTCAAGTACTGGGTTCAACTCTGGGCCTTTCACTACAAGAAGGACACTGAGGATGTGCTGGAGCACGTCCAGAGAAGGGCAACGAGACTGGTGAAGGGGCTGGAGAAAAAGTCCTATGAGTCCTATGAGTCCCCCCCGATGAGGGAACAGGGGTTGCTGAGGGAAGACCTCATTGCTGTCTATGGCTGCTTGGGAGGGGGCAGTGAGAGAGCGACTGTTGTTCTCTTCTCTCAAGTGGCAGGTGATAGAACAAGGGGAAATGACCATAAGTTGCGCCAGGGGAGGTTCAGACTGGATATTAGGAAGCATTTCTTCACCGAAGGGTGGTCAGGCACTGGCACAGCTGCCCGGGGAAGTGGTTGAGTCACCATCCCTGGAGGTGTTTAAAAAACGGGTAGATGAGTTTTTGAAGGACGTTGTTTAGCAGAAGATGGGTACAGTTGGACTTGATGATCTCAAAGGTCTTTTCCAACTGGAAGATTCTATGATACATCAGGGTGTTCTCATGAAACATAGTATGGTGTCTTATGAAGACTTTAATTTTGCAGGCCACTGAGTCTTCCACTTTCAAAAATACGTATTTTCAAGTGTATGTCAAAATATGAACAAGAAAAAAATAGATGAGGAAGGATCTAACTTTTGCTATTGCGTTGCTTGTCAGAGTCTTGAATGATTTACACCAAGGAGATTATATCTTCATTATCTTCCTTTAATGAAAAACTAGAGGAAGTAAAATTAAAAACATTAGGCAAAAGGTCATTGTCAAATTAGCCTGAAATCTAACTGTGAATAGTAGCCACAGGTTCAGACCAATTAGTAATGGCTTGGTTTATTTTTCATTAGTAAAACACTCTGTAGATGGCTTGCTCCTCTGAAATACTGTTGGAAGGAACAGCAAATGGGCTGTGATGTCTCCTCCTAACAGGGGCCAGGTGCACAATGACAGGTAGGATAACCTGAGCATCTGTGTGACTCCAGATGCAAATTTGTAGTTGGGTTATTTTATTACAGGCAAACTAGGAAAAAGCGAACATGTTGTTTGATGTCCTACTCTATTAATCTTCTTTCCTAAGACTGAAAAATAGAAATTCTTAAGCCTCTCCTGCCGTTATGCTTGGTACCTATCTATTAACCTGGCCCAGGTCCAAGTTGGTGTTTATTAAATCATAACCTCAACAATGATTCTCTCCTGTAAGCATGCAGAAAGTTAAAATAAGAATAGATTTCCTTTACAGTAGCACAAGCTGCAGCTAAAGGAGGACTGATACAGTACAGTGAGGAGAACAGCAGTAAATTATCCCTCTCTGATGCTGAGCTGTCCCAATAATCAGCGTCTTGTATAAGGAAAGTTGAAAGGAAACTGTGGCACAATCACAGTCCATCACTGCAGCTCAAGTGCTGAGCTGTCAGCTGTGGTGTGGGAATGGGAAAATCAGAACAAACAATTCCTCTGACCACTGTAATAGCTATTCATATATTAATGTTTTGTGCGCAGATGCAATGTATGAAGGGGGCTGGCATCTGCCTGTTCACCAATATTTCAGCACAGATGATGACATTTTTTGTGGAAGGAGAAGAGGGCAGGAGAACAGAAGGATTGACTGCGAAATTTTTCACAGGTACTTCAGAATTCCCCACCTGAGTGCTGTGTGTACCTCCAAATACTTGAACTATGACCTGTGTATTTAGCAACTTACCTGTTCATAGAGCTGTGCCAGTTATAGAGATTATCTCTCAAAAAAAACTTGCTTTGTTAACGTCGTTTAACCATCATGGTTGCAGCAAAACTACTATTACTTTGATCCAAAAAACCATTCTCATACACACACATATATAGTTAATTTTTACAGATCAATTTCATAAAATCATTTCCTCAAGTGTTTTCTGAGGCTTACAAGCATTGCCAGGTAAGTATTATTAAATTATAATAATGAAAAATGGTAATGAAATCCCTAAGAAAAATTTAACTAGAAGAGAACCCGGTCACTGATCAGTATTCATGTCAAAACAGATCCTGAAAATACAATGGGATTTTTTTGTTTTGTGCTTTGGAAACAGTGAGAGGCACAACAGAAATCAAACCCTTGTTTTACCAATCACTATGAAATAACTTGCAGAGCTGGCCATCTGTGGGGAGGAAAGAGAGAAAAGGGAAAGAAAATAACCTCATGCCTCCCCTCGGTTTTTGCTGAAGAACAGAGACACAGAGCTATTAATTGGCAAGCTCAGTGTCATGCAGGTTTTTTGTGACTGATCAAAGAACAGAAATCAGGTCTCCAGAGTCCTCTTCCTCTGCCTCAACCACAAGATAATCCTTCATTTTAAATGCCTGTCAATCAGCATTCCTGGTTATAATGCTGGCTGAAGTGTTATCACTACAGTATGAAAATGGAACTACTCAGTGTTCATCAAAGCTGGATGAAAAAATGAGAATTCCCATTCTCTGGCCTCAAGACAGCTCTCTCAAAATTTATAACAAAATTAAATGGGGCAAATTCTGTAAAACTAGATAATCCAATAAACGCTTCTTGCAAAACAGGACAGTTTGAATAAAACAAAAGTGTCAGAGCAAAGGGGGTAGCCTACATTTATATTACTCCTTCAAATGTAATTTTATTTTCAACAGTGACTGTAGAGTTCTACTGATAGGGTTTTTGATAAGCACAAAGTAAAGCAGTCCAGGTTTGCTCCCTCTGCTCTGGTACGTTTTATCCCTGTGTCAGAAGGATAGGCAGTAAGGAAGAGCTCTCTGTGCTGCCACCTAGCATGTGCATTTCTCTACTTCATCGTACTTGACACTGTGGATTCTCCACTGATAGGCATGTGCCGTGGTGTGTACAGGAACAGGGAACGAAAACCATGAGAACACACGGGCTGTTCTCCCGTGTGCTGCGGCTGTGTCTTCTCACAATTTCCTCTCTGTAGAGCCCTTATAACCTGTTTGGTGGAGAAGCAGAGGATTTTTGTGTGTCAGCAATGTGCACGTGGAGCTGAGACAATGCGTTGACAGTGAGTTGGTAAAAAGTGAATTACAAGTGACAGAACTTCAGCACAGCTTCCCGGGGCTCTGGCATGCTGCAAGCACAAGCCTGCATCCTCTTCTCTGCTGGCTGGGGCCAGAGGCAGTTGCCAAATGCCCATAGCGTGGCCCCTGCCAGCTCCCCTGTGAGGAGAGCTGAGGGCACGCTTCTCAGAGCTGGGGAATCCACAGATAATGATTTCCTGGAAGTAATGTGTCTAACCAAAACCTGAACCTAAGAATTGTGCAACTCTTTGAGGAGGCAGGAGTGAGTTAGGACATGAAATGTAGAACTTTGAAAACAGTTTCATTTACTGGTGTTGGAGTTTCACCTGTGACTTAAACTCTGAGGCTTCAAAAATCTGGCCTTAAACCCCAAATCCTCAGAGGTTTTAGACAGCCAGTTCCCAGTGGCATAAATTGCATTTGAAAGTTTATTTTACGCAAGTATTCTCTAAGAGGGTTTATTTTACACAAGTATTCTCTAAGAGGCTTTATAAAAGGCAACATTGCTGCTGTGGGTAATGGAAGTTCTGCATGTCTGGATTTCAACAAAATCTTTGCTCTGGATGGGGAAAAATCCCCTGTCTTCTGAAAAAAACCCAAAGCAATAGTGTTTTGAATTATTCCTTTATTTATTTATATATGACACTTAATGAAAATTAATCTCACTCCAGGCCTACATTATTTATCTGATTACGCACATAATAGTTGTAGGGTGCTGTCCCCAAATTGTAGGCTTTAATTGCTCATCCAAGAGTAATTATGATAAATTTGGCTAGCTTACCTGGAAGCATTTTATTTGAATTCTGGATTGCTGCATGCTTTTCCTCCTCTGGGTACCACTCACTAATAGGTAGCTTTGAACTGCAAGTTGAAATTTTGCTTTCTGTGACCAAAGTTAATTTTGGAATTATTTTCTTCTTTTTCACAAGTCTCCTCCTCTGAGAGGCAAATTGCATTTTATGTTAAAAAGAGGAAGCAAGAATCAATTTGCAGCAGCTTGGTAACTATGAGAGTGTGATGTGTAGTGAGAGCTGGCAGTGTTGCAGATGCCTGGACTTCCATTGCTAAAGCTGCTGCACAAAGCAAGTCACTGAGGAAGTGGGAATATTTGCTCTGCAGGGATCGCAGTCCAAATGATGCTTAACCAGGATGTGCAGCTCTATGTAGGCCAGTGTTTAGGGGTCATGTGTGGTGCTGCAATGGTGTGCTCAGCAGCTCAGACATTTTGCCATTAGCAAAGTGCTTTGGTCTCGAGCAAATTTCTGTTGAGCAAGTATGTCATTTGGTGCCTATGTGGTCTAACACAATATGTTATTGGGAAACACTAAAAGGGCAAATGGGTGCAACTGATTTCCATTGCTAATGTAGCTGGGGGGACAGTGAACCATACACTGGTATTTTCACTTTTGTGGATAAAGCCATGATGTATTTCCACTACTAGACCAAGCTGACTTGTAAATTCTGGAAAGTTCAGTGAGGCATTATGGACACTGCTTGTACTGTCGTTCCTTGATTCACAATCCCTAAATCAGAAACTTGGTTTGGCATGCTGAAGTCTTGATCCCAGCTACTGTATCTAGCATGAATTAGTGTTGTTTCACTGATCTGGCCTTTGATGCTGTTAGGCACCAGACCTAGTAGGAATCTTTTCCTGAACTGACTTTTCTCCTTTTATCTATGCAGTACAAGAGTTCATGGAGAAAAAATATGTATTATCTGTATTTTCTTTAGTACTAGATACTCTATATTATATTTGATAGTTAAATATATGCCTCTCACTTCATTAAAAAGGTAGGTTATTCATCTCAGAGCTAGCTTTCAAGGGTATGTTATGCTATTTTTAGCTCCAGCCAGTGCAAATGTTTCTCATTGTCACATCACTCTACCGTCTTGTACACCTTAGCTGCAAATGTTGAATATAGAGGTTTAATTCTGATTGATAAACAAGTTCTTTTAATATAACTTCATCTGTTGAATTACTTTATTACCAGAACCAATTCAATATCTTAAGAAACATACCACACAAACATGAGGCAGTAAAAAATTTCCAAATGGTAGAGCCCTTGCTTTATCATATGTCAAAAGATTATGTCAAGTCCTTGGATAAAGTAAATCAAAGAACCCTAGTTACTTTCTATCCCTCCCTCTAGCTAGCATAAATTCATGCTAGGATTTCATACTGCATCGTGCATTTTATTAATTGATGTTGCCATTTTGAGATATCGTTGATAATGAACCTGTTCAAGTCATGCTGGTATTTCACTCCTTGCTGTAATTGCACTATTGCACAGATCCCCTAGAGAGTGGCAAGCCTCAGCTAGTGATAATTGCTCCTGTTTTTTCTTCATATAACACCTATAGGCACAGAGCTGAAACCTTCTTGAGTTTCTGGTTTCTTCATTTTTCTGTGTCATATTTCTACATGAAAACAAAATGAAGATCCCTTTAGAGAGAATTATTGCCCAGTAAAATACACTGATGAGTATTATCCAGGTTTAAAAAGCATATCAGACCTATTTATCTGTCTTCCCTTCCTATCTCACCCTCTAAAAGACTTCATAATTCCTAGTCAAAGGCTTCAGTGATGAAGATCCATCATATCTATTCCTGTGCCCCATTATCCTTAGTGACATAAAATAGTTCCTAATTTTGCCTCCAGATCTTCTTTGTTGCCATTTACGCCCATTATGTTTTATCTAAACAAGCAATAACAAGTTGTTCTCTTCCCCTTTGAAAATGCTTTGTATATTTTTAAGGCTTCCTTTGGGATAAGCACAGATCAGTTTAATCTCTCTTCACCCGTGATGTTTCTTAGATTTCTGATGTACTGGTGTTCTTTTTCATACTCTCCAGCTGCTCCAGACCATTCTTGAAGTGTTTTGCCTAAAACTGGACATACTTCTCTACCTGAGGTCTTACCAGTCCAAAATCTTTCAGGTTTTGCTCCTATTTTTTGTAATCCAGGGTGATGTTTTCCCTGCTCAATAGCATTGACTCATGCAAACATTATCAACTATGGTAATTATTTGATGCTGTTCTAAAACTTGCAGTCTAGGTCATTTTATACTCATTTGCCTTGTGGACTGTGCCTGTCTGAGGCTAGCATACGGCACTCATCCCTGCTGAGAATCCTCTTGACTTTTTTCCAGGAAGCTTCTCCAATTTATCAAGAACATTTTGTATTCTAATCCCATTCAGCCATCAAAAACCTGCCAAATATTTATTCATATGGCTCAGGCTCACCTTAGCAATTTAAATACCCGCTTAAAAATAACTATACATTAAAAACACTTGAAGTGGATCTACAAGATCACTTTATCAAAGTGCTGATAAGCAGGATGCATGCTGCAGCATAGTTATATATCCCGCTTCTTTCTGGCTTGGAGGTTTGTTTCAGAATCATCCCTTGAGAAAAGGGCAATCAGAAAGCATTCCCTAAAGTTTCCCTGCCTGATCTCAGATTTAAAGGCAGGTTTGCAGCAGATTCTGCTGCCAGCAGAATTGCCCCAATGCATAATTCAGAGTGGACATCTCCAGAGTGACCACAAGTCAGAGGGCACTGAGTAGCAGTGGAAAGGGGAACATGCATAAGGTTTCCCCTCAGAGATGTTCTCAAGATGTTGTCGTCCAAGGGTAGGACAACATGGAATGTCCAAGACTTTGTGCTGTAGATCAGCTACAGGGCACTGAAATCTGTCATAAAAATTTGAGTATGATGTGCTAGCTCTGTGCCACAGTGCAGCCTGACATGTTAACTGAGCCTTGGTTTCTGGGCTTGAGGATCAATACAGGCCTTTTTCTACTTAGCTTGGACATCTTCATCAGGCACTGTTTTGCCTTGCAGTATTCCTGGAGAAATTTCACTGACTCCAGTGGTATTATTAATTTTCTGCAGAAGATTTCTCCCTTCTTTACACCTGAAGTCCTGGCAGAGTCAGTTTTAGCAGTGACATGGGCCCTGGGGGAAAGACATTTGCTGTGCTGTCACTCAGCCCTGTTCCTATCACAGGACACGGATCATATGCTGCATCAGGTAATGTTATCTGTAGCACTCTTCTTCCTTTTCCTTGCCTCTTTGCTGTCTTTCTTTCTCTTCTCCCTCTCTTTCTATACCTTGATCTCTTTTTTTTTCTTTTCTCCTCATAAATCCTCTCCAAGATAAATCCTGGCAAGTAAAAAAAAACCTGAATACTGAGAAACCACAAGCGCTCAGGCTTGTCTCCCCTTCCTCCCACCTGTTCAGCAGGATGTTTAGATTACTGTTCTTTATGTCAATTCTGTCATCTTACTACAGACTAAAGAATTAGAGTCTGCTGCAAAGGTGTCGTAAGTAAAGCACAGGTAGAGCTTTTCAGATGATGTTCAGAAGCTTCTTTAAACATTTCACAGCTCGCTCATTACCTGTCTTGGCCTACTGTCAAAGAGAGCTGTGTTTAAGAGCCATTCACCCAAACATTTTTCCTTCTTGCATTCATGGCAGAGAGAAGTCTGGAGACAGTGAATACTCCCACAGCTACTGTGCAAATAGCAGCTAATATTCAAGTCTGCCAGGATGGGGGATATATTGCAGGTTTGAAGTTGCTTGATGGGTTAGTTTGTATAGTCACAGTTTTATATGCATACTTATTGCCTAGAAGCCTCCATAGTCACTTTATTGAGGAATCTGGAAGAGAAATGTTAAAAAGGCACAATCTCATTATGTCCCCATGGCAACCCTTACACGTGATGACTTCAGAGTTAGTGGATTAGAGCTGTTTCTCTGATGAAACAGCAGATGTGGCAGGCAGGACTTTGACCCAGCTGAGAGGCTCTGCTCTTTATGGATGTTGGTCTTATTCATGCCCTGGCTAATGCGAAGAAGATGTTTATATGTAGAGGATGTTCAAGACTGGTTTGATTTCCAGCCTGAAGATGTTCTAATTTGTACCCTCTTCCAGCAATTTCTTTGGACTTACTGTCGAAAAGGGCTGCCCCATCTCCTGTCTCTGAGAAGTCTCCTCATCTGGTTTGTCTCCTGTGAAGAGTCTGTGGCTATAAGCACTATATTGAGCCTTCTGAATCCCCTGCTTTCACCACTATTTCTGAAGATTATTTCTCACTGGCAGCTATGATGGAACAGTGGGAAGTGCTGCTTTGTATCACTAGTAGTAACTGGATTTTTAGTAATTGAATGTAATTACTGAGATCTTTATTAATGTAAGACCACTCTCTTCTGTCCCCAAAATCTCTTGCCAGCAGCTGGATCAGACCTGATATCCAATATCGACTGTTGAATATGGGGATTTCTTGCCAGCATTGTACGAAGTGGATAGGTTGTGTTAAATGCCCTAGCTTTGAAAAGAATAGCAAGAAAGTGTAGGGTGCCAAAAGAAATTATGCATTACCACCGCACCCTCTCTATTCTCCTGCTGTCCTTGCCACTGCAACAGCTGTAGCCAGCAGCAGTACCTGTGGTGGAACATTCATAAACATGAAAAAGTTGGCTTCTGATGCTGTTTTTCTACAGTTTTAAAGAAATTGTCCTTATCCTCAGCAGATGAGCATGGGACATAGCTCATGAGAACTCCGCTGGACAGAATCAAAATGGGGAACATGTACAAGATTGATTTCACTATTAGGTCATTTGATCTGATTGGAAATGATGTTTCTGTCAAAGAAGCATCTTAAAGGACTGTTAATGATACCTGGAGTCCTCCTGTCAGGTACTTGAAAACCTAGGGAAGAAACACATAAATAACAGCAGGACCAAGGAACTCTTTAACACACATAAGAAATTTGGTCCAATGAAACCTTTTATATAAATCCAAATAGAATTCATAGGAAAATAGCACAACAGCCCGTAAGAATCAAAGGACAATGGCAACTACTGTGAGATAAAATAAAAAGAGATGACAAAGTCTTAGAGCTCTCAACTTGGCTCTTTGAAACTCATAGGCTTTTTCTTCATTCCTGGAGTTCTCGTTTTATACTGAAAGCTTGTTATGGTTGCTGTGAACCAAATCTTCAGTTACACTTACATAGGTGCTTATAGGGAACAGCTATACCATACCTTGGGGTTTTGAGCTAATTAGATGGAACAGTTAAGTAGACCTTTATGTCATGATAAGATGTCCCAGGAAATCATTGCTTACCAGGCACCTTGTCAGCAATGGAGCTGTGGGTCTGTGGGGGGTTCTCTGAGGCAGGTGGCAAATGCAAAATTTAGGGAATTGCTTTCCAGAATGGTTGTCTGATGAGAAAAACACAACAGATAAGGAAAACAAGAGAATCTACATTAGAGGAAATGGAAGCAGTGATATTTAGCACGAACTCCTTTGGGAAGGCAAACTTAGGGATCTCTTAGATGGTGATTGATTCTGTTTTGCTTCTGCTGCTTTCATGGAAAGCATGAAGTCCCTATGAATTCTTTGGAAATAAAGAGTTTGGCACCCAAAAAGTACTTGAGTAGCATCATCTGTTGTTCTTTGACGTGAAAACAACAGAGCTAGATCCAAAATATTGTCTATGCCCTCAGGCAAAAGGATGACACAAATACATGTGTAATTATAATCCTCACTTTGGGCTTTGCTGTTATCAGAGGGCATACAACTTCCCTCCCCACAAGACCTTTCTGAAAGGTCTTGTGCTCTCACTAGCACTCACAGTAAATAGCCTTCTCATCAGACAGTTAGCATTTATGAAGGAAATGGAAAAGGCCAACAACAGCAACACTCCTGAAGAATAAAAAGTCATTGTGCAAGTATAAAAGGCTTACTGTCTGGGACAATGCCCTCAGACATATGGTGTGAATGTTGGGAATGTCCTATGTAGGTATAATAGTTGGACTCGATGATCCTTGTGGGTCCCTTCCAAATCAGGTCTTTCTGTGATTCTGTTTCATAAGAGTTAATTTTCATGCAATTTTTCAATTTAACATTTCTTTAAACCCTTAATACTTCCTAGCTCTTCTTATTTGGTAAGCACTGTACAAACTCTATCTAATTCGTAGTTTTTAAGTGAGCAGCTATTAATATTTTCATTTTGGTGACAGAATGTAGACAGGAGCAATTTCTTTCTTGATGTCATACACTGGATCATTCTCTTAGCAATGTTCAGGCATGGCTGGCTGGGAAGATAGGATTAAGGTCTGAGTTGTACAATGGACTAAGCAACTCAGTCTTCCTGGGTGGCTGCACAGGAGAGAACATATCCTTATTCTGAAAATGGGAAGAGCAGAAATGAGTCAGACCTTGGCATTGCTCTTCATCCCTTGCTCTCCAAAACATCTGTTACCATGTGGACTACTGAGATAACATCACGGTGATGATATAGGACAGCTAACAAGTCCACTACCAGGAGTGACCAGAGGAAGAATTGCCATATTGGTGGATAATAGGGCCTTTCAGAGGCTCTTGGTTGATAATCTTTGCATATATTGTCTCGGTCCTGAACCTTGCCTGATTCATAAGGCAGGCCTAAGTAAATTGTCCTAAGTCATAAAACAAGTGTGTGTCAGTAGGGCTATGATAAGGCAGGTGTATGGTATCTGGTGCCTCCTTGGTTAGATGCTTAGTGTTAACTTATAAAATAAGTACATTCTCACAGAAATACATACCTGTTTTTCTCATGGATGGTGTAACAAAACCAGGCTCCTCCACAGAAAATATCCAATGTTTCTAGAGAGTGGAGGTGTTTGGTCAGCCAAAGAAAAACAGCAAGACAGGCATATGTCTGTATCATGGCTTCACTGTAAATACATCCATTCCTAAATCCATCCTTTCAGTACTGAGTCCATATCAGAGTGCGTCTGTCTGACAGAAGGAGAAGAGACAGCAATAGCCTGCAGGGCCAGCAGTGCCTCCTTTTTTTTTAATCTGTAAGTCTTTCCTACTGGGCTGAAATGGAGTTTCTTGCCATTTCTGACCAGGTGGGTCACCATATAGGAAAGCAGAATCAAGAAATAAGGAAGGTCCTACAGTGGCACGGGGCCAGGTGGGGGGCAAGCTGGAGAACAGCAAGAAAAGTCTCCTTATAATGGTAATTTTCTTGACCTACTTTGTTCAACTATAGTACTTTGCAAGCAGGGTCCCCAGCAACCCTCCTGCTGTCCTGAGGCATCGTAATAGAGACTTGGTGTTTGAGTGTTTTCATCTCTTGTTATTCATCCCAATCAAGGTAATTTGCCAGTATTCTAACAAGGACATTGCCAAAGAGCCTGCCTCTCTCATCCTTTCTCTCTTGCTTATCCATGAATTCTGTGCGGAAACGTGAAGGAGAGCAACCAAGCTACTTTAGAGCATTAAAGTAACCACGTTTGGGATGAAGACTTAACAAAGCTATATCCCACATGACAAAATTACTGAGGAAAGGAATGCTGAAGGCTACTTGTGATTATGTGAGACTTGCACTCTGTTTCTCAGCTCATGATTCTGCAATTAGATATGGATAATGAGTCAGAGCTGAATGCTTCCCATAGACTTATGTTTTCCATAGCTCAATGACACACTGCTGGGATGATTTTAACAAGGTACACACATGCAGGTGAACACCAATGAATAGACAGTCTAGGGAGATTAGGGCATTTCATCATTTGAGAGTCTGTTTCAGTAATGGCACTTGCCTAGCAAAAAAAATCCATAATACCACTTGGATTTCTTTCATTCAGATGTTTGCTTCCTAGTTTAATTTTATATTTCCAGGAACTTGGAGAGAAAATAAAATGTCACAGAACTTTTTAGCTTTAGGGTCCTGCTGACTGTCATATTACTCATGCAAACAAATGTGATGTCCACATTCTGTTGGTCATGTGAAACAAGTTAGTGGTCTCAGTCCAGCCTGTAATAGACTAATGTTGAATAGGGGACAGACAACCTCATCACCATTGAGGTTTGTCAATACCTGGAAACTCTGGTAATTCAGCTGCAGAAAAAGCTATCATCCCCTTCTACTCTCTCTCACTGCTCCATGGCCTTTCCTTCTTCCTCTAGCCAGAGATGTAGAGCAGGGGTTATACCTCTGTCCATGCTTCAGTCTCTGATGGGTCTCTGCAAGTAGCAGGATAAGTATCTCAGGCCCTGAGAGATATTAACTCTTCAGACAACTGGTCCCAAACCTTCTCTCCATTAATAAACTCAAACAATTACTGTTAAACTTTCCTCTCTGTTAAACTGTGTCTCTGAAGCCATTAATCTAACAGCCTTTTAGTACTACAAGTGCCTTCCGTATTTCAGTTCTACTGGCTGTAATTGCTAGTGGGTCCAGAGGAAGCTTCAGAAAGAGAAGATTTTCAGAGACCACCGTGTTCTTCCTGAGATATGGATCCAGCTTATTAAAGCTGGCTGGCAGCTTAAAGTACATATTGCTGATGCTGGAGCCAAACATGTGGGTGAAAAGAAAGATCAGCAGTGTTAACATTACTACATTTTATATTACTATATTTGCTAAAATGGCCATCTCATAGCACAGTAGCAAACTGAACCCCAAAATATTCATGTTTTGTAGACCTACACAGTGTAGCTTTGCCCACAACTTTGACCTGAAGTGGTGAACTGAAGTTTTTGCAACGAAAGGTACCATTGCAAATGTTGAAACTCCATTTTCCAGAAATACAGAGCTAAAACACTTTGAATGGTTCAGGTGGGTCTTTTGAGTAGTTGTTAATCAGTCATTTGCAGGTCAGATAATGGGAACACTGGGCTCAATGCCTTCTGTGTTGTTTCAGAACCAGAGTCAAGGAATAGACAGCTGAGACACAGCACAGTGGACTGTCATGCACTGTTGGCTCTTTATGGGGCATTATGTAAACTCTAGGATTAGCATCAAACTCAATTTGCTGGTTCTCTGAGAAGAAGTAGAGGAAGGAAACATTGCCTGAGGTATGCAGGCAGAAGCAGTTGTGTGTGAGGTAGTGCTGGCAGCTAAGGGGCCATCACAGAGGGAGACCAGTGCTGTGGTCACCTCTGAGCTAGGGCTGGAGGCTTGGTCAAGGACTGCATGCACACACAACCTGGTATGGTGCCAGAAAGTGTTGCAAGCTGAAGACCAAACAGCAGACTGAGGGGGTTACATCATTCTATTGCTTTTAACCATGTACATTGAACTACCTTTGGAGGCTATTACAGAAACAGGTGGCATTTGATCCTTCCTGTGACTTAAGCAAAGTCACCCATCAAAATGTTGGCTACAGGGAAATTAAGGAATGTAACAGCAAAAAGGGGAGTCAGGATTTCATCCATTACTGCCAGGATATAGCACTTGGTGCTTGCAACAGCCCTGTGGCATCTCTTCCAGGATTCTCTGGGTGTGTTTGTCAGAATTCCCCAGAAGATGGGCAGAAAGTGCCTCGCACTACCCTGGTCTCACCACACAGCTAGTGAGCCCTTGATGCTAAAACATAGCCTTAGCAGGGCCTGAAGCTTGCCCTCTGAGTATAAGTATTTACTGAATAACACCCTGTACAAAACATACTGGGAAAAAAATATATATATATATATTGAGTTAGTCCCTCTATACGCATATATGCAACTCCTATTAGTTTCGTACAGAAGTAAAAGGAATCTTGACCTGTTCAGTGAGAAAGGCCTCAGCTGTCATTTGGAAAAAAGGATCCAGACATGTGCTAATACCACTTGTTTCTGGCTAGTTCATGTAGCCTGAAGGTTTGCAAGGCCATGGCTGGCCTTGCTTGTGCATAAGGGAAACTTTGGATGCCCTTCCCATCTAGCTTTCTTTTTTTAAATAAGAACAGAGGAATTACAGTCTTTTGGGTTTTTTTTTTAACTTAAAACCATCTTCTTTGAATCTGTATCTTACCTTCCAGAATTAATTTCTTCCAACTGTTCCATTGAGAATTCTTTGTTATCAATCATGCAAGAGTGGGTGTATTTTAGCTGGGCAGATATAGGTTGTGTTGTTTTATGCTAGTCCTGCTGATACAGCATGAGCTATGCTTTCCTTGTTGTGTATTCAAAGCAGGTGGGTTTTTGCATGTCCTGAGATATCTTACTCTGCCTTTTTAGAAGTCCATGGCAGAACTGTGATTGATTTGAAGATGCAGAGGATTGCAGGATAATGAAAAATTACCTGAGGTTTGTGCTGAGCTCAAGGGTCTGTGAGCAATAACATACTTGTTGTTATTCATAAACTGTGAGATGCTGTGTGCTATTTTTCAAGGTTTTAATTGCAATTGGCATTACAGACCTATTGTTGGTGGCAGCCATCTTACTGAACTGTGTTTTTTCTGGGGCTACTTGCAGTACAGAAACCTCACAGGAATAATTGTCAGCCAGTTTCTAGCAGGCTAGAAAAAAACTGTCTGCAGTTAGATGCAAATTTTACCTTTCCCTTCTAGAGATGCACTTAAACTAGAGCATTACATCTGAGCCTAGCTTCTGCTAGGACCAGTTTCTGTGCTCCTGAGGGCTGCCTCTGATGTCCTGAGGGCTGCATGGGGTCTTGATGCAGGAGCTTGGCTCTGGGCAGGTCCATGTGCAAAAATATGTGGAAGTCATAACCCAATGTGCAGAAGATCCTCATCTCATGGTGAAGATACATTTTCCCAACATGTTTCACTTCAACAAATGCTGCTTTTCCTTCCTTCTGTCCATCTCCTTGCGAACACTATTTGTTCAACAGTTTACCCAGGGTTGTTTGTTACTTTGACAGCATATGCAAAAGTAAAAGTTGCCTAGGGTCAAATACTCTGACTTAGTTTAAATGTAGACCTCCCTGGTGTTGCTTTGGTGACTCTGAGGGGTGGTATAACCAAATGCAAAGTCAGGCATTATTTGCAATCTCTTCTGTGCTGACAGAAATGCTTCATGAACATGATGATTCAAATTGTCTGGATCAGGCAAGTAGGAGAGCTAATGCAGAGCAATAATTCCAAATACAAGGCCCCTTTGGCAGAGAGATTCAGTCCCTGGTGGATCTTTGGGGAAGTATGAATGTTTTCAATAAACAAACAGGACATAATCTTTGAGGGTAGGTAGAGGAGGCAGGGAAGTGCTATCAGCCATAGTCATGTTCAATTAGTGGCTGTGAAAGTGACATCTGCTCTGTGTATTCTACTTAGGATCAGTGCTGAGAATATAGCTCATCTATTAACACATCTGATAAGCCGCAGCATTTAGCCTACTTTCTCAGCATCTTGCCCAGGAGAATAGGTCAGGCTGTTTACTGAGGTATTTTGCGGCATGTTTTTTCTACCACTACTGAGAAAATGGTCATATTTCAGACAGTGAGGCCCATTAGCTTTTTCCAAGAGGCAGTTCCCTGTGAATATGCTGTGCACTGCCCAAAATATTGGCCATGGAACGATGATTCACTCAGACTTGTGTGGGATGGCACCTGCTCATGCCATGGCTATGTAGTAACTCCTGATGGGTAGAAAGCATATCTATATATAGATATAGATATAAGAGATATAATCAAATAAGAAATATCTCTGTCCTTTAGATAGTCCATTGCCACATAAATAGTGAAGATGACTGGCTTATACAGGAGGTCTGAAGTTCTCATCCAGTTGATATTATGCATGAGCTTTCCTGGAAAAGGCATTTTATTACTGCAAGAATTTTGTGTTTAGCTGGGTGAGAAATGAAAAGATTGTTTGAGCTGTTTGGAAAACTGTAGCTGGGATTTCCAGCAGATGAAAATGGGGAATAGCTGATGTGATATGAAGGCAGTGGGAGAATGGGAATTTGCTGTGTCATAACAATAGTAGTATTCTAAGAGGGTGATCACTGCTGATTGCCTGAGCCCTTTGCTTGTGTCTGGTGTCCCTTACCACTGTTCCAAAAAGATCTTTCCTATTTTGGATTGTGTTCTGCTGGGAGAGATTTGTGTCTTTGTGTTATTTGGAAAGCACTATGCCTGGAACTGGGCAGGCAATAATGAGTAAATAATTCACGTGGTTTTGGAGCCTGTAACAGTAGCTGTATGGAAAATGGCAGGACTGCCTGGCTTGCACTGCTGTGTGCCAGTACTGAGAGAGCTTCTGTACACAGCACGTGGTTCCCTGGCTAATGTCACCACTGGTGACTGTGCAGATTGTGCAGAGTAAACTGTAGAAAACCAGAAGTGAACTGCCGGGAAACAAGCAAGCATTTCACGCAGAGCAGATCTGAGGAGATCTTGTTCACACTGTAGCCACCACATACTCCCCTTCTATCCCCCCAAAGCTGGTGTTATGCTTCTCTGTCCCTGTTTTCAGCACTTGGTGCAATAGCACATCATTCTGATGCCAGACTTTCAGGTATCCCTGCTCTTCCCTGCTGGATTAAGATCAGGATCTCTCCAGTATGACAAGGGTTATCAGCATGCTGTTTCCTCTCCCTTTCACCGTACCTGGACAGTGGTCTCCCAGTCTCTTTCCAGGGGCTACCTTTGCACCCCATTTCCTCCTGCTCTCATTTAGGAAGCCCTGACCCACCTACACAACAAGTCTTAGGAATACCATTAAGACAAATATAAATTCTCATTGGCTAAGCCAAAAATTTCCTGGCATGGTTTACCTAACATAATGGGCTGTGCCTCCAACCTCCTGCTGCCAAAGTCATTGTTTCTTTACTTCCAGCAACATAAGAATGCTAAAACTAAATGTATAAACTGGGTTACTTTGTTACTGTTGCCTTCAAAAATGCAAAGGTGTGGGAAAGGAGTGCTTCCAATTCCAACACCGTACCTGGGGCAGACAGTAGATATCTTTGCAAAATTGTCCTGTAAGATGAGTTTTCCCTTAGGTAAAATCTTGCCTTCAAACTGGAAAGGTTTTAGTTTTTTTTAATTTTTTTTATTTTGTATCAAAAAAGAACCTATTTAAGAAACAAAATGGCACACTCCCAAAATCGCATGGTGTGTTAGTTCAGCATGTATATTAAAAACTTTCCTTTTATAGAGGGATGGAAAGTTAGGAATGGAGTTCTGCAAGGGAAAGGCTAAGTGCGTCATTGCTTGATGTGCTTAAAATAAGGCTGAGTGCCCAGTACCAAACACTGGAAAGGACGGGTGGAGAGGAGTCCTGTGATCAGAGGGAAACAGACTTTCTGATCTGTTGATTCTTCTGCATTTCCTGCTTCTCAAAGCCCATAAAGAAACTTAATGTATAGTGTGCTCTTCTTGGGATATATTTTGCTTATAATACTTTATCTACAACTGCCGTAGTCTTGAAAGCCTTAATCCCAGTTTAGCTACTTTGGAGAAGGCTTCTGATTCCAGGTAGTGATGAGTTTTGTAGTACAAGAGGCATGGTGCTGCTGACACATTCGTAGTTACAATCTACAAGTTTAGGTTTTCTCCCCTGGTCTGCTACACAAACGCTGTCTGTTGGCCATTTGCTGCTGGCATTTAGTATTAACACTGCAGTTATAGTATACTTTCCCAGAACCCAACTTTGCTAGATTCCCAGCCAAATGAACTCAGGACACTTCTGTTCCGTTAGTCCTTGTACTCTGTTTTTCTCATATCCTCTGTGAGTGTCCTTCCTTCACCTTCATCAGAGAGATCCGTGCAGATAAAAACAATGGGCTTCCAGCCACCTTAGATTTTCATATTTTGGTGCATCAATGCCAGTGCTTACAGGAGTCTTGCTGAATTTTTAGAAAATCCTCATGTTCATTCTGAGCTCTTTGATGCTTTATCTGAACTTATACAAGTAAAGCAGAGTTTGACCTGTGGCATGATCTTTAAATAGAAACTTGCTTGTGGTGTAGTATTTTGGTTTATATATGTAAGAACAAATCTTTTCTGGCAATTCCCACGCAGTGAAGAATTTGCAGGATGAGACCAAAATTAATTACTATAAGTAATGCAACCACTATACACAGAAATCATCATCAGATTAAGACTCTGAGCTCATCTAGACTTACTGCAGTAAGACAATTCTTTTCAACAGTCATTTCTTATACAGCACAACCATACGCTTTCTGAAAATATAAATCACAACAAATCAAGTGGGGAAGGCATGGCACTGACACAAAACCAATTACAAAACAAAAGAAATATCTGTTGGTTTTATTTGTTTGATTAAAACCCCTGAAAGGCTAAGATTTGGTTATCTCCTTGCACAGGGACACAGCAAAATTCATCAGTCAAATCTTTACACTCAGGGCTGTTTCATGTGCATGGCCAATAGCACCCTAACATTTTAGGCACACTACCATTTCTTGTAAATATTTACTAGGGATCTACTGTTGCACTTGAGTAAGGCTGACAAACAATGGACTCAGTAGGATTGACTTGAAAGGTAAATACCTTGTGGGGCTACCTGAAAAATGTCTGTTCCTATCAGCAGTTGACTCAGAGTCTTGGAGAGGGATATTGTAGCTTCTGGAGAAGTCTTGCAGTGTAAGTTTTAAAGCTCTGCTTGGTTCAGCTGACAGTGCATAGTTCAAAACATGGCTCAAGGCAGGAATTTCATTTCTCTGTATTTCAACAGGAGAAAAACGTAATAGTTCACATAGTTGTACTCAGCTTGCAATGAAAAAGGAGCTCATGTGTTATAAATACATTTCAAAGGCCAAGACAAATCAGATGTGTTCTTATAAACAGTCTTGTAAAGGTAGGTAATCTGTTCTCTGTGAGTTGTATATTATACCCTTCTGGCCTCATCATTCATGATGTATGCTTAGACAGTAATTTAAAATGTGAACATCCAGAACTGACAGCAGATATTTACAGGTTCGCACATCTAATTTTTATTATTTTACATCTTCATTTCTTTTATCTGTTAATATAAAATTACGACTTGTTCTTTCTTCTCTCTTAATCTAAGAGCCAGATTTTCAAGTAAGTCCAGACATAAAGCCAACAGTAAAAAATCGGAAGGCCGTTAGGCATCTAATGTTGCATGGAAGTGCCCAATGTGATTTCCAAAACACTAGACCTGTTTGATGTCTAATACCTATTACTTCTCAAAGGGAATTAGTCCCAGGTCCTGTGCATGCTTTTCTGAAAACCCTATTTGATGTCTATCTGGATCTTTAAGTATGTAAATGCCTTTGCAAATCTGTATCCAAACTCTTAAATGCTATCTCAGAAGTTAGTGAAAAAGTTAAGGGAAGCTTTGCCTGAGAAAATATTTTAGTATTCTGCCTTGGAAATAATCAGGTGCAAAACAGAAAAGGCTAGGTTTCAGATAGCCCTTCCAAAAATTAATATCTAAACATACTCTGTGAGTGTTCAGTCACGTATACTCTAATACAACAAGGTGAGGATATACTACTCATCTTTCCAATATCTCAGTTATGTTTTCTTTAAATAAAGGGCAATAGAGCTATGTCAGTCTAAGTCAACTGAGAACCTAGTGTTAGAATTTGTTTAATTTGACCAAAGTTCCTGGCAAGGTCTAAACATATACATAAAGAGAAGTCTTTTTATATTACATTTTCTTTCTGGTACTTGAGTCTAAGTTTAATGTAGAAGTCTTGTACTGCCATCCAATTTGCAAGAAAGTGCTTTGGAAAGATATTTACTTTTTACGTTTTTTTTTCTTTGCTCTAAGAAGCACCTGAAAACCAACACAGCTCAAACGCGAGCAGTAAAAATGTAATCTCAGTTGTCTAAACAAGAAAAAAATTCAGCATTCTTCCTATTTGTCTTGCTTCCCCCACAGCATCTACTTTTCTAGTTGACAGCAGAAAGAAAAGAAAAAAACCCCATCAATTCTAGAAGTAAATTAAGAAAATGAAAGAAATAATATACGTTAAGACAATAACAACCCCAAACTTCCTCGCCTTTCCAAATGTTATATTTTCAACACTAGATATATTTCAATATAGATTAAAAAAGAAAATGCCACATGCTCATACGCACACGTGCACATACATGCTTTTATGACCTCTCACTGATTTCTATAGAAACTAATAAAGGCTAAAATTTTCTTTTGATTTGTAAATTACAGAAAAAGTGCTGGACAGGCAGCCTGTACATAATATTTACACTTTTAATGATACAGATACCTGAAATGAGTCATCTTGCTCTTTCCTTCAGAACTCCACATACTTCGTTCCTGTCTGTGATACTTACCCCACTCTGTAGCCTAGGCTCTTTCAAGGTTGCGAATAAAACCCAGGAGCACATGAACAAAAATAAATAGAGAATAAATGAACAGGTCTAATCATGGTTACAGTAGTGATAACCTCTAAGTAAGACTGATTAATAACCCCATGTTACCAGCCCCCAAAAGAACAACGATGCTATTGATGACATCAATTTCGTCAAATCTAGAGAAATATTTATAGCAATGATAAAATGTGAAAGTGGTTGTTACTTAACTAGTTGTCTACTAGTTTCATGAAGTACTGTTTTCCCTTCTGTTGTGGGTACACATCTTTTTTTCTTTGTTTCTTCTTTTCCCCTTCAGACTCTCAAAAGACCTACTATTTAATATTTAAATATAAAAATCTTGTTTGTTTCAGCCCGTATTAATGATCTCATTTTTGATCTTGTTTCTCATAGACTAGAATTTCCTGCATGTGCCACAACAGAGATAATCTTCTTTCTTCTTTGTGAAATGAGTAACAGTAATTCCGATCATTTTCTGAATTAGCAGAGCTTTTCACAGGAGCATTATTTTTAAGTGGTGTTACCGGAATTACCCAGGAGAGCTTAGAGGTTTAAATTAGTGATGTTTAAATTAATTAAAGAGAACAGTCTGTGAATTTTCCCATCTGAGTTATGATTCAAGATCTTATTTGTGGGTTAGGGTTTTTTGTGTATATGTTTCCAGCAATAGCAAATTTGAAGAAAATCTGATTTACATGTCTGCTGCATAGGAGATTACATTACCACTTCAATTAAAAATTGTATACAGACAATTGCTTATTTATCCTGAGGTCATATATATATAAGCCTTGGGTAACTCAACATAGACTAGTTGAAATCAGTGACACTGCAGTAATTTGCATGGGCAAGATCTTCACCTGCATCTTCTTGGTACTCAGAAAAGGGCATGAGAAGTTTGGACACTTGCCTTCTTTTCTGAGTACTGCCCTCATTGTGCTGTGCCTCCATGGAATAAAGAAGCAGAACATGCACTTCATGGAGTAAATGCATGAATGATGAGTCACTTGAAAGTGCATGAGCTAATTCAACTTCCACTGACTTCAGCTGGATGGACCAAATGCAAAAATATAAAGTAATGCATCTATTTCTAAAAAATTAATTCATTTATCTAAAGTTGACTGCTGTGCCTGGGTACAAGAGAAATCAATGTTTTTTCAGTCTCTGGCTGGTGTAGGACTTCAAGCTTGGTAGCACACAAAGGTTTAGAGACTCGAATGCGATGCTGTCATTGGGTGAAAAACACAGTGAAAAACATAGTACCAACTGCTTCTTGACCTTTCCCTATGTTAAGAGAAAACTCTGCTTCCGACAAGTATAGTTATGTAGTCCTCACAGAAGCCAAGATTTGAGAGCAGGTATAATCCCACTAAGCTGTGTTATGGTTGCTCACTCTTTCCTTACTGCTGGTTGTAGTCCAGCTTTGGCTTAGCAGCCATGCTCTGCTGAATAGGTGCTGGCAGATTGGGCTACAGCGTGGTCTTGGTCATGCTTGCCAGTCTTTCTCCAAAGAACATTGGGGTTTGGGCTGAGCTGTGTCAGAGGAAGTTCAAGCTGTGGATGCTGCACAATAGAATTTTTCAGCTCAGATACAGACTGATCTGAACAGTGCCCCACTTGCCCAAATCTATGCCTGAAGACCATGGCAGACTACAACTGAAGCGTTGGAAAAACATAATCCTGAGCTTAAATCATATCTCAGATAAATTGTGTCCCAAAAGCAGCAACTCAATAAAAGCTTAGAGTGAGCCCCACAGCATGTGCTTTCATAGTAGCACTTACGTTGCTGGACAGGCAGGAGATTAAGTGAACTTTCAGTCAGAAGAATATAAGGAGGGATGTGACAACAGATGAACTATGAATTGTATGGCATAGGATTCAAAATTTTACAGAAATGTTTCCAAACATGCGCTCACGAAATTGGGTTCTGAAATTTGAAAAGTAGCCTCTGAAAAGAATGATCCCCTGGTGTAGATCAAGTCAGCTAGAACTGACTTTTTTTTTAAGATAACTAAACCTCTTTGAAAACAACAGAAGGGTTAAAAATTTTGCTTTAGAGAAACTGTTGGCTTGACAGAGCCTACTCACTAAAACTAATTTAATAGAGATCCCAAAGGTTTTCCCGAATGAAACCAATTACAAGCTCATCCTGAGGAAAGGTGTTGTACCCATGGGATGAGTGGATGCATGCGTATTAAACATTTTCCATTCATAAGAAACAGTTCCTCCCAGACTTGCTGACTGTGACATAATCACCTTCATTAATGGAGGTGGTACAAACACCCAGGAAATAATACAGAAATGTTGAAGATGTTTGGATAGGACGATGAACTAGAAGTGGAGTGATCCTGTTGTATGCAATTGCACTGCTTCTCTGAAAGTCAATTAGATTTCTGATTGCAACTGTTTTAATGGCAGCATTCTGTCAGTTTTCAAGTTCAGTTTTTTTGCACCATCTCTCTCAGATAAGAAAACCAGAGTGAAGAGAGCTTGCTTTATATAAACTATTATCTGTAGCAGCAAAAGAAAAAAACCTCAGCAACTACAGATGCGCTTATTCCTTTGAAATTTCTTGCAGGGCATTGACACCTCTGCTGAATAAGAAAGACAGTTTTAACATATATCCCCACCTTCAATTCCTCAGTGCATTCATTTTAGCAGCAATCATTACAATGAGGTTGACATGTCTATGAAAATGAGAGGCGTTGTCAGAATCCAGAGGAATGAGCAAGCAAGATGAAGTCAGAGCATTTGTTCCTTGACAGTTCAAGCTCAGTGGCAGCCAGATAAGACTGGGGAAAAAAAAAAAAAAGGTGCTATAGTTCCTCCTCACCGATCTGAAGCCTGCAAACAGATATAATTTCAGACATAAATACTTCGATCAGCATGTTTTCCTGGGAGGTTGTTGCAAGAATGAAGCGTACTGATGCCTTCCTTGAAGGTTTGTGTTTCACGACCCCATTTTGATACTGATTTTTTTCTGTCACTCTCTGCAACGATTCTCACTCAGAGAACCTGTTTATATTACAAATGAGGGGGTTTGGAGGGATTCAAAATGAAATATATCTCTTCATTTACAGCTTGCAAAAAAAAAAAATTTAAAGCCTGAATTGCTACTGACCTGTTATATTTTACATGTATAAGCAAAATAAAATCCATTTGATATGCTTATTTTTTCTGGATATTAACATATTTTACTTCATCTCTATGGGGTTTTTTACTGTATCTGAAAATATGCCCAGTGTTTTACAAAACTAGTACAGGCTTAGCACTAGCTCATAAATTCTGACAATCCTGACAGGGTGAGTATTAGAGGCTTTTCCCCATCAACTATAATTTCTATAATAGATGTATGTAAAAAGTAAAAGCACATTATAATTGGGGCAGCCCTGAGAAGAGAATTCTCACTGTTATGTACAGTGAAGATATAACATTGAATTTCAATTCTAAACTTTGAATATATATTCTAAAATATTTGCGTGTATATTATATTTATGTATGTGTTATAACTACATTGTTTAAGTTATTAATTTCTCTTCAACCTGCCTCTTCTAAAATTGTTTCATGCAATAGATCATATGGAAGCAAACTAGCAGACAACAATGTTAGGTATGAACATATCTTTCTTCCATACAACTTAGCCTGGAATGCCATCAGTCAACCCACCTTGTGTTAATGTCAAAAAATTGAGAATAACGTCACCATTGGAAACTAGTGATCTTGAAAGCTCAATATTGGAAGCCTCGCAGTTTCTTTCCTCAGCTCCCCTTTATTTTTTTTGCTGAAAATGCAAGGTTGGTGAATTTCTATGTTGTAAACATGCAAGCTATATTGTGTTTATGTTTTCATATGCAGCTATTACAATAGTATACAGAGAGAAGCATCCATTCTCAGCTGTCTTCTCAGCAGCATTTCCAAGGAAGACTTGTGCTATAGTATGTCATGATTGGTCTTTGGAAAAGAGAGATCCCTATATTCATGGACAAAAAATTTTTCAAAACCACCTTCTTTCCGTGCTATACAGCTAAAATTGTTGTTCAGGACTGTTCCCTGTGTTGCTGGTATCCTAGTATCTGTTCTACTTACGGTGCTGTTTATAAATAGAAATAGTATCTTGTGGAACCCTATCCACAACAGGTTATTGTGGAGAAAGAGCAAGGGAAGGTGCAAAGATGATTCCAGGCTACCTGCATCTGCCTAATTCAACGAAAACAATTCTTTGCCTGTGAAGAGGCATATCAAACAGGACAATGACCCAGATGAAAATGGAGAGTTGTGCCTCTTTCATGAGTACATGGTATGATGTTGACTAAGGTTGTTTGTTGCTAGACCACAGGCTTCCGTTCATTTGGATTTTGGGAATGAGTCTGTTCCTTCCATGCCTGGGCTGAATTCATGGATGCAGTTAGTAGCAATGTGAGATCGACACCTGGGTGACAGGCAGCTCGCCCTACGGCTGCTTACATGCCAGAGCAGCTCTACATCTTGTAGGTCTCCTGCAGGTGATTCAGTTCAGATCAGAGAGCACAGAGAGAAGGAGTCTCTATTCAGCAGCTGTTTTTTTCTTCTTCAGTCTTCATTCTTTCTCCTAATCTTGCATGGTTGTTATTCAGATTTGCAAAATACAAAATACATAATTCAAAATAAGTATCTACCCAGTATATGCCCAGTTCCCAAAATACATCAAAGCACCTATCCCAACATTAATAAAGAAAAAATACGCAGGCTAAGCATAGAAGAAAACCGCACATAAAAGAACATCCTGCAGCCCACCCTGCCTTAACTGCAAAGGGGGAATTGAGGGCCGAGCAGGATGCCTCAAACATTAACAAAGCTCATGGCTGAGATCAAGATCTAAACCTGTTACAGAGGATTTCAACCAGCGCTTCCCTTTACAAAGAGGGTCCTCGAGATCTCTGCTGTTCTCCTCAGGAACAATAGGATGTGGCAGTGAAAGGTATTTTGAAATCCCAAACCATTTAGTGCATTCTAGGTTAAAGCTGACCCCTTTTGTCCCATTCAGAAGCTTATCAGAAACCAACATTGGTTTTGGAGCATTGGTATAAAGCATTTTCAATTTCTGCTCTATGTAAGAAAGGGGCTAAGCAATGCTCCAGGTACACTGGCAACCTCTGGCCCTGATGGTGATAGGTGGCATTAGTGACTAATAATAAATAGCTAATCTAATTGCTATAAGATTAAGACAAACACTCTTTTTTAACAATTCTATACCCTAGTCTGGTTCGTAATATCTACAAATGATTAGAAGACGATTAGCTAGTATTACTAGCTAGGCATTATATTTAACATTAACTTACTCCCAGAACAGTATAACATAATCATAATAAAACCAGATTTATTGGTTTGTTTCTTCTTCTAGGCCAGTTACGTAAAGCTCAGAATTTTACAGGATGTTGGGGACACTGAAGCAGTATCTGAATAATGGCTAATTTCTGATCACTGTCACAAATTCCAGAACATCTGGAAATTACGGTCAAGCTTTGTTACCATCCTGGATAGCATGAAAATTAAGCATCTTTTCCAAGCACCTCCTCTGCATTACAGACCCATTTTTATTTTCTAGTTAGTTCTCTTCTCTCATATGATCAAAATCCCGTGAATTTACACACATACAGAACAGCTGTTCCTCATCCTATGCTCACTTAGAGGGACAGACTGTCTGGACAATCCCAACGTACATTTTGACAGGGATGTCAAAAAGACCAAGTTTGCAACAGGTAATTCCAAGTGTTCCTTCACTTGTGCTGAATATACTGAAACATAGGTTTTGAAAATATGTTACATACAAACCCAATATTAATGATCAGCCTACAAGCACATTTACGGGTCTCTATGAAACCATGTTTATAATTATCATGAAGCCCACAGAAAGCACAACACATTATATGTTAAATATAGGGAGACACCATCCCTATAGAAGAAAAAGCCAAAATGCAATAACCCTTGTTAAACTGCAATGCAGTATCACACTCCTTCAGCACTCTTTTCAAGCTCCATGTCACGTAAGACATTACAGGGTATTGCTTACTAGGTAATACACTTGTCATGGGGAAGCTGCTGTTTCTCAAATATTCCATCTTCTCTCCAACAGTGTGGGGTTTTTTTGTTACACCATTTCCTGGCTTCCCATTCCTAAGAAACTGAAATAAATACAGTTTGAGAGACAAAGTACCACAAGAATCAGTGCCTGGAAAAATCTCAAGGATGTCACTACCCATCTTATAAGCAGTAAAGTAGTAAGACATGGCAACTCAAGTGTTGTTTTTCAAGAAAATGACACATGGTAGTCCTGGTTTTTTTTGCATTTCTTGTTGCTTTTAGAAGTGTTTTAGGCAACTCTAAAATAGGTATGAGTGTATTCGACAGGCATTCGTAAAGGAGCCTGTTTGTGAATGCCAAAGAGATGTGAAGGTAGATACATTTATAAAAAGTTGAACTGGAACACTTCCTTTTCCTTCATTCCATGTGTTGTTTAGGGGTAGGAGAGAGTAGAGCAGGTGTCTACATGGTGCAATACAGCCCTGTCAGCAATCTGCAGCGAAAGGACCGGAAGGTATGCAGCTAACAGAAATTATGCTGTTTCATAAACCATATACTGCCTTTTTCAATATAGAATTTGCCTCTAAAACACAAATGTATTTTTATGTGCATGTGTTTAATGCTTGTGAAAGCTGTCAGTTGCAGATAGTGGTGTAGACTCTCATAGCTTTCCTCAAGTCAGTGTAACTAAGATAGTTTTATAGTTATCTATTTGTTCCAAAGAAGAAAATTTGCACAGCACTGTCACCTTCTTTTGCTCCAACATGATTGTGTCTTTACAACTCATCATCACATTCCAGAAAGACAATCAAAATGCTTCCCTTGTCTCTGTGTACCTGCTGCCCCTGTGTACGAGTGGCCCCTGATGACTGCAGGACACACGAGGCCCTGGGCATTGGTGATAGTGTAAGGTTGTTCACAGTGGCTGTAGCCCACGTAGGCAGAGCCACTCCAGCTTTAAAGCAGCAAGCTTGGGTGCTGCTGATGGCATGGGAGCTGTAACAGCTATAGAACAAAGCATGCCCAGCCATACTTAGGTAGCTAGCACATGCATATTTTGTAGTAGCTACAAATTAGGTAGTTTGAAGGGTTGCATAAATGAGCAATGGGTAAGCATGGCTTATGAGAGCATTACCTAGTGTTCTTCACTACTCTGCTTTTGTTGAGACTGGAAAAATAATCGTGTAACAGCCCTAAGCTCTGAGTGCTCATCGGTGATGTGGAGAAGTGGGCACTTGGAGCCCAGAGCGGTGATAGCCCAGCAAGGCCTGTTTGGTCACCTGGGACCCAGCCCGACTATGAAAAAGTGGTCTTGTGGTTAAGGAGTGTATAGCATATTGCCAGTTTCTGGAATCATAACAATCATTTGATTCAAATGCACTGAATTAAAATTTTAAGTTGCAAGGCTTTTGGCATTACAGAACTCCCATTATACTTCATTCTCAGTTCTTAAAATGCAGGGAATAACTGGCAGAGAAAAAAAAAAGAAGGGAAAATTATTTCCCATCAAGTGTACACAGTATGTGAAGTTTCTTATGTATGTGTTGCAACAGTTTTCAAACTCCTCTTTCTCAAAATCATTTTAGGCTTAATTAGTACTTTAGAACTTAAAGATCTGTAATGACCGAAAAATGTTTAGTTTGTTACTGAATTATATCTTTCTTAATCAACAACAATTACACATACTTAGGTGTGAAGCACGAGTTCTTTTACACACCTCAAAGCACCTTAAAAAGGAGCACAGCATGCAATTCATCATTATACGTCACCATGTCAGATGACTCACATTGTTGTAATTCAATCATCAACAGATATTTAAAACCAAATTCCATGGAATTTCAGTTGTTTACTGTGCTACATCTGAACGTTATTTTTTCCCATTAATACGTCAGCCAATGTTGTAATACACTTTTTGCCTAATTTGGCAAAGTAATTATTTCAAATTAAGAACTCTCATCTTTTTGTGTTTTAGTTAGTTTTTAAATGTAAAGAAAGTTTGTACCATCTGAATATAGTCTGTAAAATCTGAAAATATCCACATGCATTTTTGCTTGTCTTCCAGCCTGGCAATAGTTGAAATATTGAATGTTATTAAAACTCTTCTTTGTGCCAAATAGTAGCCTGAAGTAGAAGTGCTTGGCTCTGTTATAACCCTGAACTACTAGGTTTATAATGAAAGCAACAACTCAAACTAAGCTGTTACAAGCATAAAGGTAGCTATGCATTTCTCCTAAAAATGAATATGCTGTTTCATTACTGTTCTGTGATAACAGAGGCCACATCTTGACTCATCATTGAAAGCATGCACAATATTTGTACACACTACGTCCTCATGAGGAGATTCCTCAGCACATTTAGGAAGTGCTGCCCAACCCCTTCTTGCATGTGAACATAAGGGACACGAAAAAAGAAATAGAATGGAAGTCACTCTTTGACTTCAGGGTGAAGGAAAGATCAAGATTGCACTTCAGGTCTATCTTGAAGACTTAAACAGCAGAAAACTGGACAGGCCTGTGCCAGCCGTATGCCTCAGCATTGATGCTATTCCAAAATACAGCACAGCATTCCATGAGCATCAGGGAACAGCAGTACACTGCTTAAAAAATCTGCTTCTTTGTAGGTCAGATACAGTTACATGTCTTGCCTCAGTGATTACTAACAAGAACTTCAAATTCAGTACTTTTTTTTTTAGTTCAGTATACAAGTCCAGATGAATCAAAGGATTTCTTTCCACCCTGTTTATTACTGAACTGTACTATTTCTAAGCTTATGATCTTTTGAACTCATGTGCATACAGAGGTCTTGCCAACCAAACGTTTTCAACCACTTTTCTCCCTCAACTTCATTTTTACACTTTTCTTAATTCTTCTAGAGAATTATATTAGCCCTAAAATGTAAAACTGAAGTACAGCTGACTCTTCCCTTACTTGTTCTCCTTGACTTTGGAACTGATCTGTCCTCAGTTTTGACAAATAATGCTGTTTCAGAAATGTCTCATTAGTATAAACAATGATGTAGCTGATGTTTCTCTCCTAACACTGTAACATCCACATACAAGATCTGTCATTACTGTGCTCATGTTGCATTACTGTAAGCACAAATAATGCATCATCACTGGACAATAATTTCGCCAGATCAAGGCTGCAGCTTTGCCCTCTGAGGGTTGTCTGTAAGCAGATAATACTGTTGAGCTAGACAGAAGGATTTACAATGAACCTCTTTAATTATCATGCATAACTCTAGGGAGCTTTTCAAAATGGCCCCTCTTTGAGTAATTTTAATGTTTCTAAAATATTTAAAGTGATATAGGTCCAGAGGCTTAATAATATGTATTGCTATTTTAAAATGCTAGAGTAAAAGCCCAGCTGCACAGCTTTGTCTGTATTCATATTGTATTGATGAGCACATTTTAATGTCCTCACTTTTCTCTCTCATTCTCTTCCTCTAAGGCCCTGCTCAGCTGCTTCTCAGAGACCATTTTAATATTAATTCTAATGATTTTAGGCACTTTTAATATGACTATCATCACAAGACTGCTCTCTCAGTGAACTAAGTCGTTAACTGGCAGCAGTATTATTTGGGGAACTCGTCTTATTGTTTTCTCCAAGCTGACGAGAGTCAGGCCAAATCCTAGGTCTAATCCTGTTTACTTATTTACAATTCAAATGAATTTAAATGAATATGCCAAGGGATAATTGGCTCCTTTATAATATAATAGCAAAATAAAGAGTGTCTAAACTCCATCCATCTCTTTTTCACAGAGGGAGAGGTCTAAGATTATTGGGTCCTTCCAGCAACAAACCCTGTGACCATGCTCATTCCCTGCAGACAGAAAAACCCTGCAACCACAACAAATTTCCTTTAGCCTGTTGGGCATTTGGAAAAAATTACTCTGGTCTGATTGGTGGTCAGTTTCAACTAACAGTTTCAGATATTCCATTAAGCCTGAAAGAGTTCTTGGCAGACCACTGATTTTAAGTGGATTTTAAGGTTTATTCAGGTCAAATGCTGTCTGGATGACAGCCTTTAGTGCCTTTCAGCACACTAGTTAACAAGAATCTGGTTAGAATTTGTGCACTCAACTAGTTCAAAAAGTCTGATTTTACTGACAGCCAGAAAAAAAAGAAGCTATTATGCTTGAAATGTTTCTGCATACTTTCTTTCTTTTCTTTCATTTTGCAGTTGTTCTTGTGGATCACTATGTACCTTTCAAGAAACAGTAACTTCAGCTTTGGCAATTTGTCTAAGATCAGTGCCTTGTAACAAAATTCCCTCAGTGGGCTTCTTTGCAGAAAGTCTTACTTGTCCTCCCTCCTAAAAACACAGAGACAGTGTCTGCATCTCATTTTCCCAGCATCTCTGGTTCTTTCATGGTGCTTCTCCACCATCACACTGACAAAGTCTGATTCAGTAGGGGGTTCAGATTGGACTGTTTTCTGTGGAATTCTGAAAAAGAGAATGTTCAAGATTAGTTATGAGAATACCAGAGTATAGAATCACAGAATCATAGAACCATAGAACGGTTTGGGTCGGAAGGGACCTTAAAGTTCAGCTATTTCCAAGCCCTCTTGTCACCTCCCACTAGACTAGACAAGATCCCAACCTGGCCTTGAACACCTTAGGGAGAGGGCATCCTCAGCTTCCCTAGGCAATCTGTTCCAGTGTCTCAAAACTCTCATTGTGAAGAATTTTTTCCTAACGTCTACTCTAAATCTTCTCCTTTCCAGCTCAAAGCCGTTCCCACTCATCCTATCATTACTTGTCCTTGTAAAAAGTCCCTCCCCAGCTTTCTTGTAGCCTTCTCTTCTCCATGCTGAAGAAGTATGTTCATTATGTTAAATCTCTACCAATTTCTCTTAAAAGCTTAGTTTACGAGGTGGGGGAAATGCATATCTTCTTAGGGTTTCAACCTTGGTCCTCCCTGACGACCAGTACTGATAAATGGTAATAATAAGGGATATATTATCTCTGATATGTGTGATGAGAACAAAAACTTCACACATAAGAGATAACTGTTACTACAGATCACATCATTTCCCCTGTAATACCTATTACTACACCATAATATATTTATGCATAACATAACATACTTGTTATTACACCATAACATAATTGTCTTGCAAGACAACTTCATGGAAGATGAAAGTACATTTTTTTAACAAACTGCAGGGGAAAATAAATGCAATCCTGTAGCAATAATCAGTTTTATATTGCACTTCCCATCTTGTGAGCAAAATTTACTTTGAAAATAAATTGTATATACCTTCCTATTTTATCCCAGTGGAAACTAAGCACCTAAGCATGAGGGATCATTTAAATGATATATTTTGTTCTACTGGTTTGTTTGTAGGTACTCTTAAAAGTGTCAGTCAGCAAAAAACTTAGGAACACAGTTAACTTAAAATCCAGTACTCTTGGTGTATAATGTTGAGCAGATGTATAAATACTTGAAGGATCAGGATCTTAGGTTAGCAGCTTCTTTGGGGCACATCATACTTCTCTTTCTATTAATATAAAATATAATGTAAACATACGACAAAATAAGCATGTTCAGTACATATGCACAATATCCCAATGAATTTGCATAATGGTTTTGTACCTAACAATAATAGGCATAATTAAAACAATCAATCTAAAACCTAATCTATCTAGTTGGATATTTTGAAAGACTGAAGATAACAGATCCTGGGTTCTTCCTGTTCTTCCAGAACAATCAAGTTTTTGTAAGTGCTGATGATATTGTACATAAAGTAAGAAGTATCTTCAGTATCCTCTGAACAGCATCTCAGATATCCAAGTCTTAGACATCTGGGACAAATACCTTTATGTTATATTTAGTTGTTGCTGGATTACTTTTTCTTTTAAATCTCTTCTTCTTCTGTTTAAGGAACATAATAAATCCATCAAAGTTTCTTATTTTCTGCCCAGACAACCTGCAGACTGCTTCTGGGATAGTGCTAGTTGCTTCTTATATGTCCCATCATAAACAATGATTCTTTATGCAAAATTTTTCCATCCAGCTATTAAAAATTACAGCAAAAATTATGTAATAGAGGATTTGTTTGGAAAACCTAATTTGCAGTCTGTACATACACTCAATGAGACAAGCCCATTTCTTAAATAAAACTGTATTTTAAGAGAAATCTGTGATACATCTACACCGAGAATAATACCTTGATGAGCTGAAGCTATAAAGTGTCCTGTCTTCCTATGCTCTAGCACAAAAAAAGTATCCACAGTTTTGTGACGATAAGCATTATATGAAGCTATACCTACAGTGCTCTTGTAGGCTGCCAGGTACAAACATTTTGGGCATCTATAATACTGTGGTTTATTCATTTTGTTTATGGATAATTTGTGGTGCCACACTATTCATTAATCTTATTAGTGATTAATACATTCCCATTTTGAAAGTATATTATTCAGAGGTAATAAGCTATGGAGATGTGATTCTATACTGGTATGATACCTGTACTTGTCTTTTCAGTCTTGTTCCACCAGTCTCAGTGTGTTTTCTTTCATTCCTTTCCATGAATCTCTAGGTAAGAGGTTAAAAATAAATTTTCACTAGTTACCTTAGACCACATAGAGGAACGGTTGATTTATGTCTATCCAATAATGGCGTTCCTGATGGAGCCACTTGCCGATTGCAGGCACACCACAGTGCCTTTGTGAATGCTTTGCCTGATAGGCACTAAGTAACTGAGTTGTCATGCAGGGATGCTGAGCACCCTCATCTGTCAAGAACATGAAATATCTCATAGCTTACAGCTTGAGGTCTTTGGAAACCTGCTGTGAACAGGGTTTCTCCATGACCAAACTGTCTGGCTGACCTGCAGTCCTGTCCTATCAATGTAGGCAGGGAGGGACTATGGATGGTGGGAACTGTTGAGGCCAGGCCTCTACTGCTAAGGGCAGGTACTCTGTGAAGTTCCTCCCACACACGCAAGGCTAAGACCTGCAAGCAAATGGCAATATTTAGTGTTGGCATCTTTTAATTTTGACAGGAGTTGCTTTAGGTTTGAATTCTTCATGGGTTTGTTTCTCCCAAGATCATTTGGTACTTGTGACTAATGCTACAACCACCTGCATTCCTGGGAGCCCTGGAAAAGTATGGGCCATTATTATGTTATGTACAAGCCATACATTTCCTCACAATGTAAGGCAAAGAAGATCACCAGATTGTCTAGTCTGATGTGTTGTGTATCAGTGGCTACTAAATGTTGAACATGTACCTCAGGGTTGAGACAATTCCTTTCATAAACCCACAGGATTTTAGTCCTTGAGAAACTAAGCAGTTATGTGTTTAAAACAGTACCTGAGATCCCTGCAGTACTTGAGAACTGATTTGGCATGACATGCCCAGACAATAACGGAAACAAATCCCCGCAAAAAATCTACCATCCTTGCCCATCTGAGCAAGAAAAATCTCTACTGTTCCTAGACTTGGCTTAATTCAGACCGAAGCATCAGATGTCTAAGATAATTTTCTGCATTGGTTTACTCTCTTCCTGGCTACAGCAAAATAAATAATCCATGCTTCAAGGGAAGGCAAAAACTTCTACTGCAGAATACATGAGGCCAAATATCCTCTGGGAGAAGTGGAGAAGGGGTTCTTCTTCACCGCTGTAGGCAGCCAACTGGAGCTCTCAAGTGTTGGATTTGATTATACTCATTACCTTAATGCCAACCTGCAAACATCTGAGTGGGCAGGATGTAATTCAAGCCATCTTCTTTCAGCCATAATGGAAGAAGTTGCACAGATGCATCATTCTAATGGATATAGGGCTAGAGAGATCACCAGGGGATCTAGCCTGGCATGACCCTCCTCTCCCTGTTTGAGGCTGCTCTGTCCATTAGAAGTTCTCCCAGAAGTTGAAGTAAAACCCATATTTAAGAAATACAACAAGTTTTTAGAACAAGATCAAGCAATGGTGAGTGCACCTCCCTTTGTAATTTCTTATAGAGTTTAATTACCTTTACTGCTAGGAAATTGCATCTGATTTCAAGGTTGATTACATCTAACCTTAAACTTCCAGTCACTGGATTTAGTTGTGCTTTTGTCAGCAAGAGTGAAAAAGCTCACCACGGTCTGTTATCTTCTCCCTGTAACCTCTCAACCTTTTCTTGAGTAAGTGGAATATGTCCAGGCATCCTATGTCAAGAGTTGTGCTTGACTGACAAAAGATTTGGATTTTCTCCAATATTTTCTCATCTTTTTTGAAGTGCAAGCACCAGATCTATGCTTGGTATTTTGGAAACATGCGTTGCATCCTTTCCACAGCACTGCACTCAGAGCTTATGTTAGGGCTGATTATCTAGGGTAACTGCTTTTTATCATTCCCTGAGACTCTGTGCTCGGAGACAGTGTCCATTCCTACAAGCTTTTGATTCCCAGAGGCATTAATTTGCATTTGTCTGTAGTAAAATGAATTCTATGTGCTGCTTGTTGGACAGTGATCATTTAGCCAAATCAAATCACTGCAGAAGTAATATATCTTCTTTATTTACTGTGCTAAAATATATTGTGTATATGTAAGCCTTTAAAGCAAAGATTTTATCTCATAGCCTGGACTGCTGAAAACAATATAAAATAGTATCAGATGAAGATTGCTTCTGAATCTGCTGGGAAAGCTCCCCATATTGAATGAAACCTCCCTGTTGAAAGACTACATTTTGAAATTTGTCAGTGAGACACTTCTTAATCCTTGTAATGGGTGACCTGTTAATTCCACGTAATGCAAGACTCAAAATCAAAATGTCATGTGCTATTAAGTCAACTGCCTTGGAGAAATCCAATTATGTCCTATCAACTCAGCTGCTTTTCTTATACAGAACCTGTGATCTTTTATAGAACTCTTCTAAACAATGAAAAATTCCACAAGTGTGTCTGACAAGACTTAACTTCCACTAACCTCTTTTCACTAGCATTAAATATATTTATTCTTCTGTTCTTTTTCTAATATTTAAGTATTCTAGAAATGTATATGATTTTGTAAGCCTGCCAAAACACCAGTTTAAAGTAATGGATGGCACATAGCAGAAAAATATACTTCCCTACTTATATTTTTCTCAAAATCAGAGCTAGGTGGAGTACGTGCTGAACTACTTGAGCTTATTTATATCTGCTGTTCCTCTTTCAGGGCTAATGAATTATTGACAGTCCAAGGATTTTCTGTTACTTAAAACAGAAACTCTCTTCTATCATACAGTGTGACTCTTTCCTATGTAGAAAATGGACTATGTGCAAAACTAATGAGATCTTTCAAAATGACAGAACCTGCCAAATACAGGAAAACAGAAGCTACTGGTACTTCTTGAAGAGAGTGCTTAAGGCCCAGTTCTCAAACCCTTGTGAGAGTAGCAGTGCTTTGAAATTGAGATGGTCTCCATACTGCCAGCAAGACTAAGAGACACAAAGAATTTGCCCTGGCTTTCTGCAAAGATAGCTCTTCTCCATTATTAATCTTCTTGAGGCAAAACCACATCACCTACGCATGCAGTGGCAGTACCTGTGGACTAAGAGAAGCATGAAGACTGTTGGCACCATCAAGCCTAGAGACAGCAGAAGCAAATATTCAGCCTAGGGATATGGCTATAATGTGAACACTGTAGTTTGTGTTGCTCTTAATATTTCCAGGACGCAAAATTTCATGGGTCTTGCTGCCCTTGTGGCCCTGTGCATGCCTTCTATTTGCACATGGAGCAATCCCAAGAAGAACATGCTGTTGACATGTCTTTGCACTGTTGTCTACAAAAAAATCACACTCTGGCCTATGAACAGAAAAAATATTCCCTCTAGACTCCTAAACATATGCTGTTAGAGGTAAAACCATTCTTTAATTTACCTACATCTAGAATATGAATTTCATGCTTTTGTTTGCTATGAAAAGAACTGTTTTTCTAGTAAATGGAATATTGGTTAATGCAAAAGGAGAAAGTCACTCAATTTATCTCAGCACTGGAAGAACTGGTATTCTTTGCTGATTTTTGTACTGTTATTAATACCTGGGAAGCCTAACGGAATAGATGGTACCAGATGAATTATATAGGATTTTGCTTTAGAAAAACTAATTTATGTGAAGGTTGGTAGTACTGGGTCCTTAAATGGGTGCTTAAATATTTATAAACACTTCTCAAAATTATTTTATGAGGTAAACTTAAGAACCATCTAGTATCACCTATTATTTCATGCTTCCTAATTTTCATAACTGCGTGTAGAAGTCAGCAAGTATTAAACAGTTCCTTTCTTATCTAGGGGCAGCCAAATGACCTTCTCCTTATCCTTTAAACTTATACTCCTTCCTAACAGAAGAATAATCCTTTCATTTCTACTTATCATGTAAAATGGACATGCAATGCCAATAAGCTAATGAGCAAATCTGCTAGTGGGTTTGTTCATGGAGCTAAGAAGTTTCTTTCACTTATAATAATAATATATTCTTTCTACTACACACACAGCCAACTGAGGGAGGGCATGACACCTGCTGTACTTCGGTCCTTAAAAATCTATTACATTTTTAACAGCAAGTAGCTGTGCATCCCTTCACAGTAATTTTCCCCAGGAAAAAAAATATACTTTCTTTTCCTGTTCAAAGATATACCAAACATCCATTAATTTCGACTGAAGTTACAGATACGGAGCTGCTCTCAGGAGTGAGTCTTTGAATACAAACCTGCAAACAAGCTACTCGTGCAGCTGGTCAAAAAACTTTTTATAAGCTTCAATTTTAACAACAAAAGAGAGGTTCTTTTTTCCTTAACACAAGCAATCACATTTAAATCCATAGGATGAGTAACATCATGGCTAATGTGGTACGGTATGCAAGCTAAAATCAGTGTTCCCTTACACTGTTATGATATTTAACTATGGAAATGGTTCATTCCACAAAGCACAACTAGAGGTTCAGTATTAAAGGGAAATTATCGCATGGAAGACATCCATTTTTATGTAATCATACACACTTTTTTTTTTTTTTTACTGGTGAGCCAAATGAAAAGCAGATCTGCTAATCTTCTTTTTCATTAAAAAAAATATTTAACAGCAAGTCACTCCAAGGAAATTTGGATGCTTGTCACATGAATATTAGTACAAGCAATGAATGTTAGTATTGTGGGTACGAGCAACAAAGCACATCCATCCTGGGTGCTATACTGAACAGTGAAAATATAAACACAAGCTGGATTTGAAGAAATGGATCCTGCACACTAGATTTTGAGTTCTCAGCAATGATTAATATTTTTCTATTGTCTGAAAATGAATCTGAGTTGGTTTCAGTTAAACGAATAAAGCTCATGAAGCCTGAAAATAATTTTGCATTGCAAATAATACAGGGCTGGCAGTCCTGTCATGGCTTCTTCTGGTCACTGATTTTGTGACATGATCCAACACATTGTAAACAGGAACTCACGCTCAGGTACTAAGTTTTTATTTTTTAAATGATTCAAAGCTGGGTTATGTCAGTCAGTGTGAAAAAAGCATAAGGAACTGACAAAAGTGATTTTTATCAAGTTTCTTCATATTCACTATTTTTTATATACTACTAATAATGTAAAATGACAGGCATACATGAAAGTTCATGAGCCGATTCGCAAATATTCTTAGGAGGAAAAGAGCAGGTTTCGATATAACACAAAGGCCTGGTTCTACATTATCTTACTAATATGATTCAGACAGATTACTGAGGGAGATAATTATTTTCTTGGTTAGAGACTACCGGAACTGCTTAATGATGGAGAATAGCATTTAGCAGTGTATTAATTGCATGTTTTTCTTTCCTTACTTTTGAGCACCTTTCTGTGGCCATAGCAGTGGTCCTTCTGACCCAGTAGTTTCTTTATAACAACGGCCTATATGGAGATAACACAGTTCTGTATAGCTACAAGAGAAAAAAAAACCCAAGGAAATTGCTAAGCAAATTCATTTTCTGTTCCATGCAGCATCTCAGGTAGCTTTCACCTTACAGCAAACCAGCTACCAAGTGAAGATGAATCTTCCTAAAATCCTGCTACTGAGGTCCTCTCAACTAGATAGAGGCAACAGAATCCTTTTCTGCATGAGATAAATAGAAAGTTTACTTTGCAGAGCCAGAATAGAAATGTGCACAACAGAGAAGGCATATTCAAGCGAGACAGGCAACCAACTGGTGATGTTCCCTCCAGCCTGTATTTTGACAGTCCATGCAATTGCTGCAACATAACACATTTCACAGAAGCACCTCTCAGAGATGGAGAACACCACTACCCTGGAAAAACATGATCTGAATAACAGGTCTGAATAATACGCAACACCAGTTAGGTCGATTGCAGAGTAAATTCACGTATTTTAGCAAAAACTGTGCAGTTACAATTCTGCCAAATCAAGTATTATCCACTGGCAAAATAGGTTTTCATTCAGACTTGCAAAACAACAAACCTTATTCCGGTATAACTGTGGAACATCTATCACAGAATCATAGAACTTCTTGGTTGGAAAAGACCTCTGAGATCATCGAGTCCAAGTGTACCTGTCCACTACTAAACCATCTCCCTGCGCACTTCATTTACCTGTCCTTTAAACACCTCCAGGGATGGTGACTCAACCACCCCCCTGGGCAGCTGCGCCAGTGCCTGACAACCTCTGGGTGAAGAAATTTTTCCTGATGTCTAATCTTCTCAGGTGCAACTCGAGGCCAATTCCTCTCGTCCTATCATCTGTCACTGGGGAAAACACCCACCTTGCTACAACCTCCTTTCAGGCAGTTGTAGAGTGATAAGGTCTTCCCTCAGCCTCCTGTACTCCAGGTTAAACAACCCCGGTTCCCTCAGCTGCTTCTCAGTTCCATGATGGAACTGTGGAGAGCGGCAGAGCCGTGCCCACACCCCATCTGACCTTGCTCCTGGCGGTACCTGGGGGGCCTGCAAGAAAGCTGGGGAGGGACTTTTTACAAGGGCAAGAGTGATAAGATGAGGAGAAATGGCTTTAAATTGGAAGGGGGAAGATTTAGGTTAGACATTAGGAAGAAACTCTTCATGATGAGGGCGGTGAGACCTGGCACAGGCTGCCCAGGGAACTTGTGGATGACCTCTTTGTGGGAGCATTCAAAGCCAGACTGGATGGACTCGAGTGAATGGCATAGGACGCAAGGGAATGGCAGGAAGATGTACCAGGGGAGGTTTACGTTGGATAGTAGGAAAACGTTCTTTACTCAGAGGGTGATGGAGCCCTGGAACAGCTCCCTAGGGAAGCAGTCACAGCACCAAACTTGACAATATTCAAGAAGCATTTGAACAACACCCTCGGACACACAGTGTGAATGTTGGGGTTGGCCTGTACAGGAACAAGAGTTGGACTCGATAATCCTTGTGGGTCCCTTCCAACTGAGGTCATTGTATGATTCTGTGGATGGAGCCTTGAGCAGCCAAGTCTAGTGGGAGCTGGCAGGGCGTTGGCACTGGATGGTCTTTAAGGTCCCTTCCAAACCGTTCTATGATTCCATGACTGATTCCGCGATTCTATGATTCTATGAGCACCACCCCTCCCGGCAGGGCAGCTCCCCACCGTGCGGTGGGAGCGAGAGGGGAGTGTCCTCCTTTCTCCCCCCGCCCCGCTCTCTCCTTCCTCTCTCCCTGACCGCAGCTGCAGCGCCGGGCAGGAGGCAGCAGCGGCGCGGCAGGCAGAGCCGCCCGGCCCGCGCCCGGCGGAGGCAGCAGGGCGGGCGGCGGCTGCGCCCAAGACGCGCCGCCCCGGCAGAGGCTCCGCCCGCCGGTCCCCATGGCGCGGCGGTTCCGCGCCAGGTGAGGCTGCGCTGCCTGTTGCGCCGTTGGGGCGCGGGCCCGAGCCGAGCCGAGCCGAGCCGCGCCGCTCCGAGCTGAGCTGAGCTGAGCGTGAAAAGCCGAGCGGAGCCGCCGCGAAGTTTTTTTTTGCGGGAAGGCGCCCGCTCCGCGATGTGAGTTGCGGCGCTGTGATGGGAGGAAACTCGACGGGGAGGGAAGGAAGGAGGGAGGGAGGCGAGCAGCGCTGCTGCTGCCGCCGAGGGGCTGCTGCCCTGCTGTGACACCTCTCCCAGCATGGATCGGCAGGGATACCTCCTCCCCAGCCCCCCGTGAGTGCTGGGGGTGGCCACGGGTTTGAGGAGGGAATCGAGGGGCGGAGGCTGCGGGGAGGGGGCTGCCACCCCCCGGCTTGGGAGCAAGCGAGGGATTTGAGACCCTCCGATCCAGTAGCATCAGGGAAGACAGAGGGCAAGATGCCGCCCTCCGTATGTCTGTGTTTCCGAGGCGCCTGCACAGGGCGGGCTGCCGGAGGTCGCGCTGATCGGGATGCGGGAGCGGAGCGGGAGGCGCGGGACTGGCGGAGAAGGGGGAGGCGGGGAGCGGTGGGAAGAGGCGCCGTGTTGTGTTGCCGTGGGATTTTTCCACTTTGAGAGCTACAGTTGCTACGGAGCGGGCGGCGGTGCCTGTGATGGGGAGGAGAAGGGGCAGCTCCCACGGAACGCGAGCAACAAATGGCAGCGGGGCGGCAGCCGGGCTGTAAGGGGCAGCGGCGGTGCGGGCTGAGCCCAGGTGAGCTACACCGCCCCAGTGAGGAGCGGGAGAGACCGTAGCGGGGGCTCCCAGGCGGCAGGTGCCGCCCCCCGACCGGGCGGGGGTGACAGCGGTGGCCCTGCGCCCCGAGGAAGGTACGGCTGCGACCTTAGAGCCCCCACAGAATTGTCGTGGTCGCTTGCGATGAGAGGGTACCGAACACTCCGGGGATGCGTGCGGTACCCCGGAGCGCTGGAAACTGCAGGATCTACACGTCCGGAATTTCCTCTCTCCAGAAATTTGGAAAATGTCTTGGATGATGTGCCAGCGGGAATTTTTCTTCCCTTCTTGGCTTCTGCATTCAGAAATTAGAAGATTTTTAGAGTATCTGTTAGAAAATCGCAGAGCGATCCAGGCTGTTGCTTGTCGCCCAGCCTTTCTGAATGTCCCTAGACAGCAGAAATGATGTGATTACAGGATGAAAACGTACTTGAAAGGCTTGAATAAACTAACTGCTTAGAGTCAGAATGAAAGCCAGGCAAACAAATTGTCGTGCGCCTTTCAAAGACGTGACCCCAGAGGTTTTTACGTATATATAAAAATGACAAACTAAGCTAATGCTTTTGAGATGATTATAATTATTTAAAAAAATAGCAAGGAGGAAATGTTACAGACTTGACACAGAAAGGAAAATCAGTACTTTTAGAGCTGAGAACTCTGACTACGATAGCCTTTCTGAATGCTGAAAAATAACTGGCAACAATTTCTTGTGGTGATCTATGCAATACTTTGTACATTTAAATTGCAAGGTGTACATCGTGCCCTACTGAAAACGGTAGCTTGAAGGCTTTGATATCGAGCACCATAGTGTTCATATGGCTTACACGTTGATATTATTCTTACTAATTTAATTAAGAAGGATAAGCACACAATGGGCTTCTAGTTTGATTTAGAGGGAAAGAAAGTATTTAATCTGTAGAATGAATTATTTTTCAAAACCTTTGCTATGTTCAGAGTCTAATTTTCTTAGTTTAGTTTCTCAATAATAAAACTGCTTGGAATTAATTATAACTGTGGTTGCTTGGCTGATTCTGCAGCTCTTACTTGTGCAAGTTGCTATGGGTTTCTATGAGATTACTCCTACAGGTGATATTCTGGTGACTCAAGGTAGCAGGATTGGGCCCGTTGTTGGATGGTTCCAGCATATGGCACTATGTGAGAAGGCACCTGTTGGCACTAATGAGAGGTCTTTGACTTTGGTAGCAGAAGAACTTGGGTTAAGTCCAGATCTCTTATTTTTTCAGCTCTTGCTGGTTGGCTCACTGAGTCATGAACTTGCTTTCCCTGAGGTCTGCTGTAGCAAGTTCAGTCCAACTAAGATGAGCTCCTGTGGGTGACTGTAGTTTTCCATTGCTTTAGAGTGAGTTGAAGCTGCCCAGCATCTTGGAGATCAGGCCTGAGCTAATGAGAAGGAGAGTTTTATCTGCAACTATCAAGAATCAAATGAGAGATTAATCAAAAAAGAAGTTTAATTTAATAGGCATATAAGTTCGTGCTCTGAATCCAGTCCTATGCTAGTGAAGTCCATGAGAGCTTTGCCACAGATAAGCAGAATATCAAGACTTTAAATTAAGGATACATTTGTGATTCGTCTCTTCTATGTGCTTCACGGGGCCTGTATTTCAAGTCTTTTGGCAGATAGGAAGCTCGTCCTGCTTACACTGAAGCTCTGTTAGAGTAACTTCAGAGCAAATGCATATGTCAGCTCAAGAAATAACCTCCAGGCAGTAGAAATGAAAGTTTTAAAGTTCAGCCTTACTCAGAAGTGCTAACTTAAGTGTCTAAACTCAGAGAAAATGTATCGCTTTACTATAAAATCACCTTTAGATGTTCAGTGAACTAATAAGGCACTTCTGAATCTTGCTTTTATGGGTGTTTCCCATCCCCTTCACTAGGAATATTTATATGAGTGACACAAGGGATACATGGCTAACTTGCAGGAAGATTTTTAACTTTTGAATGAAATAAATAATATAAGCAAGCAGGAATATGTGTAGAAATATTTGTTGTTACCAATTCAGTTAACCAAAATACAGGCTAAGGAAGGTACGTTTTCTCAAGAATAGAATATTGCATTTGCAATGTCTTACAGGATTTATATTAAGTACTGTACCTGTTGTCATCTGCATGCATAGTCTTTGGATCAACTCTCACCTGACAATGCAGGTTAAATTAGTGTTCTGTGGCTAGCAAAATAGTCTTTGTAATTTTGCTTCATCCAGTAAAATTTGTTAGTAAATGTAGAGAAAACTCCTATATAGCTATGAAAATTAGAAACTTGTAGTAATGTTGAACAGAAATTTATTTTACAATTATGCTATTTTGAGCCAAGAATAAATTAAATTTGAGTTCACAGAATGTGTAGCATTTACTTGGGCTTGTTTGGCCATGCCTTTTAAAATATTATTTTATTTACTAAACGTACTCTTCAGAAAGTGCAGTTGTGGTAGAGCACGTCAGTCCTGGTATGAATCAAATGTCAATATGCCTACAAAAATCTACAAGCAATAAAGATATAGGAATTTATCAGAACATTCAATAAGTATTTTTAAATGAATTATAGTCTGTAAATACAGGCATGAACAAGGTGTACCTTCTACTCAATCCAATGTGCTATCAAATTCAGACTTGTTCTCTTCTAGTGGATTTAAATCGTTGCTTCTAGTTTTAATCCAAATTGTGTCATACAGTAGTTTCTGTGCTTCTGTCATTCTGGTGCAGTTTATTAGTCTGGATGTACAGCGGACATGTGGGTGCATCCCAGAGAAAAAGCAGTACGATGTTGTGTCAGTTTTACTCACTGCTTCATCTGAGCTCATGGTTTAGATAAACAATTGCCAAACCCGGTGTGCAGGAGGATGTCATTATTTCACAGCGGCTGAAGATGTATTCTCCTGTTTCGTGAAGATTTCTGTGCGTGATGGGTGTCTGTGTCCGTGCTTACCCCTATAGACTAAATAGCCTTTGTAGCCGGTGCTGATTTGTTTTGCATGGAGACTTAGTTTGAACTTTGCATAATAAACATAATGTTTACTGCTACTGAACAAGAAACTTTTATTCCTCTGCCTCTGGATATTTAAATGGCCTATTGAGTACCTTCAGCAAGCAGATTTTAAAAAAAGAATTAGCATCTTTCTGCACTGACTTCAACACTGGACATGAGAAAAGCCTTTTACTGTAGGGACTGGTACAGCTACTGAGTTTTGCTTTCCATCAACAAGGGAAAAGGAACAGTAGCTGAATTAAAAGAGGGTCTCTCTCTCTCTGGAAGCTAGGAGCTTTTCTAGGGACGAGAAAGAGAGAGAGGGAGAAATAGGAAGAGACGAAGAGGGTCAGATGCCCTTGATATAGGGGAAGAGTAAAAAGCAAAGAGAGAGGTGGTGGCTGAACTGGGTAGTTCAACTTTCTGAAGGATGAAGGAGTCGATGGGATTGCACCATAACCCTCCGGCTTGGCTCTCTTCTGTGCCACAGTTTTGCCATGGGAAGAGATATTTTAGTTGATTTCAGTAGGACTAGAAGCCTTGCTGGCTTTTTTTGGTCTGAACTCCACAGATAGAAAGGAGATAAAAATGCCTCTTGAGTAAACGAGGCTGCTAAAAGGCCTTTTCAGGGATACATTGAACTAGATAATTAGAGTTTTTACTTAAACAGAGGTGAAAATTAGCACCACAGATCTTGACATATTTGATTAAGGTTTACCTCCACTTTTCAGGGTCAGTTCAATGAGCTAGTCTGTGTTTTAAATTAATTTGTCCTACATTAATAGCAGTTTCACCAAGCTGTTAACTTATTCTTTGAGAAGAAGAAAAAGGTTGATCTCTGCCTGCCAAATAGTACTATAAAGATATGATAACAAGAGAAAGTGGAAGGTGATAGAAGTGAGTGATAGCACATAAATGGGATGCTAGTCTGGCAGGAGAGCAAATGGAAGCTATTTAATTATTTAAGGAACAATAAATGAGAAATCTGGTTATAAAGTAAGAGTAAAAGGAGAGATAAACAGAATAGAAAGAAAGTTGGGAAAGAGAAACAATGCATTAAGAAAGTGTAATAGAAGATGGTCAGGAAGGGATCAAAGAGACAGGGTGTGGATTTGAAATTTCCATGGCATTTTCAATTGGAAAATGTTATCTGTATAAATCCTTATATTGCAGTGCTTACATAACAGTCTGAATTTTTCTCAAACTGGAAGGTCTGACACAGAGTGTTCTCTTGGGAGGTGTACTTCATGTTCCTGCTCCATCCTTTGGATGCAGAACCTCAGTTAATAGGGCATGAGTTTTTAAGGGTGGCAAGCCTTAGTGACAGGCGGTCTTAAGGGGTATGCTTTGTGGATGATGTTAGCTTTAATGGCATTATCTTTTATTCTTCTGTCAAAGTTCCAGTGAAAATTAACTCTTCCTCCAACAAATAGTAGGATCGATTTTAAAGAGAGTATTTTTTTGCAGTTTACCAAAACTGAGTTATGTACTTTTGCAACTGTATTAACTGAACATATTTTGTATGTAAAGATTGTGGGTATTCAGTGTTTCATTACAGTGCTTCAAAGACTAAGTATTAAATATTTTGGAACTGGGAGCCAGTGGGACACATGAAGCACATGTGAGGGTTGTTTCTTTCATCTAGAGTACAAATGTGTATTGCTTTGGCAGAATATTCTTAATGCAAAATTTTTTTGTAATATTTACAAAGTACAATTTTTATGTGCATGGGAATAATTTGCAGCAAAAGGGTGAAGCCTTTGAACATTCAAATGAATCTATGCTGTTTTCTATTGTAAAGGCGTTATAATTAAAAACAAACAAAATCACTAGGTGTACAGTGTTCAGTTCATGCAAGTACTCTTTCTTCTTTAAGAACAGAGGCAAGTACTTCTTCCTCTTAGAAGAGGAGCTACATCAAAAATTTTATATGAACTTGCTTCCTATCTCATATGTGGTTAAGCAAGCAATGACAGCTACATGTCTTATTAATGAAATTTCAGCTTGTGAATATTAAAACCAAAATAAGTTTAAGCTACCAGTGTTTTAATACGTGACTTTTTTACACATTTTTATTTTGTCTTGGGTAATGAAAATTGGCACAATCTATTTAGACTTCTATTTATTTTTTTTTAGTTTTCATTCTTCAGGTAGCAGTATTTGTGTATCGTTTTCAACACACTCCTACCTTAAAAAAAACATCAAAAAAACTTATTATACACTTGTAAAACCAGATTCTGTAATGCTTTATTTTAATCTGAAGTTTTATTTTGGGATGGTGACGTTCTGTTACACTTTCCTCCATCTAGGCAAAATTGGTATTTGCCAAGGACAAAAATCTTGAATCAATATGTGCACTGTTGGAGTTCCAGAAGAGGGAAAATACTCAAAAGCAGGAGACTGTTGACAGGACTGGGAATCAGTAAATCCAAGGGTCAGTCTTTATAGCAAGTCTGGGTAGGATTTGGATTTTTTCTTTTCCTAGATGTACTGAAAATGGCCTTTAAAATTTACCTTGATTCCTCTGTATAATTAAACATAATTTAGTGTTATTAGTGTCAAAAGAGAGAATGACCCGTAGTTCTTTTTGGCTGAAATGAAGTTAGCAGAGTACAATTGCCACTGCAACCTTCAAATAGTCTGGTGGTGTTTTGAAATGTCCTTTTTGCCCTTGTTTTCAGCTTTATTGGCACTGAGTCATTGAGGTGAGAATTGGTGACTTTTGAACAGTCTGTTTTTAAAAAAGTTTGTAATAGAGTATCACTGTTCATGAATACATGTTGGTCTCAATCCGCACAAGCACTAAAAGGAAAGTTATCTGTCACAGGAGAACTACTTTCAAGAACTCATTTTCAGGTTTTGTTGTTCTCTGGGTGTGCCTGGTCCTGTTCTGTAGATAAGGGTATTGATCTTCACTCTGCTGCTGCAAGGATATCTTCTCTTTTTTAAAGCTGAGAGATTCTGAACCATTTTAAAGAAAATGGTCTACATCAATTTATAAAATGGGACACGACTGGGAAATTTTTTTTTTTCTAGAATCTTCAAGCCTACAGTGAAACAACTCCCAAACATCAGATCACAGTAGTTCTCAGACCTTCAGTTGTTGCTTCTCACACACTGCAAACACCTGAAGCACACCAATTCAAATAGAGTAAGAGCGTCTCGGCTTCGACTTAAAAACAGCACATGGATGACAGCATGGAGTAAATGGGAAATTCTTTCCTTATAAGCACGTATTGAGGCTGCAGAGCTGAGATGTCATGTCCCTGCAGACCAGATTTATGACTCCATTCTTGGTTTTAAGCAGACTGTTGTTATGGAAGGGTTAATAATTTCTGTTAAGAAAAGTATTGGTCCTTCCCTGTTTCCAGAATCTTTCGCAGTTTTTGCCCTTTAACAGAAAACATTGTATATGTATTCTGCTCATCGTTTTCATCAATTACATGGTAAGCTTATTGGCAGCTCTCATGCATAAATTCTTGTTTTGGTAGAGTAGAAGATGACAGGATTTAGACATGTAAGAAACCTAAGTGTTTGACTCAGAAAAAAATCTTGATGGATATAAATGGTATTTCAATAACTTTTGATCCAAAAACTTTTCTTGCAAAGTGACATGGCTGTTCTTCTTGCCAGTCACGGCAGGTGCTCCATCTGTACAAATACTGCCTAATTTGAACCAGTCATGCTTAATGGTTTTTTTCCCACTATCTGCCACATTTTCAACAAATTTTCTCAGTTCTTTAAACAAGTGTGAGGCAGCAGTGTGGAACAAAATGGACAGAGGCCAAGCAATTCCTTAATTATAGCAGATTTTTTTTAACACATTGAACAACAACAGTCAACTGTGCAGTGTCAGTAGCATTGCAATTTCCCTTGGTCGTGAGCAAAAAAAAAAAGCCACTTGCATGAATCTGTTAAAAATTGAATGCATGCTATTGTATTGTCTAATATCATCTCAGCCCTTCTCATTGTCATGCTGCATGAACAACTAGGAGCATATCAGCTGTGTGCTGTTCTTTTGATCTGGTTTGTGCAGCAATAATTGATGTACCCCTCGCATTCAGTCTTTGTTGTCTGAGAATGGTTCTTTCTCACAAGCTTGCCATAGGGATGTTTGCTATTACACCTTTGCCATTGATTTTGGCTCACAAATGTGTATTTATTTTTTACATACAAAATCTGTTATTCTGGGGATCTTTCTTAGTATGAAATGAAGACTGTTGGTCAGATCCAATAAAATATATTTTGTATTAATTTCAGGATTAGTTTCTATAAAACTGCTATTCTAATTTGGACTTTCTGGGTAGATATATCACCACACCACAAACATACTTCTACTAATTTTGTCCCTTGTCCAATGAAGAAGAACCTAGCCTGTCCCGAGAGAAACTCTCTCCATGCAGTGTCAACTCTTAGCACTGTCTCTTAGTATTTTTTTCACTGTGGCATGCATGACTTGGCAAGCAATGCTTTGATGATAAGTGAATTGCTTTAAAAAGTTTATGGATGTTTGAGTTTGCTGAGAAATCATTAGCAAAACATGAGGTGAATGAGGACACTGCAGTTTCACAGGTCCTTTATTTTCCCCTTGCTGTGGAGTTGCAGAGCAGGTAAGCTCTGGCCTTCTGTGGGCCTCCCAAAAGGAGTTGACTGGAGTTACTGTGTCTTGGTGGTTGTTTTAGTGAAACAATTTTAATCATGTGGTCTAAATCTGCTAGTGTTAAATTATGATTCTAGAAGCTGTGGACTGCAGCTTTGAATCCCAAGTAATTACTCTGGGCTTCTGCAAAGGGAGACTAAAACATTATACTGTCAGGCTTGCTGAATAGTGCTTCATTACTGCAAAGCAGTGGGGAGCTAGGTATTGGTTCTGTGACCATGTGTGTTCTTTCATTCACTTGGCTATTCCCAAGTAGCCTTCTCAATTTCCTATGCACCAATAGTTTCCTCAGTTTAGTTTTTTTTAAGAGTATTATTACCTTTCTTCTAAAAATATGCAAGGCAAGTGGTTAATCAGTCTGTTGATTTTAATAAATGCCTGTATTTTAGCAGAAATTACATTTTTAAGATTGTAGATGTGATGTGTGTATGCAGGAGCTAATGGAGCCCTGCAGTCTCAGCTTTTCTGTCTCCGTTATAGTTTCTTCATTTTGGAGCAGTGAGTTGCAGGTAAAGGGCACTGACAAGGTAACTTTTTAGTAACTTAAATACCACAGCTGACAGAGAAAGATTTAATTTCTAAGGATGAGCTATCAGGGAAGTGCACTTCACTACCGCCATCTAGAAAAATACATGTTTGTTTTTAATTACAGATACTTAGCATGTTGTGGTCAGTTGATATAAGTAGAGCTGAAAAGTTTGTGATGCTGAAAACTGGAGGTTGATGAGAGATGGACTTCTTATTAGCATTGATTTTACTCGGGTGCACTGTTTTCACCCTTATACCTACCTGACCATTCTTGGAATTACATAGTAGTACCTTGGACAGAAGGGCTGCTCCTGCAAACAGGTTCCTTTTGTTCTGAGATACTAGCTATAAACTTTGTTCCTTCTCCAGTATAACTTAGACTAGATGATTTTATTTGACAGCTTAATAATTGTACCCAAGCTGCCTCTGAAAATATTTTGCACTTGGATTTTATTAGTCTTGAATATATGACTTCAAAAGAATGTTTATAGTTCTTACTAAATAAAGAATGAACCTGGAAAAAGGAAATTAAAAGTGAGTGCTCTGTGTCTTCGCTTACAAAGCAAATTCAATATATGTATTAAAAAAAATGTGTAATGATATCCTTTTCATCATTTTCACACCAGAATAGGTGGAAGTAGGAGAGGGAGAAAGCACGTCTGTGTAAACCCTTTGAATGTTGCTTCCTGTGCCATAGCCTGTACTTTTCAGATTAGAGGGGAACACTGTATTCCTCAGATGTGATAAGGAGAATATTACTATACAATGACTGATAACAAGCAAAGAAAACATGGGGCTGCAAGTCAGGTGCCCTGTACTTCTGGTAAAAGAAAAAACATCCCGCTAATGCTAAAGCTTATCTTTGCTAGGCCTACAGTTACTTTCTTGGTGACCCTGATGGAGGTGTTTTCCTGGGCCCAAAGAAAATGGGAACTTTGAGTGTGCGCAGGACGTGGGGGATTTGTCAGGGCTGAGACACAGACGCTGGTACAAAGGGCAAGTCATGGAGCTCCTAATCCATTCAGGGAAGCATCTTGGACAGGAGCTCTGTCTTTGGGTGTCTGCGTGAAGGGCTCACAGCTACCAACAAGATTGGGCTTCTCTCAGGAGTCATTGCTAAAGCCTGTTCAACAGCTGGGCTTTTCCGCGAAAGAGGAATTTTTTATAGGATGGCTGGCTGGTCCAGGGTGTAAGAGGAATGATGACAAGTTTTGAGTACCTGCTGCTGCCAAACTTAGTTATGTTTATTGGCTTACTGTGCTCTGAAATACTGCCATTTTTTTTTTAACATTAATATTGTCATTGTGAGTCAAAGATGTTTTTAATTGCCGTGGTTTGCATAAGGCCTTCATGGTTGTGATTCAGAACTTACGGAGAAAAAGTGCTCAATTCTTTTTCTGTTAGGGAGTGCCATGGTTTATGGGAGGGTGGGTAGGTGAGATTTCAATGTTCTCAACTATGGAGGAGTCCCATGTGGCATTTAGCAATGTTAAGTTTAAAATCTCTAACTTCCCAGCCATTTCCTTTTTTATTTCCTTCCCCAGAACTTTTAAAACCTCCTTCTAATTTTTCTCTGAACCAGAGTGATGTTTGAAGGACAAAGTCCATTAGAGATGTTGGCACAACAGAGAGTTTTAGAAATTTGTGAGTCAGCTTAGGAGGTCTGAAATGGCAGGCGGGACAGGTCTTTCCTTTCTCAGGGGAAAATGGTCATTCTGAATGAGAAGGCAAGGTGTTCTCAAGTGATAGATTAGAAAAGTCTTAAAAAGGCTTAAACAAGTACAGCACCTCTGCTTTTTCCAGTTAAGACTGGAGAAGTGTTTTATTATAGCATAGCAGTGTGGCAAAATAGTAAAAAGTAAACTTTATGTAATTTTCCTTGCAAATATTTCGATACTAATGGGAATGTTTACAGTCCCTAGACTTTTTACTATTTTCTTCTTATCTTACTGTCTGTCTTTTCATGGCTGTTGCTTTTTCCTTTAGAGGTATCAGTTACAGAAAACTCTTCCCATGCACCAACTGAATGCCTTGTGTGGGCTAAGGGTAACATGGAGCAGTGCAGCAGGAGACTTTCAGTGCGGGTGCCTGGAACTGGTTGGTGCCTGGAGCTGGTCCTCCTGTAGCCCTGCCGGAGCTGACAGATGGGTCTACTGGGGACAGAGCCGGAATCTGACCAGAAGAAGGAGCCATGGGAATGTGTAGTTTCAGGCCTCAGACCAGGGTTGTGCAGAGGTGTTCCTGTTAGTAATTAGGTTGCTATTTGGTTTGGAAATATCAGTATTGTGAGTTTGGGTTTTTTTTTGGCTTGAGAATTGCTCACATTTAAGGATGAGGTAAATGTGCATAAATCTGAGCTCACTGAAGTTGCTTTGGTTAAGGTGGGTGTAAGCTATAGTAGACTTATATCCATAATGTGCATGCTGTCTCTGGTTGTGATAGACTTGAAAAATCATAATGAAAACACCTTAAGAATGGATGTTATTCATACTGATTTGAACACAGCATATGTCCAAATGAGAAGTGAGGTATTGTTCCTAACTTGTGATATAAAAATACCTGAAATAACACTTCAGTCCCAGAAATAGTTATCTATTGAATTCATATCTACCCTTACCACCTGACAGGCTACTAAAACAAGATTCTTCTCAAAATGATAGAAGTGACAGTTGTACAATGTATTTCATTCCTGCTGAGCCCTGTTTATGTAGTTAGTTCGGGGAGATTGGGATCTTGCTTCAGCTGTTCAAGGACAATCCTTTGGAAAGGATTTGCAGAATTTGTAATTGTGCCCATAAATACCCCACTCCCCTCTGCAAGTATGGTAAAATTACTATTGCAACTCTACTGTTCTTTGTTAGGGAAATAGTGTTTCTGTCTTATTTTTTGCTTGTTTCCTGGTGTTCAAACCCCAGTGGCTGTGTTGTGCTCGTGGTGAATTCTCTCTGTCACTGCCACAGACCATGCTTTCCTTCCTCTGCAACACTGTTAGGTAGAATTGCTTCTGTACTCTGTCTGAGTTTGACCCTTTGCAGCTGGCAGCGATTAGAAGAAATCATATATACAGACACCCAAACTCTGCCCTTAGCTATGCTTGTGGCGTTATACAATTGGCTTGGAAAGACTTAAAAAATCCCATGAGATCCACTCCACTGAAAGGCGCTCTGTAAATGTTAGACAGGGTTGTTGATTTTGCACTAGAACATTTTATTTTAAAGCCGTACCTGAACTGCAGTCAATGGTACTGTTTCATAACGTTGAAAACGAGGACAGATTTGGAGTATGAGATGTGCTGTGCTGTCAGTGGAGTTTCCTACTAAAACTGTCTTAGTTAGGCACTGTAGCAGTGTCTGCGCTGTGAGATGGATGTTCTCTGTGGACTGCTGGTTCCTGGCAGTGTTCAAGCCATGGGTCATGATGCGACCATCCTCCTCCATGGCTTCATATCTTTTGGGAAGGAACCAGGCCCGTCTCCTGGCAGGGATGGTCAACAGAGGTATCCGAAGTCGTGGGCCCATGACTGGCTCTATGGCACAGCAAGTCCTAGGCAGCAGAGGATGTTGTCCTTCCTGGACCAAGAAAACTGGGCTTAGGACTCGCATATTCCTAGCACCATCCAGCATGGAGGAAGCATGGGGCTGACGAATGTAAGGGGAAAGTGCTTGTACCGCTTTAGCACTGGAGTGAAGCTTTGAGGTCTGGCCTGTGGTGGTACCTGCTGACTGCCCTACCGTTTACAACTGCAAAACGTAGTGTACCTGAAGATGTATGCTGCTTTGTGAAAAGGCCCAGGTGAACCTTTTTGTTTCATGTTTAATGCAGAGCTATAGGAAATAACGTTCAACCTATAGACAGATATTGTACTGACCACAGCATCTCTGACTCACACCGGTCTTTGCAAGTGTGAAGTATACTCATACAGCTGGTCCACAAATAACTGAAGAGCTTGAGTAGCTGTATACTACTTCTTCAAAGAAAGTGTTGCAATGGTAGACCTGAACGGATTGAATTTAACAGTCAAAAAGCCCTGCCCAGAGTCATTTACTTTTCTTCTTGGTATCTGTGCATTGTGATCCTACTGAGACAAGAGAGCCAGTTACAAGAAGTGAGGAAGTGAAGGAGAAGATATGAAGAGCTGTATTATACACATGTTCAGTACTATTGTTAGATAGTTTTACCTACTTATGTTTCTTGGAAAACTTTCAAAAGGAGGAGGTTTTTGTGGGTTTTTTTCAGACTGAATGGAATTTTTTCCGTTGCTTAATGTAGAAAGGGAGTTGGAGAAATTACATGTGAATTATTTATGTGTCCAATTTGCTGTTGTGAATTGAAGAGCAAGGATCTTAAAAGCTGTTAATTACTATGAATTTTACTGTACTGACTATGGTTCTAGCTGCAGGCCACATAGGCTCCTGAGCATAAGCTCAGTATAAGACTGTGCAGTTTAAGGGCACTTCTGGGAAGAAGAGATGTGTCAAAACATTCGCTGATGAGCAGTGAGGTTACATCTAGATATTTTGTCATTTTACAGGAGAGAAGTGTTCTTCCTTCAAGGCCTGAAGATTAACATCTTCTGGTATGTCCAAAAGAGGAAAAAAAGAATAGGACAAAAGTTATGATGCTGTAGTACAGCGTGTTCACATTTTTTATTCTGTGCTTCCTGTATTCAAGGGATTTCCTAGCAAGAATAGAAACATTTGCAATAACAACTCCTATTTATGTTAATCTTTTGCAATCAGCATGCAGTCTGAAATAATTACAATGAATACACCTTCTGCTCCAAGCACTCAAAACTTGCATTTATTTCAGGCTTCTTTGCCTCAGAAGTCTGAGAGCATAATCCCTCATTCTGCTCTACTTCATGAATTTGCATGAATTTCAGGTGTTTAAGGGGAGATTGGATGTGACACTGAGTGCCATGGTTTAGATGATGGTTGGTGTTAGTGTTGGGTTATAGGTTGGACTTGAAGATCTCAGAGGTCCTTTCCAACCTTGTCATACTGTGATACTGTGTGATACTGTGATATGAATTTATCCAACAGTATTTTTTGTGAGCTTCATTAACAATGGTCATACCATAATAAATTACATATATTGAGAAGTTTTTGATTAAATAAGTTAATAAAATTTATTATGTTTTGATATATTTTTGTTAGGTAATGTTTTCCTGTAATAAGTTTGTATGTGAGGTGTGTAATGAAGAAGGTCCAGGTGAAATATATAATCTGAAGTTTTTTAGGCTTCATAGCTTTACTAATCTAATCTGCAAAAATATTTTTCTTTCTTTTTCAAAATATATTTTTCAAAAAAATCATTTGTGAAACATACCTTATTGTGCAAAGGATTATGCAAATTTAGCAGAAAAACAGTAGTGACTGACAGAGACATGGCTAAGGGTCTGTTCGACCTTGTGAGGACACATCTTCCAGACTTTTCTCCTGTTTCTTTTAGAGCTGCTCACCTGAGTCAGAGCCATTTTCTCCAACTTGGCAGAAGCCCTTCAGCTCCATTCATTTGTTTGACACTGGGCAGAATTGAGGTGTGTTTTTGGTCAAATTGGCCAACATATACGGTATAAAGAGCACATCAGAGCCAAGTCTCCGTGCCAGTGCTGTGTATGTTTAACTGGGCTGCTTGCCCAGGCATGTGGGAAGGAGAAGTAACATCAGCCTTGGCCTGTGTGTGTGGTGCCATAGAGCGACTTCTCAGGTGTCCTCTGTGGCTACCACCACCTGCCTTTGCTTTCTCTTTCCTGAACTTGGATCCAGAAATTGTAGCATTGCTATACCATCCTCTGCCTCCTGACCTCTTACACAGTTCAGCCAGGCTGCTTTCACTTGGTTGATGTTCTCATCTAAGGAATTTTGTCTAAAATGGGGACCTTTGGTTTTCCTTAACGTCCAAGGATATGCAGCTTCATGACAGTGAATGGTACTCAGATTTTCAATGATGAGACCATGAAGGAATTGAGCAAAAAACAATGGGAGAGAATACGGAAAGGGAATCTTTAAAATTATAAATATTGGGTTTTTGTTTTTCCCAGATATCTCTGCACAGAGCAGTACAAAGGGAGTATGTTAATACAGTGCATGCACTGTTTTGCTTTGGTGATGCATAGAGTCAGAGTAACGTTTTGTAATTGTCTTTCACAAATGTAAATGGCTATGTATTGAAGGCTATGAAAAATAATTACCAGTATTTATTATCTCTGTGAAGCAGCCTTTCCTTTTGATATTTTAATTTAGAGGCAAGATTGATGTCAGCACCATCAGTTTATGGTTTGGGGTGGCTTTCTAGTTTTTGGGGTGAGCTCCGATTATTCTATGTACTATCAAACTCTGAAACCAGTGAATAAGACTTTTGGATATTCTATGAAAAAATAATGCATCAGGTTGTTCAATTTGTGTGTGTGTACAATTGGATTTGAATTTTTGATAATAAAACTCCACATAAAACCCCATCCCTTTTATTTCTGTAAGGTGAAGTTACACTGGTGAGAAAAAGATGTGTAATGAGGGAAATAAGGCAAAGATAGAGATGCTGGATCCCCCATCCCTAGAGGGTCCAGAGCCAGGTTGGATGAGGCTTTGATCAGCCTGGTCTAGTGGGAGGTGTCCCCGCCCGTGGCAGGGTGGTTAGAACTCAGTGATCTTTAAGGCCCCTTCCAACCCAAACCTTTCTATGATTCTATGGTCAGATGGTGGCAATACTGGCTGTGTTGGCATTGACAGTGCTGTGTCTCCATCCTTCCTAGTCAGCTGTCCCCTCATCTTGGGTCACTGCAGGGGTAGGTCTGTATTATAGGAAGCAGAAGAAAGGGGTCTGCTGCATTTTAATACTGGTTCTGCAAACAATTCTCCTTTCTGCAAGACATATGTAATATTTAACTAGGTAAGGTCTGGGGTGAAGATGAGATGGCAACTTACCCAAGATGGTGTATAACTCGTAAAATTCACTAGAAAGGTCACAACTGTGTTAGCAGATGGAGCTCTTACAGTTCTCTGACTCACAGACTGTGGTTAGATATTTTAAAGCGTCTCAGTGTATCCAGATATTGTATCTCTCTCTGTCCCTGCCTTTTTACATTGAAAGAGAGGAGTGTAACTCTGTGGAAGGAAGGAGGGTATAAAGTTTATATAACAGAAGCACATCTGTTTAACAGAAAATGCTCCACTTAAGTTTTAGGGTTCTGCCTGAACAATTGCCAGACAGCACTCCTAGAGTTGTAGAACATTGCACAGAAATCATTTCTGTAGTCCTGTGCAAAGTTTGATATAACTTGTACCGTGCATAGTAGTCTGGTGGTAAAGAGTAAGAGGGGGGCATGGGTCTGGAGAGCGAAACCGAGATGAAAGGGAAGAGTTATGGGAGCACAAAAGTAGGGGAAAAAACTAATGCACAGAAAAAGAGGAGAGAGATTAGTCAAGAAAAGATAGGAATTAAAATACAAAGTATTGGCTGAGAAAAGCAGCTCACTAGTAGTCACTTGCTCAAATGAGAATGCAATACATTCAATAAGAGTCTCGAATGGACCTTCCCCTGGAGGTCTGTGAATCTCATATGTGAAGTACCTGGATGTGAGGGGGAAGAAACTCTCCCTCTTAAAATGATACAAATTAGATGACTGAGGCAGAGAAATGTTGCAAATATATCTGGAAAAGAAGATACTAGAAATTAAAGTCTTGATTATAGGAGTGTGTCAAAATAATGCATCATGTATTTTTGGAATTATAGAATGTGTCATAAGCCAGTTTCTTTTGAGGGGAAATGTGACATCTTCCTCCTGAGTGAAGTTTCCAAAGGGCTGAAAAGCAAGGAAAACGTAAAGCAAAAAGAGGAGTCAAGTGGAGAAGAAAGGCATCGACTGTGCTATTTGTGTATAAATCAGTGGAGTTGTATCCTGCCTCTCGCTTCCTTCTGATAGCTCAGTGTAGGCTGCTAGATCTGTTTTCCATTTTCGGTCTGTTGCAGGGCAATAGATTTTACCTGAACCTGTAAAGCCAGTCATATCCTTTTACATAGCAGTGACTTCCCAGAGAGCAGAAACATAAATCTGTCCTGTTGCCATGAAGTACACGCTGTGTCTCACAGCGGATCTAGTTTTTAACTCACAAGAACGTGTGCAAGAGGATTTTTCTGGGCTGCTGAAAACATTTGAGCTGCAGTTTTACATACCGAATTCTTGTTTCTTCTGCTTCCAGAATCGGAATAGTTTAGAATGGAAATGTAGAGTTAACATCTGCAATCTAGAATGGTTTTCGTTTTCACAAAAATATTGTTCTGAGCATTCCTGTTGGGGAAGAGGAGCTCTCTTTTTCAAGACATTTGGTATAGGTATTCAAATTTTTGAAGAGCTGACAATAATACTTATTATTCACTGCCGCTGCCTTGCATCTAGTACAGCAAACATATTTTTGCAGTGGAATTAAATCCAAGTCTCTCCAGGGGCTATTGGTATTTTGCTAATGCTAAATTAAAGCGTGCCATGTGCTGTGCACTAGGGGTGGTCAGTAGTGGCTTGACAGAATTTAATTGTGTGTGTGGCAGGGGTGCTCTGGGTCACTGTGTGGTAAGTGTGATACAGCTTCAGTCTGGTGAGCCCCTTTTGTTTTCAAGAACAAGAAAGAGACATCCCCAAGCTGCTTTCCATCCTGCCTGCAGGTGAGTTGGTACAGCTCCTGGAGTGGGTATCCTGCGCAGCCAGGTTTTTTCCTTCTGCTTATCACTGTCACTTTGCTTTTTCTAGTCCCAAGCTGTATATATTTAAAATAAGAAATAAGTTAATTAGAAGCCATGAAACAGAGATGGGAGCTGAGCTACCTTAAAAAAATCAGTAAGTGAAGAAGCAGGTCCAAATTGGAGAAGAAGGGAAATAGTCTTCATAGCCTTCAAAATTGTCTTCCTGTTAAGCTGTTGAAGCATCGGTTTGGAGGTATCAATACAAAAATTTAGTATTACACCCTCTTTGTGAAATGCTGTATATGGTGGAAGTCCTTAAATGGCATATTTTCCTGTACTGCCCCATTTTGAGTGCTCATCCTCTTAATATATCATTGGTATTTTTCTTAACGAGATCCTCACCTTTCTCAGCCTTATGCTTTGAAAATGTTCACCCTGCCCAGACTGATGCAGCCAGTGCACAGTATGTTGCAGTATGTCTGGGTTAAAATAAACTGTTAGCAGGAAGAGAACCACGGAAATGAAACCTGCGGATCTTGCACCTGAACCAGCAGAGTCACTGCGTGGGAAAGTTTCCTTCAGAGCCAAGCTGAAAGCCCTATTTCCCAGGCCCTCCTTCTTTCTGCTGAGGGCTAAGCTAGCTCAGACAACTGTGCACTGGCTGTGGATAGGGTTCCCTGGAGAGTAGTGACCATGATCTCTGTAGCATTCAATAGCTAAAGGGTTAATTCATGGGGTGAAACTTTCAGTGAGGTATAGGTGCAGTTGAAGGTTTGAGGGGAAAGTACTCTTGCTATGTTCTGCACCCATCGCAAGCCTCAGTGAAGGGTGTGCTGCCTTGTGGCAGGGAAGGAGCAGGAGCTGTGGTTGAGATTGGTGCTGTGGCAGAGGGTTCAGGAGGAGAGTGAAACAGCTGAAAGTCCATTGGGCTAGCAAGGTGTTTGGGAGTTACCATGTGGAATGGTGGCATTTTGTTTATTTAGTAATTTGTGATGGCAGTAGCTGAATATTGAACAGCTTAATTCTAAGCAACTGACATTTCATGCCTTGGTGAAGAGAGAGTGGGTGAGTGAAATAGCAGGGGTAAATTGTGAATAGGAGTGAAACCAATATGTGCAGCTTTCTCTGAACCTGCCCACCTCTTTCTTTGTGTAATACTGAGCAGCTGGGGCTGTGCTATCTCATCATTACTAATCAAGCTTTAGATCCCTGGGGACATGTTTTGCTTTCAGTTACTTTAGTAGAAAACTAAACTTACTACCTAGATTATTTGCATTTAGACCAGCAAAACTGCAAACAGAATTTGAGCCTTTTTTGCCAGTGTGGTTGGTGGGAAGTACTCTCATTTTATGAGAGACTGCTGTCTTTGTTTAATCGAAGAAGAAACTACTTGAATACAAAATGAGAGAGCATTTGCAATATTTTCTTTTATTTTTGCTTGTGAGGAAAATTGTACTAATCTCAGTAGAAGTAAAACTAATAGAGTTCACTGTAAATTAATTAAAATTACTTAGTTTATTTTAAAATGACATTTTCCTAATCCATAATACTTATGCCAACCTGTAAGAACATAAGACACAAGACTTGATCAAGTTAGTTACAGAGGTCTGTGTTGCTGTAATTGAATTCCTTCAGCTGTTTCAAACATTTTTCAGGGAGATTTTCCCTCTTTGGATTCCATGGAGTTTTTCTCTAAATGACATATAGGGTTTCCTATATGCTTTTCACTGCTAGGCTGGTTAGGTATGTTTATGAGTTGCCATCCTAGACTGCCTTCTCCAGAGGTGTAATTTAGAAACTGGTGTTTCATTCATTACTGTGCTTACTTTGGTCTGAATCTATGATTCTGTCTGTTGTTCAGTTGCAGACTGATGACTCATTCCTTTGCTTCACTGGATAGCTGCACATGATCTTATCCCTTTCTTGGATGAGCTTTGGGAGTGAGTTGACAAGAAACGTTTACAGCATTCAGGGTAAATCACAATTCCACAGAGAACTTTTTTAAAAGAAAATAAAAGAAAAAAAGAGAAAAAAGTTGCTGTAACAAAACCATTTTTTTTAATCATTTCTCTGTTTTATTATGCTTCTGCTGGGCCTCACAGTATATGCAGAGGATGAAAGAAGATGCTGTCTGCCTCTTTCTAGCATGCATGAGAAAAGTCAGGGTGTGCAGAAGCAGAGTGGTGCTTCCATTCAGGGTATAGCAAAAACACCGGAGACATCCATCTCACATCCTGTAGAAATCCATATGAAGAAAGAAAACCTAGTGGGATATCCACTGTATTTGCAGGAGTTTTCTGTAGAAGAGCAGCTTTCTGTATGCCCTGTCCTCACATGACTTAGCAGCATCCTGTAGGTGTGAATGCCTGTCTTTGCAGAACAAGATATGCAGAAGATGAAAAGAAGGGTGGTGAAGGAAGGCATGGTGACTAACTGTTTATTCCTGGAAATGCACTCTCAGCATGGGGGACAGCATTAAGTATATCCCAGACAGGCTCCTCACACTGCATCATTACGAGGGATTAACATGGATCCTGTATTCGGCAGAAAGCTCTGTAGGAAGAGGTAGTATGCCTCCAGATTTAAACATATGCAGAAATCAGCACTCGCATAATAGCTTAATTCTTTATTACCTACCAGTTTCTCCTGTTCTTTGACACGGGGTCTCAGATACTGCAGATGTTGATTTTTTTCCTCGTGCCATGTGGTCCTAACACATGGTTAAGGAAGGACATTCAGATTTGAATTATTTCATCTCCCGGAATCTGTCAGTTTTCCGTTGTCACTTTTTTTCTCTTCCTGGTATCTCTCCTGGTATTTTAATTTTTTTTTTTTTTAAATAAGACATTGAGTTTAGATTGTGACCTTAAAACTGGTTGTTCCTGTTCAGTACTAAAAGATACATTTGTTAACTGCAGCTGAAAGAATTACCAGGATATAATTTTATCTTTTTTGCAGGGGTGGTAACTTTGCGTATTTTAATCTCTCTGCTTTGCTAGATCGGTGAAGACAACAAGGTTTATTTCTCTATGTAATTCTAATTTGTTAATTTTTTAAAATTTTTACTTGCTGGCTTTGAATGGTAAGGTGGAGTTTGCAGTTAAGACTTGTCATGGAGTTTGAAGTGTACGTTTATGTTCAGGGTAAATAAATAAACTCATTTGCAGTTAAAACTTGTCGTGGAGTTTGAAGTGTACGTTTATGTTCAGGGTAAATAAATAATCTCTTTCTTTATTTAGGTAAAGGTCTCAGCCAGTGTTCTTGCTGACAGTGTCCTTTGAACTAATCTGGATTATTGTATTGTGCAGAGGGCAACAACCAGGCAATATTTTTGTTATTATCTACTAATAAGTGATGCCCTTGTGATGGTTAAAGGCAGCATAAAGAGTTTACCCTGCACATGCTTAACCTGTCTTCCAAGTGCTGTGTTCATAACAGTTTCCTACTAGCCACCTGGGACCTGTCTTCACCTAGTAAATTCTTCTTGTGGCGTTTTGGAGGGTCTGCATGACCATAGTCCACAAAACCTTTCTTCAACCTGGCTACCAAGCAGTGTTTGTCCAAGTTAGAAGCTGGATGATGATGGTCAGAACTGGAGTTTCTGTAAGGTCAGTTTATTATGTTTCTTCAGAGCACAGGAAAAACAGCCTTTCATCCAACTGCATGGTTGTGTATCACTTACACACACTTCCTTTCTCTGTTTTATTTAATAGTCTGGCTGCTGTTGAGCTTTTGCAACTGTGAAGTCAGTTGGATTCCTGTGTACCAGATTCTGCGGCAAGTGGTGACTGATACGAAAGAGGAGCATGGACTAATTCTGTTTAACAGCTTGTGCAAAATATATGTAGGAGTGTAAGGAGGAAACTGTCACTACTGAATCTCAGAAGAAGTAAATGTAAGAAAAATGGAATTTGGGGAGGAAGGAGAAAATGATGTGCATGGATTGAACATGAAACATCAAGCCCCAGATTAAAAAGGGAAGGTATCCAAATGCTGTTTGGATTGGGTCATTTTCAGAGAGCTTATTCTGTTGTATCTTGCTACTGGTTAACAAGTCTGTAAGTTTTTGGAGATTGTCATGGTTTTACCACATGCCATTACAGCTTGCTGACTAAGACTAGTGAAATTTATTTCTACTGAGGGTGAATATCCTGATGGGATGTGCACAAAGAGGTTGGCTAATTGTATTCTTCACCTTTTGAGAACGCTAAAATGTTCGTTATAAACAACTTGTAAACCAGCAAAGAGCATTTCATTGATTGTATTATGTAAACACAAACTTCTTGTATCATTTTATACAAAGCAGACCAAAAAAATGGTAGTTTACAAACAGTGAAAGCAAGCCTTGAAAAAAACATGGATTTGGCTTCTATCAATATAGCAAAATATTTACTTAAGAGAGTGTGACTTCCATTTGGTGTTATAAGGGAAAATATTTTTACACTTCATTTCTTCTCTTTACTGTGGAGTCTTACTATATGTAGTCATGCATAAATACACTGTATTAAGTAGTATTTGTATCCGTTATCTGGACATTTGAATTTCTTATGAATGGATCTATGAATTAAAGAATCCTAGTTGAAAAAAATGGCTCCAGATGAGATTAAAAGATGAAAGTAACTCATTATTAGCTCCTTTATATAGGTTATCTAATTTACATACATATATTCTCTCTGTTTTTGTAGCTTTCTGATGTTATTTCCTCTGGGGTTCTTTTCAGCATTACTTTTTGTGTATACCATTTTTCCATGTATATCTTTTATTTATATTTTCATGTATTTATTTTTCATGTGTATAGACATATAATTAAGTGAAATGAAGATACCACAAGTCAAATAAACAGTGAAATAAGTTAATGTGTAGAAACATAGAAAACTTTTCTAGGAAATAGCTTTTTATGTGGATTTAAACCAAATAGTCAAATTTATATGGCTTACCAGATAAGAATGGCCATTTCTGTGAAGCAAGATGGAAGACAATTAAGAGAAAGTTGTGAAACCCCAGGGGGGAAATAGGCTAACAGCAATTTTTAAAACAGTCTTCACTTACAACCAGAAAGAACTGAAAGAAAAAATTAAAGTAATTAATTGCTTCCTTGCCATCAGCCCTTTCCCACCATGGTAAGAACCGTAAGCAGCAGTGAGTAAGCAATGCTCGCTGGCACTCAGAGGTAGTCTCTGAGGGCAAGTATGTGATGGGTTGCCTTTTTTAGGCTTGGTGCCTGAAGGAGCTTCTCATCAGTGTAAAACAGAAGTAGAAATTAAACTTGTAGCCTTGAAATGTAAAACCAAATTGCTCAGGGTATTTAAAAATAATTTATCTGCTATTAGTCCTGTGCTTCCTTAGATTTTAAAGGTATTTTTGTTACTGTGAAGTTGAAAATTGCCATGGTGTTTGTTTTTACAAGGCATGAACTACGTGATCCTATGATGTAGCGCCTTTGCTTATGTGCAGTGGTTGTCTCCACGGTTGACTCCCTCCGTGGCTTTGGAAAAAAGGTGGTCAGCAGTAGTGCTCTGCATCTCCCCTCCAGATTATCTGGATTTGTCAGAGTATGGAGTAGAGATGGTATGCCTGGCTTCTCCAATGACTTGCAGTGTTTGAACTTTCCTTCAGAGTTTGGTCTCTTGGGAGCCCCTGGGATTGCTAGGTTAAGCAAATAATGTGATATTAAGTTTTACTGATAGGCAGACATGAAAACAGTTGTGCTGACTCTGCTGGAAGGTGGAAAAGAGAAAGCCACAGAGAATCCCTGAGTGATGACAGTCACAAGGCAGCAAGCAGACCTGTGGGCCCTCTGTTGGGCAAGCTGGGGACCAGCAGGATTAAATCTTTTTTTATTATTAAGGCTACAAAACCCAACAGGAGGCTTCAAGGAAAACCTTGGTGGCTTTTCCTGTCAAGTTCTTTTCCCTTGGCATACGTCACATCCCCGTAGAGGGATGCACATTGGTCTCAGATTTACAAAGACAGGATTATAAATGAAGGATGGAAAAATTTTATTTTCTGTAAAAATCCATTTGACTGACTTCTTAAAAATAAGCTTGTTCTATCACGGCTTAGTTCAGCTCCTTCTGGAATCATTGAACAGTTTACAAGATCCATTAGTATGGACAAAGTTCAGTGGGTTTTATTTTGTTTTGGTTTGTTTTTAAGCCTTCTAGCTGCACTTTCTGAGGTTTTATTCTGTAATTAGGGTGCAAGAAACAGCATGAAAATTTTCTTTTCTAGCTAGCTTGAGTGCCATTTTGGTGCCAAAAAGCATTTGAAAAAAGGGCATAAAACATTTTTTCCCCCCTCTTGTATAAGCGCAGAGTGAAAGCAGGTACCCAAATTAGTGTTTGGTACATTGAAATCGGTTAATCGCTTAATTGATTCATTCGGTACTTATGAATTTATTTACCAAAAGTTTGGCCATGTGTAACTTGCTGTCATTAGAAAATCTTCTCCTTTCAAGAGTTTCTGCATAAGATAATTACTGGGGATATTGTCATGCTGTCGGTTTAGTAATTCAGTTTGTTGACTGCAGTTCAGTGACATAAATGAATAAATATTTGCAGTTTTTGTCCTTTGCTTTTAAATGTTAGTGTGAGTTAAAAAGGAAGAGCACTATTTTGCTTTAGAGTGTAGTGTCACTGAGCAATAAAAAAATGTCTCTTCAATGTTTGTTTGCTAATACAGGAAGTACTGTTGTTGTGGAAACCAGCATAATTTTAATTAATGTTTTACACTATGTGTCTTACAATTAGTATTTTAAAAATAGAACATCTGTAATTGGACTTGTTTACACACCCTAGTCAGATGTTTCATGAACTGTACCTAAGAGAAAGCAAACATCTACAACCAAATTCTATTTTGGGTGTATGTATTTATAACTGTTATAAGTGGAGCACCCTATGAAGTCTCTTCTTTACAGACAACACAGTTTGTACAAGCATGTGTAACATAAACAGGAAATAAAAATATGCTTCAGTAGGACTTAAATGTTGTGCTGCAAGGCCTAGAATTATCTCTGCCTTAAGTTATTGAGTGTTTTTTCTTGAATTGTAGTTCTTGCAGATGTTTTGTTTAGCCTGCTTAAAAGTTTCTCAGCTTACAGAATGGCTGAGGCTGGAAGTCACATCTGGAGATTGCTTAGTAAAATGCTTCCACTAAAAGCAGGTTGCTCAGGGCTTTGTCCAGCAGGCTTATGAGTATCTTCAAGAACTGAGATGCCACAGCCTCTCTGGGCAACCTCTTCCAGGTCTGACCAACCTCACAGTAAAAAGAAAACAAGAAAGAAAGAAAATAAGAAAATTATTGTTTTCTTATATTCAGATGGAATTCCCTGTATTTCATTTTGTCCCTGTTACCTCTTACCCTTTTGCTGGGCACTGCTGAGAAGACCCTGGTTCTGTCATCGTTAGTTCTCCTGAACTTATTTAGTCTGTACTTCATCAGTCTGTCAATGAGGGTGTTATGGGAGACAGCATCAAAAGCTTTGCTAAAGTCAAGATAAGTAATGTTCACTTCACTCTCATGTCAGTGAGATGAACCAGAAGTCTCATTGCAGAAGGCAGTCAGGTTGTTCAGATGTGATTTCTACCTTCATAAATACATCTGACTACTCCCAATCACCTTCCTTTACTCCATATGTTAAGGAAATTGTTCCCGGATTTATTTACTCATCACCTCCCCTACTTTATGGGATCCTACTTCTTGAAAATAAGGCTTCTGTTTTTTTGCAGTCCTCAAGAATCTACTCTGATTCCCTTAATCTTTCAAAGATAGTTGAGAGTGGCCTTCTGTTAACATGAGCCAGCTCCCTCAACACCAGTGGATGCATCCCCTCAGGATCCATGGTTTTAGGTATGTCCAGTGTGTTTAAATGATGCTTAATTTGATCCTTCTCTGCTGAGGGCAAGTCTTTGTTGCTCAAGACATTCTCACTGGTTGTAGGGGTCTAGGATTTATGAAAACAGAATATTCAAAGAAGAAATAGCTTTTAAATTGACTGCCTTTTTTTCTGATAGTATGCTGTCCCTGTAGGTATCGCAGATACACTTAATGTTCTTTAAATGCAAACTACTTCTCTGCAGTGTGTGTATTAAATAGATTTAAGGTTTGTTGATAGACCTATATTTAATGCTAAACTATTAATATATTTCTATGTTTACACTGAAAAGGAAAAATTCTAGTGCACAAATGAGTATGAATCTACCAAAAATATGGATTTTTTCTCTTTGTGCTTCTCTTCCGTGTTGCCTTTGCTGAATGCTGTCTGCGCGGAGGTGTGTAACAGGAGCGACTACAGGCAGTGCAGGGACTTCAGAGATGGTTTTAATGTGTCAGAACAACAAGGTGGATTAGTCTGCAGTCACGTTCATGTTGCCATCGAGAGTTGTCGTCTGTGCCTGAGCACGGTTGTTCTAAGCTTGCATGGGTGTAACAGTCCCAATCGACAAGCATTTCTGTGCAGTTGTCAAATAGGGAAAAGGAGGGAAGAAAAAAAAGTGAACATGTTTCCAGCTCAGCAGGAACCTGACAGCTCCTGAGCAAAACAGGAGCAGGGTGCCAGGAGCTGCTGCCTCGCAGGGTACAGATGTGGCTGTTGGAGGGAGGTAGGTCTCTGGCTCCTGGCTTCTTTTGAGCTCCAAACACAGCAACAGCTTGGGAATCCCACTGCTTACAGGGGTGCAAAGTACAGATCATCTCTCTCCTGCTGAGTGTGTGCAGTCAGTGGGGAGCATAGGTTAGTCAGCCCTGTCCTCCAAAGAGAAATTGGACATCCCCACTGAGTGGTGTCAAAGCTGAGGAGCCACCCATCTTTGTCACTGTTAGTCTACTCTTCCAGCACAGCTCTGCCAGATTTAAGTAAATAATAACTTCTAAAAAGCCTTTTCAGTTTCTTAGTCTCTTAAACATCCAGTTGCTCTCAGCAGGTTGTGCAGCAGTGAGAACTCAGACTAGCATCATGGGAAGGTCTGCCAGGGTTGCTCCTCACCCCGCATCTAAGTGAGAATGGCTCTGGGTGGGAACCAAGGCATTGCCTCAAAACTAGTGGGAGGCTGAGGATGTTACAGCAATTATTCCCAAGAGTAGCTGTGCCATTTTTTAGGCTGCTTTCTGCTGGCATTGTTACACGAAAACTGTCATCTATTTTCTTCTGCACGTTTTCTGTTGTTGACGCATCTTGCTAAGTCAGGGTTGCGATGTTTATGTATTGTTCATGGTTGACCATTCATAATGTACCTTATATTAGGTGTCTCGTCTTACAAACACGTCATCTAATCTCACCACAACCATGTGAGCTTCTGCTTCAGATCATTACTAAGATCCTGAGTGCAAGCTCAGCCAAGCAGCATCCAATGGGGCTACTTTGTTCACCTGTTGTTAAGGAGCTGTAACCATTAATGCACTGAAGAAACACCTTCTCTTCATTTTGAGGAGAGCTGACTGAAGGCTCCAGTTGGAAGAAATGCTGAAGAAAAAAATAATATTTTTAGTAAGGTAGAAAAATGCCAGTTATTTAAATTTTGTATTTTTCATATTGTATAATGTTTTATACAAATCATTTTCTTTCTCATGGGTTTTAAAATGTTTTTTAAAAGTTTTTAAAATGTTTTTTTAAATTTTTTAAAATATTTTTTAAAAGTTTTTAAAAAGTTGTATTTTATAAAAGTGACTTTCATAAAATTCACTAATAAAACTTGTAGGTTCTAATAATATTAAAAATCCATTAGTGTCAATGACAGTTTTGATACAAGTGCTATGAAAAATGAAACAGAAGTAAGGAATGACTTAGCTGAAAGAATGCCACTGTAAAGGGAAATATGTGAAATGATTTTTTTATTCTCTTTTTCTCTTCGTCCACCATCAAGTTTTGAGCCATGTGCACATTTCAATGAGTAAAGATAAAAGGTAGAATTTTGCCTTCATAATATGAAGTGATGTTCTGGTGGGTTAATATGGTAGGTGAAGTTGGACACTTCCAGTCTGCTAGCACACACCCTTGTGCATCGTGTGTGGTGGCTGTGAAAGTCAGGAGACTATCTCTGTTTATCTCTTTGTACTCAGCACAGGCATGGGGCTGAAGTCTGTGGCAGCCCTGTTGATGAGGACGTGTACACAATGGTGACAACATGGGGGTACTGTCAGTGCCATGGCTCTGAGTGTCTCCCATCTGTGCTCTGAGGAAACACTTTTTGAGCACAGAGTACCGTGAGAGCACTGGTGGTGCAGTAACATGTGACTATTCCCTTGTGAACACTGCTTTCAAATTTAGCTCATCTATCATGGATCAGCTTGAAAATTGGTTGACAGCACTGTGTTGACTGAGGTTTAATAATGGGCTGTGCCTCAGGCTAGCAAAGGTTGCGATGTTTGAAATGCAGGTTTTCAAGGATGGGCTTCTCTTTGCAGCTGGAGATGGAAACATGGTATTTTTGAGAAGCATCCTTTTGAGATGCGGGCAAACTTCCCTGGACCAGAGCACAAGTGGCACTGAAAGTGTGTATGGCACCAGTGCGCTGTGACAGTTTAGTCTGTTTTATTTTGCTTGAGCTGGTCTGTTAACTTCACTGTCCAGAAAGGGAGGGCAAGGTGGAACTGGAGGGTACCTTTTGCTGACTGAAAGCAAGAATGAAAGGAGTCAGGATTGCAGGAAGTGTTCAGATGTGAACCAGCTCATTGAGATGCTGTTGCTGCAGCACTGTGGCTCTGCATCTATGGCAACTAAGGGAAGGAGAATGAGCAATGTAAAGTTTCCTGTGAAACAGAGATTTGAAAATGCTTCTCTCAAGTGCTATGGTTTGCTTTACTACATGTTTTGCCATTCTTCATAGTGTGTAGATGGGGAGTTGATAATGGTGTTGCATAGCCCATTTGGACTTTTTTGGGTGTTCTGGACTGTTGACTTGTATTCAGATGCGGGATTTGAATGCATAAAAGAGGTAAAGGTGCCTTCAAAATAAATTGACTCTTAAAAAAGAGGGAAAGGAGAGTGAGAATTAGTAGGATACCTTCCTTTATACTCTCTCTTAAGGAAAATGTGCAATAGATACGGGGTAAGTCTATACCACTGTTTACCATATCAGTGCATCTCTTTCTGCCATATTAGCCAGTGGGAATCTGATGCTGCTGGTGGTGGGCTGATTCATGGCCTGTTACGGAGCTCCCAGAACGACAGTATGATTTGTGAAACTTGCTAATGCTTGGCAATTTCATTGAGCTCCAGACTGTAAGGGCTTCACCCATTGGATCGTGAGCCAGTGTGGTCTCTCACATGAAACTTCCAAATCTGGCTTTCTCCTTTCACAGTAAGAGCACAGGCATGACAACAGTTTCTGGTTCTCCTTTTTTCGTCTTCTGACAGCCTTGAATGTTCTGTAGGTATCATCGCTCTTCTACCCTTTGTGTTTTTGCCCTTGAATTACTACTGCTGCTAGTGAGACAAAGGCTTTCTTTGTAGCTGGACCATTCCTATAAGGAGACTGTAAACCCTAATGTGTGTTTCTAACAGAGAAAAAAAGTGAATGGCTTTGAACTTACATGCTTCTGTTTTGGGGGGAAAAAAGAGAAAAAAATAAAAGGGTCAAACGAGTGGAAAAAAAAAGTAAGTTTTATTTTGAAAATAATTCCTATTGTGTATTTTCTCTGGCGTTATATTTAATTGCTTCTCCATTACTTTTTTTGGAAGGAATAGTATCAGGAGAAGAAATAGAAGTCTTCTTTTACCTACTACCACTCATACTGTTTTGGGGCAGTGTATGGACATAATTGACACATGCTCGCAGACAAAGCCACCGTCATAGTTATGCTCAACTCACCTCACTGAGAGTAGCTGCTGTTTCAGGAACTGGAGGAGAAGGAGGGCGTATTTGTATCATGGGCCAGGGATAGATTCCCTTTGTTCCCATGTGACTTTTTTGTACATCTTGTTAGAAATGAGTGGGTTAGTGACTGGGCAGGGATCACGGGTGACACAGTGGGGCTTGACATACCAAAGAAAACCTGAGGCAGCGTAGGCTCCAATACTGAATAAGAAAATTCAGCTTTATGATTCTTCTGGAATCAGACTGAAATGAGACTGGTAGTAAACAACTTCTGTGCTATTAGCAGGGTGCCTTAGCGTGCAGGTGGCTTGGAATAGAAGCAGATGCCTTTAAGCATTGTTTTATGGTGTTGTGCATTTCAGACTGAAAAACGGCCACGAGCTTTATTACTTTAATATTAACACTTCTTCATTACTCTTTCTCTCCCCCTGTAAAATGCTTTATTCATCCATTATGAACTGGCTCTTTCCTTTTTTCCCTTGCCGCGCAGCATGAGGAGGGAGAGGCAGGTGGGTGGCAAGAGGGACATCTGAGGACATAATGGCACTGCATTCATTGCCAAATGAAGCCAAAGCCCAGGCTGTTGCTGGATAACCTGTTGAGGTAACTCTCAAAGCTCTCAATGATGAAAGCATCCCTCCTGCCATGGCTGCCACTTTCTAGTCACCTGCGAGGAGACTGCACCTTTTATGGGGCATCTTCCACTAGGGTTTTCTGTCCTTCCTCCTTCTCCGTGATGGTGGGGGCTTTGCAGCACAGGTGGTGTTATCAATCCCTTCTCAGCAACTGTGATCAGGTGTTTCCACCATGTTTGCCACTGAGGAGTGTGTGCCAGGATGCTTTAAAATTGAGAAACAAAGAGTGATTTGCAGGATTCAATTAGCCCTGCTCCCCCTACAATTTGGAAAAATGGCATTTTTTTTTTTCCCAAATCCTATTCTCATATTCTCTTTCCTGTTCTAAATATGTCAAGTTAATCTCAGTGCCAGTAACAACTGTAACCATAGCTAAATTAGCCCTCCTGTTAGCTCTGCTTGGTTTTCACTTTTCAACAAGCCTTAGTAAGATAAATCATGTCCCACTTGTCTTTAAATTTCATTATCATGACCTAACTTAATTTGCTATAAATTATTTCTACCTCAGCTTCTTCGGCAGCCTCCAGTGTCTTGCTCATTGGATCATTGCCCAGCTAATCAAGATTTTATTTTTTTTCTTCAAACCTTCTGCTTTCTGTATCAGGTAGCTCCGCCAAAGTCAACTTGGCTTTATAACCTCTGTGGGGACGCACAAAAAAGCTGACGTATTCTTGTCTTTAAAGTAAGGGTTTTATTGAACTGAGTTTTGGTCTCTTCCTGCAGTACTTGAGCATGACTAATAAAGACCTCTTTTCCCTTAGAGTAAATGTGACCTCAGTAGTTTGTTCTCATCTTGGAGGCAACCATTGAAAAACTTTCTTTTGGCTCTTCTTTTCTTCTCTTCTTGGGAAGTGTAGCTGACTGACTGACTGACTGGAAAATCTCTGCTCACTCAGTATCGCGCAGCTGTGCCTTGTTTTTGTTTTTTAGCACAGCTAGATTTCATGTCTGATAAAGATTGTTTATTTCCACTGAGAAATGTCAATCCATTTTTTTCTTTAGAGCTGCTCCTGTTATTCAGCAATTGTTGATAAACAACTTTTATTTCAGCCCCCTGAACATTGAAGACTCGCCTGTCACCAAGCTGCTGAATTGCAACCAGGCTAAATATTTTTGCTGAGTAAGCGTTAGAGAATGCTTAAAGCATTTCAGCCTCCTACATCGAGTTGTAATAACAACTTTCTATGATCATATGTCCCCAGAAGAGAGACTTACACAGCCAGCTTTTTGTGATTTTGGAAAAAATGCTGCATGGTTTTAAACAAAATATAAAAGTATTTTACCTGACTTCCCGTGAAGCCTTGGGGATGCTCCAGAGCAGTAATTTCAAACTGAAAACATGCTGATTGTTGCTTAGGTGGAACACATGTAATTTGTGAAGTCTTTCAATGGTAGCTGAGGGCATGATGTAACTCACCAGCACATTAGAAAATAGTCAATTTTTCTAATTCATATTTGGAGACAAGTGGTAACATACAACTGTTTATGATCAGCATCTAACATTATCTTTCAATATTCCATTTCTTTTGAAAATAGAAGCTCTTGCTTGTTGTCTAGATCCTGGTGAAGCATCTGCTAGAGTAGTTTAGCTGTTACGGTGGTTGATGATGAAATTGAGTTTTCTGAGTGCATTCAGACTCCACCAAAGGCATCCTGTTACCTCCCAGTAGGTATGAAAGGTACTGCCTTGGGCTCACAGAAGTCTCCTCAGTTCTGACATGCTTCAGTCTGACCTAAATTATTGAGCTCAATATGAGGTTTACTGGTAAAATGACACGTCATGTGGTAGACAGGGGGTCAGATTAGATGATCTAATGGCTCCATCTGGCCTTAAACTCTTAATTAGGGGTATGCTGCCAGCACAAGATGGCATTGAATTTCTGCTGCTGCATTTCACTTGGTTGGGAGATCCTCAGCTGAAACAGCTGCAGAGGTTGTACTTGGGCTAGTCTTTTCCTCAGCCTCTAATGGCAGTAGCAGCCAGCAGAACTAAAAGCAAGTCGTGATGGGTACCTGCTGCTCTTGCTTTCATGGAAGTACAAAAGCCCTGTGTCTAACTATTCCAGACTGTCACACGTTCAGCTTTTAGAGCTGTAATGATATCCAAATATAGAAATAAAATCTATTATTAGTCCAGTCCAGCATTCGTTGAAAAAAAAAAGATAAGTTTCGCTGGCAAGCTGATTAAAAAGAAATTACAGTTATTTGAAGCAGCTCATGGATTAAAATATTAAAAGTGGGAATGTGGTTTTAGTAGTGGGTGTTTTGATATAGTGGAGGTTTATGATACTTTTGATACCTTTGGTGCAGAAATGGGAAGTATAAATGTGTGTTGCAGATGTGCTCTTTGCTCTCTCAGCTATGCGGGTGGCAGCATGCAGGTTTAATAACCATTGACACAGCAAAACCAGCATCACTGATCAACCAGTTTATTTGGCAAGCCTGAATGGCTTGTAGTTAACTCAGTGTGTCACTTGATTGTGGAAGGTCACTTCAATGTCTTCTTAAAGTTGCTTAATTGCTTATTGATCTTATAATTATTCCATGCTTGCTATCTCTTCTGCTGTTTTCTGAAATGTGTTGATACATCACAATTTTATTTTTTTGATAGAAGATGATAGGTTTGTGGTGTTGAGCATCCCCTTTCAAGTTTAGAGCTTTTAATTGGGAATTTCAATCTTTGCTGGTTTCCTTTATATACAAATGTTACACATTTATTTTTCCTGCATTTTTCTAAATCAGGTAACTCTACCACTGCATGCCTCTTGAGGGTCCTGTTATTATACAACTAGCATATTTCGAAGCACAAGGAGCTGAATTGACCCTGGCTTCTTTCTTTGCATATCCCTTGTGCCTCAGGTTAGTGCTCCATGTGCAGTTGTTCATGGAGACAAAACAGGGCAGTTGTTCATGGAGAGAAACAGCCTTGATTTCCTGTGATTTAACGCAATAGAGTAATCTAGATCCCAATTAAAAGGAAGAGTATGTGAAACTGGATGCTAAACTGCCACCGCGGCACTGCTTCTGCTCACTTCTGTGTTTCATTTTGAGATGTCTAACCCAAGATGTGGTCTTATCTGCAGTGACCCATCGTAGTTCCTGGGAACCTGCTGTGTGGCAGAGGGTCAGCTGGAATAAGCAACTTTCAGTTAGCTCTGCTTCATTCTCTTCCTCCTTTCCCTGTCTTACTTTGGAGTCTGTAACACATCTTATTTCTCTGAGGACTCCCTAGTGCCCGGGTATCTGCTGCCAGCAGCTGTCTTGCTGGCGGCTTCAGGCAACTGCTGTCAACTTTACAAAACCGCTAGCACGTTCCTTGCTGAATGGTCCCTTCAGGTTTGCATGCTTATTTCTGCCTTGCTGACTTTATTATCAGCAGAACTTCCCCAGCCTAATTACAACTTCTCTCTTCCCACTACCTATTCCTGTGCAGGAACATTTGCATTAACCTCAAGTGAGCCTGAAGACAGCAGTATGCAGGACCCAATAAGCACCCTTAAAAGTGGAAGAAAGGGCTCTAAATGGTCTGAATCTTGCTTATCTTCGCAAAGCAGTACCTTAAAGGCCTATTAGTTTCTGATAGCATGGGTTTTGTTACTGGGGAAGGTTGGGGGAATGGGGTGGTTAGATTTACACTTTGCAAAATAAGAGTGAGATTTTCAGTTGGACAAGGACACCATCTGCAGTCACCAGATGCAGTTATCAAGATTAAATTGCAAGACTTATCACTGGTTATGCTGGTAATCATTGAGGTGATCAGTGTAATTATCTTGAGATCCAGAAGACATTTTCTCTGATATGATACTGCAGAATTAAGTTGAAGGAGCATCCAGCATCTACCTGGTAGAGTAAGGGTATGGCTCCAACCAAGCACTTGTATTTCACTTTTGTCACATTAACTTATAATATGAGACAAAAATAGTTCAGCAAATATTGTGAAATTGACCTATGTTGAAAACATTTTCCATCGTATTCCACCAGATTTATTGAAAACCTACTGCATTGAACAATCGTGAAAGGCTCCTAGGCATTCAGTTCATAACCAGACTTTAGAACAGACTTTTGTCTGGGTCTCTTTACCCAAGGAAGACAGAATATTTCCACTTCAGGTTATTTTAAGCTTTCAGAGTATATTTTTTTTTAGTATCGATCATATGGAGGTTTGACTCAGCTGCTGCTCAAAAAGGTTTTCTTACCAAACAGAATGGTTGCTGATGTTGTCTTAAAAATCTAACTGAGATTCAGTAGAATATAATCCAAAATTCTAAAAATGTTTTTTACTCTAGTACACACTAGTAATTAATGTAGAATCAAATTAAATGACTTTGAGAACTCTTTACAGACAGTCATTTGTCTGTGTTGAAGAATTTCTCTTTAGTGTCTGTAATGTGGTTCTTCATGTTCTTATAAAGAAAAATTAATTTTGCAGATGTTTGGGCAATATCTGGCATATCTTGAGCCTTTGTTTATTTTTCCATAGATGATTAAGCCAATTTCTTGCAAATAAAGGGATGAGTGGTGTGTAAGAGATGATGGTATTTGTATGTTGCGCCTTTCATTTTTAACTTCATGTTGCTACTACACAAGCACTGTAAGTGTACGTTGTGTTTTGTTTCCTTTTTCAAATGGCATAGATATATGTACAAAATGTTGTTTGTATTTCCCAACAGGGTATATTGTTCACGGAAGAGTCAGGAGCCTTTTGTAGTATAGGTCACATGAAGAGGATGCAGGAGATAACTGGAAAAACTAGGCAGCACTGAACATCGTCTAAATAGCAAGTGGTTCAGTCTGTGTTAGAGCTTGAAAGAAAGAAGTCTAAGAGTGTCCCTGAAAGCTGTTTCTTTAATTTTCATCAAGCATATCAAATTTCATTCCAAGAAAAGTGTTGCCACAGAAGACTTCCAAGAGCAAAGCATCCTAAGGAAAAATAGTAGATAATTGGTAATATTTTTCTGTCATTGATCTGTTATTATATCTGCTAAGATTCACACAATTATTTATCAACTGTGAATTATAAAATAATTCCTGACTTGACATGAAAAGGGGAAAAGACAAATAAATTTTTTTAACGTGAACCGAACTCATCACTCTTGAAGTGCTGATTCATTTTCCCGCACAGTATAATTAAGCTGTTAATCTGTAATAAGGAGCGATGCATTCAGTGATCTCACAATCAGAAAGTAATTATGTCTTCAAATGTTCATTTGGCCCTCCTCAACCATTTTATTACTCTGTGACTGTTGAGAGGTTGTTCGTAGCTTAGTATCTGTAAACTTTTACCTACACAGTTTGCTTCTACAGCTGGAAGTGGTTTGCCATGAGCAGTTGTTAGAAAGATATCTGTACTGGAAGGTTTCTGGGAACGAAGTGACAAGTGGTGTTATGAGCCTTGTCTTAAGGGAGAATATTATACTTTGAGTACTTTTGGTGTTTCATTAGATAATGAATCCATTATGTAATTAGAGTTCAGGCACACACTGATTAATCATGACATTCAATTATTCATTGAGTCAGTGATCTTTTGCACCCCTTTTTTTCCCACCTCATTTGCTGTTGGCTTCTATTAATTTGTCTTCTGACTGCTTCAGGATTTCATTTTGCCGTCTTCTGAGATCCTGAAAATCTTACTCTGCCAGAGACTTTTGTCTGGGAATTTAAATCACCTAGTACTTGGTGAACAGCTCTTGACATCTCATTAGTTTGGTGCTTCATAGCTTTTTAACTGCTTACCTTCAAGGTAGCTGTGCTGTGAAGCAGCCAGGCAGCTGCACCGCATGTGGGGAGTGCCAGGGAGAGAGGTGTGAAAGACAGGCTGTCCCAAGACTCAAGCCCAGATTCTTGTTTCATCTGCTAAACTACTTTTCCCGGCCACATCCCAGGACCATAGAGAAGAGTCAGAGTCTGCTTGTGCCACTAGTGAGAATGCCCTTAGCTGTGATGTGCTGTGCTGCCTTCCCTGCTGGCAGTACGCAGAGACTGTTGTTTGAAAGGGCTGTGGTGTTTGTTCGGAGGAATTCACTTGGTGCCATTGAAATCTGTTCTGTAGTGCACAGAGATTGGAAATGGCTGCTGTTTTCTCCTTCAGGTTCTGCTGTAGCTGCTCAGCTCTGGCTCGCAGGTATCCTCACTTTCCAGCTCAGTACCCACTCAGTCTATCACCTTGCTCTGGTGTAGTTTTAATCTATGTCCATAGGGAAGTGAACAAAAATACCGTTTTCTTTATAATTACTATTCTTTTGATACTGTCACTTTTGACCCATCATCCAAATCCTGGGACAGATTTTGTGCAGGTAGAAGGAGGTAAAAGGAGGTTCATCATTTTTACATGAATCTTCTTGTGTTTTTAAACATTTGTGGTCACATTCAGCCTGTGACTCTCTTGGCTTCCAGAGGCTTGGCTGCTCTCAAGCACGGCACACAGATACACAGGACAATGCAACATGTAGCTTACTGCATGTTCTGTACTAACCAGTAGTGTAAGATTAATTAAGGATAGGAAGTTTAGAAGTAGTTCTTTCCATGGATATTTTCTCTGTTTTGATCTTCATAAATATGCCATCTGCAGTTGTTTGGGACTAATGGTGGCAAATCTCTTTCTTTGGTTCAGGTAGAATTATCCTTAGTTCTTCAGCAAATGGGATTTGCAGATGGGCTAATCTGAATTTTAGTCTTTAGTCTCCAGCTTATGGCTGTCTTGTCAATACTAATTGCAAAGTAATATTTTTAGAGATAGACTAGTATATGGCATTTTATGACAATGGCAAAAAAGAATACAGAGACATAAAATATACATCTTTATGGATGTGATGAGAAAGGCAGGTCTATGTGTCTGCTCTAACAAACAGACTAGCATTAAAGAAGAAGAGTTCAAGGAAAACAGTCCATTAAAGAGAGGAGTTTATTCTACTTCAGTAGATAATTTGCTAAACCTGATTTAAAACAGTATTCAATATAGCAAAAGTACTTAATATAGCAAAGTTAAGACCTATTTTAATGGAGAATAGGAGACTAAATTTATTAATGAGCATCTTATGTGTATACCAAAATAGTCAATGTCTTAAAGAGGGGGAAAAAAGTGTTATGATAATGTCAAGTGTTTCAAAGCTATAAAACGTCTTAGTAATTTTCTGGAAATCAGGTAACGAGCTTTTTACCTTTTTTTTAAATTACAAAATGTTGTTTATTCAAAGTGCAAGTTTGCTCTAAGGGTGTCTAATAAAAGAGCCCGAAGGAGACTTTATTTCCTCAGCTTTTCTAATTCTATATCAAACTTCTGATGTTGGCATGCAAGAAGGTCGTTGCTCCGACGGCTAGTTTGCTTAGACTGGGCTTGACAAGTCAAGCTGGTTTTTTAGACACCTTTTGACGCCTTATCGGGAGCTGAGAGTTTTGTTCGAAGGTGGTAGAGCTGCACACATGAATAAGAGCAGTTTATAGGTTCATTCTTATGTGAGTCATATGGGCTGTATGTGAGAAGAACAGGAGGCACCTTGACATGTGCAGTTCATTTCCAATGTGGACAGTCAGCAGTTGCTCACAGGGATGCCTTTGGTATTATCTGAAAAAAAACATGATGTTTGTGGTGGACTCTGTGATCCTAAGGACTCTGTAGTGCCATTTGAGATCTGGTTTCAAATTAGGGCTTCTTCAGGATCTGCGCTTTAAAGGTAGTGGCAAGGTAATTTAAGTTTTCCAGCTGTACGTCATCAGGAAGGTGGTATGGCTGTGCAGGCTATTGTACAACAGGTCCTATGATCTGCATTCTTGGGAAACTGGGTTGTCCCTAATTTTTTGCAATTTTTTCTGATGGTTGAAAAGTGACAGACCAGACAGATCAAGTGGAATCATGGTGCAACCAACAGACTACCCCCTGTGGTTGATCTATTGACTTGTTCCTTTTGCCTCTTCCTGTTCTTGCTTGCTTGTTGGAGCACATAAGCTACATTAACAAGAAATTCCTCTCTAATCATGGCACCTTCAGTAACCACAGATACAAACTGTGTGTGCAGATGCTGAACATCTCTAGTTAACTGTGACCCCTCTGACATTGCTGGAGCAACGGATGCAGTGTTTTTCATCAGGGCATCAAGCTTTGAAGATAAGAGACATTATTCTGGTACCTTTGATTATTGATGGGGAAAATGGAGTTACTGTCACTGAATTTCCTTCACGGGGAGATGTGTGTGCCATGCAGCTCTCTTTGCACACAGCAAGAGGGTGATGTAGTTGCTCAAATGCCAGTGAAAGCATAATTGACCTGGAATCTGCACATATATGATCATGCATGAAATGGAAATATCACAAGGCATATCAGCAGTAAAAAACCCTTGTAGCCATACTTCCTGACCCTAGAAGCCATAAAAAAGTCTGTAGGTGGCTGACAACTATGCTCTCACTTTCATACTGTGCCCCCAGACATGTTTCCACTGTCTTGCCTTGCTCCTGTGCCCTCACTGCTTCCCCCGGGATCCCGGTGCTACCACAGTTGCCCTTCGCACCACTCATGCTTTTGGGATACTGCTGCAGTCCCTCTTCATCTGCTGGGCCTCTTGAATACTTCTGCCCTTTGGGTTTTTGCAACTCGTTTTGTGCCATGGCTTTGTAGTCCCATGCAATCTCTGAACCTAACTGGGGGGATTAAAGCTTCTTGTATAGCTGTGAATGTACTCTGCCCATTGACAATGCTGTATTTTGCAGTTCTTGGAATTGGGCTCTAAGGGGCAGATGGCAGCTAACTAACCTGATCAGTTATCTATCAAATAGCTGTGATCAGACCATCAGCCCCTGGAGTGGAAAGAGGGGAAAGAGAGGAAACACTGCATAGCGAAAAGAGATGGGAAGAAGCATGCCTCCTGATGGAGCCTGTGCTCAAAAGGAGAACATGCTTCAGCTGTAGCTTGATGCCATAGCACCTTCAGTCTTTTTTTCCTCAACATCCCAAAGAAAGAGCATCTCCGAAATACTTGCAGCATTTATCCAATTGTTGTTGCTAGAAGTGTGCATTCTGCAAAGTGCCTGTGCTGGTTGACTCAGGGAACAAGAAAGCTTATTAGGATCATATCTTTCTCCATTTTCCAATTTCTGCTTGTTTGTGAATGATATCAACAACAAAAATTGAAAATCCTTCCCTGTCTTTTGTCACTAAAGTGTCCTTTCAGTTTGTGATCCAGTGAAGGCCAGGGGAAAGGACCAACTCTCCATGGTCAACTCTCCATAGTGGCTAACTTTCTGTAGGACAGCTCTCTGCAGGATACTTCTACATGGCCAACACTATGTGGGAACAGTTCTACGCAGGGACCCCCAAGTGCCTGACAGTGAGTGGTCCAGCAGGTGTTGCCTGGTGCCACACGGAGCCCCGAGCATATGGCAGTAAGTGGTCCAGCAGATGCCACTGGTCCTCCACCTATCAGTGGATGCCGAGCTTCGTAAAGCCCTTAAACACTGACAGGCTCCCTGCGGAGAGCTGGCCACAGAGAGTTGTCCTAGACCCAAAGCCATTGTGCTACTGACTGCAAAGAGCAGCTGCTATTTCTTCCTATCACTGTTTGACCACAAGCAAAATGAATGATGATGCTGTGTGTGAGCCTGAGGGTCTTAGCGTTGGCATGACCTGTGTGGTCCTGTTCTACTGACTTGATTTGTGGCCCCCATTTCTGTGATTTGGGACCGGAAACTTCCCATAAAGACATTTATATTAAATACATGGTGTCATGGTTTTTTTCTTTATCATGTGAGATCTTGCCTGATAACCACGAATAACCATGAGGTTGCCAAGGGTGACATTCTTGTTCTCACTTCAACATAAATGTTTGGGAATTCACCAGAAAATATCTGAGAATTCAGGTGAAATTCCAAGTTAATTTATTGTGATATTGGAGCAACTTGAACAAAGGTACTTGATTGTCACAGGTAATTTTTGCAGTGCTAGAAAGTAATCTTTGAACCCCCCTACTGAAATCTAGATACACAATATATGGAGAAGTCATCTGATGAAAAAGTAGGGAGTAAATCTCTCTCTTCCATCTGCAAGATACAAGCTTCCAGGAAGAGTGTCATCAGCAAGTCGCTCTGCTGACTTCATCTTGATGGAGATCCAAGATGAGCCTGATCGTTAAGGGCATTGTGTGTGTGTTTAAAATATTATAGGCAGAATACATCTTAAGGCTGATTTTAGTCTCTGCTTTTGAGTTCTCTGAGAGCAGTGGTTAGCCTTCAAGTGCAAGGGACTGGCAGCTGCTCCAGTCTCACTTTTTTGGGGGCCAAGGCTGTGTGGAGGGCCAGTGAGGAACTACTCAGATGTGTTAGCATTTGGATAATGACTGAAGAGCTGCTGTGTACTCTGAAGTCTCTACACCACAATAGAAACTGCTTTTACCTCCCCTTCTCTTTCTTTGTCAGACATCTTTAACTGTATATATGATTGATTCTTTTTTTATGCATCTTTTGTTGTCTTAGCATTGTATTAAACAATATAAAATCTCTGTGTCGTTTTTATACTCCTTTGTGTGATGGTTATAGGATTTCCCACCCTCCCATTATCTTGATCTGAAGACACAACAGCATAAATTAATATTGCAAGTAGCCTTGTCATGGACTTTCTCTGTAAGTTTGCTAAGTCTGCAGGCTCTTTTTTTCCAGGCACTAAGGCTGCTTTAGATTGCTAATTTCTTCTGGGGAGGCGTTATTAATCAAATACCTAATTTAGTAGTGTTGCATTCAGGTGCAATACAGTCACTGCACCTTGCTTGCTGGAAAGGCAAACAGATGCAAGTATTTGACACCTGAAACTCAGTAGAAATCTCACTGTGTATTAAAAGCAAGTGTGCTTTCCTTGAGGATTTCAGGATTTGTACATTTTTCTGTGTTGTTGGATGTTTGTATTAAGTGAATGATCTTGGGGGAGCATGAGAAGAGAAAAGCTTGAAAACCGGTTTAAATTGCAAGGCAGTAAAGAATTCTTTTATGTAATCTTCCCTCTGTAGTTTTATTGCTCTGCAATATTTGGCTTGTATTTTAGGTTTTATGTTTGTACTTGTATTTTAGAAATGTACTCAAAAAGCTTTTTTATACCATACTTTTAGCTGTGCTTGTATACAACTGCTGTAACTACTCCATGCCTTCATTTACTTTTTAATGTATTCATCGTTTTTTTCTTTATTTGCAGATTTCTAATTAATTCATATATTTATTTTAATTCTGTGTCTTCCATCCCTTTCTCCTCAGTCTTTAGTGTTTCTGTCTGGTATATATCTCTTGTCTTTATTCCATCTTTATTATCATCTTCATTTATTATATTCCAGGCAGAAAAAAAATTAGATAGATGCTCAAGAAGCCAAATAAACCTTATTGGCATACAAAATGTGTGGATCCAGGTTCTCTTTTTTTTGTTGTTGCAGTCACTAGGATGCCTGTGAGTCAAGAAAGTCCTTGCTCTATGTTTGTTCATGAACCTCAAACCTCACATATCCCTTGGATCAGATGTTCTGATTATGGAAGTCAGCAAAGCTGTTTCTCGTGACTGATGCTCAGTCCCATTGGGTTGCTTCCAGTTAATTTACTGAGAATTTGCTGAGCTTTATTCTTACTCAGCTAGGTTTTGTTGACTGGGTTGTTAATTATGGGTTTAAACTTGTATTTTCTCTTTCTGACAACTTTAAGTATTGGGAGTTTTTCTTCCTCTTTATCCATTTACCTAGTTGTCTCTTTTGAAGAGGCATTGCTTCATTAAACACTTCCCTGCTTAGTCTGAAATGATCCTACTTCTTCCACTCTAAACGCATTACTACATGAAAGAAAAAGAGCCTCATTTGTTTTCAGTGGGATGGGTTTTGGTGTGTGGGGCATCTTTGATACATGGTCTCTGGTGGCATAGCTACACTGTGTAGGGACTCGACAGGATCCAGGTCGGTGGGGGTTTTTAGCCTGTGATGAAATGAATATGATAGTCAACCATTACACTCTGGTGAGAACAGTGTGATTTTAATGCTTCTACAAAATTAAGCATCTGCTTCAGGTCTTTGCTCTTTCACTCCGGTCAGTTCTTGCAGCAGAACTCCAGTATCATCGGTGGAAAGCTACTGTATAGAAGTAGTCAATGATGAGATGCTTATTCTGTGATGATGAGCTGGACCACTACCTACCCTTTTGGTGCAGTATAGTAGTGAGACGCATAAACATGAAGGGAAATGAAAATAGGTGGGTGTTTTTCCAGGGTACAGGCCTTCTTGCAGCAGCACCCAGGGCTGCGGGAGGGAGGAGCAGATTGCCAGCTTGGAGCTGCCAGGAGGAGCAGCTGCCAGCGTCAGTTTGGCCTCCAAACGGGGCTGCACATTTTAGCAAGTATTTAGCACCTTTGGGCAGGCTGGGAAAAAACAACTTCTGTAACTTGTCTCCTTCTGTAGCAGACTTCCATCTGATCTGAAGATTAAGCACTATAGTGACCAAAGAGCCACAGGGAGAAATAGCAAGGATGCACCTAGTGCAACAGGCTCCTTTCACGTAGACCCTGTTTCTTCCACAGAGGTCCTGCAGGACTTGGTTGCCTGTGGGGGCACTGGCTCGCCTCCGTTTCCTCATAGGGAGCTTTTCATGCTCTGCTTACTTCCCTTCGTAATGGTTCACATTTCCAGGGTTAACTCCACAATTTCTCGATGTTAACAGTTTCCTTTCTTTTTTAATTTTAGAGTAGAAGATTTCTGTGTTATGGAGTTCAAGTGTAAACTTCCTGTTTAGATTCTTGGGCTGTGTCTCTCTCGATCAATAGATAAGTCAAAGAGGAGTTGTGATACACTACTACTCTTCACCGCAGGTGCAGTGAGAGTGTGCTGATCTTTTGCCGTTCCTGAGCCATAGCAGTGGAGTAATTTCACAAAATGTACGTGTTATTAAGATGGTTTGATATTTTTCGGTGGGGTTACTGACACACTAAGCCTCAAATAAAGGGTTCAATAAAACTTGAGCTATGGGTTTGAAATACACATGACACATCTGATCCATATTACTATGATGTGCCAGAATCTGCAGTTAGTGTGCGAGTTCTGCAGGCAAAAATGATTGCAATGCAATTTCTTCTTTTTCATGTAGAATCACACATATCTTCCCTGCGGGGATTTTGTTGTTCAGTGGACTACACTGTGTGTTTGGGGAAAAAAAAATCATTTATATGTAAATACAACCTGAAGGGTGCAAATATCCAAGCAGCTACAAAGGCAGAGAGCATGTACATGAAAACAAATGGACCTTTTGTGTTTAGAAAATTCATAGTTTAGCATAATAGGGGAAAAAATAAATGAAGTTGTTTTTGAAACCTTGTAGGTCAGCATTTCAGACTTCAGTATTTGTGCTCCAATTAAAGGATAAAATGGAAAAGCTTCTGCATTTATATTATTTTTAAACCAGCTTGAGAGGGGAGAAGGTAAAGCAATATTTTTCATGTGTTCTATTAGCAAATTACATGCCATTAATAAGATTTTTGTTGGTTTGTTTGTCTCATACATAGGATTGTGTGAGTTTTATTTGCTTAGTGGGGATGCGAGTTTTGGCAATTGTTACATTTTCTCTGTGTTAAATGAAAATTTTCAGGAAAGCTGGAAATAGAAATCATTTCTGTGGGTCTCACAGCAGTGTCTCACAAAAGCAGAAGACAAGAAGGGGGAGACGAACAAGCAGATAGTGGTGATGTCTTGCAGCAGCATTTGGTTTACTTAATTTTTGTTTCACTATATAGTAAAAATATTTCCTTCATGAAATGCTTTGATCTGGACTTAAAATAGCATAAATTATTATAAATTCACATTAGCCACCACAAATTCCTCACCTACCTGTCACTGTTGTTGTAGATCCAGCTTTAGCTTCTATTAATGCATCTTGTTCTTTAGCAAGTGAAAATGTAATTTAGTTTTATAACTGTATTAGAAGTCTAAGTTTGATAAAAACAAACCCAGTGCATCCTCTAATAAGTATTTAAGCCAAACCTAACTCGTACAATTTATAATAAATGTACTGGGGATTTGTACTAAACTCAGATTAATGCTAATAGGAGTTACCTAAATAAATCCTCTGGTGCACTAGGATAATAGATCATTTATTCACATTGACTTAATTTTATTTCTTTTCTTTTTTTCCAATAAAAACACAATTGGGATTGGAGTTTATGGTACAAGGAACTTGTTTTTCTTCATTTCTGTAGGTGTACTTCTAAGAAGAGCATTGGCCATGATGAAGCCCACATGTTAGTCAGTTTTGACTAATTCCACCGAAGAAAATGAAGCCACATTTCAGCTTTGCCGATCCTTTTCCCGCCACTGTTGGCTGAATGAGAAATGGTCATGTGATTATGCTGACACCCCAGCATGCATTTGGTAGACCTGTGGTTAACTCGTTCCCTCTCCATGTGTCTGCTTTTACAAAGTTTTGTCCTCATGATACTGTGCTTTCATTCTGCCAGTATGTGCCCAAAAGGCTGCCTCTGTTCTCACTCTGGAGGTCTGAATGTCAGCTGTAGCAATGCGAACCTCAAGGAAATACCCAGAGATCTTCCTCCAGAAACAGTCTTACTTTATTTGGACTCCAATCAGATAACATCTATCCCAAATGAAATTTTTAAGGACTTGCACCAACTGAGAGTCCTCAATTTATCAAAAAATGGGATTGAGTTTATAGACGAACATGCCTTTAAAGGGGTGGCAGAAACCTTGCAGACTCTGGATTTGTCCGACAACCGAATTCAAAGCGTGCACAAAAACGCTTTCAACAACTTAAAGGCCAGAGCCAGAATTGCAAACAATCCCTGGCACTGTGACTGCACGCTGCAGCAGGTGTTGAGGAGTATGGCATCCAACCACGAGACAGCCAACAATATCATCTGCAAGACTTCCGTGCTGGATGAACATGCTGGGAGACCATTCCTCAATGCTGCCAATGATGCTGACCTCTGCAACCTTCCTAAAAAGACAACCGATTACGCCATGCTGGTCACCATGTTTGGCTGGTTCACCATGGTGATCTCATACGTGGTTTATTATGTCCGGCAAAATCAGGAGGATGCAAGGAGGCACCTTGAGTACTTGAAATCCCTGCCAAGCAGGCAAAAGAAACCAGATGAAGCTGATGACATTAGCACTGTGGTATAGTATTCTGAATACAATGACTGCCTTTGTGATGGAAACTAGGTTTGGATGATGCTAAAACCAGAGGTTTACTCTTAACATTCATTGTAAACATTGGGACTTGGGGATTTTTTTTCTGTTTAACTGAATTATGCCACTGTTGAGCTTTCTAACAGAAAGTTTTGTTGGGGTGGTATACTTTAATTGTTTCTCTGGTGGTATCCTAGAGCAAGTGAATTAACATGTAAACATTAGTTTAGACCCATTCCACTATTTAATAATGAAATTTATTTTTTTAATTTAAAAACCAAATAAAAGCTTAAATTTGAACCATGTAAAACAGAGTAATTTATTGCTCAGAAACCTCTCAGGTGCCAGGATACACTTGGTTTGATCAGGTAGAAGAGAGAAGCAAAGTGGGCTGTGAGAGGTCCAGGAGCAGAGGGTTCCTGAAGGGTACTTCTGTCCTTGAGGTGTCAGGTGAAGACCTGATGAGTGTTAGCTCATTTTGGGGCTACTTGCTGTGACAGGACAGGGGCACTGTGTGTGGAGAGAAGAGAGCCCTATCTCCAATTGTAAGGAACCAAAGCTTGGGTAAGACTTGGAGTTCTTTTTGGCAGCACTCAGGTGGCGCCAGCATGAAGGAGCTGCATTGCACGACATCAGAGAGAGGTAAGTGGGGAAGCATGGTGGGTCTTCATCCTACATCCACTTACTGCTTCGCATGAGCTTCAGGCAGGTGTCCCAGCACTGGGGAGGACAGCAAGAAAGCTAGAGCAAACTTAGTGTACTGTTCAAACTAGAACACTACTAGTGATGGAGAAAGAAAAAAAAATAAATAAAATTAGTCTTTTTAATCTGTGTATTGTTTCATAACTAAAAGTGGCTTTATTTTTTAGGCTGCAGCCTTTATTAAAAAACGGAATGAAATAAGTTAATGTATGGGTTGGGCATATTCTATTGTGCATTAGAAAATACTTTTGCATTATTTTATGGATAAATGCTTAAGAAAATGTAGAGCCCATGCAGTTAAACTCATCTTTGAATATAAAATGGATATTTTAAAGCTCTGCTGTCTTGAAAAACATGATGGTTTTCTCTTTTCATAGATGAGTTTTCAAAGGGAACAAATCCACAAGAATATATTCCTCTTGTCCTTTATTGTCATAATAAAATGATACTTGTGTCTGGGTTGTTATAGAGCCAGTCTAACTGACATTGAAATAGCGATTGCAGAAGGGTGGGCTAAAAAAATGTGTAAAATGATAATGTTGAAGGACAGCCTGAAAAAAATTCAAAAATCTCCAGAGTCCTATCTCCCTTTAGATTATCTGTTATTTCTGTTACAATTACATTGTTTTATATTTTAGAAGGCACAAACTTGTTTGTTTATCTGTTTCTTTCAGAACATTGTTAAAAGAATATCTAAAATTTATTCCAAAGCAGGTGACAGAATGGGAAAAAGAGACTTTATTTTTTTTAAGTGTGCATTGAGTCGATTTTTTATGTTGTCCTTGTGGGCTGAGTTCTGCCTGACTAGATGTTCATGTGACCAGCTTAGCTATTTGCGTTGTTCGGTCTCAATGAACAGGTTTTGATGTATTAAGACAATGTTAATGTTTGTAAAGGGCAAAGTCTGTCCAAAAATTATCTATGCTCTGGTATTTCTGCCTCTCCCCTTTCCTTTCCCCATTAAGTAAAAATTTTATTTTCTAGGGAGAGGAGACTGTTGATTACACATCCTAATTAGTTTGCATTTTGTACCTTCCTTTTTTCAAACTCTATCTTGCTGAACTTTCCAGCATCGCCAAAGGGCTGCCCCCAGCTCCTGGAGCTCTGTGTGGCCTCCTGCAGGTGCGAAAGCAATAGGGCTCAGTACACGTGTGTATCTGAAGAGAGCAGATAAAATGTTGTGTTGTACTGGCAATATAACAAACCCTCCTGAATGGGAGGTATAGTGCCGCTTTGTAGGCTGAGCCAAGTTAATTTCTGATATAATCCTCCTAATTTCTCTTTACCCCCTTCAGGGTAAAATTCATCTTGTTTCTGTTGCCGTGTTCCCCAAGCGATATTTCAGATCCCAGCTAGTACGCCACTTTGGAAAAAAAACAGGGGGGACTAGCTAAAAGAAGGGACTGAGCTGACAGTACTAGTGGTGTTTATTCACAATTAAATGCAGGAATTTCTCCACAAAATTTCATCAAAATTATTTAAACAGCAATATTTATGAAAATCTGCACAGTCTTAAAACGCTTAAAAACACTTGCAGGTTTTTTAAATTTGATTTCAGTGTTTTTATTAGAAAAAAAAAAGAAAAACCCCAGCAAACTCTCCCCAAAACTGACTGACAATACTGTAAATAATTTATCTTTATTTTTTTCACTTTATTACTTGATCTGTAAGACTGGTTGTGGAGCTGGTACAATTTTGCCCAAGCTGAACTTCTGACTCTTATGTGTTTAAATCCTGACCAAAACCGGTTAAAAACCAAGTTAAATGCTACTCTGTAGAAAAGCTCTGGAGGGATGGTTTCATATTGGTTCTCCAGGTCTACCGATTTTCTTTAATGGATTCCCTATCAAACATCTCTCCTCACAAAGCTTTTCATATCTTCTTTTAAACCCAATACGGAAATCTCTGTTTAAAATCTGAGAATCAAGGCAGTGCTCTGACAACCAATAGCTGCAAACTCATCAAGCTGGATTTAGCTGATGAGGAATATGAATTAAATCGCTGTTCCACAGCTGTGTGGACTTGACAGTGCTAGTGTTCCTGTCAACCCAAATATTTGAGCTATGTCTTTTTGTTTCATTGGAAAGAAACAGAAAAGGAAGATGAAAACCTTTAGCATAAGATGATACTTGTTTTTATCATGTTTGCTGCCCACATTTCTGTCCAACACTACTGTCTGTAGAAAAGTCTACACTCTGTCCTTTGAAGTTAATGGCATAAACTTTTTAAACTTTGATTGCATAACACTTCAAGGAGTTATTTTATTTACCAAAACAGTTTTGCTCAAAAATGAGTGAAGCAGTATATTTTTAGCTGTGATATATTAGTAAATAAATACAGATGAAAGGAAATAGATGTTTCCGTATTCACAGGAGAGAGTATATGACAGAAAATAGAGGGAAATGCGTAGCATAGTGATTTTTTTTTTATTAAGATGCTTCAGGAAAAATAGGGCTAGGGTTCAATTGGTTAAATGCCATTCCTTTCACTATCGTGATTTTTTAAAAATTCCTAAGGTTTTTTTTTTCTGAACAGTAAAGGATAACTATCTTAATGCTATTTTTTTTCCTTAAAACTAATGATGCTTTTTCTCGTCTAATTTTCTAGTGTTATTGTGCTCTTTGAGTAAGTTCTGTGATGGCGCATTTTGGCTCTGTGTATTTAGGCTCATACTTAATACTTTTATTCTATTCTCAGTTTTGTACAGAATTAGATGCAAATGTCTCCACCATTAATGTAGATTACATTTTTAAGTCTTCAACAGCTAAGTTTTGCTCTACAATTGCCATGACTTTCAGAGGCAGAGTACGAACAGAAACAGTGGTGCAGGTTTGGCTATTTCCAGGCAGGAAAAAGAATCCTGGTTTACTGAAGAGATGTCGTGCAGCAAATCCACTGCAGTGTTTTTTTCAGTTTGAAAGGGGCAAATCATAAGCATTAGGAAGCAAGCAAATAACAAAAAGGAAAATAAAAAGAGAAACTGGAGGCTAAAGTGCTTGAAGCTGTCATGGAGTCTTGCGGCATGTTTAGCTATGCAGTGGTGTCTCAGAGTGAACTTATTATAAAAAGGGTGTCCCTCTATTCCCACACCTGGAAAACACCTAGCATTGCTAAACAAGGGTAAATGGGATTTAAGAAATTAAAAACATAGTCTTTAAAGGAAAATAGAAGAGGGTATAAATTCCAGTGGGGTTAGATGTAAAGCCGTATGACCAAAATATATGGGAACATTTTCTTTCTAAGCAAATCAGAAACAGGAATCTCACCTTAGCAAGGGCCAAGAGCACTGTGGATACATTTGGCAAACATTATGGAAGAAACTAGTCTAGCATGTGAGAAGGGGAAAAAAATCATCCTAGCAACAAGTTACTGGTTAAAAGATAAGAAACAAAAATAAGAAGAAGTGATCTGTTTTCTTGAAGGAAGATGGTTACTGAAATTTCGGAGGTGTCCCAAGGATCTCAGAATGTGACGAATGCTGTGCAATGTATTTCAGAGTGATCTGGAAAAGAGAGTTAATAATGAACTGATATTTGTGGAAGATAAACAGTTATTGAGGGCAGACCAACCTACAGTTAGCTGCGAAGAAATACAGAAGGTTCTCACATTTCTCAGCAGATGATGATAAAATGAAGGTTGGATTTGGTGTGAATAACTGCAAAGTACTGCAGATGGCATATCCTTAGCTATAAACACAACGGTGTTCTCTAAATTGGCTATAATCAAATGGAAAAAACATCTTGGAGGCATAGTGAGAAGCTCTTCTATGACAAACACTGGAAATCATTAGAAGGGAAATAGACAGACGGACAGTATGGAACTGCATGATAAACCACTGAAAAAGATCTGTGATAAGCCCACATCTGGAACATTACATTCAGTTCAGGTTCTCCCTGTCTCAAAAAAGTAGATCTGTAGTCTCCAAACTACAGATTGTGTAGAGAAAGGCAGTAAGGTAATCAAGGATACAAAGTTGTTTCTACAAGAGAAGACATAGACTTAAACATCTCCAAGCACGGATATGAGATGCCAGAAGAAGACATGGTAAATACTGAAGTAGTACACAAAAGGTAACTTGAGAAGGACTGATCTCTGGTTCTTGCAACAGAAAATAGAGCAGTTCTGATTAAAGAATATCAGGCAGCAGGTGCTGGGTTTGGTTTAAAATATTTTTTTTTTGTTAGAGATTATGCATTTAATAAAGTGCAGGATACTGTAAAGAAGAACACACATATTGTAAGGCAGGACTCCACAAGTTAATGGAAGGTTGCTAGAGGTTATTTAGCACTGCTAACATTTATGTAGATACAGTTCTCACGAAGGAAAGGTCCTGCTCACCCAGGGAAGCGCAGGGATGGTTTCTCTAGAGAAGACTCACAGGTCTGTGCTTCCCTTATTCTCTCTGATGTGCCTCTGCAGGTGTCTGTTTAAGAATGGAAGGTGGGCTTGATTTTATGGCACCAATGCTCTCATGCATCTGTGAGATGCAAACTGTGCTGCACTGCCATCTCTGTGAGGCAGGAGGGGGCACTTGTGCAGACAAGGAGATTTTGCATGTATGGAGTGGTAAAGAAGCCCGGGAAAAAGCAAAATCACATTTAACTTTTGGTGTTTCCTCCCTGTGAATTGCAGTGCTAACTGTTAGGCAGGGTTTGGGTGCCCAATGCTGAGTTGTGCCAGGACTGTGCTAGCTAAAGACATGACAGCGTTTCATTGGGGACCTGTGGGAACATTATTCAGAGATCTTCCCTGACTCATCAAGGTTCATTAATACTACTCTTACAGCTCACCTGGATTTCCATCTATAAAGGATGGGGATTTCCTTATAGTGTTCATTAAAACAAGGCTAAAGCTTTGTTTTTCCTGAAGAAATCCCTTCACATGAAAACTGGTGTGATGACAATGAAAGTATGAGTGCACTTATGACGAGGAAATAGCCTGGCACCTTTATTTTTTATTTGCCCAAGTCAGTTAATTTGAGGAGTGAAACCAACAAGCAAGCCTTAAACACAGAGGTACATGCCATACCAATATTTGAAGTACATGGTTTTTGCGTGCCAATACAGACATGAGTATGTATGTGTGCAGGTCATCCATACATCTCTCAAAGTCACTCATATTTCCCTGCCGTTAGTTGTATGTATGAGTGTGTCAGATATGTATTCAGACATGTACCTGTGGATAAAAAGGGGACTCCTTGGGATTCTTTCATTTCCTCTGTTTAATCATGAAACAGGTTGCTTAGTCACTTTGAAGCCATGATTCATGCTGCTTGCGAGCCAAGTACACCTCTGTGCTCAGCCTTTCACAGTGCCCCCCCCCAATCCCAGCACCAGCTGCACATGGCATGAGAGAAAACGGGGTGACACTGGCACTGGCACAACTCTTTATCTTCTGAGATCCTTAGTCAAATCCATCTGGCATCCTATAAAGCTGTTTCAGACCTTTGTGGCCAACCTTTTGTTTTCCTTCTGGATCACAGAAAGCAATACGATTTTCTAGAAAGAAAACGGCTGGGTGGATGATGTAATGCCTTTTATCTCATAAGAAACAATCCTGTTTGTAAAAACTAGAGAGTGCAAATGTGACCTCGATGTGTTCTCTGTTTCTGCACGTGTTAATGAGTAGGTTCTTGGCATTAAAGTATGTTTGGCTGTGTTTTTCTCCTAGGAGATAGTTATGCCCCTTGGAAGAGTTTTCTTGAGCTGATTATGAGTCCAAAATGCAGTTGCTAAATCCAACAAAAGCTCCAGAATGAAAAATGAGATGGTTTTAATTTTTCCCTACTGCAGGGAAACTTGAGAAGAAGTTAAGTATTTGGGAATTGAAACATCTGCATTATTATTAATTCTATTGTGTGGTTTCAAATGCACATTGTGAGTATCCTGCTGGTTTGGTGTGGCAGTCTGCAAGAAGATTCCATAAAAATGCAACAATCTTCAAAGTCAGTTCATGACAGATTAGGCTGGGCATTGAGGGGAAAAAGAAAAAAACAAAGATGTCCTTGAACCAAACAGTCCATTTAGATATCTTTATTCTTCACAATTCTTAATCTCTGCTTCATAATCAAAGTGTTTGTGATCACTAGACTTTTTCATTGCTCTGGCTTAATTTGGAAAAATAGCAATGGTAGTATCTGACCCGACAGTTCTACTGTTTAAAAGGCGATTGACCTTTAAAGTGTTAACTAAACCTCATCTGCATGGAGATCTGTTTGCATATCTGAAAGAATATATTAAGTTATGTATTAAAATATGGACATTTTTTCCTTACATAGGTGTGGCTGTGGGAGCACGGTCTTTTAGATATGCTCTGAAAGTTTTTAACATAAAAAAGCAAGAAAAGAATTGGAAAGGAAAAACAGACTCTGGAACTTTCAGGTCCTATTCATAAATCAAAGCTGGACAAAAAGGAGGGGAAAAAGTCCTAGCATAGCCTATTCTTATTTCTTCCTTTGAGGATTAGCTTTGTGCTCAATGCTGCATTTTATGGCTTACTAGTTTTTTATTTCTGTACCTAAGCCAGGTTAACATTCACTTTCAGCAAAGTCTCTTATAAATGGAGTTCATTGCAACAGAGAACACTGAGGCATATCAAGTTGGCTGACAAAAACCCATGACTGCAACAAATAAGCTCTCTAGACAGTATTTCTATACCCTGTTAATTAAATTTAGTGGCGAAGGAGAGGAGTTGTTGTTGAATTAAGGTAATGCTAGAGAGATTTCAGATTCTCAGGCAGATGCTGGCTTTTATATTCTTAATGTGGCTGTATATGTGGCAACCAACACATCTTTTTGCTACCCTAGTTCAGAAGGCGAGGGTCTGGTTGCTATTACGGAATACAGACTTGCTTATCACTTTCTTTGCGTGGTCACAAGGCATGAGACCTTTGGGAAAGGCCGTACCTGGGAAATGCCATCCTAAGAGCAGTGTGCTCAGAGTTCCAGCTCAGCACTGGCAGCTACATTGTTTTAGGCCATATGTAAAAGGAGAGAAGATGCTGTTTGGATTGGTTACAACTAGTGGCAGATGCACCACGCCACAGTATCCCAGACAGCTTGTCCCTTAAAACTGGGGCGCTGTTTTTTCTCTTTTTTCTATGGGGCACCTGTTGATTAACTAAATGATCTTGGCAAGCTGATTTCATGGCTCCTTTTCTACAAAATAACACAAGTTAGTTTTGGGACATGAAACTCTCCAGTATTATAAACTGAAAAGTATCAGCATAGCCAGTTTGATTTTCAAGAAGGGGGTGTCTAACCAAAGCATAGCCATACTCAAAATGTTAGATTTTTCCCCCCTCTTTAATCTTTTCTTATTTAATATTACCTTTGTGGTTTAATAACCTTCATAGATCTTCATAACAAATCTTCAGCAAGCTTGTTTTCACTTATCAAAAATTATTTCCTATTGTTATGAATGGTAGACCTCACTGGGCAGTATGTGTATGAATGGGTGTAAATTTGATCTTTTCTCATGTTTTTTACAAGATTCGTGAACTGATTAATATAGTAGGGTTTTTACAAAGAAAATTAGATATGATGTGCATGCACAAACCTTTTTAAAAGATGGTTGATCCATAAATGAACAAAGTGGAATTTACTGTATTTTGTTCTGAAGTTCTGAAGTAGAAAAAGACAGACTGTTTGGAAGAGCTGGGTGATGTAAAAGTATCATTTCAAAAGACAAGCTCTGCAGTACCTTGAAACATTTATTTTTCTTCAAAAACTGTGGCAACACTGAAATTGTAGTTAGAAGCATCATACTAGATGCAAGTTGTAAAAAATGTTATTTTTAGAGAATAAAAGAAAATCATTCTCTATCTTGGGTTCTCACATTGTGATGTACCAAAATTCCTGGCTGAATTTGATTTTGTGCTTTCTTTGTTTGCAGACTTCATTCTGAAATCCAAGAAAGCACTTTGGGCTCTGTGTAAAACAGAAGCTTTGCCATTGCCTTGGGACCAGCATTTCTGCCATAAATGTGTTATTGATATGGGGTGAACTGAATGACTGTGCTGGCAATTGCTTTTGTATTGAAGCGGTCAGTGTGGGTTTGACCTCTAAATAATGGCATCACACAGCTCTGCAGCAGTGCACCCTCAGATTTCTGGCGTGGCAATGAGGAACTAGCCTTCCCTTATGCTGATGGCAAACGGCAGCAAAAACTGTCTTAACTTTAATTGTTTATGTGATAAAAGACAGATGGTGTCTTTTTGTATTTGGCTGTACATAGACATCTCTGGAATCTGTAAGTCTGTGTGTGTATAAGGGCAGGCTTTTGTAGGGTACAAAAAAAAGGTATTTAAGCGGGTTGACTGCATGTTGTTAAGCTTCCAGTAATAAGTACAGTAATGATGTTCAGCCAGCATCACCCACAGATACTTTATAGCAAACTGCTGGAGTCAACAGGCTTCTGGAAAATAACCACCATTGTTGTTTAAATGCTTGTATTCCAGTATTTTTCCACAATTATTGCTGTTCTGCACCATTTTGTCCTCTGTGAGCACTACTGTGGAGGTGAGCAAAATGTTGTCTTGGAATTAACAAGCTCTAAATTTTCAGGTTCTTCTGAGAGAGTGGAGGAAAGTTCTTTAATGGAAACTACCTCAATTAAAACATGACAGTACATAATTGTGGACCTGAGGAGACCTGACACATTTTTCATACCTGGCCCCTGAGTAAATAGGTGATGTACATAGCAGAGATAACAAATGGATTGGGCTGAGAAGAGTGAATCATTCAGAGCTGAGCTGCTTTTCCTGAAAACCCACAGAAGTTCAATGATTGAATAGACTTACATTTGGAAAATCCTGCAGGCAAATCTTTAATCAGTGTTAAAATGCATTTCATTTTGATGCCAGTAGATTTATTTTGATACAGTGTGGTGATGACTATAGGTAGGGAAGTCAGGTTTAGCTGGTAGAGGTGTATGGGTGATCACTGCTCGCGTAACAGTATTAGGTGTCTGATGAGTGTGCTACTTCTGCTACAGGTGTTGGGTTGAACACAACGGAGAACCAGCTCTTCAGTACACGTAGAGAAGATGCCAATGAAACGTGCTACATGATCTGGCTGAAGATTTGGAGAGTAAGCAGGTGGCATTCCTCACCACAGACCTGATGAAGCTGTTTCTGATGAACTTGGTTTGAACACCAATTCTCATCCCTTGTGGAAAATCACACGGACTTCAGCTGTTCCAGCCTCCAGTGCCAATGCATGCGTGCATGCACTTGCATGGATGTGGTAAAGTTCAGCTCAGGCAGGTTTTGCTAGTAGGAGAGCAGGAATGTGTATGCTCTATGCTGTAAATTACTGTTTATACAGATGATGGGCTTGGGTGACAGCAAGATTCCAGGGAGATTATCCACAGGCTGGTTGGAGAGTGGGTGGAGAGGTTCAGAGGGTGCTCGCCATAATCATGTGCTATTCCAGTTTTAATATGAAAGGTTTGTGATTATTTTGTATTCTGTTCTCTTATTGGCCTAGTACTGGAATCCTTTCTGTAAAAATGGAAGCAGAGTAATTAAATCATTACTTATCACTGCCATAAAGCAGAAGCATTTAATTACTGCATGTTATTTGTCACTTTGGAGCCTGCTGAATCGCTTTTGTCTGAGACCACTTCCCCAAGGCAAGGAGTCAGCCAAGTTCTTAATGTGTCCCGGCCCAACTGCAGGATGCCTGCTTCTGAGCAGAACATTCCTTTCTCACCTGACAGCTACACTCGGGGGAGCAGTTCTCCATGTCTTTCAGCGGCAACATAAACACAGCAAACTACCCGCCAGTCTGTCAGACATTATTCATTTCCACATGTAAACTTCATTTCGTATCAGAGAGAAGGAGTCAGGCAGTGGGGAGGGCAAGGGGTTGCTCTCCCAGGGAGAGGAGTGGGGTGGGTGAAGGAGGTCCTGATTTAAAGCAAGGGGTTATGGGAATGCCTGGAAACATCACTAAAATCCAGAAAGCTGGTAGTCTGTATATGGCAGGAGCCTGGAGATCTCTGCAGGGTGGGAAGGAAAGGGTGGGAAAGGTTAACGTAAGATGATTACCTGGAGAGGATGCTCTCCATGAGGATATTCATTCATTCAGGGAGCTGCTGGGGAAGAAAAAAAAGCAATTCCCCTGTTCAGTCACCATGACCCTTGCTCACACCGTGACTTGTTTTCCACCTCCCATAACACCATTGCTGCTCGTCCTTGCTCTGGAAAAGCTGTTTGGGAACAAGGCTGAGGTGGGAGGGGGTTGTCAGCCTGGCCAGAGTGTTTCTCCCTTGACACCTGCAGCCTCTGAGGCCTCTTTGGAATCGGGAGCTGGGTTGGTAGAAGACCCTGCTGGCCCTACTCCTGCTGCAAGGTTGGTTCCAATGAGCCAAGTCGGTGAGTAAAGGTGTCAGCTGTTTGGGTGGCTGCTGGGTTGCTCAGCCACTGCCACGTTGCCACCCCAGCAGCTTGCCTGATGTTTGACTCTTCCTTGCCAGGCCCTTATTGACTCTGAAGATGAAAACTATTTCTTTTCGGGCAGCAAATTATAAATTATGTCCATTCTCTGTTCTCCCACAGAAGGACCTTTAAACCAACCCTAGGTGTCTTTCAAAACTCCGGGAAGATGTAGTGAAGGAAAGAGCAGGCTATATAAATCAAGTCATCCCTTGCATCCTTCTCTCTTCTTTGTCTGTCTTTTTGAAAAGTCATAAGCTGTGAGGCCACCTGCCATGCTGTAATGCTTTCCTAGGTGAAATCTGAAAGTGTAGAGGGTCAGATCCTTAACTGCTGTACTTTAATGTAATGCCATTAAAATCAAAGGAGCTATTCTCATTTATCACAGTGAAGGTCCTCTTGCAGAAAGCATTTTTAACTGCCAGCATCCTCACTGAGCATAAGTGAAAGAAATCCACGGTAATTTTGGCCTGTCTGGTTTAAAGGTGCTTGTTCTTCCTATTTCAGTTATGCCTAGGCATTCCTATCAGAGAAAAAGATACTGATACAAGGGTTTGGGTTGGCACAAGTCTCTTTCAGCATTGAGTTAAGCTGTCAGAACTAAGTAGATCAAGAAGAATAATACTCAGATAATGAGAGCTTCAAGGCTTTGTAGATAACAAAGAGAGTCTAATTTTAATTATGATCTTCAGTGAATTTTGAAAAGGTCATCTTCTTTCATCAGTATGTAGAAGGACAAGGAGCATTTACATGAACTCCTACCTTAAAGGCAGCAGCACTTCTGTCTCTTAGCCCAAAGCCTGGGAAGGCAAATATGACTTTGTTATTTCCTTAGAATTATCTAGTACAATATTAGAAATGTCATTGCTGCACTGCAAAGGCAGTAAAGCAGAGCTAAGAAAGAGCAGTTATAATCTAACTAGAAAGTACCCCGGACAGGTGAAGACTTGAGGCTGTGCTCCTCCTTCTTGTAAGAGCGTGCTAGTATACTACAAAGACAGAAAGGCAGATGAAGCAAGAAACTTGTATTTGTTCAGAAGGCCTTTTATGACCACATTGGTTTTGCTGTTTGTTTGTCCTCTGGAAAGTTGGCAGTGGAGCAATTAGTCCACCCGAATATACCTATTATATGTTGTTGTTTCTTGGTGTCTGAATACGTGGCAAGGTGAGCATTATGAGTTCAAAATTACATGTACTGAACCATGGTTTCTAATATTTTTCTCTGTGTTTCTTACCCTCCCACCAATTCCTAGCATGTTGCTGTAGCTAAATCTTCCCTAAAGTTTTTCATATTACATTGTTTGGCAGTGAACAGGGTCTGATTAGGAGGCACCTAAAATGGAACTTGTGAGATGCTGTACCTTTCATGGTGGAACACAAAATTGTGCTTTGGTTGACTCAGGTTAGCTAACTCTGGTGGTTGTAACACTAGTATTACACCCTTTGCTTCTATAAGGAATTTACAGAGGAATAGTTTGCAAGAAGGCGTCCTGCATTTAAAAATAACTTTGTTTTGAAGGCATATATGTCTTCTTTTAGACACAGTTGCTATCTCTACCTAAGATCCTTATCACTGGCAAGGAAATGAGAATTTATCTGGGGCTGTTATCATACAATTCCATGAAATATAGTCAAGTACTGCAAATGTAAATCTGGGTTGCCTGCTGCCAGCCTCTTATAGCACCTCATCATTCTTAGACGTGAATGGTATGGATGTGACACCTGTCTGCTGGGGTGCTTGATATCAACAAATGCTGAGAAACTCCAGATGAAATACAGGAGTTTTGCTCAACTTTTAGACAAATATACCCTGGTAAAGGTCACCTGTGAGGGAAAAGATGTATGGAGGATGCCTTGAAAGGTGTTGAGGAAACAAATGGTTCAGTTTTATTTTTTCTCCCTTGCTTGTTTTTCACTTTTGAAATTGAAATCCCACCACAGCTGCAAAATTTTACAGTCACTGGAGAAATAGTGAAGTGGTGAATTGCCACAGCCAAGTGAGATAATGTTTAACAAGAGACAGGCAAAGGTTTTTTTATGTCAGACTTTGCTGGCATGTAAATTTTTTTCAAATGGCTAATTAACATCAGATAAAAGAGATCCTAAAATTTTTAATAACAATTTTGTTTCTTCATGGAGATGAAAGAACTCAAAATAAACATCCTTGCTGCATCCTTTTTTCAGTGCTTGGAAAGTCTGAAAGACTAAACTCAGGATCTTTCCAATAGGTCTAAAGTAAAAATAAAAGAAAATCAAGAAGGTTTTAGATTTTTTTGTCTTCATCTGTCCTTTACCTAGCAGTTGTAACTTAGTCACCAAATAGATGGAAAATACAATCCATTCAAAATTTATATATTCTCTCATGTCAGCTACTGTGGGAGGAATATTTGGTATACAGGTTTTATTTGCTGCTTTAATTTCTTTTAATTCCCCAAAGTTTCAAGATGATCTGTGTTCCATCTCTAAGTATCTGTATTAGGACCAGATTTACAAAACCTCAGGGAAAAGTCTGATAGAGATTTTATAAATCTGACCTTAATGCAGAGACTTAGAGTCGGATTATTCAGATAATTTTGGAAGTCTAGAGGATTAAAAACATGTTTTAAAGAACAAGACTCTTGTAGCATCTTCTTAATGAAGACCCTGAGTTTAGAAATGCCTGTTTAGGAAGAAGGTAAAAGACAAATAAAAGCATCTTTCTTTAAAATAATAAAAACAATACTTAATTTCAAAAGTGCAGGGCAGCCTGGGAGGGTAAAGCCAAGGCCAAGACCCTTTCTTGTTGTCCCGAGCTATGGTGCTCGCAGATGCTGAATGAGGGTCCATGGGGATACTGCTGCCTGTGGGGTGGGAATCCAGAAGGTAGGAGCTACTCTTTCTAGCTCCACCTGGGGCAAAGGCAAAGTGTGAGCTGGGCTGTCTCAGCCAATGCATTGGGTTGTCCACCTGGTCATCATTGAGAGGAGGATCTGCCTCTGCGTCCATACTCTAAACCTTCCCCACCATGCATAAGGCATTATGATACTTAGTTCATCTCTCAAGTGTGGGGTATTTGTCACAAATGTTTCTTCCCTTTTCACTTTGCTTTGTTTCATCCTGTCAGTGGCTGAAGGCAAGAGTTAGTGTTCTGGATCAAGACAGGACAATGACAAGACCCATTAGGGTCTGAGTGCTGGGGGGGGAGGTGTTCTCTGCAGATTCATACAGTTTGTGTTCCCCATTCATGCCAGACCCATAATGAGAGGAAGTGCGTTTGGAAAAAGAGTTGTATGTTTTGAGGATGCTGTTTTCTAAATGCAATGTGTTAACTATACCTTAGGTTAGAGGGGCTCTGATGTTATGAGAAGACCTAAAGAACTCCTCTAAAATGCATTCAGCTTGCTAATGTCTGTTTTCTAGAACTGTCTCCAGGGGAAAACTACATATACTTCAGTGACTTGAATGAGTATTAAGGGCTCAAAATATCTAAATTCTTGTCCACTCATTACAACTAAAGGTCTTGGTGTCAGACATCGTATCTTAGTGGAGTATGTATTAACCAGCTGGCTAGGAAACTCTAGCTTCAGAAATATGTGACATACTGAAGTGCTCCCGTTTTGCTCGTCGAATGCAGCATGAAGATGAATTTGTGCATCTGGAAGCTCTTCAAAAGTAGCTGACGACAGAAGGGCTTGTTTGCTCAGAGGGGAACTTTTGAAGCTTGTCGTGTGTGAGTTTTGGAGTTCACTTCCTCTCATGTGTTTTGTAGTTATCCTGGGAAAGTGGTTAAGGAAACAAAAGAAAATCTTAAAAGAGACTAGGATAAAAGATACACTCTGGCAGAATTTTAGGATTAAGTTAAACTGTATTTTATGTAGTCCTAATGTACCCAGCTGTCTAAACTATTTTTTCTCATGTAAGACCTGTTAATGTTGGGAACATCTGTTAAGGTGTTCCACTGCAGGTTACGGGTGTGCCATTGCGCAATCAAGTGTAAAACTTTACATAAAGGGGAATGCAGCTTGCTCTTCATGATCATCTCTATCCATCATAAAAACCCACTAAAATTCACACAAGGGTTTCTCATTAGTTGTTTGGATTTGAATTAAATTGTCAAAGATCTTACATTTCTCTAAGTCCTCAATTGTGTTAGCACTTTCACTCCCCTGTTAGTGTTCCTGTTATGAAAGTGGAAAGGTACTGTCTATTTTAAGACTTGCGGATATAGCTGAGGGAAAAAAAATGTGGGGAGAGGGGAAGAACCCAACAGACAAGCTCTTGCAAACCGCAAAATATACTTGCCTAATTGTTTTTCTCCCAATTATGTCAGTTGGCCTACAAAACCATGTCAACTCCTCCCACGTACCTTGCCAGGGGCCTTACATGATGACAGTTAAGACAATACTGTTGTTGAAATTAATGCAGTGTTTTCAGCTTTTGAGGACAAATAGCATTCATCATCCTCCTAATACTGATATCTGCAAAGGAGAGCACTGGTTACTAATCACCTGCTTTTTTTAAGAACCTATCTCAAAACACCCCCAACTCCACTGGCCATTTTGCTAGATTACCTTGTTCTAGCCCAATGTCAATATTTAAGACAGGAATTTCTGTCAAAATGGAAACACACAGACTGGTAAATATGTAATAAGTGGGCTTTCAAACGATTCAATTTAATTTTCTTTTTCACTAAATGGTCAGAAACAGTTTTCCTATTATTAACCAAAGAAGTCTGCATGGATTTGCTAATTGGATCTTGCATTGCTGCAGACTTGTCTGTAATTTGTATTACTGCAGTACCACAGACATCCCTATCTGTACTAGGAGAGAAACAACCACATGGTGAGGCTTCCTTAATATTTCTTTGCCACTGCACAATCCTGAGCAAATTTCTCATAATAACTTGCTAGGTTAGTAGCAGAATTTCCAGTGAGGAACTAGAGTAATATTGTGCACAGAAGGCAGAGTATACTTGTGTATGTATGTATGTACAAGCTCACTTGAGAAGACTTGAACCAATTTCTACATTAATAGAATGTAATAGAAGAAAGGTGGTGATACAGCGTATGACTAGCTGCATGGTTTCTGAAAGGACTAAATATAAATAATCGAACAGTTGATATGTTTTTCTGCTTATCAGAATTCTTATTAGCACTTTGTACCATCCTGTGAGCTTTGCAGTGGCAGGTGAGGACACATTTGTTGGAGGACAAGGTAATCAGTTCACAGATCAGGTTAGCAACAGATTAGTATTTCAGGTAAAAAAGAAATTATGGAAAAAAAATTCTAGCACTTTTCTGGGCAAACCAAACCAAGGGGAAAATACTAAGAGAATAAGAAGGGTTGTTATTGTTATTATTATATTATCCTACTGCACTGTGTTTCATGATGGTGCAGCACAGAATTCCAGTTGGTGCTGTCTTCGCTTGGTTCTTGAAAGAGATTTCTAAGCAGTTGAGGAGAGCTTGTTCAAACTTATGTGAAAAAAAATTGCCTTTTTTTCTGGAGGCATTTTGCAAACAGCTCCAAGTAGAGTTGAAATTTTCCTGCAGATTTTTTTTTCTCTTCTGTTTGAAGAAAACTGTGTATGTTACTTTACTGCTCTGTTGAAAAATTTTCTTGTAACCTTAAGGCGTATATTTTAGTTTTATTTCATTTTAGCCTATTCAACTGCGAATCAAGCATAGTGAATCAAATCTGGTGGTTTAGCTGGTTTAAAATTTGTTTGCTTCCATTTAAAGCCAATAACCATAATGGTTTCATAACACTTTCTGGCTGTGCTTGTCCTCAAAGAAATACTCATACAGCTTTCATTGATTTTGAGAAGGCTGGAACTCTATTTTGTGAATAAACATCTTTTCAAAGCTATTATAAGTTTCAATTAAACAGTGTAATTTTTGTACTATTGAATTATCTCTTAGCCTTAGTGAAACAGAAAATAGAGCACTTTCTACCATTTATCATTACTCTGTTGTATTAAAGTGCACCATTCTGAAATGGTTTATTCAAGGCTGCTCATCTATCAATGTGCAAAATGGATGCAGTGACCCAGCAATGCATCTGAGGAGCTGGCTCCACTACCAGGCTTTGCTTTTATCTCCTGTGGGAGAAGAGCACTTCTGGACACAATTATACTGATTCTGCATGAAGTCTCAGCAGTCAAAGGGTCCAGCTTAAACAGGAGTCACAGCCTCGCTAGGCTTAAATCTGTGCAGTACTGTGAAAGTTCACAGTGCTGTGATAATTTACAACAACAAGGATATATCATGTTCAGTCTTCACAAGCAAGGCAACAGTGATGCAGAACTCAGCCTCCCAAATTGCAGCAGGACTGTAAGGAAACTGGTCGGAGCTCTCCAGAAACGAAGTTCCTCCTTCAGTGAAACAGAACAGTTAAGCTTAATTGCACAAAACATATGTTGCTTGCATAAGATGCATTTTGGGTGAAAACTCTTCTTTTAATTATAGACGGTTGCATAAAATGTCAGATTTAGCAGCATTCTTGGCCTGCATGATATCAGCCAGAAAGCATATTTCATATTTCTCCTCCTGTTTACTCCTCTCAGAGCAGAATTTCTCCTATTTTCTGGTTGTTTTGTTTTGTTTTTTTTTGTTGTTGTTGTTTAAGGGGAAAAAATCAAGCAAAGAGAAAAGTAGCATTTCCTCATCTATTCTTGTCTCTCAAGGTTTCTCAACAGTGAAATTGCACAGGAGGGGATCCAGAACAAGCTGAGCAGGGCTGGTTTGAAACAGAGGAAATTGGAGGTCTAATATCTAGCTTCAAAGCAAGAAAGCTAAAATTCATGTTTAGGTTGTCCGAGGAGATCTTAGCCTTTGACATCTTTTAGTCCATAGGCTGAGGGGGAATGCCCATCCTTTAAAATCACCAGTTGCCTCTGATGAGTAAAATTCCTTCAGTAATTCTCCAGAGCCTGAGATAATTATATCCGAGGCAAAACTGGCAAGGTTTGAAATCTGATCAGATATACATCCAGCTGAGTATGATCTGCTATTTGTTCTGATTTAGCCATTGTCATTCCAAAAATACTGCCATGGAGGAAAACATAAACATGATCCCTTCTTTTTTAGGATTGTTACCATCTGTATCATAGTTACCAAATGTTTCTTGCTTAACTTGTATTTAAAATTATCCTAGTCTATGCATCGCCTGCCTTTACTGTAAGCATAATATAGTAATCACAGCTATGTTCACAGAATGTGGTCTACTTCGATAAGCATTTTTATTTAGCTTTGAGTAATGTTTTCTGACAAGTGCTATTTTTGCCACTTCATCTATAAATATGTAAGTTATTATTCTGCTGTCGTGATTCACTGCTGTACTCATTTCTGTGGAAGTACGTTGAATTATACCAGCTGAGGTTATGGCCTCTACTGCGCTTTTCAGAATGTTTTCTTTTAGTCTCCTCTATTTTTAGGTCAATTACTGAGTCCCCATCCCGTTACATGACTGAAGATAGCACCTGTCCTTTTATTTATATCCTCATATTTTCTGAGTTCCTGTTGCTGCTTTTTTTGACCTCCCTTCCCCATGTAACTGCTTCTCATTATACTATTTCCTGATTTAATCTAGATTACACAATATCTTTGTAGGTTCAATAATCCCTTTGAAAGAACTAATTGAGCAGAAAATACTGGTGGGAGACCTGCAGGTTAACCCCAGCCAAGGCAAAACCCTCAAGCATATAAGGACATATTTTCCATTTTAAATGAAGTGATTAATGGTAAGATCCTATCTTGCTCTGAATGCTGTGCACTCAAGTATCACTTTGGCAACGTTTAGTGAGAGCAAAAGCATGTTTAAAATAGTATTTATTGGAAAGTTAGCTTTTGTCTGACTCCAGGAGAGATCCTTAGCACCAGGAGGGGATACAAAATGCTGTCCCCCCCTTCCTAATCTCAAGCTTCTGCATTCCTTAAAAGGGATGACAGAAGTCATTTGATTGTCAAGGTGGCTGCAAGCTAAGCATGACCAGATGTTGAAGGAGTGGGGAAGAGCCATGGATGTGGCTCTGGTCTCTGTCTGCAGTAGGGCTGTCTGCTTGCTACAGGAGTGAGAAGGGAACCAAACGGGAACCTTCTGACTCTCAAAAACCACTCACTTTCAGTTACCAAGCTTGTATTGTCAAGAGTAAAGGCCAAGAGCCAAGATTCATCTGTGTGAAGTACCCAATTAATATCTGAATGAGTGTTTGGAGGTTTTGGCATGTACCCAGGATTTGTTATCATCTGACCTTTTCTAGTCCAGTTTATTATATGGCTTTACTTGTGCAGTGTATTTTTTTCTTTAGTTATTATAGTTTATCCTTAAAAATAATCATTACTGATATATCTGTGTCAACTTAACACTAGAATCATTCATAAGTGTGGCTGGTTTAAAATATATTTCCAATATGATTTATAGGGGTAACTTCATATACAGAAAGAAACTTAAGTTTCAAGAAACAGAAGCTCTTCCCAAAAACCTGCTATTGTACTTAGGATGAGCTGCAGTACACTTTAAGTAATTTCAGGCTGTTCAAGCAGCAGAATTCTCCATATCAGTATTCAGTTTATCTTTTACCATGATCAAAATAAGGCTATTGATTTCTTAGGTTATATTTTTGATTCTACCTCACTTTACTTACAAAGTGTAATTCCTGTGGGTTTTGAGCTGAAATTTGAGCTGTGACAGCCTTAGCATGACTTCTTGGATCCCAGAGTGAAATGAACATTTAATATACTGATAAAGAAAAGCTAGGAAAATAGGAATAAAATAGGAAGTAAAGGATATAAAATTTTACCAGTGATAGCTGAAGCCTCTCTCCCAAGTATGGCACTGATTTTGGCACATTAGGAATTTCGTATCTAATTACCTATGTCTAAAGAACATAATGTGATTACAATTTTGATTGTGAAGGTATGTATCAAAGATTAAGGCTTGAGAGTAAGGCTGGAGTAAGTTATGTGGCAAGGGTAAAAGGTTCACTTTGAGAGTCTGAAGAAGGTGTGCTGCTTTCATTTGCCAGCCAAGCTGAACGAAGACAGCACCTGAAGAACGTTTATGTTTCTGGTGTTTTGAGCTTCCATCTCTGGTGTTGCTGCTAGTGCATTTAATTACCCGCTTGGGTTTCTTTTCACTTAGTGCTAATTCTGGCCCTGCCAGACTGACTCACAGTAAATTGACTGAGAATGAAATCTTTCTTTGTCCTCAGCAAATCTGAATAATTAATTTTTTTTAATCATTACACTTCTTAGCTGACATTCTCTTCGTGAAAGAAAGGAAGGGGCATGTTTAATTAAAACAAGAAAGTGCTGAAATTAAACAACATTTCAGTCAAATTGATAGTTGAATAACATATTTTTTCAGAGTAACACACCTGCTTTCTCAGCACTATTTACTCTACTACTAATGTAATATAAGCCTGTGTTTGCAACAATAATTTGCCAAAAGCTAAATAATTTGCAATTAGCAGAGAGGAAACTTTCTGTTTGCACCTCAAAAATATCTATAATAAATCAGTGACGACTCAGGCTTGGGAAATGTGAGGCAACTTTTGCCCATCTGAACAGCCATCACAGTGCCGCATGAAAACCAGAGGCTGAGGGGAGGCCCAAAACCAGGCAGCAGAGGTGTGTCCCTGTTCCCTGGACAGCCACCTTCCCCATGCAGGTGTTTTCTGTGCAGGAAGACCTGAAATCTTGCATTCAATGAGTTGGTGCTTTCTGAACATATGTTATCAGCACCTCATTAGCTACCGTCCTGCAGGGGACTTGCAGTAATTGTGTGGGTGTTAAAATTGTGTTGGTGGCAAACGTGAGGTAGTTTGGAGTTGCTTCGGGCTGTGTGAACAAGGTGTTTGTGTGGGAACTCATTGTGCTGACAGAGTATGTACCTTTTTTCTTCCTGCTTGGAATTTATTTGGTTTCTAACAGTTTAGCCTTTGAGGCTAAGATGCTCCAGAAAATTCTTGCCTTTATTGATGGTATAACAAGCACCAATTTTATCTGTACTGCTTTTTCACGTTTCATCTCAGATTTATCTAAATCTCTTCAAAAAACACAAGGAAAGATCTCCCACTTTTCAAGATGCCTGCTTCAAGAGCAAAACCTGACATGAATAAAGAAAATATTAAAGTGGTTAAATTAAGCATTAAGCTAGGTGGCTTAGAAGTTTCAATATACATTTCAGTATTTCTGAAAACAAAAAGAAAAAAAAACACCTCCTAACGTGTATGTTAAAGTGGTATTTAAAATGTCTCTCCTGAAATAGTGTGTTCCCAGGCCTGGCTTCATGTGCCAAGTGTAAGTAGATTAGGATAGAAGAGGAGTTTAGGGTCTTGCCTACGGCAGAAGTGCAAGGTGCATAATAATCTGTGCTGGTGGCCAGACAAGCCATATCTGGATATGGACATTATCATGACTGATAGGTTGAAAGAACCTTGACAGCCTTCAGGAATCGAAATCAGGAAACCAAATTACTGCATGATGTGGGTGAATTTAATGAAATATTAATGATGGCAGTGAAACTGTAGCTGTTCTTCAAGGTGCTACATCTGAACTGTGAGAACAGATCTTAAAAGACAAAGAGGAAAGGATCAATATAATAAACTCTAATGCATTTCATTAGGGCTGAGCCGTAAGAAACAATAGGATGTACTGTAATTATGATCCCCTTACAGAATGGCAGCAAGGGTGCTAAGAGCTGTCTTTCCACCTCTTATGAGTAGAAGCTTCCTATTCCACAATTAAGACAATAAAAAAAGACCATTAGCCTCTTGACCAGATTGCTCATCTGACCCTAACCGGAGTTCTGAACCAAGCAAGGAAAACCCTGTCTCTATAACCAGCCCAAATTTTACATCAAATACTAGTAAATGTGGAGGAGAGAAACTCTGAAGGGATCCTCTAACCTATTGGGGTTACGTCCCAAGTGGGAGGAAAAGAGATACTTTAGAGCATGAGTCCTCCATCTTCTTCCTTCTAAAGGTAAAGCCTAAGTGATAGATGGGCTATGCCTATCTTATTCCTGTCACTGGAGGGAGATGACATGCAGTTTCTTATTATAGATATCTAGGCTTTAAATGTCTAAAACTGGGTGAGGTGAGCCTCCTTGGGGACTGTCTAATATCAGTATGAAGAGCCAGCTTCACATGCCTTGCTATGTATAAGCATGAACACATAAGGTTGGATGGATGCTTCTGTGCACTAAAATCAGTAGAAAGAATCCTAATGAGTTCCTAAGAACTGGACCTGATGCTTTTGAAATTACATCATGCACTTTTTTGCTGTTCAACTTCAATGCCTTAATTTTCCAGTTATTATAGGTAAATAGCAATTCACAATCTTAAAAAGTCAGTAAAGAAATGATGCAGTCAGGTTCTTACCGACAGTCAGGGGTAATGGAACTAAATGGTTTTGTGTTTGTTTGAATGTCTACCACTTTCCCAAGGAGATAAAACTCACAATAAATTTTATGATACCCTATATATCAACATTTATTTTAAACTTCATTTTCAGTAAAAATGAGCTTTATAAGCCCCACTCTTGCCTCTGGCTTGATTTGTAATGATGTTTTCCTGGGCCTCATAGTCTGAATAAATGGAGAAAATTTCCCTAACTGACCTCCAAAGCAAATAATTTTATCTTTTCTTTGCAAATTCAGTTTTCTAGGCAGGCCATCCAGAACAAATTAAATTCCTGGGTTGTAAATCTGACTTTATCATCTGGTTTGTGCATGGAGTTCAAAAAAACCTTCAGGACTGAAACTGTGTCCATCAAAGGGCAGAATCTGGCTACTAGTACAGAAACTTGGACTGCAGGCTGGCACATCAGATGAAAGCACAGGATTCAAAGGTAATTTAGACTCCAGACATATTAATTGGAAGTAATAGATTGAAGCATACAACAGTTCATTTCTCTAAGGCTAACGTGTGCTCTGATTTGTATCTTGCCCTTAACGCTGACCTTAGTGAACCTTCACAAGCAAGTTATATGCAAGTGCAGAATTGGTTGCTTTGTATTCGAATATGTACTTTCAATACAGTTGGTGAGAAAGGAATGGTGAATTAAGGAAGCAGTTGTTTGGGCTAGTGAAAAGCATTAAGAAAATGATGGTGACAAACTAAATGCTCACCTATGAGCAAGGACAGATAGTCTCACCTGGATGTTCTTAAAGAGCAGGCAGAGATAATTACAGAGGCATTATCAATCATTTTTGACACCTCATTAAGAGCAGATGAATTTCCAGTGGACCAAAGGACAGGAGAGCCAAGGTACAGCCTTTTTTTAAGCAGGTAACAAATAGAAGAGAAAGGTGTGTATCTTTGAGGTATATCGGTATGGTTTCCAAATGTGCAGGTTTCTGGGCAGGTGAGAGAGAATGCTTTCAGGTCCAAGGACCCGCAATCAGATGGGCAACCACATATTAAGCTAGTAGTTTCTGACTGAGAAACATGACGACCACTAATCTTCAGCCCTGATTCCTCATCTATCCCCACCAAAAACAACATTTATATTTAGAATGTATTTGGAGAGAGTACCAAAAAACACAAATAATTATGATCAATAGAAGAACTCAAGTGAAAGACCACACAGATGCCTGCTCTGGGATGGTTAATGTAATTTAAGAACTCCCATAGTCCTGTAGTATTGGGGAGTGATTTTGAATACTATTACTGGATTTCATTAAGTACACAGAGGCATGCATGCATAAAGGCTAGAGGTGCAAGAATGGGTAGGCATGTCCTGTCAGAGATAAAATAAACCATGCCCTGAATCTTCATTTTTCTTGTGAACAAATCCCAGGCTGTGTTATCCTGCAATTATTCTTGGATCCCTTGAATACAATTCAAATATTTCTTTCCACTATGTGGTCGGTTGTTTGGGTCCATTGGTTTAAAATACCTCTTTTGTGGATTTCTTTGCTAGAATATATATGAATGTCCATTAATGATAAAATTATTTGCTTTGGAGGTAGGTTAAGGAAATTAAAATAACAGGAACAGAACCATTGATACGTTGGGGCAGATGCTCAGTTAATATAAAGGTGATAACGTTGTGCTGATATGTGTGACGTAGAGATCTACCCTATTGAATATCCAGAGAAGACACTTGGCAACTGTATTCTCTGTATTTCATTGCCTTGTTTTCTATATGGCCAAGGAAAGCCAAAGAAAATTATTTTTTTCTTATACCCTTAACAACCAGGAATGGATGTGTCATCATCCGTCTTGAGAACACTTCAAATATGAGTCCAGTGTCTTCGTTGGCATGGTCTTCCATGCCTAGTTTGTTACCTTGCTTTAGAGGACAGAGAGGTTTTTTTTTCCTGTGCATAGGTTTCTGACATTTATGTCAGCAGAGCTGACCCAGAGTGGTAGAGCGCAGTATGTATTTTACTGCAATTTCTTTGATTTTGAGTTTTATTTAATTTCACTTCATTTTTTAGGCTACTTGATTTTTCTACATGTATGTCTCACTGTTATGCATAGACCACAAGTATATTCTTTTAACATTTTAGTTGTTCATAACATTTTTAGACAGCTTTTTGTAGCTATTCTAGTGTTAAGATTTATAGTGTTAGAATTTCTTAGAAATGTTGGAATATGACATCACCTGGCACTTCCCAAGTAACCTTGGTACTGTTCTTCATAAGCCAGCAGAAGACCAGGTCTGTAATGATATCTTGCATTTCACTCTGAGTTATGACTCTTTTAAGGCTTCATTTTATTGCAAATACAGCCACTGTTTTAATTTTGTATCTAGGATGGGCATTACATTAAAAAGTGTATCTGCTTTCAATTGTACTATAATGTTCTGTATCAAGATAACTTCCATTTTTCTTAGCATTGCTTAGTTGTCATGCCCCCTTCCCTGCTGCATTCTTCACTCTGAGCTTCCAAGCACTTGGAAATTACAGAGTGTGGAAATCAACAGATGTCATTCATTTGCCACCCCTTCTGCTTTGGTAGTAAACACAATTCACTTAGTGAAATAAATATGTTCTTACAAGCCAAATAAGAACTCTCCATGATGAAATGCTGCAAGAAGTTACTCAAAGGAATAGGATGCAGTTAGGGAAATGCCACAGATGATAAACACTTTGAAGGCTTAGTCCTCCCTTCTCCTTCTGTACCTCTCAGCCTGAGACTAGGGAGTTACTGAGAGAGGGATGCATTTTCTGGTGAGATGGAGGAAGAGCAGCAGGCACAGACTGCACCTGCAAAGAGAGCATTCCTACACGAAGAGGAAAGGGTGTCCCAGCCCCATAAAATCAGTACTAGCAGAAGTCATGAAGACCCATGTTAAGGACAGATTAGGTCCTCAGCAGCTCTGACAGTAACCTGACAAACATTGAAGGATGCCTATGATGCTGTTGCTAAAGCCATGGATAGGCTGAGCATGTCACCAGTATAGGCAGGCTGAAAAGCCTTGGGGTGAGACACCAGCAGGGGAACAGCATAGACTCTGGGAATGGCTGCTGGAGCAGTAGGTTAGTATTCCTTCATGGAAAGCAGAGACAGGCCTTCCCATCACCCTCCAGTGAAGATGAACTCTGGCTATGCTCATTTGACGCGGGGGTTCTTTTAGCCTCCAACAACCTGAGCTGAGGGAACTAAAGAGGGAAATAAAGAGCAACGCACAAAAGGCATGTTGATACATTGGGTGGTGATTCAGGATGTAGAGGTGAAGAACTGCTGACAAGGACAGTGGGAGTAAGCATGTGGCTCCTTAGTTTTGTGCTGTTTTCTCCAAATAGATGGGCATTTCTTACGGGTTTAAGGAAATCATCTCAATAGGGGCTTAGTGCTTATAAGCAGAGAAGAATCTGCTGTGAAAAAAAAGAGGGGGGAGAGTGTTGAATTCTGCTTTTCTGTGTATGGTCCCCTGAGTGAGCCACAAAACATCCATCTTTCACACACGTCTCAAATATCAGAAAACACAGCTCCTTCTGGGTCCCCTTCTATCTTCCATGCCGTACTAGATGTGAGCACACTACTGACACCAGAAATTCAAAGCCAGTTTTCTAGGCTGTGGTAGAAGAGCTTGACTCCCACTAAAAAAAAGGGACTGTATTTTCTCCCTGGTCCCCACACACACACATGAGGACATGACTTGCAGTTTTAAGGTGTAACTCTCCCTTGTGCAAGTAAAGGAGGCAAAAATTACTGGAAAATATTTCCTCTTTGTCAACAGGATTTTTAAAAAGAGAGCATCCTCCTCCTGTGCTAAGCAGCCACATGAGCAAATAGGCACACTTCTGGCAGATGAGGTTTCCCTCTTCCTTAGCAGATGAAAAATGGGATCTGAAGTATAAAATACCTCCTGTAATTAATCAACTGGCTTGTTCATGCCTCTTAATCTCAAATTTGAAAGCTGTCTGGAAACCTGAAGTACCTTGAGGATAAAATAATGGGCATTAGGCTTATTTTCTAGCAAACCAAGCTTTGGGAGTCTGCCAGCATTAGTCAGACCTATTGGAGCATACCTACTCGAAGTAGGGAAAGGTATGAGCTGAAGTTTTTGACTACCTGAAAGTACAGAGAGTGATGAGCAAGAATGACCTCTCCTAAGCTATGAGGTAAATAATAAATGGCCAAAACCAGAAGCAGAGTGCTAAAAATAAAGTTCAGCTATACTGTGAACCCTAGTAGAAGCAGTGAGGATCATTTCACATTTCAATATCTTCTCCATTTTGTTGCAGGGAAAAATTTGTTCACAGAGCACCTCCCTACGCAGTATTTTTTGCCCCTTGCTACTCGACTCCCAGCTCCCTGAAAGCATGATGAATGATTCAGCATGTGTGTGGAGCAGGGAGGGGAATTTCCATACCTTGCCTGGAAGTCATACGACCCCAAGAAGCACAGTTGTCCCCTCATATCCTGAGGAAGCAGCTGCCTGAAAGAGTATTTTTGGCAGCTCCTCTATTAGAGGGAAAAAAAGAGGTCTTTTCAACGAGAAATAGTCTGATGGAACTGTCGAAGGGATTTATTTGGCTCGTACTAACAAACCCTTTGATGAAACAGAGAGGTTTTAAATGGAGGAGCTGGAGTCTCGGCCCAGTTGACTGGAGAGGAACATCAGCCTAGAGGAGGGTCTGCAGTAAAATATGGGTCTTCCTGGAGTCTCGTTGTAGAAAGAGAGAGATGTGGGGGCAGGCTGATGAATCTTCTGAACTCTGCCTCCAAGCTGGGAATGGACACAAGTTCACTGTTGGGCTAAAGGTATTTTCTAGAGGTGACTAAGAAAGAGAACATAAATTTTCCAGATCAAGGCACAGGTGACTTTGGTGGCTATGGGAAATGTGACAGCAACATAAGTTCTCACCAAGCCTCATGGTCCAAAGCTGGGCTGAGAAATGAGGACCCCACCTCAAACTGCAAATGAAGGACTGATTTAACATGGAAGAAAACATTATAAATAGAGCTATTGCTTTTAAAAGAGGTTAATAAGATGGAGCTGTCTCTCTTGCTATATGTTGAGCAACAGCTTTGAAGTCAAGGAGCATGGGTAAGATGCAGATTAGATTCAGCAGACAACTGAGATTGAGCAGCGAGAAGCTGTGGCAGGAACTGAAAAAAGAGAGCAAGTCAGAGGCAACATGCAGAAATGATGGTCTTTTCACAAATCCTCCCTCATGTGAGAATTTCCTGTGACTGGCAATCAGGAAGACTGAACAGGCAGGATAATGTTGGGTATGATCGCACTGGGGATCTCACAGCAATGACAGCGAAAACTTGGGGGAGAGAGAAGAATACATTGAGGGCAAATGGTAGAGGAAGAAACTCCCAGAGCAGGTCTCTGGGACTATGAAATAAAAGTAAACCAACTCCCAGGGGAAAAGGTTTTACCTTTGCACTGAAAAGATGTAAGCAGCGTCTTAACTCCAGCAAATATGTTTAGGAACAAATTCATATGGTAAAAGTCGTGCATCTGAGTTGCATTAGCAATTTCAACAGTTCACAACTGTCCAGTTGTGACTAATCAGTTGTGCTTTCATGTAACAAGGCCCAGTCAAATACCAGCTTCCACTGGAACAGATGCTGCACATCACTAGTGATTTGACTATGTGTAGTCTCCATCGCCTGCTGGCTGGGTCTTGCTTTATGGAGTGTTGCACAAAGGGGCCTGTTTCAGATGTCTGTTAGACACACTGTACTTGCCATATATAGATGTCCCCGTTTATCCGATATCATCACCAAGAACAAGACGCTTCTCTCTAGTAGAACTACTGCAGGTTATACCCTTATTTCACTACAGGAATTATGCATGTGCTTGGGTTCTTTCCATCATACATCTTCTGTGTCTAGCTGCAGAAAATGAAGACATTTTTGAGCATAGGGCTCACACATCATCTCCTTGTCTATGTGGCATGTGACAATAGAAAGGGGACTCTAAATTTTGTCTTAGACAAGAGGTGAAAGCAAGGATCACAATGGAAGGCAGAGGGTGTAGGTTGGAAAGAAGAAAGTATTTATTTTAGGCCATGTGTTACTTCTGTACTAGAAAGCTACGGTCTTCTTTCATGTAAAATTTTGTTGGTGTTCTGGTTTTGTTTGAAGCTTCTCAACGGACTGCTTCTAAAGTCACCTGTGGTGCCTTTATTTACATAGCAACTCATTTGTTAGCCCATTTCAAGCACTGAACAGCGTATTTGACCACAAAAGTTTGCAGAGCAACATGATAAAAAATACATTTTTAAGGCATTCATGCGAATATTTTATAGCTGCTTTAATGTTAAAGGGCTCACTGGAAAGTTTATCATTTATTTGAACTGTGTAAATCTGCAATTCCTAGGCCTTGCTTTGGTATCACATTATGCTCTCTTAGTGAAGTGCAAGTTTCCCTCCTCTTTCGCATCACATTGTAACTACAGTCTTCCATTTGAAAGAGAACAGTCTCAAACAAATAGAATTTTATCCAAATGCCGGGAATCTTGAAGTAATATTTGCTTCTGTCACACTGCTTCACAGTCCATCTCTGATGGAGAGGATATTTTTCCCATTGAATGAAATAATGAGATGCTTTCAAGACGACTAGTTTTATAGCTTTAAAAAATAGAACTGCACCTCACAGAACACAGATCATGCCAGAGTTCTGTGCAAATTTTCCAGTGATGCTGTTATCTCCTCCTGCACTGAGCTGTAATAAGGCTAGTCTCAGTAATATGGAGAGGGATCCATCTAGGGAGAAAATACAATGGCTCATGCTTCTCTCTCAAATTGTTTCTCACTTCCTGTTTTCAGAAAAAAAAAATCTGTTTTCAGGATATTTTCCTGCTGGTTCTCCCCTGCACAGAGGAGACCTTGGGAAGAGACACACATGATTTTTTGTCTTTTCAGAAAAAGAAGACTGTAATAACCATACAGCACACAACAAAAATGGTGAGTATGACCAGTGTTGCTAGAGCACATTCAGCCCCACAGCTGGGGGCAAACCCTATAGGCAGTTAAAGTAAAACCATAATCACAAGCATAAAATTATACTCACAAGTCCATCCATGGGACGTGTCTGAGAGACCTACAGGGTAATAGGAGGGAAGACTGTAGAGTGGCTCTTGTCTGTTTAATCAATTGAATGCTTGAGGATTTTTCCCTTTACCCAACCAAGTGGCCTCTGGCTGACTAAAACCTACTTTTGAAAATATCTTCTTCTTGCCAGATATGAGGATCCAGAAACAGATTCATCATCTTTTTATTGTAATTTCTTTCAAAGATTCATACCCTACAGTTAAAAAAAATGCATCATCTTGTAGTACAGCCTTTCCTGGCTTCAAAAATTTGAGCTTGCTAGTCCCTTGGTCTTGTTACTTATTGAACTCTTCTCACTAGATTAAGGATTCACCCTTCTTCCCTGCTTCATCTGTTACCGAGCCACTTCCCAATAAACAGATCGAGCCCTATAGAATAAAACATTTTCACAACCTTTTCAGACCTCAAATCATTTCTGCATGTTTTTCATTTTTTAACATCTTTTTCAAGATACCAGCATCAGAATTTTACACAGTATTTCAGTTGCAGTGGAATTACTTCCCTGTTCCTACTTGTTTAGCTCATGTTTGCGTAGCTAGGCGTTACATTTGCTCGTATTGCCAGGATATCACAATAGGACTCTGTTTGTACTGTGGCAACCCTGACACTCTCCTCGGCATTGCTGCTTCCCCAGCTCTGAAGATACAGACTAGAGTCTATGCTTGTGTAACTCAGCCATATTAAAGAGCTTTTTTTTTAGTTAGATTCCATACACCAAATCACCATTTCATATAGCTGGCACATCCTTATCATTATTTATGTTCCACAAGCATATGTGGTATTCACAGATATGTTTCAAATTAACAGGAATGTTGCATTTATTTACAGAACACTGATGAAATTGGTTGGTCAACATTGTTTCTAGTACATACCACCATGGGATGCCACTAGAAACAGACTCTTAAGAGAAAATTTCATATTAGCAACAGCTTTGCAATCTGCTATTTAGCAAGTTCTAAATTCATCTTATCTAATCTTTATTGACAATAATTGCTCATTTATTGCAACCTTGCCATGCAGTTGCTAAGTTTCTAAAAACTCAGATTATCCTATGGCAGCAAACAGAACATATCAAGCCATAGAAATCGTTTCTGTATATACAACAGTGTTTATCGGGCAAACATGATTCTCAATAAAATCAGTCAGTTCTGACAAGATTTATTCTTTTAATATCATCATATCAACTGAAATGAAATTATATTCACACCTTTTATCTCTATTTACACGTTTATTATTTAAATCTTGTTTCAGATTTTCGGTTATATTGCAAGGGACATACATCAGACTAGCAAGGTGATTACCTATATTATCCCAGTTTTCCTTTTTATTGTACTATCACCAGATGACTGAAGTAATTGGCTATATCTCTTGCAAATTACTCAGGTTTGATGCTTTATAAATGCTCATCTTAAAGAGATGGTAATACCTTCCTTGCTTTCCAGTGGACTGAAAATTTTTTAAGGTGGCATAGGCAAAGCACTTGCTTTTCTCTGAGTACAGAACAGAAATATTTATTGATGACTTTTCTTCTTTTCTCTGTCACAGTTGTGAATTGTTCTGTTTTCACTTTGCAACTTCTATTATTTCTTTCTTTTGCTCATACTGTGGCTCAGAAAGGCTTTCTTGTCCTACACTTGGCAGACTGGTTTTCTATACTTTTGTTACCTTCCTTCATGTGTTTTCTAAAGAGCTTGAATTCTAACTGATGGCCGCTGTTTTCTTCTCTTTAACACTGTTACGTAGCACTAACTTAGTGGCTTACATTTACTTCTGTATTACATAAGGAAATTTAAATATTTAAAGGTAACCACTGTATCTGTGTAAGAACAGCCAGCCAAAGGGGGTGAAAAGAAGATTAATAACACTTCCTCTGTCATAGTCTGAGAGAAAATAGCATCTTGAACCATTCCTACCACCCCACTCTTTGGCTTTTCTGGCCTACCCAAGCCATATGGAGCACCTGACACCAGCCTACTCTTAAGAGGACCAGTGCCCTCAAGAGTTGGAGATTTAAGACTTAATATACAACAAGTAGGGAAAACTTCTGAGTTCAAACCATTTTTTCAGGTTTTGTGCAGCCCTAGACTACTGTGATTCTACTGAGGGCTTTGAGGTCAACTTTTCAAGGTTTCTCTCTTAAGAAAATAAAAATATTGCAAGGATCCTAGAGCCTGGAGAATGAACCTTTGCCTGTCGAGGTTAGGATTTGTTCTCGTGACTGTGAGATTTAGGTCATAACTGAGGTGCAGTGAGCTGTGTGTAGCTGCAATTACATCTAGCATGATGGAGCACTGCTAATCAGGGTGATGGAATAACTCAGGTGGGAAGAGCCTGGAAGTCTCTAGTTCAAAATTCTGCTCAAAGCAAGGTCAGCTCTGAATTGAGACCAGTTTGCTTGGGGGTTTATTCATCTGAATCTTAAAAAGCCTACCAGGATGGAGACTGAATACACAGCATTTTTGGGCAGCCTGCTCTGCTGTCTGTCTGTCCTTGCAGTGAAATTTTTTTCCTTATATCTAGTTGGAAACTGACTGACTGTCACATACCTGCCATGCCCTGCTATGAACAGCCTGGTTCCATCTTTTTAATTATCTCCTTGTAGGCATCAGATATTTGTTAAGCCACTCCAAAGCCATCATATCTCTTGTTGGAAGAAGCCTGCTCTCCCTCAGCCTCTCCTCACAAGGCAAGTGTTCCTGCCCTGATTATCTTGGAGACCTTCTGCTAAATTTACTCTGGATCACTGAATGCCTTTTCTGTATTGCAGGGGAAGCAAAAGCTGGACACAATACTCTAGATGAGGTCGAGGAAGTGATGAGTAAATGCTTTCTTCAGCTAACTGCCCTTCTTCAGCCACAACCCCTTTTTCTCCACAGCTTCTCCAGGTCATTTAAGTGGATTGCTTGTTCCCTGCCTCCATTTTCCATGTCATTGCCACTCCAGTACAACGATTTGTTGCCCTGCTTTGAAACTCACACAGCTCTGCCTTGCAGTCTGCCTGAGTAATCAGCATTCAGAAATAATAGTGATATTTTGAACAGATGAGAACGGGTCTGGTTTTGCTAATGCTGACTGCTGTGGCAGACTCTACAGCAGAAACTAAAGAATATCAGAAAGCACTTCTATCCCTTCCCAGAACAGAGAGTGACAACAATGGATCAGTTTCCTACAGCAGCAGCCATGGGGGCCCTTTCTGTGCTAAGAAAATATGCCCTTTTTTCCCAACCTACAGCAATTTGTATTAAGAAAAACCTTTCAGCGCTGCCTTGTTATTTATTCTGCCTGCATGGTCCCTTGGTGCAGTGGCTGCCGCCAAAGGCAGACTCAGCATGAGGCATTGCCAGAGAATGTTAAAAGCAGAAAAAGTCCCAGGAGCCACACAAACGGATGCAAAAATGTACATTCTTTTCCTGCTCCAGAAGAAAAGAGCAGCAACTGTTAGTTGCTCACAGACTTCACAGAATGTTTAGGCTAAAGAGCCCTGAAAAATGAGGGGAATAATTCTAGAAGTTGTGAAAATGGTATGATTCCACATACAGAACACTGAACACTTCATTTTATGGGTTTTGCCTACATCACTCACTGCATCAGCCAAATAGCCTTCTTCAAGACAAGACTTGCTTATTAGGCAAGGAGCAAACCTCCTGTCATGCATTCCAGTTTGGTGAGCTCTGAAACACAAGTAACTGTGAAAAGTATGCCATAAAAACAGTAACTGATACAAAAATTGGGTACCTCTGTAAATCCATGGGGAGAATGGAAGGTATGATGTTCAACAACTGAAACCAGACAAACATGTAATGGCATTTCAGCTTCTGTATTTCTCCTTATAATTTCAAGTTTCTCTTAATTTCCTTCTCTCGTACTCTGTCACACTCCTTTCTCAGCCCTGCACAAGCCTTCTCTGTCCTTCCCAATGAGTGATCCTGGATGACACTTTGTTTCACTAGGGCCTCTCAGAATCTTCCTGGTAGGGTCCATCTTGGGCCTTTCACCTATGTGTTCTGAATCAACAGCCACAGAACAGACAAGGCTGAAATTCAGCAAGCCTGTGGGAAATTATATTAAGACAGAGGTTTTTGTGTTCTTTGGCAATGACATTTTTAATAGTGAAGAGGAAAGGTTTCCAGGAGAGAACTGGTAATTGATTGATACTTAACACTGATAGGCAAACCTTGACTATGCTGGGGTACATGTGGGATAGGTGTAATAACCACAGGAAAACAAACCCTTGTGATCAGAATCTGCAAAATAGGCTGATGTGCAACTAGGACAAGCAAATCCAAGGGATTTTGTGCCTCATGATCTTGTTCCTCCTATCCTGCAGCTGAACCTGTTGCAGCTGCACCCCCAGACATTTCATAAATTTGTGAAACCCTTAGGTCACCAGACCAAGACATCCAAATAAATAACTCATTCAGTTATTTTGCAAACCCAGCACCATGCAGTCTGTGATCTATAATATGCAGTGAAAGAACACACACACAAAAAAGTAAAGCTGATGACACTGTGACTGTGGTGCTGCACTATAAACCAAAGCTGTTGTGTACTTTTAATATGACAATTAAGGATAAGAGTCCTTTCTTGTATGCTAGTTTATTCAGATAAACCTGAATTTCCATTCTCTGAAGGAGGAAAAATGGGGAGAATCAGTCAATGTAAAATCTGCCAGTGTATTGCCAACTTAGGAATGTATTTCATTTTAATCACAGAAACACAAATATTGCCAGTTGTAGGAATAGACTGGAAGTTCAAGTTCTCTTCCGAACTGGGAATATTAAGAGGAAGTTAGACCTGATTCTCACTTGCTCATAATAGTAATGCTGTACTTCAAGGAAATACCTTATCGTGGACACAGTGAGGTGAGAAAGTCTGCTCATATGAAATGATCTTTTCACGTTATAAGAGCTCATGGGTCTATTCCATACAATCCAGTGCATGTAGAAGGTCATTCTAGCTCAGAGAGGTATTACTTCCATCATGCTGTTGCTCCTCAGGTGCTACTGATTTCCCGATTACTGCTGCATGCAGTGGTTGTGCCAAACACTGAAAAAAAATATCTACCCCAAGCACGCATGATTTGAATAGAAGAGACAACTGATAAACAGCAGGACACTGTGACCTTCATGTTACAGCTACTGGCCCAGAGAGGCTGGGTGAATGCACTTGCCGAAGGTGAGGATGGAAATCAGCAGCAGGACCAGGAGCTGACTTTTTGAACTGGTTTGTTCTCCTGAAAACAATCGATCTCTGAAAGGACGTCTTTTTCTCTGGTGAATTTTTCTGAGCATGTTTCTGAGTATGTTTTGCTTTTTAAAAGGTGGTGAAATGTAATCAAAGAACACGTTCATTACTGGTGTTTGTCCAGGAAGTTTCTACAAACATCAGCCTCTTTTCATCTCTACAATGCCAGTTTCAACGATCCATTTGCATCACATTGGGGAAGGCTTATTCATGCATCATTTGCAATATGAACCATCTGTTTTACTCAACACAGAGATAACAGACAATGCAGTCTCAACACTGAAGGGATTCATCTTTTAATCTTTGTGCACATTTGTTAAAATAATTTGCCTTTGAATTTCAAGATTTAAAAAAGACTGCCAGACCAAACACTGGCCTGCAAATATGACAGTGATTTAATCAATAACATATAAAATGTCAAAGTTGGCTTAACGCTTATGTGGGAAGGAAATATTGCCAAGTTCCCATCCCTGTCTTGAGAATATATTGGTTTATATGAATTGCATTGGAATGAAAACAATCTTTTCAATCAGAAGGAATTACAAATCAAAATGAATTAAAATGTATTTACCTTTGATGGCAACATTGGCACATGCAAAAACATATACAACCTCTAGTGTAATATTTACTAAAACTGTTTTATGGTCCATTCTCAAGATTTCATGTCAGAAGGACCAATAGTTTTCCTTTCAGCTCCACTGGTGTATTTATACGTTCACATCTACAATAGTTATTCCATCTCAGCAGAGAAGTAGCCAGTATTACCCTAATTAAAGCCTCATTATACCATCTTAATAGTAACACACAGCACTCTTTGACCTCAAAACACTTGCTGAGTTTTAACAGTGCCCGAAGCCACCTGGTAAATCGGCAGCAGCCGTACAATTAGTACTGAGGATTTTTTGGTGCTTAGATCTATACTACACTGCTAAGCCAACTCTCACTCTATCTTGTTCCCACACACACGCTTTTTGGTCTGTATCAAGCTTTGTAGGTCATAAATAAATGTAATGTCAAATCAGGTATCTCTTATCACAGTCTGTCCACTCAACAAGAAAAATATGCAGAAAAAAAATGAATGTATGTTTCTTGTCAAAGAATAAGCCATTGTGTATTTACCAAAAGGGATAATATGATTCACTTACCCCATGAAGATTCGTGAGCTTACTTCTTCCCTTTTCTGGCATTCAATTCCAGGTTTAACTACCTGACCTGACTCTTCCATCCCATTTCAAAATAATTTTAGGTGTTCCTCATCCTCATTTTCAAACTTTGACACTACACAAATGATTATTTTTTAATCCATGTCATGTTAATTAAAATCATGTCAGCACCTTACTTCTGCCATCCCAGTCAAAGCTGTGGTTTTTTGACTACTGCATTTCATCTGGTTCAGTAGTGTCTTTTGGTGTTTTTTCTTTTCCAAAACCCTTGGTAAACTCCAGGGTAAGAAATGCTCTTGTAGACTGCACTGGGATTTTGTAACTTTTCTCTTGTATGTAGTGAGACATTAATGGCAAATTTCTTTGCTTCATATCCACAGAATGACCTTGGTTCCCAAATGACTTATAATCTGTGAATCAGGAAGAAAAGGGCTGAAATCCCTGGTAGAGCAAGTCTTTTTTAATCCCACAGATTGCGGTATCCTGCTTGTTTAATACAAAGCTGTCATAGGTATAGGGATAAAAGAGGCCTAATTTAAAAATTAGTGAATATAAATGTTCAAGTCATCAGGTTTAGCTGGCCCTCAAGTGTCTTCTAGATGTGGTTCGAATTGTTAGTTTGAATCAAAATGTGTTGATAATTGATCCAACATCCAAAATTTTTACTGAATAAGTGATAAAAAGGACTTTTATTAATTTTTATTTATTTATTATCCCAGAGACAGAGAAAAGAGACAGAAACTCAACTACCTTTCAGTTCTTTTATTCCTTCTGTTTAGTTGGGGGGTGTGGGATTTTTTTTTTCTTTCTTTATCCATTTGCATGGCTCTAAGAAAGACATTTTCACTCAGGGAGAAACAGCTTCTCCTCCTTCCATTTACAGCTGAAGAAATGCTCTGCCTTCTATGTTGCTTTCTTTCAGCTCAATACAAAGAACATTCTAAAATATGACCTAAAAAGCTTATTATTATTTCATATGGAAAGCAGTCTGATAGTTTTTCAGACTGAGCTAAATGACTGGAAAGAGGTAGAAGGGAACTCAATTTTATGAGAAAAAAATATGAAAAAGTTATTTATAAAAAGCTTTACTTTTTTGACTGGATTTAAATCTGTGTTTTTCTACAGGGCTGCCTTAAGCATAGCCATCATAAAGAGCTTAAATCAGGTTGTATCTTGTGGGTATTTCTGTACTGTTGTCAGAATAAAGGTAACCCTGATGTTATGAAGTGCCAGTAACTCTGTGCCCAACATAATGTAGATAAGCTAAAAGCATTGTAACCTTTAAAAAAAAAATAAGGCTGCTATTTAGCTACTGCACATATTCAGCACCCCAGGCTAGAAAAGCAGATGATACAAGTGCCTAACCTTTAGTGCAAACGTACATGAAGTATCCAAGCTTCAGTACCTGCAGCTTCCTAACCAAAATCACCTTTCCAGGCAGAACAACATGGGCTGAAACATTTTTCAAATAACAGGGGGAAAGGAAGAATGGTTTTTGGTTGGAGAATGGGAGACAGAACAACTATTTAGCAGGGGATAGGGAGAGTGTCAATCACTGTCAAATGAGAATGGGAGACATGCAAGGGACTAATACAAAGCATGACAGTAAGAAATGTAGAAGAAAATATGTTACATTGGTTTAGACCTAATAAGGTACCATGGGTATTTTAAACAGCTTGTGATTCCCATCTCCCTTTCTAACACCAGTCAGCTGGAAGGATAAGATTGTAGGTTAAATAAATGCAATTTAAATTACAGCATTTAGCTCTCTAATTACCTGCTGGTCCCTGTAATTTATTGGACCTGCAAATCTGTCTCCAGAAAGGTGGGAACAATTCAATTACTCCTCAAACAATGGCAAACCTGGCAGGCACAGATCTATACCTACAGTGCTGAAAGTGTTCTCAAGCATGTTATATGAGGTGCTGCAGTCAGGTAATAACCTAACTGGGGCTTCTTCGTTGGATTCTGAGCTGGAATTATGATGTACTGACCTGCTGCAAATGCACACATAGAACATATGCTTCTTTCAGTGTTTAAATTAACGTTTTAACCACAGAAGTATGCAAAATATTGCATGCTTGTTTCACTTGAATATTTATGCATATTACTTTTCCTGAGTCTGAGCAGAAGGCTGTAGTTAGTAAGACCTGATAAGAGATCTATATATTATGTTAAGTATTCTTTTTGTTTTCCAGGTTGTTTTGTGACTTTGGGTTTTCTTTAGCAGGAGAACAGCACTTGATGCTAGTAAACAATATTAATGATGTACTCAGCCTTGTTCTTCACTAGTGAGACCAGGTAGGATAAATAGGGAAGGCATGCAGCTGTGCCCAAGTGAGGCTGTGATTTTCTATGGCAAGTCTATTGTCTATGTTAATGTATTCTTTTACAGGACTGAAAAGCTGAAAATTAGAAAACAGTCTTTGCAGCCCAGTGGGATGTAGGCAATGGCTGTTGGGCAACCCATTTAGTGCCTGAAGCTGCCTTCCAGATCCTCTCTCTTGCCAGTACAGTGAGGAGTTTGTAGAGGAAATGAAACTAATTCCCACAGTGGCATGTAGAGGTGTGGAGCAGTGTTATGCACTCTTAACTGCATTATAAAGTACTTTCCGGAGGTGATAATCCTCACACTATGCATGTACGTAAATAGGTATTTGTTTTTAGCATGGAATCATTCTCAGAAAATTATTTGGAACCTCCTTTCAAATAGTTTTCCTACCAGTAATTTCTTTTCATATAATGATCAATGGTCATGCAAATACAATACAAACCAAACAGGGAAATCTCTTCAGGATTAGAGTTGCTCAGTGCCCGGGAGACCATCTGGCAGGAGACCAGCTAAATTAATGCCAATGCATCCCTAAGTAGAAGGATAGCACCCAGCAATGCACGTAACATACGATAACCATAATAGCTGCTTACCACCTTATATGCCCTCTTTACTGACTACATGTGCATTGGTGGCTCTCCCAAAATAGCCTGAAGCAACTTGACACACAGATTAGGAACCCATTATTTTCATTACAAACCTCCATTTCAGGTGCAATCAATTTGCAAGTTTTGGCCTTCTATTTGCCACGGTAATAAAATGCTGATCAATTTGAAAAATGGGAGTTTTCTAAAACCTTCCATCTTCAGTGTTCACTGTACTTGGGACAATAGTTTGGAAAACATTCACCACCACTAGACCTAAAACAATTAGTTTTTTACAAGATTTAAGTAGTCCTTTCTCCTGTGCTTTTGTTATTAACTGTTCCATATGTATCTTTCACCTCACATAACTTCAGTAACTTTTGATAAGTGACCAGCAAATAGTGGTTTGACAATTTCTCTGTAATTCATGGAGAGAAATAAAGGTTTCATTATCTACGCACAAAGCCCTGTGGAGATGCTAAGGCAGAGATAGCTAAAGATGTTGTATCCATGCTGCTGCAAGGCATGAGGGCCAGAAACTCCAAGGTTCAGGTGCCTGCAGACAGGCCCCACTTCCCTGCCTGTGCTTTCAAAGGCTGCCCAGGACAGGCACCAGCTGTGCTCTCTGGCACTGAGGATGAGACAGTGTCACTGGAGCAGCCAGGGTGGAGCGCCCATTTCCAGCTTGTGGTGGGGTGATATTGGCTGCCCCAAGCCATGGCCCTCTCCTTCCATCCTGCCCAGGGTCTAGCTTTAACTGGTTAGAATGTATTGCCCAGCTTGGATCCCAAAAGAAGATGTTATATACTGCCATTGTGCATTGCCACAACAAATAAGCACGGCATGGTTTTGTTATTTCTTCCGAAACACTGTGTAGAATTACTGCATGCTGTAAAAGTGTCCTGTGGTGCCTGAAATGTGCCCTAGGTCCTGTGCAATGACACTGTTGGGGGTGCCATGATGCTTCAGTGAAGTCAGCGGAAGCGGGATGTGTGTTTGCTTGAGAAAAAGCCAGACAAGTAAAAGAAATCACTCTATAGCTCCATTGGGATAACTATATGCTCTTGCCATGGCTAAAATCATAGAATCATAAAATATCCTGAGTTGGAAGTGACCGCCAAGGATCACCAAGCTCCTGTCCCTGCATAGGGCAAGCCTATTCACACCGTATGTCTGAGGCATTGTCCAAATGCTCCTTGACTATTGTCAGGCTTGGTGTCATGACTGCTTTCTTCGGGAGCTGTTCCAGTGCTCAGCACCCTTTGAGTGAAGAAAGTTTTTCTAATATTTCTAAACCTGCCCTGGCACATCGTTCTGCCATTCTCTAGGGTCCTAGGGATCTTTTGTCTCTTGATTTCAGTGAAGAGAACCTGCCACTGTTATCAGGAATGCAGTACTACCATGGAAGTGAGAAAGATGCAGTGAAAAACTTTATTTGAAGGAAATTAAAGCTGGAGTGGAACACAGGCATGTCCCTGCATAAACACACGCTGCACGTGGCCCCAGCTGTTTGCGTGTACAGCACTCATCCCACCATACTGGCTGTTCCCTGACCCTGTGCAGGTATGACCGCTAGTGGTGAAATGAGAGTCCTCCTACCACTGGTGGTAGCTGCTACAACAAATAGCAAACTAGTGAATCTGACATCACAAAATGGTGGTGGTAGACCAGTGTTTGCCATTAGCATGCTTACATCTGCGCCAAGCCACCTGTCTTCTGCCAATCATCTTCGCTATTTGCTCTATCCAGATCATTAGCTGATGGTCAACATGGACAGAAGTGGCATGGCTCTGTGTCAATGCTGTGCTGGTCCCATGTCTCACCTGCTGCGGGGGTCAAAAGGGGCTGTTGCTCCCTTCTCTCCCTTGTTGCCAGCCCTGCCCACAAGTGAGCCATCCAGCCCTCCTTGCCTCCCCAGGGACAGGGAGGGACTAGGAGTCTGTAGCCCAGGGAGCCAGGGCAGAGGCATCTCCATCCACTGGTGGCCGGTTAAGCTTGACCATAACCTGAGGCTTTACTCTCGGTATACCAGAAGCTGCACAGCAAGCTTCAGTTACATGCAGATAAGACAGAAGTTCCATTAAATTGTGCATGAAATAGTAACTGAAGGTGGAGGCGGCAGGGTCAGGAGGTTGACCCAGCCTTACTGCAGCTTTTTAGCTTCATCCTAATGCCACAACAATTTCTACAGCCTCTAGCTCCACAATCCCTCCTTTGATGTGACTCAGTGATATTTTCAGGCAGTTTATTCCACAACCTGATTTTCTTTAGCACCGAGAAAGTTTTATACCTGACCTGAATCTCTGCTTCTTTACTCAGAGCTGATGAGCCTTCATTTTATCCCTCGCAGTTTTGGGTAAGCGAAACTATTTTTCTTTTGCTTCTTTTCACATTTCAAATGTTTGTATAGCTTTATTATCTTCCTCTGGATTTTAGCTTTTTATTGAACTGATACGAAAGAGAGAAAGAGAGAACATATCAAGACAGGGATAGGTAGACATCTCCATAGTAAATTATGGAAGAAACTGAGCATGTTGCACTATATATAATATATGTATAGGTCTATGTTGAGGTACATACATGTAGGAAGAGGCTTATGTTCATATTCACAACAAATTATACAAACATATGTAAGCACAAATTGATTTCCACCATAAAGCTGCTCCATTAAGTAGTTACTCTGCAGAAAATTTCTTTCCCCTGAAAAAAAAAATAACGTAGTTCTGAATAGTCTCTAAACTAACCAAGATTCAAGCATACCAGAGTCTCTATGAAAGAGGAGTTAGGAAGGATTTTATTCCTTTACATGCCACTTCCTGAGTTTTGTGAACCTCTTTTTTTTTTCAGGGCAGCTGGTCCTAGAACACAATACTAATGCAGATGCCTCGGTAGCCTGATCCTGTATGGCAGGTTTTATCCACTTTTAATGTAATGTGTACAACCCAAAGAACGCAAATATTATCTAAGTGCACAGTAAAGGATTCAAAGAGCACAACAGTATGGACTAGCGGATGAGCAGAGGCCCCATAATCTCCATTGCCCATTTGTTGCAGTTTCTTTAGCTCATCTATGTGTTCCTGCAGGCTGTAATGCTGGGTGTCTCTAGACAGGCATCCTACCAGACACCAGCTACCCAGTGCTTCCCACAAGCATGGGACAAGTCATGACATCTTTAGCTGCTGCTCATGTCCTGATCACACAGAGGTAGGGAATGGCGCAGTTCTGGGCTTTATTTACTCTGTCCCTACATCTCTGCATAGCACAGAGAAGTTGCACCCAGACACTTCAAAATGAGCTCACGCATACACCAAACTCTCACGATGTTGCTGTGTTGGGCTGGTGCAGGCTACAAGCTTTGTGTGGCCAGGCAAGGCTTTGAGTTGCATATTCCCCAAAGTCCTACATCTCCCTCTGGGGCCAGCTGCTGACCCATCAGACCTCCAATGGCCTTCCCTCCCCCTTGCAGGCCTTACCAACAGAACCACTCTCCCAGGCAGTTTGTGTCTATGTTCTAAGCAGGGCTTCTCAGGTGTTACACTGAAAGGTCATCATCACTCTATTCTCTATAGATGAGGAAAGGCTCAGTGGTTTTCCTTCTACAAAGCCTAAAACACACTTCAGACCTTGAAGACCACTGCAAAACCAGCAACCCTCCCCATGATTTAGTTTTCAAAGGCACTGAATTAATTTGCAGAAGGCAGCGGTAAAGAGAGGTAAGAAGACTAACAATTCCCCTCCAACTGTTTTTTACTGCCAGGGTACATGAGAGCAGAAAGTCATGCAGAGAATGGGTAGAAATGCCCTCTGGCATGAGCAGGTGTACCCTAGTGGGGAAGAGCCATGATTGCTTCCCACCAGCTTTACTTCGGTGTAAATATACTGATGAAAAGAGCTGGTCTCATCAGCCTCAATAAGCTTAACTTACCTGTACATCCAGCAGCTAGTTGCTGTTTCAATGCTGTATGATGCTAACTAGTTTTCTTTAGTCCTAAATGGCAAAACAATCAGAGGGGAAACCTGGGGAAAAAGTAATGATTTTCAGGTATTCAGAGTCCCCATTCTGAGGGAGTCATTTGACATATTTGGAACTGCGGCAGGGAACAGGTGGGAGATGGCATTTCCAGTCATCAGCTTCTGAAAGGCAAGCTGAGTGCAGCCTGCCTGTTAAAATTTGGTGAAGACTGTGTTATGCAGAGAAGAAAGGAGGACCATATTATTTGCATAGCATGTTGTATATTCTCTCTCTCTCTTTCTGCCTCAGCAGCCTTCGCTAGCAAGATACTGAAATACAGTCCTTCCTTCACAGAAGACAGTGAATAATTCTTTTCCAGATGAATTCAATACTGAGAAAGCCACCGATCTTAATGGCACGGCAACTAGTTGAACAAACTCTCAATTAACCTTATGGCCCAGTAAGCTGAAGTCCGTTATTAAAATTTTCATCCAAAGATGCTGGTAGAGACAGACAGACCTACAGCAATCATTGCATGGGACCATTCCCTTAAAAACATGATTTTCAGTAATCAAGATGCTTATCTGGCTGGTCGGAGCTCGCATATCATTGCCTTTCATGTTTGCACTTTGGCAAGTTAAAGCTGCTGCCAGAGTGTGGGCCAGCCAGCAGTGTGGTGTGCAGGGCAGATGGCTGGTGTTGTCAACCATCTCTGTCCCCTCTCCCACAGCAAATGTCAAATAAGGGAGAACTGGGTAACAGATTTTACTTACGAAACTATTCCTGTTTGCCATCTGTGGAGCCTGGTACCCCTACCTCCTTTCTGCTAGAGGCCTGCCTGTAGTTATTTACTTTTTCTGCCTTCTGTTCCCTCCCTACATTAAGAAGGAAGGTGACTTCTCAGGCCTGAAGTGACATTGCACCTTATTTATTATCTGTTTTTTCATTGACAAGCGTACCCACATAAATGCATTTTAAATACTAGATATCCATTATGTATCTATGGTAATTATTATTTTCCTTTAAATTTCAAATTTATCTATACCAGAAATTTCTTTTTCCTAAGGTTTGTAGATTCCTCTACGATTTATCATTATACCAGCATTTCTGTTGTTTATTCAATAACAAAAATTGTTAGTACTGCAGGAAGAGATTAGCCACTTAAGGAAAGTTTTCAGTATTCCTAAAAGAGCTGCTGAGACACAAGTTTATATTTGACATAATTCCACGTTAATAGAGGTTGAGTTTATCTGAAGGTAGCCTTAAAAGGGAAGTCTGTACAGTCCCAGGCTTGAGAGTAAACAGACAAGTGGTCCTTATGTAAGTAGTAATAAGTGTTTACAACATTGCTCAGATATCTTCATTGTTCTTAGCTGTACTTTTGCAATACTTTTATTTGTTTAATTTCCTTTCTCTAGTGTAATCTTAATGTAGTCATAATGGATTTGATTATATGTTGTTGCTCTTTCTTGGCTTATTACAAACCGCTGGCAAACAATCCAGAGCTCAAATATGCTCCTGCAAAATCAGCTGTTTAATAAGGCCAAATAACAAACATGTTCTTGGTGTAACGTGAACAGAGGGGCACACATCTGCAGTATGCTAAATGAGCACACTGCCTGCAGTTAGCAGCACAACTGACAGGTGAACAAAAGGGGCAAGTAGTACAGAAGATTGCATTCTGAAGCTTTTTTCTACAAAGCATGCATCCCAAATGTAGCAGAAAAGCTGTGGAATAGTAAATAGGATGTACGAAAACTTGTTTCAAGTGACCTGGATGTCTGATTTCAGCTCCTCTTATGAATAACACCCTCATCCCAAACTTACAATAGTGCAAACTCTCACAGCCTGTTGCTGTTCTTCTGCAACTGGGAGGCAACAGTCTCAGCAGAAGGCCTTCAGTCAGGTCTTTGAATCCTTCTGTTGGTTTCTACTTCACTGTCACATCAAACAATCTCCTTATTTTCAATACAAAAGCCTTCCTATCCTTGTTTGAGGAGTAAGGACTTGGGGAGAGGGGGAGGAGGGTCTGTGTTCCATATCAGGATCAGTCTGCTTTAGGAGACTCCATCACTCAGTTGTTAAATGAGAGTCTTCATGTTTTTTCTGCTATCAGAAGCATCCACAAAATCTTGTAGTGTCTTTACTGCAGATCTGGCCTGATATGCTGCAATGCCAAAAAGGGAACACACTGCCCAAGTGCTGAGGGTAGCAGAATGCCTTCCCATCTCCCTGGCAAGGGGATTTATCATGAGATGAGAGCCCAGTCTGAAATTTGGCTATCAGAATCCCTTTGTTTAGATACTTTTTTTTAATATAAAAATACTTAAAATGAAAAAGAAAACCACAGATATCTCTCTATTCTTGGCCAAAGAACTCTGTATGACCAGGGTCTCGTGGACCGTTTAGCAATACCAAGTATGGCAGAGTGAAAGGGGAAGCTGAGAGCCCCCAACTCCACAAACAAGACAGGAAGATGCCTATTTGTGAGCCAGAGGGTAAGAAAGATAGAAAAATCTGTAGTAACTTTGTGAAAAATCTAGCTTTTCATTTGCTTTGCTTCTTTTCCAAACACCCGTAACAAGCTCTCATGATTGGGGTCAGATGCAATACTGTGTTCAAATCTGGGATTTTATTTTCCTTTTATCTTTTTCTCTTTTTGTTTTTTTTTTTTATAACAAAAGAAAAATAAACATTTATTTATTAGTTTCACTGTTCAGACAGATTTGACACCTCCATCACATTCATCTGCTATCCCCTATGCTTGGCTTGTAAGCAATTTGGTCCACAGACAGCTTCTCTCTGCAGTGTTCCTGATTGCCACAGTAATAAGAAAAGAAAATTATAATTATAAACTGCTGGGGCTGTTCGTCATAATAAATAGATGCTGGATGTTTCCTCAAGTGAACAAAACCACCATGTCTCGCTTTTAAAATTCTTAGATTTGAATTAATCACTCATGGGGTCATTTTTATGTGTAGACTTGCGTCCCTGTGGAGGAGCTTTTGCAAGCATAGACTGTAGTATATTTGGTAAAACATGAGCGTGTGCATTTCCAGTACTGAACTGGGCCTTCAGGGAGCACGTGATGTCTGCCCAGTCACAGCTGGATGACTCTGTACTGATTAAATTGAGGGGTATTAATGCTAACCATTTCTGTAATTTGCTTTCATTCATACTGAGTTTCAGCTATGTTCTGAACTACAGGACAATATGCTCTGTCCTCTCTATCCTCTGTCCTCTGGTCTTGTTTTTCACATGATCAAGCATAGATGAAGACCAGATGATCTTTGTCCAGATGAGACCAGAGAAGCTTATGGTCCTTCAGCCTGCATGGGGTAAGATTTAACTCATTGACAATCCATGGAAAAACTGAAGCTTGTTACAGTGAGATTGACACTCCTTCACTGTGTTTTCCAGGAATCACAACCATGAAATTGTACACGGAGCTCTAGGAATACACAGCAACACCTACAAAAATGCAGTACCGCAAAACTGAAGAGCTTCTATCTCAGAAAATTCTGTGCAGACATTGCCTATTCTATTATTTTCAGTAACTGTCATCTGATCAAAAGTATAGCTTTACAGACTAAAACATATAGAATTGAAGGAAGTCAGCACATGCTATTTTAGTGAGTGCATTATCAGAGTAGGCCTTCCATCTGTTTCAGACCTAATTATTACATCATCTTTATGTAGCTTGATTTACGAGTAAATTAAATGCTTCATACAATGCGAAACACAGCTGTGTCATTTTTAGAGACAGAACAGGGCAAAATGTTCTAGACACACTGAATTTCATTTTTCTGCTGTGTTTACAAAAATATTCCTTTGTAGCAAATATTTTTCAGACTCCCTTAGTAAAACACAATTGTATTTTGAAGAGCCATGCAGCATCCACTCAGATAGCAATAAAATGCTGAATATTTTTATCTGTCAAAGAAAAGACTGTGAGTTTAGTAATCAAAACTGCAGTCTCTATTAAAAGCATTCAGCTGGTTCTTCCTAACCTAGCTGTTGCCAAACAAAGACAGATAAAGATTAATTGCAGTAATTAAACAAAGGGACAGGGTACAGCATTAGTAGCAGCAATGTAGCACATTCGTTGTTCCCAGATACTTTATTCAACAGGAAAACAGAAAATCACATGAGCTCGTCTGTTATGTGCATTTTCTGTAAGGATTAACTCTTTAGCTGATATTGAGCTATGACGCCTGTGCGCGTTATAGCTTGCTGTAACATATCTATCTTTAAAAATACCTTTAGCTGGTAAAAGCAAGCCAGCTATAGAACATATTTCTTCATTAGATTACAACCCTCTAAAATAGTTTAATAGGAGCAATTTTTTAAACAACCAATTTTTATCTTAGGTTTCAAAACTCATCTGACAATTTGTAGTGAAAGGAGAGGTATAAGATAGATTATGGTCTAGCAAAAACTCCCATTTCAAATCACCATTTTCTTCTGAATTTTCCTCTGTGCAGTTTTTTTGCTTGCTTTTGGATGAGGGTTGGGTTTTGGTTTTGATCTTTGTATGTTTGTTTTAAAAGATAAGCACTCATCCTGACGCCAGTTTTGGTTACTTTATGGGTTCAGGCTATAGTTTCCCTAGGCTCACAGCAGGAATCTGCATATTAACCATAGTCCATTGACAAGATTTGACTGTATATCCAATCTGAAAGCCAAGATATGGGATTTTGTTTCCTCAGAATGGAAAATAAAGGACTGCTGCATCCCAAACCCACACTCTGCCAGGGGAGAAGGCTAGATTTAAAAATCAGGGTCATATTTAGGAAATTCCAAGGAACATAAATTGTTTTTTGCCAGTGGTGTATGGGTTCAGTATAGCTTCTGTGCACCTCCAAACCGCCTACTCTCCCAGGACTTTCTTCCCATCCCTCTTGCCCCCCAGCTGCTGCAAGAGCAGTCACTGCCCAGCCAGAACTTTTGTCCACACCAGTGTGGCATGCACATGCTGTTTTGCCAGCATTGACACAGCTTAAGGGTTAGTCGTTAGTCCTTAGAAGGGAAATATACATATTAAGAAATCAATAGGCAGTTTTGCAGGCAGAAAGGAAGGAGAAAATAAGCAGAGCCATGTTCTAGGAAACAAATGTATTTTCCTAATTTGACCTTTGAACTGGAGAGTGAACCTTGATGCTGGGAGAAAAACACTAACCATATCTGGGGAAGGGGAATGTGTCCCTTGCAAATAATTTCCCATGAATAGCTGCCTGTCTGACATCTTTTGATTGAGCTATTTCTAGAGCTAACCCTCTGCTTGCAAATGCTGATGCTAATCTTGTTTTAGAAATGTTTCATCTTGGCCAGGCATTAATAAACATTGTACTAGAAAATGCCTGGAGTCTAGCCATGCAAAAGGCCTTGCTGCAACAGATTGCTCAACAGTGGAGGTAGATGCAGACCAAGAGAGGGATGTTTAGGTGCCTTGGTGAGTCTTCAGACATATTGTGATTCAGTCAGGCCTTTGTTTGGCTTTCCATAAACATTTGAGCAGGGAAAATTTAGCTTACATTAATGGCCCTGGAAAAAAATGCTTGTTCACAGGTTGACGTTTGCTTGATGAGAAAATCTGATTTGGTGGACAGAACAGTCTCACTTTAATGGCAGATTCATCAGTAGGACAGCACAATTAAAGCAAGGGAATACCTCTCCACACTCCTGGGCTACAAATCATAGGAACATCCGTTACAAATTATTCACTAATCACTTACGGAAAGGGAGTCAGTCGCATAGGCCAAAAGTCATTTGTGAATAAAGGCTTTAATTCTCCTTAAAGGATTCTGATCTCCAGGAACTGCATCCTTCAAGACTGTCTCATTCTTCAGTTGCTTTTGAAAGCCATAGCCTATAAGTCCCAGTCTGTTAAGTAATGAGCAAATTCCAGGAAGTCATCAGTTATTGCAATGGACTGTTCTTATTAGTTGTGGTGTAGTTGTTAAGATAAAGATTGGCAGCCTGGGCTAAACTCCTGGAGACAGGTCCTCCTGTTGTAGGAAGTTTTGTACAAAAGCAAAAGTATTTTGTACAAAAGCAAAAGTACGTTGTACAAAAAAGACAAATTCAGCTCTAAATGTCTTCCAATCTCAATGATGCATTAACAGGAGACAGAGAAATTGTACTTTTCCTTATCTGAGGCTAAAGACTTTCTCACCCTTTATGCCAGATGAAGAATATTAATAGCAGCAAGTGTCACTGGAGGGAACTGGTGAGCAGGTCTTCAGTACAGCCTGTTGTTGATAAGAGTCTAATCCTCTGTCCAGCTGAAGAGCAGGACTACAGTTGCCAAACAAAGTGCTTTTGTTTGATCTTGTTGCTGCAACCATGTAGGGAAAGGTGCCAAGTATGATTTTGAAGTAGCCTTTTAATAGCAGGTAGCTAAAATTAGAGGTTGCTCTGAGTGGAAACACAACACACACCAGGGGAGAGTTTTACCTGATGTGGGAAGGCTTGCTGTTTATAAAAGATTACACATGTGATGTTACATAATTGAAGAAAACCTTGGATGCTTTTTTGGCTCAGGAGGCATCTGAATTTTAGACTAATTATCTGTACGTGACATCCTGCAGCCCCTATTAATAAAACAAAGCAAAATAGTTTGAATTGTAGAAAGGCAAAAATCCCAAACCGATTCTGGCAGGGACCATGTTCATCTTATTTTTCCACAGCTTTTCCTTAGACTCTTACAACCAACAGGATGCTTATGGCAATATATTTACTGGTAAATTATTAACAATAAAGGCAGTAATAAAATTATTCTGCTTCATTCCAATAAAAACAGAAATGTGCTTTAGGATAAAACTCAACAACTCATTACACAAGTCACCATCTAGTGGTACATAAAAACATATACTTCTGCTCTTTAAGTTTAGAAGCTAAATAAATCTGTGGTTTTAAGGACTTAACAGCATCAGTGCTTCTCTGAATGACCCTATGTACTTAAAACTAACTTCTTACTGATTGTATATATGGTACATATATATGTATGGTGTATATATATATATGTATACACTGTATTTTATATGCATGTATTAATATATTAGTATAAAGAGATATTTTAAGCAAATTTGGTGCTACTTTATGCAAAAAAATGATGGAATGCAACAATGAAACAGCCATTGCTGTTTGTGGGCTACATGGTTTTAAGCCTTTTTCTCCTCTCTATATTTGTTCATATGTGTTGCTTCACTTTATATGCATCTATAGCTATAAATACAAATCTGTAACTGATGCTCCACTGTATGCCATCAAAGATGTCTAAATTGCTAACCAGCCAACTGAGTTGCAAAGAGAAACTTGTGGTTAACTAGTGCTGTTCTGTAACTGCTGGAAGAAGAGACATGTGCCCCACTGCAGCTACGTGTTCAGAGGGAAAGCTATTAGGACTGACAGAGAAACTCATTCTTGCTCATTATATCCCAAGATCTTACAGATCAGGTAATTTTTTGCTCTTCTTAGTTTTTATAAAAGCTGAGGAGAAATAGCATTATACTTTATTCAGCCTGTATCTAAAAATGTTCTGAATTTATTTATCCCTGAAAAAAAGCTGTATAATAGACAGCATTCCCCCAGCCCCCCAGTCTACCTTTCCTGCTTTTGTTTATATTTAGCATCTTCACTCAGGTCCAAATCTTTGAGACCTTATTTGACTTTTACCCGATCTTTCTTCCTGCATTATTCACTATATGAGAATTGTCTGACAAAGAACGAAATTAAAACTTCACAGAGAGCATGCACACTGGACTGCTTGATGAAAAAAAACCCAAACATACATGCCAAACAAAATATGACATAAGACTGCAAAAGTGCAATGATGGCAAGTTGTGATATCTCTGCTCCTGGGCTTCCAAAACACCACAGGGAACATGGGGTGGAACTGGAGGTGGAGAAATGAGGTAGCCATGGCGAGATGAACGCTAGTCTGAAAATAAACAACTATGATTAATACTTGGCCACGTGCAGCATTCGTTGCTGGGACTCCCATGGAAAGAGGAATATCATCTGTCACAGTGGCTAATATAAGGTGTTAATAAAGGCTAACTTACCTTTTCCACCACAAGGTCGCTAAAGGCAAGAACTTGACACTACTCTAACCACCATCTACTTTGGGGAGACATTTATTATGGAGACTTCTAATATCAAGGCATTGCGGTGGAAGATTTTTCTGTGGGTGAGTGCTGCAATGATTGAGATGGACTTCATTAAAGGCAAGAGCACGAAGGAATGCAATGAAACTATCTAATAAAATGCCTCACAAGATTTGGGGATGAATATTTGGAAAACCTAGTCCACAAAGCAGAGATTTTAAAATACTATCACCAGCTTTCAGTTCCTGCCTCCTTGTAATGAACCTGAAAGAAAGGGAACAAAGAGTACTCTTTATATGGACTCACATATTGGATCTGAGTCCCTCAGTGGAATGAAATCACATGTCAGCTTAGGTACAGGACCTGCCCACACTGTTTATATTGTTTTAAGTATAAATAAAATATTTTACCTTAGATTCTTTCATTTAGCTACTGCATTTTAGTTCACATTTATTTTAGGTTAGGAGCAGGCATATGGCTGGTTACCGCAGTTCAGCTCAAAAGAGCTAATTTCTTACATGTTGCCTGCTTGAATCTTTAAAATCTGCCTGTGTGATCCTTTGTGGAGTCTGGGAGAGGGAAGAATGCTGAAATAGTGTCTTGGACTCACTAAAAACACTGTATTGGATATTCTGAGAGCCCTGATGCCAGTGGGAGGAATGTAGATTCATTCTTCTGCAGCTTGTATATTGCGTTTAAAAATTCAATTCAATTTTGTCCTGAATGAATTTCCTGATTTCCTATAATTTCTTTTCTAAAGACATGCAACCTTGTAAGTGGCGAAAGGCACCTCCTGCCTGATCTCTCTTTTCTACCTGTGTTCATAAAAAAATTGCTTTTTGCAGATGGGGTCTAAAAGACAAGATAGAGCACTTAAAGATGGGGCTCTATAACACAAGCACAGAAGAAAGATAAAGATCATAGAAGAAAAAAGAAAAACACAAAAAAAGGACTCTAAATGAAAGAAGTGGATTTGGGAAACTCTGAGGCTCCACCACGATTACTGGAAGTCCACTGGAAGGATGGATATCAGAGCTGCAGTGCAAATTAGAATTCCTGAGGTAAAGTCAGGGGTGCTACGCTGATTCACATCAACAGGGACTGAGCACTGTTTCTAGGGAGGAGTGTCAAACAACCCTGTGACACACTGATTTTACTTGCTGTGGAGAATATTGTTCCAATCCCTCCCATGATTTGTCAGTGAGTGCTCCCTGGTGAGAATATGTCAAGTTGTAAGGTCTATTAACCTTAACAAATGTAAATATGAGCCCAAAATGTGGAACAATGCTCAGATATGAAATTAATTTCATTCTAACAGACTGCTGAGTTAAACAGTCATTTACAGAGCCAGCATAGCACCAGCAGGCACTGAGAAAGAAAATTGCCCACCTAATTCTTTTTGGGTTGTCCTTTCTCCCTGTTTCTTGGTTTGGTGTCAAATCATGTAAACAGCTGCATTGAAGGAGGTTGTGTGATTTATCCCAAACAATTTACCTTGCGAATGTAGGCCTTTCCTGTCCAGTCAAGACTGCTGCTCACAATTTTTCAACACATCTGCAAACAAATCTTAGCAACCAGCTCACTCATGAAGCTGGTGCTAGGAACAATCCATATGCTCAGTTCTTGTAACATCTGACATGTTTCCTTGAAGGAACAACATGTCCTATTTCCCCCGTCCTACAGGGAAAGAGGAGTCCTTTTGCCTGTTAAAGGCTATTATTGAACATGCGGAACTATACGGTGTTAGACTAAGATGAATACTGAGAGGCAGTTTTGAAGTGTTACTTAGTTTGGGTTGGGCTCCATAATATTCACATTTCCCATGAATGTTCTTGCAATAAAAGAAAGTAATTAGAAATAGGCTTAGCCCACATTTCCATGGCTGGACCCATACAGGAGGGCCTGAGGGACCCTTCTCCACTGGGGCTGGGATGCCAGGACCTGTGTGAAGTGACATATTTCTCCTTGTGAAAAAAACTTTTCCAAAAGAGCTCCCTGCATGGACCGTTACCCTGGAACGGATGGGATGGGGCTAGAGGGAGAACTGAACTAGGGAATTCTTCAGTCGTCAGATACTTCGTATGTTCTGCCAGTGCATACACATATGCCTACAAGAAATGCTGGATAAGGTCCCACTAAGATTCAGTTTGTGCTTCGGGCTGAATATTACTGGCAAAGCAACTCTGCAGCCTTTCTGCAGCTTAAGAGAGAAGCCAGCGCCTGGCTAATTCTCTTCGGTTCAGTTCTCTGAGGTCTAGACTTGTATGGAGACTGAGACTGCACACTGCAATGTTTAAGAAGTCAGAGGCTGCCCTCTGCTTGGTGTTCCCAAGGCTGAGTTATGTGCCAAATGGCAGGACTGTCAGGTACAGGCCCATGGGCTGCAGAAGCTGAAGGTATTACAGCTGAGGATTTTGCATCTCTACTTGCACCTCTGCTCAGCCAGGAGAGGAGGAGACTGAGAGGGGATCTCATAGCTGTTTACTGCCTTCTCACAAGGCAGGGAGGTGAAACAGGTGCTGATCTCTTCTGCCTTGCAACCTATGATAGGACTAGAGGCAATGGCATGAAGATGTGCCAGAGGAGGTTTAGACTGGATGTTTGGAAGAGGTACTTCACCCAGCGGATGGTGGAGCACCACAACAGAATCCCCAGGGAAGCAGTCACAGTGCCAAGCCTGACAGTATTCAAGAAGCTGGTGTGAATGTTGGGAGTGTCTTATGTAGGGATAGGAGTTGGACTCAATGATCCTTTTGGGTCCCTTCCAACTTGAGTGATTCTATGATTCCATGATTCCATATCAGGAGCATGATGCACACTCCTGCACCTCAGTATCTTCAGGGCCAAACTGGTGTCCTGAGTGAAACTGCTGGGGAAAGGAGCATTGAATTAAGCTGAAGTGCTGGTCACAGTGGTTGAGGTATGTACACCTGTCAGGACTGCTAGAGCAGTAATGCCCTCAAGCCAGGGGTAGGCAGAGACAAAGCAGCCCACCAAAGTTTGTCAAACCCTCTAAGTACTGGGGTTGCGGCTGAGAACCAGGAGACCAAACATGGAGATGAGAGATGACAAAAACAGAGTAGGTGAAAGAGGCTTAAATTTTATCCTTCCTTTGGCTTCATCTTCAGTTAGCCATGAATGTGGGTTTCAGCTTCCAAGATCTCATTGAGGGCTTGAGCATTGGTACTGCGTGTTCAGGCACTGGCAAATAAATCACTTTCTCATTTTGCAAGGCAGAAAGAGAAGACACAGGATTCACTTTACTCAACAACCTAGAGAACTAAGGTACGTGCAGGCTTTGAACTTCTGAATAAGCAGAGGAAATTTAGAAGCAATAAAAGACTTGTCATTATATGCAAGAATATTCATAAATCGTTTCCCTGCCATAGTGACACATATCTGCTTAATGATACAAAGGAAAAAAACAGGACTGAATTTGGCAGAAGAACTTTAAAGGATACATGCACATTAGGTTCTTCTAGCTCCATTTGCATTTGCATGCAAAAATCTTTTTTTGTTTTTACTGTTATTTTTCTTCATTAAAACCAAGCCATTTACACTTCAACAGAAATTTGCTTTCATTTTTGAGATTTCTTCTGGGTTTTTTTGTTTGTTTGTTTCCAAGTCAGAGGTAAAATGAATAGCCCTTCATTTTATTTAGCATGAAATGAATTACATGAAAGTGGGACCTCTGGGAACAAAAAGTCTTCAGTCTGTATGTTCATGTAAGTGTAAAGTGTACTGCAAGGCAGAGTGCTTCTCCAATTCCACTACAGATTTGCAATAATAAAAAAGTAGACTCAGGAGAAGTGAGCCATGAGCTGTGTGATTTAAACAGTTACATTAACACAGAATAAAAAGGTGCAAATGTTCAAGACAGTTTCCTCAATAGAAAAAAATGCAGAACCCAGAAATGCATAAAAAGGCAGTAAACAAAAGACTCGATGATATCCTTGATAAATGCAAATCTAGACTGATTTCCATTTGAAAACAAATAAAAGCTCCAGGTTGCAACTAATGCAGGAGAAAGGAGGCAGGAACAAGTGAGCAGGAAAAAAGAAGGAAGAAGGGATCATACACATTGCAATGTACAGTTATCGGTGCTTGGATAAAACGCAGTGTGGGAATAAATGGGAACTAATACCTAGATGATAACTTACAATACAGAGATACACAGAACATTCTGTCACTGTTTGGTAGGAGGGAAACACAATGCCTGAGTCATTCAGAAAGCATTGAAAGTCTGTTTATAATACTCACATCTGTCACACCACACTCTCTTGTAATCACACTTCCCCTTGATGGGAAAGGAGAAGATTAGGTACATCCCCAGGGAAAGATGTACTCTTATGAATCTTCAGGAAACATTCAAAGAATGATCCACTCAGAACTTACCTAATTCAAGAAGCAATAGAGCATACAGTTCCAGTGAGCTACATCCCATACATAACCAAGCTTAAAAAAAAGGAGGAACATACTCATTGCTGAAACAATCTTTGATAACGCAGTTAAAGGAAAGCAGCTGGAAACTGGGGGAAAATACCTAACCAATACCTAAATAATTCCTTCTGGGCTGCATAAAGGTATCCAAGCCTGGGTCTTAACAACCTAGCTTTTTTTGGCTTTGAACAAAAACATAGGACTGTTAATACTGTTAGGCTTTGTTTGGGGGGTGGGATTGTAAGAAATTTGGCGTTTCTCTTCGTTTGAAATTGAATGTGTAATTAAGTCTAAGTGTGCTTAAGACTTGGCCATATTTTGACCTCAGCCCAAACTGGCAGTATAAGCCTATGAACCCTCTGCCTAGGCAGAGATTCTCAACTCCAATCTTATAGAATGAAGGAGAGTTTGCTTTTAAAATTAACATTTCACATAATTTTGATCTTATTTTCCCTTCATACAATAATCTGTTTACACAGATATCTCAAAGGGCATAGCTAGGCAGAGTAGAATAATGCTTTTAAAAGAAGTCTTGCTTGTTGAATATCTAGCAGAAAAAACCCCATCATCTGTATGTCCCTAACTTCCAATTGAAAAGCATTTATCAGAAAATGTCTACACATCATGGAGCAAAGAATCATTTTTAACACTCAAACACACTGTATCTTAAGACTCAAACAGATTTGTGAGTATTTTCTGCTATTCACTCTACTTCGAGGCAAACTGCACCAAAAACAAGCTATAGCACTTTCAATTTAAACTCAGTGCTGAACAATTAAATTCTATATTCTATGTAGCTCAGCCTTGGAAAGTAAGATATGGAGAATCAATAGGATTCTATGCTAATGACGAATCCATAACAGCTTGGAGTAGCTTGTGCTTTTCCACTGATAGCATCAGTGTAATGGCAGTGCCAAGGAAATGACAAAGATTTGAACCTTTGCAAGATAATGATCACACTGACTCCTGTTTAGCAAAAAAAAAAAAAAAAAGAATGGATTAAGGCCAAATGATTTAGCAGTATCAAGCAAAATGGCTGGTTGCAAGGGTTCTACACCCCCCAAAAGGAGCAAAATCGTAAACTAATGTAATTGCTGGATTAAAACCTTTGCATAGACTTTTAGGATTTGCGAACCAGTCATCTAAGTCTTCCACCCCCCCATTAATCCTGCAGTGACATTTCAAGAAAAACAGCTTAGAGGTGCAGCTACATGACATTCACAATTTTCTGTTTCAAGAAGGCAACAGCCACTACTGCTTCTGCGGTTCTGCCTTTGCTGCCTGCCTTGTGAGGGCATAAAAAATACCACACATCAGAAGCCAGTGTTTCCTAAAGCAGAGAGGGGGTCTGTGCAGGTGCAAGGGTACGACTGCACGTTGGTATTTTCCCCTAGATGAAGTTGGCGTTACCAGCTTTGCAGGGTGCAGCTATTGAATGAGTTGAGCCCTTGAGATGAGGCATGTATTGTTCCCTGTGGTAAAGCACCAAGCTGTTTCCTACATACCAGGTGAATATGTAGCATGCTTATCAGAGTCTTACGCCTTGAAAAATCAGGAAATTGGCCAGAAACATGAGTATATGCAGAAAGGCATCTCCCACGTGTGCCTTCTGTACTGTACTTGCACAAAATTCTAGTACAACATTTTACAACATTGTTTTTAATGTTCATCTCAGATCCCAGCACCCCATACAGAAATGGTTCCTTGTAATTAGAGAGCACTCCAGCTGTTTTCATGCTGCAGCTTTGTGGATTTGCTCCGGCTTATGCATATTGCATCTGAACTAATGTACAGCTTAAGCTAATAGGGGGTCTCATGTGTAAAGCATCAAAGAGAAGCTCATATCTCCTCCATGCACCCTGGGACTATAATCTATTTATTTACATCCCACAGCTTATTTGTTTTAGACGTACCTGCACAGGAGCTTTACTTCTCTTAGGCTTCCATTTGCACTGGCGTCCTTATTGTTTCTCTTGCTTCTTTTAGCTTGCAAAAGAAAGAAGTGACATCTTTTATATTTTGTGTCTTACCTGTAGGATCTGAGGCAGTGCACTACTTTTGGAGAGTTCAAGCCCAAAGGGGATCTTCAACTTGTCAGGTACTGCCCTTCAAACTGTCCTCTGAGCAACCTGTAGTCAGCAAAAAAGATACATCTTCAGAGAACATGCCCAATCTGGAAGACACTGAAAGATGGAGAATGTGTCACTTTGTCTAATGGTTTGTTTCAATCACTCCTACCAGAATAATATGCGTCTTGTTTTTAATTTGAATTTGTTGTTCTTTAGCTTCATGCTCATGGGTCTTTCCGTGCCCTTTCTTACTAGATTAGATAGATGATTCACTCCCAGTATTTTCTCCCTGGGATGCAAGGAGAAACAAAGGGGTTTCTTTTCTTATGGATTCATATTGTCATGCCCAGCTCTGAATGTGCATTCAGACTTTATATAGCTCTACATAGAGCAATTCTCTCTGGAGAGAAACAAGTTAGATCACTTTGAACCTCTTTTATTTATACAATTAAACATATTTATCACCCCAAAAGATTGCTCCCTGGTTAGCTATCCTTCTTGACTGCTTTTTAGAATTTCATTGAATGTCACATGGTGCTGCTACTTAGAACAAGATGCCAGTTACAGCATCCCTCTACAAGTAAAAAATAATGTTGAACAATATAAAATTATTCATAATTCCAGCCACTACCAAAGAGAAGTCTGGACTGCTGTTACCCACACTGATGCACAGACCTTCTTTCAGAAAAGTTTAAAGAGGTGGTTGCATCCTGCAGGGCGTTTTCAGTACTTACACTGAGCGACATTCTCACTGTGATGGCGTAGTCTAAAAATTATGTTGTCTAAGGTATAGTTTTTCACTTTGGGCATATAGCAAATGGGTGGAAACATGCTTTCCCTGAAGCCACCTGTGTGACCCTCTTCGATTTATCTGTAAAAGCCATCAGACGCTTGCAGATTCAGAGCAGTTCTCACTTACTTGTCAAAGCCCAAAGAGGTAGCAGTCAGCTACAGTCCAGAGCAAAGTTGAAGGTGCTGGGAATGCCAGCTATTTTCTCTGTCACAGAAGCTCCAGGGACACTGGTGTTTGTCGGGTGAAATTTCTCTCTCAAAGCAGACCTCAGTTTTGCCAGGCGCTTGTGGGCAGGTCTAGCTCTGGAGGGCAAGGCTGTCCTTCCCCCAAAGAACGTGTTTGCAGATTAATTTTTTTAACCACCTTCATTTCATTGATCTTCCTTACAGGCCAGGTCACTACTCACAGTTACATCAAGAAAATGGAGAGGGCAGAGAACTGAATGCAAGAATGTGGGAGCTGGTGAAAGCGTCTTTAAAAAAATAATGAAGTGTTAAACAAGATGCCATTTTTTACACCAAGTGCTTAGGTTTATCAGCAGTACCACGAGGCACTTCTAACATCAGAACAGCTTAAATGCAGAAATGCTACAAGATTATTCTAACCAGACAAAAGGTTTAATTCCCGATTACAATGTTGAAAGTAAGAGCGCATAAACAAAGACAGCACAAAGTCATCCTGAGTAGCACTTGTAATATTTGATATCTTTCTCAGATGCCGCTTGGGCTCTCTGAAGGATATTGCGTTGACACTCTGAATTGCTAGTTCTTAGATTTAAATGTTAGAGAATTACAAAGTTAGTCCAAGTCCTAGGGACAATCATATGAAATATAAAGAACAATAAGTAGCTTTCTTTAGATGTGCATTTGAAGCCTTCATCTAGACAATTTCATTGTGATAAAATTAAATTTGTTTTTTAAAGTGGTATTTATGTTTTTTAATTCTTTTCTTTTTTCAATCAACCCATTAAAGTCTTTATGTGCATAGATGAAACTAGCTTTTATTTGAAGTGTTGCCTTGAGAGAAGCAATATTCAGCACTTTTTAATAAAGTGTCCAACTTTGTTCACAAAAAGAAAATATTATTTCTAGTGCTGTATTTGAGGCTGGGTTGTAAAAAGAATTTCACAGCTATGAAAGAACTACAATAGAAAGGCAAATTATTAGTCTATTCCGGAATACAGGTTTGCATATAGGCCACTGAGATGATCATGCACTGTTTTGTACATGAGCGATTTTTGTTAAGCCTCAGTCCTTCAGAAATGCTTAGAATTTCTTGAAGATTATTTTTAGAGAAAAAGTTTCTGTATTTCATCAACTAATGCATTACAAGCTTTTAACATCGTAATTTTAAGACATCATAAATGTTATCATTGTGAATGTAGCATTAGTTATTCAAAATGTCTTTTCATCATTCCTGTCTTAGCCAAATAAGTAATTATAATCTAAAATAAAAAAATATCTTTTAATATAAAATCTATATTTTCAGATTCCTTCATTTGCAGGGTTTTGGTGATAATCACCTTGCAGAGAAATTCTTCAACATTCCGATGCACTCAAGCTTGACAAAATGAAAACTGCTTTGTAATTAAAAAAAAATTTGGTAAAAGTGGAAAAATAATTTAAATTTTCATTGTACACATTCAAGGCCATATTATGAGTCATATACAGCTTACAGGGTTTTTTGTGTTATGCAGTATGTTGACTAGGAGATTATTTGGAATAATATTAATTTTCATACTATATGAATATGTCGATAGTTTTATCTTCCTAAATTAGTATTTGCATGGCCTGTTGCAAATATTATTTTTGTTAAAATTTTTACCATTGTATCATTAAATCCTTTTTTATATCTTCCAATACTCCCGATGCAACTTCATGTTGCCTTCAAAATAAGCAAGTAGTCAACAAACTAATGGACTATCCTCCTACCCATACAGTTAGAGAGGACTATTGGAACATTTTAATTTCTCTCTGCATTGGGATATCACTGGTCACTTAAGAAAAAAAAAAAATCATTTCTTTGCACTTATCAAGAGCAACCTAGTTCTAAGTGGACCTTGAAATACATTGACATGGCTGTCTTGATGAAGTGACCTGACAGTATGTACTTCACTGCTTCTGAAGCACTCACTTCATCACTGTCTGCACTCTTTACGTTCTGAAGCAACAAAAAGTTGTTCTTTTAAACTATGCTACGCTTACATTTATTATGGACTCTACATTCATTCTGTCTTACTTCTGATAGTCTTATCATAAGCAAGCTTTTTCACATAAACTGCAATGAGACCTATAACAATTATTGCTGTCATTACGGACCCTGCTAAATTATTTTTCCATTCGTTCAGGAAATTGCAAAGCTCTTTCTATTTAGGGATCGCATTACGATTTACTACTACTATTGTCATCACTGCCAAAATTGCAATCCCTTATAAGGATGTAGCTCAGCCAATGAAAAATTCTGTGGTGGTTAAACTCAGACTTCATTTGCCCACTCTGCACTAAGCCAGACATTTGATACTGTATTTTCGACAAACATAATTTAGTTATAATAAATATATGTGATAAAATGCTTTTATTTACTGAGATCTTGAATACATAAGCCAGTCCAAGCAGTAATTCCTCTAGGTAGGCTTCAACTATACTGAAAATACATCTCATACTTACTTTTTTTTTGCATTTCAGTGAGGGTTGAAATTCTCTTCATATAAAATGTATAAAGAAATATAGAATTCTGCAGTTTTAAAAGCTCAACACAGATATAAAAATGTTATTTTTATGAAAACCACATTCAGAGCTACCTGGGAAGAAAAGAATTTCAGAGGTCCCCCCAAGTTAGAGTCCTCTGCTGTGTCTGGAGAAGAGTTTGCAATGAGCTCTACGACAATACCTGCCTAGAAACTTCCAAGGTCTGTCTGAAGAATCTGTGTTTCGTACTGTTATGCACACAGTAAGTACTAGAATTTAGCAATAAAATACACTAACGTCTCTCTATGTCAAGTATCTTTTTTTACATAACTATTAATGGCACCTCCCAAAAGATGGCTTTTTTTCTTCTTGTTGTGAAGTGATCCTCTGATGGGTTACAAGTAGAAGAAGCAGCAAAAGTTATCATGCTGTGATTTTACTTCAAGGCCGACTTGGGAGAATGAAATGAAAAAGAAAGTAATATCTCTGTTTTATAAGCTTTGTGGATAGTTTCTGTTAAAAGACAGATTTTTGCAGGCTGAATTCTACAATGTAAGTGGAGTTTTACTGATGAGTTAATTCCTTAGTGTAATTCTGCAGAGATCTGATAGTCTGAGTTCAAGGCTTCAGCTTATACCTGTAACAGAATGAAATAGAAGATGGTCTTTTAATCTAAGGGAAGAGCCTTGGCAACACCAACTGGCACTAGCTTTCTCTCTTTTGTTCAAGATTTCCTTCTTTTGATCTTTCTTGGCCCTTTACTGCAATAACCAACAAGCTTTGGTAATAGGGAACCCTTTTTCAAATATTGCTCTAATAATTAAAATCCTACCCACAGTCCCTCATTTTCTGGAGCTTCACTCTGAAGTATCAAATGTAAAATACCTCCTTTCCCTTCCTGGGAACATCCTGAATTCATAGTCTAGGCATGTTCCTGAATTAGGACATTCTTTCTGCATGAAACAGCCTTCCTGGAGGTCAGAACTGTTCTAAGATAATTTCCAGATCGAAAATTTCCACAATGTATCATAAAGTACGTATCATAAACTGCATTAACTGTATGTACATTACCAAATGCATAATACCTTGTTCTCCCTGAGCACTCTCTAGAGACATGGTGCACTAATAACGCAGATAATAAAGTGCTTTGTTGAAACTTCTTTCCCTCTCTCTTTCACCTGTTTAAGAAGTTCATGGCATCACGGTGACCAGAACTGGCAATGCAAGATGTAGTAATCTTTTTTCACGTAGGGAATGTGAAATTCTGTGGGGTGTGGCTAAATGAGAAGTCTGTTATTCTGTTTTAGTGACTTTTTCCTTCTTTTGAAGAAGAAATGTTTTTCTACCACACATAAGGAATTTATACTGGATATATTTTTCTTCTCAGAGCAGAGATCTGCTTTCCCCAAGAGGATTTTCTTTGAGTAAGTGCCTAACTGGTGGTCACTGAGCTGTAATTACTCCAGATGAAACCAATTGTCATCTTTCTTTACAGTGCAAACTGCAAACGCTCTCCAAAAAGCATTCCCATTAGTCATACCTCCAGCTCAACCTGCACATTTTTTCTGATGAAAACAGATACTGATTTGACACAGTGTTGAGATGATATGATATATAACTGGTTGTGCATTTCGGTACAGTATTGGATTAGAATAATGCAGCCAAGTTTTCAATCTAATTACCTCTGCTCAGCTGATGGAGAGAGTTGTACCCTTTGCAATTGCCTTGACAATTGCCAATATCATTTTATGATAATCTACTTAAACCGAAAGAATCCTAATGAAACAGAAACAAGCTGATCTTCTTCCAGAACTTTTCTGATGTTGCTGGTACTTTTAAAGGAACCTTTGGTTTTTCTGAATTGGCAAATAAACATCTGAATCCTACAAATCCTACTCATGTAAAAATTGCTGAAGACAACAGTCAATGTTTCCAAAATGTTCAAAAGAGTGTTTGTATTGCATTGGTCATTCGACATCGTCCCATGCATGCATGTGAAGAACTGCACAACTTACAAGATTGAGTGCCTGTGTAGATTACAGTGGCTGATAGCTTTCCGTACATAAAAATGTAAAGTGATGAGCACTGGACAAAAGTAGTTCTAATGTCACATCTTAAATGACGGACTCTGAGCCGAGCATTAATACTGAGAAGCACGGTCGTTCCATGAACACATCACTGTATTGCTCAGTTGCAGTCGGGGGAGAAAAATGTAAACCAAAAAAAAAAGTTAGACATTAGTAAGAAAAACAGAGAGCAGAAGAGACAGCATTAATTTTCCATTGTATAAATCCATGGTTTGTCCACACCTTGAAAACTAAGTTGTTTTAATCCCTCTGTCTCAAAAAATTTATATTAGAATCAGAAAAGATCCTAAGAAAACCAAAAATGCTAATCTGAAATGGAAAATATCTTCTGTATAAGAAGATGTTTCTGAGTTTGTAAACATTATCATTTTGATGTGATCTTTAAATACTTGATTGGCATAGAGATGGTAAATAGCAAGCAACTCTGAGCTGTGTTTTCCACTACGAGGACTGTGAAGCTGGTGGAAGCCAAATTCAGAACAAACAACAAAGGAAACATTTCCTTGTGCATCACATAGCTGACCACTCAAAATCTTTGCCAAAGGATGCCATGGAAGCTTTTATATGACCTCCTTGCTTTCAGAAAGCACCTAGTGAGTGAGAATGTGATTTGGGGTTGGTACAATCATATGACTCCGTGTGTCCAGTCCTGCTTTTTGATGATTTTGGACTTGGCGTTGTTTAGGACCTGGATAAAGGAAACCCATAGCAATACCAAAATGACTAGCAAGAAAGAAATAATGCTGCAGATAAATCATGTATGGTTCATAATTTTTATTTTTCTTTAATGTCATGAGTGTTTTCTAAAAGGGCAGGAGTCCCATTATCACACCTGGCTCTCATGGGTGCCAAGACAATCAGCAACAGAGGGCCATGTATCAGGGTAGGAATCTGCTGGTTGATGTCATATTCCAGGTGGTTTTAAGTGGTAGTGTAAGAAGTTCAGGGCCCTGGGGAACTGGAACAACTGATGGCCCTGCTGTGCACTGTAAATCAGGGAAAATAACTTGCAACTAACCAGGACTGTTGCACTGTTTGTCAATATACTCTATTTTACTGTTTATCAGAAATGCCCAAACCCTCCAGGCCAAATTCTTAGTGGATGTAAATCCAAATCAATTTCAGTTAGAGTTTTAAAGTTACAAAATCAGGTAAAAAAAATAAATCCTACTACAAAGGGAAAAACAACTACAAAATCCAGCCAAAGTGGACAATTTCCCCTCCACCTCTCCTCATTACCATTTTTGATTGCTCCAGTTTGACAGCCAGAACAACCCCATTCAGTAAAAGTCACTGACTAGATAGTAATCTGCTCTACCATCTTGCATCCACCATTTTCAGAAAAAAAATTAATCTTGTATGTTTAAGTCACATCCAAGAATTGGGACCTCATCTAAAAACCCTTAAAGTCAATGCGGGCTGTAGTTGACTTCAGCTGACTTTGGAAGAGACTCAGAGACTATAAATCTGCATCCTACTAGCAAGCTAAATAGATAGATAGATAGATAGATAAATATCTGTGTTTGATTCAAGTTGGACATAGATAAGTTTAATAGTACTGACATAAGTGGAGTTATACACGTCTGTAAGCAGACCAGCATTCATTCTGTTCTTTGGCTTCAGTAATTCACTGCATGAGGTAACACAGCAAAATGGTTCTTGATAATGAATTTCAGTATCAGTAGAGGCATGAAGCAGAAGATAAAATAGAAAGAAAAGTTTCCAAGGGGTAGTAATAATAACATTCTACAAACAGGAAAGATAGCTTTGCGCTGTTTATGAAAGGTTTCAAAATTCAAAGTCAATCACTCTTTCAAGACAGCACGATATCAAACCATATTGAAAAAGTGGTGCATTTATTAGGATTTCAATAAAAAGTGTTCTTGCTATTATCTCTTGGATGAGACAGACTGTGCAAGAATGACATAAAAATATTGTTGGTTCCAGAGTTTCATTGGCATAATCTGTCAGCAACACCTACAGAATATGCTACCGTGTTGCAGAAATGTGGAATCAATTTTTTTGGTGGGAAATACTTGGAACATCTTGAAATAGGTCATTGTTATATATGTGCCTGTGTGTATGAGAGAAAATAAATTCTGCTGCTGGTCTCTTGAGATGTATCTTCTTGCACTGAGAAACACTAATTGCAGTCTTAAACACAGCATAAAGACTTAGCCTACTGTGGTGTTTGGGCTATAGATTAGACAAGGAAAAGCAAAACAGAAACAAAAAAAAATATTTTATATATTTCTGTCATCCGAATAATTGCTGCAGAGAGAAGAAACCAGGATCTGCTGACAAGTTTTTACTCAAATCTTTTCCATTGTTACAGAACAAGGGCCATAAATTCGCACAATTTAACAATGCATTATGCCGAGTCACTCTCCTTCTGGCTAAATATTCCTCTTGGCCAGATCCAGTTGCCCAGGATCCCTCCACTCAGGGAGTTCACTAACACATTGAAGCATACGAATAGTGTCTGTCAACTGGTCTAGGCAGAGCAAGCAACTGTCAAATTTCTACATCGATAACTGCAACCATCAGTTGGTTGCTTTGCTGTGAAGAAGGTAAGAGATCTGTCACCTCGTCTCAAATCAGTCCACTGTCACATCTACATACACACCATCTGGGGACTTTCTGGACCACCCAGGAGGCTGAAGAAAAAATGTATTGGATATGTGCACAGATACAGTGCCAGTACCTGTCTACATCACAAATTTTGCTTTTACCATTTTATCACAACTACAGTTTAATTTAAAGACTGGCACAAGTGTTTCATTGTTGGGTTTAACCAGGCCTATCACTTCTAAAAGATATCATCGCACTAAATGTAATACTAGCACACACATAATTATGGGTTAAGAGACATTTTTCCCACTTCAGCACTTCTATGCATTCAGCCATGTGATACTGTCCCATTTATGAAGTATGATTCTATTTATATGTTCAAGCACCTGTCATAGCAGCCTCAGCACCAAATAGCTGCTCTGCTTGTATGAGCCGATCGTTGCTAACGGGAAATGTTACAGAGCTCTTGTGAATGGAAATGGCCAAACTTCATACTCAGCAATATTGTTACAAAGTGTAGCAGTAAATTTAGAACAATTTTGCATCTCTAAAAATTGTACGTACAGAATATGGGTGGGTTTAGCATGGGGAAGTGCCACCAGGGGATTATCTGGTTATATGTGCTTCAGCCATCTATTGTAGAGAAATCATTAGGAATTGATGCCCATCTCAGATATAGAGTTACCTCATGGTTTTAATCATGGGTTAAACTAACTAACTAACTAACTAACTGACTGACTAACTAACATAACAGTTCTTACAGGGCACCAGTGTCATCTTTTGGTTTACCTGAAGATATACTACCAACCATTTCAGTAGCAAAGAAAATTAAATGGAAGACTTCTAAATCACAAACTAATTTAGAATGAGTGTGTCCCATATTTACATGTACGTGTAAGCATCATATACTAGCAAGAATGGTAATTGTTCGTTGTCTAAAAATCCCATCATCTTTTCCATCAGCTTTGTGTTACTGAGCAGAACACAGTGATAAGAAGCTGTGGTTAGACATTCCTCCTACACACTTCAGAGGAGGGATCATTTTATGGATTTTCACAGGTTTTTTTTTCTTTATTGCTTTCCATAACATGATGACTTTTCAAAAGAATTTAGTTTCATTCCTGTCAGTGATATTTCATTGAAAAATACTGGCAGCTGCAGTCTTATATCTGACCTTGATTCGGGACAGAGCAGTGCTTGAAACACATTCTTTTGATTGGGAACGGTTTGCCATCTTAAAGTAAGAGATGCAATTAGACATGATCTTGGCTTAAAGGGTCAGACCTGCCCTGTCACATGCATACTCCAGAACTGCAATAGTAATAAAACAATCCTTTTATAGCCAAAGGTAATAACAACATTCAGACCAAATCTGTGAAGTTACAAGTTCAACTGCATATAAATTCCAGTATTTCCTTTGACTGAGAGAAGAGTTTCTGCAGCTGCCCAGACAGGACAGTCCACTGAGAAGAGAGTTGAGCATGGCAGCAACTGAAGTGGAAAAGCACCACTAATAGTTTAGATCTGTATCCCAGTTTCCTAGGGGATCAGGGCACACAGAAAACTGAGATATGTTCCATACACACATACTTGCTCTGCTCCTTACAGGTCTCGTCATTCAGTCTGCTTCTCTGTACCCACAGCAATATGTATATATTGTCCAGAACTGACCATGTAATTTGCAGCACTGCGAAACTTAATCTGCCTGTGGAGATGTCTGAAAGCGTATTTCACATATGCACAAAAGTACCCGTTTCTACCTGTGGAGCCTGGACACAATACATGCCTTAGCATTTCTGCTTCTATTAAGAGAAGAGCAATCAGCAACTGCAGGGCTAGTAAAGGAGATGTATTCAGATACTCAAAATTACCAGAAGAGCCTATTCAAGTAGATTTGAGTCTTCAGATAGCTATGAAACCACATCCTGAACTTTATCTAGACTTCCTTGCTGAGAGTGAAGCACTAGTTGGACATTCCATGGGAGCCTCAGCACTGAGGACATGCCAAGCAATGATCTATATTACTAGGATTTACTTGCCAAAGGGTGGCTGCTCCAGGAGATCACATTGCCATTAGAGAAGAACGTAACTACAGATAGGTCATCATTCATTAGGAAGGGATGGAGACTTTGGGGCAAATTATTCCTGAATGACGCCACATGAGATCTTATCCCAAACAAGGGATTGCCGTGCTGGGCATTTTAGTGCAGATGCTCACCAGTATTATCCCTGTCTATTCTAGGATCCTTTTGATTGCTTGGTCCCTCTTCACAGGCTGATCTTATGTAGATTTTGAGACACCATCACGATCCTATACTACTTCTGTGTATTGCTGTATCATGGTCTATATTATCTCACTAATTCAAAGTATGGCCCATTGCTGTCTTTGAAGAAATTCAGAGAAATATCTGGATCTGGAAGAAGTCTAAGGGTGGAGGGGTAATTTCCTGTTGCAATTCATTGGCTAGCTTCCATCCATAGCAGCTGTCATGATTATGGCACATTCTAGCATCCCTGCATGAGACAGCAGCATCTCATGGTGACAAAGATAAGATATAAACAAGAGGCTGTAAGGAAAGAGATCGTTCTGTACCCATTAGTGCTGGGAGATCATCTCCCAGTGCTGCAGCACAGCTTTATATCCTGGCTGGAGTTCAGGCTTTGCTACAGTTAGCATATTAGCTTTAATCATGTGAGCCTGCAGCTAGCTTTTAGCTAGTTTCTCTGTGATTTATCTTGGGAAGAAGTTTGATCTTGACTGTTTTGTTCCTGATGTAGTTTGATTCAGAGAAAATTTTATGCAGAATATTCCTTCTCTGGCTGATACATTGCCTATTTCTAGCAGCTCTGGAGTCAGAATCCTCTTTCACATCTCAGGAAATCTGTGATGGCTTCCCCTGCGTGCACAGCTTGGGTGCTGGTTGTTTGAAGATGTCCAAAATATACCGAAAAAGCCTTAAGTTTATATCTCATTCCAAGATCAGTTTTCTAAGACCCAGAACAAAAGTCAAACCCCAGTCTTTTGTGTGTATACCCTCCTTAGGAAAGACCAGAGCCCCCTCAGGCAAGCACTGGGAGAGCTGGGAGAAAGGTCTCATGTTAAAACATGAGCTGGTGTCTCAGACTTGAATCAACTTCTCTGTTTCATTGTAAACTTTTCGGGTGTGATTCAGAAAAATTTAATTAGCTTTTCTCTATGTTTTTACTGGGGGGGGGAAGTGGTATGAGGGCAAGGTTGACAACAATGACTTATGAAGCTGACTGTAGCATACTAAGAATAAATTTGCAGACAGTTGTGAGGCATTTAGACACTGCAGTGAAAGAGGCCATGGAACTGTCTGGCCAAAACTGTCATTTTTTTTCTTTATGTTAATATATTAACCTCTCCTCTGAAGGATAGAGACCTAAAAGGACATCCTTTATTCTCAGACAAATTCCTTCTCTCCCCTTAAAATAGCTGAGATGTAGCTGAAGCAACTGAGGAGCAAAAGGCTAAAGACTGCTGGAAAGCTGAGAGCTACTTGAGCTGAAAAAGAAATGGTTATGAACTATTAGAAGGAAATGGAGTAGCCCTCCTGGGCCTTCAGCTTGGTAGAGCAAACCATGACCAGCTCTAGTGACTCTGAAAGAGAAGTTATGAGGAGAGCTACAGCTCCAGGATTTTTGTTCTTATATCCAGTAAGATAAAGAGCATTACATTAACTCATGGCAATGTGGGAAAATGGAACACCAAGTATTGATTGACGGCTTTATTAAACTGAGTTGTAAAATAAAACACTTATCACCAGAAAAGTCTCTGATAGATGGAACAGAGAAAAGAAGAAATACCCCATCTATATAGTATTCATGGGAGTTAACTATCTGTGGATAATCCACATTACACTTGTCACAGTGCTATGATCTGATATTTAATTTTTCCACCACACTGTGTTTTTGGCAGGCTGCTTCTATTATCTCACATAAGAACCAAATTGTTTTGTAGCTTTAGGATGACAAACTCAAACTCTTCTTCGGGGTAATACTAAAAACTGCTTCAGTGATGCACAGCCCTTATGTGTTGTTTTGTTACAAGGCATGTATCATCATCTTCCCACACATTTTTTTATGCAAGAGATCTACGGGATGCTCAGCTTGGTGCTCCATAGTATGCCACCACCATCAAACAAATGACAGGAAACTGGCAACATGCTGTGGATTTGCTTTCTGCAACTGAATGGAAAACACTGTTTGGTAGGGACCTTGTGCCCTTCCCTCTCCACCCACTACTGTCATGCTTTCAGGTTTCTAAAGAAGCTGCAAATTCAAAGAAAGCCTCAGTCCTTTATAGGTTCAGTATAAAGCTTGCCAAACAAAAACTAGCCACTCCTGAGCAACACTCACGAGCCAAACAGCCAATTCTATGACACTCAGCAGCCATAGAGCCCCTCCTCCTTTCCCCAAGAACGCTCCACAGAATATTTTCTTTTTATATAAAGAGGAAACCTGGAAGAGATAATACTTCATTAGGAATTTCAAGAAGAATTATGGTGGATGGCATGTGATCTCTCCATCTGTGTTTTTGTTACAGTTTCATCTGGAAGTTAAGCAGTCCATTGCACATGCTGCTCTAAATGACAGTCTGTGCCCCAGGCTGTTCACCCTATAGAAAATTAATAATTACAGTTAACAGTGCCAGTGCTCTCCAGTGGCCAACTTTGAGTCACACCTTATTCTTCTACTGTAGATCCAGCCATACATCTTATACCCTTAAATATTCCACAGGCTACAAACAAGACATTTGCAAATTTATCATAGAATCATAGAATGGTTTGTGTTAGAAGGAACTTCAAATATCACGTAGTTCCAACCCCCTTGCCATGGAAAGGAACACCTTCCACTATATCAGGTTCCTCAAAGCATTGTCCAACCTAGCCTTGAGGACCTCCAGGGATGGGGCATCCATAACTTCTCTGGGTATGTAGTTCAGGAAGGCCTTGAATTGCACACCTTTCTTGCTTTAAATGGAGACTCATAAAAATAGAGAAGTGTGTTGCCAGTGCCATATCCTCCTACCACTTCATCTATAGGGTTAATCTTGCCGGCAAGCTGGAGGCAATTGACTGAGAAACTGCCCTCAACTATAGCCAACAGCCCGTTAAAGTCACAGGCACTGGGCACACAGTCATTCTGCATCTAAAGAGCTGCAAGGAACTCCAAAGTCAAAAGTCTGTCATACTGTTCTGAATAACCAAAGGCTGGACATATTTCCTTGTGCATCATGCTTACAAATATATACCATGGCTACAGATATAAGCACCCATTCTGTACCTTTGCTGTCTTATATTATTTGCTGGACTATATCTACACAGCCACAGAGAGTGGCCCTAGGCACACTTCAAGCTGAACAAGCATCTGGCACACATTATTTACATGACGAAGCAAACCATCCCCAAAGGGGTTTTGGTATTTCTCAAGAGAGAACTTAGTCTTTTCTTCTGCTCAAAGGTACCTTTCAGGATGATTCTCCTTGCTGTTGGGTTGAGGCTGGCACTGAGCTCGGTGGTAGAGTAGATACCGACTTCCATATCTGTGGTTTCAAGGTAGAATTGATAAGGCAATTTCCTTCCCCACAGGACCTTTTTCTACTGCAAAGACAGACACGATTATTAGCTTACTAACCCAGGGTGAATTTGAGCTGCCTAAAAGAAATCACAGAACGATTGGAGTTGGATGGGACCTCTGGAGGTCATCTGGTCCAACAACCCTGCTCAAGCAGGACCACCTAGAATTGGTTGAACAGGACCATGTGAGGATGGCGTATGAATGGCTCCAAGGATGGAGAGTCTACAGCTCCACAGGACAACTTGTTGCAGTGCTCCACCACTCTCACAGTAAAAAGTGATTCCGGATGTCCCACTAGAACCTTCTGTGTTTTCATCTGTGCCCATCACCTCTTGTCCTGCTGCTAGGAACCACTGAAAAGAACCTGTCTCTTCTTTATATCCTCCTTTCAGGTATTTGTACACATTGATGAGACAGAGTATGTCCACATCTTTCTTGCACTGAGGAGCCCAGAACTGGACACAATATTCTAGGCGAGCCTTCACTAGTTCTGAGAACGATCACCTGCTTCAACCCTAGCGTTCCCCCTAACGTAGCCCAGGATACTGTACACCTTCTATGCCACAAGGGCACATTGCTGGCTCGTGTTTGACTTGGCGTACACCAGAAACCCAAGGTCATTTTCTGCACAACTGCTTTCCAGACTGTGAGCCCCCAGCATGTATCAATGCACAAAGTTGTTCCTCTGCAGGAGGTGTAGCATTTTGCACTTCCCATTGTTGAACTTCATAAAGTTCCTGTCAGGCCATTTCTCCAACCTGTTGAGGTCTGTCTGGATTGAAGCACGACCCTTCATTGTATCAGCCACTCCTTCGAGTCTTCCATCATCAGCAAAATTGCTGGGGGTACACTCAGTCCCATCATCCAGATCATTAACGAATACATTAAATAGGATATTGACTCCTGTGGCACACCACTAGTTACTGGCTTCCTACTAGACTTTAGGCCACTGATCTCCACTGTCTGGGCCAGGCCATTCAGCTATTTTCAATACTCACTCTCTGTTCATCTAGCCCACATTCCATCAGTTTTTTTCATGAGTATGTCACAGGAGACAGTGCTGAAAGCCTTGCTGATATCAAGGTAGACAGTATCCACTGCTCTCCCCTCATCTACCAAGCCAATCATTTCATCATAGAGGGTTATCAGGTTGGTCAAGTATGACTTCCCTTTTGTGCTGACTACTGATTGAATGTAATGTTCTTGTGCCTGCAATGCTTTACGGGATAAACTGCTCCATCACTTTCCCAGGGATAAAGGTGAGGTTGACTGGTCTGTAGTTCCCTGGGTCCCTCTTCTTGCCTTTTTTGAAAATAGGAGTGGCATTTGTTTTCTTCCAGTCCTCAGGCACCTCTCCCAGTCTCCGTGATCATTCAAAGATTATTGAGAGCGGCCTTGCAATGACATTAACAATCTTCCTCAGCACTCAGCACATCTTATCAGCCCCCATGGACTCAAATATGTCCAGTTGGCCTAAGTATTCTTTAACCTGATCCTCTTCCACCAAGAGTAAGTCTTCTTTGCTTCAGACTTTCCCCCGGTCTCCAAGACCTTAGATTTCTGAAGGATGCTCTTATTGGTAAAGTTGGAAGTGAAGAAAGCATTCAGTACCTCATCCCATTTCCCAGTCCGGTGTCACAAGGACCTCTGAACCGTTCATGAGCAAACCGACATTTTCCTTAGTCTTTCTTTTGCCACTTATGTGTTCATAAATGCCTTTTCTTTTGCCTTTGACATCTTTCACCATATTCCACTCCAGTACCTGGAATGTACTGGGGATCCAATAATTCTTAGGAATCCAAATACTTGGGATACCAAAGTTGGGAACAAGAGGCATCATAGGCTATATAAAGCCCTGTTCAGGGGTACAGTATGGGCATGGGCTTTGCAGACTATCCTTGAAATGCATTGCTGAAGCATAAATAAACATGTACTTCACATGTATTTGGCTTCAACTTGGATAAAATCTCCCTAAATAAAATGAAGTGTTTTTCAAATGAGGTCTCATATGAAAAATCTTAATTTCAAACCTGAGCCAAATGCAGCATTGTCTTCCTGGGGGTTATCCAGTCTGGGACCAGACTCAGACTCAAGCATTTGTGTATGTGCACTGTTTTCCCTCACAAGAAGTTCTTGGCAATAAGGCATGTAATTTCCAGCAGAGATAACTGGGAAAGGAAATACAATTTAGCCTGCAAAAGACAGGCAAAATCTAACTCTTATAGCAAAGAGCTGTTTGAAACAATCATAGTTATTACAGTGGATAAAACTCACAAACATGAGCAAGGAGAAGCTTGAGAAAGGACAGATGTGAGCCCTGGATCTTAAGGCAAATGCAGGGAAGAAATTTTATCCCTACCAGATGGCCTAGTGATTACACAACATTTCAGCACAGTGCTGGAGTTTGAGATTTTCAGTCTATGGTTTTGAAAGAAGTAGCTTCAGATGAGTTTCAACAGAGTAAATATGCACCATTGACTTTAATTCAGTTTTATTTAATAGACTCTTGCAGCACACTTTTTAAAACGTACTTCTGTTTTATGACTGTTACTTTCTCATACTCTCCTCTTTAATCTCCTTCCTCCTAGATCTTTAATTCTGCAGAAGAACCACTGTGATGTATTTAACTTCCATATAATTTCCCTGTTTGGCAATAATACTCCCAGTTAACTACTGTTCTCATTAACCAATTTACTCATTTATAATCAAGGGCAATGGCTTTAACAGTTCTAATAACATGCCTTGTTAATAATGTCTTAATGAGTATTATCCTTATACTGCTCTCAGAAGGTTCTTTTTTTCCCTAAAATGAGAAAAGGCATATTAATGCAAAATAACCTTCTACCTCCTGGCTAAGTGTTTTGTTGGAATGAAAAGACAATATGGAAAAGTACTGTAGATTTTTAACCTACATAGGCTACTATTTAGAAATTCAGTAACTTGCAGTAAGAGCCGTACATGACACACTAGTCCATAAAATAGTTCTGGCCTCAGCCCTTTTTCTTATTTGCTATAATTAGAGACCAAGAGGCTCCTTCTTTATAATCTCTGTTGCATTGGAGTGTAAGCATGTCTATCAGTTTCATCAGAGGTAGCAAACAGAATACTATTAATTAACTTAGAAAAAGAATTTAAAAATGAAAATTAAAAGATCTAATCAAGTTTTTACTAAATTAAACTAATAAACCTAATATAACATAAACTTCTCCTGTAAAATTATCTAAGGAAACACAATGAAACTGCAATGACCAAACATATATTCTGCTAGCAGCAGTATTGAAAATTTAATGTCTAGAATAGGCAGCTAATGAGACAGGTCTACTAATGATCAACAAAAAAAAATCTGGCACAGTCATATTAAAAATAGAAGTTCACATATACAGAGGTAAAATAGAGAAGCTGCAAAAGAAAGCTTGCATTTAAAATAAAAGGAAACAGAGGCATAAATCAATGCATGGTCGGGCAACCTCTGGAAGTTTAAATGTTAGAGGAAGAAGCATTTGGTGAAAGGTAGCTCTATAATGCATCTCTCCCTTTACAGTTTTACCAAAACAGAGAGCACTCATGGGCTGGTCTGAAAATCTCTGGGGAATAGAAATCTATTCACTATCACCTTTGCAATGCACATTTTGATATGCTGCATTCTATATACACAAATACCCCACTGACTTCTGATGATCACTATATTTTAAAACAAAATTATAAACCCTTTAAGCCCTCCATCTTCCAGCATCTTATTCACATGTTTGTATTCCCCATTTCAGCACTAATAAGGTTTGAATCTTGCCTTCAGTGATCAATTAGGATTTTAAGGTACATTTAGGTGAGGAAAAGCACTGAACACATGGCATATGATAAGATAAGCATCTCTGATGAGACAGGGAGAAATTTATCTTCAGAAGATTATTTACCAGCATCTGTAAATGTTGTTTGCCATACTTGGTTCTCTTCTGTCCCATTTATTATTTCTAATGAGTGGAAATAAGATATAAAGAGCAATGTCCCAGCAATGTTTCTGTTTCAGATAAGCCGTTGCAGCTACAGCTACGAAGTGCCCAGACACATTCTGCTCAGGATTCAGCATACTGTAAACATCGTAAATGTCACAATGCTTTTCAAATACTTTGCTGAGATGTCAGATCAAGGCCTGTTCAGCGTACAGATCTGACCATACCCTTAATCAGCGTTTTTGATCAAGCACAGAGGCTGGAGATAGCCCTCGCATTAATTTGTGTAAGAAGAGAATACTTTAACATATAAATTAATTTGATTAGTTTCCATTGTTCCCTGGGAGGCTCTCTTTGTATCAACAAATACACATTTAGCTGCACTAAACTGATTGGGAATTTTCTATTAACTTCATTGGAGGCACTATTTAACCTGGTGTCTTACAAGGTGTAGATCTTACTTTCTCTCGAGGAGTCACTGTCTTTATTGCAGGGTAGGCAGCATACTTTATATAACAATTCTGAGGCAGCTCATGCAAGTGATAAGAACTCACTGAACAAATTTCGAGGGACTCTGAGGCCATATGAGAGGGTAGTTAACTAAGTTCATAGAATAGAGGTTTGTTGGTTTGTGGTTATTTTGAAAAAAAGTAATGCTTTTTCCCTCTTCCATGGGCTTTGAAACAATGTAAAAAATATGATTTGGTTTAACAACACGGCCTCTACCCTTGAGTGGGTACAAGCTACTTCTAAATCACTGGCGTGCCAGTTCAATTCCATCACTTATTTATTTTGTTTGGCTGGAAGAATTCAGAACCAAACTTAATTAAGCTCCTGACATTGTGAGAGGGCATACAGGAAACGGTTTAAATTATGAGCCTTGTGTGACTTGGCTCTTGATATCAATTCTATTTTGAATTTCTAAGTTATCATTGTTTAAAAACATGCCTTAAAGCCTGTAGTTTTTCCTGTGGCTCGTGTTTGTTATATTCTGCACAGATCTATAACTTCCTTTACACTGAAAGACGTGCATTTCCTATAGGATGTTATATGCACTCAGCTGGCTCTTGATTAAAATTTGTTTCTCTCTAGTTGAAAGTACTTGGGGTGTATACTCTTCAGAGACAGACAACTTCACATTTTCTTTTTATTGTGAAAAGGAAGTTGAAGCTAGAGGGGAAGAACTGATGATGAAGTTGAGCAGCACCTGGTCTGACATTTTTAGTGTTTACCTCATGTTAATGGACATTGAAAATTTTCTTCCTGCAAGACAGATGAAAAGAAGCTCAGATAAAGGATGGGGATGACTACATCATGCTCAGTACATGTTGGTAAAAATACCTACAAATCATGAAAACCAAGTAGAAACCATTACCTCAGTTCAAAATTTTCCTATAAACCAATACACAGCTTTAGGTCAGCGGCAGACTTGGCCAGCTTTGGAAAAACGGAACTAGTAGCACAGTTTTTCGTATCTTCTAGCCAAAATCTTGTCTCTGTTAGACTACAATGGGTTTCAGATCACTGAGATTTCAGTCCTAATGTACTCTTCTACTTCAATCATTTCAGTTCTTTGAAAGCCTACAATTCAGCCAAAATTGGAATTGTTTTTTTCATTGATGTAGTGGTATCTGTTCATTCACTTAAAGATGCAGAGTAGATTTGCCATTTGATTATCCACTGGAAACTAAAACACATTGAACCGATAAATAAAAATCAATACAATCGGCAGAGGAGGCTGAAAGTTTCAAAACTGGTCACACTGCCACATTAAAACCTTAGTTGGAAAATTAAAAGTAACCATGATCTGCTCAAAGTGTGTGAACAGCATATGAATAAGGAAAATATTCATTTACACAACCCAGAGTGGTTTGATTCAAGAAAAAGCTAACCAGCTGCCAAATTTGCAAGACTAATTACTTCTTCACACACCATAATCAAAGTTTAGACAGATCTCTGCCATTTCATAGCACATAATCATTGCAGACTTCAGTTTATAATCATTAGTTTTTAGACACAGTTACTGTAACCCTTTTAGCATGAACCTGGATGTATTACCTGAATACCTTCATCTACATTTTCTGAAGGGCAATGGCAGAAATAGGAACTTATTCCATCTCTCCTCTTTGCTATTAAAGAAAGCACTTATTAGCCTAGGTTTGTAATAAACATTGACGGTTTTGACCTCAAGATCTATCTTCATCTGTTGAGGTAATAGCTCTGTTCTGGTCTCTTGGGCCAATTATTACTTCTTCCAATTTGTGATGGAAAACTGATAAACCATAACAGAAGCTAAAAAGCCACTATTCAGGGTCCTCTGGAAAAAAAGATAAAAACTTGACCAACAGATCTAGGAAATGCTAAACAAATCAAATACTAAAAGAAAGATCATGCCATAGATGCACAATGTCTGTTGGGATCTGGTTATGTGCTTTTGCTTGTGTAATTGGACATCCTGCAAGGAGAGATCTGACATATTCTTGCATTTCATTGGTTCAATAAGGAAGCAGTTATGTTATAAAGTTTTCTTGCAAATATCTTGCTATTCGACAGTACATTATTTGATCAGTTATTAAAGATAGAGTGGGCTATTAGCTCGTAGAGTTTCTTTCTGATATAGAATTACATGGTAGATTGGTTCAACCTGCGTGTGAAAGCAAAAACAAAACTTTCTTTGACTCCTTTCTTATTTTCCCATTTTGCTTTCCTCGTTTTCTTTATCCAAGAATGCCATAGACTGGTAACATCCCAGGACTCTATTTCACACGTACTTAGCAAAAGTATTCTTGACTTACCTCTGGTAGTAATCTGCCTGTGAGAAGGCATGCAATACATCTTGGGCACAGACAAAACCTCCTCCTTCTCCTTTTGCAGGATATCCTTTGGACAATGGTATTACCACTTTTTCCACTACTATTTTCTCTAGATTTTTCCACCTTCACTTCTAGAGATAGGAGACTATCAAGATGAATGACTGTTTTTACAATGCACTCCTTGAAAAAACAAGGGTAAGAATTTTCTTTGACATCCACGTGTTTATAATTGTCTTGAGTATTCCCAAATTCCACAGCAATAACCTTTCTCTTTACAAAACTCTCTAAAGAACTGGTGCTGAATGTTTCCCTGGTTTCCCTGTGTATTAGAATGCTCAATGCATATTCCTCAGCAGAAACAAGATCATGCCCAGACTCAGTCCTATAATGCATCAATTTTAGACCAATACAGCAATACATTTGAATGATAGGAATCTTATGTCTGGTTTTCATGATTGTTTTGATGTCTCCCCCAACTGCTGGCATGGAAATGGTCTGGACGCTACAAGAAGAAAAAGAAAGCCGACACCCTCTTAGAATCTAGATTTATATCACACCAGGCATTTTCACTACATGTTATACTACATTATAAACATAGAATTTCATGTTTCTTTCTGTTCTGCAAAAAATCCTATGAGAACCCAGTGTCGGCAGAAAATGGTCTCAATAAATAAGCTTCCATAGCAAAGAATTGTCAACTTATTTGCAGAAAAAGAGGCTTCAGGAGGCATAGCTACATGACAGAGATGACATGCCTTATTGCTCTTGACTGCATTACTCTTAGGTTTCTCAAGTCCTTTTTACCTGTCTTTACCCTTGTTGATGCAGAATTTGCTTGCTATGGCAAACAAATCAATTTTGAAAACAACCAGAATCAAGCAACCAATTTAGAGGCTTATTTACTAGGAAGATTTCTCCCAGTTGAAACAATTAAAGCTGTTGCCATAAATCCATTTCTGGCAGATACTGTTGTTTAGGTGATATCTATCAGCTACTGCAGTTCCATTCATTCTTTGTTGGACAGAATCCTCAGCAAAACCTGTGTCACACATGAACAAACTCTTTCTGCTATGCCAGCAAGCAGGATTGATGGGCTTGGACACACTAGCTGCATTCTGAGTCTGCCAGGGGGTCTGGCAAGTCCTCCTTCCTGGTGATTGCTCAGTGCTTCATGCTCTATTTCACATCTTCAGAGGGTAGCCTTCATCTTACCTAAAGTAACTGCAGCTGCCTAAAATTAGATTTGGTATCAACTAATTAACTATGTTGACTCTGTAGGCCATGGAGATAAAAAGGTCTCTACCAAACTCTGATGGTCTCCACCTGTATCAGGATGGAAAAAAATCCTTTCTTCAAGGGATTCATCCTCTATTCAGTTGAGCAGAGAGTGTCATGAACTGACTGGGCAAAAATTTTAAAATACTGATGTAGACTGTGATAGGCAATATGATACCACTATATTTATGCTTTTTTAGGTTTCTGTACAAGCAAAGAGTATTTATTATAATACAGTGATGGTGCTGTATCATTAAATGACAGTGACAGTTATAACTACTATATAGAAAACCAATATGTATGGCTGAGGTACCACAAATATGCATCCATGTACATCCATATGACACAGCCATAGCTGATTTTGCTTATGTTATGATCTAGCTGACCACAGAGAGACAACTCTGCTGGCACTTCCTTCCCCTTTCCCAAATATGGCTGCTTAAACTGTGACTAGAAAACTGCCACAGGCTCCCTGTACCAGAGAATTTACTGAAATCATGAGCTCTGGAAGTACATTTGACTTTTGTTTATATTCTTCCACTAATTCATCTTTTTTTGCATTTCTCCTCATCCACACTAGTTTTCTGAGTCTTTATGTTCTTCCCTCCGCCGTATTCCCTTTAGATTACCTGTCAGTGTAAAATTGTAACAGCATGGTAACCATTTCTCATGCTTTTAATGACAGCTCATAATTGCTGACAAGAAAGGGAAGCAAACCATGTGAAAATGTGTGTGCATAAAATTGTCATAATGTCATACACAATGCTGAGATCAGTAATGAGAAGGGTGGGCCTTAGTTAAGATATCTAGACAGCAAATATATACCAGGAAGAAGGGGCAGAATAGAAAAAATCAAATGAAATAGTGGCTGTGGAAAGCTAACTGAATATAATAAAGCAAGCTGTGTTAGAATCAGATGGAAAAAAAGATGTTACCTTTGGGTAGCATAGACAAGTTGGTGATAAAAAATTTCTTTGGGAACAGCTGGCAAAAAAGGACATTTGTGGCACATAACTGGTACCATTCCACTGCCACACTGTAGGAGAGGTGGTGACTCCCCAGAGAGACGCTGCCTTCCTTGCTGTAATCACTGCCTCTAGAAAACAGCAAATATTGGGCTGCTTCTATGAACATGACCACAAACCTCTTTAACAAACTAAGTTCCTGGGACCACGGGTCACACAAGCTCATGAACTTGTTTGTTTACCAATGAAAATTTCTTAATTTATTTTTGCACTTCTGCTACTCAGCCTTAGGCAACAGACCAAAGATTTCGGAGGCATCTCCTTACCTGGAGGTAGTTAAGGTATAAGATTCTGTCAAGTATCCTTAAGAAAGGAGCAAGAGATGGATTTTATGAAAGAGAAAGTTGGAGGTGTTTCATGGGTTTTTTTTTTCTGGAGCAATGTCTACAGCTCCTGCCTTCATTGGTATCTTCAAGCAACACAGCAGTGTTCACTGTTTAGACAAAAACATAATGAAATCAGTGCTGTAATACAGTTCATTACTGTTTTTATGGATGAATGGATGGAATCACAGTCCATCTCAGCTATAAAATGTGGCTCCAAAAAGGCCAGCTTTGCTAAGGACTTGGCAGTCAGTTTATTAAGGCAGTACTCTTTCCTATCTGCCACTTCCAATAAGGGTTTTTAGACTAAGGAAGGCAAAAACTGAAGCAGTGAAGTTGAGAAGAATAAACCTTTATACTCCTGCAAGAAAAAAACCACTTGGTTGCACTAACAATGTATTTAAGTTTAAGTCATGACTGGTAAAACCAAAAAAAGGCCCTGTGTACAGTAGTGAGTATCCGGTACTTACTTACCCCAAATCATGTGCTGTTGAAAACCTGGTCACGTCTCTTGAGGTCTGCAGCTAAGTGGTTCCAATAATTGGAGCTGCACTTGGACAGCTGCTGGTTAAGTCTGGCTCCCCCAATTACAGAGACCTGCCTGTGTTCCCCATGGCAGTTCCCTCATTAGGGCATCCATTTTTATTTCTGCAGACTCTGTTACACTCTTCACATTCAACGTTACCCAGTGCATGTGCTCCTCAGAAACACCAAGTCATTCCTGTGTAAACATAGATATTAGTCAGAATGTATTAACTTTGATCAGGATAACTGGTGGCAGGCAGGTAGGGCAAGGAGATATGACAAGAAAATGATAATCTGCTCATGATCTATTGCGTGAATGTCAAAAAGGATGAGATTTGGGTTTTTTTTTTGTGTTAGATCTCTCTTTTTTTTCCTCTTTTTAATAAAGAATGAACAGTGCAAGAAGGGAGAGAGGTGAACTGCTCAGGTGTGTTTTGGAGCTCAGAGGAGACAAGGAGGTGCCAGATCTGAAATCTAGTACACTTTTGCACAGCAGAGGAGCTGTCATGCAAAACTATTTCAGTGGCCTCTTGGTGGGCATGTGCAGGACAGATCCCAGATTTCCACAACCCCTTTCAGTCTACCTTTTAAAATGACTCGCAGATAGCAGTGAGGCTCCATAGGCAAATGACATTTCACAGGCAGATGTGTGTCCTGACTGATTTGCTTTTATTGTAATTATGTAATGTAAAAATATATAAAATACCGATCTTAAACACAGCTTGCATTTCCCTTGGTTTTTACCTGATTCTGACCTCAGAAAATCAAGTTAGTGGCTGATTAGTCCTGGGCTTCATTTCTGGAACACAAAGCAATTCTTATCATGCAATATTTCACTTTTTATATTATCGTTTAAGGTACTGGGGTAAGAGAAAGTGTTTTCTTACTGGGGTCTGAATGAGATGGTTGCAGTCATGAAGTTACATTATATATGGGTTGATGGGAAAGCTGAGTCAAAAATATCTTTCTTGAACAAGCTAAAGAATAAGTGTACCTTGTGCTGGGAATGGAAACTAAAGTATTAAGTGTTCAGGATGGGGAAACGACCATGTTACACGACTCCCTTTGCATAACTGTGCATCTCACCAGCTTCCCGTTACAGAATGCTCTGGCTGGTGCCTAAAGTATTTAGATGACTTTCAAACACGCATTTCTTTGCTCCATACTTAATGCCTATTCTCAGAAATATCCTATTAACATTCTCCTTTGCTGTAAGTGCCCCTAGTGACTTGACATTTGGGAATAAGCAGCTTATGTGGCCTAAGACATCAGCTAATTTTAGCAATAGCAAGGCTAGTGATGGCAGTCCTCCCCACACAAAACTATGGATGTCATGCTCATAAATCCAAATGTTAGTGGTTTGAAAAGGCCGACAGCTTCTTCCCCTGTTTCATGGAAAAGAGGAAGAGGTAATTTCAACATGAAAAAAGGCATTTGCATACATTTGGTATGTGAGCTCACTGATATGTATCCCTGTCAACACTGCCAGCTTTATTAATATCTTGGTCAAATACTCAAATCTGTCATATTTTACTGCTTCATACCCTTTTTTGTCTTTAAATACTGTTGCTATGTCTGGAGCGCACTGCCAAGGCGAAAATAACCTATTGAGCATTTCAGTGCCTTGCCTTCAGTGCAGCCTGGATTGTGTCAAGCAGAATTTCACCTGGAGAAGAAAAAAGGAGGAAAAATGTAACCCCTTGTAGCCCTGAATTTCTAGCTCACTGGCACTGGATGTACCTTGTGACAAACTACTTATGGGCATCATCTCCACACACACCTGAGGGTCTAGAGGAAGTACCCACAGGGAGGCTCTGCCCTTGGGGAGAGCTATACTCACATACACCTCTCAAGAGCATCAGAGCTGCAGAGGGCACATCATAACCTGTCATAACCTCCTACCCCCATGACAGGACAGTTATGATACACCTTGCTGGAAGGTGCTGTTGCTAAGGGGGAAACAGAAGAGGAAGCCCTTTTCCTCCCTTGAGTTACTCTGTGCTTGAATATCTACAGAAAAGAAATAGTTTACTTAATCCTGTGACTGAAGAAGCCTGGTTTCTACACATTGATGTTGAAGTTTCTTTATAGAAAGGTATAAGTTTTGGCTAAAATTCTGCCTGGGACAGATGTAAGGCAAGGAGGCTCTGCTCTTTGGGGTACCCACTGCACTCCCATCAGAGTGTTTGCAACAATTTTCTGCATCTTCCTTCTTATAGTCTTCCAGACCCTTGTCTCTCTCTCAAGTATGGGTGCCATGACACACCTGGTTAAAAATTTACTGTGGAGAGAGACAAACAAGTGCCTATGTCTATAAGCACAATTTTTATAGGACACCGTGTGACTGCATCAGCTGGATAATAATTCCAATAGAAAATCTGTAAACTTTATACTTCCTGGAAGACATTTTTTGTTATTCTGAGACTCTCTGGCAAAACTGGGAGCAGGTCACACTTGCAGCATTGATCAGTGCAGCCCTTTTCCTCCTTGTCCCTGCACCAGATGTATTCCCAGCGCTGGTTGAACCATTAGTCCTCCTTGGCATACTCCAAATTGTGAGCAGCAGACTTTTCCACACTTATTAAGACAAATCTTGTTTCAGTTCTGCAAGTGCCCCAAAGCAGAGGTCAGGCCACGAAAGAAAAATCATCTGCACCCACCTTGTTCCTGTTGTTATTTATGATGCTTTGAGTTCAAAGACCATTTGAGGGGATGCTGAATACACTTCATGGTGTTTTACTTTATCCCATAACACAGAGAAAAGTGCAAATCTGGGCATGTGGGGAGAGGATATGTTAAACTTATTCTTTCAGAGTCTGCCACAGCTAATTTGCTAGCCTATTACTGCATTTGCAGAGTGGGCTGTTCCTGCTGACTTCACTGATGCGTGGGTTAAACAGGTTAGTTCTTGTCAATGCTTCAGGGTTCAGTGGAAACCAGTAATTCTCAGTGAGCCTATGTTTTTTAGAGCTAGAAAAATAAAAAGCTGACATTATGTTTTACACTGCTGGAGCAAGAGAGGAGGAGTGTGACACCGGTTTCATAAGGAGTTCAGAACAAAGTAAGTGGCAGTATTACAATATAAATTTTCATAGGTCTCATTAAAACAAGGCACAAAAGTGCAAACTCTGATCAAAGTGATTGTTTTAAAAGCAGATTTTGCAGCTTTTGTTAAATTTTACTGTGTTTTTAAACCGTCTATACTGCCAATGAGCAGGGTCGACTTTGCACTAGGGGTGAAGGACAGAAAAAGCTAACGTGTACTTTTTTTCAGACTTCTCTGCATTTCAAACATTGGACATTAAATTGAAAAAGGCTTATTTTCCTGAAGAATTTCAGTTGTAAAAGAAATACAGAAAAAAATTACCCTCTACTCTAATCTTTCTTTTCTCTTTTTTGAGATACCTGAGGTTATTTCTGGTGAGTGAAGAACCTAGGACACTGCCAAGTTTGAGATAAATCAAGTTTTGATGCCTTACAGCCATGTCTTCTAAATACTGAGGTACAGACAGAAAGGATTAGCTTTTGGAGGAAAAACAGTCCTATAATCCTAGGCACTGGATGCCCAAGTCTGACTCTGATTTACAATTCTCTTGTAAAATCATAGATCTAAAAGCATTCAGGAGATACAAAAGTGGATCTCTTAGAGCACTAAGGATCAGTGATTAATACCTTAACATATTTCTGTGACCTCTCCCTTATTTGCCATTGTGCCTTTCAGGGCTCTGTCAAGTTGATGCGCAGGCCATGCCAAAACATCTGGCACATAAGGAAAAGAAGATCAAAACCATTCAGCATAAGCCTCACTATCCACTGGGAGAGACTGTCCAAAGGGAAATTGACAGATTAATTTCTTAGGGGTTTGCTACATCTTGGGTGGTTTTTGCAATGTGTGCCTTACATCCTGCTGCTAATTCTGACTCCCTTCTCTCTCCGCTAGCTACATACTGGTTTCTTTCCTATAGCTTTATTACCTGTCCCCTAGTTGACATGTCTCACTAGCAAAGACCAGTTTATTGTGACGGAATCATCTAGTGTCTTTTCCCCAACAAAACCAGAGGAACTTCTTTAAATCAATTTTCCCAGTTACTATTGATTACTAATCTGTCTGGTCTGCAACATGATTCCTAGAATTCCTTCTGATCATAGACTGTATCACCATCACAGCTGAAAATGTCAGCCTTGATCTGAAGGGAAATTCTGGGAATCACAACTGACCTCCCTCCTTTTCACTTATATAGCCAAACAGAGCTCTGACAGTTACTCTAAAACTCCCAAATATTTGGAATTGAAGAGCAAAAAAATTTGGAGATTATCTCTTCTTATAATTTCTGGGTTTAGCTTAACTTCAAAGTGATAGAACGGTGTTGCAGGTGACACAGTTTCCCTTTAATCCAGATATTGTCCAGCCTGTAGACTTGACTTCCCTGGGAGCATTGAATAGAGGGGAAATCATGATTATTTGACCACTGAGACTTGGTATAAAGTTACCAGAGCAGAATATCAAGTTTCTGAGGGATTGCCATTACAGTGCACTATTACCAACTGTGGCAGACTGGAGGGACAAGCACAGACACGAAGTCTGGCAGGCTTTATTGTTAAATTTTATTTTGCAAATTTCTCAGAGTCTCTCCTTATAAATAAGAAATGTACTCTATGACTTGAAATAAAATGTCACAGTCAGAAAGGCAATTCAATGAGATTCCAAGTACTCCTCTCACCTGTTTACCTTACTAGATTAGCAATCTCTTCTCATGGTACCACGAATCTTTTCACCGGCACTACAGTTATTCCTATGCACAACTCCTACAATGACATCTGTGACTTTGAAAAGCAAAGGGATGGAACAACCAATGAATTTTTTCATGCCTCCAACAAGATGAATACCTGAACACAATCTACTTCTCATATGCTACATTTGAATGTTATTTCAACTCCACTGCAGTCTGAAAATAATAATGAAAAAAATTTCTTCATCTCATAAATTACTTGCTTACCCATTTCCACTGGTCTACTTGCAACTTTAACTGTGAACATTAAAATTCATTGGCTTGTTGATTTTTTTTTTCCAAGATTTACACATACAATTCATATTGGACAAGGAAAGCAACATCCATCACAATCACCTTTAAACTGTTGCTGCTTGATGCTGAATTTAGGTTCCTCCTCAAAACCTAATGGAAGGGAAACAAGAGAATGAATTCCAATAGAACTCCAAAAAGTGACAAATACATTGTCAGTCACACAATCCTCTGTGAACATGGAGTGTCCCATTGCCTGCAGCAACACAAACACCCATAGAAGCCCTGAACTTATTTTAGCAGAATGACTCATGGTTGCCTTGAAAAGGTAAAAGGAATTGACAAGATATTGCTGATATTTCTAGCCAATGAAACTTTTCCAAACACAGAACAATCACTTCTGCCTCTTAGGCATGAAACCCAACAAGTCTGAGGTTGTAACTGTTAATTGTTCCTTAGTGATCAAAGAATGTAACAAAGTAATTTCTTTTCTTTCACTTTTTTTTCATGTATTTCTTTCATCACCACCAAAAAGCATTGTAATACTTGCAAAAAAACAAATTACTTCTGGCAGGAGTAATAAGTAATTTCATAGAATCTTAGAATCATAGAATCTTCTGGTTGGAAAAGACTTTTGAGATTATCGAGTCCAACTGTACGCATCTTCTGCTAAACCATGTCCTTCAAAAACTCACCTACCCGTTTTTTAAACACCTCCAGGGATGGTGACTCAATCACCATCCTGGGCAGCTGTTCCAGTGCCTGACCACACTTTTGGTAAATAAATTCTTCCTAATATTCAGTCTAAACCTCCCCTGGTGCAACTTATGGCCATTTCCCCTTGTCCTGTCACCTGTCACCTGAGAGAAGACATCAACACTCGCTCTGCTACAGCCTCCTTTCAGGCAGCCGTAGACAGCGATGAGATCTCCCCTCAGCCTCATCTTCTCCAAGCTAAACAACCCCAGCTCCCTCAGCTGTTCCTCATAGGACTTGTTCTCCAGCCCCTTCACCAGCCTTGTTGCCCTTCTCTGGGTGCTCTCCAACACCTCAATGTCCTTCTTGTAGCGAGGGGCGTATCGTTTCAGATCAAAGTGTAATGTTGCTGGCAAGTTTTATGCAGCTGAATAAAAGATTTTAGCATGTGAGTGTTTTACTAGTAATAACTATAACGCCATGTTATAATGAATCCTGGAAGTCAATCTTTCATTAGCTAGCAAGCAACAGAAGCAAAATAAAACCCCAGCAGCTGATTTGGATTTAAGACACAGTGACACTGTTTCTTTTAGTTCAATTTAGTTTCCTTTCACTATCAGGTCCTTAACTTCTGAATGCAAATCTGGAGAGCTTCTCCATAGCTACTCTTTGGGAATATTTGGAAGTGCGTTAGGAGACATCTAGCTGTTTCTATTTGCTACAGTAAGAAGCATTAATCACTAAACCTTATGCGAAATTATCTGATGATGATGTACTTAGAGTCTTCTTCCTAAGAGACGAAAGGAAGAAAATTCCTGTTGTGTTCTTAGGAATGTGCAGAGAGCCACAAAGGCCTTTTTAAAATTCATAACTACATAATGGAAGGCAGCAATTGAACAAAACCAAAGTATTTTATTTATCACTTAGAAAGAGCGTTACTTTCTGGAAAACCATTTTAATTTCTTCATTACCACAGAAAAGCTGATGTTCCTCTGCTTTTTGTTTCCTACAGGCTAGTTTGTGCTGTTTTGTCCATATTGGTAGACCACTTTTTATACACAAAGGACAAAATCAAATACGGATTTTCAGGTTTGATCGCATGAGGAGAAACATTCTACTTTACAAATTATGTAGGAGAGGAAATAAGGTAGCCATTACCTCCTCATTAAGATTGTTGCATGTCACACATACTGCCAGGGCAATGGCCTGGGCAACAAGAAGCTCCCCATTGCCATCATACTTACATCGGTCACTGGGTTCCCATTGGCCTTCCCAGTAGGAGCAGAAAGTGTCCAGAAACTACATGAGAGCTGCCCAGGCAGTTTTCACTGCCAAAGACCGTCTTTACAAAAGACTGCTTATACGCGTGCAATTGCTGCTCTCTTATACAAGCTGTAAGCTTGGAAAAAATCACCAAATTTTAACACCATTGAGAAAGACTTGTATTGTGATATAGAGATTGAAAGTAGAGATAGAACTGTAAAATACTGCTTTTCATGACAAAGATGAGGAACACAAACATCGGGGATCTAATAGATTACAACACTGAAACCTCAAAGTTACCTTCCTGTTTTTCAAGCGGATTTGCAGGCTTCTTTTGCTAAAATATACAAACAGCTATATATGTCTTTATGAACTGACTTAATAAAAGACGAGCAAATCTGGAAGGCAAATAGCAATTTTTACACAATAGTATGTGTAATATTAGCTATGCAATTGTGTGTGATTGTAGCATGTATCTCTCTAGCCTGAATAGTTAAAATGATTCTCTGATTTGCTGAGTGAGCCTTTTCAGTCACTTAACAGCCCTATTTTTCAAAACCATTTTCCATCTGAGTCACTTTAGAAATTCAGATCAATGTTCTGTAGTAAAGAGTGGCATTTCTTAACAGTTTGAAGTGCACTTGATAGCAATCCAAAACATGATCCAATACAAAAACTGCATTTAATAGACAGTGTTGAAATATGACAAAGACACTTAAAGCAAAACCATATTTGGATTTAATGTTTACAGATTGGCTTCTAAACTGACCTTTACTTAGCTAAACTGCAGCTTGAAACACAGATTTTAGCAACTTTTAAGTATAATTTAGAAGCACAGACAAGTCAGCCACCTTTCAACAGAGACTAAAAAACATACAGGTTATAGCAAAACCTACTCTTCAGTCCATGATCTCACATTTTCAATGGGTCTACAGTGCAGCATTTAGGATTTCCAATGCAACATTTGGAGTAAGTCTTGAAGAAAAGTTGGGCCAATGTATGGTGGGACCTAAGCACTGTCTGTATGTGATCTGGGTATTCATCAAGTCACCTCAAAATTAGCTACTGGAAAAGGTGGCTCAGAATCCAATAAGTCTAAAAATTATTGAATTCTGAATCAAACAGAGAAGAGTAGTGCATGAATTCAACCACAAAGTTTTGTATACCACTAGCTGACAGTCTCAGTCTTACCATAATAGCTGCTGGAAGATCAATATGTCAATGAAACATTGTCCAAAACTTGTTGTGAGGAGTAAAAGGAAATATGAGTAAACGGGGAAAATGGCTATAAAAAAAAATTTCTTCCGTCATCCTTTTTATTTCATCTACAATTTTTCTTTTAATATTCTGCAGTATTCCTGCACCGTTTTCTTCAAACAACTCCCTTTTTTTTTTCCCCCCATCTTGCCTTTTTCTTCTATATAAGCTTAGGAGATGTTTTAGCTAAGAGGTAATAGGAAGGGACCACAGAAGTTTTAAATGCAGGAGGTAGGGAAAGTATAAGAAAAGGAGAGGGTAAGAGACCTCTTTTCACTGTAGACCCACTACAGACTTTCCACTTGGCTCTTAGGGATCAAGGAGGCTTTTGCTGTTTAAAAAAAAGACGACTGAAATAGGAGCACACTGAGTACCAAGATTAGTCTAGTGAAGGACTTAAAATTTGCTGGTCCATTTGTGAGTAGCAGTTGGAAACAGGAAAATCTTGGAGGTACGTGCTATAGATCATTATGTCTGCCCCCAGCAGAGAGTCTCCTAAGAAAAACCAGAACGTGTGTTGTATGGCAGTGTGTTGTATGTGTTGTGTGCCATGGTTTGGCAAGAGATCCAGGGAAATAAAAGAGCAAAATAAAGACATCTCTGAGATCCAAATCAAAGGTGATCTATTATGGGATTGTGAATTACACTACAAGGTTAGTGTAATTAGTTGGTTTAATTTATGTGGTAATCAAATCTTTAAGAATTACAATATAGAAAATGACTGAACAATTTTCTAGAGCACCTCTACAGTTTCTGTGACATTTTCCGGGCCTTAATTCAGGAATTCTTACAACACATCTAACAACTCAGGTTTCATTGTATTTTATATGACAGATAAAAATGTGACTACAAAATTAAAGCAAAAGAGACAGTTTTAAGAATAACAAAAGCATCCAGTTTACCAAGTGGAACTCAAGAACCTGAACGCTCTATTCTCGACTTTTTGGGCAAATGTCCTCCCAATTATTCCAAGATATCAAAGCTGGAATCAGGGTAAGATCCAAAGTCTTGGATTTTCAAAACCTCCACAAAGAATAACTCAATGATTTGCTCTAATTGCAAGAGGAAAAATGTACCTTCAAATCAGTGGCATATCTCACACATACTGTCACATATGGCTGCTTCCTGGAAAACTGAACCCCGAAATTCTTGCTCAAGACTAGACTAGGTCTGGAGTTCATCTTTGGTAACTTTAGCTACCCAAGTGGTCCTCCGCTGTCCACCTGGAACACAAACACTTCCAAAAGAGCAGTTCATTCCATCTTGAGATGGGAGTTGAAGACGCATTTTCCCTGTGGACCAGAGCATTTTAGACTGTGCATCTACCTCTCAGGTGGCTGAAGGCAGGGAGATGGTGTCTGACCCTTAGACTACTGTAATTATTCTCCCAGTCCTAAAATCTCTTCATATCTCTCTCTGCCCTTGAGCCTTTAAGTTTAGCATAAATCTTCCTGCAATTTCTTGCTGGTTTTCACCACTTCTTTATTAACTACTTACAGCAGGAGAGGGTTGGTTTTTTTAGAAGGTAATGCTACATCTGAAACAGATTTTTATTTTAAATCCTATGCAGTTGCTACCGTGCAAACACATTTCAGTACAGTTCAGAGCACACCTCACTGTTACGCAACTCCGATTAAAGACATGAAACTAGCTGTGGGTTGATGGGACTCATGGACTGATAAAATGAGATCAGTTCAGTCTAATGTGCTATTAAGAAAACAACCCCCAAACATTCTTTATCTTAAATGTTATGGTTTAGCTCAATGATGAAAACTCACTTAAGTCAGTCATCTACTGGCAGCAACTGTTATTGCTTGACCAAAAAAGTCTCAGTTCACACTACTCTGCTTTTGGTTAGAGAGAGAAGATGCTCTCTCAAGGTTCAGCTTGATAAATTATAGAATCAGTCTCATGCAAATGCCTAAGAAATGTCTGCATGTATACTCCAGGGATTTGGTTTGATGCTTTTAGTGCCTTCCACCTATGCAACTTCCATAGCCAAAAGCAGCATGATGTAGAAAGATGACAGGAAAAGATCTACAACCTTTTCACTAGAGACAGTGAAATAAGGAAGCTTGAAGGAACAGTGTGAACTCATCCAAGTGTTCTCATTTATTAGAAAGCAAAGAAGAAGAAAACTCTTTGTGAAACCTAGAAGTCATGACCATTGGCTCTGCTGACCCAGGAAGAAATCAGCTGGCAAGCGAACACATTTTGAAGACTTTCCCTCAGGATAATGCCAGCCTCCAGGGAAGTGCAGACAGTCCTTACTGCACCATGACATCCCTCGCTCCACAACCTCTCCTCATCCCCCCAGGTGTGAAGAAAAGTGAGCTGTGGGGGCATCCACAGCCACAGAGTCAAACTGATGTACACAAATTCAACTCTCTGAGTAGGCCAAACACAATGCTTTATGTTTCAACATAGGGATTCAGTCTAAACTGAGAACAGAATAAGGCAAGAAAATGTCAACCCTGTCTTAAAAAATTGTTGGTTTCCAAGTACATCTAAGTGTAAGATGAGCTGTTTATTATTGCTTTTACGAAGAGCCATACATAATGTCCTGCCATTCCAGGCAACCCTGTTCCTGCGTGCTCTGCTTTTAGCTGTAATCTCTCTGGAGACTATAGGTAGGCTGTGACAAGGAAAGGTTATGCACAAATTGCACTCTTTCAGACTACCATCACACAGTGTACAGTAACCCTGCTCCTGCCATGCTCACTGATGTCTCCGTTTCAAGAGAATAACTGTGGGTTTGTGGCAAGACATCAGGTGCTGGTGGGGGTAACTGGGTGGGCTACTTTGGTTCTGGTACTACTGAATTAATGACATTTCTTTCCCAAACAATGCAGTCAGTGTTCAAAGCACAGACACTTCTGACAACTGGTGATGACAAATGACCATCTCTTTGCCACACCATTACTTCCCTTTATGCAGTACTTTTACACAGTCAGTTACCGGCTAGCAGAGGCAATATAACCAAACCATATCCCAGCCCAAACCAAATGTCATCAGTAAGATCTGTGCTCTTAGAAAAGCATTAGTCACTTAATGCTTCATGCCTTGGCCTTCTCAGAAATGAAGAGAGACTCTTGAGATTGTTCAGGTTGTAAAAGATAACTGAATTGACTACAGAAGAAGTTTGGGAACAAATGATATAAAGAACAGTAACACATCGCCAAGACCAGATGGTAATCACTCAAGAGTTTTGAAGCAATTCAAGGATGAAATAGCTGAATTGCTGAGAGACTTGTGTAACCTTTCATTTAAAGAAGTCTGGGTACTTAGGACTGGAGGATAACATATGTGATGCACAGGTCCCAGTGGAGAATTACAGGAACACCAGACTGATGTCCATATTGGGCAAATTAATAAAGTAATAAAGAGTTAGCAGGCAATTGCATAAGCATTGTACCATAAATAATCCATACTGATAAATTCTGTGAATATGTATATAAAAGGCCATAATCCTGATTTTTTTTTGTGAAGGTATCAACAAGCTTGTGGGGCAGGGTTATCTGGACAGAACAGTCTTTACAATTCCAGAAGGCTTTGACAAAGGTGCTCACCAAAAAAACAGCTCTTAGAGGGAAGGCCTTACATAATTATAAGACAGTAAACAGAAGAAACAATAAATTCTTTCAATAGAGGGAAGAATCAAGATGAATTTTTCAGGGGCCTGTGCAGGGACCTCTACTGTTCAACATATTCATAAGAAAACCTGGAAAGCGTGGAATAGTGGAATGTGAAAGCTTGTTGGTGGTGCTACATTTATCAGTCTAGCAAGACTGCAGGCTGACCACAAAAATCTTAGAGCAAAACTGAGAAAGAGAATAAAATGTGTAATAAAAGGACAGATGATATTTGGTACAGCTAAATGCGAAGTGATGGGCATGGGACAAAAACAATTCTATCTCCATACACAAAATTATATGCTTTAAACTGCTCATCCCCATTCAGGAAGTCCTAGTTCTCTTGTAGGTGGCTCCTTTGAAAAAACCAGTTCCATACCCACTAGAATTCAACACAGCAACTCATACGTTTGGTATTATTAGAAAATGAATCCAGAACAAAACGGAACATTATTCCATGATACATCCACCATTTGAATTTAATGTGCATTTCTGGTCCTCTCATCTCAGAAGATACTTCAGACTTTGAGAAGGCTGTAAGAAAGCCAATAAGGATCATCAAGGACATGAAAAATTTGTAATATTAAGGATAATTGAACAGGTACTGCAGTGAGGAAAAGGTATAGCTAGGGGTGATGTGGTATATATAGTGACACGAACGCATAGGCATTTATGGTTCCATGTCTTTTAATACAAGAAGTGGGGAGGATCAAATAAAGATAACATAAGCCAGGTCCAATACAAACCGAATATTTTGATTATTCACACAGAAGATGATAGACTGTGGAACTTATTGCTGAATAACTTCAGGGAGCTGAAAATTGACATGGGTTCAAAGTGATGCTACAGAAGTGCATGGAAGAGAAATGCAGTGAGAATTGTTACATACACTGTAAAAACATATCCAAGCAAGAAATTCTCTGAACTAGAAAGAGTTAAGGCCTGAGAGACATTTAGGAAGAAGTGTCACGTGGGCTTGACATTTCTTAGTCTTCCTTAAATGTTTATTCTTAGATATTTTTTGGTAGCAGGGTACTTGGTTTAGATGAATAATTGTTCTGACCCAGCATAGTCTGTTAACTGGTCTTAACATATTTATATCCTTTTCTGACCCATGGAATAAGCAGATGGATTCTAAGCTTCCAGTGAATGAAACCTCTTTGAAATGTGCTATCCTAAATGGGCACTTGCTGTTCATTTTTGCTCTCCAGGGAATAAGCCATCCGTCACATCTAAGCACAGCTGAGAAAGATTTTAAACTTCTTTGAACATGAGCCTTCAGTGCTGGAGGATCAGGCTTTCTTGTGGAAATCAATTGTATTTCTCTGAATGTGTCAGGCTATAGGTATCTTACCCCTTCTGCCTCAATAAAATTAATTTCTGGTAGCCACAGTATAGATCTGGGCACTTCAATATAGAATTAAAGTGAATAGCTCAGGAAGAAAGAAATCTCTTTGAGATATTCCAGAGTGATTCAGCTCACCCTGAATGTCCAGACTAAGATGAGACTGGATAAACAGAGTCTATTCAACATCTCTTCATTATCTGGGAAAGGAAAAGGAGTTGGAAAAAGGATACAAAGACAGAGAATGCTAAATCTGCGGGCTAGTGCAGCAGGAGAAACATGGAGAGTGACAGAAATATGCAGCGCAGCAACTAGCAGAAAACTATCAGTGATAACACAGAAGAGGACTGTGAAAGTCTAATCCATTTTCAAAGGCTTTCAATCAAGATTCTCACCTTGATACAGTCCCAGATTCCAATACTCTTACTCATGTTTAATAGCGTCTGTTCTGTCAAATGCTATTTCTATCCCAGAAATCACTGAAGCCACCTGAGCTGAGATGTTGTTAACGTGAGCTGGAGATATGACTCTCACCAAATCAATGCAGAAGCAATCTCTGTGTTGAAGCCAATCTCTAAGAGAACTGAAAACTGTTTACAGGCACTCATTCTTCTGAATGGGGTTTGCAGTTAAACTCCTTGTTTAAATATCATGTCTCATCTCTTCAAAGAGCCTTCAGTCTTCCAAATTCAGAATAAGGAATATATTTAATTTTTGTAAAAGTAATTTAAATTAAGGGCAATGGGTTGCATGTGTGTGTGTGTTTGTGTGTGCTCATTTGTGTGTGCAGCAGTTCATTAAAATTTAGTATCTAAAATTCTTCCTATTTTCTGTCCTTCCCCTCTCATGGAAGTTGCCAAATTTATAGTAGCAGCCTTGTCCATTAACTCCTGAACAACTACAGTTTTCAGCCCAGCTAACGTAAACCTGGAGGAAACTTACTTATTATAGCCTTTCCTTTTCAGTCATTCATATTTTCTTCAATTATCAGCTTGCTTTGCACTGAAAGAATTTTCTGTTAAGAAATTCTGGTGAGTTTATATCTGTTATGTTCTGCAAGAAATCCGACTCAAATATAATACTCTGTATCTGCAAGATTACACTATTTTGAAGTTGGCAACAGGAACCCTTATACATGGAAATGTTACATTATCGTTGAGAGTTGGCTTTAGCTTCTGAAGGTGAGGTCAGGGGTCCGTAAAATGCCCAAGAAAATATTTCTCACTGATCTCTGAGTTTATCGTGAGAGGATTTTGTAATGCTGCTGCTGTTTGCCTTTAAATTTGCTTTTGTAAGTCTTTAGGTGGTATTAATCCATGATGAGATCTAAACAGACTGTGAGACAAAGCACAGGTGGTTGCTGAAATAAGTTGTTGTGTAACCCGATAAAGATCTGAAGTCAATAGAGTTGCACTGAGTTGCCTGAAAGGTTTCGGACTAACACAGCAAACATACACCAGGACATATGACTGTCTAGAGTTACAACTATAATGGCATATCATAACCATGCCTTGAAGACACTTTATCAAGACACGTGCTCTTGGATTTGCTCTGTGAATCTGGGAAACTCAAATACCCAAGGAAGGAAGGAAGGAGCTTAATAGCAACTTTATAAATTACATTATCTCTGTGAATCCCAAATGAATCTGATGCAGTTCTTCCTATTAACCTCTAAACTTCAGCATCTATTATCCTTTACACAACAGCCACCTCAGTATATTAATCATTTTCATTTTTATTTTATATTAGCAGATCCAGTGAAAGGGCACAAAAAGTACTCAGCATGTCCTGTTTGCAGCATCAGCCTAAGTACCCTTCCTCTTTATCATTGGACATACCTGAAGATTAAGCGGACAGCTGAGGCATCCAGACTCTGCTTGGGTTTAAGCAATCTGTGTTAAGAACAATACTCATTTTTAACGATAAAGGCAACTGTGAAAAGTCTGCCCATATGCTGTTTAATATGGATGTATCACACGTGGCAGTCTCTGCCCCAGGTGTATCTGAGCTGTTAGAGCAAATAGTGTGCTTCCGATTAAGAGCTCATTTTTCTCTCTTAATTACAACTACGTAGTTTTTGGAAAAAATGACTGCAGAGACCATTTTAGGTAAGACATGCAAGACTGGGAAAGTCAACACTGGTTACCCACCCACATACTGTTTCTTCTATGTCCCTTCTTTTGAAGATGTTGGTATTTGAGGTATTGTTTGCAAAAGTAATGCTACAGGAACAGAGCTGATGATTTGATAGAGCTTTGAAAGCACATACGCTTGTGTCACCTGCAGAAGACAGCACTTCTAGGAAAGGAAATATGCTGCACCAGTTTCTGAAAAAGAAGAAGGGCTGAGTGTCTTAGATAACCTATCACTATTTTCTTCTTAGCCAACATATAGAAAAAAGGCAGCCAGCATGGATGGAAAGACAGCCAGACAGCTCAGCCACTTAATCCATCAGACAGTTTTCCCAGAGATCACTGGCATCTTATGTTACAATCCCATTTTCAACCAACTGCTTTGTGCTCAGGTTGCGCTGGGATGAGAGAGCATGGGCTCTGCCCTCTCTTCATGCACTCAGTAAGAACTTCTGAAGAAGGTAGGCACAAGCCATCCTTGGGAGGGGGAAGATGCCAATCATCAGAATGCAACTACAACATAGGGCCTGATCCTATCACATCTCAGCATGAAAGTCCCTCCCCTGCTTCAGGCAGTGATGTATTGCAGGAAATCTGGAAGGACAGAGGAGTTTCCCACGAGAAAAAGCCTTGATATTCAAACAGAATTAATGTTAACACCTTTCTCTTTGCAAAAAGTTTGCAGAAAATGTGAGCTGTGATATTTTAGAGTGAAGAAGGAAAGATCTCAAGGATTTCTTTTAGAGCAATATCCATACTTGCATGTATACATCTGTGTGTGTGTTGTACACCCAGTCACTGATGCTAATCTCTTTACGCTCTCCTACACACCAAGCCTGTGGTACCCCTGTCACCATGTCATTGCTTGAACTTACTGCTTCGCACATGTTGTCACAAGTGAAAGTGAGGTGACCAAAGGGGAATTACACAGCCAAACATAATAAAGCCTTTCTCAGGACAAACACACGTGATGTCTTTCTCTCAAGTTTTGGGTTAGATAGTCTTGTGAATAATGGCAGAGGGAACAGCAGAAGGACAAAGAAAGACAAGAAGATAGCATGGTAGCTCCTATCTGCCTCCTGCATTTTCTTCATAGTTGCACTTAAATCTGGAATGTCTCCAAGATGAACTCTTACTGGGGCCTGTGCAGGATTTAAAGAGAGAACTACATAGACAGTATGTAGGTCCTACAGAAAGAGTTTCTTTCCCTAGGACCTGCGAAGGCTGACATTGCCAGCAGGAAGGAGGCGGTGAAGCCTTGTCAGCACAGCCCTTTCAGCCTTAGGCAGGCAGAACTCCAGCCCACCCACATGCCTAGAGCCAAGTCACTAAACCTGGTCTAGGACAAGAAACCAGGTCACCAGGCCAGGCCAAATAACAGAATGAGATACAGCACAGAGGCAAGGGCAGACCAGGAGCTACACACAGGCAGTGCAAGACCATCAGCATGTTATCAGCCTCTCAGAATCTGCAGTAATTACATTTTGTTGCATGCTTGCAAGAAAAGCATCATGCTCTAAAACCCCTCTGCAAACAAATCCCCTTCCTTTCCTTATAGAAGGAGAATGCTGGTGCCAGCACTAATGTGCTGGTCTGCAGTCAAAGAGAATGCATGTTCAGACCATTTCAACATCGTAAAATTACATTGGATTTTGGCTCAAGCTCCACAAGGTAGCTCCAACTGAGCTGAAAAAGACCTATATTTTCCCTGGAAGCTTTGGCATCTCCTTGCAGTGTTTCTCTAAGCCTGCACTGATGTTTCTCAGAACCAGAAGCATGTGTGAGAGTTCAGAGGCGTTCAGTGAACTCTTGCCTCAGAACAGCCCAAGGCTTTCTGTTCTCTAGACAAGTGATTACCCTCTAAGAACAAAAAAAGAAGAGAAAATTGTCATATAAAGCCATATAGATGGGATAATCCTTCAGAATATTTACCTACTTCTGTCTCCTGGCTCTGACCTCTCCAGAATTGAAGTACTGACTTCAGCTCTGTTGCCCTGAGATGAAGGTCTTCGAAATAAAGACGAAGATTTTTATCAATTTCTCTAGAATTAAAAACCGCATTCCCCACTTTTCCACAATACTTTGGCTGAATGGCACCAGGGTGACAAGCAGAACATTCACTTAAGTCCTAGATGCACCAGAGATATTAAATGAGATATCAAATATTTTCAATGCATTATCTGCCATAGAATTAAAGGTGAGAGGCACAATGTGCCACAGCTTACTATTGTCAAGGGATTATAAAAGGGTGTATGTAGAAACATCTTTGTCTACAAGTAATTTTCTGTTTTCTATTGCAGTTTTTCTCCAGAGATGTAGATTTTCAAGGTTGTTATGTACTCCAGAACCCACAGCCATCTCACTACTATTTTGTGCATCCTCCTTACCTGTTAGTAGCATCCTTCAGCGATCTTTGGGCATACAAGCAAATCACAAACTCTTGGGGGCAGAAGCTGTCTCTCTTATGAAGCACCTCTGTAAAGAAACAAACCCAAAAAAGGCTGGGTTAGGTCTAGGTTCGTGTCACATCTATGTAAAAGGCTAAAGTCTGAACACCCGGAAGATACACATGAAGTCTTGCTCTATTACAGGAAAGAATCAAAACTTGTCATTTCAGCAAAATGAGGTCTGAGAGTGTGCCCTAAAAAAGGAGAAATAAGTGCAATTGTAGTACTGCATGCTCCAGAAGGATACTTCGAATGCCAGCTGCACTGTGGGCATACAGAGGCAGTTCCTGTAATTCCATGTCTCTGTTTAAAGAAGCAGTTAGACATGCAGTAGGACTTTGGTACCATAGCAGATTCAGCACTCACAGTAGATTCAATTTTCATAGTTGATAAGATTGCTTTGGCTCACAGACTTCACTACAAATGGTTGCAGACATGGTTAAAGAAAAAAACATTTTAGTCACAATGAGAAGTTAACCCTGTGAAATTATATGTAAAGCAGCTGACTCAGCTTTAGCTATTTCAACAATACAAACAAAACAACATTCTGTCTTCTATTGTGAATGCTGAGTCACCAAAGACATATAAACCTGTAAAGTGGAAGCAAATGTGAACCAAAGTAATTTGTACTAAATTTAAAGAGGTAAAATAACTGGACATTTGGACAGGTCTGACTTAAACATAAGCCAATGCTCAGAAGCAAATTGGATCAGTAAATTCGAACACATCTGGCAGCTTAAATACACAGGTCTCTGCTGTGTTCACTTGGCTGTGTTGATTTTTTGCCGTTTCTCTTCTCACTGGGGTTTTCAGAGCCTTCAGATTTATACTTTCTGCATATCACTTATTTTTTTCAACGAATTCCTGCTCTTTTTCATGTTCCATTTTAAATCAAGTCCCACCTACAGCACAATTTGATATTTATGAGCTGTCACTTCTACCTATGATTCATTTTTGCGTGTTTTGTCATTCCTAATTTGGCAGTTTCTAGAAGTGGCTGAGGAAGATGGCAGGTGATAGATCTACGGGAGAGATGGAAGAAAACATCTTGTATTTCTTAGTGAGCTAAATTGCAGGCTGTAACATTTTCAACAGTCCATATGGAGGTGATCAAACTGCCTTCAAAGGACAGCAAACGCTTCCCCACAGGGACTGTAATATGCATATATAAGACACTTCAATCACTTACCTTCTCCTGTCGCTTGACATTCCTCCTTAGGTTGTGTTTCTTCTGACTTGGGGATTTTTCAGTATTTCAAGGCAGAGCAGGGACATTCAATTCCTGGGCTGATGGAGGTGGTATATTCTTCATGCTGAAAAGGCCAGTGGAATGTTGAAGATTTTTTTCTTGCTGTTGCAATGCTTTAATGGAAAGCTTTAAAGAAAGGTCAGTTCATAGAAACAGACTAACCAGAAACTTTTGTATTAATGTCTCCTTAGCTAGAACAATTGACCAATTAATTACCAAAACAATTTCTGAGCTGAATTCAGATAAGAAAACTCAAATATCCAAGATCCAGAGAACTAGAACATGAAAACATGATACGTCAGGCACTGTGAATCATCTGAAATTTTTGCACTATCTCTGCCATATTAAGATAACTCTGAGGATAAGCTGTATGCATTCGGTTCCATCTTCTTCCCTTCTATTTCTTTTAAATGGAGAGGTCTCTAATTAATGTCTCATCTGGTTGCACTGCCATACTGAAATGTAAGATATTTTTTCTTTCATCTGCAGATTGAGAGGGAACTGCAAGGATTCAATCAAGACAGATATTGGTTCAAATTCATGAGCCTCAACTCATTAGCTAGTAATCTCATTTTGCTTTTTAGATGCAAGCTGTAATGACGACTGCCATAAATTTCACATTGCTTTCTTCACTGTCAGTTACTTATATACTTCCTCTTTCTGACATGTCTTGAAATGGTTTCAATATGAAGTGTAGGCAGGGTCGTCATCAGCAATTTGACATATATACACACGCTACTTCTACTGCATCCTAGTATGTACTATTCTAGCATAATTAATCAAACTTGGTATGTCTCTGCAGTAAGGAACATATAGGGACTGTTAGCATCTAGAAAGCACTACTCAATGCCAATTTCTTTCCAGGACTATTCCCATTGAAGTTAATGGGAACAATTTATTGTCAGCACTTCTGAAAGTTAATCCGCTCATATCCTCCCTTCTTAATATGAAGGCTTAGAAGCAGAAGCAGCCAGGTGATAAGAACCCAGTGAACACCATGACATACACATCTGCACGTAGGCTCCCACTTAGCACACAACTCCAGTGAAGAAATCTTACCTCCAGTGTTGTGACACATGGGGCGGTTCTACTCATCTGAACAAAATGCTGCCTGGAGATCCTTGAGAGTGCTCCACCTCCAGGGTTGGAAAAGGAAGCAGAAATTCAAAGCTGTGCCGCTCCTACACTACAGATACTTACTCAGAAATGTGGTATATTAGCCCAAGTGCTATGATATACTGACACTAAGTTTTCAACACCTGACCTGGATTTTGTGCACAGTGCTCTTCTGTGTGAACGTGGTCTCACATGCACTTACACAAATGTTTGTGTGTGTTTGCTTTGTCAGACACTTCCCCTGGAAAGCAGTTCTTCACAGACAGATGTAGAAGCCGGAGGTAATAGCTAAACAGGTACTGTTGCCAAGCTATTTGTGAGTTAGAAACCAGACTCCCAGCCATGGTCAAATGTTGATGTTTTTCATCCTAGACAAGGCTGCTGCTCAGAGTTGGAATGAATAAAGCAGAAATAAATAAATGTCTCACACAGTCATGAAATGTTTGAAAATTGAGTCTTTGAAAAGCAATCTGAGTGCCGTTTTTGAGGTGAATTATTCAACCCAAGACCTGCTACAAAAGCGAAGCAGGTGAACTATTTTTTCTGCTTGTCAGAACACTGTAATAGAAAAAACTTTTTATTTCCCAAGTATTACACAGAAGAATTCCAAACCCATTAAGGTAAAGGCCTTCCTCCTACAATGGCAGATGCTGTCAAACACATTTGTGTCCCAGGGACTGAAATGGATTGAGATGAACAAGCTTTTAAAAACAAAAGTCGTGCAGGAGAAGAATTTTAGAAAAAGCTCAGACCATTTTTAGAGAAGTAACAAGTCATCAAAGGATCACAACTCTCTCTATAGGGATTAGGACCCTGAAACTCTATGAAAACTGAGTCAAAGCACTTTGCTGCTTGTATGCAAAAGCTGCATCCATACAGTAATCCAAGTGTGATGATTTTAGCTGAAAGGTAAAAGACTACTTCATTTTACTGAAGAACACAGTGCCTACTTATTACGTTAAAGTTTGCTTCATTTTCAAGCTACAGCAACTTTATGGGTTCCTTTAACCACACTGTTCTTTTTCTTCCTGTGGAAATGCCACTCAGAAAGTAAACCTAGATCAACCACATCCACTTCTGTCCTTGTGGTTGGTTTTCATGGATGTGTTTTTACATTGTGTTTAATGCCTTGGCAAAGAATAATCAAACCTGCCTAACATATCAGACTTATTTCTTACAACAAAAAGCCCAGTAATCTAACAGATAAAGAATGAACATGGGTAGTTGGTTCAGGACCAATTATGCATTGGCTTGGTTCAGAAATCTGTCCTTTATCAGCAGAACTCTTGTGAGATTAATGACACCGCCCTAGTGGAGACTCAGTCCAATAGAGGGACAATGCAAAGCAGAATGTGCACTCCTTTTTACCTCTAATTATATATTTCACAAAAGCTCAGTTCATTTTGTTGCAGAATGCTAGTTACTGGAGATAATTCTCCTTTCCAAGATAATACACAGATCACTTTCCAGGAAAACCTCATTCAGTGCTTTTGAGGGGCTGGAGAAATTATTTCTGGAAAAAAAGTCTGATTTGTCTCGTCTTGCAGAGACTGTATCAACAGACATGCACATGACTCAGAAACACTGTTTGAAAAGAAACAAAGCAAAATCCAACTCCATTTTTCCAAAGTTTTGATGTGGAAGATCCTGACAACGGAATACAGGAGTCTCAAATATCTTTCTGCCTTTTTCATGTCAGCGAAATGCCAACTTCAGGCATGAAGCACCTGCCAGAAACCTCTGGAGAGTTACCTATGTAAAGACGATATTTGAAACATGGTTTCTCAAGCAGTCAGTCTATCTCTGCCAGTAACACAGCAGTTTCTATTTTCAATTTTTAATGCATCTGTTAGCCTCACAGGTGCCTTTACATTTCCACTCTTTCCTTTGTATTTGCTTTGCACTGTCAGCTCTTTAAATAACCATGGTTATTATTTGGTGACTTTCAGCAAAGAGAGCTGAGCATAATTGGCAATGCACTTCCCAGTAAATTCATTAGGCAAGAGGAATACATTTTTTCTATTACATCAGCCCTTACACACAGAACCATCATTTCATTTTCCATTTTAAATTTAAATCTACTTCGAAACTTTCAATATCATATTACATTACAGCCTGTCGTTCTGTGCTACTTACAAATGGCAGGAGGAAATTGTGCATAGCAGGCTAATGGCCTAATTTATAGATATGGCAGGGCAGCTGGAAATCAGGTTTGGGCCATGAATATCATCTGGGACTATTTTCTATTATTAGATCAAATCCTGAGGCAACTTTCTGGAACTTCAGCAACAGAGGGACTCATCCAGCCAGTAAAGTGACAAAGACTGCTGACTCATCCAAAACCTGCTCCCTGGGATGTTGTTTTTAACACTTTGTAATGTTCACTTCTAGCACTTAGAGATACTCTTGGTTTCTTCTCAGTGACCTCTGCAAGTCCTCGATCTTCTTACTTGCTCATTGGGGACGTTATGTGTAGCAGATGAACATATCTGACCACACCTTCAAGACAGTGGGGAAAGCAAAACTGCAAAGTGTGATTATGTGGCAGCAATAAAGGCTTCCTCTTAAAATATCCCATGGCACAACAGTGAGAAATAATCTAATTCTGTTCATGGTTTATCAGACACTGAAGGCATTAAGTCAGCAAGGGAATGTATTAGGGAAGGCAGTGCTCTTATCTGTCGTAGGAGACTAAAACTGACTTCTCTCACTCATTTCAGCTGTTACCTCCGCTCTGCTATACAGCATTACCTCTCCTTTCACCCACATTAACCAGCGAGAAGAGGCCTCTTGCCACTGCTCTGCATTGGCACTGCTCTGCACTGCTAGAGCAGCGGGATGGGTGCCTGTGGAGTGGAGATCCAATGGAGTTTCATATTTCTCAGAGAAGTGATCTGAGTCTCAGGGACTTAGATGCACTCTCTGCTGCCTTGCTGCATGCTGTGGAGCCTTCCTAGCTATAAGGCCTCCCTGGAAAACACTTCACCCAGCCCTGATGATTCCAGTGCCAGCCCCTCAACAGGCTTACATGGTTCTGTGCTGACCTATTGTAGCTGCTAGCAGGTTCCTGACACTGGACCTGGGTGTTTTGTCAGGGATCTCAGAACTTTGCCTTTAAGATTAACCACATCTGTTGTTGAGAAACATGTCAAATTAATCAATTACCTTAAAAATCTCCTTCAGCTCAAAGCAGGTTATAGCAAAATGCTTGGAGAAGTTCTTATTTCCAATATACAAAATGAATAAACCAGTTTCAAATGCTCATAAAAGACAAAGGTAAAGAAATAAAAGTCTGTACAAGCCTCTACTGTGCAGATCATATCTGAAAGGTTGACTATTTGCACTCCTGACACATTTAAAATCATTTTCTTTTTGAAGCATGCTAACTGTAACAGTTTTTTCAGCCAACCTCCCTTTTCAGGTTCTCCAGTTCCATCAATATTACATCCTCCTTCTGGATGCTCATCAAATTTATTCTGTTTTAATCAACGGAAAACAAGAACAGGATTAAAACTAATGAAGGGAAAGGTAATGATATTTTAAGGGATCTGTTTGTATTGTTTGTATTTGCTGTACTTGACTGGCCTACTAGCAAGTTCTTGACTGAATGAGAGGTAGCACTCATCTCTGTCCCACAGTCTGACATAGCATTATGCATCCATTTTAGCGTGACATATCTTCATTCACTGAACTGTCACAGTTCAGAAATTAATAAACACAGTTGCTACAAACATCCACATGCATGTACCTCTTACTTAGGCCAAGCACTGAAGCAGTCAACCATTTTGGGGAAATTGTAAACGTGGGTAGACTGAATCCTGTACCTGGCTTTGAAGGTAACAAAATCAATTGGTAAGCGTCGGTCTTCCATGTTCCACAGTTCCAAACACTCGGCTTCTTACCATGTGCACGGATACTCTGTATGCACAGCTCAAACTCCCAGTGTCATTTTCTTTCTGCTCAAACCCATTTCATCTCTCATAGTGCTCTATGTACTTACAATGCTCTCCTTTCCACTATTACTATTTATTAAGGGTCAGGCCAACCTACATTTCAACAGCACTGAACACCCCTTCCCCATTGTGGTTGCCTCGTCACATCCTTGTGCTGCTGACACAATGTTGTTGGCATCCATTTCAGTGTTGTCCACGGCTCTGGCTAATAGTCTTACAAAATCACGCCATCGAGACTGGCTGACACTGAGCAGCAAAGGAAGCTGTCCCCAGGACTGATCACGGACCAGTACTTCAAAAGTACTGCACTTTTTGGAATATTAATACTATAAAACATAGCTATTTGCACACAGAAGAAATAGAAACACTTGGCCTAATTTCTAACGAGAAAAACATCTGCAATGTCTTGCTGAAGAGTAGCAAAGACTTAGACTGAGTTATTTGGAGATAAATCTGAGCATGTGCTATCTTCAAAAACTCACCTCACTCAGAAATTCCTTTTCACCTCAGTCTGTTATAACCTGAGGGCTCTTTCTCAGTCTCACTGCAAGCCTTCTGTCCTCTTTAATCAGGCAATAACCCCCCTGCTCTTTGCTTATTTACAGTTGTTCAAACATCCTCTACAGCACAACAAAGTTTGCGTGCATCTTCCTATCGAGTCTCCTTCTTCTTCCTTCCTGATCTATAGCCTCTGTCTGCCTTGGGAAATGAAACCTAGCAGCACAGGCAATTTTTCTTCCTGTTTCTATCTGCTGATGAATACATGTGCTGCAAGTTAAGGAGCTATGAATGATGGAATGCATGTAATTTTAACTTAATGACAGCTAGTTAAAGAGCGATAGGTTTGAAAGGAGACCACAAAGGCCTTTGGGAGGATTATGTTAATGAAGTCAGAGTTTGTATGTGAAAGGCCATGCATTAGGGGACAAAGAACGTGAGGAACAGTGGAGGTTTTAAAGGGTAAGAGTAGGATCAAGAGAATTTTGGAGGCAAAATCATTTGCTCTGGTGAATCAAAACAGATACAGACTCTTAACCCTATTGATATGTATGTCCTAAAGTATAGCTAAGATCCATAAAGACCAAAACAACTATGAGCAGGCTCGTGCTTCTCTGATTGGGATGCTGTCTCAGATCCTTGCTACATCATACTCTGACAAGAGGCAGTGCCTCAGCAAACACTAAAACCACATTTTTCTAACCAGATACCCACCACTTATTTGGATTCAGAATATTGTATGTGAATTCATTAAGTTGTCTGTTCAAATAGAAAAGATCACTAAGAATGTCATTACTCGTCATGACCCATAAAAATCTTTGTTCACAGGTCAGACAAATTACCTGCAGACAGATTGGCATCCCTCCTGTTATGATCTTTCTTCTTGATTTATTCATGGCACCCAACTTAGAAACATTAATCAGAAGCCAACGAAACGGACTCTAAAAGAGGTAGAAAAAAGCCTAACAAAACAAACACATTCCTAGCAACTCATTATTTGTAGTGAAATAGAGAATGGCATTTATTTTTTTTTACTTTATTTTCTATAATAAGTAGGTTTCAATGCCTAGACATACAATGATATCACCACAAGGAAAGATGAGAGGCACTCTTCAAAACAAATAATGTTGCAGGCAAAAATACAGAAAGCTTGCCAAACCATTTTTGTTATAATGAAAACTCTAAACTTTATCTTCACAGTTTCTTACTGATGCATTATAATTCTTGTATTTGGCATGTGGCACCAAATAATTGAGATGCCAGTACTTAGGCACACAAGAAATGACAGCAGGAAGAAAAGATGACATGTCACCACTATCACAACCTGTTCCTTCTGCTGGCACTTTCTTTAGCTCCCATGTCCTGACAATGGACTTTAGAACCTTAATACAATTCTAATTGCATTAAGAGGTTTTAAAATATCCCCGCATGGACAAGAGCCAATCTGTGTTTAATTTGATGGAAATTGTGCTCATACTGCCAAAATGCATAATTAAGAACAAGATTTATCTTATGGGAAATACAGCTCATAAGAGGACACATTCTGAGGTCTGCTATACCATCCTGCCTGAGGACACAATGACAGCCTAATAAGGGTAAGTCAGAGGACTCTTCAGACCGATATCCTCTCTCAAAAAATAGACTAGACTGGACACTTAAGAAGGGAACTTTCCATGGGGCACCTTCTAATCTCTGTGCTGGAGAGTTTTCTCTGCCACAACTATCTTCCAAACAATCAAGAATGAAAGACATCTGCTCCTCCTGCCTCGTATCTCAGCTCTTTTTAGAGACTGCTTTACTTCTCACCACTTTTATGATCCTGTGGCAATATGGCCACAACTTCACTGGAGGAATAAATACTGCCCCCTTTTTTCCTTTCCTTGGGGGAGGGGGAAAGGTGAGGAGGAGGCAATTCAGCTTGTGTCCCCAGTGATTCCCTTTTTATAAGCAGCAATAAGCAATTACTTCCAATCCACCAACTCTACAACAGAAATGATTTCATTAACTTTTACATTCGTTTTTCCACCATCACTTTTCCAGGCTAACAAGTCCTAGCCTATGCAGTCCCACTTTGCAGGAAAGCTATTCAGCAGTCAGACAATTGATCTCAACTGATTTTTGTACCGTTTGTGTCCAACAGCAGCTGGACCATGTGAGACCAGTATAGATGTTGATATATGTCGCTCTGCTTAGCTACTGGAAGAGAGGAAGGTGGAAGCCGTGGCTGTGTTCAGCACTACTAAGTTTAGGAGGCTTTTGTTTGGCTTCTTGACAATGACCCACAGCTAGAAGCACAGGAGCTGAAAAGAAATAGAGAGAGAAGGTGTTAGTGTCCCCTTTATTTCTTTCAGTTCTTCCAGAGTACAGATCTATGTTCTATACTCTTTCTCAAATGAACTGATCACTCATGTAGTTAGTGCGGCTAATATGGTCATCTAGTGCCAGTTCCTACACCAGTCTCTATACTCATTATAGGAACCCAGAAACATGGAATTGATATTTTTTTAAGAACTGCCAACAACTGATACCATGTTACTTTTCCCGCAGAGTAATATCCCATTTTTAAGCCCATTTGTATAAGTATGGTGATGGGTAATTTTTCTTCAGGTACATTCACCAAGGTCTAAAAATCCTAGGAGTTCGGGCATTTAGCAGGTCTCCCAGTTGAAAAGTTATCATTTGTACTGACATCTTCAGCAGCTAAAGAGTCTCAGTGTCCAAATAAACTGTTGATAATGTTGCATCTTTATTTATTCTTGAGGAAGAAACCATTTCTAAGCTGCCAGGCTTCATCATGAAAACACATCTATACTTAGCTTTTAGTGACAACCCCAAAGGTTAAAAAATGAGTTACCCTTACAGAAAAATTATCACTGACATTGAAACAGCAAGATGATTTTATATGGGATTTTCAAAATTTTTTGTTGACAATCAGTACATCTGACTCCACTTATTAATTGGTAGGGTCACAGAATGCTTGAGGTTGAAAGGGAAAACCTGCAGCCATCACCTACTCCAACTCCATACACAAAGAAGAGTCAGACAAAACAGGCTACAGAGGATGCTGTCAGGCTGGAGAGTTTGAATATCTCCAAGGATGGAGACTACATATCCCTCTGGGAAAGTCATCCCAGTCTTTAATTAACTGTAAAGATTTTTTTTCTTTTGGTTTAGGCGGAATTTTATGTATTTTAATTGTGCCCTTTTTCTTGTTTCTTTCCTCTCACAACTGAGAAACACGTGGCTCCATCTTCCTTATTCCCCTGTTCTCCTTCCTCTGCCCCTCCACTTCTCCCCTGCTCCCAGTATTTCTGCAAGAAGATCTCCCTGGAGCCTCCTCTTCTCTGGGCTGAACAGTTCCAGCTCTCTCAGCCTTTCCTCATATGTGAGATGCTCTTGACGCTTACTCTTTGTGACCCTTTGCTATACGTGTCCCAGCAAGTCCATTTTTCTCTCGTACTGGGGAGCCCAGAACTGGACCCATCACTGCAGACTTATCTCACTTGCGCAGAGTACAGGGGAAGAATCACCTCCCTCAGCCTGCTCGCAAAACTCCTCCTAATGTAGCTCAGGTTACTGTTGGCCACCTTTGCCGCAGGGGCATGTTGCTAGCTCCTGTTCAACTTGGTGTCCACCAGGACCCTCAGGTCTTTTTTCTGCAAAGCTGCTTTTCAAACAGTTGGCCTCCAACATTACTGGTGCATGGGGTTATCCATTCCTAGGTGCAGAATTCTGCTTTTCCTTTGTTGACTATCATGAGGTTCCTGTCAGTCTTGCTGAAATTCTTCTGAATGACAACACATCCATCTGGTCTAACATCTGCAAATTCATTGAGGGTGTACTTTGTCACATCCTTCAAGTTATTAATGAATTTTATAGAGCACTGAACCCAGTATTGTCCCAATATTGTCCCCTGGGCTATTCCACTAGTGACCAGGCTCCAGCTGGACTTTGTGCCACAAATCACAACCCTCTGAGCTCATTTGTTCAGTCAGTTTTCAATCCACTTCACTGTCCACTTATTTAGGCCATACTTTATTGGTTCGTCTTAAGGATACTATGGGAGACAGCATCAAAAGCCTTGCTAAAGTCAAGATAAATAACACTATTGTTTTCCCCTCATCCACCAAGCCAGTCATCTCATTGTAGAAGACTATCAGGTTGGTCAGGCACAATTTCCTCTTTGTAAAACCATGCTTTCATCTCCCAGTCACCTCCTTATGCTTCAAGAGTCTAGAAATTGTTTCCAGGATTACTCATTCCATCACATTTCCAGGGATTAAGGCAATGTTGACCAGCCTGTAGTTCTCCAGATTCTCTTTCTTGATGACAGGAATGATAATTACTTACTTCTAGCTGGTTTTAGAGAGCCTTATTCCCTTTCCAAAGCAACTTCCAGGCAAAAAGATCCTTCACACCACTTTTATTTCCAGTCTTGTATCTTCACTTCATGCCTTGCTCTCCTTGTTCTGTCCCTGGTGGAACTGTAGTCTCCTCCCTTTCAAGCATTGTAAAAAGGGGTAGAATAACCATCCTATTGCAGGGTGACGTGATGCAGGAAAGGCATAAGAAAGCAGAGATGCTGAGATTTTTCTGAACCTTCTTGCCTTTCCTTCTAGAGCATGATTTTGCCCATTTTGCCTGTCTACTCTTCTCCAGGAGGTGGACAAGTGGAGCAGACAGCTGAATAAAAACTCAAAGGCTGTGCTGATAAATCATTGGAGGCACATTTCTCAGCTCCCTGGAAACTGGCTCTTATCACAGCTGAATCTTCATTACCTTTGGCCTCTTCCCAAATAAAACACAAAGTTTACAGACTATTGACAGAAACAGCTTCCAGATTACCCTGAGGAGTGGATATACACAAGGACAGAAGCATTAGAGGAATGCAAATTGAAGCCGTGTGAACATCTATCCGTTACCAAAATGAGAAATGAAGCAATATGGGGAAAACAAATTTTCTGACAAGATGTTTCCCTGTATTGTCTCAAAGAGATGACCACTTTTTGTCCTCTTTCAAGTATGCATCGAAGTCTCATATGTTTAAAAAGAACCACAAGATACATGCAAGGTCTTGGGCCCGAAGTGTGGCTTTCTTGGCCAGCTTGGAAATACTATCTTTACATCTTCTGCTGCCTTCTCTGTTTACACAGCCACAAATCAAACTTCATTCCAAGAACTCCATGCCAGCCCAGTCTTCTTCTCTTTGCATGATATAATCCTGGCACTGTAGGACACATGCAGCTAAACAATCAGCCTGGCCACATCTATATTACAGTTAATTTTTTTTTCAAATACAATATTGAAGTCACACATCTGAAACTACATTCAGTTTGACACTCCTGAAGTATGCAAAGTCAGTGAATCAGGACCTTCAGTAATGTTGCAGTTTTTTGCTGAAAAGAAAAATTTTCTAATTTATCCTTCTGTTTCCTGGTATGTTTGCTTCAACAAGTACCCAGCCTGCAGCCTCAGTCAGGATATTGGTTATGTAACTAACTAGACATTTGCTTCTGATATGTCTTTGTTCTATATATTAAATATTCCATTGCATTTGATCACTACTTTAAGTGGTATCTCCTTCTCAAAGCCTGAGTAATCTCATCATTGCCTTCAAAAAAGGGAACATATAAATATATATATAACAGATGAACACATAATGTATATATCACATGTAATATACATGATATATAGAGATATATATTATTTTATATCTATACATATATGCATTTATAATGATTTAAAGAAAAACAAAAAATATATACTTTTTACACAAACTGCATTTCCATTTTTTCCTTACAGAAATGTATACTCAGTTCTCAGGATTAAAAGATTATGAAAGAAGGAAAAAGCCACTCCTGACTGAGAATATTCACACATATTAACATATTGCTGTAAGCTATTTAGATACTGTGGTGACAGCTGAAGTAACAATACCTGTAGAATTCAAAACAGTAAAAAGAATACATTTGCTGACAAGAATCTTATTTTTCACTCCTTCGCTATTTTTGTACATACTATTCTTGCTTATTTTTCAAACTGATGGAATGTCTACAGAAGTTTTTAAGCTGATACCCAAGGGAACTTCCTTTCACCCAAGGAAGAACTACAAAAATTTCTGACAAGTTACCACCTCCTCAAGCCTCTGCACACTCTGATCAGCAGTGGATGACTTGTCTTTACAACCATTCTAGTCGTCTTGACCCTACCCTCTGAGCAGCTAATCTGGAGGTGGCATATCTGTGATCACAGGAATATTTATAGATCCTGCAAGTGCTTCCAGCCTCTGAGGTTCAGCATTCCAGTTGTTTCACTACACAGTTAGGTGCACCATCCCAACTTACATCCTAATTTCCAGGCAAGGTTTTCACTCCAGTATGAATACGAATAATGAAGACTCTGGGGAGTGAACTGAAAAATGTATCTACTCCAGTTACTGACAGAGACACCGCAATGATATTGCCAGACTCAATTCACAGAAACCACCTTACTCATCAGTAAGCAACACTGATGTTCAGATGACAGTTGAAAGATTCTGTAACCTATTAAAAATGCCTCAATCCATTCTCTTGCTTATTAAATTTAATTAATATTGAATTATAGCAAATTTAAAAGGCTCTTCTGTGATGAATTTCACTAGTAACTCTTCAATTTCTATAATGAAAAACAATTAGCAGTCACTATGAAAGCTTACTTGTGGATCTTGGCAAGTTGATGCCATGTGTACACATGAAATGTTAATCATATCAATGATATGTTTTTATGCTAATAATAATAATAATGAAAAAGCAGAGAAAGAAACAGAACTTAGGTGTCTTGAGCCCCAAAGCAGTATAATCACAGGGTTTTGCTTGCGCAGGCTGAACAATCCCTTACATACTGCAGAGCTCCTCAGTCCTGTCAGCCAGAGCAGAGAGTGACAGCCACTACATGCTTGTCCCAGCTCATTTCAGCACTCTGATCACTCATGGCCTGCTAGGCTTGATGTTTTCCCAGTGCACAGATCTCTTTGCAGGAACAGGAGGAGTTCAATAACCAGTACAAAACAAAACATTCAGAAGCAAACGGCAGCAAAGTTCTGACAGCAGCCAAGAGGGTCACACACGCTAGTGAAGTTTTACTATGAGCAAACAGCAAAAGCCTGCTGCGGTCAGGGGCTCTCAAAAGAAAAGCCAGGCAAATGAACCATTGACCCTTATTTGTCCTGAAAAAAACACAAGATATTTTCAGCTATTGTAGGGGTCAGTGCATGTAAAATAGAGATACATTCAAGTTTCGAGACTGAGATGCAGATCTGGATACATTTTAGAATCATTTCCTTTTTCCTGCTGAAAAAAATACGCCTTTTCAGGCTTGTTAAGGAGAGTGGGGCTGCACTTATCTCTATTGCACAGCCCTCATAACACCTGAAAACTCCCGTCTGAAGCACACTGACAGAACCATAAACCATGTGTCAGAGAGATTTCAACTGACCATGCATCAATTGCCTCCTGGCAAACAAAACTTGCAGGTTCAGAGGTTATGTTTTCAGGGAAGCAAGCCTAAATTGATTATGAGAGTTTTGAATATAAAGAGGATTTCTGAGGCAGCACTGCAAATAAAATTCAAGTAACAGGGCACAGACATCCTGAATATTTTCCTGGGTGTGCAAAAGGTAAAGAGACTTTTCCCTTCTTTCTTGTAAACACAAGTGAAAAACATACACTCCTCCCTCAAGCACTGACTGAGTTGTTGCATAAAGATTATTTGTACCAGTTGCAATTAAATCTCTTTAATGTAGACTTACTTTGGGCTGTTGCCAAGGCTTTAAGAGCAGCTTCACTAAAAAGCACCCATCAAAAAATAATTTCATTTCTGCTAAGATGCACACTGAACCTGAGCTTGCCTCCCTGGTTTGACTCTCTGTACCATCAGCTGATTCTTGAGTGTCAGACCTTAGTTTTTACAATCTTCTACTGCTTGCCCATGTTCACCCAAAGGTTTTCTGAACTTTCTATCTATTTACTTTCTGTATGTTTCCATCTTCCTTAGTGAACTACATTCACCCAGTTGACACTTGACCTAGAAGAGAATATGTAATCAATGAATTATTATGAGAACAATGAATGCAATCAAGCTGAGGAATGATATCTCCACTTTTGGCTGCCATCCCAAGTTGGGCAGCCAACAAAACATCCCTGCTACATGAGTGTCGTAGGTGGAACACACCCCACTATAAGCTTTTCTGCTTTTATATATTGTGCTTAGAGTATACAGGCAGAAGCTTAAAAGCAAGCAAGCCAGTGTGGGAAACAGGGACGCAACAGCAACTCTGGTCGGGAGAGAGATTAATAAAATTCTAATTCCTCGGGACGTAGGAAGGAACCATAGTGCAGCAAGAAGGAAGGAGATGGGAAAGAGCTGCTCAAGACGAAAACAGAGCCACTAACAGGCAGCTCAAGGTTTATGTCTCTGTGATAGCATGGTTCTTCCAGTTCTAGTTCTTCTAGTACCTTGACTAGGACCACATAAAGTGTAGAAGTCCTGCTGAGTTAACTCAGGCAGAGTTCAGAAAACAGTAATGAACAGAGTGGGTTTAATTTCTTATGACTTGGGAAAGTTTGGGACAGATGGAGCCTATGAGGAAAGAAATATCTCTGTGCAAAACATCTGTTCACATTTGAAATTAAAAGCAACACAAGATTTTTTTGAAGTTAAGACTTAAAAAATGACAACAGGTGTAAAGAAGAACAACCTGGTGTGACAGATATTTGAGGGATTAAGTCATTATCTAGAGACTACACTATGAAATAAAGTTTAACATAAAGTTGGAAAAATTCTAACAGGAAATAGAGAAAGTGTCAACAAATAAAACTTCTGTTATGAAAGGTCTATAAAAGTAGGTGATCATCTCTAAGGTCACCCTTTGAAATACTTCGCAAGAACCTAAGGATAAGGGGACAGGCTGAGATACTCAGCTGTATGTGCTAACAATGATATCTCAAAAACTCAGTGAAAAGAATAACCTGTGGTGCACAGTTATCCTGAAGGTGAACTAATTGTATAGGAATGACATAGTAGTGATATCTATAAGGTGTATTATCCGAAGAATGGAGGATAGGAAGTCTGATGACAATTTATTGAAAGACTTCCAGGAGTAAGATCAATAAACTTAACCTCCTTTCAAGGAATCAGCAAAAACTACAATAGAAACGTAACTCCTTTCTAACTATATTTAATCTAGTCCTCTGAGGCTTGGATTGTGACACTTTTGAGGATATACAGGGAAAGGACCCACAGTACTTCATATTCTAGAGTATACATAATGTATTCTAACATAAGTGAACAATTTTCTGATCCAAAATAAAGATTTAAAATTTAATTGCTTAATCAATGTGGTTTAGATCACCAGAACCAAATTTGACTTATGAAGGACAGTAAATAGCAAAAACAACTGATAATCTATGTACTTGAATTGATTATGTAGTGCCAAGGAACATAAATTATGTTCAGCTTCCACAGTTCACATTCCTGTGTCATGTTTCATGTTGTCACTTTTTGCTACATTCCCATTTATTTTGCCTTTCCTTGGATCTTCTCCTTCCTCTGCCTGATTTTTCCATTTATCACCTATAATTTATCCCAAGCTACTGTGCTCAGCTAGTTTTTAGTGTGTTTTCTCAATTAAATATTATACAAAGATCTTCACATATATTTTTTCTGTACCTTTGTTGAACTTCTTTTGTGGTCAGTGTTTGAATCTGTAGAGCACTCCTCATATTAACTGTAGCTCTAGTTTAAAATTCTGACAGCAAGATATTTTGCTATGACTACTTGGAACTGATTTTGTCTGACGAATTCTAGCTCTGATCTTATTATTTCATCAATAATCATCTGGTATAGGAATTCTCAAATATTTAACATGGCACATTGATTTTCATCCTGCTTTTTATATGCCTTTACTTTCCTGAGATTTGATCTTCATTCAGATTCCTGGGTTGTGGAGAGGATTGATCATATGTTAAAGATCTTTTTCTCCAAAATGACCATGACCTAATCAATCTAAAGATGATTTGACCCCAACAGTCCATCAGTTAAATAGGTTCTAAAGCTGCATGAGCTGCCTATGTCCCAATTTACTGCAGCACACAAAGAAACCAGCATTGAACATATTATTTTATGTTAAACAACATCCTGTGTTCGAATTCATATACAAAATTGTTAAACAATTTTTACCTTAATGAAAGATTGAAACTTTTTTATTAGTTTCAGAACGATTATAGTTTGTGGGCAACCCAGCCATGCCAGAACAAGAAGTGCACGGGCAACTAACACATTTCTGTAGCTTCTCTGATAAGAATACAGCAGCATTATCTGAAGTCACGGGCCCATAGTTATCTGCAAATATGTTGAAATTATGCCTGCAAAACTGAAAAATAACTGTGTCAGACTATCTATAAAGAGACAATCTGCAAAGGACAAGAGAGAAGTGCACAAATTAGGTATGAGTAAGTGTGCTTAACTTATCATGTCATTGCAGAAGACTATAAATCTGAAAACAAGGTTTAGCCTGTAAGGTAAATGAAACAGACAGGTTTAGATTATTTTAGAAGATGAAGATTACTGCCACTAACCTTCTCTTGATTTTTAATTACATATCAGGCACTTAAGTCTCTAGCTTATACATGACATTCTCTATATGGATTTTTTTAAACAACTGTTTAATGTTAAAATCAATTTCAATGGATCATTACTATCTATAATATAACAATTTGGCAGCGAGATTCAGTACTTATTTCCAGAGAAACCAGTGGAAAAATTCCCATTGAAAGTAAGATGCATGAATATTCTCACAGTGAGTTTTAATAAAAAAATAAGTAAAATTTTTCAGCCCAAAGATGACAGAGTAGAACACAGAAATCAATTTCAATATAACGATACTAACCGAGAAAAGGATAATAAATAAGGAGTTTAATCTGGACTTTAAAGGGATAAAACTCATCTTAGACAACAAGAAAAAATTTCTAATGTTAACAATTGTGAAATAGTGGGCTAGAGCATCTGGAGAGATTTTCAAGTCTTAAAATGTGAAGGTTTCTCAGTTCCATGACCTCCTCAGAGATTTTGACAGAGTCCAGAATAATTGTGAATATTATACTGCAACAGTCAGCAGCATCTCAGTGACCCCAGATGACAGCAGCCTGAGTCTTTCTAACTCTGAGTGAGAACAAAGTAAAGTATAACTGCTGGTTGTCAAGTAGGTGAGTTACCAACACCAGTTCAACTTGAGCAAGAGAGTGCCTATAAATCATTACAGGTAGTAGGTCTATCTAGTTACTATTTCTCTGTTCCAGAACAACTGAGCTTTTGCTTTCAGAGACTGGTAAAGGACTTACCAGTGAAACGTGCTAAAAAATACAAAAAATAATTGGTTATACACAGTCATCAGTGAGAAGTAAAACAGATCTGATTCTACCTTGAGGCAGAAGAATAAATCCCCAAATCTCTTCCAGCCTTATTTTCTGTTATTCTAATGCACCTATTGGCCTAGAAAAAGAAAGAAGGAAAAATGTGTCTTGCACCAGTTGCACTAGCAGACGCACTAGTGTATATGATAATATTTCATTGCTTTTATGTCCATCTATATTGTTAGATCTATTCCTTTCCACATACTATAAACCAAAAGAAATCAGAGACTCCTATTCTGCAAGTAATCCAGCAGTGTTCTTTCAAAACAACTCTATGCACACAGAAGCCCTTACTTAAAAAGAGCACTATGAATGCCTGAAAATAAACTTAAACACTGTTCAAACATTACATTAAATGACTTGAGAAATGGCTTCATGGCATAAAGAGGAGAAAACAAACTGCAGATGTTTCTATTACACCATTTCCACTCAAGCTTTCCTCTCCTCTTCATCTTACTCCGCTTTTAAAGTGACAAGCATTCACTAATCAAATGTGAAGACATCAAGTTGCAATTCAGACAATCTAATAACTAAAGAAGTACAATTTAGAGGCATGCTAGAGAGATAGCTCCATTTCAATCCAATACTTGTGTTATGATGAGGATGTCACACTTCCTATAGTAATAAAAGGAAGGAAAACAGAAGGATCCTAAGGAGATATGCACTGAAAGACAGTAAAAGCTTCCATGGAAGTTGTTAGATGGCAGTAAGAAAAAAAAAATTGGCAAGGTAAGTAAAAAAAAAAGGTCTTATCAATAGTAGCCTTCTTGAGGTTTCTCCTGTTCTTTGCACACACAAATAAAATTACCAAAAACTGGAATAGCATCTGAACAGGCTAATCTTTCCTGACATTTTATAATAATAATCAAGAATATCACTTTTCTAAAATTTTGGGAGAACACCAGCTGCTGAGATCAAGAATGGATCATTCAGAATTTTGTGTGTAAAGCGTTTTATTTTATTGCAGGTTTTCAAGAGTCTGCTTTTTTGCTAACATGTTTAAAAATTTAACCGGATAATAATCATGGCCACTTACCTTCACTACTCTCAGAAATGCCTCTCAATTTTAGGTATGTCTTTACTGGTCTCCAACTTTCTCGGTCTTGTTGTTTCAATAACACCCAGTTCTCCTGCATTCCCTGACCTGATGCCTTCTTAATGTGAGACAAAAATTACTAACGACTCCTCCTGCACTTTATGACCTATGTGGTTAGATGATTATCATTCCGTTCCGCTATTAGGATTTCCTTTTGAGTTTGTTGTCTTCCTGTAACTCCTCCTAGAGACTTTAAAATTATGAGTTTTTAAATTACATGGGTTTAAAATTATGAGAGTTTAAAATACCTCTTCCAGTAATTGCCTATGAACCTTAAGATTGGATTGAATTCCATTCATAAAGCAAGGTGGAATTTCCCTAAATCATTAATGTTAGAGCACGACCAACAAATCTGTGCCATTTCTGAGAAGGAAAACAAGTGAAACTCCAAATTATTTTTCCAGCTTTGCTGAGCAGCAGTTTGAAGGTTTTGAGCCATTTAAAACTCTTCTTTCAAGACTGTTTCTTTACTGTCTAATTTTTTTTCTCTCAGATCACTCTAATCAACAGTCACCTGATTTATGGTGTGAGTTAGCTTCACATACAAATACTAACATATGGGAATCTGAAAGGGCTGCAAAGCCTTAAAGAGATTCAAGGCACATTTCTTCCATAAGGATGCTGGTCCTTCCAGCACACAAGGAAGGACTAGTGGCTGATAAATGAAGTTGTGGAGTGGAGTCTTTGGCTGGAGGCAGAAGAGGCCTCAGAAAAAAGACCGCATCACGGTCTGCTGTTCAGGCCTCTGACTCTCGCAGGTAGCTCCTGCTGTGGTAGGTAAAAGCAAATATAATGTTATTTTCCAACACCCTTGAGGACAGGAATTCTTTCTTTTTTCTTGGTGTCTGAACAACAGAAAATACTTCTTTTGTCATTTCCAAATCAAACATTCAGCTTCAACGCACCACTGACATTTCTGCTCTGCAAAGGTGTACACACAGCATAATGATGCTCTCTTCACAAATCACACACAACTGTACCATAGCTGCAGTGACAGGCTCAGACTCTGGTGAGTTGCTGGGATATCTATATAAGCTTTAAAAATAGGGTTGATGAATAGGGTGAAGAGTAAAAATCTAGGGTGGAAGTCTGAAACCAAGCTCAAAGGCAAAACATAGTAAAACATCTACAGAAAACATGCTGTCACTGAAATAACACTTCCTCTCCTATCTCTTTCTATCAGTGTTCGAGACTACTATCAGACAATTGGTAGTATAACTGGCAACTGGTGATCTAATTACCCTCATATAATCAATAAAGTGTAATGTGGAAGTATGCCTACTTTGGGCCAGAAGATCCTGGTTTGTTTCTTTAGTGTAATGTAAGCCTATGAAATTGATTTTAGAAGTGCTGTTGTTAAAGAAAGGAAAAAGTTCCTTGGAAATCCTGAAGTCCATCAATATCTCACAACCTGAAAACTGCCCTGCCCTCTTGGTCCTCAAGGTGGGAAAAACCTGGCTTGTGAGAAGACTCTACAGAGCACATGGCTTTCACTTTGTTGTAAGAGAGCTGAGCAGCCAGCCCACTTTGGTGAAAATGATTACAAGCTCACTGCAACAGATAAGGTCAGAGAGCAACAGAAACAAAATATAAAATAGACGAAACAGAGGAACACGGGAAACAGAGGAAAGCAGAGTAGGAGGTGTCTAAGACTCCTGCAGAAAGGAAGAAAAGATGTTACATGATCATAGGCAGGATTCCAACATGTAAGTAGTAAATTATTAGTGTTTGAATCACCTAGAGAGTAAACTCAAGAATTTTAGCTTTATGCCAAGAGAGCCAAAGCCTAAAGTCTCTTATGACTTGCAGAGCCAGACATGAAACAGTTGCTGAGCCTGTGATGTCTCTATTATAGTTTAGCTTGATGACTACTCCATACCTTTTTAACCAGCCTTTCTATTCTCAGTCACTGCTTTGAGAACAGATTTCATAAATAGTGGCTGTCATCTACCCTCTATGACTTGTTAATGATCTGATCCGTCCAGCTTCCATGAAGCAGTTTCTTTTGAGTTCAAAGAAATTGTTCCCCACTGATAGATACCATATATCAAAATCTGCCATCAGAACTGATGCAAAGGAGCCCCTTCTTGGTAACTGCATCAGACACATCAAGAACTAAATGTATATAAAATTCTACTTGTGTAAAAGATTAGATGTTCATTGCATCTGCCTGTTCTTCATCACTTTTTAAGCATATTGTCCAATGTAGAGAGATAACCTCGCAATTCCTGGTTTCATCCTTCTTATTGGAACCATTTAAAAAAAATTCTTCATCCACATGGTATTAGGTTCTGGGTTTGGGATTATTCTGAAGTGTTTGGGGGCATTAGCAAGGTTGGGAAGATGACAGCAGTTCATACAGGGGCCAGATAAAGACTTTGGAAGACTAGATCCCTTCGCTTAACAGAAATCTCAAAACAGACAAACTTTCAGAAACCCTGGGAAAGTACAAACTGCAAATGATTCTCCCTTCTGTTTTTCAGACACACTTAAGCTCCAGATACGAAGATCATTCTCTTCTTGAAGAAACCCTTGAGTTCAAATCTGTTCTTTTCTAGGTGATCAACTCAAAGCAATGTATTTTCAGGTAGAGATTGAAAACAGAGTAGAAAAGCAACAAGTCAATTCTTTTGATTCTCTCTGAGGCACCACATGGGACAGGAATTGCTCCATCAGCTCATGTAGATAGAGTTCTATATCTAAGGCTGTCGGCCGACCACATTTTACAAACATTACCTTCACTTAAGTTGTATTTGTATCTGGTATTCCTGTAGTAATTATTCTTCTGGCTGTACTTTAAAATACTTAATTCAATTAGGCAGATGAAGACATTGGGGGTTGTACAAATGCTTGCCGCAAAAGAATTGTGCTAGAGGACCTCCACCTCTTTGGATATGGTTTTGGCAGATGTCCTGATTGCAAACACAGTCTCTTTAATGTTCAAATTATGTTCTCTTAATAGTGTTTGCCCTCAGTACATTGGCTGTAATTTACAAGCTGTAAAGCTACAAATCCAGTTTGTGCTTGCTACTGTAGGTATTATAGCTCTATTAATACCTATTAAGTCTCTGAAACATATTAAAATTCACATTCAAAGCATTTCTCATGGAAAGTTCCAGGCTATTGCATATTAAATAAAAATTAGTCAGGAAGTAGATGAGAATGTCTGGAATCAAAAAGGAAAACCCAAAATCTGAATGTGATTAAAAAACATTATTACATTTGCACCTGAGGGACGGGCTAATAAGCTAACAGGAATTTGTGGAAAGCTAACACTTTAAAAAGACATTGCTGTCAGTATCAGCAAGTAAAATAAAAGCCAAAACAACTGGAGGGCTAGCATTTGTATACCTAACTTACATTTCTAGAAGGCACAAATAAAATCTCTTGCCTCATTGTGTGCTAAGAAAACCTAGTTTTGCCACTAAATTCTTTGAATAAAACCCCCAACATTTTAGTGAGTATGACTGTCAGCAGGGTTTTGAGTCCATCTGATGGAGTTTCAGAACACCTGCAGCTTTTCAACTAACAGGGAACAGAACAAGCATCTTTCGAATCAGCAACATATCTACCAAAAGTAAGAACTGAACAACATCCCAAACATTTAGAAAGAATTACACAGAAAGAGTTTTGCTATATAGATCTGAAATTAATCATAATACAAACAGCTTGAGCAGCCAAATGAGGAGGGAAAAGTGTGTGTGAGGAAGGTACTATATGGCAGCAGTTGTGAATTTCCAAGTTTAGAGATTGAAACTACATATTTGCTTCTCTATTTCATGCACCACCTCCATTTTGAGAGAAAAAAAAGATGATGCAATTGCTAAAACACAAGTCAAAGAATCGCAAATTCATAGAACCATTTAGGTTGGAAAAGAACCTTTACGATCATCAAGTCCAACAGTTAATCTAAGCCTGCCAAGTCCACTAATAAACCATGTCCCTAAGCACCTCATCTACAGGTCTTTTAAATGTCTCCAGGGTTGGTGACTCAATCACTTCCCTGGACTGCCTGTTAAAATGCTTCACAAGTCTTTTTATGAGGTAATATTTCCTAATACCCAATCTAAACTTCCCCTGGCGCAACTTGAGGCCATCTCCTCTTGTCTTATCACTTGTTACCTGGGAGCAGAGACCAACATCCACCTCACTACAACCTCCTTTCAGGTAATTATAGAGAGTGATAACGTCTCCCTTCAGCCTCCTTTTCCCCAATTTGAACAACCCCAGTTCTCTCACCTTCTCTTCATAAGACTTGCACTCTACATCCATGCCCATCTTTGCTGCCCTTCTGTAGACACACTCCAGCACCTCAATGTCTTTCTTGTCCTGAGGAGCCCAAAACTGAGCACAGTATTTGTGGTGCAGCCTCACCAGCACTGAGCACAGGGTGACAACCACTTCCCTACTCCTGCTGGCCACACCATTTCTGATACAGGCAAGGATGCCATTGGCCTTCTTGGCCACCTGGGCACTCCCACTGGCTCATATTCAGCTGGCTGTTGACCAACACTCCCAGGCTTTTTTCCACCAGGCAGCTTTCCAACCATTCATCTTCAAGCCTGTAGCAAGGCCTCAAGTTACACCAGGGCAGGTTCAGATGAGATATCAGGAAAAATTTCCTCATCAAAAGAGTTATCAGGCACTGGAACAGCTGCCCAGGGAGGTGGTTGAGTCACCAGCCCTGGAGGTATTTAAAAGACAGGTAGATGAGGTGCTCAGGGATATGGTTTAGTTGTGAACAGGTACAACTGGACTCAATGGTCTCAAAGGTCTTTTCTAACCAATCTTTTCTATAATTCTATGATTGAATGGGGTTGTTATGGCCCAAGTGTAGGACCCAACACTTGGCCTTGTTGAACCTCATACAGTTGGCCTTGACCAGTCAGTCCAGATCCTGCTGCAAAGCCTTCCTTCCCTCAAACAGATCACCACTCCCACACAACTTGGTGTTGCCTGCAGATTTACTGAGGAAGCACTGAATCCCCTTGTCCAGATCACCAATAAGATTTTAAACAGAACCACCACCAACACTGAGCCCTGAGGACACCGCTTGTGACCAACTAGATTTAACTCCATTCACCACAGCTTTCTGGGCTCAACCATCCAGTCAATATTTGACCTAGTGTCAAAGGCTTTTCTAAATGCTAGGTAGACAAAATCAACAGGCTTTTCCTCATCTACAAAGTGGGTCACATTGTCATAGAAGGAGAACAGGTTGGTCAGGCAGGACCTGCCTTTTCTAAACCCATGCTGACTGGGCCTGATCACCTGGTTATCCTGTACATGCTGGGTGATGACACTCAAGATGATTTGCTTCACAATCTTTCCCAGCACCAAGGTTGTGCTGACAGGTCTGTAGTTCCCCAGATCTTCCTTCCAGCCTTTCTTGTAGATGAGTGTCACATTTGCTAATCTCCAGTTAAGTGGAACCTCCCCAGTTAGCCAGGACTGCTGATAGATGATTGAAAGCGGCTTGGAGACTTCAAATCAGGAGACTTCTATCCTACAGCTTGGAATGATATAAGTCCACAACAAATTCTCAAGAACTGGCTGTTTTCATCTATGATGTGAGATGTTTCACTCAACAAAAATTTCCACCAGCGTTCTTGTCCATGGATAAAAGAGCTAGACTGCTGGCAGCTCCTCTGCTTCTTTGTACAGCTTTTGCATCTGTAAGATGAGGATCTTAATTTTTACCTTATTTGGGTGCTAAGATATTTAATCCATTAATGCTTATAAAACACTTCAGAGCCTTGGATGTAAAGTTGTGTAGGAATGCAAATTACTGTTATATTCTGTTATATGTTACAAGACTACAGTTGTCTTGCCTTATCTAAACAGAACTCAAGCGCTCAAACATAATAATGAATTTTCAAAACATTTACCTTGATTTCTAGTCTTCATCCCTCTTCCTCCATCTATTCCTTCCCAGCAACACACAGTAATAATCTACACCTGTCTCTAAAACCAAATGGAAAAAAAAACCTGAAAAAAAATTGCACAAATGTGAAAGAATATTAAAACACCCAAGAAATCTGAAGTCTTTGTATGTACATAAAAATGTGTCAAAGCTACAAGGTGTTAGTCCCTACCATTAAGCATACTTAAGCCTTGATATTTTGCTTGTTAATGAAGCAAATATGTAGAATAATTACTGTAATCAATTAACACATTTTAGTAAGAGGAAACATACTATTAGTTTTAGGGGGAAAGCCCAGTATGTGCTACAGAGATGATTACAGAAATTCAGTCTAAAATTCACTGTGTTTTCTTATACAGATTATGGTGAAACATGTTTTAGGATAGCCTTTAATATCTTGTTTGAAGTTTATTTGAATGCAAGGCATTGGTCTTTTCTCTTTGAAGCAGTAAACAGCGAATATTTGCAATGTGCAGTCTTGATAAACAGGAATGAAGGCAGAGAGGAGAAACAAGCACAGAAAAGATGGGTAACCCTTCTTCATTAAACAAAAGATTCAGCTTGCTGCCAAGGACTTTTAGCTGAAGAACGAAGAATATCCTCTAGATCTTTCTGAGGTGTTCAAAAGAACAGTGCAGCTACAGAGAAACACACAAAATCAAAGAAAAAAAAAACTTGGAAAACAGCCTGAGGAAATATATCTCTCCCCTACTTATAAGTACACTGTCTTCTTTTCATAGCCTGTCAAAAATAAGTCAGGAATACATGAAGCAATTGAAACAAAAGGTGATAAAAGGTTAGGTTAAGAAATAATTTAAAGTTAGAATTAAAGCTCGGATACCTCAATGGTTGGGCATAGCTTGGTAGTTTGATATGGAGATTATTTTTTCCCTCTACTAATAACTACAACAGAACTCATTTTGATTTGAAGCTACACATAGTTTCCAGGCATCCTGCAAGATGTCTTTACAGTGACAGTTTCAACAAAGTACTTCTCCCTTGAGTACTCTCTAGGATAGTCTGCGTGCTGGGTGTTTGCTCACTGCTCTAGCTTATATTCCAGCCACATTGCAGGCAAAGGTCACAGGGCTCAAGAAATGCATGAAGACGACTAATGGAGTCTCATTATTGGAAAGAATAAGGTCACCTTCCTTGCAGCAAATATTCAGTTAATATGGGCAGTCTTGTGCTCAACAAATGAAATCGTAGTGACGTAGCCTTATCACATATTCAAAATGCTCCACAATATATGGTGATTGCAGCAGAACAGTGGTAAACTATTACTGTTGTGCTTTGCATTTACTAGACTTTTTCAATAGTTGTCCCACAATTCTGCTGTGTCAAGTACACTCATTTTCATCTGATGAAATCCAAACACAAACTTTTTACCTATAGGTAAAAAAGGCTGGTACTCATCAATTTCCACCAGCATATCTCTCAGCAGTCAATTCTTTCTGAGAACAGGGCTATGAGAAATGGTTGTCATTGATTAGCCTGTTCAGAAACATAGTATTTTTTATTGTCCATTACTCTTCCATGTAAAAACACTTATTTCTATCCATTCTATAATTATTTTTCAATTAAAAAAAATCACTATTTGTGCATCATCATTTCACAATGAACACTCAGGAAAAAACTCTTTCTGAAAGTTGGTGGGAAGGGTATTCAAGGCAAAACTCTAATGGACTGCCAGGCTTTCTTACTCGGAGAGGGTATTCAAACTGTATGTAAAGGAGCATGAGAAATGTCTGATAGGTCAACATTAATTTAAACCTCACTGAAGATATCTTCAAAACTATCTATCTGCAGTTACAGAGTGCTACACCTCCCTCATTTATTTAACGTCTACTCTCTGCAATATAAACCTAATTGCAGAAATGATCCATTCAGCACAACATAAATTAAGACTAACAGATTGCATTTGTAGAGCTTTACAAAAGCCTCTGGGATTTACTGTGCTGGTCTTCAGAATAACACTGTTCATACCAACACTGCTAACAGGTAAAAAAATTGGTCAGTCCTGCTCCTGCTTGGCACAATGCTGTCTCCCATTTATTTTCATTGGCTGCATTTAAACTAAAACTGAATCACAAGAGATACTAGGTACGTAACCCTTCAGGCATATGCTGTGTCATCGGCTGTAGGCCAGAGCATCAGACCCACTACATCAACCTGACATGTTCTGCCAGCATTCATTATCTTGCACAATACCATTGTATCACGACCTGTCTGAGAAAAGGTAAAGAATCATTACAATCAAGCTGAAGAAATGTAGAATTTTGATTCTAGATACTGTTAATTAAAACAAACTTTTAAACACTTTGTAAATTAAGTCAGTAAACATTATTTCAATGACTGGTTTTATTGTTTCAATTATTGTATTTATGTATTGTAGAACATGTACATAGTACAATGTGGAAGAAACTCAGAAAGGTAGTCTGTGGGACAACTCCATCCAAGTGGCCTCACAAAGCAAATTATCTGACCTACCAGCCTCCAGTAATATGTTCTTATAGTCAGCAAGATCTGTTCAGTAGCTAGAAGCAGTAGCAGTCGAACTGTTCCTCACGGAGCCCTGCTATCAAGGATCCAAGATACCCCCAGGCTGCTGCACACCACAGTTCACAGGCATGTTCTGTTCCACTCACAAAGTCAATGCTCTCTTCCTACCCATCAGCACTGCAGTACAGGCTGCGCCAGATGCACAAGCAGGGAGTCCTAAGTATTCAGACCACATCTTTGGGAAAGAGATTTATTTACTGTCTTGTATGGTGGATTTGCTGGTTTTACCTTTTCCTTTTTATCCTACTGGGGCCCTTTTTGCTGCTCTGAAAGATACCTATCTTACCACTTGTTCAGCCCTGTGGTCACACACTCAGCAACCACAATTCACCATTTTGGCAAGCTTTGAAACATTATCTGTCTTTAATTAACATTGCTGATCAAATATCAGCTAGACCATATTGACCACGCTTCAGCAACAAGGTCTTCTTTTCACTATCATGTCAATATTGGCTGTTGTGTTAATGACATACTTTTTGAGTGCATTGAGAGCAGAACACAGGCTACAGGAGCAAGAGTCAGTGCTGTTTGGAAAGTTCTGAAAGCAATCATGTAGCTCTGTGATACAGCAGTACCATTGCTAACAACAGGCCATAAGCTTTGAACTGAATTTGCAAGGCTTCAAGCACAAGGTTTGTAAGCCTTGCTCTGTTTGAATATGTCTTGACCCACCTGCAGCTTTTTTACTTGTTGTAGTTGTGTCTGCAATTTCTTGAACTGATCAGTTGCGTAACTCTAGGGTTGGGTTTTTTTACTTTTGTTTTTCTTGGTATAGTACAACCATCATTTAATGTAGATAGCAGTAAAAAGCAGTTACTCTATGAAGAATGAGATACTTACGACTCTGATGTAATGATGATGCAATATGAAGAGATATAGGTCTGTTCCAACAGCAAAGGCCCTGAGAAGAGGAGATACAGGATGCAGTATGGAGGAATAGAGGTATGGGATGATAAGAGATGAGGCACAGACTTACTGATGACTATAAACAACTCAACCATGAAGAAGTGAAAGGGTGATTGCACCCCACCCAAAATGGGAAGATATGAAATGTTCATAAAGCAGTTTTTGCTACATTATTATTCTTTCTTCTTCTGCAACAGATCTAGACTAATAATTATTCTTGTATTAGACTGGTAAGATTTCAACTACACTAATTAAAAAATCATGCATACATGTTATATATCCACATATACATATATACATAAAAATATGTGCCTCCTCTTTGTTTGTAAACAAGATTTTGAGCGTAGTAGACTACTGATTCCACTGCTGAGGTTAACTCCCAACCGTATATCTGTATTTTCTGACATTGCACCAATGGAGATGGGGGCAGAGAAAAGACAGTACTGAAGATACAGTAAATCTAAATTTTGAGCAAAACTTCATAGGTCCAGTTACAGCTTAAGTCAGAGAACGTGTTCTGATTAGCAAAATTACAAACACGGTGGTTCCAGGAAAGGAAGAGTTTAGGTCAAAACATGACAGTGGACAATTAGTTCAACTACAGAAGCAAAACCTTCTTAGATATAAGTTTTTAGTTTGGTAGGAAATTGAAGAGTCAAACGTCAAATATTTTAAAACAACTAGTTTTCTCATTACAATTCTCACCATCTCCTGTTGAGAACAGTTGAACAGAGAGTATTCATAAAATGTAGCTTCCTGCAAGTCAATACACAAAACTAATTATAAGACCTTTCTTTCCAGTTGCTGTTGCCTACCTAGACAAACTGAATGATGAAACTTTCAGTTGAGAAGTTTTTAAATTCAAATGCATGGCAAATTCATACAGTCAAAACCAAATATTCTCAAGTGGTTTCCTCTATTCCCATCTCCTGAAATGCAGTCTTTCAGAATTGCCAGTTCTTCCTAAAAGCAGGACAGAATTCATACATGCTAAAATTGTATTCAGTTTGGGGAAGTCAATGTTAGAAGCTTTCTCGTTTTGTAGCAAGGAATGTTGTTAGCCTTTCTTCTTCAATTAAAATAATCCCATAAATTCATGAGCTAGTTGTCAAATTTCTTGATATGAAATACCAATAATCAGGCAGTAATTCTAAAAGTCACAATGACTGCAGGAAATATAGTCTTTAAGTGCATTATTCTGTGACTGTAAACAAGAATTCCCTTATGGAATAAAACTATTATTTGATCCAATGTCAACATTTGATTATTCAGGGATATGACAGGGGACTAAGAAATCATTCAGATAGTGCAAAACATATGTAAATCAGCCACACACAGTGCTTTCTCCTGAGAAAGTAGAATATAATCAGATATATGTAGAAAGTAGGTGCAAGTATGAATAACAGAAGGCAGAATACTACATAGTCTCAGGTACTTTACTGCAGCCAAGCAAACTGAAGGAAAGTCTTGCATAAATCACAGTTTAGATTAACTCACAAATAATCAAAAGTTAGCTGTAGTTTAATACAGTGGTTCAACATTGTTAGTATCAAACTTTGCAGAATTGTTTTCAACTAGCTAAATAATAAGAACAACTACGCCTGTTCCTCTGATTTTTACACAATTACATTAAAAATTACAAGCATACACGAAGAAAATAGATACACCTCGAAGGATACTGGATTGGAACTTGGGAGGTATAGGTCCCATTCTCAAATTTGCTGATACTTTGCTGAATGATATTAAGAAACCTCTTTTTGGTTTCTGTTCCCCAAAATATGCTTTATCTATATTGTCTATACAGAATTTAAACATACAGATATCATTGATTGCAGAACTGCCTCTTGTTACTTTTCATACAACATGAAACACCATGAAACTTGATCTCAGTGGAGAGAGGATTTAAGTACTAACACCGTAAATTCTTTAACAGCTTAGGTAAAAAATCTTCTGTGGCAGTTAAATGTCCTACATATAAAAATGCATCAGCTCTTTCCTACAATATACAGCAGGACAGTTCAGCTGCAGCCAGGGAGAAAAAAAAATTCCCAGTGAACACTAGGAAAGAAACAGAAAAGACAAACAATTTCCTGCTTTGATTTGCCTTGGTGGTTGCAGCTGTACATGTCACCAATCCATCTCTCATCTTGTAGTTACTGGAGAGAAGTCTGCTCTCCTCTGCTGGCCATTTCTCTTTTCACATTCACAAAAATGGGCACAGAATTTTCTTTAAAATTAACAGTACTAAAAATAAATTAAGAGGAACAGAGTAAGAGTAATTAATTATACTCTATTTCTTGACAAATATAATGACATCAAGTATGAATGAACACTATACTACCACACAAATCCAGACAAAATATAAATAACGATACTTTAAAACACACTTGAAATAAGGTCCACATTATTACTAAGGTCTTCAACACATTCTGACAACTTAAAATTATAAGACAGTTCTGGAAAAATACACTAAAATTGGTTAATTTAAGTGTAGATTGATTTTACATTATTTTAATCAAAATTATTATGAGAATTCTTATGCAATTTGAATAGGACCAGTAAATTGAGGTTTAAATTAAATGAAGTCTTTTTGGATAAAACATTGGTGTAATCAGTTCTAGTGGCAGCCTTATATAGTGTGGACTTACTTTATAATCCATCAGATTTAACTATACTCTGTTCCCTGTCTCCATTTTAGCAAAGCAAAACTAACGCTCCGAACTAGAATAGGAATTGATTTTCAATGGTAACTTTTCAGGAAGTGCATCATCTATGGTGATTCATGGTGGAAACTAACTACCTGTTGGTGGTACCTTAAGAATTATATGTTTTGATTAAGAATTATATATTTTGGCCCTTAACAGACCTTTGCTATCACTATTGTACCATTGTAAAGATGTAAAGATAGTGCCTGATGACCTTCTACATTACATATATGTGAAAACAATTCAGGATGTTCAATTTGCACATTATAGGTAAAATAATACACTTTAATTGTTAGGAAATTAAGGTTAGCTATTTATAGTTACAAACAGACCACTGGGAAAAACAAACCAAAACAAAACAGAAACCAACAAACAAACCTTTGCTAGCCTGGAAAGACTACACAGCATACATCTGTATCAAATTACTTCTGAGTAATCATGTGATGGCCATAACGTTAATAGCTTTCAACTATAGAGCTAAATCACCAAGCGCATTCTGGTTATTTTCAATAGTCATGATTGCCACAGTAAACTGCAGTGAAAAGTCTTTGCACTTAATAAGTATTCCTTACTAAACTGTAGACAAAAAACAGCTTTTCTGCTACTGCAGTGAGACATTTTTATCTCCATTTAATACAGTGAATCAATATTTGAATTCTGAAAGTCCTTCTAAGTACCACGGTTTAGATTAGCAGCAAAATATGTATTTAGTTTACTTAGTCTCTGAAACAGTAAGTGAATATCTATATAAAATGTATATAGATGTACATGACATTTTATATACACAGATCTATACAATGTGTGCCAACAGCCGTATAATATACAGAATTTTTTAAATAGCAATAAAACCAGCTGTTCTTAAAATAACAATACTTTCAGAAGCTATGTCAGTTGCAAATAATGACTATTAACGTGTCATAGAATCATTAGAATTTGACACCATCCAAATGTAAATGGAGAAATTCTTTCTAAATATTAATATCCTACTGATGGTGTTTAAGCTGTTTCCAATTCTGGTAGAGTGAACCTACATGTATTTTCTGTCTCATCACATTACAAAGCTCTTTTTCTCCCCATGGAAGACATACATGGATGTAAACAAGGTACAGGCTTTGAACTACTTTTCCAGAAAATCTGACTATGCAGCATTCCTTTTAAAAATATTATAAAAATAGAAGATATATACTGTTGGAAATTGCATTTCCCTCATAACGTACAAACCTGGAAGTATCTTTCCCAATTTTCCTTGTAAAGCGTTTATGCTGCAAACAAAGCTAAAGTTGACAGTACCAACCTGAAATATCACGAGGTCTCTTGAAGTTGTTCCACACTGGAATTCCACCTGGGTGCTATTTAATGAGCAAAGTCTCAGCTGAAGTACAGGCAGGTTCATTTTTCAGAACTGTTCTGAACTCCTTGTCTAGAATTACAAGTTGTCTTCTTTTGCTGGACAGTTCTTTGTTCCCCTTGGACAGCAGAGACACCTGAGGGGAAAATATGGTAGTTAGTATGTGTTGGAAGTAAGAATTCCCCGCTATCCACAGTCACCAGTATGGGATCAAACTTTGCACATCAGCAGAAAGCTGAGGTAAAATACAAGTCCCACGTTGAAGCCAAGGAACATGAGAAGTCTATTAAAAAAGGATTTTTTAGTTCAGAGCTTACAACAGAGTTTGATGTAGAAATCTCTGGGTGAAATTCTATCATTTATACTGGTTCATCTAATGATCCTCTGACTCAAAATTTGTGGACTACCCTGTACTGCACATGAATAGAATTAGAGCAGTGTGGTGCAAAGGTCTCCCACAGCTAATCAATGAGGCCTGAATGCAACATCAAGTACTTGTGGGACAGCTCTAACTTATGCTGCTCGTGTAACATCTCCAGAGACTTCAGCACTATGGAGAACTAGTTGAAAGAAAGTCTTTACACCCATCCTTTCTCCTTTTCTAATTGCTCTTTAACCTGCTACATAGAAAATCAGCACAGAGAGTGATGGAGCTGCTTCTGTAAGATTTATATAGGTGAAAAATGCCCCAGGATCAAGTTGCATTACATTGTTATAATTATTCTATGAAAATATGATGCAAAGACGTCTCACAATCAGTGCTGTGAAAAAGTAAAACAGGTGTTCCTTTTTTGTCTCAAAACTCCACCACTCTTCATTCCAAATGCAAAATCTTTTCTGAAATTTTCCCTAATTACTTGTATTCAATATGTATAACCTAGATATCCAAAAACCTTTCAAACATTTCTCTATGCACACAGGAAACATTGTTTGGTTGATTACAGAAGTACTGAAAGATATGGAAGTACTCCAGTAATAAGGAAAGGAAAAACAGGAAAAGTAATTTATAATTTTGTACACACACTTCAACACATGTAGATAGAAATCCCTAAGCTGAAAGATTGTTATTGAACTTGTAAAGCCAAGTACACAAAATCTACTCTCTTTAAGTCTGCCTCGTATGCTGTCACTACAGGCCCTGGTAACAAATATATCTCTGTTTTCATTATAAGCCCCTTTTAAGTACTGAAAGGCAGCAATAAGGTCTCCCTGGTGTCTTCTCTTCTCCAGACTGAACAACTCTTAACTCTCTCAGCCTTTCTTCACAGCAAGATGTTCTATCCCTCTGATTATTTTTTGCAGCTCTCCTCTGGACCCACTCTAACAGACCCACGTCTATCTTGCAGTTCCTGGGACCCTAGAGCTGGATCCAGTACTCCAGGTGTGGTCTCATGAGAGTGGAGTAGAAGGGGAGAATCACCTCCTTTGGCCTACTTACTGGCCAAGCTTCTTTTCATGCAACCCAGGATACGACTGGCTTTCTGGGTTGCAAGTGCTGACTTGGATATTGGACATTGCTAGCTTATGCCCAGTTTTTATCCACTGGTATCACCAAGTCCTTCTCTACAGGGTTCCTCTCAACTCATTCATCCCCCAGTCTGTACCGATACTGGGGATTTTCCTGACCCAGCTGCAGGATCTTGTACTTGCCTTGTTGAACTTCATGATGTTTGCATGGGCTCAGTCCTCAAACCTGTCCTGATCCCTCTGGATGGCATCCCATCCCCCAAGCATATTAAGCATGCAAACTTGCTGAGGGTGCACTTGATCTCATTGTCTCTGTCACTGATGATATTAAATAGTGCTGGTCCCAGTCCCTGTGAGGGACACCAGTCTTTGCTGGTTTTTACTTGGACATTGAGCCATTGACTATAACCCTTTGGATGTAGCCACACCCTCCCAATTTTTTACCTATCTATTAGCCCATCCATCAAATCCACATCTCTCCAACTTAGAAGTAAGAATGTTGTCAGGATTGTCATTGAAGGCTTTACAGAAATCCGAGTAGATGAAATCCATGATACTCCCTTTGTCCACCGATGTAATTAGAAGACCACTAGTTTAGTCAGGCATCATTTGCCCTTGGTGAAGCCAAGCTGACTACAGTCACACAGCTAAAATGTTTACAATTATTTATACTAAGAGTACTTTCTATGTCTTTCTTGAATCAGATCGTCTACAAGGTTCTCTGTTAAGAATATTTAATGTAAAGTTTTGTGTACATTATTTCCTAATTCTTACATCGCAAACTGACCCCTCTCCAGGAAATTCATTATATAATATCACCCACTCAGTCCATTGAAACCACTACCTACTCTGCTAATTAAGCTAATAAATAGCTTGTTGGAGATGTGGGTAGCTATCCTTTTGCAAGGATAAGCACCAGATGATAATTACATAGGCACTTTTGTCACAACATGAAAATGAATCACGTGCACTCAAACATACGTCACTGCTTTGAGCTTAATTCCTGGTTTGTGCCCACTCTTTCTACCACCCGTCCTCACTGCAAACCACTCTCTTCACCTGGTCAGTCCCAGTTACACATAGTACTTCCTTCTCTCTGCACCAGTCTCCTTTCCAGGATTTCTACAATCTGTCCCCTGCTGCTCTTTTCTCTGTATTGGATATACTGCTCACTTCCTTGCCTCTATCTCATCAGTTGCTACTTATCATTTCTTTGCCCAGGCCTTATCTTAAGATGATCAGACAGACTAATCTTCTATTCTGATGTCTAGACTTGATCAGAAAATTTTTCAGTGATCTATTAGGACTACTGTTAAGCACATAACTAGTGTAATTTTTCAAAATTATAACTTGGTTACAATGGCATGAATTTCTAAGAGAAGGGTGAAAATCATATTTTGTACTTTCTTGGTCAAATTTTAAATCCTTTCTCTAACACACAAATTAATATCAAAAACATCACAAGAATTTTTTTTTAATATGGGTAAGCAATGTAGGGCAAATCATCTTATTTTCAACACCTGCATCCAGTGCTGTAAAGGCTAAAATCTTTCAACTTCTTCCATGGCACAGATTTCTAGAGCTACAGGAGACTGTGGAAAAATGGCAAACTCAGGAGATCAAGGTGTTCTACAGGTACAAAATCTTAGTAAGACAAACAGGTGTTCCTTTTTTTTACATAATTTTCAGATGATTGGTCTTAAGCAAAGGATTTCAAGTCAGCTTTCAAAACTGGGGCTGGTGCTTTGAGGAGGCCTTAGAGTTACCTTATCTTTATGGACTACCATGTGAAAAACACGAAGACGTGACTGTCTCTTGATAGTAAATGGAAGCTTTGATAGCAACTGAGCCTGTTGGTACCACACTGACACCCTAGAATAGCTTTTGTTGTATCTTACAACAACGTAATGTAGCAATGTGCAATTCCTCCCCTTAGCTGCAGTCATGAAGGATCTCTTGAGACAGTTAAAAAGAATTTATCTTTGTATGGCCATGATTTCTGAACACTGAGGCCCATCTTGCCTTCCATTTCTTTTAAAACTTTCAAATTGCCTTTCGTTTCACCAAAGAAATCCACAAATGCCTTTTCAAATTTTATTGTGACGTGGAAAATTATTACATATTTCTCAGCTAAACCATGCCAGCTGGACCAAACCATTAAAGCCTCAAACAACAACAAAAAACCTTACATCTTTACTTCAACTCCAAGTGTTCAGTTCAGAGCAGCTAAGACACAGGTCTGCTAGTGCAAGAATGATTCCAGACTGCAGTGTGTTTTCTGAACCACCTTGAGTTAGAAAGTGCTGTCTTATTTTATGTTATTTGACAGACTTTATCTATACTCTACACAAGAACTCCGCCAAGCAGCCATCTCAGAAACACAGAAGTCAGTCCCAAAGTAAATCTTTTCCTCAAACTGGTAGAAAGACCCTGCTTCAGAACTGCAAGAGCAAACCCATCTTATCGCAGTCAAACAAGTCTGTGACAACAGATGTTTTTACTCAAAGATGGGAAGTTCATATAAGAACGTCTGAGAGCTCAGAGCATGCGATCTCTGCTAGGGATCAGAGCCATCTGGCTAGTGTGGAAAACAGTCATTCCCACAGTCCAAATGCTGACAGACAGCTTCATAAACATGCATTTTTTCTACAGGCAGTGTGGACTTCAGGTTTTTCCATTGTCAAGAGACCATTTAACTTTGTGTATTTATCACTGAACTTTATCAATTACCTGGGTATATTCCAGTCAGCCAAAATTCAGGCCAGATACTGCTTCATTTTTTCCCACAAGAAGTGAAATGCATCTTTCCACATATCTTATTGCTAAAAAGAACCTTCAGCTGAGTGAGGTGAGAGGTTCTCCACCAATGATGGTCCTACCACGATTAGATTATTCTGGTACTTGCAGTAGCTGTACCCCTGGATCACTTCTCTGTTCTGCACAGGTCAGCTTCATGAATTACATCCAGATTTTTATGTCTAGCAGCCCCAATACTAGTCAAACCTAGTAGTCCTGATTCTGACTGCTAGAGCATTAAACAGTTTCTGCTATAATTATGAATCACAGGGAAAAAAAATGAAATAAAAAAAAGACTGACACACTAAACAAAGTGGGGAAAGTGGGGGGTTTTTTTTACAACATTGTAATATCAGAAAAATGCAAATCCATTGGCTGTGTCATGAGATTACTGGCCATCCCTGAAGTGACAAGAACATGCATGTAATTCTCTAAAAATCCCATTAGGAGTAAGTCTTTCACACCTGGCCACCTGATTTTGACATGAACAGCTGCTATTACCTTAGGATCTAAGGTATACATTTTCCCTAGTTTATAAGCCATTATTTCTCTAGAGCTCCACTGTACCATTAAAACAAAGTCTTGGCACATGTATCTTCTGCACACAGCCAATATCAGTGTGGCTGTTACAACTTGGTAAAAAAATATGTCTCTAGCAAGCATGAAAAAGATACAGTGTGGCTATCACCATGTCCAGTGCTGAAATCTAGCCAGCAAGTGTCTTTTAATCTATCATTGGTCATACATATCATTGTCATTGGAACACTCTATATTCATCACCGTGGCAAGGGTTAGTCACTGCCTCACCCTAGGAGCTGGATGAAATTTAAGCTAGGATCAGTTAGTACCCTATGTTTTCGTGTTGCTTCTCCTTTTTCTAAATTCTGTAGTCTGTAATTTGGAAAAGGCAGGCCAATACTGCCTCTTAGTGGAAGTACAGCTAACTCAAAAAGATGTAGGGAGGGTTGGTCTGTGGGAATAGGGTGGCATCCTTACAGTGTCACACAGACCCTCACCTGATAGCAAAGAGAACTTCAGGTAGATAGACCAAAGACTCTCACAGCCATGGAGGTTTAGAAGAAAAAACAACAGAAGTACAGCTGAGCTTTGGCAGACTTGTTTACCTCTTTGGAGAGAAGTACAAATTAACAGAGATTGCTGGTACGACTAATAAACATTGTTGGCAAACACAATCTTCTTTTGCATGTGTGAGATGTAAGAAGTAAGAATCAACTTGGACAATCATTTGTAAGAAGAAAACAATTAACAGAACATGCCAGGCAACGTTAGCAGGAAGTGGTGCCAAAATGGAATAAAAAGTAGCAGAGTGTCCTAAATCACCTAGATGATCACTAAGCCAGAAAATCCACTTCAGATTCCAGGAGAACTGGAGCTATGTACTTCCATCTGCTGTCTAGTTTGGTATGTTCTAGATCATTAAAAAAAATTAACTAAGCTAGATACAAATTTAAATCCATATTAAAGACGTGCATTACTGCTGAAGAATAAATAGATAGCATGACAAGAATTTGCAGATAGACAAAGCACCATTAATTAATTTCTATTTTCAAACACCATACACATGTACCATAGGCTCAGTACAAATGAGGGCTGACTCAAACAGGCAAAATTCAGAATTTGCGGTCATTTCTAAGCTATATTATCCTTCTGAGCTATTTGAGTAGTTAAAAATGTATAGCCATCATTAGAACCAGACTTGACAGTCATTTTCCTCTTCATGAAATGGCTCTTTCTAACTACACAAATGGTTGCTTCTCTAATTCTAAAACTTCAATAACAATGGAAAAGGTTGGAATGAATACAGTTACAAAAAAATATAAGTAATAACATATCAATATATGCATTTGATTATGAAAATTGTTTCCTTCTATTCTTACTTGTATTGCAACCATTTTTTTTTTCTACAAAACCAATGTTGGAACAATATTCCTCTCATAAACAGACCTCTTTTCATAGGAGCTTGTACTGGGTTTGGCCAGCATAGAGTACAGTTTCTTCTTAGTAGTTTGTGTGGTGCTATGTTTTGGATCTGTAGTGAAAACAGTGCTGATATCAGTTATTGCTGAACAAGGTTTTTTCTCACACTGCCTTGCCAGCAAGTGGACTTGGAGTGCACAAGAATCCAGGACAGCTGACTCCAACTGACCAAAGTTATATTCCATACCATATGACATCATGCTCAGCAATAAAACCTGGGGGAAGAAGAAGGAAGGGGATGATGTTCAGAGTTAAGACACTTGTCTTCCCAAGTAACTGTTGGACGTGATGAAGCCCTGCTTACCTGCAAATGTCTAAGCATCTGCCTACTGATGGTAAGCAGCAAAAAAATTCATTGTTTTTCTTTGCTTGCACGCACAGCTTTTGCTTTACTTATGAAAGTGTCTCTATCTCAAGCCATGAGCTTTCTCACTTTTAGCCTTCCGATTGTCTCCCCCATCCCACTGTGGGGGAGTGAGCAAACAGCTGCGTAGCACCAAGCTGACTACTGGGGTTAAACCATGACAGATCTACAGCAATCAGCTGAACACAGCTCCTGTCTCTGATCATTGCTATTTTTGTTTATCCATAACAAATCTTTTTTTATATAACTGAGTTTCTGAGTTGGATTAAGCCTTTTAATGCAATTTATTAAAAATGTATTTCTGCATCATTTTGGGCATTACATGTCTACTTCAATGGAAAAAAACATGAGAAAATTTTGAAACCAGTGTTCATTGTCTTATTCATAAATAGGCTCACAAACAACAAGGGCCTAGCCTCTTGTGCAGTATTAATATTAAAACAGAAGGAGAAAAAAGAAAAAGTGGCCCAAGGAATGTGAACAGAATAATTTTGAAACATTACAGGGTATTTTTTTAATGCATGTTTACCAAATTCCTGTATAAATAAGTAATACAATTGGAGTGCTGAGTAATTTCAGGAGATTAGTGATAAATGGGCGCAAGTTGGTTATTCGAGATAAAGCCGCGGGTCATTATCCCCAGCTGGTCATTAATCCCCATGAAATGACTGGTATTGAGATAGTAATTACTATTATAATGAAAATGGAGGGGGACAAAAGAAGCATGACATTTTTCTTATGACGCTGTCTCAGTTTCTAAAGAATTCATGTTTCTCTCATCACCCAATCAAGTTGCTTGAATAATTCTTAACCCTCTGTACAGTTTATTTGTCCTAATACAACTTTCATGTGATTGTCTCACTTTAGGTTTGGTTTCCCATCATATGTTCCCGGACTTTTGAGGGCACAGCAAGGAGCAACAGTGATGGGAAAGAATGACAATACATACAAATCCCTCAAAAACAGGAAATAAAGAAAACATACTTTCAGGATGTTTTCTCTACGAAGTGTGCTCCGTGATGAGATATGAGATTGCATTATTACATTATACGCTATGTAGCTACTTATTTTGTATTTATTAGTGCTTTTAGCAATAGCATACATATCATGTGGTGTTGCACAGCAGCTGTGGAATTCTTTGTTCCAAAATGAAATTCACGTTGTAGCTTTACAACATATTGAAGTGATACTGTGAAGCCAATTTAGTCAGAAATCATAAACAAATTTGGCCCTAAAGTGAAGAAACCTCTTTAAAGATTTGCAACTTTGGAAATTAAGTTTGTGGATTTCTGACATGACTTCTGAGGGCTTTTGAGCCATTGGAGTTCTTTTTTTTCATATTTGTATTAGAAAAGCTGGGAACTTTCTAGGGGCAGAAGAGAAGGCATTTGTTTCCTGCTAGAAACACCATCATTCTGTTTCCATTATGAAAGCCCCACACATGCTGCATCATTACTGCTTCCCATATTAGAAACTGGAAAGCTCAATCTAAACTAAAACCTTTTAAAATAAGCTAAGAAAGTTACAAAATAGGTGTATTGCCCTATATGTTGCTAAAGCAAACAAGATACAGACATTCATTATTCCCAATGTTTTTTTCTAAAGCTTTTCTGTGAACTAAGAAGGGGATTCTAGGAAAGCTATAGGATGCGCTGAGTTTCTGCTGGAAAATTTGCAATTGCTGCTGAAATGTTTCACTATGTATAAAAGAAAGAAAGTAGAGCAAGTCTCAAAACAGTTTTAGGCAAGAATGGCTGATAGGATGTTGTTCTGAGGGCTGCAAACCAAATTCTGTGGAGTGGAAAAAAAAAAAGGTAATGGTAGACAGTGATAAGTGACTTGCAGTGCAGCTTGGGAGAGTAATTTGTCCTTCTAGCTTGCTTAAGCTGTTTGGAGAGTTGGAGGTAAAACCTAATGATGCATGTCTGCCAGCCAAATGAATCACTCAATATTGGAGAGCTATCAAAACTGGACTGTTTGGCTATTTGGAGCGAGTGTGAGAAGTCAATAAATAAATAAATAAATAAACAAATGCTTAAGCTCTGAACAACATAGAGAAGAGCATGCTTTAGAAAACATGGAAATAGAGACATATTTTTGATGGCTAAGGCTGAAGTCTGGTCTGTCAATTTTCTGGAAAAGAAGAAAAAATAGTAAGTTATTTGGCAGTATAACCCTGTCTGGAGAAGAAGCAATGTAATAGTGACAGGGGAAACAAAGGTAATAATGCATAACTCCAGGTAACAGGATTCAAACGCATAGTGAGAAATCAAGGGCACATATTGCTGCTGGTGACAGATCAACAAGGGGGCTGCGGCAGAGCTATTTTGCATCTGCCAGTTAAAGTCAGGATATGGTAGAGTGACAGACACACACAGTGGAGTGGGTCAACGTCTACAACAATAGCTGCTACAGGCACACATTAACAATTCTAAGCAGGAAGGAAAAAGAATCAAACCTAGACATCATAATTGTAAACAATTAAGGATATTCACAGCTTGAAGGAGATTACATTCCTTTCACCCACTTCAAAATAATTTTTGTCTTTGCTACAAGCCCCATAAATAAAGCAGAAGTCAGCACCGACAGTCAACAACATATTATCAGCTCGGCTGAAGAAGTTGCATGACTCAGGGGAAAGACAATGTGACTTCCCGTTTTACTGTTCTGCTGGGAAAATCAAATGTGTAGCCTATGAACCAATGTGAAGAAGGATGCTGAGCATCCACTGGCCTTCTCCAGACTTTATGTTTGTAGGGAAATACAATGCTTTCTCTTTTTCCTCTGTTTATTTCTGCAGCATAAACATAGCAGAGAGAAGAACATCTTACACTACACTACCATTCCGTGTGGCTATGAAGAATATTCTCGTGTCTCCTCTTAAATAAAATTTCCCCAAAATCTAGAAAAATAACTGAAGATTCTACAGTACAACTGCCCTCAATGGAATTCCAGTACACCATCAAAATAAATAGTCCTGAATAAACCAGAAAAAACAGAATGTTAATGATTTTACTGCTGTTAAACCCACATAATCTTTAAGCATCCTTAACATTTCAGTGATTACATTTACAGCAATAGGACACGAGGCAATGGAAAGAAGGTGCATCAGGGGAAGTTCAGATTGGACATTAGGAAGAAGTTCCTCACTGAGAGGGTGGTTGGTGACTGGAACAGACCTCCCAGGGAAGTGGTCATGGCACCAAGCCTGTCAGAGTTCAACAAGCATCTGGATGATGCTCTTAGTCATATAGTTAAGTTTTAGGCAGTCCTGTGGGGAGAAGGGAGTTGGACTCAGTAATCGTTATGGGTGCCTTCAACTTGATATATTCTATGATTCTATGTTTTCCATTAATAGATATCTTATTTTTATAATGATGTGTTTAAAATACACAAGTCCATATTCAGCACACACCTGTTTCATTACAGTTAATTGCAGTAAGATGCTTTTTGCCAGTCTGTTTGCCTATACAACTACAACACATTTATAGCAAGACTTGCTAGATCTTGATGTTAAAAATATGTTGTTTATTTTTTCATAAGTTCTGAGATATTTTTTGTACAGCACCATATCTTGAGAGATTGTGATCAGGACAAAAATTTAAAATACTTGAAAACACTTATAAACAAATTTGTTAGACCTCATGGCTGCAAAAGTGATTTGTAAACATGATTCAAGTAGGTTTTAAGAGTGACTTATTATTTTATTTTGGGAGTGCCGAATCAGGATTTTTCAATAGTTACAGCTGGCAGCTGCAAGACACTTGCAAGCTGGAATTCCAATTTAATGAGTAGCCTATAAAAATGTTCAGACTAATATTTGAAACTTTTCAATCTAGAGTCTACACGTTTGGAAATTTTGCAGAGATAATAAATAACTGAAAATACTGAGGTACCAGGAACTACAAACTCTTAAAACATCTCAGTATCTGTATAAGGGGGTTGAGGGATGGATTTTGTATATGTTTATTTTTTAAAAAAAACAAAACTAAAAGTAGTTTCCCAGGCTTTAAAATGTTGATTACTGCAAAGACAAGGAACAGACTTACTTCATGGAAGCAGTAAACTACAGAATATCCGAGATGATAAATAACAGGCTAGCAGGTAAAAAGAATGAGAAATGTTAAGCTTATGTTGTGGACTTTAATGATATATTTCATTTACTTTCTTTCTTGTGTTCCTCAAAGTTTCCCTGCTAGAAAGATGTACCATCTCCAGGACAAGGCACTTGCCTAGTTTCAAGGGCAGTTACATTTTTTTTCATCCTCTGCACTTCTGTGCTAGCAAACACTTGTTCTGCTTGTTGCGTTGTAGTCAAACATTTAACTAAATACGTCAGCTTTGTCCTTTCAACCCTGCAATACTGTAGAGCGTTATAATACTGTACACACCGTAATAGTAAAGAATTATAATAAAATATACCACTATTTAAATGAAACATTTGTTAAGATGTGGTTTTATAGGGAAAAATGAGAAATTGCTTCAAAATTGAGTTTCTTAGGGATATGGTTTAGTAGGTAGACAGGCACGGTTGGACTTGATGATCTCAGAGGTCTCTTCCAACCTTATAATTCTATGATTCTATGAAAACTTGTACCACTCTATCATCTGTGTGAAGAAAACAGATGCAGCCAAAAACCCTGCTCAGATTAGCTCATATGTCCCATGTACATTCCTTCCAGTCTATGCATCTGTGTATTACAATAAATCATGTATTGCACTAAGTTTAAAGAGAAATTGCAATCATGTAAAAAGACAGATGATACTTCCGGGTTTAGGACATCATAATTAACTTTTTCCTTTTCAATTGAACAGGCTCACCTATTAGAAGACAAATTGTAATAATCACTTTTCTCTAGAACTTCTTCAATTACAGTCTATAAGATAAAAGAAATTTGTTGCAGTTATTTGTCTTTATTAGAATAATAAATAAATAAATAAGTATAGGTATATTTATAGCTTTCCTGCAACTGTCCATATGTTATCCCTTCCACTATGACAGAAGTGCCAACAATACCTTAAAGTAAAAGCCAGGTACTACTGAATGGGGGGTTCATGCTCCCTCATCCATTTCTTGGCAATTCCACTACAAATATAATAAGAGAGATGCTTGATTGCCAATAGCTTATTCCAATTACCAGAATGAGTCCCTGCAAAGGTGGGAGGCATCTTATGGCATGGTGTGAACATTTAAGGCACATAATGTTATCACATTATGAAAGACTTCTAACATGGAAAATATTTTAAATACTTAGTGTAAGAGCACACAGCAATGCAACTTTCTTCTTCCCCACTTTGTAGTGGAATAGGCACACAGCCATCAGCAATTTGTGAGGGCTAAAGTATTCTTTGCGGGTTAAAAGATTCACAAATTACAGATACTAAGCATCTGATCAAATTGTATTGTTGTCTAGAGGAACAAAAAAAAAAGGACCATATTTAAAGTGATTGTTACGGACTCATTTCCTACTCAAATATTACCCCTGGCACCTAGAATTATATTCCGTTTTTGCAATAAGCTCTGGAACTGATACACCAGTTTCAACAAAAATTCCAGTTAAATCAAAGTTTCTCAACTGTCTCTCTGGTGCCAGGACTTTTAATATTACTCTATCTTCAGTTCCATGGATTGTGACATAGATTTTCCTGTGTTCCAAAGACTAGAAATGGCACAAATATCAACATACAGGCTGCGCATTTCCCTAATGTCCATTGCACAAAGAGGCTTATGATGAAACATGTCTCTGAACTAGGAACTGTGGTTGCTCACCGAGATGATGCCAGCAATGGCAGGTTTGGTTAAAGATGAAGTTCATGATTTCTCATTGTGAACAAGTATATTTGACACCTTTCATTTTCTAAAGTACACATATGCAATTTATAATAAATACACGCGGTACAGCATACAGCATTTCCCTCCTGAAGTTTTCAGGGGCTTATCTAACCAGGCAATTAAATTATGGCAGCATAACTGTTTGAAGCATGACAGAATAACAACACAGGGTTTAAACAGAGCTTATTTAAATGTCACAGGCGAGGACAGGTAAATCCTAAGCAGGATATTTTCCATAACAAATATTTACATTGATCTTCATGGATGAACCCTAGGTTGTTTGCATCTTTGATATTTCTCCCAGAGTATACTCTCTTAAAATAGAATATTCCATCAGTGGTAAACTGTATATCTTACCAGGAATTAAACTAAACAAAAGGAATACAACCAACCAAAATCTATAACTAAAATCAGTATAGTCAATATAACTTCACCATCTTTAAAAACATATACCTCAATTCTTCTTTTCAATTTGCATTGCAAAACTGGAGGAAGCTAAATGAAACAAAGGTACAGATGTTTTCATCACTCAGTTACACTGCCCATAAAGATGACCTAATCAACAGCAGCATTACTGAAAAAAAGTAGCTACACTGTAGAAAGAAACATTGATGTTTAATAGCATGGTGATAAACAACAGTACAAGATGTGATTTAATGGCATATTATAATCCTTAGTTTTCCCATCCTGTTAGGCTTGGCACATCATAACTCAATCCCTTTTGAGTCAAAAGTAAAGATCATTATAATAAGCCTAATACAGGCAATACTAGATTCATCTCCCTGATCAAAATGCTATCATTTGGGACATTTTTATACAGATGAAGCTCACAGAACATTGGATTAGATTTCATGTTGGCTATAATGAGTCAATTGAGCTGAAATTAATGCCACTTCAAGATGCTTAGACCTTCATTCAATGTGTGCAGAAATAATTGTGAATCTTCCTCATGGCTTCAACAGGGTCTTTTAAGGTTCTTATGTATATCTTGATACAATTTAAAATGCCTCTCTTGCTAGAAGCTTTCTTGTGGGAGGTAATTTACATTTCACTTTTCTATAAAGCAAGATTGATTTTGTATACTTTTTCTCCTAGCTTTTTTTGGTTGAAAAGGCACATTATTCAACTATATTTACAAAAGAACAGCACAAATCATACTTCATTGTGAATAGACAGTTAAAAGGACGTCTCTTCCTTTGCTCTTTAAGATTCTAAAATCATTTTTATGCTTCAACAGTAAATGTAAAACTTCAGCTGTTGGTCACTGCAATGACACCAACCCAGTCTGATCACAATTCTGTGATGTGTATGACCCCTTTGGAAGGGTGTCCTATGCTGTTTCTGTGTAGTTGCTTATACCTACAAACAGTGTTTATGAAACTATGATTTTCTACAATTTAGAGTTTAGAAATCACTTCACTGATGTAAATTCACAAAGTGCCACTCCACTGAATTCAGGAAGATTTTTGACCACTCAAGGAAGGTTTGACCACTAATGATTCACATTCAAACACTGTCACAGTACGCAGCACAAAGACCTCCCCCCTCCCCGCCTTGGAATAAATTACTGCTCTTAGACAGCTATGAATCTGGAACAGTTATATTGGCCTCATAGGAGTCCTGATTTTCTCTGTCAAACCAGGGATCGAAGCTACACCCTAAGCATAGAAGACGGCTGGTTGCATACAGTTTTCGTTACAGGTAGATACTACTCTCTTTTCATGCAGATGAGGCTTTACACATACACTTTAAGTCAGATCCTAAATGATCCTTAGCCTATAAGTGAGTAAAAAATGATCCTTTAAGAAAGGCCTGCAGGATACCCAATAGACAACATGCCACTGTAACCAACTGTCTGCAGTTAATACATCATGGGCATACTGGGATATTTGGAAGTAAAGGTGGTAAAGGAGAAGTCCACTGCATGAGAGACTCGGAGTTGGCTCAGGCACTAGTGTTCCATTTTAGCTTTTGTTTTAGTGAAATCAGATGTCAGATCAGTAATAATAATAATAATAAAAAGGGCAAGGATTTACGTAATGCTTTTTAAAAGCTTTCTCTTACATTGTTTTCCAGAGATTATTCTGACTCTCGTTCCCATGGAAACTGGATTGGGAAGGCTGCTGGCAGCCAAGAGCTAACAGGCAAGAACTCTCCCTTCGGTTTAGAATTGTCAGCTGAAGTGTAATAGAGTTTTAGCAAGTAGTTATGTATTATAAAAAGTATTCTACCTTAGATTTGTAAAAACATAAACAAGTACAAGAGAAGCATACAGTACCCACTGAAAAAGTATAGGTATGGATCCTGGTTTCTCTGCCTTCCCATTCCCAGCTGACACCGAAAGCTTCAAACTTGGTGCTTCAGTGGGCAATTCAGAGCAAGTCTTTGAGTTGCTCTTAGTTCTCAGTTATTAAGTATCCATCAAGGTCACTTGAGAAAACTTTCTTCATCAGAGAGTGTAGGTTCACTAATGAGCATCTTGGACATACATCTAATACAGAATACAAAGGCTGAACTACTGAACTACCTGATTTCTGTAGCACACAGAGATCATTCTTGCAAGAAATTTAGTCAAATCGATTATTTTATATAGCAATGGTTTTCTTTGTCCCTGAAAATTTAAATGTTGTATTCCCTCTTCCAATAAGTTTGACAGCTTAAAAAAAAAAAACATGTAAAATTTAAAACCCACGTTCAGTTATGCTATTCTGTTTTAAACAAAACCATATAAATTTGGCTTAGCAATCTGAAATCCCCTGAGGAGACAAACAACTCTTCCTAAATATAAAACTCTTCATTTTAGAAAATAAAAATATATTTATTTAGTAATAGCATATTTTGAAAGGAACTGAAGGGCAGCCATCTTTCTGTAGAATAAACAGTTTCAGTCACATTTTTAGTTGAGAGTTCAGTGCAGATTTACATCAGCATGAAATAACTTTAACTCTGTTTCATTATGAAACATTTCAACTTAATGGTAAGTCTTCAGTTTAAAAAAGATCTATACTGACATTCCAAAATATTTAATATATTCAAGATTTGAACTATTGCACTAGAAATCATAACTGCTTATTGATAATAAAAATTATTACTTAGAAGTTATTTAGAAATTATTACTATGGAGGAAAGAGTTTTATGTACTTTCTGTGTCAGCATATGATATTCAGTCACTTAAAATATTCATATTGTTGGTATGACAGAAGGTTGTAAAAATAATTTACTGTACAATCCATTTTTCTGAGGTGAGCCAACGAATTTTTTTCATGTGACTCAATTACTGCCATCCTCCACGTGCTAATATACAAGGTTAGTCTTTATTTAAATGACATATTTTTAACACATCCTGCCATCTGCAAAAATGTCAAGTTCTGTTGTTTTTAAAGAACAGAGACTAAATTAGCAGCACTTTGTGGTACCATCATTTTGACAACAGCAAATAACTGAAAGAAACCAAGAGAATGCCAAAAGGAACTGTAAATGCATACTCAAGTGATGAAGATAACTGTGCAGCTGAATAAGAACCTGCCAAAAAGGGTCACTGATCTGACACACCTCCCTTTGTGATACAGCAATTCCGGCCGATACTGTAGATGACAACAGTAAAATCAGGACAGCTCTTTTTATTGCCTTAATATATTAATAGTATGCTCTCTTTAAAACCTACAGTTGTAAATATTAAGCTTTAATCAATGACTTGTTTTTCCAATAGTTTTGGGAACAAAAAACAATGATAAACTTAAAACTCAGAAGATTAGGTAATGTAATTAATAATGGGTTTCAAAAGAAAATCTCTTTCGCTGCTTCACTTATGTTGTTACTCTAAGAGAAAAGAAGCACTAACGTACCTCATTATTCATAAAAGTTTTGCCACATTTACTCAAAAGGATATTTAACTATATGATAAACAGAATTTTCTTATTTTTACATAGAGTAACACACATGATATTTGGGTTCTTTATACTTTGATGTTACGAAATTTTAATTTTACCTTAAGAATTACAATATAATGTCTTATGTGGACAAAATGGAGAAGAATTTTATTAAAATATATTTTCATGTTGCCTTATAGTGATGTGTGCTGCTTTATCACAGCTACTTTTTGTTTAAAACATCTAGCAAGGGCATGATTTGAGAGAAACATCAAGAAAATATGCAATAAGCTATAAATCCCCTTGGTCTCTAAATTCTGTCAGAAAATTAGTGCTTTCTGTTCTTTGACATAAATTCCTCCCCACCAGAGATCACTCCATCTAAACGAGGTATTCATTGAGTCTGTGGAAGGGAACTGTTATAAGTATTCTCTATGATCAAAATGACATCATCATAAAATGCATAAACAGCATTTTTCATGTTTAGAATAAAAGAACATCAATGCTAGCAAAGAACAACACCATAAAAATTCCTCTCCCCACAAAAGAAAGAACACAGACTATTATCACGGCAAGGAGAAAGAAAGCTGTGTTTTCTTATCTTATGAAAATAGTGAATACTTATAAAACTGCCTCTTCCTCTAAAGCTAGACTAGCATCCTCTGTCAAGCAAATCCATGTACATAGTATATACTTTTCATAGATAAAAGCACTGCAGAAGAAATCATGCATGAATAGAAACATAGAATCACTTAACTAAAAGACCCTTAAGATCACAGAGTGCTACCATAAAGCTAATACTTACAAGCCCACCACTAAATCACATCCCTAAGTGCCACATACTTCTAGGGATAGTGATTCAACCACTTCCCTGGGCAGTCTGTTCCAATGCCTGATCACCCTTTTGGCAAAGAAATTTTTCCTAATATCTGAACTAAACCTCCTCTGGCACAAACTAGGGCCATTTCCTCTTGTCCTGTTGCCTGTCGCTTGGGAGAAGAGACCAGCACACACCTCACTACAACCTCCTCTAAGATAGTTGTAGAGAGTAATAAGGTCTTCCCTCAGCCTCCTTTGCTCCTGGCTAAATTATCCCAGCTCCATCAGCTGTTCCTCATAAGTCTTATTCTCTATAACCTTCACTAGTTTTTGCTCCTCTTTGGATATGCTTTTCTTTCAGCAAAATAAAATATTGCCACAACAGTTTTAACCTGTTCATTAACTACATGTTGAAATCAGTTCAAAAAATACATCAACCGTCTGAAATTATTTATTCTTGGGATCAAGAACCAAAAAACAAGACCTGAAAGTGGAAGTTTCTTCCCCCCACTCAACTACTATTTTGAAATTATCACAAACAATCTGGTCATCCAGAATTTGATATAGATATGCTTGTCTGCTGTAAGTACATTTTTTTCCTCTAGTACATGCAGCTTGGTGATTAGAAGACCACTCTCTTTCTGAAGCAAAACTGCCCTAATTTACCAGCAAATAATATCAAATATCCATGTGAGTTGTTTCCTGCTGTATTCAAGATTCGAAAAATACTAGCCATAGGCTGTTTGATGAAAAGCAAAGCCAAATTCACTTGACAACCTAAATTAGTGAGCATTACTTAACATTTACAAAGCTCAGCTAACTCAGTACTGATTTGTGGATACTATACCTAAAATGCTGACTATATTTTGTTAACTAAAGAGCATTATGAACTTACTTATTAAACCAAAAAAAAAGACTTAATCATTTATTTGTATTCCATGACAATATTAATTCCAGCTGTGAGAACCAATAGAGGAATATTGCTGATTAAGCTTTAGAAAATTCAATAGAATTAGGACATCGAAGTAAATATTATGTATTTGATAAACTGTAGATTTACATAGTAAATTTACATAGTAGATTTGCAAAGTATCATTCACATTTTAAATGTAACAATTAAAACAAACAAAACTGCTCAATTTTTTATTTACCCAGTGTTCCTCTATCATGCTTTGCCTGCTGAGAAAGAGTACAGAGCCAAAACTAAATCAAATTCTTAAATTTCTATGTGGTAAATCAGTCATTATTTATGATTTTTAATCTTAAGTATTTAAGTCGTATGCATTGTCAGACCCAGAGATCAAATAAAAGTTCTATCAGCAGATTGCCATTATGAAACACTTGGTGTATCACTAAAGAACAATAGTTAACAAAAAGTTCTCTTTCCAAGTCAAGTATTAAATGTAGAAGCTAAGCAAAGAGCTTACGCACAAGTGTTGAACTTCAGCCAGCAGTCCTATATCTCTCCTAAATACAGTTATCTCTAAATTTCACTTCAGAGGCTAATTTAGATCCATATTCTATAATTTATAAATACAGAAACACCCTCAGAATCACAAAGTCTTATATACGGGTTTGCATATACCTAAACCTTTTTCTTTGTAAAGCAATCTGATACCAAGAGTGAAAATTCCACTGAGATGAAATCCAAATATCCAAATTCATTAGACCACAATGGAACTATTGTATTCTTTTCCTGGTGAATTTCTGTGCTGGCTATTTGAACAAGAGGTAGAAGACAGGCATTCACAAACTGAACTCTCCAAGGTCCAACCAGATCCAAGCTGCACTGTCAGAGAAAATACAGATATACTGAAAAACATCATTCTTTGTCACAGAAATACACATTTCTAGTAGGATAAAGAAGGTAACAATCATTGCTATTGTCAGATTTTCTGTGGCAATGCCTTTTAGCAGATGGTAGAAGAGGCAAGTGAAATTCAGCTTGATATTTTTTCCCTAAGTCTCTTCTTAATAATCAATAAGATGAAGAGAAATCTTTCATTTCCCCTGAGCTGCCTCAGGAAGGATTTAGGTTGGTCTTTCTGATCAAGGTGACAATGGAAGCCATGCTATAATAATCTAAAATATCAGATGCTACAAGAAGAATTATTTTAATTTAGCTCTCTTTGCCTCATTTTCACCTATTTACACATTGTTTCAATACTGCTACATTAAATCTCAAATAAATAGTGTGGTGTTGTCATTACAACTTAGGAATCTTCAGCTTTTGCTAGGCCACTAAAAAGTTTAGCTTCCTTGGCATTATACCTTTTTCCCTCATCTCTGTTTTGTGGTATTTGAATTCTCTTTTGCTTGTATTAAGAAACAATTTCTTAATGCAATGACTTGTATTAAGAAACAAAGGCAAATAAATGACTGCCCTTTCTTTTGTAGTCTTCTCAGTTTGCTTTTTTTTTCTAAAAAAAAATATGCTTAGAGTATCAGCAAACAGAAAGGACTGAGTAGGAAAAAATATGTATTTCTCTGTTATTCAGTAGATAGAACTTTCTTTTCTAGTATGGCAACAATAATATTACCTGCCTGCCTAGGAGGAACAGATGTAACGTCTACTTTTAATGTCTATGTGCTTCAAAGACAGGTAGACATCCAACGTCCAGCTCAGAACTTCAGGAGTTTCCGTGAAGTCTGTATACATCCAAGCACTCCACAACTATTATTTTTTAAAAATACAGAAGTGCAGTATTATTTGAGGGGATAAGGGTATGTGTGTGTGAATAGGCTGCTAAGGGCTTGATCAAAACTGGTAAGAGTTTTACCCAAAAGGAAAACATTACTGGCAAAAGATACCAGATTTGCTCAAATTACTGACAAGACTGAAAATATAAACTAAGGCTGAAGTGTTCTTCTGCACATCATTATATAACTATATAGTACAGACAAAAAGCACTCTTTTTCAGAAGATCAATATACCAGCTGCTCAAAATAATTTTCTTTCATACATTATTTAATTCAGATAATATGCAATCTGAAGTCACATCTTAAGAGCTTCTCAGTAAGAAAGAAAGATATCTATCTCAAATGGAAAACTTGTTTCATCAATGATGCATAAATACATTTAATTTCCAAGGGCTCTAGGAAATATTTCTTTAATAGGAAAAATTCCCATTACATTCAGCAGATGTTTAGTCAAGATAATGACCATTAAAATAGGTCTTACTGGTTTGCTATTGGAAATCGTATTTTTAAAAATTCCTTACATATATTTTAGATAATTATGTTTCAATTATTAATGTTATCTGTTTTTCTAGCATTTTAAAATGTAATTATTAGATAATATCATGAATTTTCATATTGCAAAGAACTACAACAGAAAGATTATGAAATTGCCACCCTGACACTAATGTATCTGTTATTTTCTAAACGTGGGTCCTGAACATGAGCGGAGGCACTCTCAGGAGCAGACCAATAGGCAGTAAAGCAGAAGAAATAGGAGACACTTTATACAGAACAACATAATAAGATTTAAAAACTTAATTTAAGTTGAAGCTTCATTTTAGGAAAAACACAACCAGTATCCCCTGGCTCCTCATGTTTCCTCTAACGGAAGTCTGCCCAAATTCCCTCATTTTTTACATTATATTTATAAGTCAAATAAAGGCTGGCTTACTCTCTGTGTGCAAACCAGCATGATTTCTACTTAATAAATTTAGGCATCATTCCTTTCCCTGCACAATTTTTAGCCTGGAAAGTTCAAAAACAGTAGACAGGAGATTTGGATACTTAAAATTCAATAATCCACTAGATTGCACATTATTTTTTATCTGTATGTTTAAGTTTATCTGTATATATATCTATGTTTCAGAGCAAAGCAGAAAGCACATCTGGACACAAAAAAAAGATTTATGACTCTCAGAAATGTGTTTGCTCTCTGAAAGTTCTCCGCTGTTGCTCTAGAATTGGTATAACTGCTATAACAAGACCAATATTGGGAAAAATAGTGCAGGTTTGGCATAAAATATCTAAAGTGTATCTATATGTTTAAGTACATGTCAATTTACCAATCATATGGATGGAAAACATAAAGAATGAAGTACTTATTGCTAGTGGGTAAAAATAGGAGTAAAATGCATACAGTACTAGTAGAGTGGGGAAAAAATAATACTACATCACCAGATGTCAAAAGATGATGGATGTCATTTTCAAGAATGATCAAAACCCAAGTTAATTGGTAGGATTTCAGGTACAGCGAATCCTTTTAGTTATGTAGTGCTCAATTGTATGGAACTTAGAAGAGGTCACAAAAGAGCTTAGTAAGAGTTGCTACAGTAATATTCCTTAAGTAAAAGCTGAATCAGACAGGGTCTGCGGAGAAACGGGGGAGAGGAATCAATGCTGATATTACAAATACTTATCCAGATAAGTTAAAGGTGAGAGTGGAAAGAATGTTCAGGAGGATGCTGAAGCAAAGAGTGACTTTGGTGTGTTTTTTCAGAAGTGAAAGAAAAGCAGAAATGAAGAAACAAAGAACGGAGTCTGTGAACAACAGTCGTGCCGAGGAGATCGGAGATCAGAAAAAATAAAGGGTTTTCAAGAATGTGTTTATTGTCTTTCTGAATAAATTACAGAAGAAAAGTAAAGACCTTTAGAAGGAGAATGGGGATGGCCATGGCATATTTTGTTTCGGTTTGTTTTCCTTTTGAAAGAAATGAGCAGGACTCCAGAATTCCATAAAAAAAATCTATATTTATACACAAGTTCTAGAGGAGTTCAAAGAGACAAAATATTACTCTACACTATCAAATGCACAAACATATTTTTCTATGGAAAACCAGCTGCATAAAAATGAAAAAAAAGCCAGAATTAAAGTAACCAACTAACGCCATTTTATGCTGATGTAGCGTAATTTTTAAAAGTACTTATCAGTTTAATGCCAGTCCTTAAATTAGTCACATAAAGCTTCTGTGTGCAAACGCCCTCAAACAATATCCACATTGTGGACCATTATAATGATCAATTATGTAATCTATATTAAAATTACAAATCACACCTACCTAACCTGATGTTGCATTTCAGAAGAACTAAGATTTTGTTTAATTATACCTGACACAAATGCATAAATATCACCTCTGCATGAGAAAAAATATATACATTTGTGTTAGTATTTCCCATTTCCCAGATATAGTGTCAAAATTATTTTAAAAAGCAGTGTTAAAGAAACTCCAAACACTCATTTGATCACGGAGTTGCTATTTGATGTATCAAAGATTTCCTTGCATCATGACTAAAACCTCAGCTCCATACAGTATTTTAACAAATGCTTTCAGAATTTCACAGAAACTAACAGACACTGGCTAGATGTCCTCATCTGGATTTGTATTAAATAACTACCTCAGTTACTGCTACCACTGTAACCACAACATTTTCTCAAGTGTGAATAAAAAGCTAGAATATTTACCCACTTTCTCAGAGGACATTGACAGGTTGTTTAAAAGTTGTTCAATGAGTTTTATTGCCACCTTTCTATTAGTTAATTATTCAAGCTACTGCATATGTAATGCCTTACAACTTAAATAATCCTCCTGATTTTAAGACCTTGAAGACAGGGTTTGAACAGATATTGTTCAAATATCTGATCAGCAATAAAGTTGAACCCAAACATTTAGGTCATGTATTATGAGGTAATATTTGACGATAGTTATTATTTATGTACTTGGAAACCACTGCCTTAAAGGAAGTATTTGTCCTAAGCAGTTGTCTTAAAACACTCTTATAAAACCATTCCTTCGATGGTAATTTTGACTTACGAGACCACTCTCTCCTACCAATGGTATCTCACAATGAAAAAGAAAATAGTATTTTATGCCAAACCTGCAGTAGTTTTCTCATCATTGGTCTTGTTACAGCAGTTATTCTAGTTCTAAAGCAAGAATAGAAAACTTTCAGAGAGAAAATGCATTTCTGAGAGTCATAAAACTTTTCCTTGTGTTCAAATATACTTTCTGTTGTGCTCTGAAACATAGGGCCTCTATTTTTCCTAATTTTCTGAGATCCTCTCAATTTAAAAAACAAATACAATCCTGAAGAAGGCTGGCATCTGTCACACAGAATTCACTTTAAAACTCAAAGAAATGATACACCTTTGGGTTGAATCTGTCTCTCTAAAAAGAAGACACAGACAGATAGAGAACAAAAGAAAAAAAAAGAAACACTGTTTTATTCCTTGATAATGTTTTGCTTAGCAAAACTGATATTAAAACCCTGTAGCAGTTAGCTCAAAATAAGGTTTTATGAGAGCAGTTGATCTACATAACAGCAAATAAGCTACACTTTTATAGAGTAAAAGATACTTTTAACACTGGCACAGAAAAATAGATAGGAAAATACAGAATCTGCAGTCTAGAAAGTAAGGAAGGCCTTTGGAAATGAAAAATATGATTATGCCTATTCGAGGAACAGATATTTTACCTGCATAAGTTGCAGACACAATAATACAAATACAAAAGCAGAAGTTCTGCCTGAACCTGAATCGTGTTTCTTGGGGTACAGCATTTGAGTTACAACCTCAGACACTCTGTTACAACAAAGATCATAATATATTATGGGAATATATGAGAGAAAATCTGTAACAGAAGCCACTTGGCTAGAATGCAAAGTCTGAACACAAGTGTTTGATAGAATTTTGAAAACAGCTCCCTTTTCCAAGTTTTCATATACAAAATTGTATTTGAAATACTATACGTTTTGGCTGTTTCAAATAAATGGTCTCTCTATCAGTAAAGGGTTCATATCCAAATTTTCTTTATCAGTCTGATGACTCACCACATTTGACTTGCTAATCTGCCAGCTTATGAGTGTATTTACAAGTCCATGATGTTTCACACCGAAGCGTCTGCCTCACCACTGACTGTACATGGCAGAGATGCGATATTTTCTGATTTATATGCTAAAACCAGGAAAATACTTATTATGGCTAAAAAAAAGCAACCCAGAAACTACGACACAGAACATCAGTAAACAAAAGCCAACACCTTTCAGCCCCATTTTTATTGATGATTATTATGATAGAGACCAATTGAGCAGCTACAACTGAAAGAGGAGCCTCTTTTTCTTAGACACTATGAAAAACACATTGGAATAACTTCTTCAAGAATTAAGCACAAGGAGACTAAGACATCTAAAAATCAAGTCTGGAGCTAAGTGGTGACCCAAAAGAGTCCCACCATTTGCTACATACAGCATACAGAGTTCCTAATTTGAGAGTATCCTAGTTCTGGAAATCCCCAGTTATTCAAACTGGATTTGACTGCTTTTGAACATTACCTGCAGACACACAAGTCCTGGCACTGTGTAAATGAGTCATTTTTTAAAGCTCAAAGAAAGATACAGGATACCCTTCTAAAGTTACATCACTAGAATATTCTTCTGTCAGATCTGTAGTCTCTTCATTACACGGTAACTTCGAATATTACAGCATTGCAAAAATTTTGGCAAGGAATTGAGTCCTGAATCTCAATATCTTTGCATTGAGACTTCTTAGCCTCACAAAAACCTAGCAGCTGAGCAGTTCTGAAAGGGACCTACTGTATGTTTAGTTTTTTATTGTGTGGAAGGCCACAGGGCAAGTACATAAAATCCTAAGGATCAGTGTTTTCTAATAGCGTATTTTACACAAAACTAGCATTCCAATGTATTTAGGACATTTTACCAGTTGCAGTGTAAATTAACATGATTCATGGAAACAAAAAGTATTTTGAAAAAAGTACTCCCTGCTATAGAGTAAACTTTTAACCTTTCACCCAACTGACATACTAGCTCTGCTGGACTGCAATGCACTGAGAGATACCACTTATTTTCCTGCTATTCGGTTTTACCAATGGAAATGCAGGTACATAGAACCATAGAATCTTCCGGTTGAAAAAGACCTTTGAGATGATCAAGTCCAACCGCTCCCATTAACCGCTAAACCATGTCCCTCAAAAACTCATCTACCTGGTTTTTAAACGCCTCCAGGGATGGTGACTCAAACACCTCCCTGGGCAGCTGTTCCAGTGCCTGATAACCCTTTTGGTAAAGAAATTCTTCATAATATCCAGTCTGAACCTCCCCTGGTGCAACTTATGGCCATTTCCTCTTGTTCTATCACCTGTCACTTGAGAGAACGGATCAACCCTCACTCTGCCACAGCCTACTATCAGGAAGCTGTAGACAGCAATGAAGTCTTCCCTCAGCCTCCTCTCCTCCAAGCTAAACAACCCCAGTTCCCTCAGCCATTCCTCACAACACTTGTTCTTGAGCCCCTTCACCAGCCTCATTGCCCTTCTCTGGATGCGCTCCAACACCTCAATGTCCTTCTTGTAGTGAGGGGCTCAGAACTGAACACAGTACTCGAGATGCGGCCTCACCAGTGCCGAGTACAGGGGCAAAATCACCTCCCTGGTCCAGCTGGCCACGCTTGTTTTGATACAGGCCAAGATGCCTTTGGCCTTGTTGGCCACCTGGGCCACTGCTGGTTCATATTCAGCTGGCTGTCAACCAACACCCCCAGGTCCTTCTCTGCCAGGCAGCTCTCCAGCCATTCTTCCCCAAGCCTGTAACACTGCATGGGGTTGTTGTGTCCCAGGTACAGGACTCGGCATTTGGTCTTGTTAAACCTCCTCAGCCCATCGATCCAGCCTGTCCAGATCTCTTTGCAGAGCCTCCCTTCCTTCAAGCAGATCAACACTGCCACCCAGCTTGGTGTCATCTGCAAACTTGCTAAGGGTGCACTCAATCCCTTTGTCCAGATTATTAATAGAGATATTGAACAGGACTGGACCCAGCACTGAACCCTGGGGACCACCACTCATGACCAGCCTCCAGCTGGATCTAACTCCGTTTACCACCACCCTCTCGGCTTGGCCATTCAGCCAGTTTCTGACCCAGCAGTTACACTGTAAATACAGTACAGGCTGTAAATCAAAACTAAGTAAAATCCCCCAAATATCACTAAGCTAAACTAAAGTTAGGAACCTTCTTAATTTTAAAATAAGAAAAATAAGGCAACTACTAGGCTGTAATCATCCCATCACTCTTTGTTGCTTTTTGACTCCATATGTCCCTACCCTCTGTCAATCTTTATCATTTCAAATTATAAGGAATTTAAGGCAAAATACTGCATCTCCCACTACTGCCTCTATGCTTCTGAAATGTGCAGAATCTTTCTTATGTAGCATTAATCATTTCAGGTACCATGAACAACTATTCCAGGATTTACATACCCTGTATTAGTTAATCCTAGGAACTGTTGAAGGACCTGGTCTTGCAGAACTACATTGTCTGGACTAAGAATAATAATCCTTTTCCTGAAGCATAACTGAAAAGCTCAAACTATGTAAAATTCTTAAAAATATTATGACAATTAGTGGACTATAAACAAAGATAACCCCTACTGCAGTCAAACATATATCAGCTTCAGTGCCACTGAACAATTCAGTGTATCACACCTTTTTACAAAATACCACCCTAGTTTTAAATTACAGCAATATCTTTCTATATTTGCATATCATATTTTCTCTGAAAGTGATGTGATTGCAGCATGATTAGACAAACCCTGATCAATACAGCCACAGCTGAAACTCACATTTTCATGTTAGCAGATTCCAAGTTAGCTAGATGGAAGTTGGTCATATTTTCCCCCTGTAATGCTGACACACTTGTCAAAACCATGGCTGATAAGTCGTACACTGTCAGCCATTCATTAGCAACTAAGGGACCATAACCCAGGCAATACCCAAGTAGCCTGAACTTATAATACTTTTTTTAAAGCTGTTTTTCTTCTTTTCCTGAAAAGAAGGAAAAATTGCCAGCATTAATTACAACTGCTCCACTATGCTAACTTCAAAATTAAGTAGAAACTACAGGTGATCTAAGAATGTATAACCACAGAATTATTTTCCTGAAAAATCACTCCTGAAGTATCAATACACCAATTAAACTCTATGAGTTCTAGAAATGCTGATTAAAGCTACTGGGATTAATAAGAACTGACTGGGTCTTTCTAGTTCAAATATTCCATTAAATAAACGTAAATCTGGCACAAAAATATTTTAATATTAGGAGAATTTATGTTTTCTTAATGTCTGAATTTTAACAGATTAACAACAAAGAAAACATTACCAATAACACTTTTGGTGTTGCAAGTTACAAACTACATGAAGATTTCAAATGTCTATATACAATGCTGAACTAGCCCACAAGGATTTCAATTTCGGGGAGATGTACAATGTGTTATTCTTCACTATAAAGACCAAAATAGAACATTGCTTCCACAGGCTGCTTTTCCTCAAGACACCCCTTCCCACTGTTGGAATGGGCTTCCTTGTGTCCTGTGACCTTCTCTTGTTACTCTCTTAGTGCAAAAAAACGACAAAGAAAAAAGCTTTTTTTTTTTCCCAAAAAAAAAAGAGGAGGGTGAGAGAGGGGAAGAAAACCTTGATATTAAACTGGAGGCTGGCTAGGCACAGGCCTTCCAGCCTTTACAATGGCAAGCTATCCAGCTGCAATCAGTAAACCATACGAACGGACTTGATGTAGAACTATCAAATCATTTCTTTACACTGCACTAAGTGCTACATATTTCATTTAAAAGAAGTCATATCTCTTCAGTTCCGTGCCCAAAATCTGAAGAAAACACAGCTAGCAAATAGCACTACAAACAGATAAAGTAATTTGATGGGTTTTGAAGCCTGGGACCCTGAAACCATTAAACTTGTTAATCTTCAGATAACTACATTCCCTTCACCTGTTAAAAGAACAGTTTAAATCATCCACAGATTTTCTGTCAGAACTTCATGGGATGAATGGAAATCTCAAATTTTTCTCAGGTCTAATACTAATCTTTTTCTTCCAGTATAAAGTGCTCTTTGATTTTCCTCTAATCAGAGTCCTATCCTATTTAATAGGTAGATAATGGTAGCTCAGAATTTAGCAGTTAGCTTACAGTGGTTAAAGATGTTTCATATCTCCTTTTTTTAATTTTCATATTAGAATTTAATCCAAAAACCTATTACAGATAACAACCAACTCAGCTGGTGCTTTCCTATCTGATTACCACAAATAACTACAGGCAGAATCAATGCTGTGTTTTGTCACATAATCCCTTCCTAATTCGAATCTAATCATTAAGCATTCTTTGAATTCCATTTAATCAATTCATCTGGACAGCTAAACCTTGTTTCTTTAAACTTCTGTTCTAATTTTCATAGGTACCACTTCAAAATATAGGCACAAGCTACACAAAGAAAATGTGATGCAAAATATATTGTATTGGAAATGGCTGCCAAAGAGGCACAGTTATGTTAGTTTTCTTTTGCTTACAACCCACAACAGATAGTGAACTTCCCTAATATTTTAGAGTAAATAACTAATTTGCTCTTAGAAATCAGTGTACACTTCATTCTTAAGGAATATTACCAAAGGCATACTCTTTCAAATGACTTGAACTGGAGCTCCTCAAGTTGTCCAATAAGCCCAGCTCATCATCTAAATCAGAGAACATATCTGCACATAAAAATGAAAGTAAAGAAGATTTTAACCCACCTCTGACCAGCATAATATTACTCCTGATGCTTCCTTTGCTAACGACTACCTTTCTCAGGGTTCTCTAAAGTGCTGTGGCTCTCAATTGGGATTTCTTCATATGTTCTTTCCTCATCTTTTCCACATGCAGATTGACAGCTTTCAGCTAGGATGTCAATATTTTCTGACAAATCACTTATTGCAACTGGCTGTTCCACTGCTGCAGCCATGGAGACTCAACTTACCATAATGTTTCTGAGAATTAAGAAATAAAAGGAAATTTTACATGTTGCTCTTACACAGCACTCATTAGGAAGCCTGCAAATGAAAGTGTCACTTGCATATACATAGACACATAAAATTGCAATTTTTGTTCCCAGTTAGCTATTATTCCAGGACTCCATAAGCACAACCTTCAGCCACTGATTCTAAATTTAGAGAAAAACTTTCAAACTCTTAATCTCATTAAATTATTTCTAGCCTTTACATAAAAGACATCTTTGCTCCTGATGAAGGTCTTTTCACAACAAGCACTGGAAGTGAAAAAAAAAATGAAACAAGTACCACACCAGCAAGAAATACAGAACAACACACACACAAAAATACCGGACAAAGATAGCAGGTTCCCAGATACAAGCAATAGGAGACATACTCTCTTCCAGCTTAGATAATAAACAGCAGACCAGTTCTGGACAATGCAAAAGCTGCACAACAGTCAAGATGGGAGTAAAATATAAAGCGAACTTGATGTGATGCCAGAGAGACTCCCCAAGGCTGGACTGACTGAATGCTGATTGTGTTACCAAAGCAGAGCTAAGAAAATCAAGTCATGAAATATATACTATTGGCCTGTAACATTTAAGTGCTGAATCTTTTCTGTAGCATGGGATTCTTTAACAAGTATAAAATTCTGCTTCTGCTGTTGTCAATGTTTATAGTTCTTTTGGAAAGAATAGAGATTCATGATCCCTGTTATTGCTTCTATTTTAATGCAATATATTTCAAAGGCACACTGTTTCTGTGATCTCTCTATATACTGTTCATGTCTTATACTATTTTTCTTGTGCATAAACAAATTGATATTTCTTTTTACTCTATATTTTCAAAGTAAAGTGCAATAAAGAACAAGAGATAAATTATAGAAATATATCAGATTAAACAAATTATTATCTTTAATATTAAAGTAACTTCAGAAGATAATAGATTCCTAAATACTTATATTCTTACTAAGTGTGTCAAAGACAATTTGGCCTGTACCTAAGACAACATTCTTCCAAAGTTTTTTCTCTTGACTTATTTTGACCTTATTGGGACACAGCAGAATGGGTGCACTAGAAAACCTTCCTCCTTCAGAAATCTAACTGTACCCCTGAGCACTGACTGTACTACAAGCTGTGTAATGGTCTGCTTAAATTACTTCCCCATTTTTTGTTCTATTCCCAAAACTATAATTTAACTTGTAAGAGATGGCTTGTCGAGATTTTATCTTTAAATGTTGGTTGGAAAAGATCATTTTTTACTTAAGTACTGGACTAAGCTTATGTTCAAGATGCCACAATAGCAGTGACTGCAGTGTAGCACAGCATGGAAACTACTAAGGATAACTCTCAAGCTCACTTAAAGAGACTGGTCTTGTAATGACATATGAGCACACTTATTGAGCCCTGAACAGTCAGTGCACAATTACTGAAGAGAACCAATTCATCTCTTCAACATGAAAGAAAACAAAGCAAAGGGAGTGAAGGGTCAAACTGCATGGACATTTCAAACTTAAAACTACTTTCAACATCACCAATACGGAACCTCACGCTCAAATGACTAATTGTTAACAATAACTTGTAAGTCAAGTGGAGCTAAGGAGAAAAAGACTGTTGGTACCAATTGGTGTCAGATCTAACTGCCACATCAAGAAAGGAAACCTGTTTGAAATGCGTGAATTGAATTCTGTAGAGCTGATGATAATAAAAATCAGTAGTCCTGCTATTAAAACTCTTCAAAGATCAGTGAGATGTATCCTAAAGCCTTAAAGCATTTATATAAACTGTAAGGCTATAACCTGTCTATACATAAAATCCGTCCCATTTATGTAATATCTGACCACAGAGAACTATAGTATTTCATTATTAATCTGAGAGTAATCTATAAATTTACTGTGATATGTTTTGCTCTACCTAGATAATAGCTAATAATTTTCAAAAGTGAGATTATATACTGTTGTTTCTCTTTTGAGTAGGAGCCTGACTCATTCAGAAGGACAAAAGTACTCTGACTGGAGGAGGCTGGGATATGAGTTCAACACCACTTCTGCTCAGCACTGGAGTGGAACCACAAGGACCTACATAAGGATCTAAGGATATAAAGAATATAATTTTGTGAGAAGAGCACAGAGAAAGTGTCCTCCAACACCTTGAAACAACCATTTCTGTATCCTCAGAGAGAATTCTTTCAGATATGCAAAAATACACTTAGCCTGTGAAGAAAGCTATGAGACAGTGGGATATTCAAAAGACTGCAAACATCTAAACATGAGTTAGGCTAATTCATTTGAACTGTGCTCATACCTACACTTGTTTCTGGAGGCCAGTATTTTACACATCTTTCTGCAGGCTTCATCAGTTGATCCAGTTTATTTTCACATTCTCATAATAAATTCATGCCTCAATTTCCACAAGGGTCAGATTGTTTGCTATCTTTGTTGACCGAACTCTGCCTTCTAGTATAAACAAACATAACGAAAAACGAAATCTAAGGTGAAAGCTGTTTCGGTGCAAAACAATGTTCAAATAATAAAACAATTTTTTTTTTCCAGGATTCATCTTTCTTTATGACTGAGCAAAAGTATCTCTGGAAACACTTAAAATTTGTGACCCAGTCATGAAGAATAATCTCTGTCTACAAGCTGAGACTCTTCATTCGTATCCAGTCCACTTCCACTGTCTCTCTCTGCACTAGCCACCATTGCCAGTGTAAAATCAGATATGCTTCGTCTTTGGAGAAATAAAACCTAAACCAGTCTTTTTGACTTCCAACAGGAATCTAATTTTTTTAGAAATTGAAATTAAAACTGTAAGAAAAAAAAGTAAGTTTAACTAAAATAAAGATATTGATCTTTTGTTTAGCTCTGTTTTGCCGTATTGCTGGCAGAAGAATTAACTTTTCTGTCTCCAAGAAATACAGAGCTCTCTAGCGGCATTTGCAAATGGTGCTTAATTAATCTTCTTTATTAGAGACAAGTAATTACAGCATTGTACTAGTGAACTGAATTTCTATTTCAAGAAAAAAAAACACACCTACTTCAACTACTAAACTACTTGTAAAAAACTAGAAGATAGCAATAAAATGAGTAACAGTAAACATGAAATTGTCAGGAAAAAAACTGATACTAAACCAACATGTTTCTTTCCGTAATAAGGTAACAGCTTTTGTGCATTGGGAGCAAGAGGTAGATTTATTTATAATGGTTTCAGTAAGGATATTGACAACGTTTCTCATGACACCTTACAAGAAAGCCAGGGAAGTGTGATCAAGGCAAAATCATGATCAGTTGGCTGTACAATTGACCATAAAATTTGTACTCACATTGGTAACTACTTTGAGTTTTTCTTAACTGAAATGGGTAGCGAGAACAGCTTTTCAGGCTCCCTTCTGACCTTGTTCCAAACCCATTCAATGTTGTCACTGAATTACAATGGTAATCTGCATAATGTGATAGATAGACTGCCTATTACATGTGCACAGACTGTGACACATTCACATCATTCATCATATTACCGCATATACATCATAGACTGAGTTGTGTCAATGCAAGCTACAATAGGTCAGTTTTGATGAACAAGAGAAACTAGAACAACTGATCAAGTTTAAATAGAGAGAATGCAAAGTTCTATGAGCAAGGAGAAACAACTCTACAAATGCACAGACTGGTGAAAGACTGGTCAGATAACAGCTTTGCAGGAAAAGATCTAGGGATTTCAGTGGATCAGAAACAGAGCATGACCGAACAATGCCACTATGAAAAGGTAAACATCACACTGGGATGTATAGAGAATCATCCCTAACACTGCAATCTTTCTATTTGGTACCCACACAAGGTGCTCAGTTGGAGAAAATGAGTTCAGTTTTGAACACTGCACTTCAAAAATGTGGAGAGACAGCGAAGGAGTTAAATGTGAGTAATCAAAGATCTACAAAACACGACTCACAAAGTAAAGCTAATGGATTTGACTATTCAATCTGAAGGAAAAAACACAGGAAAGATATAATATCTAAGAGAAAAGAAATAACTCTTACATTTTTCTACTGGGGAGGAGGGACAAAATGTAAGCAGCTTAAGCTGCAACAAATAAAATGTAGACTTTAGGACTATCAACAGTAATTAAGTGTTCAAATATTGCATCTATCTGGGATCCTGAAGAGAGAAATAAGTGTTCATACACTATTTACCAGGTTTGAATGCGCTCAGTAAACACAAGTCTTCTGGGGACATTCTGGACTTAGTGTTCTCGGAGAAATTACCTGACACTTAAGAGTGGGTCTGAAAATTTCAAGTGTCATATACATCCTGTATGTGCACGTACACAACTAATAACTCCTGAAAACAAGGCACACATAACACATTTACTCTGCCAGGCATACAGAGTGAGACTAAGACTTTCTGAGAGCATCAGACTAACTGCAGAAACAGTACACAGCACAGTGACCGTGCTATGGGTATGCCCAGGATTTCCAATTATCTTCTGACAACGCCTCACTGTTTTCCAGACATTATCTTCAGACACATAAAAAAAGACCTACTCAGACATATGACTGATGACTGTAAAGACAGTTTTTGTATTTCTTCTGTTTCCAAATTGTTCCCTAATTTAGCAAAGTTTGCCTTGGAAGAGGTTTTCTATCATTTGACATTTTTATGACCGACTGGTTAAATACTTATCAGGAGTCACAGGTAGCTCTAAGGTTTGGAGATGGACAAGATAATCTCTGACAACACTTCCTGCCTTATATTCTGTGATTCTATTGAAGTACTTTTACACATTAACAAGTTGAAGCTGAGTTAAAAATATTATGGATTCCTCCTTAACAGTTTGATCATAGGGGGCCTCCCTCAGCAAGTTTGCCAATGACAGCAAGCTCTGTGGCATGGTCAGATGTTGGAGGGGAGGGATTCCATCCAGAGGGACCTTGACAGGCATGAGAGGTGGGCCCGTGAGAATCTCATGAAGTTCAACAAGGCCAAGCACGAGGTCCTGCGCCTGGGTTGGGGCAATCCCAAGCACAATTACAAACTGAGAGGAGAACAGATTGAGACCAGCCCTGAAGAGAAGGACTTGGAGGTGATGGTTGATTAGAAGATCAGCTTGAACTGGCAATGTGCTCTTGCAGCCCAGAATGCCAACCATATTCTGGGATGCATAGAAAAAAGTATGACCAGCAGGTCCAGGGAGGTGATTCTCCTCCTCTGCTCTCACGAGACCTCACCTGGAGTCCTATGTTCAGTTGTGGAGTCCTTGGTGCTGGAAGGATATGGATCTGTTAGAGCAAGTCCAGAGGAGAGTCACAAAGGTAATCAGAGGGTTGGAGCACCTCCCGTAAGCGGCTGAGAGAGTTGGGGTTGTTCAGTCTAGAGGAGGTGCTCAAGGCAAGGTTGGATGAGGCTTTGAGCAACCTGGTCTGGTGGAAGGAGTCCCTGCCCACGGCACGGGGCTTGGAACTGGCTGATCTTTAAGGTTTCTTGCAACACAAACCATTCTATGATTCTATGATACATTTTCACAGGGAGTAACTTGGCTGTGAGTTCTATTTTCTACATTCACCAACTCTTAAAAAAATGTATTTGCAAAGCAGTGTTTGCACAATTATTTTATTCTGCAAACATGAATGACATAAATCTAAAAAGGTTACTTTCTTCTTATTGCACCAACTGTAATTTCTAACATTTAAACTTCAATTCCAGTACCTGCTACATAAATGCCAAAATAGAATGATTTTCAGAACAAAACCAATTTAGTGAAAGGTGGAAGAGAAGAAAACAGTTTTTTGAATGCTAAGCTTTCATGACATTCCTGAGCCCTAACTCATTTCCAGAGCAATGGGAACTGTATGCAACATTGCAGATAGGCACCCTCACTCAGTATTTTATATAATCTTTAATAACTTTTTAATAATCAAATTTGAATAACAATAGGAATTGAATATTCTAACTAGCATAAAGTTTGGACTATATTGTTACAATATTAATAACCTGTTGCATTGTGATTTAGAAGTGTTTTAAACCAAACATACTCTTTGCTTCAAACGATATAAAACAGTTGCTGTATTCAAACACAGTTCTTTTAAGCAAAAAAAAATTAGGTATTAATTGGCTGAATTTAAACAAAACCAAAAAGTTAAAATTAATATTAACCCTATCTTTATGTCTTTTTCTGAGTCAACAAAAGAGAGATTAATTCAAATTGAATAGCTAATTAAGCTCTACTTTGTAATGCATGTGGTGATGCTCAGAAACTAACATGATTATTAGCACAACAATTACTAATGGTGCAGAACTGAATTTGAGTATGGGAGGAAATGACTTGGTGAAAACACAGTTAATTCATTATGCATTTCTTTGCCTTTCAGATAATTGTGATCCTGTCCTCATTTCTTCTAAAAACTCAAGGAAATTAATGGCTGTTTTTAATCACAAGACTTGCCAGTAACCTGCCGGGGGTTACAAAAGTATGGATTCTTAAACCATGAGCTTTAACCTTTCCCCATTTCAGCCACATATCCCTGTGCATGAAGAAACAGACTGGGAAAAAGAAAATCTATTCCTGTGGATAAAGGAGTGCGAGAGCAGTAACATGCTCTATATTTACAGGTATGGTAAAAAAAGGTACATTATGGTCTGTGATAGAAGGGAAATACAAAGGAATCCCAAAGTTTCTCAGAGCTTTAGATATACCATTCATGTTTCTAAACTAATGTAGAAGAGGCACGCTACAATCTACCCTTCATTGTTTATCGGTGGATTATGAAGGTTTACGCCACATGTGGAAGATGGGAAACTGCATCAGCCATTTCAGATCTGGCTATGCTCTTTGGTTTAGGTGTAGACTTGTCTGAAAATTGCTATACTGCTTCTTTCACTATTTCCAGCCAATAAATTGTTGAATTGCTTCTGCAAGACAGTGAGCCAGGCAGGCTTCTCAGCATAGGCTGTACCCAAGCTGCCTGCAAGTAGGATAATCAGAGTATGTCTCTAGTCGTCGCCTAACAGAAATGCAATACCTTAGTACCTGCAGGTGCAAGGTCTGGGAGGGTCAGTGTTGACCTGCAGCTAAAAATCCTGTCTAGGTAGAAGATGAGTCACCTTGAGTCTTTATGCCATGCTCTTCAACAGATTTGGCTTGAAACATCAAAAACTCAACTTTGCCATTGGTCTGTTTGGTGTCCTTACATAAACTAGCTTTTTTCCTCTACATCTTTTCCTACCCAGAGTGTGAAAATATAATATTGACTACCCTAAAGTGAAAAATACTATGTGAGAGATAATTACTGCTACTATTATTTGTTTGGACCCTCTGTACCCTGTGTTGTGTCAAAAACCTTAATCTTTCTGAACTGTCACTAACTATTTAACACCTTTCATCCCTACATCTGCTTCTCTTCTTACAAAAAGAACTTGTATAGGAAAAGAAAATAATTTCTAAGAAAAACAAGGATATGTAAGAATTTTTGTGCAGAGCTGGTAATCATTCTTTTTATTAGGATTATTTTCAAGCATGGATTTTATGCTATACTTACCAGGCAAGCTAACTACGCTTCTCCAACATTATCTACTGATCTGTCTCTCAATTGCCTGCTTACCTGCTTCTATACTGGCCTTAAACTTCTTGTAAAATGGATTCCACTCTGGCTCAAAAAGATCTCTATTGCTTAGTTCCATAAACCAGGACAGAAAGTACACTTTTTATTTCAGAAAGATTCACAGTATGACACCAACTGGGATGAAAAAGGAGGCCATAAGGACATTTTAGCAGAGAGAAAACAAGTATAAGATAGCTGGCTTCAACAAAACATTGAACTGCATGGCAGAAACACTGAATTCACTTACACCATGAAAAAATGACAAATTACCTGGCTATGGAATTGCTGGTGTCTTGACTAAGATGGATTAGTCTGTCCACACCTCACAAAGCAGGAACAACTGCTTGAAATTCTTCCTAGTAGTTTTTACTCAGAATGTTTTTTCCAAAAGTAAAACTTTTCAGAAATAATCACTTTCTTTATTAGAAATTCTCCAACTTCATAAAATTTGCCTACAATACCAGGAACAAAGCAATAACATGTTTCCTTCTGTTTCCAAGACCCATAGCACTTCTCTGAAAGTGAAAGATCCTGGCCTGATTTATTCTATTTTATTTACAACAAGGACACACAATTAGGTCTCCCACTCTTCATTACTGAGCCTCAGCTTCTGGATCTTTGTCAGATCCTCCTGTTCCACCTGTTTCTTCTAACACACATCATAAAATATCCACTGGTGTGGAATTAGAATTACAGTGTTCCTTCCTTGAGAAGACTAGCATTATCCCCTAAAATACAGAGGCATTTTCCCTCTCGTTTTGTAGACAGATGTATTTTTCAAGTATTTATACAAACCAGAATCACTCTAACTGCAATATAAAGATATTAGTTCTATCTTATCATACAAGTGTCCGCATAGGACACTTCTCTCTCCAACACAGGAGAACTGCATTAAAATCCCAAATCAAGCAGCTTTCCACCCATACCATATTTTTTGCAAACTTCATCATGGTTATGCAAGAGAACAACTACATCAAGATATGAAAAAATGGCATATAACAAGCTTCCAAACCTGTAGATCAGGAAAATTGAAATAAACATGAAAAAACATTGATTATACTGTTTTAAGTTATAAATCTTACTCTCTATTTTTCTTTCTCCTCAGTACCTCTTACATTTCAAATAACAGTGATTTGTTAAGGTTTTTCTGGAAGTTTGCGGCATTCTTTTTATTAAAAAAAATTGGTATAACAGAAATGATGATGATCTTGGGCTGATAGGTCAAAAAACTACTAACAAAATTATTGACAATTTCTACAAGTCTTATATTTGGGCAGGAAAGGGAAGATAACGAATATATTTAAATATATATATATATATCCACGAGTTCGGGATCAGGTGTTCCTGAAAACCTTTTTCCCCACAAAGAGGTTCGTCAGTGCAAAATACTGACGAAAAGAATCTAGGAGAGATACCAAAGCTGAACAGACAAGAGTAGCTGTGCAAATGATATCTTGGCTTCACAATTACCATAACAATAATTTTCACAGTGAGCTTGAGTTTTTACTACACAAAAACATTGTCCTTGTATTTTAAAGTAAATTTTCTGAGATGACATACAAGTTTTGTTCATTATGTAAAATACTGATATCCTTCATGAAGAGTGCTTAAAACACAGGTTTAAAAACAGAAGAATTTTAAACAATGTTTCTGTAGAACTGTGTCCGACAGTAAGAAAGCACAACCAAGCACAAATACCTTATCAGCATCACTGTTCTATATTTAGCAATCTGTGATTAAAAATTTATATTTGTGTAGGTTCCATTTTCTAGGTGTCATTGTTTGTGTATCATACACAAGATTATTATTTTGTTCACCTTAGCTAAGTATATATTTTCCTATTCACAAACCAGTCACAACTGTGCAGTAATAACTGAATGTTATCAGTTTCTATCAAAACTGGAAGTACCTCCATAACAATGCCTTTTCTAACAAGGAATGATATCAGGGTTTAACATGCTATTTTTTCCTGCAAAAGCATGTCCACAAAAAATGAATTAAAAATAAAATTAAATAAAATTAATTAAGAAGCCTGCACGGAAAAAATGTTCTAAGAGGATGAGTCTTTCGATTTTAATTTATTTACTGCTTTGCTGCACATGGCAAACAATGACAAGAAAAAAAAAAACTAATAAAGCCTTACTTGTGATAAAAACGAAAGCTAATGGTGATAGTTTACTACATTGCAATTTGCCTTCATGAAGTACCTCTGGGTTCACCTCCTCTCCTGATCCAGTTTCTTGTCCAACATGAGATGATATTTCACCACCACAATCAGACAACAGCGAGCTGACCTCCACTATGTCTGGATGTGCTTCTGCATCAGAAGTCAAGCATTTACAGAAAGAAAATTCTCAAATGAAAGCTAATTACTTCTTTCCAAAAAAACTGTTCACTACCACTGCTTTCCTCCACTGGTATTTATCAAGTCCTACTGGCCAGCTCTCTGCTCAAGCATGCGTGGGACAACCTGACACTTCACAGCCCTGGTGTTCACAAGCTACAGAGCACAAGCTGGAACAATTATCCTTGGCACTTCAGAGGCACCAACCCAGACGGAATTGCCAGACACGCTAGGGAGTGCCTGGTGCCTCTTTCTGGGGCTGGAGGGGATACTGGCTTTCTTGTGGGGACAGTGGTACTGTCAATGTGCTGCACCAATGGACAAAGCAGCTGCAAAGGAGATGAGTACACTGCCAGGAAAATTTACAGAAGTATGACAAGATCATCACAGCGAATTTGCAGAGATGAGATCCCCAAACAAGGCAAATGAGGAAAGTGTAGATGCTACCCTCAAACGAGTGGTGGATGGAGGCTCCCAAGGAGAGGTAGGCTGGAGACTGGAAACTATTGCCAACAGAAGGAGGGCTTTTCCTCTGACTGCAGATATAAATAAGAACTAAGAAATAAGAATATACTACAGAACAATTATTTTTATTATTACTATTGCTACTTTTAATCACAAAGCCAGACATGCACTGAAGAGGGCCCAGAGAAGTTGTGGAATATCCATCATTCAAGATATTCTGTACTCAGTTAGACAAGACCATGAGCAGTGAACAACCAGATCTAACAGTATTTGCCGTGAGCAGATAGACTAGATAACCTCCGGGGGGCCGTTCCAGCATAAATTACTTTACAGTTCTATGGCTCTTGTTTCAAGCTCCCTAGGTAGCTCTTTAGTAACCGTAATAATACACTATTAGGTCTATTTTTAAATCCCCAGAGTACTTGGTATGTAGTGTAAGATATGAAAGCTGATAGGGACAATTCTGCACGTACTATAAACCATCTCATAATTATTAACTCCAGTGAACTTGATAATTCACTACGATTTCCCTACATGGTACTCTTGGCCAGCTAGCATGCAGATACACTTAACATCTTTCTTTAAAGGAAGTGTCACAGAATGATTTTACTATTTCTAAATCCGTACTTCCTAAATAAACATAATTGTCATGTAAAGCAGCAGTTTGGAAAATGTTTCACAGTATTTGAACTTCTTCATTTTAATCTTTTTGTTTAAATTTGCTCAAATCTGTTGGTTTGTCTCACTAATTTTCATAACTTTGTTAATCTGTTTTACTTAAATTTGTATTTCCTTTCCTAATTTTATATTTCCTACAAATAGATGTAAATCTTCCATCCCTAAGAAACGTTTGTTTACATTTTTCCTTTTTATTTTTAATTTGAATCCACTGAAATTGGTCAAACTCTCCAAGTACAATGTGAATTATGAAAGATTTCTTATACATCCTAAATCTGTTTCCCCAGGCATTTAGCAAGACATTACTTATTTATGACTAAACACCAAACAGACTAATATTCAACTCTGAAGACTCTGATGATTGATTCCAAAACTTTCTTTAGTAGTTTAATGCAATAAAGCCGTATTTTAATAATAACAATACTGAATAATAACAATAATGCTAAATGCAAATTTATACCTACAGCATGAAGCTTCCAATGTTTTTTCTTATCATTATCAGTAAAATATTTTTCTATCTCTCACATTCATTTTCGAATATATGTTGTGCTTTAGTCATTCAGAACATCTTCATTTCTGTTAATGTTTCCTCATCTACATTATAAGTAAAATCTCATTATTGTTGCTTTTCTTTAAAGCTCATTAATCTTTCTAAATAGCTCACAAACCATAAGCCAAAACCTTAACATAATATTTCATTTAACAAATTACCCATAGTAAATGAATCAACATCTTTTAAAAAAACATCTTATACTCCCCTCTGCTATTAAAATAAGCGGAAAAAGCCTTATGTTATAGGAAAAGTTAATTTTAGTATTTTTATGCAAATACCTAATTAATCATCCATATAGAATCATCTGGTTGGAAAAGACCTCTGAGATCATAGAGTCCAACCATACCTGTCTATCACTAAACCGTATCCTTAAGAAGCTCATCCACCCTTCTTTTAAACACCTCCAGGGATGGTGACTCCACCATCTCCCTGGGCAGCCTCTTCCAATGCCTGACCACCCTTCCAGTGAATAATTTTTTCCTCATATCCAGTCCAAACCTGCCCTGGTGCGACTTGTGCCCATTTCCTCTTTTCCTATCACCTGTCACCTGGGAGAAGAGACCAACATGCACCTTGCCACAGCCTACTTTCAGGCAGTTGTAGACAGTGATAAGGTCTCCCCTCAGTCTCATTTTCTCCAAGCTAAACAATCCCAGTTCCCTCAGCCATTCCTCGTAACCCTTGTTCTCCAGACCCTTCACCAGCCTCATTGCCCTTCACTGGATGCACTCCAGCACCTCAATATCTTTCTTGTAGTGGGGGGCCAAAACTGAACACAGTACTCGAGGTGTGGCCTCACCAGTGCCGAGTACGGGGCACCATCACAGCCTTGGTCCTGCTGCTCACACTGTTTTTGAAACAGGCCAAGATGCCATTGGCCTTCTTGGCCACCTGGGCACACTGCTGGCTCATATTCAGCCAGTTGTCGACCAACACCTTCAGATCCTTCCCTGACAGGCAGCTTTTAAGCCATTCTTCCCCAAGCCTGTAACGCTGTACAGTTAGTTTAAACCAGTTAGCTTTTATAGCAGCCAGTATCAAGGCGATATGGGACTTTCAGTGAACCTGTTTAAGACAGACAGTGTCTACAATCATAAATAACTCAATAGCTGGCCTTGAAAAAACCCTCAAAACCAGAGTTTGTCATCATTATCAGGAATGAAGTGAAGGAAAAGGGAAAGGGACAGGTACATATCTTTGTATAAGTCACTAATAAAGATATGCTTAAAATTTGTAAGAGTATGCAATACAAATCAATAATGATATGATGTGTCTGGAAGAAGTTTTCTGGATGCATTTGAGATTACTGTGTTATTCTTGAATTGTAAGTAACGAGTTAATTAATCTAGTTATTCTAACTACAAATTTAGGTATTAAAAATATTAACATTCATTTCAGGACCTCTTGAACATAAATGTTAGTTTTATTAACTCCTATTCTTTCCATTGTTGTCCTGTATCCTCAAGGCCTTTAAATAACAAAAACATTTTGTACAATAAAACATAGTATAAAAACATTATATCTTTGTAGAGTAAAGTGCTTTTTAGATATGGAATTCAACACCTGAGTGAGAAAGAAAAAACATATTTGTGCTAAGTGTTTTTTTCTAAAATGGAAAAAATCAAAGGAGCTAAATCTCATAGAAGTGCACCAATTCACTCTCTATACTTTGCCTTACATATTATATCATCACCTGGAAGATGTAATCCTAGCTAAGAGAAATACTTGATGCGTCAGTGGAACAAACACAGAGTCATTTTTTCCTCCATTACAGCCTTATCTGTGTTTTGTTATCTCTGTTATCCTGCTAAAAGGATTAGAAGGTAGTGTGAAATGTATTTCAGTCAAATAAACACACAAAGCTATGAACGTGACCATACAGAGATCTATAAATACCATTTTGCTACAAGGTTACCTCGTTGATCATAAACTGCACTTGAAAAAGAATCAAAATGCTCTATTTTCATGGGTGTAAAAAGTGATGTGTAGGGGATTAACTACAGCACTGGTATTGCTAAACTTCAGTCCCAAGTATAAAGACTATACTGGCTGGAATAATGTGCTGACTATACTGGCATGAGTTTTCCAGTTGTATGTATGCAAGTATATCGCATGTTATTAGCAGAGTCAGGAGATATCTTCTCATTTAATATTCAGAGACAAATACTGGCAGTTGTTGAGGTCAGCAAACAGTCACATTACCATTTCTGAAAACATACAAACCAAAACATCTTTTCAGTAAAATGCTGGGACAGAACTAGACAAGTAATTACCTTTTAATGATAAACAACACTTTTTCAGAGTAGAGTCCTTCTAGCACAGGTTCATTTGCAGCTTGTACTACCTGCAAAGTAAATTCCCTACAGTTAATTGAAGAAAAATATTCAATTGTTTATTTGAAGTTCCCATGTGATAAGTATTGCTCCTTGAAACAACCTGATGGGCATTATATCCTCAGCTCTAACTTGCAAAACAACTTAGAACGCATCCTCTAATGCAAAATGTTGCTTCTAATCAGGTATTCACATTAATGTACATAATTACACTGTAGATCAAAGGGCTACAATATCTGAATAAGGGAAATATTGATTAAAAAAACAAACTATGATTTATTTTTATTTCTGATCACATCCAAATGTGTAATACACAATCCTACAGAAAATCTAATATTACATCAAGAAAATCCAGTATTACATTAATAAATTCTATATATATCTAAAGCTTCTTTCACCACATGCAATGATAAAAATATGTTAATCTGAGATATTATCATCTGCAAGCAATTTTTGCAATTAGAATGGCAAGATAGCAATTCACACCATGATAAACACTTGTGCTCGTTCACACACCAGACCAGAGAGAAGTTAATGCTTCTGTAACCTTAAACATAAATTCTCATGGATCTAGTGAACACATGCAGAAATAATTGGTGGGTTGATCTGGCAAATCCAAATACCTTAGTTGCCAAGGGAGCATATTGGTGCCGTAAAATGGTGGGTTCAAATTTGCCATCTGACAAAGGATGCATCCTGCAGCCCGGATATCAGCCTTTCTCCATATTGTTAACTATTTACATCTTCAGGGACAAGAAAAAAGCAATGCAACCCACAAGTGTTAATTCACCTAGAAGTAGATTTGTTGGGGATTTTTTAGCACAGTCAGTATTTAGTCACTACAACATATTTTCAGGGCATACAATTATGTTCAAAAGGTTGCATTTATTTCCTTTACCAGCCAAATTCTTTAAATGGAAGTATAATTAATAGGTTTTCCACTTCCTCTGCTGTTCTTCTCATGACACTAGTGGATTATATTTTGTTCATTCATCCTTTCCAGTCATTTCATGTCACTAAGTCTTTGTACTTAATGGATACAAATAAACTACAGCATTCAGAATTTGTTACAATGATAGCATTTAAATAAAATGGACTAGGGAACAGATAAATATATTGTATCCTCTTGTAATTCAGATATCAGAAAGATTTGAATAAGACTCCTCTATTTACAATGCTAATGGATATGATTTTGCCATCAATGCGAGTAAACAAACTTTACTCATTATATCATTTTCATCCTTTTAAAACTACTGCAATGCATTCCCTGTAAGGATGTCACATGCACACTCAGTCAACTGCATGACAATAAAAAAAATCCATTATAAAGATCCATTTAAAGCAAATGGAAGAAAGCAGTAAATTCAGTTTTGACTCAATACAAAGCAAACTCTGCTTCCTTCTCATAATTTCCTCAGCACTTTTCATAAACCTGGACGATAATAATTTACATTAGTTGGGATATTCTAATGCTGGAGTTCAAGTCTTAGCAGTAAGTAAAGGTCATATCACATAATGTGTGTGTGGGGGTTCACTTAGAGTCTTTGCCACTGTTCAGAAATATAAAAAATACTTGACTTTTTTCATCTGTAAAATCAACTTGAAAGCCTACTTATTTTCCTCTTCCTTTCACCTTAGGATTTCGAACGACTATATCAACTTCATGATTATACTACTGATATTTTTGGTAAAATGCCTTATTTTGGAGCTGAGAGGTACTGTATAAATTCAATTAATGATGCAGGCTGGATAAAGCACAACGCTAGAAGGTGTGCTGCTGATATTTAAGAAGTACAGAAAACAAATTTTTATAATAAATGGCATGAGGTCCCTTAGAGAAATTATTCTGTTGAAGGAAGATTAAGTGATCTTAACCAAATATAAATTCAAAATAGAGGTCACAGTGTGGGGAAGGGAAAGAGATTGACAGGGTGAAACCCAATTAGCCATTTTCCTTGAATTTTTCAGACGCTATTACATAACCATAGAGGGCAAAACAGGATATTGAATATGGTGTTAGAACACAATACCATTTCTGTAATCAGGCTGTCTTTACACCTCACTGTGCCAATAATTCATTAGAAGACTTTGTGGAAATTTCATTTTTATGTATTTAACGTGACTGTTAGAGCAAACACCAGCGTTGCAACTTATCATACCAGTGGTAAGCTCAGTAACACAAAGCCCCTGCCTAAGTATGTTCTAAGCATGCTCCTCTTCATAAAAATGAAAATTACTTGAATTTTACAGTCTTTCATTCTAGTGATAATTTTCATGTATAAAGAAACATAAAGTTATAAATTATTTTTAAATAACTAAATGTTATTAAAATCACAAACTGAAATTATTCAAGTCAAATCTATGTAAGTACACAAAAAGTCACATAGCAATCACAACAAAGAATAAGTTGAATTCAATCAAGAGAGAAACAGAAGCAATCATGATCTGGTCTGCAGAATCCTGTATTCATGGACAACAGGGAAGAACTTGGTTTGATGTCCAGAGCAAACAGCAATCCACTGGGCTGGTGACTAGGAAAAATGTGTTTGTTACTACTATGATTTGGAAATCACAGAAAGAATACAGTGCTGACAGGGTTGTAGTTGTAGCACGGCTTCACACAAATGCATAATAGCTGGAACTTAACGAAGTCATTTGGTCTGTTTATTCATGCTGAAAGACTTCTTATTCCAAATATATATCTAATCCCTTTAAAAAAAAATGAAAATGAAGAGTACAACCTAATCTTTTCCTCCAGAACAAATGTCTTTAGTCAGAAGGCTGATATTTAGAGCATTAGGATGACCAATAGCTCAAATAAATACTGTCTCATGCTTAAGAAGTCCTTTCGTTACCAACGTAATATTTATCTTAGGTGACCATGAAAGTTTTACAGAGAACAGGAAATCCTATACTTACATGTTGCTATGCTTTCATGGCTAATTAATGCTGTAAATTCGATTTTTAAATGGAAATTTCAATTATTATTTATTTGCTTTTAAGAGATGTAGTAAAATCCCTCACCGTGTTCTACAGTCTTGCCTCACCACCTGCTAGTTACAAATGTGGGTGGGTACAGTACTTGTTGACTTGCAAAATGGTTTTGCAGTTAAGTTGCGTCTTTTGGATCTGCACTCAGGCATGCCAAGCAGATGAAGTACCCAGTTCTGTTCCTGTACACTGCCACCCACAAACAGGAGGGTGGTGGGTGTACATATGGTTTGTCTGATTCAGTTGACAACTGTGTATAAACTGTCACTGTCTGGTCAAGACCAGAGAGAATGAGTAGAACCAGGCTCTGAATTTTATTCCACAAAAAACCCCTACAAAATCAGCCTTAGCCACAAACACTGGAAATTAATTTAAGAGTGTAGCAATGATATCACCATTTCTTGGTTTATTTGTAAAAATAGGATTATTATTTGAATTCTTAGATTAAGAGTTCACAATGGGTTGAAATAGTATAGTGGCATTAACAGAATTTTTAGCAAACATATGAGCACATCGTAAAATTCATTCAGTGTCTAAATAAAATTCATAAAGGGACAAAATCTGATAAAGAATTTAATTTCCATTGCTCAGAGAGCTGACCACATTAAAAGAGGCAGCAGATATATAATTAGTCATTTAGTTCTTGCAGCTAACATATTCCACATAATCACAACAGTTTTCCTCTAGGTTTACAAATCACTACTCATTTCCAAATTAAATATTCAAGCTGGAAAAGCTTACTTCAGCAACATTATGTTAACTATAGGAGGGTCCTTCACTGAACAAATGTCTATAGCAAATCAAGATAGGTTTCTGCTGAATGAGAGACAGAAATATATCCATAGTTCTCCAAATTCCCAACATCCTTGAACAGATGGTTTTATACCTATTTCTAAGAAATTTCACTTCTGCTCAAAGTATCAGCATTGCTATTTTATTTAACGGCAAAGCCTTCTATGCCAAGACCCTTAAAATGAGATTTGAATTTGATTAAGCCATTGCTTAATCCAAAAGGTTATCTATTTTTTCTTCTGAACTACTTTTCAGAAATTATTCAGCTATTTTAAAAACAGAAGATAGCTTTAATAAAGATTTAAAAAGAAAAAAAAAGAAAATTAATGATGATACTTGTAAATCAGTACCAAAGATAATTATCCTCAGTATATTAGCTCATGTTCATATTAGTTATTGGTGGATAGAAGTTCCAAAATGAAGGAAGAAATCTTGAATTTGGAGAGGGAGGAAAAGGGAAGCTGAGGGAATGATGTTTTCAAAACAGCATTAATTTTATAGAGCTTCTAAAGCTTATAAGAAACGTCAATTCTATCAGGCTGACTTTACATGAGACACAATCCATGAAGATTTCCCAAGCTGCACAAAACTTCATTAAGCCACTTGTGACTTGTCTTGGTACAATGTTCATTGGTTAATCCAAGTGCTCCCAACAGGTGTAAGAAAAAGCTAATATATGTCATCCTAGAGTATGAGGAGCATTTTCAAATGAAACATGACTTCAACAATTATGGATTAATTACACTATGAGCAATTTGTCAAGACTAACTCGCAGAAGAGGCAATGGCCATAATGAAAGAGTAAATAAATAAGAAACCTACAGCACTGCAAAAGATTTTAACAATGATGGAGTTCATTGCTTTTAAATTTTATCATTCATCCAATGGAAATTTCTGCAGCTGATGGTGGTTATACAAACACTTATGCCTAGAAAACCGTATCTAGTTCAGGAAGCAACCCAAGCTGAAAATAGGTGGAGGCTAGCAAAGTATCAAATATGCTCACCCTATTCTTCCTTCCCTATGGATTATTGCCACCATTGGAGACAGCGCAGTAGGAGTGATGGTAAAAAAGTGTGTCATATACTGATAAAACTTCTCTTTTTTGGTCCCAGATACTAAAAGAGTCTCTCCAGCTTCTACCAGCTTCAGATATTCAGATTCCTTTGTTAAGATACCTATAAAATAATACTTGCTTGCAATGGGTAGCATTTTTAGTTGCTGGCAAAACTTATCAAAGCAAAGTAGAGGAATCTTTGCACCTATAACTGCCATAATTGACTATAAAAATGAGATGGGCAGTCTCTGCTCCAGGCTAACCAGGGATATATCTAGTAGTATCTTGGATACTACTTATTTTTACAGATAAAGACTCCACAACCTCTCTGGGCAGCTTGTTCTACGTACGGCTGTCATAACAGTGAAAACCAAAAATTGTCTTAAATCAAGTTAGAATCTCTCCTGTTTCAATGAAAGTCTCTTTTCTCAGAAAAGGGTGAAAACCACCCATTTCAGACCAAAGAATGAGAAAATCAAAGGTATGCTTATCTATATACACCTTTTCTAGCTTTCTGGGAACTGGGTGGCCAGATTTATTTTACTGAACTACCTCAGTATAATTTGTGTTTGAAGTCCAGAGTGAAAAAACACAGATCTACTCTATACTGAGTTCTCTGACTCACAGAAAGAGGGGGAAAAAAAAGATAAAAAAAGAAAAAGAAAAAAAAGAAGCTGCTCACCATCAGCATCATACCAAAGGAGAAAAAGAGAAAAAAAGAAAAGCAGTTTCTGCTTGTCACAATTTTTCTCTGGACAGTTTGCTGTAAACTACAGATACACATTCAGTATTATAGCTTTAGCTTCATAATTACCACTAAAAGCAAAAGAAGAAGAAACAGGGGCCACAAAATTGGCAGTTTGAATAAAAGTCTTCTGTGAACATTGTGGAAATCTATTTGCATTTCTCTCCTACAAGAAGAATTAAACACAAGCCTTTTGGGGATATTCTGACTATCTCTTGATTTATGAAGCTGGAACAGGATTTTCAATCACAAGTTAAAAATTTTGCCTTCACATTTTTCTATTTTGAAATGTATTACCAAGTAATTCTATAATAATTTATTACATTGTTTTCTAATGTGTATACATTTTTCTCATTATAAATTGTGTTAAATAGTTTTGTAAAATATAATATGTGTATAAAATTCATCTTCACAGAAGACACCTTTTCAGACATCCTAAACTTCTACTGATGCCGACAGAAAAATAAATCATTTCCATATTTTTTTAAAGTATATAGGAGTGGGGAAGACATTTACTACCTTCAGTTTGCAATTTTACAGTGTAATAAATCCCCTTGCCACCAGGTGGGGAATATCATTTTAAACTGGGTGAAGTCAGCTAAGAGACCTAACTTTACACTGATAAGAGAGCAATTATACACACAAATCACAAGAGTTTCATTTTCTAGTCCAAGCATTGCCTGCCTCTGCCCAGAAAGATTCTCTACATTCATATCATTTAGTCTACAGAGAGGCAAACCAGTCTGAAGGTATCAGTGAGAGGCCACTAATAACTGTAGGACGCAGCAGACTATGTGATAATACCTCCCTTACGTTTAATAAAATCTTCAAAAAAAAAAGCCTGGTTTGATGTAGGACTCCTTTCACTGCAAATAATAGTAAAGTTGTGCAGCCTGTCCCAGTCTGAAATGTTAATGAGCACTGAGAAACGTGTAAAAACAAGATCCCAGTAATAAACTCATGTAACACTCAGCTACAATGCTGCTAATCAACAATTTGGAAAAATAACTAACTTACTGCTTTCTTTCAGCATATATTCAATATCTCCTTTTTAAAAATAGAAGCAGATGTTTTGTGCTCCACCTTTTGGTTTTTTTTTATTTCACAGGGTTGAAAATAAATATACTGATATCTAGTTAACATTCATTAACTGATTTACATTTCTTTGTATTTACAAACATTTAATATTTAATGTTTGTTAATATTATATATTATTGCTTAGTAATGCCAAATATATTAACTAAAAAATAATCTATGGCCTCTGGCAGTGTAATAAGACAGTGTTCTAGAACACATGAAAACCAGTCAGCAATTAACTTCTAATTTATTCATGTCACATAATACAAATCAAAAACATTTATTTAAAAGTTTACTCTATTGTTATTTACTTTTATTGCTTTGTTAAGAAAAGGAAGCAAACAAAAATCTTCTTCATACCTAGATCATTACATAACCAAGGCACAAGTATATTCTGAGCAAGACCCTCTTCCTAATCCCTCAGTGCAAAGAGTCCCTCATACCTACTTTTTTCCCCAGTAAAACTTAGACCACATACGAAGCTGTGAAGGCCAAAATAGCTTCACATATGAAGAGTTGTTCAGGCTGTGTATGTCAAAAATATTGCAAGACAACGTGTTGTTTTTCTCCTGTACTCAAAAAATAACCTAAATTCTTTTCAGCCAGGTCAGTTCTCTAGTTCATCATCATTTGTTTACAGAAATGCTTATGTTGTCTCAGAAAAGGTATGGCTATTTGGGTTTTTTTGATGTTGGTTGGGTTTTTTTCAGAACTGGGGTTATTTTTTTCCTTGAGTCATTTCATTGACATAGTTTATATCACAACCCTAAAAACAACTGGTACTATCAGAAATTTTATAGGAAGACTTTTTCTAGGGAACAGAGATACAAAATACAATATAACTAAATATAAAAGCAGCTTCCACTGAAACACAACTTTCAATTTTACTCTTAGTTCATAATGCTCAGCTGAAACTTTTTTTACTTTTGCTAAGAAAAATTTAGTCAATCAACACATAACTAATCCAAGAAAATGTATAAAAGGCTACAAAATGTCTCTTCTAAGTTCCTCTTCCTGAGCATAATGCCTATATTAAAAGCTGCTGAATAGAGCAGAATAATTTTATTGTGAGAGCTTCTCTGTTCATACTCAGAAGCAAAAGACCAGGGAGGTATATCCGACCACTACATTTTCTCCTATCTTTGAACTCCATACTCCATACACAAAGTGTACATCTCTGCCAGAAAACATTTGTGTATTTATGTGACAGATATTTTTACTTGTGCTAACTTTATCTTTTCACTGACTTAACAAATATGAAGCTTTAGTGCTAGTGAAAACAAATTCTTTCTGCATCTTGTGGACCAGTAGCAAAAAAGCACCTCATTGCATAAGTGTCTTTTTAAAAAGTATTTTTAAAACTGAATTATACATTCACTGATGTTCACCGATAATGCTTCCAAGAGACATCCATATCTAAATGTTCCCATGTTTGAACACGTGGAAGATGACATGTTCCAAAAATTCCTAAATATGGCAATTGCACACTTGCTGGGACACCATGGGCAAATTAAAATTTTTCTGCTTAAGTACCAATGGCAGCAGGTAGAACAAAAAAGCTGCCCAAAATTCTCATGATGTATAAGGTCATATGCACTGGGAAGTGCTGAAGAAATCAACATGACTATTTTGTTCAAATACTCCTATGCCTAAAACAGTGTTGCTAGCTGGATAAACCAATGCATGCTTAATCTGACAATGTGGAAAAAAGAATTAAACTAAAAGGAAAAAAAGCATGACAGTATCTGTTTCATGCTATCTAAACTAAACTAACTTCTCTACAAGTATTTCCAGTCTCACTGTTTTTTATATGTATGTGTGTCCATATATACGCACATACATATATACACAGAAGTACTCAGAGACACATTTTAGGCCTCTAGAATCATCCAGCCAGAACAATATTCTTTGAATACTTATTTTCAGAAATAGAGAAATAGGGAGCACTTACAGTATAAAAAAATAATAGTACTATTGAACCATGCTGGCAACAAAAATTGGGAGAGCTCAACATAATGCAGGGGCAAGGTTATCGTATGTAAGTATCCTTTACAAGCAGACCACGCATATTGGAGTTTCATGGGCTTTTATGTGCATTTATGCCCAACTGAATGTTTTCTATAAACTTCTTTTCAAAAAATAAAGCATCTATTTGCAATGTTTTCCTCCCTCATCAGGATACAGTCATAAATACAGTGTGTAGACATATTGGGGAAATATTGCATGAAGATACAATTCAGTTTGAGTTTGGCCTTTTTGTCTATACATTGTATCGGCTGATCTGCAAAGAAATTTGCTGTGAGTCAGTTGTGTAAAACTATGGCATGTTTCTAGGTCTTCAGTTTTTTAAAAACTTTTTTTGAGGACAATTTAAAAAGCCTCGCCGGCTCTATCAGAATGTGTGATGTTTATAGCAATTGGTTTCTTCCTTCAGTTGTCTTATTATTACTGAAAAATGTCATGAAGTATCAGCCTTCCACACTGCAATAGAAAAATAAAAATCATCTAATTAATTCAAAATGTGTGCAGCTGTTTTATACTTCTGAATTTTCAAGATTATCATATGCATCTCTGTAATTTTAAGGACAAATGAGATCATTGTCAATATGTAGTTCGGTGTTCCGATATCACACACAGAGCCTCTGGGAGGCTTAAAACAGAAAAAGATATTAATATTCTAGTTTATATCAATTATCCCTTCAGACACATCACAAAACAAAATCTAAAACAAGTGGAAGTATTAGCCAGATTCTGAAACTTACAAAATAATATTTCACTCTGATGTAATTTTTTAATTTATATTATTAAAGGCAAGTGTCACTGCATGGTCCACAAGTGTTCTTATTCATACAAAAGTATCTAGCAGATTTTCAGGCTGTCAGTTTTAACAGAAATGCTGTTAATAAATTGTATCTGTAAGTTGTGGCAAAGTGCTATCCATGTACATAAAAATTGAAATTCTCATATTATAAAAGTTGCTCCTAACATGTATCTGACAGGTAGTTCTAAGAATTGATTCATTCCAACCAAAGATGGTTTTCAGTGAATTATAAGCGCACTTTCTCAAAAGTGCTTTGACGAATTGTCTTAAGTGTGTAACTGTACCTACAGCTCAAGAAAATAAAAAAGATTTTTACCTTTTACCTATGGAACGCAAATATGAACTCTTAAACAATGGCAAAGGATTTTTCTTATTGAGCTCTATGCCTTTCAGAATGAATTTCATTCAGTGTCTTTGTCCAAATTAACAAGCTCATGAAGTAATTGCATGAATATTTAAAATTGAAAGAGAGACAACGAAAAATAAATATCTGCAAGATGACCATGAGTAGTAGCAAATCCAAGTCTACAACAACTTTAAAATAAACCTAAATCTTGAATAACTGATTTCATATAAGGTGTTAATTTTACCTAACTTTAAACTTCTATAAGCTAGATTTATGCTAAGTCAGTTCTCCAGCTCCCTCTGTAGCAAACAGAGAGATGGGCACATCAAGTGGTTGATTCATCTCATCCTAAAATAGCTGTTGAAGATGGATGAGATGAAATACATTATTGAAGTGCCTATTTTTTCCATTACTTTCAGTAGCCATCTAGCTGCTTGACTTGACTAAGATGGCTAGGTTTTGAATGACTACATACAAGCAAGACGAATCCCAGCCACACATAGTCTTTTTGCTGACAGTAACCTGTTTCACATGACTTTGTAAGTACTTGAATTTGCTGGAACCTAATTAACTAAAAAAAGTGAAAGGATACAACTGAAAATTTAGCTGAATAAGATTATAGCTTGTCTTCTTTTACAGTGAATGTAAAATTCCAAAATCTAAATACATTCTGTTGATCCGGATGCTTTCAAAAACCCTCACAAAAGTCAGTACATGGTATATGAGCAAAGGTACATAGAATAATAATCTAGGCATAGCTTGTTGTATATTTTAATATTAAACAAATAATTTACTGCTTGACCACTCAGTTACAAACATCAGCTGACAAAGTAAGGATACGCGGGAAACTGAGCGAAGACTAAAGAGAAGGAAGAAGGAGGTCTGAGATATCACCTCGTTCTATTCAGCTCACTCCCTAACCACAGTAATTGGCACCCTTAAGAAACACATCAGAAGCAAAATAGGCCAAGTAACCTAAACTGAACTGTCACATGACCCTGTAAGAAGACAAAGTGCAACTCCACCCTTTTCTTCTCTAAATTATCCCTAAAATTTATTTCGGGAATGAACTAAAGCCTTTATCAACTCTCCTTGAGATGGGAGGTAGAAAGATAATACTGTGTATGTTAACTTGTAAACAGTAATCAATAAAACCCACAAACAAATTACATTTACAACACACTCCTACATCTCCCAGTTTAATAACCAGGCACCTTGATCTCTATCACAATACACAGACTACTTGTTCGCAGCTGGAATCATATAAGCAATTCACTGCTACACCCCTGGATAACACTGTACTACCTCTTTAGTCATAAAATCATTGACCCTTGCTTGTGCAGCTCAAATTGTGAAGAGCCTACACATTTAATAGTAACCCAGGAAAAGATCTTTCTTCAGCAGAATACATAACAAAGGCATATACATATATCTGTCTGAAATCACGAGGTATTTAAATTCTATCTCCTTGCGACATTCCTGTAAGCAATTATCAGCCATAACCAAGAAGCCCAAGGAATCTAAGTGTGCAAAATGCCAGTTTTCAATGGGAATAACTTAATTAAAGGCAGATAAACTACAAATGATTAAGCCCACAAAAACTATTCATGTATCAGCAAATAGTTTATTTTTACCTCTCTCCTATTTCATTCAAAACAGACTCTCCCATAATGACCATTCCAAATAAGACCCCGATAAGGCTAGGGATGCATCTCAAACAGAAAATATTGTCGCTTACAGCAAGAGAGGAAATCGAAAGAAAGACTGCTGGCTACTCTGCATACTGATGACTCAGATGAATCTGTTGTTCATTTAGAAGGCAACAATGCCTCTTTATAGCATTTCTTAAGCAGACATCTACTTCTTATTCTAATTATTTTTTTATTTCAGTTATGCTAGAAGAGTATTACAAACATTCGGCCTCCTACTTTTCAATTCTTGACATGGCAGTTCTTTCAGTCAGATACCTAGCATACCTTATCCTGCCTCCACTAATTCTTAAGCCACAGCTGGTCTGCCATTCCTTGAAGTAGGCAGTAAATATACGACTGCACAAAATAGGGAATGGACGGGGGAGAGCAGATTTTTAAAAATCCACTATTAACATTTCTCTAACAAGACGTGACCACTTATCAGTGTATGGCTTACTCTAATAATGTCACCACAGGGTTCAAGAACTCTATTCTGTTACAGTGGAATGTGCTTTCACTTATTCTACAGTTAAAGTTATCATAAGAATAAAATGTTCATTCTGCAAAAACTCAGCTGTGGAAAAAAAAATACAAGAAATAGTATAAAAGAGATGGAAGAAACCAAGGAAAGACTAAGGCAGATTGAATAATCCTTGACAGAGCTTTGAAACCTGGCTACTACGAAAAAGCAAGGAGCAAATCAAAAGCCACACTAGAAACTAAAGCCCATGATCCAAGGGAAAACAGGAAACAGCTTTAACTGCCCATAAAGACATGGTAAAACAGCAAACACACTATTAAGAAAACAAGAAAGACAGGAAGAGGACATATAACAGCACTAGAAATTGAAACAGCACACAATATACTGAGCAGCAAAGCAAAGTAGAACAAGAAGCAGTAAAGATTTAGAAACAGTAAGGATCTGCCAAGATACCAACACAGCTGACATCTATGATAAAAGACAACAGGAAAAATACTGGAGAAAACACACCAAAAGTATTCCAAGTTGCTGATGTTCAGATGTCAAAGTAACACGGTTCATTTAAATGTAGCTCATTTGATATTAATTAAAATGACTATACTTATTCCAATAAAAAGTGTTCATTCATTATTGTTATCTGTTCCAAAGGGATTATAAATTAAAAGTCTCAAGTAATTGAGTGGAAAAAACACAATAATCTATATAAATTAAAGTAATTGTTATACAAGTTTAACAGAAAGATTTATTTCCAAGAAATATATTATTGGTTTATAATCTGTTAGGTTGGTAGAAAAGTACTTCTTTTTTTCAAACAGTAGTTTAAATTCATCAGAATCTATAAAATTATTACATATTATACTTCTAATTTTACAATTTTTTTCAAGCATTAAAGTAAATCTAGAAGCTAGATCAGCACAACTCACTTGTTAGAAAACAAGTATAGAAGCTGACCTGTATGTTTTCACACTCCCTTTCATCAAGAAAACCTATACTATGACTTTAAGTTATTTCTAAACCTTTGTGAGTAAAACAACTCTTTTCTTAGGGTAAAAAAACCAAATCTTTGTGAACAAGTCCATGTCACTTCCAAAGTGGTCAGCTTTCTTTTAGTCCAAGATTCTTTTGCATTCCCTCTTGTCTAGTATTAATTTATGTCTTACGGTTGGGATTTCTATCACTTCCATTGAAACAATTTTCCAGACAAAAATACAGATATTTTCGTGATTTCTTGCATTGTTTCACATCATTTCCAGTTTTACTCCCAGGTATAATGTTATGTCATACTGGACGTGGTACTAAGCACACTTCAAATGTGAGCTGACAGTTGTTATTTAGCAAAACTTGTTACTTACGGAAAGTTATATAAAGTTAAATAATTTGGTCCTCTTTTTATAAGTCAATCTCTGTCAACTACTTATAATGTTCTTCCTTGAAGTTCATCTAGCTTTTTAGTAATGGTATGTCCATAATGAAACATAATGATTTACACAGAGTTGCCTTGTGGCATGCAGGTAGAGACAGTATTGTCTGCCTGTCCACAGCTATATTGTCCCTGTGGATTCTACCTTCAATTGCATTGAATTTTTTGCTGACGTTTTTTAAAATACAGCTGTGCATAAACCACAACTACCCTGTCACAATTACATTTCATTGCTATGTTTCGTTCTCAGAAAGAATATCTGTGTTAATCAGCTTTCAGAAGATCCTCTGATAAAAATGCAGTACTAATATAATGAAAGGATTATTTAACTTCTGCTACCTTTCTGATGGAACCAGCAAATTCTCTCCAGAAGCCAGCTGTTCCATGAATGGCAAAACTAGCACAAGACCAGGTTTTCACTAGTTTTCTAGTCACAAGTGACGTTCCCTAGGGTTTAGTCCGGGGTCCAGTCCTGATCAATAGCTTTACCAACGATCTGGACGAAGGGATTGAGTGCACCCTTAGCAAGTTTGCAGATGACACCAGGCTGGGTGGTATTGTCGACCTGCTTGAAGGAAGGGAGGTACTGCAGAGGGATCTGGACAGGCTGGATCGAAGGCCTGAAACTAACGGGATGAGGTTCAAGAAGATCAAGTGCCAAGTCCTGTACCTGTGACAAACAACCCCATGCAGCATTACAGGCTTGGGGAAGACTGGCTGGAGAGCTGCCTGGAGGAGAAGGACCTGGGGGTGTTGGTTGACAGCCGGCTGAACATGAGGCAGCAGTGTGCCCAGGTGGCTAAGAAGGCCAAAGACATCTTGGCCTGTATCAGAAAAAGCTTGGCCAACAGGACCAGTGAAGAGTGGCTTTGCCCCTGTACTTGGCACAGGTGAGGCTGTACCTCGAGTACTGTGTGCAGTTTCGGGACCCTCACTACAAGAAGGACATTGAGGTGCTGGAGCGCATCCAGAGAAGGGTGACGAGGCTGGTGACGAGGCTGGAGAACAAGTGTTGTGAGGAACAGCTGAGGGAACTAGGGTTGTTTAGCTTGGAGAAAAGAAGGCTGAGGGGACACCTCACCACTGTCTACAGCTGCCTGAAAGGAGGCTGTAGCAGAGTGAGTGTTGGTCTCTTCTCCCAAGTGACAGGTGATAGGACAAGAGGAAATGGCAGCAAGTTGCAACAGGGGAGGTTCAGTTTAGACATCAGGAAAAATTTCTTCACCCAGAGGGTTATCAGACACTGGAACAGGCTGTCCAGGGATGTGATTGAGTTGCCATCCCTGAAAGGTGTTTAAAAGATGGGTAGATGAGTTTCAGGGACATGCTTTAGTAAGTGGACAGGTACAGTTGGACTTGATGATCTCAGAGGTCTTTTCCAACCAGATGATTCTATGATTACGTGATTCTACTCTTCTTCCCCCTACAAGACCTTCAGTTTCCTATTCTCTTGATTATCTAAAGAGACCAAACTACTGTCAGATCAAGCATGAACTGCAGCTTTTTTTTGGAAGGTAACATTTCAGCTCAGCTTAAGCACTTTTCTAAACAAAAAAATCAAACCGTGTCACTACTCTATCCATCATGTAATTTTCACAAACATTGAAAGAACCTAAACTCTCAAATTTGGTTGAAAAAGAGCTACTGCAGATCTCTGCATGGAATCACATCACAATATTCACATGTGCAGTGCTCTCACAAGATGCGTCTATAAACAAGCAGTGACCAGCACTATAAAATACATTTTGGTTACATAGCACACTATACAGACTGACTGTGTAGTACATAAACAGAAATTAGGATTAAGGAGTGTTTTTTCCTCCACAGCAGAGAAGATGATACACACAAGTAAAATAGTACTTCTAATTACCATGAAAATGAGAGCTTCCTCAAAACACCACAAAGTGTAAGCACCTCAGCTTTAGCATAAGAAGCCAAGTCTTACATAACTTTGTTCTGTGTATCAGTTTTCCAACATTTCAGAACAATTATCTTTCAGAAAGGTCAAGTTAGTTCCCCAAATAATGTTGAACATTCTCACCTAGTTCTTAATGATACCTGGGGGCCTGCTCTTCACAGTTTCCCAACAGCTTTTCAAGATCAATCAGGTTCTCAAGGAACTATGACAGGATTCTCTATTCTATCCCAATCTCAAAATATACTTAATTTAACAGATTTTTTCTAAAATTTATGTATATATATACAATTACAAAAGCAGTTACCATAAACATGACTTGACTAATTTTCACTTATATCCCTTGATCTGTTGTCAGTACATCCCCTTCATAAGTTACAATCCTTATTGTGAAACAAAGAAAAGTCAAGTTTACATGAGAGAAAGCATCATTCTCTATAACCATGTACAATTTCTTGTTTCTCTTCTAGGAAGAGATAGCAAGGATAGTAAAGACTCAGTCACCATTAACTTGGAGCATAATTTTTCTGATGACTTATGAGCTGGAAGACTTCAGACTTCATTATCTATTCCCTAGAGTAGTCTTTTCCTCAATTTTTAATGTATTAAGTGTAAACACATCCATTTAATATATCTGGTATTCTAAACACACCTAAATCCACATTGCTGGATTTCTTTTAATTCAAGGACATAAACAATTAAACCGAATTTAATTAGCATGATAATAGAATAAAACCTAGTATGAAGTAGAATTTAAAACCATCGCAATTACACAGCATAATTGTATAAGCCCCTCTCTAAACATAAAACCGTGTCTGCTGTTATTTTATGATGGTACAACTTTTAAAAAATTGCATTAGCAAATTAATTCAGGCAACCTCAAAACCAAATCTGTTTGGTACATATATTGATATGTTTTATCTGAATAAATCTGCATAATGCTGCATGGCCAAATTTAAACAATAAGAATTAGATATTACTTTTGACATTTATTATTTTGTTTCTGTACTATATTGTCTGCACAAAGAAGGGTGGGTTGCATCTCAGACTACCCAGAACTACTATCCTGTCAATTCAGAAGAAAGCAATTTCTGCCACTCTAAAATTACAGTGTTGTCTCACAGCTCTTTCCCTTCCTCCTTTCTTTTTTTTTTTTTTGTGCAAGAACTAATATTGCTTTTCTAGGTAGATATACATTCCCAATATTTTGATTATTTTATAGCACTTCACATTTATTTATGTCATACAAAAAAAGCCACAAAAAATCTAGTCCAAGCACTGATTAAGATTATAGCCTCCAACTTCTGCTTCATAACTTGTGTTAAAACACTCAAGTCAGTTCACCTCACTCCTGTTTAACAGGTTTCCCTATAAAAAAAGCCCACTGACACAAACCTTGAAACTGGCATCCAGTGCATTTAGCTGTTTGCAAAGACTTTTTAATATTCTTAAATTATTATGGCATTGGAAATACTTTAAGGCTTTATTCTGTCCTTTTAAATATTATTCAGGTATACATTTTAAATAAAAAAGCATCAGTACTGTATCCTTGTTCTCTTTTCTGACTGCAGATAGACAAGGATCACTGCTTCCATGGTTTTGCCTGGACAAATTACTGACAAGTAATATCCCAAAAGACTACTTACTGAGAGACTGCAACATGTAAGTGACCTTTCTTCCTCGCAGCTACATCTAAATAACTAGACAAAGAAATAGAAATAGAACTGCCAAAATCCTAGGTCTGATGTGAATTTCCACGTAAGAAGACAGGGTATGAGAATAATAACAAACGTGGCATAGGCAAACATTAAAAAAAGTCTACAGAACACTACTCTCAAATAAAAAAATTCCCATAAAATGTGAAAAGACCTAAAGACATCAGTGACAGAATCTAACAGGAAAAATAAAAAAAAGGAGTGAATGTAGATAGCATAAGAAAATTACAACTTAACTATCCCCAGTGCCACTGGGACATGGTTTGGAATCTGACACTGATTTACTGTTCAAAAGAACACTATAATTTCACCTTAACAGCTTCTCTTCTGAGTTATAATTGAACAAAACAAATTCATTATTTGAGAGGAGCTGAAAAAGAAGGCACATAAGTGTAGTAACAGATTGGTGTAACTAGTAAACTACTCAAACTATCATTCCCAGGCTGTGTATCACTCACAGATTGTGTTGTGCTTCAGGAGTATGTGGGGAACCTACTAAGGCAGCCTTGAAATCACTTTATTTTTGCTCACTGAGAAGCAGTAAATGCATTAGTCTTCAAGACACGGGACTTGTATATGTAGCACTTTACAAGGACTCACTCGGAGCTATTTTAGGATTTAGTGACTTCTAGGGATTAAGTGTCAATCATTATCATTCTGGCAGTAGGAAATCACAAGTAACAATTTCAAAAGTGGCAAAATGAATTATATTCAACTGCTGGACATCTGAGTTCTTGACTTTCCTTCTTAATTCAGAAGAGCCACCAGCAGCTCCCCTGATAGCTTGGAACCTTTAATTACTTATTATAAACACGCAGGCCAAGCACTCTGGCAGGTATATGGCCATCACATGTGGTTACCACAACAGAAAACAAGATTGAAAAAGACTGACACCAAAAGGCCTATAAACTTACGTGAAAGATACTGTCAGTGCCCCAGACACTGTAACATTCTCGCTTTGTTTAAGTGTCATTTATAATAGTCTTCTTTTTTTATTCCCTATGCCAAATAAATTCACTTTATATACAGGAGCTAGAACTGGCATTTTATAGTAGTGGGTACAAGAGCACCAGAAAGTCCATAAAAGAAGAAAAACAGCTTCTGACCTTAGAAAGCTGGACACTGAGTAGAAGCAGCAGAGCGACTCTGAAGTGAGGGAACAGCAGCTGCATGTAGAAAGGTGTCGCAAAGAAGCTGGAACAAGCCTTCACAGGAATGAGGAATATTTGGATCTGCAAGGCTTAACCCAGACATACTGCAAACATACTTACTTCATAAAGCAGTAGTTAGGACAAGCAAGGATTAACCAATAATTTTGCAAATTGAGAGATCCAGAATCGTGGCACAGATTAGCAATTTCTTAATTGATTTATGATGTTAGCATTTCAATCAATGGAAATTCTCAGCTTAAATGGCAGGCCCAGAACATGGAAACTGTTATTAGATGAATACTGAGCTTGTGCTTTCCACAGTTTAGGTTTTTATACAGATTACATTTTTGTTCACAATACAATAACATCTGTTAGCAGACATTTTTGTTATTTATACATCAAGCAACACAAAAATCAATACTCTGTCCTGCCCACAATTATTTTTGTTTGAGAGACTCTGACATGCATATGACACTCTCAATTACATACACTGTTTACACATTGAGGGAAAACTTTGGGATAGGAAATGCTTTCTATTCCATGCTCTTGAGAAAATAAAACACAAGTCAGTAGTAATCTAGGAACTTAAGTACCTACATTGGTACCACAGTTTAATGCAAGATAGTTCCATAGTTCCTCACTTTGGCTTGCTCACAAATGGGATGCCAAAGGAAACTGCAGCTCAGTCAGCAGACTGAAGAGTGTATTGTCTAAATCAAATTTTAGAGCAGTCATTTACGTGTTTACTAAGCTTAAATTGCAAAAAATGTGTGTCATGGTTTTCCACCTTTAAAAACTTCAAACTTCATAAAACATTTTTTTCAGTTCAATTATTAAAACCAAATGTCACAAATCCTCTAGCACCAATTTCAAATACTTTTCAGAAGGTATGTTGTCCACACATAAAATGTAACTGAAACATAGAAGGCACAAATGCATTTTTATTTTTGATTGTTTACATACACTCTTTCATAGTTTGAAAACACATTTCTTAATCTACAAGGATACTTGCAGAAGAATAAATTACTACACAACCACAGTTACTTCATTTTTGCACCACCTTAACCCACAGTAATCATCATGTACAAGAATAGGCAAGAGCAAAACAGGCAACCAGCTACTGCAGAGTAGCCGTGGGTGAGTAACTCTCACCTTTTTCCTTACTACATTGTAACATGCCTGTCTGCTCCAAAATAGACGTCACTGGACTAAATATTGTGTGCAGGATTACTTACCATTAGTTCCCACTACTGATGCAAGTTTGTCATTTTCTTGCTTTTGCTTTGGAAGCCTGAAGTCAGCTACAATAAAGCAAAAAAAGAAGCACATATCGACAGCCACCCTCCCTGCATGACAATCAGTGCTGGTTCACAACAGCTTAAAATCTGGGGGAGTGTAGAAGAGGTTTGAGGGGCTATCTTTTACAGTTTGCAGTGGTGGACCATGGTAGCATGGTCTTCTTATCTTCACATTAATGAAGAGTTTATGTTTGAATCAAGCCTACCAGCTTTAAAAATATTATAAACACGCCTCAGCTGCTTTCAATCCAAACTACATGACCAGTTTCAGGTTTCTATTAATAAATTCCAATCATCAACTGCATGACAATGGTAAGCGCCTAATAAGCAGTGATTTAATGCTTAAAAAATTAATGAAAAAAATAATGTAATGAAGTTAGCAATTATTTCGCTTTCCTTCAAATTATGATCACTGGGAAAGGTGAAATTTCTCAGAAATGCAATTTCAAAGAAGTATGGGAGTATGTAATATCTGAATACTTCATGTTCAAAGATTGCATTTGGCAAGAAATAAAGGTGAATCCTAGCCTTACCTTGTGACAAATGCTGTAGATTTAGACGATCATGCAATTATCTTAATGTAAGTGCCTTTGGTGTAAATATGAGGTAGTCTTTCACAAAATCATCACACACTGTCTTTAGAGTTTATATTTTTAATCTAAGTTCCGTGCAAACAGTTCATTTTTTTCCTTTAATATTCTACTGCTGCCTCAACACAACAATGCAGCTAAGATACATTGCTCTTCTTTGTGCCCAAACACAGAAAACAAGAGAATATCATTGTGCTTGTTAAAGTCTGTTAATAAATTTTGTATTGTAGTACTAGTTCAGAACTGGGAACGTCTGTGTGGTAAATATTGTTTAAAATATTTTAAGGCTTCTTTCCTATTTTGACAGAGTCCATAGCATTCCTATTACAATTGTTTTCACAGTGAGATAGTTCATAAATATTTTAGTTCAAAATTATTCTACTCATCAAAAAAAAGCTTCATTTCAGAAGAAACAGGTGAGAAAAATTAGTTTCTGTTGGCTCTTCTCAGTGCGAGCCTCAAGGGTCTGAAAAGGAATAGGTCTTTTACTCAGAAAAGGACTTTGATAAGAAAGTCAAATCTAGGTACCCAGGCCACACATCATTCTTCTTCAAACAAAATGTTCAAAGAAGGACTAGATCTGTAGTGCCTGGAAAATACGAGTAGAAAGAATGCTAAATTAACAGGATCAGTGAGAGGCCTCCCTTTTGCCCAGGAGTTAAGACAGTCCTCAGGCAATTCACCCCAGGGAATCTTAATTTGAAAAAGGACTGATCAGAGGTTTTTGCAATACTGATACTTCCCTGAATTAATTAGGGTGAATCATTCTAAATTACCTTCTTTAGAATCCTTCTCATAATATTCTGTGAAGGAAGAGTATTAAGACATCAATCAATCAATTCAGTTCACAGTTCATGTAAAACTGAGGAAAGCACAGGGGTCTCTGTTCTGGAAGTAGTTGATTTTAATATAAAACAATAGTGATTATTTGGAAAAAAAGACAAGCAAGAAGAGAATCAGTCAGGTTAAGTAAATATATTTTCTTCCTTTTAGGCTCAGGACCTCAGAAATAGAAGGGAAAAAAAACCCCACATATCACAGGCAATAACTTTTTCCAAATTCTGCTGAAACTTCTTGACAACAGCAAGACGCTCCTAAATACAACTGACGCTGCCAAAGTTAGGGAATGCATAGCACAAGCCAATCAGCTCTCCATTAACTATAAATGTTTTTCCTTAGCTTTTTCAAGCCCATAATACAGAATTAAATGAAAAGGAACTGGCTGATTTTGAACTGCATTAAAATAGTGAAATTGCTTCTTTTAATTTATTTAGGCATCTGCCTCCAGCTTATAAATTGGTTTACAACATTTGGTGTTTATTTGGTGTTTGATATAAAAAGTTCCTACAATAACCAACAAACCAATGAAATCAGTTCTGAGAACTACAAGAAGCCTGCCCCCCACAGCACTGATTGAAAATATGACCAAAGAAAAAAAATGACCCTTATTAGCTGGTCATGCGCAGTGAACAGATGGCCCCTATCAAATTCATTGCTTCAGCTCTAACTGAGGCTTGATCAATGAGGACTCACTGCAACAATTCATATATGGCAGTTTCCTGAAACAGCTTCACACCGTAGCAGTGTTTTAGAAGCTGGGAGGGAATTGTGAAAGCAAGATTACTCAATACTTGATCAACTACTTATGAACTTTACCCAAGTGTCAGGTTTCAGCACAGAGAGAGACCTACACAAATCTTTGATTGATCTAGTGATTCTTATGTTTCAATCTTATTGCTTACTCCTGAAATTCAAAATCCTACTTATTAAAGAAATCTGAACCATCTCAGTTTACTACGGTTAATTCATACAGCAGTATACCAAGTACTAACACATGGCACTTAAGTACAGGAACGAGCCCATCCTTAGAAGAGACACCTAACCAATCCACACATAACAGTGTGAATGCAGATGCATTTGATCACAAATCTCACCAATTTTAGTAAGTTAGGCTGGCAAGAGGAAAAGCAAAGAGATAGCACAAAACAGAAGGAAGGCAGAGGGCAGGCAAACCATCCAGCCACTGCCAGTACTAGTGTGTATAAAATGCATGCTGCATCAGTCCATCTAAAGGGAAATTACAAATCCATCTTACCAATTCAGAGCACGATTCCCCAAGAAAGATGAGCTAGAAACCTTCTGCCATAAAAAGGACCAGTTCTGCCCCTCTTTTGCACTGACTCTGTAAACCAGTTCATCTGGCATTCATGTCTTGATGAATTTAGTTCACCCTTTTTCTAGACTACCTTCATGTTGCTTTAATGTACTTCCAGAATTGATATTGCAGTCCCAAAATAATTGAATTGTCTACCACTTAGGAGGATTTTTGTTGCCCTCTGTAGACTTGCAACACAGGAGAAAAATTTGTGTTAGGAAGGCAACACCCTCAGCCCCCCCCGAAAAAATAAACCCCATCATTTTAACTGTTAAATTGTCCCACCTTCCGGAAAGGTAAAAAATTATAATTTTTGGACCAAAAATAAAACAAACAATGGTTATTTTGTAGTGTAGCTGAAGTAAAAACAAAATGCTAGTGGTTCACACTTTTCCTTGACAAAGCAGTCTTGGAACTTTGATGGTACTACTGAAAAGATCCATCTACCTGCCCAAAACGAGAGTTGTCTGTTGCTGCAGAGTAATGGTTGTTTTCATCGGCGCATGTCATTTCGGAAAAATGATACCTATTTCAATTGTAAAAAACACTGTAACTATTTGAACTTTTCAAGTCTCATTCCCTTCACCATTCTGACACTACATGGCTGCCCGCTATGATTAGAAGTATACCAGACGGGTGAGTTGTCTCAAAACCAGTATTCTGCTGCTACATAATCCTAGGTTTTGGTTCCATACAGATCCCTTCTGCTGCTATTGTATCATGTGCACTAAACATTAAACAGAGCGTGCCACCCAGCCACCCGAAAGAGTGGATGGAACCCTTCACAATTCCCCTTGATATCAGACCTGAAATGTACCAAAAGTGATTCCACACGGCACTCTCTGACCACCAAAATGGAAACCTTGCTGCAAATAGATGGCACTGAGGAAAAGTGATGGACTACAGTCTTCTGCTTCATCCTGCAAACAGATGAAGCTATGGAACTCTCTAGGCAGAAATGTGCTGTGCTAGAAACAAAATACAGTTGCAGTAAAACATGGCTGCAATAAAATCAGATACAGGTTTTAAATTCGGAAAATTGTAACTTCTCAACATCATATAAAAATGGTGGGTAGATGAAACTGAGAGTCACAGATAATATCGGTTCAATTAAACTCTAAAACCCTACACAAAACCCCTATACAAAACAACTTTCATTCAGGTTGTGCCTAAAATTCAATTTTTGTGTGTGTGTCAGAAATTATAAATCAGATATTCAGCATGACCCGATATGTACAATTTTAGTAATGCTTTTCTATCCATTTCAGATAAGATGATTTATGAAATTGCAGGTTAACACAATTTAATATTTGTGTTTTCATAGCATTTGTAGCTCAATCAATTATGACTAAATGCTGTACAAACATATAAGAGATGGCAGTTATGACCCTCTTCATATCAAATTTCTGTTAGAGATGAAACAGAACAGTTTATTAGGGTGGGTAGTTCCAGAGACTACATAGCAACAGAATGTTTAAGTTCTCCACAGTCAGAAACAGAGAACTTCGATCACCACTAGCCTGGCTAGGGTCAGATTGTAAATGTCTGTTTCCATTTGCAACAAGACATGACTTAAAATTCTCTGAAAATTGGGAACATTCAGATTTAATTGACTTATGTAAAAGATGTCATGGGAAAGGCAAAGGAAGTTCTACAATCTTCACATTAGAATGAAGGATGTCCCGGGTTTAGGAGTTTCATTTGTATCTTGAATAAGTTTAAAACCAAAACAATAAACAAAAACCTTGATAAGAAGAGAGTCTAATCCCACTCAATATTTAAGAAAAAGAAAATAGAGTGAATATAGAGATTAATAAATTCTTCCTACTATTACCTCAGGTATTCTGTTTTTCAGTAAAACTATAGAGATGATATTCAGAGACCATCTCTAGAGAAGGCTCCTCATAGCTTAATCTTACATTGTGCCAGGCCCATTGCAGTGTTTTCTACCTGTGTGAATTCTAGTTTTCAGCCTCTTTTCACCTACCTATTAAGTTCTACCAGAACTGTTCTACAAGAGCCACCTGTATGTAGTAATTTCTTCATAAATTCTTTGGTGGGTCTGGGCTTTTTTTCTGTGCTTACAGTAAGGTGGGAATGTCTCCCACACTACGCACTTCTTTTCAATCAACATAAAATCAGGAAGTGTATGAGAGGTCTTCATGGGATTTGGAACGTGAGTGGCTCAGTTCTCACACACAATGAGAAACACCTACCTATGGGGCCCCAAACTTTCTTAAAGCTGTTCACTTTTGGGGCTCCTGCATAGCCATGCACATTACAGAATGAAAGCCTTAGCCTACAGAAGCACTTTTTCTTTTGAAATCAAAATCTACCACAAGAGCCTGAAACTAAGGCACTTCTCCAAAGACACCATATTTGAAGAACAGTAGTTACAGAGGAATAAGCTGCCTTTATTATATTGTCGCCCTGGAGATTCTCACAGCAAAAGGTTAACAAGAGTTGCTATTTCCAGGAGGACTGACGGGGGGGGGGGGGGGGGGAAGAAGTATTATAAGATATATGAGCTTCTTCTATGAAGCAAAATAATTTGTACCATCGAACGCCATATCTTAATCACACAGTCTCACAACACTGCTTCATAGGTAGCCCACAGGCATATTATTCTAGTTAGATTGAGACATGTTTGGGACAGTTTTAAGATTCAAAAGACTGCAGAAAAATCATCTCTCTCTCTTTAGAATGGCTGTGCAGCTTGTAAAGACAGAAACACATTTCTGAGTAGATCTCAGAGCAGATCCTCTCTTTTTATAGAAGCTGACAGATTAAATTCACTGCAGAGGTAGATTTAAGATTTCTTGGTATTTGAGCATATGCTTCCACCTTCATCTGACATTTTGTATTAACTTTCATCTAGAACCACTCAAAATTCTCAAAAGGATAGTACACTTATCCACAAATACTGTGGGACATAATTATCAAGCAATAGATAAAATGTCTTCAGTTCCCTACGAAAATTCAAGGTACATTGGTAATAACTAAAGAACTAAATAAAATGTTTAAGTATTGTAATAGTTTCAAACCAGTTACTGTACAAATGGCCAAAACAGGTTTCATTTCTTCCAGTTGTCCTCAACTCCTGTCAGTCTTTGCAGAAATACAAATGCTTTTCAAGGACAATTTTGAGCTCACATTTGAAAGTACATTTACACTTCTTTATATGTAGATTGGACCAGAGGTAAAGGCAAAGGCGTTAAATCAAGACAAGAGCGCCTCTCTGTGGCATTATGGTGATATAAAATACAACTATATGATAACTTGAATATAATACTCTGAATATTTATTTTAATCACTCAGGGACAAATGCTCCATTAAATCACCCTCTTCCAAAACTATATAATTACTAAGACTCAGAGCTTCTCAGCACATACATAAATTCATTCATTACTAAATAGCATGTATATCATCAGGTATAAATATTTACTATAAAACAGCAGCTGTTAAATATGTTTGCCTATTATTGTTGAGTGTTTTGTGACTGGTTGAGTGTCTACACTTCCCTGTTATTTTCAAAGAAGAGAGAATGATTTTTGCATCAAGGTTCTCACAACAATTCTTCAGTATTCAAGTTCTTGATTTACTTCTGTGTCATGAGCAGTGAGAAAGCCTGCCATAGCTCTTTGAGAACTTTAAAAACTGCAATATAGAATTGCCTGTAAGACTTGCAGGTGTACCAGGTTGTATTAATTCACTTAATGAATAAAACTTCGTCGTACTTTGGAGTACTGCTCACACATATGCTCCTCTCAAAGCCTCCCAAAACCTGGCTAGACTCCTTCCCCCACAGTGTGGAGCTCATAGAAGCATATATCAAGAAAATTCACTACCACAGGCTTAGACAAATAGCAACTCACTGCAGCTGATCACTGGGAACAACTGATGAGTACTAAACAATTGCATAGTAGAACTGAAATAGAACAGATGGCTGTTGTACTTTGTATGTTCATTAGCACTTGTTATCCAGTCTGGTTATCTTGATATTCTTGCTGATTAAAATAAAAACAGGCCTTGAAGAATAACTATAGTTTAAACTTTTAAGGGCTAAATCATCTTCTCCATTATATATGACAAATACAGCAGCAAAACACACAGTCATGGTTGATGACACCTGCTGGTAATGATCACAAAACCTGCATTAACAATTATATTCCACCACAGCAGAGTAACGCAATGTTTTACTACGTTCCAGGTATGGTGACCAATGCCCAGGAATCTGAAACCTTCTGAAAGTTTCAGTACAGAAGTTTTATTCAAAAACATCACGTGAAATTCCCTTCAAGTAAAGTAGTTCTGTTTACTAATTGTAACTTTTGTCTTTATCCCCCAGCATGACACTGTTCAGAGTGAGATCTCAATGAACAATTATTTTCTCTTTATGAAAATAATAATGAGCTAGACAAAGCTTAAAATCAAACAAAAAGAGCCTTACAAAGATTCTTAACAACACCATAACTAAAGGCACATGAGATTACATTCGTATCTGATATTAGCACCTTTATATAAATAATAATAAGCATTACATTTACTACCCTGACAAACTAACTGGTGCTAGTAATTACATGCCGGAAAGTCCAGGTAACAAAAATACAGAGGCCTTTACTTGGATAAATAGGTGCCATATTCTTTCTTCTGTAAACTGTTGTTGCATTCCCTCAAAGAGCGAAAGTGTTCTCCCAATGGCATGCCCTCTATGAACTCCATGACTATGTACAATTGGTCATCTACATAAAATAAAATGAATGAATAGAACATTACATTTATACAGAAATGTATTTGAAAGCAGAGTATTTGATGTTAAAATATATTTTTTAAGTTGTTAATTTTTATTTTTCGGAACTTATTTGTAGAGACAAATACAATTTAATCATAACTCTGCTCTTTGTTATTCCATTTTTCCTCAATTTCTGTCAGAGTAACTATAAGGAATTCACTGCCTGATAATCACTCAGTGGGAAAATGTATGTGGCTAGCTCTTTATAAAAAAGAAAAAACAATACAGCTGAGCAACCTTTATCATTCATTCTACTAGTCCCTATAGCTTTTCTTCCCTGGGATCTACAGGATATAAAAAGACGGGGTTTTACATGTTTACATTGCATCTAGTTTTACTGATAGATAAACAAATACAAACATTATTTTGAACCATTTTTTCACTGTCAAAGGAATATAAGCCTGTCTGAACTGCAGCAGTTCTTGAAGAAAACATTACCATTTATTGTTCAAATTTGACACACTCCTTTCAAGATGTAAGTGCTTTTATAATATATTTCTATTTCTTCATTATGTACCACGTGTGTTTATACTTACTTCCCCAAAAGGTTCTATAATACTGTACAACATTTGGATGACAAAGCTACAATGAAGAAAGAAATTTAGGTGTTTGGAACAGTTAAACTGGCAGCACAGTACTTATAATATTTATCTACATATTGGAAGGAATGATTCCACAAACTTTCTTACAAACTACTGAGCAGTAGACCTTCACTGCTACGCCGAACACAGAGAAGTGTCTGCACATTACTGGAGCAATCAGGAGGAAAATACAAAATGATTCGTTCCATTCTACCCTTTAGTAACTGAAAGAGAGTAAATGAAGTTTGAAGACACGCAATTATGCCTACATCAAAGTATTGGCTTTCTAAGTCTGAGAACACCAATGATCCGTCTGTTTATTTTTAATTTTAAATCACAATAAAAAGACCCTCTTATTATTTTATTTTAAACACAAAGATTCATTAATGGAACAAAGACGCATCGGTTTTCTATCACAATCCTAATATACAGAACCCGTGAAAACAGTTCAAATACTACCAATATAGAAAGTAAGAATCTTTGGTAAAGAAGTACTTACTCTGCTGCTAACACTACAGTAAGAAGGTTGTCAATATTGACAGCATTCAGGTAAAAGATGCCAATATTACACTGACAAAAAGAGTAACAGCAACTGGAAGCCCTGAGACATGAGAACTCACAGTTAATAATGCTAACAGCAGAATGCCCATGTGAAACTAGAGTCCGTGAGACATACCTGCTTTCTGACAATAGCTAATCCAGAAAAAAGGTTCTTTACACTGCCATCTGGGGGACCCACAAGGATTACAGAGTTCAGCTTCTGTCCCTGCACAGGACAATCCCAACATTCACACCATGTGTCTGAGGCCGTTCTCCAAATGCTTCTTGAATATTGTCAGGCTCGGCACCGTGACTGCTTCCCTGGGGAGTCTGTTCCAGTGCTCCACCATCGTCTGGCTGAAGAACCTTTCCCTAATATCCAATCTAAACCACCCCTGGCATATCTTCCTGCCATTCCCTCGGCTCCTATCATTGGTCACCAGAGAGAAGAGATCAGTGCCTGCTCCTCTTCCTCCCCTTGCGAGGAAGCCGTAGAGCGCAATGGACTCCTCTGAGATCCACTGCAACCCTCAAAATAAAACTGCTGCTCCTTGCAGTATGAAAATATTCCCTTGCTAAGGGAGCTTCCTTGTAACTTGGAGCCAGCATAAACCAATGCTGCCATCACAGCCCGGAGCCTGGGCTCCAGTCGTTCCCGACCAGCACTCCCATTTCACTGACACTACCTCCCCGTACTCAGTGCAAGACTTGGTGAGGCTTCACAGACAATCAGCCTGAGAAAAAGTCTTTGCTTAAAACATGCAGCCCACAGCAATTTCTGAGGGTACATATGCACCGAACTTGCAGGAACCCTCAGCATCACATCACATCAAACACCGTGCCTTTCTCTCCTATTTCTCTTCAAGGTGAGTAGCACACTTAGGAAACTTTCCCCTACTCATCTGAGGCCTGAAAAAGTAGTGTACAATAACATTCTAGCCATGGTTTACCCTCATGCAGGAAAACTGGCTATGAATTGAGACCTGAAGATTCCCTGTGAGATCTTTCATTTAAAACAACTGCTTCCAAATCATCAGAACTTGCATACGTGGCAACCCAACTATTACACAACAATGGAAGCCCCAACACTCTTGCCTGGGAGACGCCAGACAGTCCTTAGCGACGGACAGTCACAAGGCACCATGGCGCAGCCACCAAGGCAGCTCCCAAAGCGTGGCTCCCAGGCCACGCCAGCACCCCACATCCTTCAGACCCTTGTGCTCCCACAAACCTACTATCTGCAAGGTAGGGACCGAGCCCGAGTCCTGCAGCACGACGACGCTCTTGGGGACAAGAGTGGAGGTGACCGCCAGACATGGCTTCTGTCTCTCTTCCAGGCTCAGACATGCTGAGGCAACTGCCTGCACAGCAGCAGCCCTTGCCCAAAGCCTTGGAAACTCCAGGGCAAGTGGCAGCCCAGGGCCCGCAGGTACACCCGGCACCACCACCAGGTATGGCACCCCTGTCTGCTCTGGCACCCCTGTCTGCTCTGGCGCTTTCAGCACCGTAGCATTCCCCAGCCCCGGGCCCTCCCAGCAACGCCACCATCCCTGTCCCCCCGCACACAGGGCATTGGGCCTTCAGAAAGCCACCACAAACAGCGTGCCTGCCCTCGTCTGGGTGACACGTGCCCAGCAGTGCCAGAAAATTTGCCAGTTATTTGGGGCCAGCTCTCCGGTTTCACCTCTTAGAAGCGAGTCTCCTCCCTGATTTGCAACCCTGTCACACTAACAGAGCCACTCACTCTGCAAGGAATGCCCAAGCCACGAGTCCGGCAAAGAGCCAGGAGACATCGGCCATGGGACATTTCAGGACTTACAAGGGGCCTGTAAGAATGATGGAAACAAACTTCTTAGCAGGCCCTGTCACGATAGGAAAAGGGGTAATAGTTCTCGTCTAAAAGCGGGTAGTTTACACTAGCTATAAGGAAGACCTTTTCTAAAAGGGGGTGCTGAAACTCTGGAACACATTGCCCAGAGGGCTGGTAGAAGCCTCAGCCCTGGAAAAATTCAAGCACAGGTCGGATGTGGCTCTGAGTAACCTGCTCTAGTGGAAGATGTCCCGGCTCACTGCAGGGGGCTTGCACCAGATGACTTCTAAAGGCTTTTAAACGTCTTTCAAAGACCTTCAGAGATGACCTCCATGGCTCCTGTCTCTCTTCCAGGCTCAACCGTGCTGTGGCAAGTGCCCAGACCGCACCACACCTTGACCACAACCTGGGCAAGCCCAGTGCAAGTGGCAGCATGGGGCCCACAGAAACTCCAGGCATCACCAGCAGGTATGGCACCCCTGTGTTTTCTGAACAATTCAACACCTTTTCTGTATGCCTTCGGTACCTTCAGCATCCCCGACCCCTGGGCATTCCCAGTAACTCCAACATCCCTGCCTCCCTGGGTCCCCCTGGCCCAGCACGCTCCCCTTTCTCCCAAACAGAGCTGCAGAAAGCTGCATACAGCTGCTTCATCAGCTCCCAGGGATTCCAGCAGACCAGCAACCAACAGCCTCCATCAGCCACATCCACCCATGGGTACAGCATCATTTATCCGCCAGCTGCTGCCCTCTGGGTCCCCAGCAGATGTGGGACCCCTCTCGCCTCAACAGCCACAGGGACCCCCCAGGGCCAAGCACAACACCTCCCACTCGCCAAAAAGAAGAGGACAGAGGTGCGCAAGCAGCGCCTGCTGCTGCCCAAGCCACCCAGCCAAAGCTACCAGCACATCAAGCAGCAATCCACACAAGGAAACATCTCCAGCATGGCCACACCCACCGCGTGCGTGTCTCTGAGCAGCAACATCCCTCTGGCCAGCCCCCAAGCTCCTCTCCTGCCAAACCCCGGGCTAGCCCTCGTGGAGCCGGAGGACGACATCTCAGTGTCTGAGGAGGAGCTCCTCAAAGAGGCTCAAAGGCTCTTTGGTTACTCCCTGGACACGGTGGGAGTCAGCAAGGATGGTCCCAGCACTGACGCCACACCTGGGGACCATGCTGGCGCTGGCACAGATGGAGCTGTGGCCCCAGACCCCCTGCTCCTGCCCACAACATCCATCCCCAGCTGCCAGAACACCGAGCAGAATGCTGCACAGAGCAACAACTCCAGCATAGCCACGCCTGCTGGGGCACCCCCAGGCAGCAACATCCCCTTGGCCAGTCACGTCACCCTCAGCTCCCCTGCTGCCCCCCACAAGCAAGGCGCTGGGGACCCAGAGGGTGACCCTGCCGTGTCCGATGAGGAGCTTCGTGAAGAGGCCCTGAGACGCCTTGGCTGCTCCGTGGACACAGTGGCGGTCACTGGCAGAGAGGGCAGAGCACTGCCCCTTATGGAACAGTTTTGCGGCGAGTTTGTTGAAGGATTTGAAAGCCTTGCTGATTGCTCCCTGGGCATGGTGTGGGTCAGCCAGGACAGCCCCAGGAGCAGCCCCATGCCTGGAGGTGCTGGTGGCACCTGCAGAGAGGGCGGAGTGGTGGCTCCAGCCCCCCCAGTGCTGCCGACATCGACATCCATTCCCAGCTATGAGGACATCGAGGCTCATGGGACACAGAGAAACATCTCCACCACCCCCACTGCACGGGCACCCTCAGGAAGCAACATCCCCTTCAGCTCCTCTGCTGCCCCCCACAACCAAGCCCCTGCAGACTTGGAGGGCAAATTTACAGGGCCTGAGGAGGAGCTTATCAAAGAGGCTCCACGGCTCATGCGTTGTGCCCTAGACACGTTGGGGCTCAGCCAGGACGGTCCCAGCAGTGACCCCAGGCCTGCGGACAGTTTTGACACCGGCAGAGATGAGCGAGCAGTGGCCCCAGCCCTCACGGTGCTGCCGACGACATCCATCCCCGGCTGCCAGAACATCCAGGGCCACTCTGCACAGAGCCAACAAGCCCTTGCAGACCCAGAGGGTGACTTTGCACTGCCCAGGGAGCTGCCCCTCGAAGAAATCCTAACGCTCATTGATTGCTCCCTGGATATGTTGAGAGCCAATCACGATGGTGTTCCCAAGACCACTAACACCATTGTGAGCCCAGAAGAGCTCAACACTGTCAGGATGCAGTCCCAGGAGCCATGTCAGTATTCAGGGAAGGAGACAAGACCATCCCAGCCCAACAAGTCAAAGAATCAGGGGAAGAAGAGGAAGAAGACAACCTGGGCAACGTCACCAAGCAAGCGCAGGGCTCTGGATGCAGCACAGGACTGGCAAGGTGGCATTAGTCCCACTGCAGAGCTGTGATGAAGATCGGGGGAGTGGAGGGGGGAGGAGGATGGGAGCTGTATACTGCCTGGGGGAAATGGTGGGAGGACCTTTTCTCTTGGTTTGGTTCTTTTCCATTAAAAGCTCTTCTCCAGAACTTGTCCATGCCACTGTCAAAGGGGGGAGGGAGCGCAGGGTGCACCCGGAAACAGCATCTGAAACAGCCAAAGTGAGCCCCAGATCAGTGCCAGCAACCCCTAAAGGGCACGGAGCTGCCCTCAGGACCGAATCACCATCAGCAGGGCAGGCAATGGCAGGAGGAGGATTCATCTGTCCCCTTCCCTAGGGAAAGCGGTCCTTTGGCAGGGGAGCCCAGACAGAAGGTTCCCTCCAGGACTCACGGACACAGCCCCATGCAGAAAGCAGCATGAAGCCCCTGGGACAAGAACAGACCCTGGGGGCTGCTGAGGGTGTGGACACACACGACAGCAAGGGCTGCAACGCCTCTGTCTTGAACACCAACAGCATCCCTTCCGCCAGAGAGAGGGCCCAGGGCAAAGCCCTTCAAAGCCTCAAGACCATCACACCCTTCCTTGGGTGCCACCGCACTCAGCTCTGGAGCCTGGCTTTGACTACTCCCATGCTCTGGCTGCACCTTGGGCAGCCACCAGACCAGCAAGGGTTCAAAAAAATAATGACGAAAAAAATCACTGCATTGGCCAGAAAGTGCCTGGAAACTGCCTCTCTTTTTATTGCCTGTTTCCCGTCCAAGCTCAACACCTTGGGGCCAATGCAGCCAACAGCACTTTCCGGAAGCAGCCTCACCTTTACAGGTCTGGCTTGCAGAAGGTGCAGGTTGAGGTCCTCGTCGGGGCAGTCAGGGGACTTAAACCCCTTCCTTGAGGTAGTCCTAGGGATGCTGCTTCCACAAGCCTGGGGGGGGGAATGTCCCCTTTCTCTCAGCAAACAAGCATGTGTCTCTTTGTGTGGACTGAAGAAAACAATGCATCTACAGAATCATAGAATGATAGAGTGGTTTGGGCTGGAAGGGACCTTAAAGATCACCCAGTTCCAACCCCCTTGCCATCAGCAGGGACACCAGCAACCAGACCATCCAAGCCGGCCTTGAACACCTCCAAGGAAGGGGCATCCACAACTTCCCTGGGCAAACTGTTCTACTGGCTCACCGTCCTCATCACGAAGAATTTCTCACGAATGTCTAATCCCCTGCACCCTGCCCTTAAGAGGTTCCCCTCTCACGCCAAACCCCCCTCCCCCAGCCCGGCTTAAGGCAGGGGAACAACTTCACCCAGAAGTTGTTCCCCTGCCTTGAGGGACTCCCCGTCCCTTCCCTGGAGAAAAGATGCTGGAGACAATGATACTTACCATTTTGGAGAACTGCAAGTGGGCATATTGCAGCTTCTGAGTGTGCAACTGGAAAAAAACTCTGTCGTCTATTCAGTCCTTCAGATAAGTAGCAAAGTATCCGAGGAAATAAAAGATGCTCAGCAGTGAGCCATCTTCACAGCACGAGCTACCTGTGACGTGTTTTTAACCCCACGTGAGCATTCTTTCTAGCAGCCATTCGATTTGATGATTCAGTACAGCTTCAGGGTGGCAGAAGCAAGGGTGTGATGAGATTGATTCAGTGTCTTGCTCAGAATCTCTGCACTTGCCACTGGTACTTAGTAGCTTCTGTGCAACCATTATGCATTTTTCTTCCCGTGTAAGTTGTCTCATTTTCTTGGATTTATGTTTTGCAAAGTTATACTGAAGTTCCACGCTGGCTCTTCTTCCCACCCGTGAAAAGGGATTTCTTTCAAGCCTGTATTTATCATTGTTGCAGTGATCATTTCACATATCCCATTATCCTGCCAACAGCTGACCTTTTACTTCATGAGTAGTAGGTGGCTTTGACATGCATAAAAAGCGTGGCGTCATTGTCATGGTGGCCTATGCACGTAAGTGTGAAAGGATAGGAAGGGAAGTATTTTGTTTTCTTTTGACCTGGTTGTTCATGTAGCATGAGCTAAGTTTATACGTGTAGAGTATATAGGTGCAAAAGTTAGTTACGCATAATAATGCTGTTAAGCTCTGTGCTGAGCAGCAGCGGTGCGTGCACATGATCTGACAGCTGTGTGTAGTACTACTCTGTTACAGCACATTTCTCGGAATATCTGGCAGAAATTATCAAATGCTCTTCAGAAGACACCCATCTTTTTGTGCAAATCATCATTCTTGTACACTTCTGTACACAGTATGGAAATTTTTTTCTCTTCCTGCATAGGGGTGATATACTTAATAGGTGCGAAAATGCATCCCAAGCAGTCTTGGTGCGCTTCAAGCTGCAAAGGACAAAGAGTGTAACCTACAAAACACTTTCTGGTTTGCAAAAGCTAGGCCACAGAGCAGCGTGAGTACGGACACAGCTTTGTGTGAGGAAAGCTTTGGCTCAAAACTCTGCGGTTAAGATTGCTGGCATCCAGACAGGTGAGCCTTGTCAGTCCAAGATTAGGTATTGACTCTTGTGTCGGACTGGATGTGCCAGTATTGGTGTTCAAACCGGTGCCGTTGAACCCTCGCGCCGCAGCTCGAACAATGCACCCCACCCGCCCGGCACGAGGCCGCCCCCCTACACCGTAACGTGCACGCGCAAGCAAGCGCGCACCCCTCACCGCCGCCTTCTGCGCGCATGCGCGCTCCCACCCCCGCCCCCACCGCTTCCGGAATATGCCGAAGCCGCCACTACTTGGGTGGGTGGGTGTGGCCAAAGGGAGGGCTGTCGGGATGGGGGCGGGGTCGGCACTTGCGGCGTGGGCGGGAGAGCTCGGCTGGGGGTTTCCTCGGACGGCTTGTTTAGAGCGGTTGTTGCTGCCGGTGACGGCACCGGGAGGTACTGTGTTTTTAACGCTGGCTTTTCTTCCCACCCTTGAAAACGGATTTCTTTCAAGCCTATGTTTATCATTGTTGCAGTGATCATTTCACATATCCCATTGTCCCGCCAACATAACTATCTTCCATAACTTGCCAAAAGCTCTGCAGCTGACCTTTTACTACATGACTACTAGGTGGCTTTGACTCCTTTGATGGAAAGGATGCAGCTGGTGGAGAGCAACACTTTGCGTACATCAGCTGTTGACAGTAGCTTTGCACCACACATCCGTATGGGCTGGGTAATGGCTCCTGGAACTCATCTCCCCAACATAAGGAAATAAGAACCCGCAGTTTCTATGTTGGAGCTTTAGCCTCTGCTGTCCTCCAGGTCTTGCAAGAATTTCCTAAGCGCCTCTTTATCCAAGGTGCTCCAGGTCACGCAATTTTGGCTTTCTAAACAGCAATCTATTTTTAAATCAGTTATTGTATCAGACAGAGCCTCTTGGCTTCCCTTTCCCATGATTCTCCAGAGAGTGCTGTGAGATACAGGCTCAATTTTTAGCCTTTCAGACAACAAGCACATGTTAGCTACAGCACACAGCAGAGAAAACGAGATGGACTCTTTGCTTTGACTTGTGAATGTCACTCCTTTGAGATTCTATGATCTCATTCCTTCGAAGTTTGCTTGCACCTGAACAAAGCCAAAGACTGGAACACAGGCAAGCGCAGCCATGGAAGAAACAGAGGTGTTTCCTTTAAGAGTGTATCACAGAATCATAGAATGCCCTGAGCTGGAAGGGACCCACAAGGATTACAGAGTTCAGCTTCTGTCCCTGCACAGGACAATCCCAACATTCACACCATGTGTCTGAGGCCGTTCTCCAAATGCTTCTTGAATATTGTCAGGTTTGGCACCGTGACTGCTTCCCTGGGGAGTCTGTTCCAGTGCTCCACCATCGTCTGGCTGAAGAACCTTTCCCTAATATCCAATCTAAACCACCCCTGGCATATCTTCCTGCCATTCCCTCGGCTCCTATCATTGGTCACCAGAGAGAAGAGATCAGTGCCTGCTCCTCCTCCTCCCCTTGTGAGGAAGCCGTAGAGCGCAATGGACTCCTCTGAGATCCACTGCAACCCTCAAAATAAAACTGCTGCTCCTTGCAGTATGAAAATATTCCCTTGCTAAGGGAGCTTCCTTGTAACTTGGAGCCAGCATAAACCAATGCTGCCATCACAGCCCGGAGCCTGGGCTCCAGTCGTTCCCGACCAGCACTCCCATTTCACTGACACTACCTCCCCGTACTCAGTGCAAGACTTGGTGAGGCTTCACAGACAATCAGCCTGAGAAAAAGTCTTTGCTTAAAACATGCAGCCCACAGCAATTTCTGAGGGTACATATGCACCGAACTTGCAGGAACCCTCAGCATCACATCACATCAAACACCGTGCCTTTCTCTCCTATTTCTCTTCAAGGTGAGTAGCACACTTAGGAAACTTTCCCCTACTCATCTGAGGCCTGAAAAAGTAGTGTACAATAACATTCTAGCCATGGTTTACCCTCATGCAGGAAAACTGGCTATGAATTGAGACCTGAAGATTCCCTGTGAGATCTTTCATTTAAAACAACTGCTTCCAAATCATCAGAACTTGCATACGTGGCAACCCAACTATTACACAACAATGGAAGCCCCAACACTCTTGCCTGGGAGACGCCAGACAGTCCTTAGCGACGGACAGTCACAAGGCACCATGGCGCAGCCACCAAGGCAGCTCCCAAAGCGTGGCTCCCAGGCCACGCCAGCACCCCACATCCTTCAGACCCTTGTGCTCCCACAAACCTACTATCTGCAAGGTAGGGACCGAGCCCGAGTCCTGCAGCACGACGACGCTCTTGGGGACAAGAGTGGAGGTGACCGCCAGACATGGCTTCTGTCTCTCTTCCAGGCTCAGACATGCTGAGGCAACTGCCTGCACAGCAGCAGCCCTTGCCCAAAGCCTTGGAAACTCCAGGGCAAGTGGCAGCCCAGGGCCCGCAGGTACACCCGGCACCACCACCAGGTATGGCACCCCTGTCTGCTCTGGCACCCCTGTCTGCTCTGGCGCTTTCAGCACCGTAGCATTCCCCAGCCCCGGGCCCTCCCAGCAACGCCACCATCCCTGTCCCCCCGCACACAGGGCATTGGGCCTTCAGAAAGCCACCACAAACAGCGTGCCTGCCCTCGTCTGGGTGACACGTGCCCAGCAGTGCCAGAAAATTTGCCAGTTATTTGGGGCCAGCTCTCCGGTTTCACCTCTTAGAAGCGAGTCTCCTCCCTGATTTGCAACCCTGTCACACTAACAGAGCCACTCACTCTGCAAGGAATGCCCAAGCCACGAGTCCGGCAAAGAGCCAGGAGACATCGGCCATGGGACATTTCAGGACTTACAAGGGGCCTGTAAGAATGATGGAAACAAACTTCTTAGCAGGCCCTGTCACGATAGGAAAAGGGGTAATAGTTCTCGTCTAAAAGCGGGTAGTTTACACTAGCTATAAGGAAGACCTTTTCTAAAAGGGGGTGCTGAAACTCTGGAACACATTGCCCAGAGGGCTGGTAGAAGCCTCAGCCCTGGAAAAATTCAAGCACAGGTCGGATGTGGCTCTGAGTAACCTGCTCTAGTGGAAGATGTCCCGGCTCACTGCAGGGGGCTTGCACCAGATGACTTCTAAAGGCTTTTAAACGTCTTTCAAAGACCTTCAGAGATGACCTCCATGGCTCCTGTCTCTCTTCCAGGCTCAACCGTGCTGTGGCAAGTGCCCAGACCGCACCACACCTTGACCACAACCTGGGCAAGCCCAGTGCAAGTGGCAGCATGGGGCCCACAGAAACTCCAGGCATCACCAGCAGGTATGGCACCCCTGTGTTTTCTGAACAATTCAACACCTTTTCTGTATGCCTTCGGTACCTTCAGCATCCCCGACCCCTGGGCATTCCCAGTAACTCCAACATCCCTGCCTCCCTGGGTCCCCCTGGCCCAGCACGCTCCCCTTTCTCCCAAACAGAGCTGCAGAAAGCTGCATACAGCTGCTTCATCAGCTCCCAGGGATTCCAGCAGATCAGCAACCAACAGCCTCCATCAGCCACATCCACCCATGGGTACAGCATCATTTATCCGCCAGCTGCTGCCCTCTGGGTCCCCAACAGATGTGGGACCCCTCTCGCCTCAACAGCCACAGGGACCCCCCAGGGCCAAGCACAACACCTCCCACTCGCCAAAAAGAAGAGGACAGAGGTGCGCAAGCAGCGCCTGCTGCTGCCCAAGCCACCCAGCCAAAGCTACCAGCACATCAAGCAGCAATCCACACAAGGAAACATCTCCAGCATGGCCACACCCACCGCGTGCGTGTCTCTGAGCAGCAACATCCCTCTGGCCAGCCCCCAAGCTCCTCTCCTGCCAAACCCCGGGCTAGCCCTCGTGGAGCCGGAGGACGACATCTCAGTGTCTGAGGAGGAGCTCCTCAAAGAGGCTCAAAGGCTCTTTGGTTACTCCCTGGACACGGTGGGAGTCAGCAAGGATGGTCCCAGCACTGACGCCACACCTGGGGACCATGCTGGCGCTGGCACAGATGGAGCTGTGGCCCCAGACCCCCTGCTCCTGCCCACAACATCCATCCCCAGCTGCCAGAACACCGAGCAGAATGCTGCACAGAGCAACAACTCCAGCATAGCCACGCCTGCTGGGGCACCCCCAGGCAGCAACATCCCCTTGGCCAGTCACGTCACCCTCAGCTCCCCTGCTGCCCCCCACAAGCAAGGCGCTGGGGACCCAGAGGGTGACCCTGCCGTGTCCGATGAGGAGCTTCGTGAAGAGGCCCTGAGACGCCTTGGCTGCTCCGTGGACACAGTGGCGGTCACTGGCAGAGAGGGCAGAGCACTGCCCCTTATGGAACAGTTTTGCGGCGAGTTTGTTGAAGGATTTGAAAGCCTTGCTGATTGCTCCCTGGGCATGGTGTGGGTCAGCCAGGACAGCCCCAGGAGCAGCCCCATGCCTGGAGGTGCTGGTGGCACCTGCAGAGAGGGCGGAGTGGTGGCTCCAGCCCCCCCAGTGCTGCCGACATCGACATCCATTCCCAGCTATGAGGACATCGAGGCTCATGGGACACAGAGAAACATCTCCACCACCCCCACTGCACGGGCACCCTCAGGAAGCAACATCCCCTTCAGCTCCTCTGCTGCCCCCCACAACCAAGCCCCTGCAGACTTGGAGGGCAAATTTACAGGGCCTGAGGAGGAGCTTATCAAAGAGGCTCCAAGGCTCATGCGTTGCGCCCTAGACACGGTGGGGCTCAGCCAGGACGGTCCCAGCAGTGACCCCAGGCCTGCGGACAGTTTTGACACCGGCAGAGATGAGCGAGCAGTGGCCCCAGCCCTCACGGTGCTGCCGACGACATCCATCCCCGGCTGCCAGAACATCCAGGGCCACTCTGCACAGAGCCAACAAGCCCTTGCAGACCCAGAGGGTGACTTTGCACTGCCCAGGGAGCTGCCCCTCGAAGAAATCCTAACGCTCATTGATTGCTCCCTGGATATGTTGAGAGCCAATCACGATGGTGTTCCCAAGACCACTAACACCATTGTGAGCCCAGAAGAGCTCAACACTGTCAGGATGCAGTCCCAGGAGCCATGTCAGTATTCAGGGAAGGAGACAAGACCATCCCAGCCCAACAAGTCAAAGAATCAGGGGAAGAAGAGGAAGAAGACAACCTGGGCAACGTCACCAAGCAAGCGCAGGGCTCTGGATGCAGCACAGGACTGGCAAGGTGGCATTAGTCCCACTGCAGAGCTGTGATGAAGATCGGGGGAGTGGAGGGGGGAGGAGGATGGGAGCTGTATACTGCCTGGGGGAAATGGTGGGAGGACCTTTTCTCTTGGTTTGGTTCTTTTCCATTAAAAGCTCTTCTCCAGAACTTGTCCATGCCACTGTCAAAGGGGGGAGGGAGCGCAGGGTGCACCCGGAAACAGCATCTGAAACAGCCAAAGTGAGCCCCAGATCAGTGCCAGCAACCCCTAAAGGGCACGGAGCTGCCCTCAGGACCGAATCACCATCAGCAGGGCAGGCAATGGCAGGAGGAGGATTCATCTGTCCCCTTCCCCAGGGAAAGCGGTCCTTTGGCAGGGGAGCCCAGACAGAAGGTTCCCTCCAGGACTCACGGACACAGCCCCATGCAGAAAGCAGCATGAAGCCCCTGGGACAAGAACAGACCCTGGGGGCTGCTGAGGGTGTGGACACACACGACAGCAAGGGCTGCAACGCCTCTGTCTTGAACACCAACAGCATCCCTTCCGCCAGAGAGAGGGCCCAGGGCAAAGCCCTTCAAAGCCTCAAGACCATCACACCCTTCCTTGGGTGCCACCGCACTCAGCTCTGGAGCCTGGCTTTGACTACTCCCATGCTCTGGCTGCACCTTGGGCAGCCACCAGACCAGCAAGGGTTCAAAAAAATAATGACGAAAAAAATCACTGCATTGGCCAGAAAGTGCCTGGAAACTGCCTCTCTTTTTATTGCCTGTTTCCCGTCCAAGCTCAACACCTTGGGGCCAATGCAGCCAACAGCACTTTCCGGAAGCAGCCTCACCTTTACAGGTCTGGCTTGCAGAAGGTGCAGGTTGAGGTCCTCGTCGGGGCAGTCAGGGGACTTAAACCCCTTCCTTGAGGTAGTCCTAGGGATGCTGCTTCCACAAGCCTGGGGGGGGGAATGTCCCCTTTCTCTCAGCAAACAAGCATGTGTCTCTTTGTGTGGACTGAAGAAAACAATGCATCTACAGAATCATAGAATGATAGAGTGGTTTGGGCTGGAAGGGACCTTAAATATCATCCAGTTCCAACCCCCTTGCCATCAGCAGGGACACCAGCAACCAGACCATCCAAGCCGGCCTTGAACACCTCCAAGGAAGGGGCATCCACAACTTCCCTGGGCAAACTGTTCTACTGGCTCACCGTCCTCATCACGAAGAATTTCTCACGAATGTCTAATCCCCTGCACCCTGCCCTTAAGAGGTTCCCCTCTCACGCCAAACCCCCCTCCCCCAGCCCGGCTTAAGGCAGGGGAACAACTTCACCCAGAAGTTGTTCCCCTGCCTTGAGGGACTCCCCGTCCCTTCCCTGGAGAAAAGATGCTGGAGACAATGATACTTACCATTTTGGAGAACTGCAAGTGGGCATATTGCAGCTTCTGAGTGTGCAACTGGAAAAAAACTCTGTCGTCTATTCAGTCCTTCAGATAAGTAGCAAAGTATCCGAGGAAATAAAAGATGCTCAGCAGTGAGCCATCTTCACAGCACGAGCTACCTGTGACGTGTTTTTAACCCCACGTGAGCATTCTTTCTAGCAGCCATTCGATTTGATGATTCAGTACAGCTTCAGGGTGGCAGAAGCAAGGGTGTGATGAGATTGATTCAGTGTCTTGCTCAGAATCTCTGCACTTGCCACTGGTACTTAGTAGCTTCTGTGCAACCATTATGCATTTTTCTTCCCGTGTAAGTTGTCTCATTTTCTTGGATTTATGTTTTGCAAAGTTATACTGAAGTTCCACGCTGGCTCTTCTTCCCACCCGTGAAAAGGGATTTCTTTCAAGCCTGTATTTATCATTGTTGCAGTGATCATTTCACATATCCCATTATCCTGCCAACAGCTGACCTTTTACTTCATGAGTAGTAGGTGGCTTTGACATGCATAAAAAGCGTGGCGTCATTGTCATGGTGGCCTATGCACGTAAGTGTGAAAGGATAGGAAGGGAAGTATTTTGTTTTCTTTTGACCTGGTTGTTCATGTAGCATGAGCTAAGTTTATACGTGTAGAGTATATAGGTGCAAAAGTTAGTTACGCATAATAATGCTGTTAAGCTCTGTGCTGAGCAGCAGCGGTGCGTGCACATGATCTGACAGCTGTGTGTAGTACTACTCTGTTACAGCACATTTCTCGGAATATCTGGCAGAAATTATCAAATGCTCTTCAGAAGACACCCATCTTTTTGTGCAAATCATCATTCTTGTACACTTCTGTACACAGTATGGAAATTTTTTTCTCTTCCTGCATAGGGGTGATATACTTAATAGGTGCGAAAATGCATCCCAAGCAGTCTTGGTGCGCTTCAAGCTGCAAAGGACAAAGAGTGTAACCTACAAAACACTTTCTGGTTTGCAAAAGCTAGGCCACAGAGCAGCGTGAGTACGGACACAGCTTTGTGTGAGGAAAGCTTTGGCTCAAAACTCTGCGGTTAAGATTGCTGGCATCCAGACAGGTGAGCCTTGTCAGTCCAAGATTAGGTATTGACTCTTGTGTCGGACTGGATGTGCCAGTATTGGTGTTCAAACCGGTGCCGTTGAACCCTCGCGCCGCAGCTCGAACAATGCACCCCACCCGCCCGGCACGAGGCCGCCCCCCTACACCGTAACGTGCACGCGCAAGCAAGCGCGCACCCCTCACCGCCGCCTTCTGCGCGCATGCGCGCTCCCACCCCCGCCCCCACCGCTTCCGGAATATGCCGAAGCCGCCACTACTTGGGTGGGTGGGTGTGGCCAAAGGGAGGGCTGTCGGGATGGGGGCGGGGTCGGCACTTGCGGCGTGCGCGGGAGAGCTCGGCTGGGGGTTTCCTCGGACGGCTTGTTTAGAGCGGTTGTTGCTGCCGGTGACGGCACCGGGAGGTACTGTGTTTTTAACGCTGGCTTTTCTTCCCACCCTTGAAAACGGATTTCTTTCAAGCCTATGTTTATCATTGTTGCAGTGATCATTTCACATATCCCATTGTCCCGCCAACATAACTATCTTCCATAACTTGCCAAAAGCTCTGCAGCTGACCTTTTACTACATGACTACTAGGTGGCTTTGACTCCTTTGATGGAAAGGATGCAGCTGGTGGAGAGCAACACTTTGCGTACATCAGCTGTTGACAGTAGCTTTGCACCACACATCCGTATGGGCTGGGTAATGGCTCCTGGAACTCATCTCCCCAACATAAGGAAATAAGAACCCGCAGTTTCTATGTTGGAGCTTTAGCCTCTGCTGTCCTCCAGGTCTTGCAAGAATTTCCTAAGCGCCTCTTTATCCAAGGTGCTCCAGGTCACGCAATTTTGGCTTTCTAAACAGCAATCTATTTTTAAATCAGTTATTGTATCAGACAGAGCCTCTTGGCTTCCCTTTCCCATGATTCTCCAGAGAGTGCTGTGAGATACAGGCTCAATTTTTAGCCTTTCAGACAACAAGCACATGTTAGCTACAGCACACAGCAGAGAAAACGAGACGGACTCTTTGCTTTGACTTGTGAATGTCACTCCTTTGAGATTCTATGATCTCATTCCTTCGAAGTTTGCTTGCACCTGAACAAAGCCAAAGACTGGAACACAGGCAAGCGCAGCCATGGAAGAAACAGAGGTGTTTCCTTTAAGAGTGTATCACAGAATCATAGAATGCCCTGAGCTGGAAGGGACCCACAAGGATTACAGAGTTCAGCTTCTGTCCCTGCACAGGACAATCCCAACATTCACACCATGTGTCTGAGGCCGTTCTCCAAATGCTTCTTGAATATTGTCAGGTTCGGCACCGTGACTGCTTCCCTGGGGAGTCTGTTCCAGTGCTCCACCATCGTCTGGCTGAAGAACCTTTCCCTAATATCCAATCTAAACCACCCCTGGCATATCTTCCTGCCATTCCCTCGGCTCCTATCATTGGTCACCAGAGAGAAGAGATCAGTGCCTGCTCCTCCTCCTCCCCTTGTGAGGAAGCCGTAGAGCGCAATGGACTCCTCTGAGATCCACTGCAACCCTCAAAATAAAACTGCTGCTCCTTGCAGTATGAAAATATTCCCTTGCTAAGGGAGCTTCCTTGTAACTTGGAGCCAGCATAAACCAATGCTGCCATCACAGCCCGGAGCCTGGGCTCCAGTCGTTCCCGACCAGCACTCCCATTTCACTGACACTACCTCCCCGTACTCAGTGCAAGACTTGGTGAGGCTTCACAGACAATCAGCCTGAGAAAAAGTCTTTGCTTAAAACATGCAGCCCACAGCAATTTCTGAGGGTACATATGCACCGAACTTGCAGGAACCCTCAGCATCACATCACATCAAACACCGTGCCTTTCTCTCCTATTTCTCTTCAAGGTGAGTAGCACACTTAGGAAACTTTCCCCTACTCATCTGAGGCCTGAAAAAGTAGTGTACAATAACATTCTAGCCATGGTTTACCCTCATGCAGGAAAACTGGCTATGAATTGAGACCTGAAGATTCCCTGTGAGATCTTTCATTTAAAACAACTGCTTCCAAATCATCAGAACTTGCATACGTGGCAACCCAACTATTACACAACAATGGAAGCCCCAACACTCTTGCCTGGGAGACGCCAGACAGTCCTTAGCGACGGACAGTCACAAGGCACCATGGCGCAGCCACCAAGGCAGCTCCCAAAGCGTGGCTCCCAGGCCACGCCAGCACCCCACATCCTTCAGACCCTTGTGCTCCCACAAACCTACTATCTGCAAGGTAGGGACCGAGCCCGAGTCCTGCAGCACGACGACGCTCTTGGGGACAAGAGTGGAGGTGACCGCCAGACATGGCTTCTGTCTCTCTTCCAGGCTCAGACATGCTGAGGCAACTGCCTGCACAGCAGCAGCCCTTGCCCAAAGCCTTGGAAACTCCAGGGCAAGTGGCAGCCCAGGGCCCGCAGGTACACCCGGCACCACCACCAGGTATGGCACCCCTGTCTGCTCTGGCACCCCTGTCTGCTCTGGCGCTTTCAGCACCGTAGCATTCCCCAGCCCCGGGCCCTCCCAGCAACGCCACCATCCCTGTCCCCCCGCACACAGGGCATTGGGCCTTCAGAAAGCCACCACAAACAGCGTGCCTGCCCTCGTCTGGGTGACACGTGCCCAGCAGTGCCAGAAAATTTGCCAGTTATTTGGGGCCAGCTCTCCGGTTTCACCTCTTAGAAGCGAGTCTCCTCCCTGATTTGCAACCCTGTCACACTAACAGAGCCACTCACTCTGCAAGGAATGCCCAAGCCACGAGTCCGGCAAAGAGCCAGGAGACATCGGCCATGGGACATTTCAGGACTTACAAGGGGCCTGTAAGAATGATGGAAACAAACTTCTTAGCAGGCCCTGTCACGATAGGAAAAGGGGTAATAGTTCTCGTCTAAAAGCGGGTAGTTTACACTAGCTATAAGGAAGACCTTTTCTAAAAGGGGGTGCTGAAACTCTGGAACACATTGCCCAGAGGGCTGGTAGAAGCCTCAGCCCTGGAAAAATTCAAGCACAGGTCGGATGTGGCTCTGAGTAACCTGCTCTAGTGGAAGATGTCCCGGCTCACTGCAGGGGGCTTGCACCAGATGACTTCTAAAGGCTTTTAAACGTCTTTCAAAGACCTTCAGAGATGACCTCCATGGCTCCTGTCTCTCTTCCAGGCTCAACCGTGCTGTGGCAAGTGCCCAGACCGCACCACACCTTGACCACAACCTGGGCAAGCCCAGTGCAAGTGGCAGCATGGGGCCCACAGAAACTCCAGGCATCACCAGCAGGTATGGCACCCCTGTGTTTTCTGAACAATTCAACACCTTTTCTGTATGCCTTCGGTACCTTCAGCATCCCCGACCCCTGGGCATTCCCAGTAACTCCAACATCCCTGCCTCCCTGGGTCCCCCTGGCCCAGCACGCTCCCCTTTCTCCCAAACAGAGCTGCAGAAAGCTGCATACAGCTGCTTCATCAGCTCCCAGGGATTCCAGCAGACCAGCAACCAACAGCCTCCATCAGCCACATCCACCCATGGGTACAGCATCATTTATCCGCCAGCTGCTGCCCTCTGGGTCCCCAGCAGATGTGGGACCCCTCTCGCCTCAACAGCCACAGGGACCCCCCAGGGCCAAGCACAACACCTCCCACTCGCCAAAAAGAAGAGGACAGAGGTGCGCAAGCAGCGCCTGCTGCTGCCCAAGCCACCCAGCCAAAGCTACCAGCACATCAAGCAGCAATCCACACAAGGAAACATCTCCAGCATGGCCACACCCACCGCGTGCGTGTCTCTGAGCAGCAACATCCCTCTGGCCAGCCCCCAAGCTCCTCTCCTGCCAAACCCCGGGCTAGCCCTCGTGGAGCCGGAGGACGACATCTCAGTGTCTGAGGAGGAGCTCCTCAAAGAGGCTCAAAGGCTCTTTGGTTACTCCCTGGACACGGTGGGAGTCAGCAAGGATGGTCCCAGCACTGACGCCACACCTGGGGACCATGCTGGCGCTGGCACAGATGGAGCTGTGGCCCCAGACCCCCTGCTCCTGCCCACAACATCCATCCCCAGCTGCCAGAACACCGAGCAGAATGCTGCACAGAGCAACAACTCCAGCATAGCCACGCCTGCTGGGGCACCCCCAGGCAGCAACATCCCCTTGGCCAGTCACGTCACCCTCAGCTCCCCTGCTGCCCCCCACAAGCAAGGCGCTGGGGACCCAGAGGGTGACCCTGCCGTGTCCGATGAGGAGCTTCGTGAAGAGGCCCTGAGACGCCTTGGCTGCTCCGTGGACACAGTGGCGGTCACTGGCAGAGAGGGCAGAGCACTGCCCCTTATGGAACAGTTTTGCGGCGAGTTTGTTGAAGGATTTGAAAGCCTTGCTGATTGCTCCCTGGGCATGGTGTGGGTCAGCCAGGACAGCCCCAGGAGCAGCCCCATGCCTGGAGGTGCTGGTGGCACCTGCAGAGAGGGCGGAGTGGTGGCTCCAGCCCCCCCAGTGCTGCCGACATCGACATCCATTCCCAGCTATGAGGACATCGAGGCTCATGGGACACAGAGAAACATCTCCACCACCCCCACTGCACGGGCACCCTCAGGAAGCAACATCCCCTTCAGCTCCTCTGCTGCCCCCCACAACCAAGCCCCTGCAGACTTGGAGGGCAAATTTACAGGGCCTGAGGAGGAGCTTATCAAAGAGGCTCCACGGCTCATGCGTTGTGCCCTAGACACGTTGGGGCTCAGCCAGGACGGTCCCAGCAGTGACCCCAGGCCTGCGGACAGTTTTGACACCGGCAGAGATGAGCGAGCAGTGGCCCCAGCCCTCACGGTGCTGCCGACGACATCCATCCCCGGCTGCCAGAACATCCAGGGCCACTCTGCACAGAGCCAACAAGCCCTTGCAGGCCCAGAGGGTGACTTTGCACTGCCCAGGGAGCTGCCCCTCGAAGAAATCCTAACGCTCATTGATTGCTCCCTGGATATGTTGAGAGCCAATCACGATGGTGTTCCCAAGACCACTAACACCATTGTGAGCCCAGAAGAGCTCAACACTGACAGGATGCAGTCCCAGGAGCCATGTCAGTATTCAGGGAAGGAGACAAGACCATCCCAGCCCAACAAGTCAAAGAATCAGGGGAAGAAGAGGAAGAAGACAACCTGGGCAACGTCACCAAGCAAGCGCAGGGCTCTGGATGCAGCACAGGACTGGCAAGGTGGCATTAGTCCCACTGCAGAGCTGTGATGAAGATCGGGGGAGTGGAGGGGGGAGGAGGATGGGAGCTGTATACTGCCTGGGGGAAATGGTGGGAGGACCTTTTCTCTTGGTTTGGTTCTTTTCCATTAAAAGCTCTTCTCCAGAACTTGTCCATGCCACTGTCAAAGGGGGGAGGGAGCGCAGGGTGCACCCGGAAACAGCATCTGAAACAGCCAAAGTGAGCCCCAGATCAGTGCCAGCAACCCCTAAAGGGCACGGAGCTGCCCTCAGGACCGAATCACCATCAGCAGGGCAGGCAATGGCAGGAGGAGGATTCATCTGTCCCCTTCCCCAGGGAAAGCGGTCCTTTGGCAGGGGAGCCCAGACAGAAGGTTCCCTCCAGGACTCACGGACACAGCCCCATGCAGAAAGCAGCATGAAGCCCCTGGGACAAGAACAGACCCTGGGGGCTGCTGAGGGTGTGGACACACACGACAGCAAGGGCTGCAACGCCTCTGTCTTGAACACCAACAGCATCCCTTCCGCCAGAGAGAGGGCCCAGGGCAAAGCCCTTCAAAGCCTCAAGACCATCACACCCTTCCCTGGGTGCCACCGCACTCAGCTCTGGAGCCTGGCTTTGACTACTCCCATGCTCTGGCTGCACCTTGGGCAGCCACCAGACCAGCAAGGGTTCAAAAAAATAATGACGAAAAAAATCACTGCATTGGCCAGAAAGTGCCTGGAAACTGCCTCTCTTTTTATTGCCTGTTTCCCGTCCAAGCTCAACACCTTGGGGCCAATGCAGCCAACAGCACTTTCCGGAAGCAGCCTCACCTTTACAGGTCTGGCTTGCAGAAGGTGCAGGTTGAGGTCCTCGTCGGGGCAGTCAGGGGACTTAAACCCCTTCCTTGAGGTAGTCCTAGGGATGCTGCTTCCACAAGCCTGGGGGGGGGAATGTCCCCTTTCTCTCAGCAAACAAGCATGTGTCTCTTTGTGTGGACTGAAGAAAACAATGCATCTACAGAATCATAGAATGATAGAGTGGTTTGGGCTGGAAGGGACCTTAAAGATCATCCAGTTCCAACCCCCTTGCCATCAGCAGGGACACCAGCAACCAGACCATCCAAGCCGGCCTTGAACACCTCCAAGGAAGGGGCATCCACAACTTCCCTGGGCAAACTGTTCTACTGGCTCACCGTCCTCATCACGAAGAATTTCTCACGAATGTCTAATCCCCTGCACCCTGCCCTTAAGAGGTTCCCCTCTCACGCCAAACCCCCCTCCCCCAGCCCGGCTTAAGGCAGGGGAACAACTTCACCCAGAAGTTGTTCCCCTGCCTTGAGGGACTCCCCGTCCCTTCCCTGGAGAAAAGATGCTGGAGACAATGATACTTACCATTTTGGAGAACTGCAAGTGGGCATATTGCAGCTTCTGAGTGTGCAACTGGAAAAAAACTCTGTCGTCTATTCAGTCCTTCAGATAAGTAGCAAAGTATCCGAGGAAATAAAAGATGCTCAGCAGTGAGCCATCTTCACAGCACGAGCTACCTGTGACGTGTTTTTAACCCCACGTGAGCATTCTTTCTAGCAGCCATTCGATTTGATGATTCAGTACAGCTTCAGGGTGGCAGAAGCAAGGGTGTGATGAGATTGATTCAGTGTCTTGCTCAGAATCTCTGCACTTGCCACTGGTACTTAGTAGCTTCTGTGCAACCATTATGCATTTTTCTTCCCGTGTAAGTTGTCTCATTTTCTTGGATTTATGTTTTGCAAAGTTATACTGAAGTTCCACGCTGGCTCTTCTTCCCACCCGTGAAAAGGGATTTCTTTCAAGCCTGTATTTATCATTGTTGCAGTGATCATTTCACATATCCCATTATCCTGCCAACAGCTGACCTTTTACTTCATGAGTAGTAGGTGGCTTTGACATGCATAAAAAGCGTGGCGTCATTGTCATGGTGGCCTATGCACGTAAGTGTGAAAGGATAGGAAGGGAAGTATTTTGTTTTCTTTTGACCTGGTTGTTCATGTAGCATGAGCTAAGTTTATACGTGTAGAGTATATAGGTGCAAAAGTTAGTTACGCATAATAATGCTGTTAAGCTCTGTGCTGAGCAGCAGCGGTGTGTGCACATGATCTGACAGCTGTGTGTAGTACTACTCTGTTACAGCACATTTCTCGGAATATCTGGCAGAAATTATCAAATGCACTTCAGAAGACACCCATCTTTTTGTGCAAATCATCATTCTTGTACACTTCTGTACACAGTATGGAAATTTTTTTCTCTTCCTGCATAGGGGTGATATACTTAATAGGTGCGAAAATGCATCCCAAGCAGTCTTGGTGCGCTTCAAGCTGCAAAGGACAAAGAGTGTAACCTACAAAACACTTTCTGGTTTGCAAAAGCTAGGCCACAGAGCAGCGTGAGTACGGACACAGCTTTGTGTGAGGAAAGCTTTGGCTCAAAACTCTGCGGTTAAGATTGCTGGCATCCAGACAGGTGAGCCTTGTCAGTCCAAGATTAGGTATTGACTCTTGTGTCGGACTGGATGTGCCAGTATTGGTGTTCAAACCGGTGCCGTTGAACCCTCGCGCCGCAGCTCGAACAATGCACCCCACCCGCCCGGCACGAGGCCGCCCCCCTACACCGTAACGTGCACGCGCAAGCAAGCGCGCACCCCTCACCGCCGCCTTCTGCGCGCATGCGCACTCCCACCCCCGCCCCCACCGCTTCCGGAATATGCCGAAGCCGCCACTACTTGGGTGGGTGGGTGTGGCCAAAGGGAGGGCTGTCGGGATGGGGGCGGGGTCGGCACTTGCGGCGTGGGCGGGAGAGCTCGGCTGGGGGTTTCCTCGGACGGCTTGTTTAGAGCGGTTGTTGCTGCCGGTGACGGCACCGGGAGGTACTGTGTTTTTAACGCTGGCTTTTCTTCCCACCCTTGAAAACGGATTTCTTTCAAGCCTATGTTTATCATTGTTGCAGTGATCATTTCACATATCCCATTGTCCCGCCAACATAACTATCTTCCATAACTTGCCAAAAGCTCTGCAGCTGACCTTTTACTACATGACTACTAGGTGGCTTTGACTCCTTTGATGGAAAGGATGCAGCTGGTGGAGAGCAACACTTTGCGTACATCAGCTGTTGACAGTAGCTTTGCACCACACATCCGTATGGGCTGGGTAATGGCTCCTGGAACTCATCTCCCCAACATAAGGAAATAAGAACCCGCAGTTTCTATGTTGGAGCTTTAGCCTCTGCTGTCCTCCAGGTCTTGCAAGAATTTCCTAAGCGCCTCTTTATCCAAGGTGCTCCAGGTCACGCAATTTTGGCTTTCTAAACAGCAATCTATTTTTAAATCAGTTATTGTATCAGACAGAGCCTCTTGGCTTCCCTTTCCCATGATTCTCCAGAGAGTGCTGTGAGATACAGGCTCAATTTTTAGCCTTTCAGACAACAAGCACATGTTAGCTACAGCACACAGCAGAGAAAATGAGACGGACTCTTTGCTTTGACTTGTGAATGTCACTCCTTTGAGATTCTATGATCTCATTCCTTCGAAGTTTGCTTGCACCTGAACAAAGCCAAAGACTGGAACACAGGCAAGCGCAGCCATGGAAGAAACAGAGGTGTTTCCTTTAAGAGTGTATCACAGAATCATAGAATGCCCTGAGCTGGAAGGGACCCACAAGGATTACAGAGTTCAGCTTCTGTCCTGCACAGGACAATCCCAACATTCACACCATGTGTCTGAGGCCGTTCTCCAAATGCTTCTTGAATATTGTCAGGTTCGGCACCGTGACTGCTTCCCTGGGGAGTCTGTTCCAGTGCTCCACCATCGTCTGGCTGAAGAACCTTTCCCTAATATCCAATCTAAACCACCCCTGGCATATCTTCCTGCCATTCCCTCGGCTCCTATCATTGGTCACCAGAGAGAAGAGATCAGTGCCTGCTCCTCCTCCTCCCCTTGTGAGGAAGCCGTAGAGCGCAATGGACTCCTCTGAGATCCACTGCAACCCTCAAAATAAAACTGCTGCTCCTTGCAGTATGAAAATATTCCCTTGCTAAGGGAGCTTCCTTGTAACTTGGAGCCAGCATAAACCAATGCTGCCATCACAGCCCGGAGCCTGGGCTCCAGTCGTTCCCGACCAGCACTCCCATTTCACTGACACTACCTCCCCGTACTCAGTGCAAGACTTGGTGAGGCTTCACAGACAATCAGCCTGAGAAAAAGTCTTTGCTTAAAACATGCAGCCCACAGCAATTTCTGAGGGTACATATGCACCGAACTTGCAGGAACCCTCAGCATCACATCACATCAAACACCGTGCCTTTCTCTCCTATTTCTCTTCAAGGTGAGTAGCACACTTAGGAAACTTTCCCCTACTCATCTGAGGCCTGAAAAAGTAGTGTACAATAACATTCTAGCCATGGTTTACCCTCATGCAGGAAAACTGGCTATGAATTGAGACCTGAAGATTCCCTGTGAGATCTTTCATTTAAAACAACTGCTTCCAAATCATCAGAACTTGCATACGTGGCAACCCAACTATTACACAACAATGGAAGCCCCAACACTCTTGCCTGGGAGACGCCAGACAGTCCTTAGCGACGGACAGTCACAAGGCACCATGGCGCAGCCACCAAGGCAGCTCCCAAAGCGTGGCTCCCAGGCCACGCCAGCACCCCACATCCTTCAGACCCTTGTGCTCCCACAAACCTACTATCTGCAAGGTAGGGACCGAGCCCGAGTCCTGCAGCACGACGACGCTCTTGGGGACAAGAGTGGAGGTGACCGCCAGACATGGCTTCTGTCTCTCTTCCAGGCTCAGACATGCTGAGGCAACTGCCTGCACAGCAGCAGCCCTTGCCCAAAGCCTTGGAAACTCCAGGGCAAGTGGCAGCCCAGGGCCCGCAGGTACACCCGGCACCACCACCAGGTATGGCACCCCTGTCTGCTCTGGCACCCCTGTCTGCTCTGGCGCTTTCAGCACCGTAGCATTCCCCAGCCCCGGGCCCTCCCAGCAACGCCACCATCCCTGTCCCCCCGCACACAGGGCATTGGGCCTTCAGAAAGCCACCACAAACAGCGTGCCTGCCCTCGTCTTGGTGACACGTGCCCAGCAGTGCCAGAAAATTTGCCAGTTATTTGGGGCCAGCTCTCCGGTTTCACCTCTTAGAAGCGAGTCTCCTCCCTGATTTGCAACCCTGTCACACTAACAGAGCCACTCACTCTGCAAGGAATGCCCAAGCCACGAGTCCGGCAAAGAGCCAGGAGACATCGGCCATGGGACATTTCAGGACTTACAAGGGGCCTGTAAGAATGATGGAAACAAACTTCTTAGCAGGCCCTGTCACGATAGGAAAAGGGGTAATAGTTCTCGTCTAAAAGCGGGTAGTTTACACTAGCTATAAGGAAGACCTTTTCTAAAAGGGGGTGCTGAAACTCTGGAACACATTGCCCAGAGGGCTGGTAGAAGCCTCAGCCCTGGAAAAATTCAAGCACAGGTCGGATGTGGCTCTGAGTAACCTGCTCTAGTGGAAGATGTCCCGGCTCACTGCAGGGGGCTTGCACCAGATGACTTCTAAAGGCTTTTAAACGTCTTTCAAAGACCTTCAGAGATGACCTCCATGGCTCCTGTCTCTCTTCCAGGCTCAACCGTGCTGTGGCAAGTGCCCAGACCGCACCACACCTTGACCACAACCTGGGCAAGCCCAGTGCAAGTGGCAGCATGGGGCCCACAGAAACTCCAGGCATCACCAGCAGGTATGGCACCCCTGTGTTTTCTGAACAATTCAACACCTTTTCTGTATGCCTTCGGTACCTTCAGCATCCCCGACCCCTGGGCATTCCCAGTAACTCCAACATCCCTGCCTCCCTGGGTCCCCCTGGCCCAGCACGCTCCCCTTTCTCCCAAACAGAGCTGCAGAAAGCTGCATACAGCTGCTTCATCAGCTCCCAGGGATTCCAGCAGACCAGCAACCAACAGCCTCCATCAGCCACATCCACCCATGGGTACAGCATCATTTATCCGCCAGCTGCTGCCCTCTGGGTCCCCAGCAGATGTGGGACCCCTCTCGCCTCAACAGCCACAGGGACCCCCCAGGGCCAAGCACAACACCTCCCACTCGCCAAAAAGAAGAGGACAGAGGTGCGCAAGCAGCGCCTGCTGCTGCCCAAGCCACCCAGCCAAAGCTACCAGCACATCAAGCAGCAATCCACACAAGGAAACATCTCCAGCATGGCCACACCCACCGCGTGCGTGTCTCTGAGCAGCAACATCCCTCTGGCCAGCCCCCAAGCTCCTCTCCTGCCAAACCCCGGGCTAGCCCTCGTGGAGCCGGAGGACGACATCTCAGTGTCTGAGGAGGAGCTCCTCAAAGAGGCTCAAAGGCTCTTTGGTTACTCCCTGGACACGGTGGGAGTCAGCAAGGATGGTCCCAGCACTGACGCCACACCTGGGGACCATGCTGGCGCTGGCACAGATGGAGCTGTGGCCCCAGACCCCCTGCTCCTGCCCACAACATCCATCCCCAGCTGCCAGAACACCGAGCAGAATGCTGCACAGAGCAACAACTCCAGCATAGCCACGCCTGCTGGGGCACCCCCAGGCAGCAACATCCCCTTGGCCAGTCACGTCACCCTCAGCTCCCCTGCTGCCCCCCACAAGCAAGGCGCTGGGGACCCAGAGGGTGACCCTGCCGTGTCCGATGAGGAGCTTCGTGAAGAGGCCCTGAGACGCCTTGGCTGCTCCGTGGACACAGTGGCGGTCACTGGCAGAGAGGGCAGAGCACTGCCCCTTATGGAACAGTTTTGCGGCGAGTTTGTTGAAGGATTTGAAAGCCTTGCTGATTGCTCCCTGGGCATGGTGTGGGTCAGCCAGGACAGCCCCAGGAGCAGCCCCATGCCTGGAGGTGCTGGTGGCACCTGCAGAGAGGGCGGAGTGGTGGCTCCAGCCCCCCCAGTGCTGCCGACATCGACATCCATTCCCAGCTATGAGGACATCGAGGCTCATGGGACACAGAGAAACATCTCCACCACCCCCACTGCACGGGCACCCTCAGGAAGCAACATCCCCTTCAGCTCCTCTGCTGCCCCCCACAACCAAGCCCCTGCAGACTTGGAGGGCAAATTTACAGGGCCTGAGGAGGAGCTTATCAAAGAGGCTCCACGGCTCATGCGTTGTGCCCTAGACACGTTGGGGCTCAGCCAGGACGGTCCCAGCAGTGACCCCAGGCCTGCGGACAGTTTTGACACCGGCAGAGATGAGCGAGCAGTGGCCCCAGCCCTCACGGTGCTGCCGACGACATCCATCCCCGGCTGCCAGAACATCCAGGGCCACTCTGCACAGAGCCAACAAGCCCTTGCAGACCCAGAGGGTGACTTTGCACTGCCCAGGGAGCTGCCCCTCGAAGAAATCCTAACGCTCATTGATTGCTCCCTGGATATGTTGAGAGCCAATCACGATGGTGTTCCCAAGACCACTAACACCATTGTGAGCCCAGAAGAGCTCAACACTGTCAGGATGCAGTCCCAGGAGCCATGTCAGTATTCAGGGAAGGAGACAAGACCATCCCAGCCCAACAAGTCAAAGAATCAGGGGAAGAAGAGGAAGAAGACAACCTGGGCAACGTCACCAAGCAAGCGCAGGGCTCTGGATGCAGCACAGGACTGGCAAGGTGGCATTAGTCCCACTGCAGAGCTGTGATGAAGATCGGGGGAGTGGAGGGGGGAGGAGGATGGGAGCTGTATACTGCCTGGGGGAAATGGTGGGAGGACCTTTTCTCTTGGTTTGGTTCTTTTCCATTAAAAGCTCTTCTCCAGAACTTGTCCATGCCACTGTCAAAGGGGGGAGGGAGCGCAGGGTGCACCCGGAAACAGCATCTGAAACAGCCAAAGTGAGCCCCAGATCAGTGCCAGCAACCCCTAAAGGGCACGGAGCTGCCCTCAGGACCGAATCACCATCAGCAGGGCAGGCAATGGCAGGAGGAGGATTCATCTGTCCCCTTCCCTAGGGAAAGCGGTCCTTTGGCAGGGGAGCCCAGACAGAAGGTTCCCTCCAGGACTCACGGACACAGCCCCATGCAGAAAGCAGCATGAAGCCCCTGGGACAAGAACAGACCCTGGGGGCTGCTGAGGGTGTGGACACACACGACAGCAAGGGCTGCAACGCCTCTGTCTTGAACACCAACAGCATCCCTTCCGCCAGAGAGAGGGCCCAGGGCAAAGCCCTTCAAAGCCTCAAGACCATCACACCCTTCCTTGGGTGCCACCGCACTCAGCTCTGGAGCCTGGCTTTGACTACTCCCATGCTCTGGCTGCACCTTGGGCAGCCACCAGACCAGCAAGGGTTCAAAAAAATAATGACGAAAAAAATCACTGCATTGGCCAGAAAGTGCCTGGAAACTGCCTCTCTTTTTATTGCCTGTTTCCCGTCCAAGCTCAACACCTTGGGGCCAATGCAGCCAACAGCACTTTCCGGAAGCAGCCTCACCTTTACAGGTCTGGCTTGCAGAAGGTGCAGGTTGAGGTCCTCGTCGGGGCAGTCAGGGGACTTAAACCCCTTCCTTGAGGTAGTCCTAGGGATGCTGCTTCCACAAGCCTGGGGGGGGGAATGTCCCCTTTCTCTCAGCAAACAAGCATGTGTCTCTTTGTGTGGACTGAAGAAAACAATGCATCTACAGAATCATAGAATGATAGAGTGGTTTGGGCTGGAAGGGACCTTAAAGATCACCCAGTTCCAACCCCCTTGCCATCAGCAGGGACACCAGCAACCAGACCATCCAAGCCGGCCTTGAACACCTCCAAGGAAGGGGCATCCACAACTTCCCTGGGCAAACTGTTCTACTGGCTCACCGTCCTCATCACGAAGAATTTCTCACGAATGTCTAATCCCCTGCACCCTGCCCTTAAGAGGTTCCCCTCTCACGCCAAACCCCCCTCCCCCAGCCCGGCTTAAGGCAGGGGAACAACTTCACCCAGAAGTTGTTCCCCTGCCTTGAGGGACTCCCCGTCCCTTCCCTGGAGAAAAGATGCTGGAGACAATGATACTTACCATTTTGGAGAACTGCAAGTGGGCATATTGCAGCTTCTGAGTGTGCAACTGGAAAAAAACTCTGTCGTCTATTCAGTCCTTCAGATAAGTAGCAAAGTATCCGAGGAAATAAAAGATGCTCAGCAGTGAGCCATCTTCACAGCACGAGCTACCTGTGACGTGTTTTTAACCCCACGTGAGCATTCTTTCTAGCAGCCATTCGATTTGATGATTCAGTACAGCTTCAGGGTGGCAGAAGCAAGGGTGTGATGAGATTGATTCAGTGTCTTGCTCAGAATCTCTGCACTTGCCACTGGTACTTAGTAGCTTCTGTGCAACCATTATGCATTTTTCTTCCCGTGTAAGTTGTCTCATTTTCTTGGATTTATGTTTTGCAAAGTTATACTGAAGTTCCACGCTGGCTCTTCTTCCCACCCGTGAAAAGGGATTTCTTTCAAGCCTGTATTTATCATTGTTGCAGTGATCATTTCACATATCCCATTATCCTGCCAACAGCTGACCTTTTACTTCATGAGTAGTAGGTGGCTTTGACATGCATAAAAAGCGTGGCGTCATTGTCATGGTGGCCTATGCACGTAAGTGTGAAAGGATAGGAAGGGAAGTATTTTGTTTTCTTTTGACCTGGTTGTTCATGTAGCATGAGCTAAGTTTATACGTGTAGAGTATATAGGTGCAAAAGTTAGTTACGCATAATAATGCTGTTAAGCTCTGTGCTGAGCAGCAGCGGTGTGTGCACATGATCTGACAGCTGTGTGTAGTACTACTCTGTTACAGCACATTTCTCGGAATATCTGGCAGAAATTATCAAATGCACTTCAGAAGACACCCATCTTTTTGTGCAAATCATCATTCTTGTACACTTCTGTACACAGTATGGAAATTTTTTTCTCTTCCTGCATAGGGGTGATATACTTAATAGGTGCGAAAATGCATCCCAAGCAGTCTTGGTGCGCTTCAAGCTGCAAAGGACAAAGAGTGTAACCTACAAAACACTTTCTGGTTTGCAAAAGCTAGGCCACAGAGCAGCGTGAGTACGGACACAGCTTTGTGTGAGGAAAGCTTTGGCTCAAAACTCTGCGGTTAAGATTGCTGGCATCCAGACAGGTGAGCCTTGTCAGTCCAAGATTAGGTATTGACTCTTGTGTCGGACTGGATGTGCCAGTATTGGTGTTCAAACCGGTGCCGTTGAACCCTCGCGCCGCAGCTCGAACAATGCACCCCACCCGCCCGGCACGAGGCCGCCCCCCTACACCGTAACGTGCACGCGCAAGCAAGCGCGCACCCCTCACCGCCGCCTTCTGCGCGCATGCGCGCTCCCACCCCCGCCCCCACCGCTTCCGGAATATGCCGAAGCCGCCACTACTTGGGTGGGTGGGTGTGGCCAAAGGGAGGGCTGTCGGGATGGGGGCGGGGTCGGCACTTGCGGCGTGGGCGGGAGAGCTCGGCTGGGGGTTTCCTCGGACGGCTTGTTTAGAGTGGTTGTTGCTGCCGGTGACGGCACCGGGAGGTACTGTGTTTTTAACGCTGGCTTTTCTTCCCACCCTTGAAAACGGATTTCTTTCAAGCCTATGTTTATCATTGTTGCAGTGATCATTTCACATATCCCATTGTCCCGCCAACATAACTATCTTCCATAACTTGCCAAAAGCTCTGCAGCTGACCTTTTACTACATGACTACTAGGTGGCTTTGACTCCTTTGATGGAAAGGATGCAGCTGGTGGAGAGCAACACTTTGCGTACATCAGCTGTTGACAGTAGCTTTGCACCACACATCCGTATGGGCTGGGTAATGGCTCCTGGAACTCATCTCCCCAACATAAGGAAATAAGAACCCGCAGTTTCTATGTTGGAGCTTTAGCCTCTGCTGTCCTCCAGGTCTTGCAAGAATTTCCTAAGCGCCTCTTTATCCAAGGTGCTCCAGGTCACGCAATTTTGGCTTTCTAAACAGCAATCTATTTTTAAATCAGTTATTGTATCAGACAGAGCCTCTTGGCTTCCCTTTCCCATGATTCTCCAGAGAGTGCTGTGAGATACAGGCTCAATTTTTAGCCTTTCAGACAACAAGCACATGTTAGCTACAGCACACAGCAGAGAAAACGAGACGGACTCTTTGCTTTGACTTGTGAATGTCACTCCTTTGAGATTCTATGATCTCATTCCTTCGAAGTTTGCTTGCACCTGAACAAAGCCAAAGACTGGAACACAGGCAAGCGCAGCCATGGAAGAAACAGAGGTGTTTCCTTTAAGAGTGTATCACAGAATCATAGAATGCCCTGAGCTGGAAGGGACCCACAAGGATTACAGAGTTCAGCTTCTGTCCCTGCACAGGACAATCCCAACATTCACACCATGTGTCTGAGGCCGTTCTCCAAATGCTTCTTGAATATTGTCAGGTTCGGCACCGTGACTGCTTCCCTGGGGAGTCTGTTCCAGTGCTCCACCATCGTCTGGCTGAAGAACCTTTCCCTAATATCCAATCTAAACCACCCCTGGCATATCTTCCTGCCATTCCCTCGGCTCCTATCATTGGTCACCAGAGAGAAGAGATCAGTGCCTGCTCCTCCTCCTCCCCTTGTGAGGAAGCCGTAGAGCGCAATGGACTCCTCTGAGATCCACTGCAACCCTCAAAATAAAACTGCTGCTCCTTGCAGTATGAAAATATTCCCTTGCTAAGGGAGCTTCCTTGTAACTTGGAGCCAGCATAAACCAATGCTGCCATCACAGCCCGGAGCCTGGGCTCCAGTCGTTCCCGACCAGCACTCCCATTTCACTGACACTACCTCCCCGTACTCAGTGCAAGACTTGGTGAGGCTTCACAGACAATCAGCCTGAGAAAAAGTCTTTGCTTAAAACATGCAGCCCACAGCAATTTCTGAGGGTACATATGCACCGAACTTGCAGGAACCCTCAGCATCACATCACATCAAACACCGTGCCTTTCTCTCCTATTTCTCTTCAAGGTGAGTAGCACACTTAGGAAACTTTCCCCTACTCATCTGAGGCCTGAAAAAGTAGTGTACAATAACATTCTAGCCATGGTTTACCCTCATGCAGGAAAACTGGCTATGAATTGAGACCTGAAGATTCCCTGTGAGATCTTTCATTTAAAACAACTGCTTCCAAATCATCAGAACTTGCATACGTGGCAACCCAACTATTACACAACAATGGAAGCCCCAACACTCTTGCCTGGGAGACGCCAGACAGTCCTTAGCGACGGACAGTCACAAGGCACCATGGCGCAGCCACCAAGGCAGCTCCCAAAGCGTGGCTCCCAGGCCACGCCAGCACCCCACATCCTTCAGACCCTTGTGCTCCCACAAACCTACTATCTGCAAGGTAGGGACCGAGCCCGAGTCCTGCAGCACGACGACGCTCTTGGGGACAAGAGTGGAGGTGACCGCCAGACATGGCTTCTGTCTCTCTTCCAGGCTCAGACATGCTGAGGCAACTGCCTGCACAGCAGCAGCCCTTGCCCAAAGCCTTGGAAACTCCAGGGCAAGTGGCAGCCCAGGGCCCGCAGGTACACCCGGCACCACCACCAGGTATGGCACCCCTGTCTGCTCTGGCACCCCTGTCTGCTCTGGCGCTTTCAGCACCGTAGCATTCCCCAGCCCCGGGCCCTCCCAGCAACGCCACCATCCCTGTCCCCCCGCACACAGGGCATTGGGCCTTCAGAAAGCCACCACAAACAGCGTGCCTGCCCTCGTCTGGGTGACACGTGCCCAGCAGTGCCAGAAAATTTGCCAGTTATTTGGGGCCAGCTCTCCGGTTTCACCTCTTAGAAGCGAGTCTCCTCCCTGATTTGCAACCCTGTCACACTAACAGAGCCACTCACTCTGCAAGGAATGCCCAAGCCACGAGTCCGGCAAAGAGCCAGGAGACATCGGCCATGGGACATTTCAGGACTTACAAGGGGCCTGTAAGAATGATGGAAACAAACTTCTTAGCAGGCCCTGTCACGATAGGAAAAGGGGTAATAGTTCTCGTCTAAAAGCGGGTAGTTTACACTAGCTATAAGGAAGACCTTTTCTAAAAGGGGGTGCTGAAACTCTGGAACACATTGCCCAGAGGGCTGGTAGAAGCCTCAGCCCTGGAAAAATTCAAGCACAGGTCGGATGTGGCTCTGAGTAACCTGCTCTAGTGGAAGATGTCCCGGCTCACTGCAGGGGGCTTGCACCAGATGACTTCTAAAGGCTTTTAAACGTCTTTCAAAGACCTTCAGAGATGACCTCCATGGCTCCTGTCTCTCTTCCAGGCTCAACCGTGCTGTGGCAAGTGCCCAGACCGCACCACACCTTGACCACAACCTGGGCAAGCCCAGTGCAAGTGGCAGCATGGGGCCCACAGAAACTCCAGGCATCACCAGCAGGTATGGCACCCCTGTGTTTTCTGAACAATTCAACACCTTTTCTGTATGCCTTCGGTACCTTCAGCATCCCCGACCCCTGGGCATTCCCAGTAACTCCAACATCCCTGCCTCCCTGGGTCCCCCTGGCCCAGCACGCTCCCCTTTCTCCCAAACAGAGCTGCAGAAAGCTGCATACAGCTGCTTCATCAGCTCCCAGGGATTCCAGCAGACCAGCAACCAACAGCCTCCATCAGCCACATCCACCCATGGGTACAGCATCATTTATCCGCCAGCTGCTGCCCTCTGGGTCCCCAGCAGATGTGGGACCCCTCTCGCCTCAACAGCCACAGGGACCCCCCAGGGCCAAGCACAACACCTCCCACTCGCCAAAAAGAAGAGGACAGAGGTGCGCAAGCAGCGCCTGCTGCTGCCCAAGCCACCCAGCCAAAGCTACCAGCACATCAAGCAGCAATCCACACAAGGAAACATCTCCAGCATGGCCACACCCACCGCGTGCGTGTCTCTGAGCAGCAACATCCCTCTGGCCAGCCCCCAAGCTCCTCTCCTGCCAAACCCCGGGCTAGCCCTCGTGGAGCCGGAGGACGACATCTCAGTGTCTGAGGAGGAGCTCCTCAAAGAGGCTCAAAGGCTCTTTGGTTACTCCCTGGACACGGTGGGAGTCAGCAAGGATGGTCCCAGCACTGACGCCACACCTGGGGACCATGCTGGCGCTGGCACAGATGGAGCTGTGGCCCCAGACCCCCTGCTCCTGCCCACAACATCCATCCCCAGCTGCCAGAACACCGAGCAGAATGCTGCACAGAGCAACAACTCCAGCATAGCCACGCCTGCTGGGGCACCCCCAGGCAGCAACATCCCCTTGGCCAGTCACGTCACCCTCAGCTCCCCTGCTGCCCCCCACAAGCAAGGCGCTGGGGACCCAGAGGGTGACCCTGCCGTGTCCGATGAGGAGCTTCGTGAAGAGGCCCTGAGACGCCTTGGCTGCTCCGTGGACACAGTGGCGGTCACTGGCAGAGAGGGCAGAGCACTGCCCCTTATGGAACAGTTTTGCGGCGAGTTTGTTGAAGGATTTGAAAGCCTTGCTGATTGCTCCCTGGGCATGGTGTGGGTCAGCCAGGACAGCCCCAGGAGCAGCCCCATGCCTGGAGGTGCTGGTGGCACCTGCAGAGAGGGCGGAGTGGTGGCTCCAGCCCCCCCAGTGCTGCCGACATCGACATCCATTCCCAGCTATGAGGACATCGAGGCTCATGGGACACAGAGAAACATCTCCACCACCCCCACTGCACGGGCACCCTCAGGAAGCAACATCCCCTTCAGCTCCTCTGCTGCCCCCCACAACCAAGCCCCTGCAGACTTGGAGGGCAAATTTACAGGGCCTGAGGAGGAGCTTATCAAAGAGGCTCCACGGCTCATGCGTTGCGCCCTAGACACGTTGGGGCTCAGCCAGGACGGTCCCAGCAGTGACCCCAGGCCTGCGGACAGTTTTGACACCGGCAGAGATGAGCGAGCAGTGGCCCCAGCCCTCACGGTGCTGCCGACGACATCCATCCCCGGCTGCCAGAACATCCAGGGCCACTCTGCACAGAGCCAACAAGCCCTTGCAGACCCAGAGGGTGACTTTGCACTGCCCAGGGAGCTGCCCCTCGAAGAAATCCTAACGCTCATTGATTGCTCCCTGGATATGTTGAGAGCCAATCACGATGGTGTTCCCAAGACCACTAACACCATTGTGAGCCCAGAAGAGCTCAACACTGTCAGGATGCAGTCCCAGGAGCCATGTCAGTATTCAGGGAAGGAGACAAGACCATCCCAGCCCAACAAGTCAAAGAATCAGGGGAAGAAGAGGAAGAAGACAACCTGGGCAACGTCACCAAGCAAGCGCAGGGCTCTGGATGCAGCACAGGACTGGCAAGGTGGCATTAGTCCCACTGCAGAGCTGTGATGAAGATCGGGGGAGTGGAGGGGGGAGGAGGATGGGAGCTGTATACTGCCTGGGGGAAATGGTGGGAGGACCTTTTCTCTTGGTTTGGTTCTTTTCCATTAAAAGCTCTTCTCCAGAACTTGTCCATGCCACTGTCAAAGGGGGGAGGGAGCGCAGGGTGCACCCGGAAACAGCATCTGAAACAGCCAAAGTGAGCCCCAGATCAGTGCCAGCAACCCCTAAAGGGCACGGAGCTGCCCTCAGGGCCGAATCACCATCAGCAGGGCAGGCAATGGCAGGAGGAGGATTCATCTGTCCCCTTCCCCAGGGAAAGCGGTCCTTTGGCAGGGGAGCCCAGACAGAAGGTTCCCTCCAGGACTCACGGACACAGCCCCATGCAGAAAGCAGCATGAAGCCCCTGGGACAAGAACAGACCCTGGGGGCTGCTGAGGGTGTGGACACACACGACAGCAAGGGCTGCAACGCCTCTGTCTTGAACACCAACAGCATCCCTTCCGCCAGAGAGAGGGCCCAGGGCAAAGCCCTTCAAAGCCTCAAGACCATCACACCCTTCCTTGGGTGCCACCGCACTCAGCTCTGGAGCCTGGCTTTGACTACTCCCATGCTCTGGCTGCACCTTGGGCAGCCACCAGACCAGCAAGGGTTCAAAAAAATAATGACGAAAAAAATCACTGCATTGGCCAGAAAGTGCCTGGAAACTGCCTCTCTTTTTATTGCCTGTTTCCCGTCCAAGCTCAACACCTTGGGGCCAATGCAGCCAACAGCACTTTCCGGAAGCAGCCTCACCTTTACAGGTCTGGCTTGCAGAAGGTGCAGGTTGAGGTCCTCGTCGGGGCAGTCAGGGGACTTAAACCCCTTCCTTGAGGTAGTCCTAGGGATGCTGCTTCCACAAGCCTGGGGGGGGGAATGTCCCCTTTCTCTCAGCAAACAAGCATGTGTCTCTTTGTGTGGACTGAAGAAAACAATGCATCTACAGAATCATAGAATGATAGAGTGGTTTGGGCTGGAAGGGACCTTAAAGATCATCCAGTTCCAACCCCCTTGCCATCAGCAGGGACACCAGCAACCAGACCATCCAAGCCGGCCTTGAACACCTCCAAGGAAGGGGCATCCACAACTTCCCTGGGCAAACTGTTCTACTGGCTCACCGTCCTCATCACGAAGAATTTCTCACGAATGTCTAATCCCCTGCACCCTGCCCTTAAGAGGTTCCCCTCTCACGCCAAACCCCCCTCCCCCAGCCCGGCTTAAGGCAGGGGAACAACTTCACCCAGAAGTTGTTCCCCTGCCTTGAGGGACTCCCCGTCCCTTCCCTGGAGAAAAGATGCTGGAGACAATGATACTTACCATTTTGGAGAACTGCAAGTGGGCATATTGCAGCTTCTGAGTGTGCAACTGGAAAAAAACTCTGTCGTCTATTCAGTCCTTCAGATAAGTAGCAAAGTATCCGAGGAAATAAAAGATGCTCAGCAGTGAGCCATCTTCACAGCACGAGCTACCTGTGACGTGTTTTTAACCCCACGTGAGCATTCTTTCTAGCAGCCATTCGATTTGATGATTCAGTACAGCTTCAGGGTGGCAGAAGCAAGGGTGTGATGAGATTGATTCAGTGTCTTGCTCAGAATCTCTGCACTTGCCACTGGTACTTAGTAGCTTCTGTGCAACCATTATGCATTTTTCTTCCCGTGTAAGTTGTCTCATTTTCTTGGATTTATGTTTTGCAAAGTTATACTGAAGTTCCACGCTGGCTCTTCTTCCCACCCGTGAAAAGGGATTTCTTTCAAGCCTGTATTTATCATTGTTGCAGTGATCATTTCACATATCCCATTATCCTGCCAACAGCTGACCTTTTACTTCATGAGTAGTAGGTGGCTTTGACATGCATAAAAAGCGTGGCGTCATTGTCATGGTGGCCTATGCACGTAAGTGTGAAAGGATAGGAAGGGAAGTATTTTGTTTTCTTTTGACCTGGTTGTTCATGTAGCATGAGCTAAGTTTATACGTGTAGAGTATATAGGTGCAAAAGTTAGTTACGCATAATAATGCTGTTAAGCTCTGTGCTGAGCAGCAGCGGTGTGTGCACATGATCTGACAGCTGTGTGTAGTACTACTCTGTTACAGCACATTTCTCGGAATATCTGGCAGAAATTATCAAATGCACTTCAGAAGACACCCATCTTTTTGTGCAAATCATCATTCTTGTACACTTCTGTACACAGTATGGAAATTTTTTTCTCTTCCTGCATAGGGGTGATATACTTAATAGGTGCGAAAATGCATCCCAAGCAGTCTTGGTGCGCTTCAAGCTGCAAAGGACAAAGAGTGTAACCTACAAAACACTTTCTGGTTTGCAAAAGCTAGGCCACAGAGCAGCGTGAGTACGGACACAGCTTTGTGTGAGGAAAGCTTTGGCTCAAAACTCTGCGGTTAAGATTGCTGGCATCCAGACAGGTGAGCCTTGTCAGTCCAAGATTAGGTATTGACTCTTGTGTCGGACTGGATGTGCCAGTATTGGTGTTCAAACCGGTGCCGTTGAACCCTCGCGCCGCAGCTCGAACAATGCACCCCACCCGCCCGGCACGAGGCCGCCCCCCTACACCGTAACGTGCACGCGCAAGCAAGCGCGCACCCCTCACCGCCGCCTTCTGCGCGCATGCGCGCTCCCACCCCCGCCCCCACCGCTTCCGGAATATGCCGAAGCCGCCACTACTTGGGTGGGTGGGTGTGGCCAAAGGGAGGGCTGTCGGGATGGGGGCGGGGTCGGCACTTGCGGCGTGGGCGGGAGAGCTCGGCTGGGGGTTTCCTCGGACGGCTTGTTTAGAGCGGTTGTTGCTGCCGGTGACGGCACCGGGAGGTACTGTGTTTTTAACGCTGGCTTTTCTTCCCACCCTTGAAAACGGATTTCTTTCAAGCCTATGTTTATCATTGTTGCAGTGATCATTTCACATATCCCATTGTCCCGCCAACATAACTATCTTCCATAACTTGCCAAAAGTTCTGCAGCTGACCTTTTACTACATGACTACTAGGTGGCTTTGACTCCTTTGATGGAAAGGATGCAGCTGGTGGAGAGCAACACTTTGCGTACATCAGCTGTTGACAGTAGCTTTGCACCACACATCCGTATGGGCTGGGTAATGGCTCCTGGAACTCATCTCCCCAACATAAGGAAATAAGAACCCGCAGTTTCTATGTTGGAGCTTTAGCCTCTGCTGTCCTCCAGGTCTTGCAAGAATTTCCTAAGCGCCTCTTTATCCAAGGTGCTCCAGGTCACGCAATTTTGGCTTTCTAAACAGCAATCTATTTTTAAATCAGTTATTGTATCAGACAGAGCCTCTTGGCTTCCCTTTCCCATGATTCTCCAGAGAGTGCTGTGAGATACAGGCTCAATTTTTAGCCTTTCAGACAACAAGCACATGTTAGCTACAGCACACAGCAGAGAAAACGAGACGGACTCTTTGCTTTGACTTGTGAATGTCACTCCTTTGAGATTCTATGATCTCATTCCTTCGAAGTTTGCTTGCACCTGAACAAAGCCAAAGACTGGAACACAGGCAAGCGCAGCCATGGAAGAAACAGAGGTGTTTCCTTTAAGAGTGTATCACAGAATCATAGAATGCCCTGAGCTGGAAGGGACCCACAAGGATTACAGAGTTCAGCTTCTGTCCCTGCACAGGACAATCCCAACATTCACACCATGTGTCTGAGGCCGTTCTCCAAATGCTTCTTGAATATTGTCAGGTTCGGCACCGTGACTGCTTCCCTGGGGAGTCTGTTCCAGTGCTCCACCATCGTCTGGCTGAAGAACCTTTCCCTAATATCCAATCTAAACCACCCCTGGCATATCTTCCTGCCATTCCCTCGGCTCCTATCATTGGTCACCAGAGAGAAGAGATCAATGCCTGCTCCTCCTCCTCCCCTTGTGAGGAAGCCGTAGAGCGCAATGGACTCCTCTGAGATCCACTGCAACCCTCAAAATAAAACTGCTGCTCCTTGCAGTATGAAAATATTCCCTTGCTAAGGGAGCTTCCTTGTAACTTGGAGCCAGCATAAACCAATGCTGCCATCACAGCCCGGAGCCTGGGCTCCAGTCGTTCCCGACCAGCACTCCCATTTCACTGACACTACCTCCCCGTACTCAGTGCAAGACTTGGTGAGGCTTCACAGACAATCAGCCTGAGAAAAAGTCTTTGCTTAAAACATGCAGCCCACAGCAATTTCTGAGGGTACATATGCACCGAACTTGCAGGAACCCTCAGCATCACATCACATCAAACACCGTGCCTTTCTCTCCTATTTCTCTTCAAGGTGAGTAGCACACTTAGGAAACTTTCCCCTACTCATCTGAGGCCTGAAAAAGTAGTGTACAATAACATTCTAGCCATGGTTTACCCTCATGCAGGAAAACTGGCTATGAATTGAGACCTGAAGATTCCCTGTGAGATCTTTCATTTAAAACAACTGCTTCCAAATCATCAGAACTTGCATACGTGGCAACCCAACTATTACACAACAATGGAAGCCCCAACACTCTTGCCTGGGAGACGCCAGACAGTCCTTAGCGACGGACAGTCACAAGGCACCATGGCGCAGCCACCAAGGCAGCTCCCAAAGCGTGGCTCCCAGGCCACGCCAGCACCCCACATCCTTCAGACCCTTGTGCTCCCACAAACCTACTATCTGCAAGGTAGGGACCGAGCCCGAGTCCTGCAGCACGACGACGCTCTTGGGGACAAGAGTGGAGGTGACCGCCAGACATGGCTTCTGTCTCTCTTCCAGGCTCAGACATGCTGAGGCAACTGCCTGCACAGCAGCAGCCCTTGCCCAAAGCCTTGGAAACTCCAGGGCAAGTGGCAGCCCAGGGCCCGCAGGTACACCCGGCACCACCACCAGGTATGGCACCCCTGTCTGCTCTGGCACCCCTGTCTGCTCTGGCGCTTTCAGCACCGTAGCATTCCCCAGCCCCGGGCCCTCCCAGCAACGCCACCATCCCTGTCCCCCCGCACACAGGGCATTGGGCCTTCAGAAAGCCACCACAAACAGCGTGCCTGCCCTCGTCTTGGTGACACGTGCCCAGCAGTGCCAGAAAATTTGCCAGTTATTTGGGGCCAGCTCTCCGGTTTCACCTCTTAGAAGCGAGTCTCCTCCCTGATTTGCAACCCTGTCACACTAACAGAGCCACTCACTCTGCAAGGAATGCCCAAGCCACGAGTCCGGCAAAGAGCCAGGAGAAATCGGCCATGGGACATTTCAGGACTTACAAGGGGCCTGTAAGAATGATGGAAACAAACTTCTTAGCAGGCCCTGTCACGATAGGAAAAGGGGTAATAGTTCTCGTCTAAAAGCGGGTAGTTTACACTAGCTATAAGGAAGACCTTTTCTAAAAGGGGGTGCTGAAACTCTGGAACACATTGCCCAGAGGGCTGGTAGAAGCCTCAGCCCTGGAAAAATTCAAGCACAGGTCGGATGTGGCTCTGAGTAACCTGCTCTAGTGGAAGATGTCCCGGCTCACTGCAGGGGGCTTGCACCAGATGACTTCTAAAGGCTTTTAAACGTCTTTCAAAGACCTTCAGAGATGACCTCCATGGCTCCTGTCTCTCTTCCAGGCTCAACCGTGCTGTGGCAAGTGCCCAGACCGCACCACACCTTGACCACAACCTGGGCAAGCCCAGTGCAAGTGGCAGCATGGGGCCCACAGAAACTCCAGGCATCACCAGCAGGTATGGCACCCCTGTGTTTTCTGAACAATTCAACACCTTTTCTGTATGCCTTCGGTACCTTCAGCATCCCCGACCCCTGGGCATTCCCAGTAACTCCAACATCCCTGCCTCCCTGGGTCCCCCTGGCCCAGCACGCTCCCCTTTCTCCCAAACAGAGCTGCAGAAAGCTGCATACAGCTGCTTCATCAGCTCCCAGGGATTCCAGCAGATCAGCAACCAACAGCCTCCATCAGCCACATCCACCCATGGGTACAGCATCATTTATCCGCCAGCTGCTGCCCTCTGGGTCCCCAGCAGATGTGGGACCCCTCTCGCCTCAACAGCCACAGGGACCCCCCAGGGCCAAGCACAACACCTCCCACTCGCCAAAAAGAAGAGGACAGAGGTGCGCAAGCAGCGCCTGCTGCTGCCCAAGCCACCCAGCCAAAGCTACCAGCACATCAAGCAGCAATCCACACAAGGAAACATCTCCAGCATGGCCACACCCACCGCGTGCGTGTCTCTGAGCAGCAACATCCCTCTGGCCAGCCCCCAAGCTCCTCTCCTGCCAAACCCCGGGCTAGCCCTCGTGGAGCCGGAGGACGACATCTCAGTGTCTGAGGAGGAGCTCCTCAAAGAGGCTCAAAGGCTCTTTGGTTACTCCCTGGACACGGTGGGAGTCAGCAAGGATGGTCCCAGCACTGACGCCACACCTGGGGACCATGCTGGCGCTGGCACAGATGGAGCTGTGGCCCCAGACCCCCTGCTCCTGCCCACAACATCCATCCCCAGCTGCCAGAACACCGAGCAGAATGCTGCACAGAGCAACAACTCCAGCATAGCCACGCCTGCTGGGGCACCCCCAGGCAGCAACATCCCCTTGGCCAGTCACGTCACCCTCAGCTCCCCTGCTGCCCCCCACAAGCAAGGCGCTGGGGACCCAGAGGGTGACCCTGCCGTGTCCGATGAGGAGCTTTGTGAAGAGGCCCTGAGACGCCTTGGCTGCTCCGTGGACACAGTGGCGGTCACTGGCAGAGAGGGCAGAGCACTGCCCCTTATGGAACAGTTTTGCGGCGAGTTTGTTGAAGGATTTGAAAGCCTTGCTGATTGCTCCCTGGGCATGGTGTGGGTCAGCCAGGACAGCCCCAGGAGCAGCCCCATGCCTGGAGGTGCTGGTGGCACCTGCAGAGAGGGCGGAGTGGTGGCTCCAGCCCCCCCAGTGCTGCCGACATCGACATCCATTCCCAGCTATGAGGACATCGAGGCTCATGGGACACAGAGAAACATCTCCACCACCCCCACTGCACGGGCACCCTCAGGAAGCAACATCCCCTTCAGCTCCTCTGCTGCCCCCCACAACCAAGCCCCTGCAGACTTGGAGGGCAAATTTACAGGGCCTGAGGAGGAGCTTATCAAAGAGGCTCCAAGGCTCATGCGTTGCGCCCTAGACACGGTGGGGCTCAGCCAGGACGGTCCCAGCAGTGACCCCAGGCCTGCGGACAGTTTTGACACCGGCAGAGATGAGCGAGCAGTGGCCCCAGCCCTCACGGTGCTGCCGACGACATCCATCCCCGGCTGCCAGAACATCCAGGGCCACTCTGCACAGAGCCAACAAGCCCTTGCAGACCCAGAGGGTGACTTTGCACTGCCCAGGGAGCTGCCCCTCGAAGAAATCCTAACGCTCATTGATTGCTCCCTGGATATGTTGAGAGCCAATCACGATGGTGTTCCCAAGACCACTAACACCATTGTGAGCCCAGAAGAGCTCAACACTGTCAGGATGCAGTCCCAGGAGCCATGTCAGTATTCAGGGAAGGAGACAAGACCATCCCAGCCCAACAAGTCAAAGAATCAGGGGAAGAAGAGGAAGAAGACAACCTGGGCAACGTCACCAAGCAAGCGCAGGGCTCTGGATGCAGCACAGGACTGGCAAGGTGGCATTAGTCCCACTGCAGAGCTGTGATGAAGATCGGGGGAGTGGAGGGGGGAGGAGGATGGGAGCTGTATACTGCCTGGGGGAAATGGTGGGAGGACCTTTTCTCTTGGTTTGGTTCTTTTCCATTAAAAGCTCTTCTCCAGAACTTGTCCATGCCACTGTCAAAGGGGGGAGGGAGCGCAGGGTGCACCCGGAAACAGCATCTGAAACAGCCAAAGTGAGCCCCAGATCAGTGCCAGCAACCCCTAAAGGGCACGGAGCTGCCCTCAGGACCGAATCACCATCAGCAGGGCAGGCAATGGCAGGAGGAGGATTCATCTGTCCCCTTCCCCAGGGAAAGCGGTCCTTTGGCAGGGGAGCCCAGACAGAAGGTTCCCTCCAGGACTCACGGACACAGCCCCATGCAGAAAGCAGCATGAAGCCCCTGGGACAAGAACAGACCCTGGGGGCTGCTGAGGGTGTGGACACACACGACAGCAAGGGCTGCAACGCCTCTGTCTTGAACACCAACAGCATCCCTTCCGCCAGAGAGAGGGCCCAGGGCAAAGCCCTTCAAAGCCTCAAGACCATCACACCCTTCCTTGGGTGCCACCGCACTCAGCTCTGGAGCCTGGCTTTGACTACTCCCATGCTCTGGCTGCACCTTGGGCAGCCACCAGACCAGCAAGGGTTCAAAAAAATAATGACGAAAAAAATCACTGCATTGGCCAGAAAGTGCCTGGAAACTGCCTCTCTTTTTATTGCCTGTTTCCCGTCCAAGCTCAACACCTTGGGGCCAATGCAGCCAACAGCACTTTCCGGAAGCAGCCTCACCTTTACAGGTCTGGCTTGCAGAAGGTGCAGGTTGAGGTCCTCGTCGGGGCAGTCAGGGGACTTAAACCCCTTCCTTGAGGTAGTCCTAGGGATGCTGCTTCCACAAGCCTGGGGGGGGGAATGTCCCCTTTCTCTCAGCAAACAAGCATGTGTCTCTTTGTGTGGACTGAAGAAAACAATGCATCTACAGAATCATAGAATGATAGAGTGGTTTGGGCTGGAAGGGACCTTAAAGATCATCCAGTTCCAACCCCCTTGCCATCAGCAGGGACACCAGCAACCAGACCATCCAAGCCGGCCTTGAACACCTCCAAGGAAGGGGCATCCACAACTTCCCTGGGCAAACTGTTCTACTGGCTCACCGTCCTCATCACGAAGAATTTCTCACGAATGTCTAATCCCCTGCACCCTGCCCTTAAGAGGTTCCCCTCTCACGCCAAACCCCCCTCCCCCAGCCCGGCTTAAGGCAGGGGAACAACTTCACCCAGAAGTTGTTCCCCTGCCTTGAGGGACTCCCTGTCCCTTCCCTGGAGAAAAGATGCTGGAGACAATGATACTTACCATTTTGGAGAACTGCAAGTGGGCATATTGCAGCTTCTGAGTGTGCAACTGGAAAAAAACTCTGTCGTCTATTCAGTCCTTCAGATAAGTAGCAAAGTATCCGAGGAAATAAAAGATGCTCAGCAGTGAGCCATCTTCACAGCACGAGCTACCTGTGACGTGTTTTTAACCCCACGTGAGCATTCTTTCTAGCAGCCATTCGATTTGATGATTCAGTACAGCTTCAGGGTGGCAGAAGCAAGGGTGTGATGAGATTGATTCAGTGTCTTGCTCAGAATCTCTGCACTTGCCACTGGTACTTAGTAGCTTCTGTGCAACCATTATGCATTTTTCTTCCCGTGTAAGTTGTCTCATTTTCTTGGATTTATGTTTTGCAAAGTTATACTGAAGTTCCACGCTGGCTCTTCTTCCCACCCGTGAAAAGGGATTTCTTTCAAGCCTGTATTTATCATTGTTGCAGTGATCATTTCACATATCCCATTATCCTGCCAACAGCTGACCTTTTACTTCATGAGTAGTAGGTGGCTTTGACATGCATAAAAAGCGTGGCGTCATTGTCATGGTGGCCTATGCACGTAAGTGTGAAAGGATAGGAAGGGAAGTATTTTGTTTTCTTTTGACCTGGTTGTTCATGTAGCATGAGCTAAGTTTATACGTGTAGAGTATATAGGTGCAAAAGTTAGTTACGCATAATAATGCTGTTAAGCTCTGTGCTGAGCAGCAGCGGTGCGTGCACATGATCTGACAGCTGTGTGTAGTACTACTCTGTTACAGCACATTTCTCGGAATATCTGGCAGAAATTATCAAATGCTCTTCAGAAGACACCCATCTTTTTGTGCAAATCATCATTCTTGTACACTTCTGTACACAGTATGGAAATTTTTTTCTCTTCCTACATAGGGGTGATATACTTAATAGGTGCGAAAATGCATCCCAAGCAGTCTTGGTGCGCTTCAAGCTGCAAAGGACAAAGAGTGTAACCTACAAAACACTTTCTGGTTTGCAAAAGCTAGGCCACAGAGCAGCGTGAGTACGGACACAGCTTTGTGTGAGGAAAGCTTTGGCTCAAAACTCTGCGGTTAAGATTGCTGGCATCCAGACAGGTGAGCCTTGTCAGTCCAAGATTAGGTATTGACTCTTGTGTCGGACTGGATGTGCCAGTATTGGTGTTCAAACCGGTGCCGTTGAACCCTCGCGCCGCAGCTCGAACAATGCACCCCACCCGCCCGGCACGAGGCCGCCCCCCTACACCGTAACGTGCACGCGCAAGCAAGCGCGCACCCCTCATCGCCGCCTTCTGCGCGCATGCGCGCTCCCACCCCCGCCCCCACCGCTTCCGGAATATGCCGAAGCCGCCACTACTTGGGTGGGTGGGTGTGGCCAAAGGGAGGGCTGTCGGGATGGGGGCGGGGTCGGCACTTGCGGCGTGGGCGGGAGAGCTCGGCTGGGGGTTTCCTCGGACGGCTTGTTTAGAGCGGTTGTTGCTGCCGGTGACGGCACCGGGAGGTACTGTGTTTTTAACGCTGGCTTTTCTTCCCACCCTTGAAAACGGATTTCTTTCAAGCCTATGTTTATCATTGTTGCAGTGATCATTTCACATATCCCATTGTCCCGCCAACATAACTATCTTCCATAACTTGCCAAAAGCTCTGCAGCTGACCTTTTACTACATGACTACTAGGTGGCTTTGACTCCTTTGATGGAAAGGATGCAGCTGGTGGAGAGCAACACTTTGCGTACATCAGCTGTTGACAGTAGCTTTGCACCACACATCCGTATGGGCTGGGTAATGGCTCCTGGAACTCATCTCCCCAACATAAGGAAATAAGAACCCGCAGTTTCTATGTTGGAGCTTTAGCCTCTGCTGTCCTCCAGGTCTTGCAAGAATTTCCTAAGCGCCTCTTTATCCAAGGTGCTCCAGGTCACGCAATTTTGGCTTTCTAAACAGCAATCTATTTTTAAATCAGTTATTGTATCAGACAGAGCCTCTTGGCTTCCCTTTCCCATGATTCTCCAGAGAGTGCTGTGAGATACAGGCTCAATTTTTAGCCTTTCAGACAACAAGCACATGTTAGCTACAGCACACAGCAGAGAAAACGAGACGGACTCTTTGCTTTGACTTGTGAATGTCACTCCTTTGAGATTCTATGATCTCATTCCTTCGAAGTTTGCTTGCACCTGAACAAAGCCAAAGACTGGAACACAGGCAAGCGCAGCCATGGAAGAAACAGAGGTGTTTCCTTTAAGAGTGTATCACAGAATCATAGAATGCCCTGAGCTGGAAGGGACCCACAAGGATTACAGAGTTCAGCTTCTGTCCCTGCACAGGACAATCCCAACATTCACACCATGTGTCTGAGGCCGTTCTCCAAATGCTTCTTGAATATTGTCAGGTTCGGCACCGTGACTGCTTCCCTGGGGAGTCTGTTCCAGTGCTCCACCATCGTCTGGCTGAAGAACCTTTCCCTAATATCCAATCTAAACCACCCCTGGCATATCTTCCTGCCATTCCCTCGGCTCCTATCATTGGTCACCAGAGAGAAGAGATCAGTGCCTGCTCCTCCTCCTCCCCTTGTGAGGAAGCCGTAGAGTGCAATGGACTCCTCTGAGATCCACTGCAACCCTCAAAATAAAACTGCTGCTCCTTGCAGTATGAAAATATTCCCTTGCTAAGGGAGCTTCCTTGTAACTTGGAGCCAGCATAAACCAATGCTGCCATCACAGCCCGGAGCCTGGGCTCCAGTCGTTCCCGACCAGCACTCCCATTTCACTGACACTACCTCCCCGTACTCAGTGCAAGACTTGGTGAGGCTTCACAGACAATCAGCCTGAGAAAAAGTCTTTGCTTAAAACATGCAGCCCACAGCAATTTCTGAGGGTACATATGCACCGAACTTGCAGGAACCCTCAGCATCACATCACATCAAACACCGTGCCTTTCTCTCCTATTTCTCTTCAAGGTGAGTAGCACACTTAGGAAACTTTCCCCTACTCATCTGAGGCCTGAAAAAGTAGTGTACAATAACATTCTAGCCATGGTTTACCCTCATGCAGGAAAACTGGCTATGAATTGAGACCTGAAGATTCCCTGTGAGATCTTTCATTTAAAACAACTGCTTCCAAATCATCAGAACTTGCATACGTGGCAACCCAACTATTACACAACAATGGAAGCCCCAACACTCTTGCCTGGGAGACGCCAGACAGTCCTTAGCGACGGACAGTCACAAGGCACCATGGCGCAGCCACCAAGGCAGCTCCCAAAGCGTGGCTCCCAGGCCACGCCAGCACCCCACATCCTTCAGACCCTTGTGCTCCCACAAACCTACTATCTGCAAGGTAGGGACCGAGCCCGAGTCCTGCAGCACGACGACGCTCTTGGGGACAAGAGTGGAGGTGACCGCCAGACATGGCTTCTGTCTCTCTTCCAGGCTCAGACATGCTGAGGCAACTGCCTGCACAGCAGCAGCCCTTGCCCAAAGCCTTGGAAACTCCAGGGCAAGTGGCAGCCCAGGGCCCGCAGGTACACCCGGCACCACCACCAGGTATGGCACCCCTGTCTGCTCTGGCACCCCTGTCTGCTCTGGCGCTTTCAGCACCGTAGCATTCCCCAGCCCCGGGCCCTCCCAGCAACGCCACCATCCCTGTCCCCCCGCACACAGGGCATTGGGCCTTCAGAAAGCCACCACAAACAGCGTGCCTGCCCTCGTCTGGGTGACACGTGCCCAGCAGTGCCAGAAAATTTGCCAGTTATTTGGGGCCAGCTCTCCGGTTTCACCTCTTAGAAGCGAGTCTCCTCCCTGATTTGCAACCCTGTCACACTAACAGAGCCACTCACTCTGCAAGGAATGCCCAAGCCACGAGTCCGGCAAAGAGCCAGGAGACATCGGCCATGGGACATTTCAGGACTTACAAGGGGCCTGTAAGAATGATGGAAACAAACTTCTTAGCAGGCCCTGTCACGATAGGAAAAGGGGTAATAGTTCTCGTCTAAAAGCGGGTAGTTTACACTAGCTATAAGGAAGACCTTTTCTAAAAGGGGGTGCTGAAACTCTGGAACACATTGCCCAGAGGGCTGGTAGAAGCCTCAGCCCTGGAAAAATTCAAGCACAGGTCGGATGTGGCTCTGAGTAACCTGCTCTAGTGGAAGATGTCCCGGCTCACTGCAGGGGGCTTGCACCAGATGACTTCTAAAGGCTTTTAAACGTCTTTCAAAGACCTTCAGAGATGACCTCCATGGCTCCTGTCTCTCTTCCAGGCTCAACCGTGCTGTGGCAAGTGCCCAGACCGCACCACACCTTGACCACAACCTGGGCAAGCCCAGTGCAAGTGGCAGCATGGGGCCCACAGAAACTCCAGGCATCACCAGCAGGTATGGCACCCCTGTGTTTTCTGAACAATTCAACACCTTTTCTGTATGCCTTCGGTACCTTCAGCATCCCCGACCCCTGGGCATTCCCAGTAACTCCAACATCCCTGCCTCCCTGGGTCCCCCTGGCCCAGCACGCTCCCCTTTCTCCCAAACAGAGCTGCAGAAAGCTGCATACAGCTGCTTCATCAGCTCCCAGGGATTCCAGCAGACCAGCAACCAACAGCCTCCATCAGCCACATCCACCCATGGGTACAGCATCATTTATCCGCCAGCTGCTGCCCTCTGGGTCCCCAGCAGATGTGGGACCCCTCTCGCCTCAACAGCCACAGGGACCCCCCAGGGCCAAGCACAACACCTCCCACTCGCCAAAAAGAAGAGGACAGAGGTGCGCAAGCAGCGCCTGCTGCTGCCCAAGCCACCCAGCCAAAGCTACCAGCACATCAAGCAGCAATCCACACAAGGAAACATCTCCAGCATGGCCACACCCACCGCGTGCGTGTCTCTGAGCAGCAACATCCCTCTGGCCAGCCCCCAAGCTCCTCTCCTGCCAAACCCCGGACTAGCCCTCGTGGAGCCGGAGGACGACATCTCAGTGTCTGAGGAGGAGCTCCTCAAAGAGGCTCAAAGGCTCTTTGGTTACTCCCTGGACACGGTGGGAGTCAGCAAGGATGGTCCCAGCACTGACGCCACACCTGGGGACCATGCTGGCGCTGGCACAGATGGAGCTGTGGCCCCAGACCCCCTGCTCCTGCCCACAACATCCATCCCCAGCTGCCAGAACACCGAGCAGAATGCTGCACAGAGCAACAACTCCAGCATAGCCACGCCTGCTGGGGCACCCCCAGGCAGCAACATCCCCTTGGCCAGTCACGTCACCCTCAGCTCCCCTGCTGCCCCCCACAAGCAAGGCGCTGGGGACCCAGAGGGTGACCCTGCCGTGTCCGATGAGGAGCTTCGTGAAGAGGCCCTGAGACGCCTTGGCTGCTCCGTGGACACAGTGGCGGTCACTGGCAGAGAGGGCAGAGCACTGCCCCTTATGGAACAGTTTTGCGGCGAGTTTGTTGAAGGATTTGAAAGCCTTGCTGATTGCTCCCTGGGCATGGTGTGGGTCAGCCAGGACAGCCCCAGGAGCAGCCCCATGCCTGGAGGTGCTGGTGGCACCTGCAGAGAGGGCGGAGTGGTGGCTCCAGCCCCCCCAGTGCTGCCGACATCGACATCCATTCCCAGCTATGAGGACATCGAGGCTCATGGGACACAGAGAAACATCTCCACCACCCCCACTGCACGGGCACCCTCAGGAAGCAACATCCCCTTCAGCTCCTCTGCTGCCCCCCACAACCAAGCCCCTGCAGACTTGGAGGGCAAATTTACAGGGCCTGAGGAGGAGCTTATCAAAGAGGCTCCACGGCTCATGCGTTGTGCCCTAGACACGTTGGGGCTCAGCCAGGACGGTCCCAGCAGTGACCCCAGGCCTGCGGACAGTTTTGACACCGGCAGAGATGAGCGAGCAGTGGCCCCAGCCCTCACGGTGCTGCCGACGACATCCATCCCCGGCTGCCAGAACATCCAGGGCCACTCTGCACAGAGCCAACAAGCCCTTGCAGGCCCAGAGGGTGACTTTGCACTGCCCAGGGAGCTGCCCCTCGAAGAAATCCTAACGCTCATTGATTGCTCCCTGGATATGTTGAGAGCCAATCACGATGGTGTTCCCAAGACCACTAACACCATTGTGAGCCCAGAAGAGCTCAACACTGTCAGGATGCAGTCCCAGGAGCCATGTCAGTATTCAGGGAAGGAGACAAGACCATCCCAGCCCAACAAGTCAAAGAATCAGGGGAAGAAGAGGAAGAAGACAACCTGGGCAACGTCACCAAGCAAGCGCAGGGCTCTGGATGCAGCACAGGACTGGCAAGGTGGCATTAGTCCCACTGCAGAGCTGTGATGAAGATCGGGGGAGTGGAGGGGGGAGGAGGATGGGAGCTGTATACTGCCTGGGGGAAATGGTGGGAGGACCTTTTCTCTTGGTTTGGTTCTTTTCCATTAAAAGCTCTTCTCCAGAACTTGTCCATGCCACTGTCAAAGGGGGGAGGGAGCGCAGGGTGCACCCGGAAACAGCATCTGAAACAGCCAAAGTGAGCCCCAGATCAGTGCCAGCAACCCCTAAAGGGCACGGAGCTGCCCTCAGGGCCGAATCACCATCAGCAGGGCAGGCAATGGCAGGAGGAGGATTCATCTGTCCCCTTCCCCAGGGAAAGCGGTCCTTTGGCAGGGGAGCCCAGACAGAAGGTTCCCTCCAGGACTCACGGACACAGCCCCATGCAGAAAGCAGCATGAAGCCCCTGGGACAAGAACAGACCCTGGGGGCTGCTGAGGGTGTGGACACACACGACAGCAAGGGCTGCAACGCCTCTGTCTTGAACACCAACAGCATCCCTTCCGCCAGAGAGAGGGCCCAGGGCAAAGCCCTTCAAAGCCTCAAGACCATCACACCCTTCCCTGGGTGCCACCGCACTCAGCTCTGGAGCCTGGCTTTGACTACTCCCATGCTCTGGCTGCACCTTGGGCAGCCACCAGACCAGCAAGGGTTCAAAAAAATAATGACGAAAAAAATCACTGCATTGGCCAGAAAGTGCCTGGAAACTGCCTCTCTTTTTATTGCCTGTTTCCCGTCCAAGCTCAACACCTTGGGGCCAATGCAGCCAACAGCACTTTCCGGAAGCAGCCTCACCTTTACAGGTCTGGCTTGCAGAAGGTGCAGGTTGAGGTCCTCGTCGGGGCAGTCAGGGGACTTAAACCCCTTCCTTGAGGTAGTCCTAGGGATGCTGCTTCCACAAGCCTGGGGGGGGGAATGTCCCCTTTCTCTCAGCAAACAAGCATGTGTCTCTTTGTGTGGACTGAAGAAAACAATGCATCTACAGAATCATAGAATGATAGAGTGGTTTGGGCTGGAAGGGACCTTAAAGATCATCCAGTTCCAACCCCCTTGCCATCAGCAGGGACACCAGCAACCAGACCATCCAAGCCGGCCTTGAACACCTCCAAGGAAGGGGCATCCACAACTTCCCTGGGCAAACTGTTCTACTGGCTCACCGTCCTCATCACGAAGAATTTCTCACGAATGTCTAATCCCCTGCACCCTGCCCTTAAGAGGTTCCCCTCTCACGCCAAACCCCCCTCCCCCAGCCCGGCTTAAGGCAGGGGAACAACTTCACCCAGAAGTTGTTCCCCTGCCTTGAGGGACTCCCCGTCCCTTCCCTGGAGAAAAGATGCTGGAGACAATGATACTTACCATTTTGGAGAACTGCAAGTGGGCATATTGCAGCTTCTGAGTGTGCAACTGGAAAAAAACTCTGTCGTCTATTCAGTCCTTCAGATAAGTAGCAAAGTATCCGAGGAAATAAAAGATGCTCAGCAGTGAGCCATCTTCACAGCACGAGCTACCTGTGACGTGTTTTTAACCCCACGTGAGCATTCTTTCTAGCAGCCATTCGATTTGATGATTCAGTACAGCTTCAGGGTGGCAGAAGCAAGGGTGTGATGAGATTGATTCAGTGTCTTGCTCAGAATCTCTGCACTTGCCACTGGTACTTAGTAGCTTCTGTGCAACCATTATGCATTTTTCTTCCCGTGTAAGTTGTCTCATTTTCTTGGATTTATGTTTTGCAAAGTTATACTGAAGTTCCACGCTGGCTCTTCTTCCCACCCGTGAAAAGGGATTTCTTTCAAGCCTGTATTTATCATTGTTGCAGTGATCATTTCACATATCCCATTATCCTGCCAACAGCTGACCTTTTACTTCATGAGTAGTAGGTGGCTTTGACATGCATAAAAAGCGTGGCGTCATTGTCATGGTGGCCTATGCACGTAAGTGTGAAAGGATAGGAAGGGAAGTATTTTGTTTTCTTTTGACCTGGTTGTTCATGTAGCATGAGCTAAGTTTATACGTGTAGAGTATATAGGTGCAAAAGTTAGTTACGCATAATAATGCTGTTAAGCTCTGTGCTGAGCAGCAGCGGTGCGTGCACATGATCTGACAGCTGTGTGTAGTACTACTCTGTTACAGCACATTTCTCGGAATATCTGGCAGAAATTATCAAATGCTCTTCAGAAGACACCCATCTTTTTGTGCAAATCATCATTCTTGTACACTTCTGTACACAGTATGGAAATTTTTTTCTCTTCCTACATAGGGGTGATATACTTAATAGGTGCGAAAATGCATCCCAAGCAGTCTTGGTGCGCTTCAAGCTGCAAAGGACAAAGAGTGTAACCTACAAAACACTTTCTGGTTTGCAAAAGCTAGGCCACAGAGCAGCGTGAGTACGGACACAGCTTTGTGTGAGGAAAGCTTTGGCTCAAAACTCTGCGGTTAAGATTGCTGGCATCCAGACAGGTGAGCCTTGTCAGTCCAAGATTAGGTATTGACTCTTGTGTCGGACTGGATGTGCCAGTATTGGTGTTCAAACCGGTGCCGTTGAACCCTCGCACCGCAGCTCGAACAATGCACCCCACCCGCCCGGCACGAGGCCGCCCCCCTACACCGTAACGTGCACACGCAAGCAAGCGCGCACCCCTCACCGCCGCCTTCTGCGCGCATGCGCGCTCCCACCCCCGCCCCCACCGCTTCCGGAATATGCCGAAGCCGCCACTACTTGGGTGGGTGGGTGTGGCCAAAGGGAGGGCTGTCGGGATGGGGGCGGGGTCGGCACTTGCAGCGTGGGCGGGAGAGCTCGGCTGGGGGTTTCCTCGGACGGCTTGTTTAGAGCGGTTGTTGCTGCCGGTGACGGCACCGGGAGGTACTGTGTTTTTAACGCTGGCTTTTCTTCCCACCCTTGAAAACGGATTTCTTTCAAGCCTATGTTTATCATTGTTGCAGTGATCATTTCACATATCCCATTATCCCGCCAACATAACTATCTTCCATAACTTGCCAAAAGCTCTGCAGCTGACCTTTTACTACATGACTACTAGGTGGCTTTGACTCCTTTGATGGAAAGGATGCAGCTGGTGGAGAGCAACACTTTGCGTACATCAGCTGTTGACAGTAGCTTTGCACCACACATCCGTATGGGCTGGGTAATGGCTCCTGGAACTCATCTCCCCAACATAAGGAAATAAGAACCCGCAGTTTCTATGTTGGAGCTTTAGCCTCTGCTGTCCTCCAGGTCTTGCAAGAATTTCCTAAGCGCCTCTTTATCCAAGGTGCTCCAGGTCACGCAATTTTGGCTTTCTAAACAGCAATCTATTTTTAAATCAGTTATTGTATCAGACAGAGCCTCTTGGCTTCCCTTTCCCATGATTCTCCAGAGAGTGCTGTGAGATACAGGCTCAATTTTTAGCCTTTCAGACAACAAGCACATGTTAGCTACAGCACACAGCAGAGAAAACGAGACGGACTCTTTGCTTTGACTTGTGAATGTCACTCCTTTGAGATTCTATGATCTCATTCCTTCGAAGTTTGCTTGCACCTGAACAAAGCCAAAGACTGGAACACAGGCAAGCGCAGCCATGGAAGAAACAGAGGTGTTTCCTTTAAGAGTGTATCACAGAATCATAGAATGCCCTGAGCTGGAAGGGACCCACAAGGATTACAGAGTTCAGCTTCTGTCCCTGCACAGGACAATCCCAACATTCACACCATGTGTCTGAGGCCGTTCTCCAAATGCTTCTTGAATATTGTCAGGTTCGGCACCGTGACTGCTTCCCTGGGGAGTCTGTTCCAGTGCTCCACCATCGTCTGGCTGAAGAACCTTTCCCTAATATCCAATCTAAACCACCCCTGGCATATCTTCCTGCCATTCCCTCGGCTCCTATCATTGGTCACCAGAGAGAAGAGATCAGTGCCTGCTCCTCCTCCTCCCCTTGTGAGGAAGCCGTAGAGCGCAATGGACTCCTCTGAGATCCACTGCAACCCTCAAAATAAAACTGCTGCTCCTTGCAGTATGAAAATATTCCCTTGCTAAGGGAGCTTCCTTGTAACTTGGAGCCAGCATAAACCAATGCTGCCATCACAGCCCGGAGCCTGGGCTCCAGTCGTTCCCGACCAGCACTCCCATTTCACTGACACTACCTCCCCGTACTCAGTGCAAGACTTGGTGAGGCTTCACAGACAATCAGCCTGAGAAAAAGTCTTTGCTTAAAACATGCAGCCCACAGCAATTTCTGAGGGTACATATGCACCGAACTTGCAGGAACCCTCAGCATCACATCACATCAAACACCGTGCCTTTCTCTCCTATTTCTCTTCAAGGTGAGTAGCACACTTAGGAAACTTTCCCCTACTCATCTGAGGCCTGAAAAAGTAGTGTACAATAACATTCTAGCCATGGTTTACCCTCATGCAGGAAAACTGGCTATGAATTGAGACCTGAAGATTCCCTGTGAGATCTTTCATTTAAAACAACTGCTTCCAAATCATCAGAACTTGCATACGTGGCAACCCAACTATTACACAACAATGGAAGCCCCAACACTCTTGCCTGGGAGACGCCAGACAGTCCTTAGCGACGGACAGTCACAAGGCACCATGGCGCAGCCACCAAGGCAGCTCCCAAAGCGTGGCTCCCAGGCCACGCCAGCACCCCACATCCTTCAGACCCTTGTGCTCCCACAAACCTACTATCTGCAAGGTAGGGACCGAGCCCGAGTCCTGCAGCACGACGACGCTCTTGGGGACAAGAGTGGAGGTGACCGCCAGACATGGCTTCTGTCTCTCTTCCAGGCTCAGACATGCTGAGGCAACTGCCTGCACAGCAGCAGCCCTTGCCCAAAGCCTTGGAAACTCCAGGGCAAGTGGCAGCCCAGGGCCCGCAGGTACACCCGGCACCACCACCAGGTATGGCACCCCTGTCTGCTCTGGCACCCCTGTCTGCTCTGGCGCTTTCAGCACCGTAGCATTCCCCAGCCCCGGGCCCTCCCAGCAACGCCACCATCCCTGTCCCCCCGCACACAGGGCATTGGGCCTTCAGAAAGCCACCACAAACAGCGTGCCTGCCCTCGTCTGGGTGACACGTGCCCAGCAGTGCCAGAAAATTTGCCAGTTATTTGGGGCCAGCTCTCCGGTTTCACCTCTTAGAAGCGAGTCTCCTCCCTGATTTGCAACCCTGTCACACTAACAGAGCCACTCACTCTGCAAGGAATGCCCAAGCCACGAGTCCGGCAAAGAGCCAGGAGACATCGGCCATGGGACATTTCAGGACTTACAAGGGGCCTGTAAGAATGATGGAAACAAACTTCTTAGCAGGCCCTGTCACGATAGGAAAAGGGGTAATAGTTCTCGTCTAAAAGCTATAAGGAAGACCTTTTCTAAAAGGGGGTGCTGAAACTCTGGAACACATTGCCCAGAGGGCTGGTAGAAGCCTCAGCCCTGGAAAAATTCAAGCACAGGTCGGATGTGGCTCTGAGTAACCTGCTCTAGTGGAAGATGTCCCGGCTCACTGCAGGGGGCTTGCACCAGATGACTTCTAAAGGCTTTTAAACGTCTTTCAAAGACCTTCAGAGATGACCTCCATGGCTCCTGTCTCTCTTCCAGGCTCAACCGTGCTGTGGCAAGTGCCCAGACCGCACCACACCTTGACCACAACCTGGGCAAGCCCAGTGCAAGTGGCAGCATGGGGCCCACAGAAACTCCAGGCATCACCAGCAGGTATGGCACCCCTGTGTTTTCTGAACAATTCAACACCTTTTCTGTATGCCTTCGGTACCTTCAGCATCCCCGACCCCTGGGCATTCCCAGTAACTCCAACATCCCTGCCTCCCTGGGTCCCCCTGGCCCAGCACGCTCCCCTTTCTCCCAAACAGAGCTGCAGAAAGCTGCATACAGCTGCTTCATCAGCTCCCAGGGATTCCAGCAGACCAGCAACCAACAGCCTCCATCAGCCACATCCACCCATGGGTACAGCATCATTTATCCGCCAGCTGCTGCCCTCTGGGTCCCCAGCAGATGTGGGACCCCTCTCGCCTCAACAGCCACAGGGACCCCCCAGGGCCAAGCACAACACCTCCCACTCGCCAAAAAGAAGAGGACAGAGGTGCGCAAGCAGCGCCTGCTGCTGCCCAAGCCACCCAGCCAAAGCTACCAGCACATCAAGCAGCAATCCACACAAGGAAACATCTCCAGCATGGCCACACCCACCGCGTGCGTGTCTCTGAGCAGCAACATCCCTCTGGCCAGCCCCCAAGCTCCTCTCCTGCCAAACCCCGGGCTAGCCCTCGTGGAGCCGGAGGACGACATCTCAGTGTCTGAGGAGGAGCTCCTCAAAGAGGCTCAAAGGCTCTTTGGTTACTCCCTGGACACGGTGGGAGTCAGCAAGGATGGTCCCAGCACTGACGCCACACCTGGGGACCATGCTGGCGCTGGCACAGATGGAGCTGTGGCCCCAGACCCCCTGCTCCTGCCCACAACATCCATCCCCAGCTGCCAGAACACCGAGCAGAATGCTGCACAGAGCAACAACTCCAGCATAGCCACGCCTGCTGGGGCACCCCCAGGCAGCAACATCCCCTTGGCCAGTCACGTCACCCTCAGCTCCCCTGCTGCCCCCCACAAGCAAGGCGCTGGGGACCCAGAGGGTGACCCTGCCGTGTCCGATGAGGAGCTTCGTGAAGAGGCCCTGAGACGCCTTGGCTGCTCCGTGGACACAGTGGCGGTCACTGGCAGAGAGGGCAGAGCACTGCCCCTTATGGAACAGTTTTGCGGCGAGTTTGTTGAAGGATTTGAAAGCCTTGCTGATTGCTCCCTGGGCATGGTGTGGGTCAGCCAGGACAGCCCCAGGAGCAGCCCCATGCCTGGAGGTGCTGGTGGCACCTGCAGAGAGGGCGGAGTGGTGGCTCCAGCCCCCCCAGTGCTGCCGACATCGACATCCATTCCCAGCTATGAGGACATCGAGGCTCATGGGACACAGAGAAACATCTCCACCACCCCCACTGCACGGGCACCCTCAGGAAGCAACATCCCCTTCAGCTCCTCTGCTGCCCCCCACAACCAAGCCCCTGCAGACTTGGAGGGCAAATTTACAGGGCCTGAGGAGGAGCTTATCAAAGAGGCTCCACGGCTCATGCGTTGTGCCCTAGACACGTTGGGGCTCAGCCAGGACGGTCCCAGCAGTGACCCCAGGCCTGCGGACAGTTTTGACACCGGCAGAGATGAGCGAGCAGTGGCCCCAGCCCTCATGGTGCTGCCGACGACATCCATCCCCGGCTGCCAGAACATCCAGGGCCACTCTGCACAGAGCCAACAAGCCCTTGCAGGCCCAGAGGGTGACTTTGCACTGCCCAGGGAGCTGCCCCTCGAAGAAATCCTAACGCTCATTGATTGCTCCCTGGATATGTTGAGAGCCAATCACGATGGTGTTCCCAAGACCACTAACACCATTGTGAGCCCAGAAGAGCTCAACACTGTCAGGATGCAGTCCCAGGAGCCATGTCAGTATTCAGGGAAGGAGACAAGACCATCCCAGCCCAACAAGTCAAAGAATCAGGGGAAGAAGAGGAAGAAGACAACCTGGGCAACGTCACCAAGCAAGCGCAGGGCTCTGGATGCAGCACAGGACTGGCAAGGTGGCATTAGTCCCACTGCAGAGCTGTGATGAAGATCGGGGGAGTGGAGGGGGGAGGAGGATGGGAGCTGTATACTGCCTGGGGGAAATGGTGGGAGGACCTTTTCTCTTGGTTTGGTTCTTTTCCATTAAAAGCTCTTCTCCAGAACTTGTCCATGCCACTGTCAAAGGGGGGAGGGAGCGCAGGGTGCACCCGGAAACAGCATCTGAAACAGCCAAAGTGAGCCCCAGATCAGTGCCAGCAACCCCTAAAGGGCACGGAGCTGCCCTCAGGGCCGAATCACCATCAGCAGGGCAGGCAATGGCAGGAGGAGGATTCATCTGTCCCCTTCCCCAGGGAAAGCGGTCCTTTGGCAGGGGAGCCCAGACAGAAGGTTCCCTCCAGGACTCACGGACACAGCCCCATGCAGAAAGCAGCATGAAGCCCCTGGGACAAGAACAGACCCTGGGGGCTGCTGAGGGTGTGGACACACACGACAGCAAGGGCTGCAACGCCTCTGTCTTGAACACCAACAGCATCCCTTCCGCCAGAGAGAGGGCCCAGGGCAAAGCCCTTCAAAGCCTCAAGACCATCACACCCTTCCCTGGGTGCCACCGCACTCAGCTCTGGAGCCTGGCTTTGACTACTCCCATGCTCTGGCTGCACCTTGGGCAGCCACCAGACCAGCAAGGGTTCAAAAAAATAATGACGAAAAAAATCACTGCATTGGCCAGAAAGTGCCTGGAAACTGCCTCTCTTTTTATTGCCTGTTTCCCGTCCAAGCTCAACACCTTGGGGCCAATGCAGCCAACAGCACTTTCCGGAAGCAGCCTCACCTTTACAGGTCTGGCTTGCAGAAGGTGCAGGTTGAGGTCCTCGTCGGGGCAGTCAGGGGACTTAAACCCCTTCCTTGAGGTAGTCCTAGGGATGCTGCTTCCACAAGCCTGGGGGGGGGAATGTCCCCTTTCTCTCAGCAAACAAGCATGTGTCTCTTTGTGTGGACTGAAGAAAACAATGCATCTACAGAATCATAGAATGATAGAGTGGTTTGGGCTGGAAGGGACCTTAAAGATCATCCAGTTCCAACCCCCTTGCCATCAGCAGGGACACCAGCAACCAGACCATCCAAGCCGGCCTTGAACACCTCCAAGGAAGGGGCATCCACAACTTCCCTGGGCAAACTGTTCTACTGGCTCACCGTCCTCATCACGAAGAATTTCTCACGAATGTCTAATCCCCTGCACCCTGCCCTTAAGAGGTTCCCCTCTCACGCCAAACCCCCCTCCCCCAGCCCGGCTTAAGGCAGGGGAACAACTTCACCCAGAAGTTGTTCCCCTGCCTTGAGGGACTCCCCGTCCCTTCCCTGGAGAAAAGATGCTGGAGACAATGATACTTACCATTTTGGAGAACTGCAAGTGGGCATATTGCAGCTTCTGAGTGTGCAACTGGAAAAAAACTCTGTCGTCTATTCAGTCCTTCAGATAAGTAGCAAAGTATCCGAGGAAATAAAAGATGCTCAGCAGTGAGCCATCTTCACAGCACGAGCTACCTGTGACGTGTTTTTAACCCCACGTGAGCATTCTTTCTAGCAGCCATTCGATTTGATGATTCAGTACAGCTTCAGGGTGGCAGAAGCAAGGGTGTGATGAGATTGATTCAGTGTCTTGCTCAGAATCTCTGCACTTGCCACTGGTACTTAGTAGCTTCTGTGCAACCATTATGCATTTTTCTTCCCGTGTAAGTTGTCTCATTTTCTTGGATTTATGTTTTGCAAAGTTATACTGAAGTTCCACGCTGGCTCTTCTTCCCACCCGTGAAAAGGGATTTCTTTCAAGCCTGTATTTATCATTGTTGCAGTGATCATTTCACATATCCCATTATCCTGCCAACAGCTGACCTTTTACTTCATGAGTAGTAGGTGGCTTTGACATGCATAAAAAGCGTGGCGTCATTGTCATGGTGGCCTATGCACGTAAGTGTGAAAGGATAGGAAGGGAAGTATTTTGTTTTCTTTTGACCTGGTTGTTCATGTAGCATGAGCTAAGTTTATACGTGTAGAGTATATAGGTGCAAAAGTTAGTTACGCATAATAATGCTGTTAAGCTCTGTGCTGAGCAGCAGCGGTGTGTGCACATGATCTGACAGCTGTGTGTAGTACTACTCTGTTACAGCACATTTCTCGGAATATCTGGCAGAAATTATCAAATGCTCTTCAGAAGACACCCATCTTTTTGTGCAAATCATCATTCTTGTACACTTCTGTACACAGTATGGAAATTTTTTTCTCTTCCTGCATAGGGGTGATATACTTAATAGGTGCGAAAATGCATCCCAAGCAGTCTTGGTGCGCTTCAAGCTGCAAAGGACAAAGAGTGTAACCTACAAAACACTTTCTGGTTTGCAAAAGCTAGGCCACAGAGCAGCGTGAGTACGGACACAGCTTTGTGTGAGGAAAGCTTTGGCTCAAAACTCTGCGGTTAAGATTGCTGGCATCCAGACAGGTGAGCCTTGTCAGTCCAAGATTAGGTATTGACTCTTGTGTCGGACTGGATGTGCCAGTATTGGTGTTCAAACCGGTGCCGTTGAACCCTCGCACCGCAGCTCGAACAATGCACCCCACCCGCCCGGCACGAGGCCGCCCCCCTACACCGTAACGTGCACGCGCAAGCAAGCGCGCACCCCTCACCGCCGCCTTCTGCGCGCATGCGCGCTCCCACCCCCGCCCCCACCGCTTCCGGAATATGCCGAAGCCGCCACTACTTGGGTGGGTGGGTGTGGCCAAAGGGAGGGCTGTCGGGATGGGGGCGGGGTCGGCACTTGCAGCGTGGGCGGGAGAGCTCGGCTGGGGGTTTCCTCGGACGGCTTGTTTAGAGCGGTTGTTGCTGCCGGTGACGGCACCGGGAGGTACTGTGTTTTTAACGCTGGCTTTTCTTCCCACCCTTGAAAACGGATTTCTTTCAAGCCTATGTTTATCATTGTTGCAGTGATCATTTCACATATCCCATTATCCCGCCAACATAACTATCTTCCATAACTTGCCAAAAGCTCTGCAGCTGACCTTTTACTACATGACTACTAGGTGGCTTTGACTCCTTTGATGGAAAGGATGCAGCTGGTGGAGAGCAACACTTTGCGTACATCAGCTGTTGACAGTAGCTTTGCACCACACATCCGTATGGGCTGGGTAATGGCTCCTGGAACTCATCTCCCCAACATAAGGAAATAAGAACCCGCAGTTTCTATGTTGGAGCTTTAGCCTCTGCTGTCCTCCAGGTCTTGCAAGAATTTCCTAAGCGCCTCTTTATCCAAGGTGCTCCAGGTCACGCAATTTTGGCTTTCTAAACAGCAATCTATTTTTAAATCAGTTATTGTATCAGACAGAGCCTCTTGGCTTCCCTTTCCCATGATTCTCCAGAGAGTGCTGTGAGATACAGGCTCAATTTTTAGCCTTTCAGACAACAAGCACATGTTAGCTACAGCACACAGCAGAGAAAACGAGACGGACTCTTTGCTTTGACTTGTGAATGTCACTCCTTTGAGATTCTATGATCTCATTCCTTCGAAGTTTGCTTGCACCTGAACAAAGCCAAAGACTGGAACACAGGCAAGCGCAGCCATGGAAGAAACAGAGGTGTTTCCTTTAAGAGTGTATCACAGAATCATAGAATGCCCTGAGCTGGAAGGGACCCACAAGGATTACAGAGTTCAGCTTCTGTCCCTGCACAGGACAATCCCAACATTCACACCATGTGTCTGAGGCCGTTCTCCAAATGCTTCTTGAATATTGTCAGGTTCGGCACCGTGACTGCTTCCCTGGGGAGTCTGTTCCAGTGCTCCACCATCGTCTGGCTGAAGAACCTTTCCCTAATATCCAATCTAAACCACCCCTGGCATATCTTCCTGCCATTCCCTCGGCTCCTATCATTGGTCACCAGAGAGAAGAGATCAGTGCCTGCTCCTCCTCCTCCCCTTGTGAGGAAGCCGTAGAGCGCAATGGACTCCTCTGAGATCCACTGCAACCCTCAAAATAAAACTGCTGCTCCTTGCAGTATGAAAATATTCCCTTGCTAAGGGAGCTTCCTTGTAACTTGGAGCCAGCATAAACCAATGCTGCCATCACAGCCCGGAGCCTGGGCTCCAGTCGTTCCCGACCAGCACTCCCATTTCACTGACACTACCTCCCCGTACTCAGTGCAAGACTTGGTGAGGCTTCACAGACAATCAGCCTGAGAAAAAGTCTTTGCTTAAAACATGCAGCCCACAGCAATTTCTGAGGGTACATATGCACCGAACTTGCAGGAACCCTCAGCATCACATCACATCAAACACCGTGCCTTTCTCTCCTATTTCTCTTCAAGGTGAGTAGCACACTTAGGAAACTTTCCCCTACTCATCTGAGGCCTGAAAAAGTAGTGTACAATAACATTCTAGCCATGGTTTACCCTCATGCAGGAAAACTGGCTATGAATTGAGACCTGAAGATTCCCTGTGAGATCTTTCATTTAAAACAACTGCTTCCAAATCATCAGAACTTGCATACGTGGCAACCCAACTATTACACAACAATGGAAGCCCCAACACTCTTGCCTGGGAGACGCCAGACAGTCCTTAGCGACGGACAGTCACAAGGCACCATGGCGCAGCCACCAAGGCAGCTCCCAAAGCGTGGCTCCCAGGCCACGCCAGCACCCCACATCCTTCAGACCCTTGTGCTCCCACAAACCTACTATCTGCAAGGTAGGGACCGAGCCCGAGTCCTGCAGCACGACGACGCTCTTGGGGACAAGAGTGGAGGTGACCGCCAGACATGGCTTCTGTCTCTCTTCCAGGCTCAGACATGCTGAGGCAACTGCCTGCACAGCAGCAGCCCTTGCCCAAAGCCTTGGAAACTCCAGGGCAAGTGGCAGCCCAGGGCCCGCAGGTACACCCGGCACCACCACCAGGTATGGCACCCCTGTCTGCTCTGGCACCCCTGTCTGCTCTGGCGCTTTCAGCACCGTAGCATTCCCCAGCCCCGGGCCCTCCCAGCAACGCCACCATCCCTGTCCCCCCGCACACAGGGCATTGGGCCTTCAGAAAGCCACCACAAACAGCGTGCCTGCCCTCGTCTGGGTGACACGTGCCCAGCAGTGCCAGAAAATTTGCCAGTTATTTGGGGCCAGCTCTCCGGTTTCACCTCTTAGAAGCGAGTCTCCTCCCTGATTTGCAACCCTGTCACACTAACAGAGCCACTCACTCTGCAAGGAATGCCCAAGCCACGAGTCCGGCAAAGAGCCAGGAGACATCGGCCATGGGACATTTCAGGACTTACAAGGGGCCTGTAAGAATGATGGAAACAAACTTCTTAGCAGGCCCTGTCACGATAGGAAAAGGGGTAATAGTTCTCGTCTAAAAGCGGGTAGTTTACACTAGCTATAAGGAAGACCTTTTCTAAAAGGGGGTGCTGAAACTCTGGAACACATTGCCCAGAGGGCTGGTAGAAGCCTCAGCCCTGGAAAAATTCAAGCACAGGTCGGATGTGGCTCTGAGTAACCTGCTCTAGTGGAAGATGTCCCGGCTCACTGCAGGGGGCTTGCACCAGATGACTTCTAAAGGCTTTTAAACGTCTTTCAAAGACCTTCAGAGATGACCTCCATGGCTCCTGTCTCTCTTCCAGGCTCAACCGTGCTGTGGCAAGTGCCCAGACCGCACCACACCTTGACCACAACCTGGGCAAGCCCAGTGCAAGTGGCAGCATGGGGCCCACAGAAACTCCAGGCATCACCAGCAGGTATGGCACCCCTGTGTTTTCTGAACAATTCAACACCTTTTCTGTATGCCTTCGGTACCTTCAGCATCCCCGACCCCTGGGCATTCCCAGTAACTCCAACATCCCTGCCTCCCTGGGTCCCCCTGGCCCAGCACGCTCCCCTTTCTCCCAAACAGAGCTGCAGAAAGCTGCATACAGCTGCTTCATCAGCTCCCAGGGATTCCAGCAGACCAGCAACCAACAGCCTCCATCAGCCACATCCACCCATGGGTACAGCATCATTTATCCGCCAGCTGCTGCCCTCTGGGTCCCCAGCAGATGTGGGACCCCTCTCGCCTCAACAGCCACAGGGACCCCCCAGGGCCAAGCACAACACCTCCCACTCGCCAAAAAGAAGAGGACAGAGGTGCGCAAGCAGCGCCTGCTGCTGCCCAAGCCACCCAGCCAAAGCTACCAGCACATCAAGCAGCAATCCACACAAGGAAACATCTCCAGCATGGCCACACCCACCGCGTGCGTGTCTCTGAGCAGCAACATCCCTCTGGCCAGCCCCCAAGCTCCTCTCCTGCCAAACCCCGGGCTAGCCCTCGTGGAGCCGGAGGACGACATCTCAGTGTCTGAGGAGGAGCTCCTCAAAGAGGCTCAAAGGCTCTTTGGTTACTCCCTGGACACGGTGGGAGTCAGCAAGGATGGTCCCAGCACTGACGCCACACCTGGGGACCATGCTGGCGCTGGCACAGATGGAGCTGTGGCCCCAGACCCCCTGCTCCTGCCCACAACATCCATCCCCAGCTGCCAGAACACCGAGCAGAATGCTGCACAGAGCAACAACTCCAGCATAGCCACGCCTGCTGGGGCACCCCCAGGCAGCAACATCCCCTTGGCCAGTCACGTCACCCTCAGCTCCCCTGCTGCCCCCCACAAGCAAGGCGCTGGGGACCCAGAGGGTGACCCTGCCGTGTCCGATGAGGAGCTTCGTGAAGAGGCCCTGAGACGCCTTGGCTGCTCCGTGGACACAGTGGCGGTCACTGGCAGAGAGGGCAGAGCACTGCCCCTTATGGAACAGTTTTGCGGCGAGTTTGTTGAAGGATTTGAAAGCCTTGCTGATTGCTCCCTGGGCATGGTGTGGGTCAGCCAGGACAGCCCCAGGAGCAGCCCCATGCCTGGAGGTGCTGGTGGCACCTGCAGAGAGGGCGGAGTGGTGGCTCCAGCCCCCCCAGTGCTGCCGACATCGACATCCATTCCCAGCTATGAGGACATCGAGGCTCATGGGACACAGAGAAACATCTCCACCACCCCCACTGCACGGGCACCCTCAGGAAGCAACATCCCCTTCAGCTCCTCTGCTGCCCCCCACAACCAAGCCCCTGCAGACTTGGAGGGCAAATTTACAGGGCCTGAGGAGGAGCTTATCAAAGAGGCTCCACGGCTCATGCGTTGTGCCCTAGACACGTTGGGGCTCAGCCAGGATGGTCCCAGCAGTGACCCCAGGCCTGTGGACAGTTTTGACACCGGCAGAGATGAGCGAGCAGTGGCCCCAGCCCTCACGGTGCTGCCGACGACATCCATCCCCGGCTGCCAGAACATCCAGGGCCACTCTGCACAGAGCCAACAAGCCCTTGCAGGCCCAGAGGGTGACTTTGCACTGCCCAGGGAGCTGCCCCTCGAAGAAATCCTAACGCTCATTGATTGCTCCCTGGATATGTTGAGAGCCAATCACGATGGTGTTCCCAAGACCACTAACACCATTGTGAGCCCAGAAGAGCTCAACACTGTCAGGATGCAGTCCCAGGAGCCATGTCAGTATTCAGGGAAGGAGACAAGACCATCCCAGCCCAACAAGTCAAAGAATCAGGGGAAGAAGAGGAAGAAGACAACCTGGGCAACGTCACCAAGCAAGCGCAGGGCTCTGGATGCAGCACAGGACTGACAAGGTGGCATTAGTCCCACTGCAGAGCTGTGATGAAGATCGGGGGAGTGGAGGGGGGAGGAGGATGGGAGCTGTATACTGCCTGGGGGAAATGGTGGGAGGACCTTTTCTCTTGGTTTGGTTCTTTTCCATTAAAAGCTCTTCTCCAGAACTTGTCCATGCCACTGTCAAAGGGGGGAGGGAGCGCAGGGTGCACCCGGAAACAGCATCTGAAACAGCCAAAGTGAGCCCCAGATCAGTGCCAGCAACCCCTAAAGGGCACGGAGCTGCCCTCAGGGCCGAATCACCATCAGCAGGGCAGGCAATGGCAGGAGGAGGATTCATCTGTCCCCTTCCCCAGGGAAAGCGGTCCTTTGGCAGGGGAGCCCAGACAGAAGGTTCCCTCCAGGACTCACGGACACAGCCCCATGCAGAAAGCAGCATGAAGCCCCTGGGACAAGAACAGACCCTGGGGGCTGCTGAGGGTGTGGACACACACGACAGCAAGGGCTGCAACGCCTCTGTCTTGAACACCAACAGCATCCCTTCCGCCAGAGAGAGGGCCCAGGGCAAAGCCCTTCAAAGCCTCAAGACCATCACACCCTTCCCTGGGTGCCACCGCACTCAGCTCTGGAGCCTGGCTTTGACTACTCCCATGCTCTGGCTGCACCTTGGGCAGCCACCAGACCAGCAAGGGTTCAAAAAAATAATGACGAAAAAAATCACTGCATTGGCCAGAAAGTGCCTGGAAACTGCCTCTCTTTTTATTGCCTGTTTCCCGTCCAAGCTCAACACCTTGGGGCCAATGCAGCCAACAGCACTTTCCGGAAGCAGCCTCACCTTTACAGGTCTGGCTTGCAGAAGGTGCAGGTTGAGGTCCTCGTCGGGGCAGTCAGGGGACTTAAACCCCTTCCTTGAGGTAGTCCTAGGGATGCTGCTTCCACAAGCCTGGGGGGGGGAATGTCCCCTTTCTCTCAGCAAACAAGCATGTGTCTCTTTGTGTGGACTGAAGAAAACAATGCATCTACAGAATCATAGAATGATAGAGTGGTTTGGGCTGGAAGGGACCTTAAAGATCATCCAGTTCCAACCCCCTTGCCATCAGCAGGGACACCAGCAACCAGACCATCCAAGCCGGCCTTGAACACCTCCAAGGAAGGGGCATCCACAACTTCCCTGGGCAAACTGTTCTACTGGCTCACCGTCCTCATCACGAAGAATTTCTCACGAATGTCTAATCCCCTGCACCCTGCCCTTAAGAGGTTCCCCTCTCACGCCAAACCCTCCTCCCCCAGCCCGGCTTAAGGCAGGGGAACAACTTCACCCAGAAGTTGTTCCCCTGCCTTGAGGGACTCCCCGTCCCTTCCCTGGAGAAAAGATGCTGGAGACAATGATACTTACCATTTTGGAGAACTGCAAGTGGGCATATTGCAGCTTCTGAGTGTGCAACTGGAAAAAAACTCTGTCGTCTATTCAGTCCTTCAGATAAGTAGCAAAGTATCCGAGGAAATAAAAGATGCTCAGCAGTGAGCCATCTTCACAGCACGAGCTACCTGTGACGTGTTTTTAACCCCACGTGAGCATTCTTTCTAGCAGCCATTCGATTTGATGATTCAGTACAGCTTCAGGGTGGCAGAAGCAAGGGTGTGATGAGATTGATTCAGTGTCTTGCTCAGAATCTCTGCACTTGCCACTGGTACTTAGTAGCTTCTGTGCAACCATTATGCATTTTTCTTCCCGTGTAAGTTGTCTCATTTTCTTGGATTTATGTTTTGCAAAGTTATACTGAAGTTCCACGCTGGCTCTTCTTCCCACCCGTGAAAAGGGATTTCTTTCAAGCCTGTATTTATCATTGTTGCAGTGATCATTTCACATATCCCATTATCCTGCCAACAGCTGACCTTTTACTTCATGAGTAGTAGGTGGCTTTGACATGCATAAAAAGCGTGGCGTCATTGTCATGGTGGCCTATGCACGTAAGTGTGAAAGGATAGGAAGGGAAGTATTTTGTTTTCTTTTGACCTGGTTGTTCATGTAGCATGAGCTAAGTTTATACGTGTAGAGTATATAGGTGCAAAAGTTAGTTACGCATAATAATGCTGTTAAGCTCTGTGCTGAGCAGCAGCGGTGCGTGCACATGATCTGACAGCTGTGTGTAGTACTACTCTGTTACAGCACATTTCTCGGAATATCTGGCAGAAATTATCAAATGCTCTTCAGAAGACACCCGTCTTTTTGTGCAAATCATCATTCTTGTACACTTCTGTACACAGTATGGAAATTTTTTTCTCTTCCTACATAGGGGTGATATACTTAATAGGTGCGAAAATGCATCCCAAGCAGTCTTGGTGCGCTTCAAGCTGCAAAGGACAAAGAGTGTAACCTACAAAACACTTTCTGGTTTGCAAAAGCTAGGCCACAGAGCAGCGTGAGTACGGACACAGCTTTGTGTGAGGAAAGCTTTGGCTCAAAACTCTGCGGTTAAGATTGCTGGCATCCAGACAGGTGAGCCTTGTCAGTCCAAGATTAGGTATTGACTCTTGTGTCGGACTGGATGTGCCAGTATTGGTGTTGAACCCTCGCACCGCAGCTCGAACAATGCACCCCACCCGCCCGGCACGAGGCCGCCCCCCTACACCGTAACGTGCACGCGCAAGCAAGCGCGCACCCCTCACCGCCGCCTTCTGCGCGCATGCGCGCTCCCACCCCCGCCCCCACCGCTTCCGGAATATGCCGAAGCCGCCACTACTTGGGTGGGTGGGTGTGGCCAAAGGGAGGGCTGTCGGGATGGGGGCGGGGTCGGCACTTGCAGCGTGGGCGGGAGAGCTCGGCTGGGGGTTTCCTCGGACGGCTTGTTTAGAGCGGTTGTTGCTGCCGGTGACGGCACCGGGAGGTACTGTGTTTTTAACGCTGGCTTTTCTTCCCACCCTTGAAAACGGATTTCTTTCAAGCCTATGTTTATCATTGTTGCAGTGATCATTTCACATATCCCATTATCCCGCCAACATAACTATCTTCCATAACTTGCCAAAAGCTCTGCAGCTGACCTTTTACTACATGACTACTAGGTGGGTTTGACTCCTTTGATGGAAAGGATGCAGCTGGTGGAGAGCAACACTTTGCGTACATCAGCTGTTGACAGTAGCTTTGCACCACACATCCGTATGGGCTGGGTAATGGCTCCTGGAACTCATCTCCCCAACATAAGGAAATAAGAACCCGCAGTTTCTATGTTGGAGCTTTAGCCTCTGCTGTCCTCCAGGTCTTGCAAGAATTTCCTAAGCGCCTCTTTATCCAAGGTGCTCCAGGTCACGCAATTTTGGCTTTCTAAACAGCAATCTATTTTTAAATCAGTTATTGTATCAGACAGAGCCTCTTGGCTTCCCTTTCCCATGATTCTCCAGAGAGTGCTGTGAGATACAGGCTCAATTTTTAGCCTTTCAGACAACAAGCACATGTTAGCTACAGCACACAGCAGAGAAAACGAGACGGACTCTTTGCTTTGACTTGTGAATGTCACTCCTTTGAGATTCTATGATCTCATTCCTTCGAAGTTTGCTTGCACCTGAACAAAGCCAAAGACTGGAACACAGGCAAGCGCAGCCATGGAAGAAACAGAGGTGTTTCCTTTAAGAGTGTATCACAGAATCATAGAATGCCCTGAGCTGGAAGGGACCCACAAGGATTACAGAGTTCAGCTTCTGTCCCTGCACAGGACAATCCCAACATTCACACCATGTGTCTGAGGCCGTTCTCCAAATGCTTCTTGAATATTGTCAGGTTCGGCACCGTGACTGCTTCCCTGGGGAGTCTGTTCCAGTGCTCCACCATCGTCTGGCTGAAGAACCTTTCCCTAATATCCAATCTAAACCACCCCTGGCATATCTTCCTGCCATTCCCTCGGCTCCTATCATTGGTCACCAGAGAGAAGAGATCAGTGCCTGCTCCTCCTCCTCCCCTTGTGAGGAAGCCGTAGAGCGCAATGGACTCCTCTGAGATCCACTGCAACCCTCAAAATAAAACTGCTGCTCCTTGCAGTATGAAAATATTCCCTTGCTAAGGGAGCTTCCTTGTAACTTGGAGCCAGCATAAACCAATGCTGCCATCACAGCCCGGAGCCTGGGCTCCAGTCGTTCCCGACCAGCACTCCCATTTCACTGACACTACCTCCCCGTACTCAGTGCAAGACTTGGTGAGGCTTCACAGACAATCAGCCTGAGAAAAAGTCTTTGCTTAAAACATGCAGCCCACAGCAATTTCTGAGGGTACATATGCACCGAACTTGCAGGAACCCTCAGCATCACATCACATCAAACACCGTGCCTTTCTCTCCTATTTCTCTTCAAGGTGAGTAGCACACTTAGGAAACTTTCCCCTACTCATCTGAGGCCTGAAAAAGTAGTGTACAATAACATTCTAGCCATGGTTTACCCTCATGCAGGAAAACTGGCTATGAATTGAGACCTGAAGATTCCCTGTGAGATCTTTCATTTAAAACAACTGCTTCCAAATCATCAGAACTTGCATACGTGGCAACCCAACTATTACACAACAATGGAAGCCCCAACACTCTTGCCTGGGAGACGCCAGACAGTCCTTAGCGACGGACAGTCACAAGGCACCATGGCGCAGCCACCAAGGCAGCTCCCAAAGCGTGGCTCCCAGGCCACGCCAGCACCCCACATCCTTCAGACCCTTGTGCTCCCACAAACCTACTATCTGCAAGGTAGGGACCGAGCCCGAGTCCTGCAGCACGACGACGCTCTTGGGGACAAGAGTGGAGGTGACCGCCAGACATGGCTTCTGTCTCTCTTCCAGGCTCAGACATGCTGAGGCAACTGCCTGCACAGCAGCAGCCCTTGCCCAAAGCCTTGGAAACTCCAGGGCAAGTGGCAGCCCAGGGCCCGCAGGTACACCCGGCACCACCACCAGGTATGGCACCCCTGTCTGCTCTGGTACCCCTGTCTGCTCTGGCGCTTTCAGCACCGTAGCATTCCCCAGCCCCGGGCCCTCCCAGCAACGCCACCATCCCTGTCCCCCCGCACACAGGGCATTGGGCCTTCAGAAAGCCACCACAAACAGCGTGCCTGCCCTCGTCTGGGTGACACGTGCCCAGCAGTGCCAGAAAATTTGCCAGTTATTTGGGGCCAGCTCTCCGGTTTCACCTCTTAGAAGCGAGTCTCCTCCCTGATTTGCAACCCTGTCACACTAACAGAGCCACTCACTCTGCAAGGAATGCCCAAGCCACGAGTCCGGCAAAGAGCCAGGAGACATCGGCCATGGGACATTTCAGGACTTACAAGGGGCCTGTAAGAATGATGGAAACAAACTTCTTAGCAGGCCCTGTCACGATAGGAAAAGGGGTAATAGTTCTCGTCTAAAAGCGGGTAGTTTACACTAGCTATAAGGAAGACCTTTTCTAAAAGGGGGTGCTGAAACTCTGGAACACATTGCCCAGAGGGCTGGTAGAAGCCTCAGCCCTGGAAAAATTCAAGCACAGGTCGGATGTGGCTCTGAGTAACCTGCTCTAGTGGAAGATGTCCCGGCTCACTGCAGGGGGCTTGCACCAGATGACTTCTAAAGGCTTTTAAACGTCTTTCAAAGACCTTCAGAGATGACCTCCATGGCTCCTGTCTCTCTTCCAGGCTCAACCGTGCTGTGGCAAGTGCCCAGACCGCACCACACCTTGACCACAACCTGGGCAAGCCCAGTGCAAGTGGCAGCATGGGGCCCACAGAAACTCCAGGCATCACCAGCAGGTATGGCACCCCTGTGTTTTCTGAACAATTCAACACCTTTTCTGTATGCCTTCGGTACCTTCAGCATCCCCGACCCCTGGGCATTCCCAGTAACTCCAACATCCCTGCCTCCCTGGGTCCCCCTGGCCCAGCACGCTCCCCTTTCTCCCAAACAGAGCTGCAGAAAGCTGCATACAGCTGCTTCATCAGCTCCCAGGGATTCCAGCAGACCAGCAACCAACAGCCTCCATCAGCCACATCCACCCATGGGTACAGCATCATTTATCCGCCAGCTGCTGCCCTCTGGGTCCCCAGCAGATGTGGGACCCCTCTCGCCTCAACAGCCACAGGGACCCCCCAGGGCCAAGCACAACACCTCCCACTCGCCAAAAAGAAGAGGACAGAGGTGCGCAAGCAGCGCCTGCTGCTGCCCAAGCCACCCAGCCAAAGCTACCAGCACATCAAGCAGCAATCCACACAAGGAAACATCTCCAGCATGGCCACACCCACCGCGTGCGTGTCTCTGAGCAGCAACATCCCTCTGGCCAGCCCCCAAGCTCCTCTCCTGCCAAACCCCGGGCTAGCCCTCGTGGAGCCGGAGGACGACATCTCAGTGTCTGAGGAGGAGCTCCTCAAAGAGGCTCAAAGGCTCTTTGGTTACTCCCTGGACACGGTGGGAGTCAGCAAGGATGGTCCCAGCACTGACGCCACACCTGGGGACCATGCTGGCGCTGGCACAGATGGAGCTGTGGCCCCAGACCCCCTGCTCCTGCCCACAACATCCATCCCCAGCTGCCAGAACACCGAGCAGAATGCTGCACAGAGCAACAACTCCAGCATAGCCACACCTGCTGGGGCACCCCCAGGCAGCAACATCCCCTTGGCCAGTCACGTCACCCTCAGCTCCCCTGCTGCCCCCCACAAGCAAGGCGCTGGGGACCCAGAGGGTGACCCTGCCGTGTCCGATGAGGAGCTTCGTGAAGAGGCCCTGAGACGCCTTGGCTGCTCCGTGGACACAGTGGCGGTCACTGGCAGAGAGGGCAGAGCACTGCCCCTTATGGAACAGTTTTGCGGCGAGTTTGTTGAAGGATTTGAAAGCCTTGCTGATTGCTCCCTGGGCATGGTGTGGGTCAGCCAGGACAGCCCCAGGAGCAGCCCCATGCCTGGAGGTGCTGGTGGCACCTGCAGAGAGGGCGGAGTGGTGGCTCCAGCCCCCCCAGTGCTGCCGACATCGACATCCATTCCCAGCTATGAGGACATCGAGGCTCATGGGACACAGAGAAACATCTCCACCACCCCCACTGCACGGGCACCCTCAGGAAGCAACATCCCCTTCAGCTCCTCTGCTGCCCCCCACAACCAAGCCCCTGCAGACTTGGAGGGCAAATTTACAGGGCCTGAGGAGGAGCTTATCAAAGAGGCTCCACGGCTCATGCGTTGTGCCCTAGACACGTTGGGGCTCAGCCAGGACGGTCCCAGCAGTGACCCCAGGCCTGCGGACAGTTTTGACACCGGCAGAGATGAGCGAGCAGTGGCCCCAGCCCTCACGGTGCTGCCGACGACATCCATCCCCGGCTGCCAGAACATCCAGGGCCACTCTGCACAGAGCCAACAAGCCCTTGCAGGCCCAGAGGGTGACTTTGCACTGCCCAGGGAGCTGCCCCTCGAAGAAATCCTAACGCTCATTGATTGCTCCCTGGATATGTTGAGAGCCAATCACGATGGTGTTCCCAAGACCACTAACACCATTGTGAGCCCAGAAGAGCTCAACACTGTCAGGATGCAGTCCCAGGAGCCATGTCAGTATTCAGGGAAGGAGACAAGACCATCCCAGCCCAACAAGTCAAAGAATCAGGGGAAGAAGAGGAAGAAGACAACCTGGGCAACGTCACCAAGCAAGCGCAGGGCTCTGGATGCAGCACAGGACTGGCAAGGTGGCATTAGTCCCACTGCAGAGCTGTGATGAAGATCGGGGGAGTGGAGGGGGGAGGAGGATGGGAGCTGTATACTGCCTGGGGGAAATGGTGGGAGGACCTTTTCTCTTGGTTTGGTTCTTTTCCATTAAAAGCTCTTCTCCAGAACTTGTCCATGCCACTGTCAAAGGGGGGAGGGAGCGCAGGGTGCACCCGGAAACAGCATCTGAAACAGCCAAAGTGAGCCCCAGATCAGTGCCAGCAACCCCTAAAGGGCACGGAGCTGCCCTCAGGACCGAATCACCATCAGCAGGGCAGGCAATGGCAGGAGGAGGATTCATCTGTCCCCTTCCCCAGGGAAAGCGGTCCTTTGGCAGGGGAGCCCAGACAGAAGGTTCCCTCCAGGACTCACGGACACAGCCCCATGCAGAAAGCAGCATGAAGCCCCTGGGACAAGAACAGACCCTGGGGGCTGCTGAGGGTGTGGACACACACGACAGCAAGGGCTGCAACGCCTCTGTCTTGAACACCAACAGCATCCCTTCCGCCAGAGAGAGGGCCCAGGGCAAAGCCCTTCAAAGCCTCAAGACCATCACACCCTTCCCTGGGTGCCACCGCACTCAGCTCTGGAGCCTGGCTTTGACTACTCCCATGCTCTGGCTGCACCTTGGGCAGCCACCAGACCAGCAAGGGTTCAATAAAATAATGACGAAAAAAATCACTGCATTGGCCAGAAAGTGCCTGGAAACTGCCTCTCTTTTTATTGCCTGTTTCCCGTCCAAGCTCAACACCTTGGGGCCAATGCAGCCAACAGCACTTTCCAGAAGCAGCCTCACCTTTACAGGTCTGGCTTGCAGAAGGTGCAGGTTGAGGTCCTCGTCGGGGCAGTCAGGGGACTTAAACCCCTTCCTTGAGGTAGTCCTAGGGATGCTGCTTCCACAAGCCTGGGGGGGGGGAATGTCCCCTTTCTCTCAGCAAACAAGCATGTGTCTCTTTGTGTGGACTGAAGAAAACAATGCATCTACAGAATCATAGAATGATAGAGTGGTTTGGGCTGGAAGGGACCTTAAAGATCATCCAGTTCCAACCCCCTTGCCATCAGCAGGGACACCAGCAACCAGACCATCCAAGCCGGCCTTGAACACCTCCAAGGAAGGGGCATCCACAACTTCCCTGGGCAAACTGTTCTACTGGCTCACCGTCCTCATCACGAAGAATTTCTCACGAATGTCTAATCCCCTGCACCCTGCCCTTAAGAGGTTCCCCTCTCACGCCAAACCCCCCTCCCCCAGCCCGGCTTAAGGCAGGGGAACAACTTCACCCAGAAGTTGTTCCCCTGCCTTGAGGGACTCCCCGTCCCTTCCCTGGAGAAAAGATGCTGGAGACAATGATACTTACCATTTTGGAGAACTGCAAGTGGGCATATTGCAGCTTCTGAGTGTGCAACTGGAAAAAAACTCTGTCGTCTATTCAGTCCTTCAGATAAGTAGCAAAGTATCCGAGGAAATAAAAGATGCTCAGCAGTGAGCCATCTTCACAGCACGAGCTACCTGTGACGTGTTTTTAACCCCACGTGAGCATTCTTTCTAGCAGCCATTCGATTTGATGATTCAGTACAGCTTCAGGGTGGCAGAAGCAAGGGTGTGATGAGATTGATTCAGTGTCTTGCTCAGAATCTCTGCACTTGCCACTGGTACTTAGTAGCTTCTGTGCAACCATTATGCATTTTTCTTCCCGTGTAAGTTGTCTCATTTTCTTGGATTTATGTTTTGCAAAGTTATACTGAAGTTCCACGCTGGCTCTTCTTCCCACCCGTGAAAAGGGATTTCTTTCAAGCCTGTATTTATCATTGTTGCAGTGATCATTTCACATATCCCATTATCCTGCCAACAGCTGACCTTTTACTTCATGAGTAGTAGGTGGCTTTGACATGCATAAAAAGCGTGGCGTCATTGTCATGGTGGCCTATGCACGTAAGTGTGAAAGGATAGGAAGGGAAGTATTTTGTTTTCTTTTGACCTGGTTGTTCATGTAGCATGAGCTAAGTTTATACGTGTAGAGTATATAGGTGCAAAAGTTAGTTACGCATAATAATGCTGTTAAGCTCTGTGCTGAGCAGCAGCGGTGCGTGCACATGATCTGACAGCTGTGTGTAGTACTACTCTGTTACAGCACATTTCTCGGAATATCTGGCAGAAATTATCAAATGCTCTTCAGAAGACACCCATCTTTTTGTGCAAATCATCATTCTTGTACACTTCTGTACACAGTATGGAAATTTTTTTCTCTTCCTACATAGGGGTGATATACTTAATAGGTGCGAAAATGCATCCCAAGCAGTCTTGGTGCGCTTCAAGCTGCAAAGGACAAAGAGTGTAACCTACAAAACACTTTCTGGTTTGCAAAAGCTAGGCCACAGAGCAGCGTGAGTACGGACACAGCTTTGTGTGAGGAAAGCTTTGGCTCAAAACTCTGCGGTTAAGATTGCTGGCATCCAGACAGGTGAGCCTTGTCAGTCCAAGATTAGGTATTGACTCTTGTGTCGGACTGGATGTGCCAGTATTGGTGTTCAAACCGGTGCCGTTGAACCCTCGCACCGCAGCTCGAACAATGCACCCCACCCGCCCGGCACGAGGCCGCCCCCCTACACCGTAACGTGCACGCGCAAGCAAGCGCGCACCCCTCACCGCCGCCTTCTGCGCGCATGCGCGCTCCCACCCCCGCCCCCACCGCTTCCGGAATATGCCGAAGCCGCCACTACTTGGGTGGGTGGGTGTGGCCAAAGGGAGGGCTGTCGGGATGGGGGCGGGGTCGGCACTTGCAGCGTGGGCGGGAGAGCTCGGCTGGGGGTTTCCTCGGACGGCTTGTTTAGAGCGGTTGTTGCTGCCGGTGACGGCACCGGGAGGTACTGTGTTTTTAACGCTGGCTTTTCTTCCCACCCTTGAAAACGGATTTCTTTCAAGCCTATGTTTATCATTGTTGCAGTGATCATTTCACATATCCCATTGTCCCGCCAACATAACTATCTTCCATAACTTGCCAAAAGCTCTGCAGCTGACCTTTTACTACATGACTACTAGGTGGCTTTGACTCCTTTGATGGAAAGGATGCAGCTGGTGGAGAGCAACACTTTGCGTACATCAGCTGTTGACAGTAGCTTTGCACCACACATCCGTATGGGCTGGGTAATGGCTCCTGGAACTCATCTCCCCAACATAAGGAAATAAGAACCCGCAGTTTCTATGTTGGAGCTTTAGCCTCTGCTGTCCTCCAGGTCTTGCAAGAATTTCCTAAGCGCCTCTTTATCCAAGGTGCTCCAGGTCACGCAATTTTGGCTTTCTAAACAGCAATCTATTTTTAAATCAGTTATTGTATCAGACAGAGCCTCTTGGCTTCCCTTTCCCATGATTCTCCAGAGAGTGCTGTGAGATACAGGCTCAATTTTTAGCCTTTCAGACAACAAGCACATGTTAGCTACAGCACACAGCAGAGAAAACGAGACGGACTCTTTGCTTTGACTTGTGAATGTCACTCCTTTGAGATTCTATGATCTCATTCCTTCGAAGTTTGCTTGCACCTGAACAAAGCCAAAGACTGGAACACAGGCAAGCGCAGCCATGGAAGAAACAGAGGTGTTTCCTTTAAGAGTGTATCACAGAATCATAGAATGCCCTGAGCTGGAAGGGACCCACAAGGATTACAGAGTTCAGCTTCTGTCCCTGCACAGGACAATCCCAACATTCACACCATGTGTCTGAGGCTGTTCTCCAAATGCTTCTTGAATATTGTCAGGTTCGGCACCGTGACTGCTTCCCTGGGGAGTCTGTTCCAGTGCTCCACCATCGTCTGGCTGAAGAACCTTTCCCTAATATCCAATCTAAACCACCCCTGGCATATCTTCCTGCCATTCCCTCGGCTCCTATCATTGGTCACCAGAGAGAAGAGATCAGTGCCTGCTCCTCCTCCTCCCCTTGTGAGGAAGCCGTAGAGCGCAATGGACTCCTCTGAGATCCACTGCAACCCTCAAAATAAAACTGCTGCTCCTTGCAGTATGAAAATATTCCCTTGCTAAGGGAGCTTCCTTGTAACTTGGAGCCAGCATAAACCAATGCTGCCATCACAGCCCGGAGCCTGGGCTCCAGTCGTTCCCGACCAGCACTCCCATTTCACTGACACTACCTCCCCGTACTCAGTGCAAGACTTGGTGAGGCTTCACAGACAATCAGCCTGAGAAAAAGTCTTTGCTTAAAACATGCAGCCCACAGCAATTTCTGAGGGTACATATGCACCGAACTTGCAGGAACCCTCAGCATCACATCACATCAAACACCGTGCCTTTCTCTCCTATTTCTCTTCAAGGTGAGTAGCACACTTAGGAAACTTTCCCCTACTCATCTGAGGCCTGAAAAAGTAGTGTACAATAACATTCTAGCCATGGTTTACCCTCATGCAGGAAAACTGGCTATGAATTGAGACCTGAAGATTCCCTGTGAGATCTTTCATTTAAAACAACTGCTTCCAAATCATCAGAACTTGCATACGTGGCAACCCAACTATTACACAACAATGGAAGCCCCAACACTCTTGCCTGGGAGACGCCAGACAGTCCTTAGCGACGGACAGTCACAAGGCACCATGGCGCAGCCACCAAGGCAGCTCCCAAAGCGTGGCTCCCAGGCCACGCCAGCACCCCACATCCTTCAGACCCTTGTGCTCCCACAAACCTACTATCTGCAAGGTAGGGACCGAGCCCGAGTCCTGCAGCACGACGACGCTCTTGGGGACAAGAGTGGAGGTGACCGCCAGACATGGCTTCTGTCTCTCTTCCAGGCTCAGACATGCTGAGGCAACTGCCTGCACAGCAGCAGCCCTTGCCCAAAGCCTTGGAAACTCCAGGGCAAGTGGCAGCCCAGGGCCCGCAGGTACACCCGGCACCACCACCAGGTATGGCACCCCTGTCTGCTCTGGCACCCCTGTCTGCTCTGGCGCTTTCAGCACCGTAGCATTCCCCAGCCCCGGGCCCTCCCAGCAACGCCACCATCCCTGTCCCCCCGCACACAGGGCATTGGGCCTTCAGAAAGCCACCACAAACAGCGTGCCTGCCCTCGTCTGGGTGACACGTGCCCAGCAGTGCCAGAAAATTTGCCAGTTATTTGGGGCCAGCTCTCCGGTTTCACCTCTTAGAAGCGAGTCTCCTCCCTGATTTGCAACCCTGTCACACTAACAGAGCCACTCACTCTGCAAGGAATGCCCAAGCCACGAGTCCGGCAAAGAGCCAGGAGACATCGGCCATGGGACATTTCAGGACTTACAAGGGGCCTGTAAGAATGATGGAAACAAACTTCTTAGCAGGCCCTGTCACGATAGGAAAAGGGGTAATAGTTCTCGTCTAAAAGCGGGTAGTTTACACTAGCTATAAGGAAGACCTTTTCTAAAAGGGGGTGCTGAAACTCTGGAACACATTGCCCAGAGGGCTGGTAGAAGCCTCAGCCCTGGAAAAATTCAAGCACAGGTCGGATGTGGCTCTGAGTAACCTGCTCTAGTGGAAGATGTCCCGGCTCACTGCAGGGGGCTTGCACCAGATGACTTCTAAAGGCTTTTAAACGTCTTTCAAAGACCTTCAGAGATGACCTCCATGGCTCCTGTCTCTCTTCCAGGCTCAACCGTGCTGTGGCAAGTGCCCAGACCGCACCACACCTTGACCACAACCTGGGCAAGCCCAGTGCAAGTGGCAGCATGGGGCCCACAGAAACTCCAGGCATCACCAGCAGGGATGGCACCCCTGTGTTTTCTGAACAATTCAACACCTTTTCTGTATGCCTTCGGTACCTTCAGCATCCCCGACCCCTGGGCATTCCCAGTAACTCCAACATCCCTGCCTCCCTGGGTCCCCCTGGCCCAGCACGCTCCCCTTTCTCCCAAACAGAGCTGCAGAAAGCTGCATACAGCTGCTTCATCAGCTCCCAGGGATTCCAGCAGACCAGCAACCAACAGCCTCCATCAGCCACATCCACCCATGGGTACAGCATCATTTATCCGCCAGCTGCTGCCCTCTGGGTCCCCAGCAGATGTGGGACCCCTCTCGCCTCAACAGCCACAGGGACCCCCCAGGGCCAAGCACAACACCTCCCACTCGCCAAAAAGAAGAGGACAGAGGTGCGCAAGCAGTGCCTGCTGCTGCCCAAGCCACCCAGCCAAAGCTACCAGCACATCAAGCAGCAATCCACACAAGGAAACATCTCCAGCATGGCCACACCCACCGCGTGCGTGTCTCTGAGCAGCAACATCCCTCTGGCCAGCCCCCAAGCTCCTCTCCTGCCAAACCCCGGGCTAGCCCTCGTGGAGCCGGAGGACGACATCTCAGTGTCTGAGGAGGAGCTCCTCAAAGAGGCTCAAAGGCTCTTTGGTTACTCCCTGGACACGGTGGGAGTCAGCAAGGATGGTCCCAGCACTGACGCCACACCTGGGGACCATGCTGGCGCTGGCACAGATGGAGCTGTGGCCCCAGACCCCCTGCTCCTGCCTACAACATCCATCCCCAGCTGCCAGAACACCGAGCAGAATGCTGCACAGAGCAACAACTCCAGCATAGCCACGCCTGCTGGGGCACCCCCAGGCAGCAACATCCCCTTGGCCAGTCACGTCACCCTCAGCTCCCCTGCTGCCCCCCACAAGCAAGGCGCTGGGGACCCAGAGGGTGACCCTGCCGTGTCCGATGAGGAGCTTCGTGAAGAGGCCCTGAGACGCCTTGGCTGCTCCGTGGACACAGTGGCGGTCACTGGCAGAGAGGGCAGAGCACTGCCCCTTATGGAACAGTTTTGCGGCGAGTTTGTTGAAGGATTTGAAAGCCTTGTTGATTGCTCCCTGGGCATGGTGTGGGTCAGCCAGGACAGCCCCAGGAGCAGCCCCATGCCTGGAGGTGCTGGTGGCACCTGCAGAGAGGGCGGAGTGGTGGCTCCAGCCCCCCCAGTGCTGCCGACATCGACATCCATTCCCAGCTATGAGGACATCGAGGCTCATGGGACACAGAGAAACATCTCCACCACCCCCACTGCACGGGCACCCTCAGGAAGCAACATCCCCTTCAGCTCCTCTGCTGCCCCCCACAACCAAGCCCCTGCAGACTTGGAGGGCAAATTTACAGGGCCTGAGGAGGAGCTTATCAAAGAGGCTCCAAGGCTCATGCGTTGCGCCCTAGACACGGTGGGGCTCAGCCAGGACGGTCCCAGCAGTGACCCCAGGCCTGCGGACAGTTTTGACACCGGCAGAGATGAGCGAGCAGTGGCCCCAGCCCTCACGGTGCTGCCGACGACATCCATCCCCGGCTGCCAGAACATCCAGGGCCACTCTGCACAGAGCCAACAAGCCCTTGCAGGCCCAGAGGGTGACTTTGCACTGCCCAGGGAGCTGCCCCTCGAAGAAATCCTAACGCTCATTGATTGCTCCCTGGATATGTTGAGAGCCAATCACGATGGTGTTCCCAAGACCACTAACACCATTGTGAGCCCAGAAGAGCTCAACACCGTCAGGATGCAGTCCCAGGAGCCATGTCAGTATTCAGGGAAGGAGACAAGACCATCCCAGCCCAACAAGTCAAAGAATCAGGGGAAGAAGAGGAAGAAGACAACCTGGGCAACGTCACCAAGCAAGCGCAGGGCTCTGGATGCAGCACAGGACTGGCAAGGTGGCATTAGTCCCACTGCAGAGCTGTGATGAAGATCGGGGGAGTGGAGGGGGGAGGAGGATGGGAGCTGTATACTGCCTGGGGGAAATGGTGGGAGGACCTTTTCTCTTGGTTTGGTTCTTTTCCATTAAAAGCTCTTCTCCAGAACTTGTCCATGCCACTGTCAAAGGGGGGAGGGAGCGCAGGGTGCACCCGGAAACAGCATCTGAAACAGCCAAAGTGAGCCCCAGATCAGTGCCAGCAACCCCTAAAGGGCACGGAGCTGCCCTCAGGACCGAATCACCATCAGCAGGGCAGGCAATGGCAGGAGGAGGATTCATCTGTCCCCTTCCCCAGGGAAAGCGGTCCTTTGGCAGGGGAGCCCAGACAGAAGGTTCCCTCCAGGACTCACGGACACAGCCCCATGCAGAAAGCAGCATGAAGCCCCTGGGACAAGAACAGACCCTGGGGGCTGCTGAGGGTGTGGACACACACGACAGCAAGGGCTGCAACGCCTCTGTCTTGAACACCAACAGCATCCCTTCCGCCAGAGAGAGGGCCCAGGGCAAAGCCCTTCAAAGCCTCAAGACCATCACACCCTTCCTTGGGTGCCACCGCACTCAGCTCTGGAGCCTGGCTTTGACTACTCCCATGCTCTGGCTGCACCTTGGGCAGCCACCAGACCAGCAAGGGTTCAAAAAAATAATGACGAAAAAAATCACTGCATTGGCCAGAAAGTGCCTGGAAACTGCCTCTCTTTTTATTGCCTGTTTCCCGTCCAAGCTCAACACCTTGGGGCCAATGCAGCCAACAGCACTTTCCGGAAGCAGCCTCACCTTTACAGGTCTGGCTTGCAGAAGGTGCAGGTTGAGGTCCTCGTCGGGGCAGTCAGGGGACTTAAACCCCTTCCTTGAGGTAGTCCTAGGGATGCTGCTTCCACAAGCCTGGGGGGGGGAATGTCCCCTTTCTCTCAGCAAACAAGCATGTGTCTCTTTGTGTGGACTGAAGAAAACAATGCATCTACAGAATCATAGAATGATAGAGTGGTTTGGGCTGGAAGGGACCTTAAAGATCATCCAGTTCCAACCCCCTTGCCATCAGCAGGGACACCAGCAACCAGACCTTCCAAGCCGGCCTTGAACACCTCCAAGGAAGGGGCATCCACAACTTCCCTGGGCAAACTGTTCTACTGGCTCACCGTCCTCATCACGAAGAATTTCTCACGAATGTCTAATCCCCTGCACCCTGCCCTTAAGAGGTTCCCCTCTCACGCCAAACCCCCCTCCCCCAGCCCGGCTTAAGGCAGGGGAACAACTTCACCCAGAAGTTGTTCCCCTGCCTTGAGGGACTCCCCGTCCCTTCCCTGGAGAAAAGATGCTGGAGACAATGATACTTACCATTTTGGAGAACTGCAAGTGGGCATATTGCAGCTTCTGAGTGTGCAACTGGAAAAAAACTCTGTCGTCTATTCAGTCCTTCAGATAAGTAGCAAAGTATCCGAGGAAATAAAAGATGCTCAGCAGTGAGCCATCTTCACAGCACGAGCTACCTGTGACGTGTTTTTAACCCCACGTGAGCATTCTTTCTAGCAGCCATTCGATTTGATGATTCAGTACAGCTTCAGGGTGGCAGAAGCAAGGGTGTGATGAGATTGATTCAGTGTCTTGCTCAGAATCTCTGCACTTGCCACTGGTACTTAGTAGCTTCTGTGCAACCATTATGCATTTTTCTTCCCGTGTAAGTTGTCTCATTTTCTTGGATTTATGTTTTGCAAAGTTATACTGAAGTTCCACGCTGGCTCTTCTTCCCACCCGTGAAAAGGGATTTCTTTCAAGCCTGTATTTATCATTGTTGCAGTGATCATTTCACATATCCCATTATCCTGCCAACAGCTGACCTTTTACTTCATGAGTAGTAGGTGGCTTTGACATGCATAAAAAGCGTGGCGTCATTGTCATGGTGGCCTATGCACGTAAGTGTGAAAGGATAGGAAGGGAAGTATTTTGTTTTCTTTTGACCTGGTTGTTCATGTAGCATGAGCTAAGTTTATACGTGTAGAGTATATAGGTGCAAAAGTTAAGTTACGCATAATAATGCTGTTAAGCTCTGTGCTGAGCAGCAGCGGTGCGTGCACATGATCTGACAGCTGTGTGTAGTACTACTCTGTTACAGCACACTTCTCGGAATATCTGGCAGAAATTATCAAATGCTCTTCAGAAGACACCCATCTTTTTGTGCAAATCATCATTCTTGTACACTTCTGTACACAGTATGGAAATTTTTTTCTCTTCCTACATAGGGGTGATATACTTAATAGGTGCGAAAATGCATCCCAAGCAGTCTTGGTGCGCTTCAAGCTGCAAAGGACAAAGAGTGTAACCTACAAAACACTTTCTGGTTTGCAAAAGCTAGGCCACAGAGCAGCGTGAGTACGGACACAGCTTTGTGTGAGGAAAGCTTTGGCTCAAAACTCTGCGGTTAAGATTGCTGGCATCCAGACAGGTGAGCCTTGTCAGTCCAAGATTAGGTATTGACTCTTGTGTCGGACTGGATGTGCCAGTATTGGTGTTCAAACCGGTGCCGTTGAACCCTCGCACCGCAGCTCGAAAAATGCACCCCGCCCGCCCGGCACGAGGCCGCCCCCCTACACCGTAACGTGCACGCGCAAGCAAGCGCGCACCCCTCACCGCCGCCTTCTGCGCGCATGCGCGCTCCCACCCCCGCCCCCACCGCTTCCGGAATATGCCGAAGCCGCCACTACTTGGGTGGGTGGGCGTGGCCAAAGGGAGGGCTGTCGGGATGGGGGCGGGGTCGGCGCTTGCGGCGTGGGCGGGAGAGCTCGGCTGGGGGTTTCCTCGGACGGCTTGTTTAGAGCGGTTGTTGCTGCCGGTGACGGCACCGGGAGGTACCGGCCATGGATGCCACCACGCTGGAGCTGGACGCGGTGAAGTTCGCGCAGCTGGCTGTGCAGCGGGATCAGAGCGGGCGATACCAGGAAGCGGTGTTCTACTACAAGGTACGGGAGAGGCGGTGGCTGCTGCTGCTGCCGCCGCTGCCTTCAGGGGCGTCTGTCTCCCCCCCTCCCCAGGGGCTCTGTCGTCTTCCCAAACGCCGCCCCGGGGCTTTCCACCCCCCCTTAAGAGGCTCCGATCTTCTTCTCCCCCAACCTTAAGAGGCTCCGATCTTCTTCTCCCCCAACGTTTGCCCCGGCCTTGGGGGACTCCCGTCTTCCCCCCCTCGCTTCCCTTAGGGGCTCCTACTTAAGTGGCACCCACCTCTCAGCCATCCCCTTGAGGGGGCCCATCTCCCTTTCACCCGAGGGGTGAGCGCTCTCCTCCAGGCCGCCGTTCAACAAGGCCAAGTGTTGCGTTTTGCACTTGGGACACAATAGCCCCATGCGGCACCCCACGCTTGGAGAAGAGTGGCTGGAAAGCTGCCTTGCAGAGAAGGACCTGGGAGTGCTGGGGTGAGCCTGAACCAGCAGTGGTAGAGGTGGCCAAGGAGGAAAATGGCATCTTGGCCTGTCTCAGAAACAGCGTGGCCAGCAGGATCAGGGGAGTGATGATGCCCTTGTACTGAAACCACATCTGGGATACTGTGTTCAGTTTGGGGCCCCTCACCACAGGAAGGACATTTACGTGTTCGAGAACATCCAGAGGAGGGCAACGAAGCGGGTGAAGGGTCTGGAGAACAAGTCTTATTGGGAGTGGCTGAGGAAACCGGGCTTGTTTAGCCTGGAGAAAAGGAGGCTAAGGTGAGCCCTTATCTCTCTCTGCAGTTCTCTGAAAGGAGATGGTAGGGAGGAGGGTGTTGGTCTCTTCTCCCAAGTGACAGGGGATAGTAGGAGAGGAAATGGCCTCAAGTTGCAATGGGAGAGGTTGAGATTAAACATCAGGAAAAACTTGTTCACCAGAAGGGTTCTCAGGTACTCGCAGAGCTGCCCAGGGAGGTGGTATTCACCATCCCTGTACATGTTTAAAAGATAGGTAGAGGAGGTGCTCAAGGATATGGTTTAGGAGTTGACAGGTGCAGTTGGATGTGATGATTTCAAAGGACTTTTCCAACCAAGCAATTGTCTAATTCCTTCGTGCCTCTTCCCCTTCTCACTCACCACCCCAAGGCCCTTGAGCTACTGGTAGTTTCACTCCGTTCCCAGCTTTGGCTTTCAGGAAGTCGTGGCAGTTCCAGTCAAGGATGAAGCAGGAAGGCTGGGCCTGTGCATGGAAAGTTTGTCTGCCTGTGCAGAAGCAGCCTCCTGCCAGGGCAGGTTGCGCAATGTGTTTTCCCTGCGTTTTATTTTCAGGTGGGAGGAGGTACTGCCTGTGCACCGCTGTTCACTGCAGGCTTAAGGCTTATATTTGAGGCTGTGGCACTCTGAAAGCAGATGCGGATGCTTCTCCCAGCTGCTGGAAATGCAGCCCCTTCGGTGATCCTGGGGAAGTGATGTCAGAACCTTGCTGAAAAACCTCTCTGCCCCGCTGGTTATCCATTTCCATTCTTGGCCTCTCCCTGACAGGCCTTCAGTTTTACAGTGGAGACATAGACACTGACCACTTTGGAGAACTGCAAGCAGGCATATTGCAGCTTCTGAGTGTGCAACTGGAAAAAAACTCTGTCGTCTATTCAGTCCTTCAGATAAGTAGCAACGTATCTGAGGAAATAAAAGATGCTCAGCAGTGAGCCATCTTCACAGCACGAGCTACCTGTGACGTGTTTTTAACCCCACGTGAGCATTCTTTCTAGCAGCCATTCGATTTGATGATTCAGTACAGCTTCAGGGTGGCAGAAGCAAGGGTGTGATGAGATTGATTCAGTGTCTTGCTCAGAATCTCTGCACTTGCCACTGGTACTTAGTAGCTTCTGTGCAACCATTATGCATTTTTCTTCCCGTGTAAGTTGTCTCATTTTCTTGGATTTATGTTTTGCAAAGTTATACTAAAGTTCCACACTGGCTCTTCTTCCCACCCATGAAAAGGGATTTCTGGCATTGTCAGTCCAAGATTAGGTATTGACTCTTGTGTCGGACTGGATGTGCCGGTGTTGGTGTTATAAAACGATGCGATCAGGAGTGAGAACAAACTGGGCAGGTATTGATAAAGCAGAATTCTGTATGTATAATTTAGCCTAGATAACTTTGGCTTTCCAGATGTTGCCTGAAAAATCACTGTCAACATAAGATTAAACAAGAGTAGTTAGAAAATATCGTCTAGTATTTTGGGAGTACTTGATTCATTTTTTTGCACAGTGCAAATAAGTTCTGGCCTATCATCAGCTTTTTACAAACTGCTCTAAACAGTTCAGAGCCCACTGGTGCAGTTGCTAAGCATGTGGAAAAGGTGGGTGCTGACCTGGATTCTGCAAGACCTGCAGAAGCATTGGAAATGCTACTGTTTGTTACCAATAGAAAACAGTTCTGAGCGGAGTTCATATGGCTAGCGAGTGCTGTTTACTTCCCGCTGTCATGTAACTTTGGTAGATCCCTAGAGGAGGGCTGCATGTGAATGAGCTTAGGGTAACTTACTAACAGTGTAATATAGAAATATTAGAAACGTATTTAGGCACCTGATGACTTCAGCAAAACTGCTGAAATCTGTGGCTAAGTTTGACTGTTGACCAGCAGTTACCAACTGATGATCGCTAGTTAGCTTAGTGCAGTTGTGGCACCCTACTCCTGCCAAGGAACAGGAGTAGCACTGAAGAGATGCTGAATACCAACTCTGAACGGCACATCAGTCTTGTCACTGGAAACAGTTGGCACGCTGGCTCTGTAGGCAGTTGGTCAACTTCTTTAGCCCTTCAGAGCCTTAAATTATAAAAGGCTCTTTTCACTATGTTTATATCTTAAAACCAGGCAGAACAGTTGTGCTGGAAATCACAGAAGGAACATCAATTATGCATTATTTTTGCAGCACTAGTTTGAAAATCCACATTTGTTCTTTGCGTCATATGTAGACAACTCACCATTATAATACAGCACACAGTTTCTTCAGTCTGCCCTTGTGCTATATCACAGACAAATATATACATCTTATGAGCAGGTATCTGTAGTGCATATTTTTTCCCCAAAATAACAGTTGTATGCTAGAACTTAACGATAGTTAATTGCTACATATCAATGGCACAATACTTCTATTTATCTTTCTGTTGATGTAGACATTTTATATACTATAATATGGTGATGGGTGTTGACGGGGAATATGTGGTATTTGGTTCTGTGAGCCTGTCAGTGAAAGTATATCCTGATAACAAGTACAGGCTGTATCACGATCAGTTTTAACCTTGGGAAAACTAGGCAGATGTGTATGTGAGCAAACTGCTGAGCTTGACAAAAATCATGGCCATAAAGCATGCAAGAGACCCTCTGGCCACGGCTCTGTGCTTGCCCTATGCATAGTGACCTCTCTGAGCACCGTCTTTGTGGAGTGGTTCACTAGTTATTGTTCTGTGTCCTGCATGCTCAGCCTGCTACGTTACTGCCTCCTTCTCTCTTCTGAAGCTGCTGGGAAGATGAGCACTGCCACAAATGTAGGGGGGTGGGTTTCCATGCCAATAATGAGGACAAAATAAGGTTTTTATCCACACTTTTGTGAGTGACAAATCACAATTCTCCTTATGCTTCCGAGACTGTGTCAGCTCTGACTCTTTCTTACAGCCTTGCCGAACACTACATATTTTTTGTAAATTTACTGAATGGATTGACAACTTATGCAACTGAAGGTGTTTTTACTTAATAGACCTGTGCGGTATAGGAAAAGCCTTGATGTGAATAATATGCTGTGCTTCTGAGCTGGAGACCTACGCTACTTCCTGGAAGTAGACTTTCATCTGTATCCAGTGTTTTGTTTACAACATTTAGAAAACAAAGTTTGAGGAGCTAGGAAACTATAGATTTGTAGACTTTCCAAATTTGTTAGCTTTATATAAGTAATATGAAAACAAGAGGCTTTCTAAACCAAAATTATATGCAGTTGATTTTGCAAAGCTTTTGTATTGGTTTACTTTCATTATTACCAGATCAGATTAAATACTAATAACATGCGAATAGCTTTTTTTCCCCCCTAACCTTAAATCTGCAGCTTTAAAAACAAAAGACAGTTTGTGGTTTGTGAGCTTTACTTGACTGATTTTGGTGCATTCTTGAATAATTTCTCTTAAAATTTGCTTATTTCATGCATTACGTTACAGACAGGCATGAGATCTGGCCTTACAGAACCTCAAAAAGTCTTTTATAGTCCTCTAGGTTTTTTCATGTATGAGAAATTGGACATGATATCACTTATATAACTTGAAACTTGTTCTTTCCAGCAGAATTTCCCTGCAGACACTAAGTCTTTTTGCAGATGCAAGGGCTTGCTTTCATGCAACTCATGGCTGCTGTAGGCCCTGAGTTTATGGAAAGTAATTTTTTAGGCAGTAAACATTATCTCCAATTTTTTTCCCTGTAGGAAGCTGCACAAGCCTTGATTTATGCTGGGATGGCAGGGTCCAACTTGGAAAATATTCAAGAAAAAATAAATGAGTACTTGGAGAGAGTTCAAGCTCTCCATTTGGCAGGTGGGTAAGGACCTTTCTAATTAAACCTCTGCTTAAATTAATTGAGTGGAAATCCTTTTGGTGCGGTGAAATATGTATCAATGATGTTTGCTCTGTTTTTCATTATTCTAATTTTCTTTTCCTTTGTGAAGAACCAGAAATAGGATGGGCATATCAGTGCTTTGAATTCTGAAATACATCAGAAATTAAGCAGAGACTTACTTCCTAAGGACTTGGCAATGGATGTTCTTTCTTTAAAGTATTCTTAGGAACCACATCTGCAGAGCAAACTTGAGAAAGTAATTAAATATAGCAACAAAAATTGATCAGGAACAAATCAAAACTCAGATCTAAGCCTCAGCAGCATGATGGATTTGAAACAAGTGGGTTCTGGTATTTATGTAGAATTACTGGCTTTGAGAGCTAAAATATAGAGGGTTTCCTTGTTTAATCCAGTGTCTGTGTTTGTGCTTACACCAAAATCTTAAATCTGTGCACACCTACAATTCTCAGTTAGAATCATAGATTATTTGGCCGAAAAGGGACTTTGGGGAGGACTAGATACTGCTATCCTGCTCAAAGCAGGGTAGACGCTAAATTTTGGACTGGGTTGCTCAGGTACACTCAAGTCCTGAAAACTCCTAAGGACAGAAATTTCTCAGTGTATCTGGTCCTTGTTCCAGGGAGCAGTTGTCATTCTAGTGATTTTTTTTTTTTTGTAATGTAGATATAATTGGATTCTCTCCTATTTCAGTTCACAGCCATTGGCTCTCATTCCTTTTCTTTGCACTGCAGTGAAGAGCCTCAATCCATTTTCTTGATAACCTTCCAGTTACTGGCAGGTTGCTATTAGTTCCACCAAAGCCATCTCTCCCCCTGGCTGGAAAAGCCCTGCTCCCCCAGTTTCTTCTCCAAAGGCCAAGTCCTCCAGCCCCAGCCATCATTAGGGAACTGAGATGGGACACGATATTCCAGGTACAGTCTATTTAGTGCTGAGGAGAGGATGGTAATCACTTCCTCCCACCTCCTGCCTGTGCTTCTGCTAACACAGCCCAGGGTGCTGTTAGCCTTTGTAACTGCCAGGTGCATGCTGGCTCAGGCTCACCCAGCTGTCTCCCAGGTCCCCAGGCCCTCCTCCACAGAGCTGTATGCTGCAGTTTGTTGGTCTGTCCCAGGCACAGAGACTGGCTCAATTTCTTGAGGTTTCTGTCCACCCATTACTACAGCTTGTCTGTGTGCCTTCAAATACGAACTGTGTCCTTGAGTGAATTGGTTCGGCAGGGTCTGCAGCCTTTGATGAAGATGCACTCCATCTTCTCCTTCAGGTCATTAATAAAGGTATTAAATGAGATAGATGTCTAAGGAACTTGTATATTGCTGTAGCTGATGTTTAGCTGATGTTGATTTTCACGAATCAAGCAATGTTTTATGTCACTAAACATCTTTTCCTTAGCGTAGTATGAAAGAGATTTTATTTACATTGTTTTACATGTGAAATATCCTGAGAGCATATCTCTGCTTCAGGGGATGGTGGTGGTATTTTCTTGCCTTTGCAAAGATGTTTTGAGCAAAGTTTAGAAAGATGTGGCTCACCCAAAAGATAGACATTACCCATCTATTTAGAACTGCTAGTGTTTCAGTACCACGCTAAGGGTGTTTTTTGCGTGTCTGCCATGGCACAAAGCTAAGTGCTTTTTTTTGTTTAGTTCAGTCACAGAACAGGGATCCTCTGAAGTCGAAACAGCAGTTGGACTTGGAGCGTGCTCACTTCCTAGTTACCCAGGCTTTTGATGAGGACGATAAAGGCAACGCAGAAGAAGCAATAGAACTGTATACAGAAGCCGTGGAACTCTGTTTGAAAACAGTATGTTAAGCTACAGGTTAACTTGGTGGAATTATGTGATGGTAAGAAATTCTTCCCCTTACACAAGTGACTGACTTTTAAAGGCTGGCTTAAAAGTGGAATACCTGTATTGGTGAAAAATAATCTTTTTTCCACTGGTTTTTTTAGTAGTCATTATGTTATGTTGCTATTCAACACTGAAAATTTATGGGCACTTGTGATTTTTGTTTTTCTTGAAATGGTTTATACCCAAAAGTGAAAACATGCTGAAACTTTTTTCGTGTCAATTTTTGCCTTGGAGCAAATGCAACACTAAAACAGAAAATAAAATCGGTTAAAACTGAGTATGACTTGCTAACTTGTCAGCTGTATTATTTTCTGACAACATTAAAGGAAGTCATCTTAAGGGAAATTTGTGTGTAACGCTGTCTGAAAACATAATGGTCTACTGATGCCAAAACTAGTAAAAATAGTACTTGATTACTCAGTGCTTGACGTTAAAACTGTTACGAGTGAACTTGATTCAAAGTGAACTTGATGGTAAGGATAAACTGGCCATTGTGTAAATGTTGGAGAATATAATTACAGGTGCTGCTTTTTTCCATTGAGTCCAGTTGCCTTAACTAACTCATTACAGGAAGAGCTCACCATCATAATTTAACTCCACCAAGTCTGTTTTTCTTTTACCCTTCCCTTCCCTTTTTCTAATATAAATAATGTGGGTTGTTGGGAGGGGAATATTACTTTTGCTACGTGCTAGACTAAAATCTTCTTTTCCCTGAATTCTGTAAACTGGTTTTATGTAGGTTAAAAACACTGGTAATACAATATAACCAGATGAAGAGTTGGTAGAGCTGCTCTTGTTTTTCCACTTGAGCTGTTGAAGCAGAAAATCTTCAGCCTATTACATAAAACTTAGTGCAGCAGCATGCTGTGTTCCTCCTTCTGTTGTGTCAGTGCATTCAAATATTTCTTAAATATGGTGAAGTTGGTCTGACATTATCTCGTATAAACAACTGCTTTTATCACTTACTTCATCAGGTCCAGATTACTGTTGAAGTTTCTTTTAATCTTGACTAGCATATTATTTTGATGAAGTTATTGTAGGCTTTGTCCCTTGGGGTGATCAAAAAATATCACCTTCTTCCCAGGACAAAAGAAGATTAAAGGAATTCTGCTTTATCTTGAAGCTTTACTTCTGTCTTTTTCCACAGTATGTTCAGGTGGAAAGATTTATTTCTTCCTTACCCTTACACTCTGAGAGCAGCCATTCCTCCTCTTCTGACTCCTAAATGAGTATGGTTTTGTTCCATCTGCACTGCTTACCTTCGTATATGTTTCAAAGTCTTTTCCAGCCAGGAGCTCTGGAGTAAAATTTATTTGCAAATGAAAATATTTCCTTATAGAGGGTATTTCTAGTTTTGTTTCTTAGGGTGAAAGTGGCTTGCCTTTTGTTTCCTCAGTTGACCTAGCTGACCTGGCAGAATTGGTCAAGGTACAAACTAGAACCTGAAACCTGCTTGTGGGTGTCTCAAGAGAAGCCACACCTCATGTTGTGCCTCTTGCAGATTGTTTAGCTGCAGTAGCCATGCTTCATCTATAAAAAAAGAAAACAAAAGTGTAAACTGTCATAGCTGAACTCCCAACTGGGAACAGAAGTTAGCATTCTTCATATGTTTTGATGCTTTGTCATAGTTTATTTTATGCCTTAGGTGTGCGAGAACAAGATTTTTAACTTGCAAAGTCTTGTTTGTTTGTATTTTTTGAAAGTAAACATTCAGATTCTTTTTTCCTAACATACCACGATTATTTTTGACTCATTTGAGGAAAAGAATTGGAACACATTTAGCTCAGTAGTATTTATAACATTTGTTTTTATCTTCTTTCCACCCATAGTGTTTTAATGTGGTTAATTCTCCTGACAAGTTTTTTGTGTATACAGTGTTTCCCATGCTGAAGAATTTTAAATATCACTTCCATTCTGTGAACATTCACTAGAACAGCAAAATGATTTTGCTTGCTTAGTATGCTTTTTATGTAGAGATTTTGAAAAAAAATGTATTTGCTTATTTTAAAATAGCTAGTTACTGTTTACTGTAATCTATAAGTGTGACATTTGATAATTAGCTTGTAAAACCTGTGGGATTTTTGGATATGTAGCTTTCTCTTTTATTTTGCACTTAAGGCTACTGAAACTTCAGAAGCAGGCCTCCAGTCAAAACTGAAACAGCTGGCTCGACAAGCACTGGATAGGTGAGTATCGCGATTGTTGGTAAACATAGTTGCTGTCAGGCCTAAGAGCACTCTGACCTGCATTCTCAATCTAGCGTGTGTGTTCTGTACTGCAAAGAGTATGGATTCTTGGTAGATCTAACTCCTGTAGATTTCTCCTTTGAGATAGCTGAATATTGCAGCTGTCGTGCCAGCCTGCTGGGTATCTTGGGACATGCAGAATTAGGAAACTGGTATGCATTTGTTAGTACCAATGCACTACTTCAGTCTTCAGATGTGCAAATCTGAGTACTCTACTGCGATTTTTGGCCTCTGTTAAAATGCTGAGTTCAGACCAGCACAAAGTCAAGTGTCAGTGTCCCTGCATAAGGAAGACAGCTTGGAAATTGGGAAATGCTGATCTTGATGGTAGCAATTTAATTGTATGGGTAGATCTAGTGGAGTGGAGTCTATCTGAAACAAGTTACATAAGTTCAATGTAACTCTTTTAAAATCTGCTGTATAATGGCAAATAGCAAACTGTATGGTCTAAGTTTCAGTATAAGCTGATTTTCAGCGCTTCTCAGTCAGTGTTCAAGAACACCCCCTTTTTTTCACATATGTGACTATCCAGCAGCTCAATGCAACAACAACAAAATATGGCTCCTGAATACAGTCTTTAAACAGTTGAAGTAAATGATGGATTGTGAGAACTCTAGTGAAACGCTGTTTTGGCTGCTAGACAAATTAAATCCTGAAGGTATGAGAGGATGCAAATCATTTTTCTCTCTGTGTTCCAGTGGTCTTGTTCTGAAGTTCTGGATAACGAACACTTACACAAATTCTCCTATTAGCATAATTTAAAGGCAACAAAAATGTAATGAGTTCTGCCAAAAGTGGCTTATATGTGAATTGGAAATACTATGTTTTAATTGATTCTAGAACAGGAAAGTAAAACAGTGCTGGCATCAGAATCTGATTTTGCTTGCAAAAAGTGGTATTGGTCATCTTGGGCATTTATTCATTCCATTCAACATATCTGGAAACGTGAACGAAGCAAATTGCACTGTAACTATATTTTTGTAATTGTTGTAAGCAAAATGCATTTTTATTTGCTTTAGAGCAGAGGCACTGAAGGAATCTATGTCAAAGTTGTCTCAGAAGGAGAGGTCAACTGGAGCTAAACCAAATCAGCCAGTCAGAACATTCTTCCCATTGGGACCTGATTTTTCTTTAAATGATAGGCCACAGACAATCAGAGCAGTGCAAGCTAGTGAGCCTCAAGGTCAGAGATACACTGCCGAGGAGATTGAAGTACTCAGGTAAGTTGAAGACAAGTTTTTCCAAAATGTTGTCACATGTGCTCAGATCCTTTGTGCATCTTGCACAGTAAATTGAAACAGCTGAAGCATAAGGTGTGTAAACAGAGTTTGGAAAACTACTTCTTGCAAAGCCTATTGCCAGTATTACCTACACATTAATGAAGTCTCGTGTTCCCTATAGTAGTGTAATTAGTGGCTTTTATTCACAGTGTGCTTTCTGGAGTGTATTTGGGAGACAATTTTTGGTAACTGACAGCCAGGCTCATTTTTCATAGCCTTATTTTTGTGTGTTGCATGTAACCTACCTGACTGAGTTCATGCAAGGTCTGGCTCTGAGAAACCGAGGTACAAAGGCATTTTTTATAAGTTATACAAATACTACTTCTAGAAATTGAGGAAGCATAGTATTTTGTAGGACTCTGACTTCTGTTCGTTTTGCTTTTATTTTTATTTTATTTGTGGAATAAGCTCCAGATAATTTATAAAACCTTTGGTCTAAATCATGGCTTTTGAAAACTATGAAAAAAATCTCAAAAAGAAAAAGTCTGATAGGTGTTCAACCTTCCTCTTCCCCATGCAATAAAAGAGATTATGACAGAGGTGAGGCTCAATGCAGTCCAAGACTTGTTCGTAAAATATTTAGTCTGTTTCTTGACTTTAAGGGACTTGAATGGACTGAGGATGTGGTCGTGAAGATAGAAATGTATGTGTGTTTGAAAAGTTGCAGAACACTAAGAGTTGTCTAATGAAATTTCACTTTTTTACCTTCTTCTAGTGCCTGTGCAGTGAACATTTCTAGATTTGTGGATGGTTTGGTTGTTTTGGGGTGTTTTTTTGTGGTTTTGTCTTGCAAGAGAACTTACAGTTGTTTCACATCTTTAATCATCATTAGATTCAGAAGTATTTCACATACCTTTTTCAGTTAACTCCTTGTTTGTAACTTAAGTTACGTTCATATTTAAATATGATTCTCACTTTTTAGAGTGTTTTGTGCGCTTTAGTCAAGAATGTGCGAATCAACATGCAGTATTTTTATTATTGTTGTTTGACAAAGTGCCCAAAATACTGCCCCAATTAGATGAAATCTAAGTGTTGCTAATGATTAGTTACTGTCAACTTATCTTAACACCCTCTTTAATGAGAGGCTTAAGGGACTTCAGAAATTCTATTTAGACAGGTATAGATTTAAATGTGACTTTCAGAACTACGAAGAAGTTTGTGGCTAATAATCATTTCTATCCTGGCATGGTGACTTTTGCAGGTATGTACTTGCAGTATTGGTGACTGAGCCATCAAGTGCTGCACATTTCAAACCCAAATAAATATAGGGCTTGTTTCATTTCCAAGAGTTATGTGTCTTGTCTTCAGAAGCACTGTGTCTTTTTAGTTTTTTAAAAAATAGTTTTGTTGTTACCGTCTGGAATTTAAATCTTTGAAAGATGATAGGTATGTTTGCAACTATATTTTTTCCTTATGACTTGCAGGAAGACTTCAAAAATTAATGGCATCGAATATGTACCTTTCATGAGTGTTGATCTAAGGGAACGTTTTGCCTTCCCTATGCCATTTTCGTAAGTGTGATTCAAATACTAAACTTTGTGGTTTTTTTTATTTCCAACGCTTTCCCATGTTTGGTGTTTGTGTGTTTTCTTTTTCAGAGTTTAAAATTGTTTAAGTAGGCTTTTAAGCATAATTTAGGCAGAAATATTTAAATATTACCATTTCCATTTTCCAGTCTGATCTTAAGACTGTTTAATGTAAACTGATCCTGCTCTACAGTGCTTTTGCGTGTTTGTCTTCAGGCATATAAAGACAACACTATACTTGGCTTTTAGAGTATTGGGGCTGGCAACTCAGGTCCGTTTCTCTGTTGCATGCTAATGAGTTTTGCTCCCTCTGCCTCGGTTACCTGTAAAAGGAAGGTGATAGCTGTTTCTTCTGTAATGGACTATTCCAAAGAGTGATATGTAACTACTAGACCCTCATTCATGAGCATTAATAGTATATTGAGATTACAAAGCCATAACAGACAAAGATACTGGGGGTTGGTTAGGGTTTTTTTTTTTTAAGTTTTCCGCTAAAGCCTCGTCAATCAGGCAAGCCTCATCAATCAGGCAAGCCTCATCAATCAGGCAAGCCTCATCAATCAGGCAAGCCTCATCAATCAGGCAAGCCTCAATATTTTCAGAACTAAAGAAACTTTTAAGTATTAGTTCATCATATTGAAATAAAGTGAAGAATTTGAGTTTCTACTGATGTATATGGCTTTTTGGAATTTCCTTTTCTTGTTCAGTCCTGTATGAAGGAAACTCTTGGGTTTTACTTCATTTTTTTAATATTTTGGGTTTTTTTCTCACTAAAAATCGTAAACTTGGCAGTAATGTTCTTTGAAATTGTTTTACTGTTCTGTGTACAAATCTGTGTAATTGGTCTGCTATCAAACTATTTCTTCTTTCTCTCTTAAATCTAGTGATAAATGTGGGAAGTTACCATTATCCCCCAAACAGAAAGCAATGTTTGCCAAGTGGGTGCGACCAGATGACATAACAAATAACCCTACGATGATTTATACTGTATCAAGTTTCAGCATAAAGCAGGTAAATTGTTCCTAAAGAGAAATGTGTGCTGCTAACAGTTTGTTTCAGGGCATGTAAGACCTTGTTCAAAAAGGAATCCCCAGATATGAGAGTGCTTTCCTGGCCTCTCATGATATTAAATGAATGAGTTAAAAATAATAGTATCACTTCGGATTCCATGCAGAATAAACAGGTTTGTTAGCAGTGGAAGTAGAAGTTGGAATTTGAATTCCAGCTGAAAATCCAGTTTTCTGGAAATAGTGGTAAGGTCAGTATGGAAAAAGGTAAGGTGTACTCTGCAGCAAGTCATTCACTTAATTTACTGCATGGAAAAAATAATGGGCAAGACTCTGAAATTTTTATTTGACAGGAAGCAGAATGGTCCATTGGGGAATGACTTGTTTGGTGTTAAGTTGCAGATGGCCCAAGATATTTCAAAGTCAGCAATAGATTATGCCATGAGATATGTTTTGGAAAGAAGGGAGTAAGTGTGAGTGAATGCTGAGATGTCTGCACTTGCCTCTGATTGTCACTCAATTCTAACTCTGATTTACTCTCTAGGGGCCTTGTATCAAGCAAGCATACATTTCCAGTCTTTTTGTAGTAGTTTCGCCTCTCGGTTCAAATCCTTTCCCTTTTGAAGGGAATGGCTAACTGATGGCTTTTCTTCCCAGTTTGTCTTTCAGTAGTTATGCATAAATGTACTTACTGTTTCTCTTTTTTTATAGACAATAGTGTCAGATTGTTCTTTCGTGGCATCACTAGCTATCAGTGCAGCATATGAAAGAAGATATAATAAAAAGTTGATTACAAGGTAAGTAGCTGTTCTTTTTAATATCTTTTCAGATGTAATACTGCCATGTATTTGCAGTGTGTTTCGTGACTAGGCACAGTCAAAACTAGCATTTGTTTCACCTTCATCTCCCTGGGACTCGTGTGGCTTTAACACTTCTGAGAGGGAGTCTAACTTTATACAGACACTTGAGTCCAACTTTAGATGTGCTTCAAGGAAGAATGAATTGTTTTGAAGGTTTTGGTTGATTTTTAATAGAAACTTTACTGGTGCCCCATGATAAATTTGGCACGGGTTTGGCAGACTGACCGGAGCCCATTGCTGGACTAGTGTGTCAGTATTACTCCTGGACTTTTTTTTAACCTATACTTGTGTTCTTTTTAAGAGCAATGAGTTCTGCAGTGTCTTCTTTCAAATTTTTGATTTTTTTATTCAGGCAAATACTTATACTACAGATATATGTAACTACCATTTGTTTAGCAGTAAGATAAATTTCTTTGCATTGTTTCTGTTGGAGAAACAATTATGTTACTTATGTTCTTTTTGTTTCTGTATTAAGCAGAGGACTGCAGCAAGAGCCAAGCCTGAAAAATAGCCTATTTAAAATATCACTGTCATTTTTACTAAACTCGAGTTACTCTTTCACTAAAAATTTGTATTTATGTTCAGTGTTAAATTCCAGAAACGGGTTATTTTAATCCCAATTTTAGACTTATCGATACATTTACAGCCAAGTCATTTATATCACAGTTTCCTCTGTTTTATTTTTTTTTTATTTCTTCAACAGCATAATTTACCCTCAGAATAAGAAAGGAGAACCAGAATATAATCCATGTGGCAAATACATGGTGAAGCTTCACATCAATGGTGTACCTAGAAAGGTGAATGGTAACTTAATACTGTTTAAACTGTATATTTTAAAGGCTTGCTCTACTTCACTGTAAAGATATGCTTGCATAGCAAAAAACTTTAGACATGTTTTGTTGGAAAGGGGTTTTAAATTATTAAACCTTTTGATACTCATTTTGGTTGTGAAGTATGTAAAAGAATGTAAGTGTTCTACAGACATTCATGAGAGTAGCCTCATGTTAAATACGTTACAAAATTGCTTACAAGAATTATGACAACCATAAAGGAAGAAAATTGTGCATCCCATGTCTATGAACAGGGGGTGCAAGTAAGCTATTTTCCAGCTGCATCTTGGAAAGGAAGTTACAGAACTAAAAAATACAGAGAGTCCATGAAGAGTGCAGACATGGAATGACCATAGAGGAATAATTCAAATGACCACAGATTTTCAGCAGTGGGAGGAGGTGCCTGAAGATGTATGATAGAACTTTGTAAACTCACAAACAAGTTCATTTTATTTTCAGTGCAATGAATAGGAGCATAAAATAATGTATTTCTTCATATAATACGTAACTGTAGCACTAATAATTGCAGATCATAGTGAGCGATGATGTTTTGGGGAGTTCAGAAGTTGAGTGGTGGTATTCATGGAGTGAGGGAGTAAGGGAAAAATCCTCGAAGGCTCTTAATTGCTGAGGTATAATGCCTGGGTCAGAAAGTCTTTGAGTTGCAAAATACCAGAATCTGAATGAGTGTGAACGTATCATTAATGTTGCCTCGCTCTTAATACTCTTTCCAAAATATCTCTTAATGACTGCATTTTCTTAGGCTGGGTGGCCGTTTGCTCCTCTGTGAAAAGGATTATTCGTTCCTGCACAGACAGGATTTGACTGGGACATGCGCTGTGTTGGTAGCCTGTACTGGTAATGGATTAATGCCAGCATGAAACAGAAACATCTGTTCTGGGAAACTGTTTCAGACCACTACAAATAGTGCAGTAACAGTATGACATAATGCTGAATATATTCTACCTCATTTAAGAGAGAAATGCTACTACTTTCGCAACTGCTGCTTTGGGTTTTCTTTTTTTTTTTTTCCCCCAGAGAGGGGAAATTTAAATCTGAGGTAGATTCTATGAAAGTGGTGTGACACGTAGTTCATTTCCTTATAGATAGATAACTGTTTTATTTTTCCATTGGCTGCTAAGCATAGTCCAAGCTGTTTTCTAATTAGGTGATGGATATTATTAGGCTTTTTTCTCCTTTTTCTAATGCTGGTAATTACACAGAACTCTTTTTGTGGCTTCCTTTTTCAGTAGGTATCAGACACATTTTGTAAGAGCATACTGTTGTCTTCCTCAGTTTACATAGGGAAAAGCGAGGCAGACAATTGCAGCTCACCTAGAGCACCAGTGCAACTTAAGAGCCAAAAGCAGAATTTCTTGTTCACTTGGGCAAACCACTGCAGGATTGATAGAGGTGTCCATGTCTGAGTGTTATGGTCAGATCTGGCTGCCTGAGGAGCTGTGCATTATTGCAAGCTTAGGTTTTGGGTTTTTTAAAATGCTTTCAAAATAATTTGTTAGCTTTATTGATGATTTTTCATTTGTTTATTTCACACAGGTAATCATAGATGACCAGTTACCTGTTGATCATAGTGGGGAACTTCTCTGCTCTTATTCTAACAATAAGAATGAATTATGGGTATCACTAATAGAAAAGGCTTACATGAAGGTCATGGGAGGATACGATTTTCCTGGATCAAATTCTGTAAGTAATAGATTGTTTTAGAGGCAAAACTCTACTTAGATAAGTTGGGTCATAAAAATTCCCCTGAAAGAGGGGGAGGCAAGTGTTGGGTTTGATGTTTTCTTTCTTGCTTTCACAAATATGCTTAGCTCTGCTTGATGAGATTTATTCCATCAAAATAGAATGAATGAGACATCTTGATGGGCAGAGTTAATCTTAGTTCTCCAACTGCAGGGTTGGCACTTATGGTTGGGAGGTGCATGTGTTTATGTAGAGTCTAAATGAAAGTCTTGTGTAAAATTATGATTTTTTTTTTTTTGCCCAGATCAGTACTTCCGTACTGCTGGGTTTGGTTTCTGACTATCATTCAGAAATAGGACACTTCTCCCTCATTAGGTGTGGGAGTCAGCTAAGAAATGGAACAAGCTAGTCATGTCGTATGCATCTGTAGAGGGAGCAAGTACTTTGATCTGTGGAAGTCTGCTTATCAGATTGTTCCACTCATTTACATAAACATGTAATGGGTTTCTATAAAATGGTTACTAAAGAAACAATCATCTTACTGCAGCTAGGCTGGCATGCAAATTATTCTTTTAAAGACAACTGGTTTACTGAAATGAGTAGCCTGCATAGTCCTCTTTGGAAGCATTTCTGATTTTAAATTTTAAAATTCTTCAAAATTTTAAAATTATAGTTTTTATTTCATGGTGCTGTTCGCACTGTAGTTGATGTGTTGATAATCACATTCTTGAAGGGTATAGGAGATAATAGTCATCATCTGAAAAATTATTTTGGAGACAAATGTGGCTTTGTATAAGGAGTAAAAATAGCAAACTTTTTATGAATGTTTAGGTCAGTGTTGGGCTGCTTTGCTTTGGAGGACACGAGCTGGTGAGAATAGCTGTGGTGAATTCCATCGTCATCCTCTAACTTATTATCTGGAAAAACAGCTTGACTTGTGGCACTTTTATCTCCACCCTTCCTGTGCCCTCTGCTTTCCGCTGTGTTACAGCTTCCTTGTGTAATTAGGGTTAGTTACTGGGGGTGTCGTACTGGTAATTCCTCAAGTCCCACCCACCAGTGCTGGTTATTGACACTTCAAGCATTTATAGTCTCTGGTGTTGCTTTGAGGAGTACCAAGCAAAAAAAAAAAAGGGGGAATAAGCAGTATTTTGAGGAGACGAAATGGGGAGATTAAAGCCTCTTTTTATGAAAATACGTGTCAGTGTCAGCTTTACCAATAAGGATAAAAAACTCTACCTTGAGCCTTAGAAGTAAATCTTAAATTATGTAAAACACATATATAATAGCAAAGTTCCAAACAGTGCTTCTGAGACTGTGCTTTAAATGTCTGAATCAAGGAATGAAATAAATAGAACACATCATAGAATTGAGAACAATGGATCATTCTCTTGTGTTTCCATTGCTCTAAAATTGTGGTTTGTTTTATCAGTTCAGTTTCCAGCTTTTTCTTTTTTTCAGAGGCTACTTGGAAATAATGTCCTAAACTAATCGAATAAGGTTTTGTTTCTTTGTTTTTAGTACAGTCTTAATCTTGAACCTTTTATGTGGAGAGCTATATTGTAGCTTGTGTATACTCAGTTTCTTTCAAGGCACTTCTGTAATTTGTGTACAGACATGATATGTTTATAGATTAATTATCCTGATTTCTTTTGAATGCTTGCATTTCAGAATATTGATCTCCATGCACTGACTGGTTGGATACCTGAAAGAATTGCTATGCACTCTGACAATCAAGCTTTCAATAAAGAGAGTACTTTCAGAATGCTTTATCAGAGGTAGAAGTTTCTTCCTTCCTAAGTCATTAAAATGCTTGTTGTGTAGTAACTGTGTTACCATTGTAAAAGCGGTACAGTCACACAGATCCTTTGATAGCATTTTGGTACTACTACAAATTGTGCTTTATAAAACCCTCATATGCTTTCTGGAAGAATAAAAATTGAGGTATTGATGGCTTTGATAGAACAGAAAAGTAAATTATTGTGAAATTTTATTTGACCTGATTTTCCTTCTTTACACTTGAAGAAAAGAATAGCCCATTTCTTGATGAAGAAAATAAAATACACAGTCAGAGAAGAGCAACTTGGAACCAATATAACAAGTTAGAAGCGTTTAAAAAGATTAAGGAAATAATGTTCTGTGATACCAAATGGTTCCCTAGAACTTTGGCATTGTCCTTCTGTCCTTAGCAAGCAGATATAATATAGCATTTCTAGTTGTACACAAGGTCTTGGTTATTATGCCCCATTAATAAATCTCCTGGAGGGACCGCAAAAGTCTGTCAAAACTGCAATACTGATCTTCAGACCTCCCATAACAATTCTGGTAATGGTGAAAGATACAGCTGTAATTTGTAAATGTCAGGATAGCAAGTACTTTGATTTCTTTCAAAACTGTTTTGTGCAAGCAGTTTCTTATGCATTTCAATGCAGTAGAAGGGACATTGTGTTGACTGACACATCCACATTCACGATAAAAGAGTGTGACTCTGTGGTGCTTTTTCAGTAGGTTAGGAGCTCTCAGTTGGTTGTCAACAAGTTATCAGATATTCTGGCATTTGCAGTCTGGAGGAGTAACTGCAGTTAGGACGGGATCTAGCCATTATAGTGATACTGTTGTTCACCTGTGAATGTGATCTTAAAATGTGTCAATCCCTAGTCCAGAGACCCTGTAAACTATCCCCAGATGCTGAGAATATACTTGGATTTTAGTATGGGCAGGGAAACATGCTATTGTGTCTTGACACCAATAATTGCAATTGTTAATTTTGCAACAATTCAGAAAAATTGCAGAGCTTGGTTGTTGTGAATGGACGGTTTAGACCCTGTAAGGTCTGTGCTGGGGGACACAAAATTATAGAAGCGTGAACATCTTATTCTTCAGGTTTTGGGAAGCTTCTTCAGAATCCTGTGGTTGTGACTGAGTTGTTAATTTGCTCTATGCAGTGGTTGGCTGTTGATGAAACCACGTTTGTGTTCAGCTGAAGATCTGTGAAGAGTATCTTTAAGTGACCCAGATTGAGCATTTATGAATCTGAAGATCGTTTTTCTTTTATAATTAAAATAATTTTAATTTAAAACCTATACTGAAAATAAAATAGTTCTGCTTTTTCAGGAGAGATTCTGCTTGCAAAAAAAAATGTATTTCAGTTTTTATAAAGCAAGGTTGCAGTAATGGACAGTGTGAAAACATACTATTCTAGTGTCTGGAAAATGTTAGTTTGCAACTTGCAAATTTTTTATCAAGCTGCTTTTCACCTTTTTTTGAACAGATTTCACAAGGGAGATGTCCTTATCACAACGGCAACAGGGGTGATGTCTGAAGAGGAAGGAGAAAAATGGGGTTTAGTTCCAACCCATGCATATGCAGTCTTGGACATAAGAGAATATAAGGTATCAAGTAAAACCGAAGATGTTTTCAGATGCTTGTTTGAAACCTGTCTGAGATGGGTAGCTACTGTGTTTTTGTTCTGAGAGCTTTCATAGTTTATTTTGTCTTGAGCTCCATTGGGAAATTCCAGAAGACTTAATGAAGCTATGGTTTTTTTGAGCTATTGATCTGTATTCCGTATTAATATAAATAGAAAAATTACCTTGACAAGTTGAATCTAGCAATTTTATTTTGTATTTCTTTAGGGACTTCGATTTCTTCAGTTGAAAAATCCCTGGAGCCACTTACGTTGGAAAGGACGATACAGTGAAAATGACACAAGAAACTGGACCCCAGATTTACAAAAATACTTGAACTTTGATCCCAGAACAGCTCAGAAAATAGACAATGGTAATAAGGTTTAAAAAGTCACTATTTTTCAGATAATATAGGTCTTCGTAGTGTATCCTTGCAGAAGGGTGGAAAGAAATGCTCAAGCATAAGGAGAGAGACAGCAGAACAAATACTAGAAATGAAATAGCCAAAAAAATTAGGCTATTTGTATATTTAAATTTGTGTATTTAATCTGTAATTTCAGGTTTTACTAGGGTTTAAGTAATCTGGACTGTTCAATATGTCTGAAATTCATTGACAAGAAATTACTTCCTTGCTTAAGTGCTCCTATATCAGTAACTGAGTGTGGGGAATTCCAGTGCAAAGATAACATTCTGACAATAAGGTTTTTTAATATCTGAATAGACTTTTTGTGGGTTTTTTCCTCTGACATCTGCAAATGTCTGTCAACATGCTTGGTGTAATCACTATTTAAATTTAGTCTTGCCTATATTTGAGGTTATGTGCTGGAGGTAAGTGGAGTGTTTCTTCCTTGCATTATATCTGCAGACAAATCTTTACATGCATTCTGTTTCCAGCTGTAAAATCCGTCTTTGAGACAGCAGGACTACTATGTCACTGTGTAGAGAAATCACTTGGAATTATGCCCAGTGGGTCCTGTCCCATCATCCCTAAGGTACAGCAGAGTGTAGCATCTCGAAAAACAGCATGGATTTGCTGGTGAAAGGGCAGGCTGCTGAGAGTTCAGAAATTCTGCAGAAGCTGCATTTTAAATTCAGAAAGAGATGTCTGCTCTTTTTATAGAACCCTAGGTACTGCCTGTGCATCTCTGTGAGGGAGCCCTTTTTTCAGGGCTGCTCTATTTGGACAACAGTTTACATCCTCAGCAATTAAATTATAGCATTTAATGATAAGCCTCATGCAAATGTGCAAGGCAAAACTTTGATTTAAATATAAGAATAGCAGTTCTGGCTTTGTGACAGTTATGTGAGATTAATTCATTATTTATTTACCAATTCATTTAGTAAGCAGTTTATATCTGTAACATCTAGTAGTCAAATTTTATTACATTAGTAATTTTAAGGGAGTTCTTTCTTCTGACTGCGTTTACATTCTGGTCTCGTCTAAGTGTGTAGCTATTCTGACTGCATTTTTTTTTTTTTAGTACTGCAACAAGATCTGCAACTGGCTGTGTCAGAGGCTTGAATAACTTTATAAGGCTGTTATCTTTTTGAGAGTTCATTTCATCAGGAATCTACCAGCTTGCAGGCATTGGTGGCTGGAGTTGCAATTAAGGGAGCTGTAGAGAATTAGTATACATTCATGAGGATGTTGTAACGATGAAGCAGATTATGGGTGTTAAACAAGTGACATGGATGTTGGATGAAGCACCTTAGAGATACATTCAGATGTACTCACATGTTGATTGAATACTTAATTGTGCTGGGTGGCTACTCAATCACGTTTTGGAACTGGGGAAACCTGTTTGATTATGTCATTTTTTCTTTTTGTCAGGTCCCTGGGAAAGGAAGGGGGAGGCAGGTCAATTAATTAAAGATGTCTTTTCCAATACAACACATTCTCGCTTGCCTTCTGCTTAGTGCTTGAGAATGAAAAGCGTCTTGAAAGTTTCAGAAAGTCCCTGATAAGCACAGACTAACTTTTTTTTTTTGTTTTAACTTGGATTTTTTTGTGGCTTAAGTTTAAATTTATAAATTTGGGCAATGCAGACGTTGGTACTAAGTTTTGCAGTTTTGGTTTCTATAAACTATATCATTTGCCTGGAAAGAGCTTTTGAAAAACAAGGGAAATCGAGGTATCTGGTAAGGTAATGATAACAGCATTTCCTTTTTAGGCATTTTCTGGATTGCCTGGGAGGACCTGTGCCAATACTATGATGTTATTTATTTGAGTTGGAACCCGAATCTCTTTAAAGAATCTACGTGTATTCACAGGTTAGTTCAAGTGAGAAGACTTTTGTGTCAATATCTGATTAAATGTTATGCTGTGGTGTTTCCTTCCATTCTTCCTAAAATTACAGCTGACAAGCTTGGACTCCAACCATGCTATCTTCAGCCTGACTTCACACTTCTAAATTTTTGACCTAGGCTTTGGTTTTTGACTACTTTTGTTATATCGTTGACAAAGGTCATCAGTGATCTTTGTGATGTTGCTGTAGATCTAAGATTGTGTAACCAGATTCTGACCTCAGTCCCACATCTCTGTCAGAATAGAAATGAGATTTTTGTATCATCTGTCTTTAAGTAGTGACCAGACAGTGCTTGACTGACCTAGCTTTTATTTGAAATTCATTTTCTTAGGCAGTTGCAAGTCACTTGTGCAGTTCATGTTGTCTTTATAGGGTGAGTTCACTGATGTCAGAGTAGTTTAACTCCGATTTTCACCAGTTGTGAAAATCTTCCTTGCCTGTTGATTTTTTCTGAACGTGGTACTTGTCTCCTGGTTAATATCCATCATGTTCAGTCTTTTTGTCACCCCGTTTGAGGATAAGTTTGTGTCTCAGTTCCTGAAAGTAAGAGTTTCTGTATTTGTCTGATGCACTATACTGCACTTTGCCACTGCTCCCACACTGTTTCTGGGTATGTTAGCTCTGCACAATCTCCTTCATCCATGGTGCAACTGCTGAGCTTATCTGTAAAGGCTCCTTCCTTTTTTTTTTGTGTTCAAATCAATACTAAAATACACTTAGGTGATGTAGCAAGAAGATGTAATCTGGGTGCTAATCTCGAAGCTCATCTACTACGCTTTTTTTCCTTATATTATTAGTGATTCTTGTACTTCTGTGTAGGGAAAACACTAGCACAGTGGCAATTGCCATAAAAAGTGGAGTAATGATGGTGATAATTTTTCTTTTAAAATTTGATCCATTTCATGTTTGGAAGGGTACCTGCATGAAGTGTTAAAAAAAAAAAAATCTTAGAGGTGCCCTATGGTACATGTGGAGGGCTGCATTATCAACTAAGCTTCAAATTATCTGAATAAAAAACCGGAGGAAAAAAAATTGCAGGTTTTTGAAACTCACCACAGCTGACATATGAAGTCTGACAGTTACAATGGGATAGATATTTTTCCCTTAATAATAAATGTGGTGTATGCAGTCATTACAATAATTGGCTAGTCTGGGCTCTCTGAATGGATCAGCTTTTTCATGTTTCATGTGGTTGCAGTCACCATACCAAACAGTCTCTTCATATTTAGCATATTTTGTTATCACACTTGTATTTTAGTAAAGTCTTTCTTAAAACAAAATTGTACGATAATGCCTTTGACATCAACACAGTATGTAACCATTGCCATAATTCCTGCAGAGAGTTAGCCTTCAGTAACTCCGTTACTAATAACGGATAGCTCTGTGTATAGGTAGGATTTGGAGGTAGTTTTCAAAGCATAAATTGGCGTTGTACTTATCTAATAAAGTGTCTGTATTACTTTTTAGTACGTGGGATGCAAAGCAAGGTCCGGTGAAGGATGCCTACAGCCTGGCTAACAATCCTCAGTACAAGCTAGAGGTGCAGTGTCCACAAGGTGGTGCTGCCGTCTGGGTTCTGCTCAGCAGGCACATCACAGATAAGGTGCCTCGTTCTTTTTCTTACATTTTCTATGGGTTCTCCAGCATTTTCTGTATATCTTTTTAATAGCTTTCTGTTATTGGTTTATTACTGCTTATATTTTCATGTTCCAAATATATTTTCATGTTCCAAATGTGTACACGTATGTATACATATTGCTTTTAAATTCAGCAGGTAAACATAATTGTATACAAGATTGTTGAAATAGACCCAGAGTAAATACTGAGTGAGGTGATTATTTTCTCCACGATAAAGGTAATGAAGTAACTCTGAACTGTTACATATGAAAGTAGTGGCAGTTTATTTAAAGTATTTTTTTAAGAAAATTGAATCAGATATCTTAGTAAAAGAAGTATCAGATCACACCATGTGGTGATCAAAGGGGATGATGGAGTGTATTCTGCTTTAGCATTCGTTATGTTCTGCAGAAGTTTACAACTCTACTTGGTTTGTGTTTTTTATAGGATGACTTTGCCCACAATCGGGAATTCATCACTATGGTTGTATACAAGACTGATGGCAAAAAAGTTTACTACCCAGGTTAGTGTACCTTAAATGGCAAGAAGATGGTGTTAGAAATAAATGAAGAGTTGCAAAGGATTTTATGGAGAGGAAAGGCACTGTTTGCTTTAAAACTAGATGTCTCACCCTAAGCCAGGAGGGTCAAACTCGCGGCTCCCACTGTTCTCCTGCTCCTGCAGCGTAACCCGCGTCACACGCTGCACATGTGACCAGCGCTGGCAGGAGCACAGGGACAAGGAGCTCGGTGCTCCCAGTGGGGAGAAACAAGGTGCTGGGTCAGATAAAACAAGGTGAAGGCCCAGATTCAGCCCATGGGCTGTGAGTTTGACACCCCTGTTCTAAGAGGTCAGTCTTCCAAAAGAGTCGTTTAGCCCTGTTAAACAGGGCTAAACTGTGGGCTGCTCAACAGTCTACACTGAAGGAATAAACCGAGCTGTACATGTTGAAGGCTTGCTGAGAAGTCTACATAATCCTACTGACACTTATTTTGGCACAGCATTTTCTTTATTGTTTTGTGTATTTTGCAGTGGTAATAGTTAATGCTTACAGGGAACAGATTTTATGCTTCTGTTTATCTGATTGCATAATTATTTCCCACATTTGTGAAATTGTTGAAACACGGTTTCCACTAAACAAAAATAATCAAAGTTAATTGTTCTATGAACTTGGCTTAATAAAGTACCTAAGCAAGCTCATGGAATACAGTTGAACATTTCAGCATATTTCAGAGTATCAGATATGGAACATTTAAAGAAAATACTTAGATGTTCAAATTTTATCAGATTATTACTCTTGGTCATTATAGGACAGAGTCTGCTCACCTTGTGAAGAGGGGGCTTGGCTTTTGGAGATTTGTTGTAGCAGCAAAAAAGCCACGTGTGTTTTATTTTAAGACTGGTAGCAGATCTGAAACACAGGTTGAGACGTAGGAAGCAAAGGTAATGCCCAGGTTGAATGGATAGAGTAGCCTGCAACTTTAAGGCACAGCTCATAATGTCATAGTTTTGCTTATTCCTTACATCAAGTTAAAGATCTCAATGTGAAAATATTCTGTGGAAGAATTCAGTGAAGGTGCATCCTAGGACAGATAGGGTTTGGCCTCTTGCTTGTACAGATAGGGAGCTTCTTTAGAACCAGGGTTGTATTCAGGTGGCTGCTCATGCAACAGGTAATAGCAAGAGTTAATTGGAGAGCAGCTTTTAAATCTCGTTTCAACCAAGAGTGGAGTTTGTGGGTTTTTTCTATTCGAATGGCTTGTAACGGTTGCATTGTTCATCTTTGGTCTTGTTCAGTGAACTCTGCTGACCAGTTCCCTTTGAATCCAAGCTCTCTTTCTGCGGAAAGTATCTATTGAGACCTGACCAAGTCATCATCTGTTTTAGCAAGAACTGACCTTGTTAAAGCATCTGCTGCTTTATACAGCCCAAGAAGTGATTTTGGTGCTTCCAGTACTTGTAGCAGTGAGCAAACCAACCACATTTGTATAGTGGAGGGGATTGTTGGGTGTGCTTGAAAGAGACAGTCTTCCAACAAGACTACTGGCAAGAAGTGGGTGATTTATATGTTTTCTCTCACTACCGAGACTCTTTTCTAAACTTTAATCTCACGAGTTCAAACTCATTTAAAGCCTTTTTCCATGGATATAGATTGGTCAAGCTGCAGTGTTATTTTTACCATCTGCTAAAATAAGATCAGTACAAAGCAGGTTAATCCTTTGGCAAAGAGGCCGGGATTTCCCATTCCTAAGCTTCTCATTGTTTTATAGTAATCCTTTCCCCTCTCCCATCTTGCTTTGTTGGAAGAAAATGAAAGGACCTGATCCTGAGTTTATTGAAGTGATTGGCTAGACTTGTTCGTGCTTTGCTGAAATTAAAAGAAGTCTGGAAAGAACCCATTAGAGGCCAAATAACAAATTGCATTGTTTAATTGTAAAAGCAAATATTTGGAATGTTTACAGTAAGTACTGCATGTGCATTGGTACTGATGCAACTAAATCTGTGTAATGATCACAAGGATTTGGAGAGAGAGACAAAGCATGTGTCAGTTAAAGAAATTAACATGTTTTAAAGTCTTGTTTACCCAGCAGCCACAATTTTGGCAATTTGCATTCTGGAACCGTCCAGCCAATGGAATAAAAACAGATTCCTTGGGAATTTTTAAAGAGTACTCAAGCATTCCTTATCTTTCTTTTTAAATTTCAACATGAGTACAGTAGGTCTCCTTTGAAAGATGACATTGGTGGGAGATGGATAAGCACTACTTGCAAGTCATGGGATTAAAGCCATACTTTCAAGTGCAGAATTTTAGACCTGACATATGGTTTTCACTGGGTAAAAAACTGACTGAATGGCCAGTTGTGGTGAATGGAGTTAAATCCAAGTCACAAGCAGTGTTGGGACTGGTGCTGTTTAATATCTTCATCAATGATCTGGACAAGGGAATCGAGTGCTGCCTCAGGAAGTCTGCAGACAACACCAAGTTGTGTGGCAGTGTTGATCTGCTTGAGGGAAGGGAGGCTCTGCGTAGAGATCTGGACAGGCTGGATCAATGGGCCAAGGCCAACTGTATGGGGTTCAACAAGGCCAAGGTCCTGCAGTTGGCACACAAGTGTCCTGCAGTGCTCCAGGCTTGGGGATGAATGGCTGGAGAGCTGCTTGGTGGAAAAGGACGTGGGGTATTGGTTGAGTGCCGGCTGAACATGAGGCAGCAGGTGGCCCAGAAGGCCAATAGTGTCCTGACCTGTATCAGAAATAGCTGGCCAGCAGGTGCAGGGAAGTAATTGTGCCCCTGTGCTCAGCACTCGTGAGTGCCTCAAATGCCGTGTTCCGTTTGGGGCCACTCACTACAAGAAGGACATTGAGATGCTGGAATGTGTCCAGATAAGGGCAACAAAACTGGTGAATGGGCTGGAGAACAAGCTCTATGAGAAGTGGCTGAGGGAACTGGGGTTGTTTAGCGTGGAGAAACGGAGGCTGAGGTGGGACCTTCTTGCTCTCTGAAACTACCTGAAAGGAGGCTGTAGTGAGGCAAGTGTTGGTCTCTTCTCCCAAGTAACAAGTGATAGAGTGAGAGAAAATGGCCTCAAGTTGATCCAGGGGAAGTTGAGAAAACCTGGATATTAGGAAAAATTTCTTCACCTAAAAAGGGTTGTTTAGTATTGGAATGGACTGCCTATGGAAGTGGTTGAGTCACCATCCTTGGAAGCATTTAAAAGACCTGTAGATGTGGTGCTTAGGGACGTGGTTTAGTGGTGGACTTGGCAGTGTTATATTTACGGTTGGACAGTTCTATGACTCATTGGACCTCTCCTGAAAATAATAGTTGCTCTTAAGATTATCTGTTCTTTTCACGAGCAGATCTTGAGACTCTGTTCTTTCAAGAGCGCTGAAGTCTGTGCTCACAGTCTAACCTTGGTACCAACAGTCTGACTTTCCTGGCAAAATTCAGATATAAAATGAGAAAGCTTACCAAGCTGGGGGATTTTTTGATCCGGGAAAAGTGTTCATCCTTTTCTTTTTCAGCTGATCCTCCTCCATATATTGATGGTATTCGAATCAACAGTCCTCATTATTTGACCAAGATAAAACTGACCTCTCCAGGGCCCCATACGTTTACCTTAGTGGTGTCCCAGTATGAGAAACAAAACACTATCCATTACACCATCAGGGTAAGTAGTGTTGATTTCATAATGAATGTAAACAAACTATAAAATGTACTTTATTTGCAAGTTGGATAAACAAGTGTACTTCTGAATCGAAGACGTTATTTTGGGGAGCGAGGTTATGAATGATGGAGCAGAACCACTAGATGAAGTGCTTAACAATGGTCTCCATTGCAGTTAAGACAATACAGCGTGTGTGAGGATTTACTATTGAAATTTTAGCAATGAAATTAGCTGAAGATACTTTTATTTCCCAGAGTAAAATATCTGTGTGCAGGCAGAGATCAATGCTCAATGTCTATTCCTTTCACTGAAAAAATGAAGTGCTGATCATTTCCATTTTGCTTTTTTTAATAAAATTTACGTAGAAGTAAGTCTTGTTGGTCCCAGCACTACTCTGGATTTTCAGTTTCAGATGAGGTCATCAGTAAAAAGTATCTAAAAATCATGTGTAGGCAATTTTGTTTTTTTTTAACATGTCATGATTTCATATGAAAATTGCAAGATGAATGTGTGACTGGCTTCTTCTTTTCCAACACAGGTGTATTCCTTGTGTAAGTTCACCTTTTCCAAGATTCCTACACCTTACAATATATCCAAACGGGTAAAGAAATCTTTTCTTTTATGAATCAGTGGTTAATAATTCTGTTGTGGCTTTTCCATATTTGAGATGCACAGGGCTTTTAAGTGTATCTTTATACTACTGCTCCAAAATGCCAGCTTATGCCATCTTCTAAGAAATGAAACTTCTTAACTAAAGCATCATTAGCACACAACCAATGCTGTACTCAAGTTATATATCATTTGCCAAACAATTAGCTGCACTGTTACATACCAACACAAAAGCCCTTGTTCTGCTTCACTCCCTTCACACCACTCTGCATTGATGGTGGCTTGGCTTTCACCAGCATTTGGTACATAAGCTCCATCTTCATTGCAGAGTGTGTGGTTAACGGCTGTACCGTTGTGCTGTGAAGCCTTTCTAGAATGGAATGGCTTTTTGAATAACGACCTGTACCCTAATATGTAATTACTCTCCAGAGTCAGATTGCACTTACTACTGCAGGGTAAAAACCCTGCAAAATCGTTGTTTGTTTTCCCTTGAGAGAATTGCATGATTTTCTGAAGAACTCGTCACATAATAGGACAAAATTAGCAATTGCAAACCAAAGGCACCAGTAGTAAGACTTAGGATGGCAATATCGCAATATGTTATTGCTCCTAAATTTTGCTAAGGCATTGCAGAGCTTTGTGATCACTGCCAAACAGGATCGAGGCAATATAGTTCATGTAGAAATGCTCCCTGAGAGCACAGCAGCAGGGGCAAGAGAAAAGACTTGACTGAAATTCAGCCAGAAGCCCAAGCAGTTTTGGGCCCAGCTGCCTCTCTTATTTCAGCTGTCAACATCGGCTGCAGTTATACCTTCAGCTGAAGTATAAATATAGTCAAGAGCTCACAGGATAACATAAGTTGCATATATTTTCATGTATTAGCAAATTTATCCTCAAGAAAGAATAAAGCAGCAGTTGTTCACTTTAATCTCAGTACTGAGATTGAAGTACGTGCATACCCTGGGGATTCCTTCTGTAGGCAGAAGTCTCCTGTCCAGACAGTAACCACCTTGGAAGGAGAGAAATGAGGCTGGTTTGAGCCACAGTGGAACATGTTCTAGGGACACTCGTGCCTGAAGCCAAGGATTACATTACTCTGTGTGGTCAGAGGGACATGTCAGCTTGCAGCCAGACTCTCGAGTTCAGTGTTTTGTAGCAGCATTTATTTCTGCAGCAGCCCCTTGAAGCCAGCCCATTCTGGAGTACAGGAAGATGCTACAGAGATTCCTGGGAACAGTGAGGTGATTGGCTTGGTTCTTACAGAAACCGTCATCCTTCTTAGCTTTTAAAAACTGGGCTTAGTTTGGGAGAATGCTTTACAAGGTCAAAAACTCATGGAAGGCAACCAGTCTGTTTGAGGCAGGACATCTGGTTTATGTTGTATTACGTTTCAAAAGAAAATTAAGTATGCGGAAACCTCCTGCTAATTATTTGAAGAGGTCGCTCTAGTATTCAAATAAAAGACATGTTCTGGGTATCCAAGGCCAGCTCTGACTTTATGATTAAATCCAAGAAGTTCATTGCCTGTGTTTAATGCTTATTTGGGGCTTGCTTAGCAGTCATCACACTTACTTAAAAACAAGTAGATAATTAATTCACAGTTCGCCAGTAGAAGCAAGTTCTGTTAGATGTCTTTTGCTGAAGTTGAGTGGTCACCCCTGGAGCTCACCAAGCCCTAGGGGGCATTCCTAGAACTAAGTCCAGCAGAGGTGGAAAAAGACGGGAAATTAAACAGTACACAGCAGGTTTAGGTTGATGGGTAGTTGTGTGGCAGAGGAGAATTCCCCCTTGTTTCCCAACTCGCTATGTTTGAGGTTTTAGGACTGAGTAAAAATTAAACCACCAAAACAAAAAAAAAAAGAAGATTGCTCCTTGCTGATTTGAAGGAACAGGAGAAATTAATCTCAACTGTAAATTTATGTGAATGCCTGGCATGTCTTACAAGTCTAACCTTTCAGTTTTATGACCAGCAGGAGGAACTTGCAAACAGATGGCTTGTTTCTCAAAGTCTGAGCAGCATTTTTCATCTTCTGTGTCTTTGTCCTTGTGGCATCTGTCCTTATGGATCTCTTGTCCCTGTAATGCTGGTTCTCTGGGTGCATGGAGGTGAAGGGACAGTGCTGGAGGCAGTGATTTAAAAAGGAAAGGTTTCAACACAAGTAGTCTTGTACTTCTGTGCTGCTCCTGTTTCTCATTTAGCACAACAGAGAATTGTCTGAGCCAGAAAAAAAGGAACCTATATATTCCAATAGGAATATTGATAGACATGGTTTAGCGGATGATGGGTGTGGTTGGACTCGATGATCTCAAAGGTCTTTTCCAACCAGAAGATTCTATGAATAGTCATGGGATGGATGGGAATACAGACCCTTTGCTAGATACAATTTGTCATAGTTGGAAACAGTCACTCGGTACTTATTCGATATAAGCTGAAAAATCCAGTACAACTAAATGATCTGAGAGTTTGATTGGGGTGCGCGGAGGGCTGCAGTGAAACTTCCTGAATGCTTAGCACAGTCTTTCACTTGCACTTAAAAAATTAGGAGATTACTAACGTCAGCGACCTCTAAAGTGGGATGAGTCTCTGCTCTTGCTTGTGCGTATAAATAAGCAATACAAATCCTCATGATAGTGTTTTCTGCTCTTTTTCACTTCTTTCAGGTCAATGGACAATGGAAAGGTCACAATGCTGGAGGATGTGGGAATTTCAGAGACACCTACAAAAATAACCCCATTTATCAATTCCAGCTGGACAAAAACGGGCCATTACTAATTGAACTACGGGGACCAAGGTTTGTAAAGAATTATGCATGCAGTAACTAGCACAGCAAGAGTATTATGTGCTAAAGATGAAGCTTTGTCAGCATCCACTGTGGGGAGGGTGGGAAGCTCCAGAAGACAACATATGGGAAGTGGCTCAGATTGAGCACTATTTATGTTTCTAACTTCACCATCAATGGGGATTTAAGCCTGCACGTTTGATACTGAGGAAACCCTTGCCCTACAAGGAAGGCAGGAGCCTTATTGCTCTTTAGTTTTAGGATCTAAGCAGAGCTAGGCCTTGCACAGAAGGGAGGAAGGTACAAAGGACTTTTTCTTCCTCTTAAATTAATTATGGTCATAATTTAGTTTTTCTTTTGTAGTAGACCTAATATGCAGGATCCTAAACCCTAACAGGCTCTCAAATAATGGCTTATGCAGTAGCTACAGTTCTGAAAGTGCATTTACTCTGCCAGTGGTCGGTCAGAAGCATTGGATGTTGATGCCCTGTGGAGCAGATCTACACAGGTCAAATCCCTTTGGCAAAATTCTCGACCTACTTCAAAATGCCACTATGCAGCGCTTCTGGCAACACCTGACATGCAGTCAAGTGTTTTGGCTTCTGCAAATCTACACAGTGGGCTTGTAATGGCCAAAAATTATGTAATTATTGTAATGTAACCCCCAAACCAGCAGCACTTTTATCTATCCTCCCCTCTTTGAGGAAACTCCTTCTCTCATGGAATGAAGAGGAGCACAAAAGTGTGGCTTTACTCTTCCGCCAACTGAGCCAGGTTTCATGTGCATTTTTTTTTGGCATTGCAGCTCATGTTTGTGTAGTTTGAAGGATAGGGGCAGCGGTGCCTGTCATGCATGTTAACAACAGGCAGTAAACAAACTGTCCCAAGTTATAGTGCAACATGAGTAATTCTGCTGAGATCCCTGACATTGATTCCCCTGACAGTGATCAGATCGCACCCCAGGGCCTGTGCCATGTGGCGTAGGAGAATGTCAGCACAAGTTTAACTACTTGAAGTCTGCTGAAATGCAGAGGCAGACTTCTAGCAGGCATTTTCCAGATAGTCTAGTTCTGAACCTGAAATGTGTTCCTTCGTCCTCCAAACCCTACATTTGTGTCATGGTAAGTTTGATTTAACGTTTCTATCGCAAACGTGACAAAACTTGTAGATGCCTTCTAGTTATACTGTGTAGTTCTTAATAAATAGGCCTCTTCATGGCAATCTTGACCCAAATTAACTTGCAGGCTCTGTCACTTGCAGGCAATACAGCGTTGGCTTTGAACTCATCACAGTCTCAACAGTAGGAGATCCTGGTTCCTCTGGCTTTCAGAAAAAGAGCAGCGGTGACTACAGGTAATGCTCACTTCATGAAGTCTTGGAGGTTTGAAACATAATTCAGATCTTGGTTCTAACAGGAAGTTTCTTTCATCATAGGTGTGGATTTTGCTACTTGGAAGTGGAGAACATCTTTGCTGGAGTTTACAACATTATCCCTACCACATTCCTGCCTCAACAAGAGGGTCCTTTTTTCTTAGATTTTAATAGTACTGCTCCTCTTAAGGTATCACAGCTGCAGTGAGGAAACAGAGCTGTGCGTTGATGTTTAAGGAGGTGGTTTTAGTCTGTCACAAAGTCTGAGAACAGGCGAACAACTCTTACTGCACACATGCATAAAAGAAAATTACACTCTGAAATACAGCCAAAAGCATGAATTGGCCAGTTTGTTGTGGTAGATGATAGGGTTTTGCTGCTATGGAATTGGAGTGAGAGTATGCTTGTGAACAGACTACGCTATTATATGCGAATGAACTGGCAGAACTTTTCCAAACTTCAAATCAAAGTCTAGAGACTTAAACACAGAAATTACCTTCTCCCAAAACACAGGGTATATGAGTTTAAGATTTTTTTTTTCTTTCTTAAAAGTAAACACATAAGAAAATATTCTTGTGTATCTGCTTATTCAGTCTGAGGACCAAATAGCTCTTGGTACATATTTGTGCTGCTGTCTTGAATGTTCTCAGCATTGAACTAGTTCACACCTCGAAATGTGTAAATTTACGACTGCTGAGCATGTCATGTTCCAGACTAACGTGCTCAGCTTACCTAAAATACATATATAGGAGTAAAGGAGAAGGAATATTTCTGCTTAAGGAATATTTCTGCTTTAGCTATTTCTAGAAGAAAAGCAATGACTTCACTCATGTTACATGTACTTTGAGAGCTATTATTTCATATCTGTATTACTTCAATACATAATATCACAGCACAAGGTACTCCATGGCTTTCTTCCTACCAGCTGCAAGGCCTCACTTGATCCAGATCAGCAGTAAAATTGGGAGATCAGGCAGCAGCAGGGTGCAGACAGTGCAGCACACCCTTCATCTAGAGCACGGGTGTCAAACTCGCACCCTGTGGGCCCAATTCGTCCCTCCACCTTGTTTTATCCGGCCCAGCACCTTGTTTCTCCCCAGCAGCAGCGCCGAGCTCCTTGCCCCTGTGCTCCTGCCAGCGCTGGTCACAAGTGCAGCGTGTGACGCGCGTTACGCTGCAGGAGCAGGAGAAGGGTGGGAGCTGTGAGTCTGACACCCCTGGTCTAGCAGATGTGAAAAGTTCTCATCTAAAGGTGCACCGTAAGATTCTCTGTAACTGCCCAGGCAGTCTCCTTTGCTGGTGCAAGTAGGTAGGGAACAAGCCACCAGCAGCATCCCAGCAAAGAAATGTCTTATAAACACGTCAAGGATAAGTATTCAACTTGTAGGGGAAGGATCTCTCCCCCTATAAACCACAGCAGCAAGAAATGCACTTGCTGGTCCTACTATAGAAACACCTTTTTAAAGATACCTTGTTCTTCGAAGTTGAAACCAGTGAATGAAGTGAGTGCTTGGCCAGTGCCACCAAAAGGAGTAGGGTCAAAGTGCTTGAGAAAACAGTGGGAGTGGGATCAGTCCAGAATAAGATTTTTTTAGAAGCATAATCTGTGCTATTCCTGCAGGCACTCTGTGTACACTGCACCTGAAGAGGCTTAAACATAACCAGTTAAGTTTTTCTTTTTAATTTAAATACTAACTGCCTCACTGATCCTAAAATACATTTTTGTCTTTATATAAATGTCAGACTTAAAATTCTACTGTGTTTGACAGTTAGGGGAAAGGGTGTTTTTAAAAAACAGCCATAGGAATTTGCCATTCAGGTTGGTTTGGCCTTTTTCCAAGCAAAATGTAGCATTTAAATCTTATTGTAGAGCACAGATGCCTTTTGGTCACCAGGAAACAAAGCACCCATGGTACAGGAGTGCCAGAGATACCTGTGGACTAAAATTATTCCCATAGAAGTCTGCTATTGGCCCTCTCCAGAAAGTACAGATCCTTTTGTTTCATTTCCTTCATCAGACAGCAGCTTAACGAGTGTCTGGCTTTAAAAGGGCACTGAAAAACAGATGCCTTTCTGACTGCAGTTCTCTCCAAGACCATCTGGGCTAGGAAATTGGTGACAGATTTGTCACTGTGACTTACCTGCTTTTGCAGGGAAGTTTTTGATGATCAGTGCAACAAATCAACAGAGGGAACAACATGGGCACGAGCTGAGCAAAACAACAGATTAGGTATTTTTGTGGTTATCTTTGACTTTAGGAGTCTGCATCAAGGACCGCTTCACCCCTAAAAGATTTTAAATTCCAGACTCCTCACACTTTACCTATAGATTTGTGTTGAGTTTTTAACTCAGGCTAACCAGGGTGGCAATGGAGTTCTGCGTGGATTTTACAGCTTAGAAAGTCAGAGGTAGCTGGGCAGTCTCAACTGAGCTTATTTTTGACAGTACAAAAGGCAGATGCCAGAACTGCCAGCTTTCAGGACTGAGTTCTTGCACATCCTCTGCTGTTTGGGATCAAGCTGTTAGACTTGCCTATGGTAAAAATCTGTTGTTGTTCTTCCATAGCTGCTTTCTGCTCTGAAAGAAGTTTTTTTTTCTGTCTGTCTTCCCCCCCCCCCCCCCCCCGAGCACAAACTGGTGCCAAAGCTTATCCTGGATGAAACAAGCACAAGGCTCGGCTTCCGTACTGTGCTAAGCTAAAAGCAAGGAATCCATTCACTTTCTTAATACCAGACAAAGGCATTAAGGGCAAAGGATCCTTTCCCTACCAGGATACACTGACATTTCTTACGCATACAGTACAGTCTGTGGATTGGGCTCATCCCCATGAGTGCACAGGGTTTAAGCTTCATATTGGTGCCCTTTATAATGCAAGTCCTATTCAAATATCCCATCTAGTCTAGTAGAACACCATCGCTGTGCATTTCCCTTCAGATATAGGACAGAACACTCAGGTGAGCACTTAAAAGGATATACAAAAAATTCTTATAAATTGTAGTCTCCAGATTCTGGCTGTGGCAAATTAATTTTAGAACAGAATTTTCTTGCCCTTTTTATGACTGACTCTGATATTTTTTGTCAAATAAGTACTGCTATTTTTCCACAAATAAATCTGAAAAAAATATTGTGAACTGATCCTTAGATGTTAACACAGCCTCAGACCAATACCTAGGTTAAGCTTTTCTTTCCCCTATACCATTGAGCATTTTTTGGTCCATCTGATGGAATATTAGATGCTGATATAAGCTTGGGAATGTTATGCAGGACATTTAGCAAGGAGTAAGGTCTGTGTGTGCGAAAACTGAAGTAGCTGCGCAACAGCTCAGTGTAACAAAGATTTATTGGTCGTCTTATTTTACTTCCCAGTTAAGATACTGGTGCACATCTTGAGCTTTAAGTCTTCTCTGCCTGTAAATATGCAATTCAAGCTTTTAACCATTCAGGTACAAAGCCTCATAAAATATACTAGGAATCATCCTGCCCTCAGTTGTTTGTCACACAGTTCTGAGCTACTGCCTGAGCTACAGAACCAGCAGGGATAAATCCTAATATGAAAGCCAGGTGCTGCAAGGGGCTTTAAGAGGGTTTTCACATTCTTTGAGTCACTAAGGGAGGACTACCACAAAGAAATTACTTTTAATTCTCTATCAGCAGTGCAGAAGGATAAGGGAGAGAGCTGCCTTGGAAGGTCTGACATTCTCCTTACTTATGCCCTGCAAAGCCTTTTCTGTGTCTGGTTTTTTAAATCCTACCTTAAAGCTCCATCGAAGACCCCATAACAATGCTGTTTCGAGCTCAGGGTGAGACACACCCCGACACAGCCCCCAGTTGCTTTGTCTGGAGGCACAGGTTAGGCCATGGTTAATCCAATCCATCAGTTCTCAAAGTTTCTGTGAGCAACAGTGCCTGGATGAGTGGTATTGACAGCTTCTATGCCATCTCCCCCCTGAATCTGAGATTCAGTCCTAGTTTCCTGATGCAAGTCTCGTGACATTTTGTACAGTGATTACACACCTGACCCTGCAGTCTATGCTATTTAGTAGTGTGTGTGTGTGTGTGTGTGTGCAAATTGCAGAGGTTTTCATTACTTAGTGAAAAAAGTATATCTAAATAGTTCAATAATACCAAAGAAGTAGAATTCCTAGGTTAACATTTGCTTTATATAGTCTGAAGTGATCACATACATATACTTTGATACACCAGAGGCTTATTTTTATACCCATGAAGGCAGCTACTGCCTTGTTACACTTCAGATCACAGAAAGAGCTCCAGCTGGAGAAAGCCTGCTCGTTGGCCTGTACTCCATAGAGGTGTATGTTCATTTAAGTTTGTTGTATTTATAATTATGGCTTTTATGAAGTTTAAAATAAACTAGTTTTCCATTACCTTATTAGACACACAGTTCTGCCTGTTTTCTTGTGTGTTTGAAGGACTCACCTGGCCATGCTGAGGGGTCACCAAAGGAAGGTGGCTGCAGCAAGATCTTCAAACCAATCTTGCAGAAGTGTGGTGTAGAAGTAAGGGTAGGGCGGGTTCCCGCTTCTTGATCAATGCTTTTGCCCTGCTGGGACCTGAACCCAATCAGGACACATGCAAGGCAGCACATGCAACTGGTTTTATGTCCTGCCCAAGTGCAGGGAGTCACTGCTGGCAAGATGAGAGGAAATTTGGTATCAAGAAGTTAAAAAAAAAACCAAACAAACAAAAACAACCCAGAAAAGCCTAATAGGGATTGTCTGGCAACCACAAAGATCTCTGCTATTTTTTCTGACTGTACACAGCACAGTCAACAGCTGAACTACCAAAGTTTAAGTAAAAAGATTTAATAGTGCAGCACTTCCATACTGCTTTTCATTTAGTAGTGCCAATCCTAGCTTTTCCCCAGCTGTTGGTGACATCAGATGCTGTAACCACTGACTTCTTTCCTAAGCATTTATTGGGCTTGGAGATGCTACCACTGGCAGAGTGCAGCCAGCAGGTGTTTGGGAGATGTAAACGTATAAATACTTATAGCTATTTAGAGCTTAACAGCTATGATGCAGGGGTGTCAAACTCACAGGCCGAATCCAGCCTGGCACCTTGTTTCTCCCTGGCGGCAGCACCGAGCTCCTTGTCCCTGCGCTCCTGCCAACGCTGGTCACGTGTGCAGTGTGTGACGCGTGTTACGCTGCAGGGGCAGGAGAATGGCAGGAGCTGTGAGATTGACACCCCTGTTATAATGCGTTGAATGTAATTGTTATGAAAACAGGTTTCTGTATCTCCGGTTCTGTGTGGCCTTACAGCAGATTTCAGCAACAGTACAAAGTACAGAGGTGCTGGGTAACAGAACACCTTCCTCTTTCCTGCTTGCTAAGGGATTTTGGAAAACTTGACCAGGCTCTGGTCTCGCAGAGTTCAGAATAAAAGGTGAATCCTAGATGCAAGGATTCAGGAAGCTGGGAGGAGGTAACACTTGTTCACGCGGTGCAAAGGATTCCAACAACCAGAGCGACACCAGGCTGCAGTCTTTGACTGGAAGTGGATATTTAAAGACTTGAGTTGTTGCAGAAGAAGGTTCGGTTTTTGATGCTCTAGACAGACGTAGCTTGCACAGACTCAAAATGTGGAAAACAAAAACATTTACTGTAGTGTGAAGAATTTTACATGACCTTTGAGAATAGATACACAAGCCGTGGCAGGGATGAAATACAACAGGACGGCAAAAAACATGGAATAGAAAATACTTCGGGCAATACTAAAATTCCCATCAAATTATCGATAGAAACCGACATCGTCGGTAAAATGGTGCTTTCAGAAATGCTTAAGCCACCAAAATGGAAGAGTCCTGGGATTTTTACTACCACTTAATTAGCATAATTACCAGACACTACTACTGCCCAACAGCTGCTGGCAAAACACGCCCACGGCCTCCCTAGTTTTATCAAACACTTTCTGCCAGGCCTACTAAACCCCCAAGTCCCTTTAACAATTATAAAACCCCACACAGTACAACCTACGGAGAAGCTTAAGAACACATTGTCAATCTACACTGGCAATTCCTTTTCTTCATGCATATTTTGAGGACGACTCCCTTTCCATAACAGTCCCGAAAACATCTACGGCTCCCATTTTTGAGAGAAAAAAAAAACAACAAAAACCAACCCCAAACAAACCCACTTAAAGTGCTGAAAAATAATACTTCACTTCTCAGGGAAGGGCAAGGGGCCAGTCAACTCTTTTCGGTCACTGGAATCACCCTCAGTGTTCAAGCCAGACTGGGGAAGGTGGCTAGAAGGGGCCTACGACTGCTGAGCATTTCCATCCCCTGTCTGTCTCTCTTTTAATACCAGTTTTTATGGGCATGACTCATCTTTCTGTGAGCACCAAGGGAAGAGCGAAGGCTTTCAGACCCCACACATGCAACAGCTTTCCTGTATACAGAATACTTCTACAGTTTCAGAGTAATACAGACACGTACAGATGTTTAAAGAAGATGCCACTTACACTCAAGAGATGCAACCGTATCTAAAGAGCATTTCATTCTACAAAACCAGAAGCCAAACGGCTCTCTGCGAATGCCTGGCTTGGATTTCAGCCCCCTGCTGGCATGAATTTACAAGGGACAATTCCTAGTTATTGCTTCAGCCAGGCTGCTACAAAACAATTTACAAAGTCTGTGAAATGTGAGCACAGCTTAAACGCTTTGTAACTCGTCCGGCCTACAAAGGATTTAATGAATAAAAACTTCAGCCTCCACATCAATTAGACTTCTTAGTGCAGTTTTGAGTAAACACTTAGGATTTGGCATATATTATTGGCACAATGTTCTTCAGACACTTAGAAGTTCATGTAGAAATATTTATACTCCCATTTAATCACAAGGAGGACTCAGCCAATCTGGGCAGCTTTCCTGCCCGCGCATATTCCTTCCTTGATTTTCATGCACTGAAGGGAGAGCTGCTTCATGCGGTTATCCAAAGCCAGCCCCTCAGCGGAGCCACTCCGGTTGCTGCTCCTATTCTTGTTCACTCTGTCGCTTGTCTTGTTCTCAGCCCCTTCTGCCCTATCCCCTGCAAAGAAAGGATTAAACTGGATGTTAAACCCGGATTTCATTCTGCAAGTTAAGCTTCAAGTGGGTGCCTCCACAGCTTCCTTTGCTGAAGAGCATAAAAAAACCCCCAAAATAAAGAAGCAGGAGCAAGATGCTTTAAGGAAACTGAAGTTGGCCTTCTGAGCCGCGCTTGCCTCGTGCACTGCATCAGCAAATGACAGCGTAAACAGCCTTAGGTGTGAGTACAAAAGAGCAGTGGTGATCAGTCCTCTAGTCTGGATGTCAGCAAGGGCTGGAAGAGCCTGCAAGAGGTTCCTTTTAGCATGTTATTTCATTTTATTTTCCTGGAAAGCAGGATTTTTCAGCAAGCGACACAATAATTTATAAAACAAAATGCAACTCGGGTTTTCCTTAAAATAAAAATCATCAGAATCCCACTGATCACTTATTTTGTGAGAAACCTCGAACCCCTCCACTGAGACTGAACTGGGGAACATTCCCAGCCAGGAGGAGAATAACCAGCACATTTTAGATGCCATCATTAAGCGTGGGACGCAGGGCCTTCGAGAACTGCCTTCCCCAAGGAAGCAGCCAGTGGGTCAGAGCTCAGCGAGCTGGCAAGGCCTAGGGGAGCTGAGAGGGTTTTCCCGCTCCCTTTATAAAGCTGAAAAACATTGGCGTGGGGCGTAGCCAGCCGTGCATACCTCTCTCAGCTTCACATTCGGGGGACGATGCCCCACTGCATTCGCTTCGGGGGCCGAGGACAGGGAAGATCATCCCAAACTCAGAGAGGGATACAGGGCTGGGCAGATCCAGCCTTCCAGGTCGTGTTGCAGGAGGAAACTGAGTGGGCACCTCACAAGGACTCGTAGGACCAGAGCTGAAGCTGGACACCGACTGAGTTTCTGAATCTTCTTCGGATACGAAGCTGCTGCCGTTGTCATCCTCAAACACTTCTGAAGCCACTGCAATGTTAAAGCATATTCCAGTTAGTGGAACGACCCCCCTCCTGCACCTTCCCGGGCAGAGGCAGTTACACAAAATCACAGAATCACTAAGATTGGAAAAGACCTCTAAGATCATCCAATCCAACCATCAGCCTAACACCACCATGCACACTAAACCACGTCCCAAAGCGTTACATTTACACGTTTTTTGAACACCTCCTGGGATGGAGACTCCCTGGGCAGCCTGTGCCAATGCTTCACCACTCCTTCTCACATTTCCACCTTCTGTACACACACGCTCACCCATGGGCACCTCTCCTCATACTCTGCTCCCTTTGCAAAAAAGCCTCACCCTCGCATTTCATACATGGATCATGAAGGCCTGGTTCTGTTTTGAGGAACAGCACAGCTGCCAGTCATGCTCTGCCAGACCAGCTCCACATTAGTTACCACTCCTCATGCCAAGATGCTCTTGGATTTTTCCTGCCTCTTCTGCCCCTGCCCAGCTGGCCTTGTTCACTTGTGGTCTGTGGGTACCTAACTCAGGGCAGAGGCTTTACCCTGTACCCGCCTCAGCCAGCACCATCATGATTCCAGCTCAGGCTCCCGTTTTTTTTAAGACACTACTTAAAAAGACAGCTCCTGCAGAAGATTGCTTCCACCTTATCTTCCTGTGCAGTTAAAATCCAGCATGAACTCCCAAGACCATGGAATGGTTTGGCTTGGAAGGGACCTCAAAGATCATCCAGTTCCATCCCCGCCTGCCATGTGCAGGGACACCTCCCACCAGACCAGGCTGCTCAAGGTCCTATCCAACCTGGCACTGAACACTTCCAGGGAGAGGGCATCCACAGGTTCCCTGGGCAACCTGTGCCAGTGACTCACCACCCCCATTGTGAAGATCTCTTTTGGGATGAGGATCACCAAGCAGCACCAAATTTAAAAGCGCCCCACCCAGATATATCATTTTCCCCTGCTATCGTTTGCTCAATTTTGAACTCTAATGAAAGAAAACAACTCCAAACTGTCTGTCTAGATTAAGCTGCAGGCTCCTTGTTAGCAACAAGAGGAGGAACCCATTAAAGAAGGTCCCATTTTGTGCAACACAGGGTTGTAGATTTAACTAAAATTCAACATTTTTCAATCTTAGCTCATTGTGGGATGGGGACCTATGAACCAAAGACTTTTGCACAGAAACAGTCCCGCTGGGATCAGAAGTTTTTTTATGTGCACCAGCTTCTACAGAACAAAAGCATGTGCTGGAATCACACTGGTCTGAAGAAGTCCCAGGAATAGCAAGATATTTACAGCAACCTGAGGTTATCTTCAGTTACACCTCCTTGCGATTCCTGCCATTGTTAGAGAGGCTCAGAACCACCTCAAAAGAGCAGCAGGAGCAAAGCAGCAGAGTTAAAATGGCTCAAAGCAGAAGTTTCAAAGCAGTTCTGTTACACCAGCATCCTAGGACATGAAGGGTGCCAGCAGAAGCAGCTCCCATCATGGTTATTGCAGAAATGCTCAGCCTCTTTTCTGTTGTATTTGCAGACTGCAGAACTGTTCCTACACATTGCAGAATTGACCTAAAAGGCTTCAAACACAGAATGAGTAACAGCATCATCCACCTTCTTAAGCCCTGTCCAGGGCACTCTGTGCTCCGAAACAGTCTGTTTGGGTTTTGTTGGTTTGTTTTTAATGATGTCAAATCCAAGGCAGCAGAGCTGCCTTTCTTCTCACTTGCTGTGTTTTGTCAATATATGGTGAGCGACACTGTGCTCCTGCCAGCACTGGTCACGTGTGCAGCGTGTGACACGCGTTACGCTGCAGGAGCAGGAGAGCAGTGGGAGCTGTGAGTTTGACACCCCTATTCTATCTACTTTCACCCAGAGCCAGGGCAAAAGCGAGCTCATGATACAATGAATTGTTCCATTCTTTGCAACCTAAGGTCTCCCTGTGCCACCAGAAAGCAGAGATTACCTAGGCCTGGAGCTTGCTTGGTGGCTGCTGCTGTCACCCAAGAGAAACCTCTCTCACACAGAGCCTCTCAGTACAGAGTTAGCACATTGCTGCCTCTTCGCTTCCTTTGTTGGCAGCACACGCGCTCAGCTGAAATCACAGACTGACCCAAGATCCTGCAGCGCAGAGAAGCTCATCCTTACACCTCTTCTGTGCGAACGCCACGCCTTTCTGCACCACTGTAGCCATGGCTTTAGTCCCTCTGCCACAAGCCCAGCACTGCAAGACAACCACTGATCCAATGGGTGTTTCCAAACAGCAGGGCCGCTGCAGCAAACCTGGCCGAGTGATTCGCAACAGCCTGTGACCACACCAGGCAAGTCACCCCCAGCAGCACCACCGGCTTCAAAATTAGAAGCCTGCTTTGAAGTGCATTCATTTTGTTCCTTTCATACAGCACTGTAAAAAAAAACAACAGTGATGCTAAGGGAACAGCTTTGACTCGCATCCCTTCCCCTCGAAAACTGCCTATTAAAGAACACAAACAGCTTCTGTAATAATGAGAAGCACAACAAGTCCCACAACAGCCCCCAAATAACTGCAGAGTACACACAGCAACCTTCATCTCAGCATTTCTTAGGATGCCCATGGGATATTCCCAGGCATGGGAGCGTTCTGGACTCACTGGAGATGGTGTCTGACTCCGGTTTACTTGCTGAGAGGTCTTCCACAGAGGTATTGTTCCCTTCAGCACCCACGCCACATCCTCGAGGCCCCATGGCAGTGGACCGCCTCCTCTCGTGAATCTCATCGGAGATCATCTCCAGGTTTTTCAAGGCAGTCTTATACTCGCCCTTTGCCAAGGCTAGTTTTGCCTGCAGGTCATCCACCGTCTTCTTCAGTTGCTAACAAGGAAAACAGGCATTAGATGTGCTTTCACTGCAAACAACACTCAGTATGCAGCTCTCGGTTATGTGTCATAGAATCATGGAATGCTCTGGGTTGGAAGGGACCTTAAAGATGATCCAGTTCCAACCTCTGCTGCCTATGTGCCTGTAGCTGCCTCAGCTCTGGTTTATATTGTACATTAAAAGCAAGCTGTGCTTTTGTGTAAGATTTTACACAATCACTCTGCTTCAGGAGGGCACTGAGCAGCTGTTATGGAGAAGAAACAGGCCCTCAAACAGTGGCCTTTGCCCATGGAGAAAAGGGGATTTATCAAAAGATGCCTCTAATCAGCAGGGATTATTGGGCTGGGACCTAGCCCAGGGCAGGTGAGGGTTTAGCTCTGCGTAGCAGCAGCTGCTGACCACAGTTACACAGGCAGACAAGAGAGAGGAGCAGAGAGCAGCCCAAGCCTGGATCCTGGCAAGGAAAATGTGCATGCCAGAGTCTCTGAGGCTTACAAAGAGCTGTTGCATCTCAGACAGTTCAGGGAAGGACTCACAAAAGAGACATGGGATCCCAGGCAAGGAATGGGAATAATCATCTAGCTAGGCTCCTGCTGACCTAGCACCTCACTGAAGCCTTCCCACATGCATGGCCAACAGTGCAAGGCAGTGTGCTCCACTTAGGCCTGTGCACATCCCACACACCTACAGCACCAGCCACTACACTACAACTCAGAGAAGCCAGGTTCCCAGGTTTTGGGGGGTCACATGCAGCAAAAATCACTCAAATTGATTCAATTTTCAGTGCGACTTTGCTCTCCCACTCCTGGCAGCTCCAAGACCAAGGGCTGTAACAGCAGGGATTACCACCCCATGCACAACTGCCATGCCCGCCCTGGGGCCGCTGTGCCCTGCAAGGTGCGTGTTGTGCCCAAGCACTGGGTAGACATGGTGGCACCACACAGAGTGCAGAGCAGAGACGCCAAAAAAATCCCTGGCAGCCTATCCAGCCAAACCCCAAATCAGAAATTCATATCTGCGTGATGCTTAAGTACTAGAAGTTACTACTTCTGTTAATTGACCCAACTAGCGAGCAGAAAAGAGCATCCCAAGCACAATTAAACAGTCTGATGCCTAGAACATAGCAGGGAAAACAAACAAACAAATAAACCAACCCCAGAGACTTCAAACTACAAGGAATAAAGACAGCCAAGCCATAGTTGTTTGGTTCTGGTAGTAAGCAGCAGGGTTCCAACACTTCTTTCACACAGGGAAACAAAGCCTCTCTTAGCCTTTTATCTTTAAAATGTGCTTAACAAATTGCTCAAGAGGATTTGAATTGAACAGTTTATGTGCAGCAATGCTTAGATGCAATTTCAGTTATTTACTGTAAGCAGGAAAGAGTTTCAGATGGATGCGAGTTACACACGTACCTCCAGCTGGACGTAGTACTTTGCCTTGAGTTCAAAGTAAGGTCTGTGGAAAAACAAAGAGCAATTGTTCACCATCAGTACAGAGCGCTGGAGTGGGAGCTGCTCTCCTCGTGGCAGTAACACAGCTGTCTGGTGTTTCACTGCAATCCCAAGATACTACTATCTCGATGGCAGAACACCCACACGTGTTCTCAGTGTCCCTCTTTTCCCCTCTAACTTATCTATTTCTCATGGGCCTTTTGACCTAAACACAAACCGCAAAATTCCAGGTTTTTGGGTTGACAGCAGGATTCCCTCAGGCCTAGATTCTGCAAGCTATTTAAATGCAAGGTCCAGCTTCAGGCACAGGTATCCTCTCTGTGGCCATCTAATTTTTAAGACCACAGCATATGAAAAATCCCCACAGAAGGGAACCTTAGACTTCCCCATGTTTACATGTTGGAGCGGAGGGGCAGTTCTTAGGTTTTTCAGTGGAGGAGAGGGGGGTGAAGAGAGGTCAGAGCCTCACATGCAGGGGCACAGCACTTCCTACCAGAGGCCCACCGGGAACTTCCCTGCCACCACACAGCTGTCCAACAGTTTGCCTGGACATGAAGGACAGTGTCACACCCAGTTTATTTCCCACTACAGACATCAAAATTTGCTTACGAGGTTGAAGCAGGACAGGGGCACGAGAGGTGCAGCACAAAGGCTAGAAATCACATTCCAGCTTCAAAGTTTCAAAGCCCACAAGCCAATATCATCTGATATAACACTGGGCAGCAAAAAACACCCTGTTTTTTTTTCAGCAAGGCTCACCATCTAACCTTCTCACCTCTCAGAAGCTCTCCTGGAAAGTACTGGAGAGATAAACAATCGATATGGATTTATATGAAACAGAGTTACCCTTGTCATAGGTCTACCCTGACAGCAAACCTTTTCTGAGCTGTAACTCCTACAGCAGCTACATTTTGGATTGTGTATCAGAACTCGGGAGCATCCAGTCGTGGCTTTCTGATGCTTCGAAGGGCTGACATCACTACACAGTCACACACAAAATAACCAAGTTGCATTTCCAGGAGACTGGGCTATTTCGCAGCTTCTTTGTTTTTAATTAACCCCCCCTACTGTCACCTGGAGCGCACTCAGTGACACTGAACCTCTGCATTCCCTTGCTGGGACATAACCGTGCCAAAATCTACAGATGGACCTGCCAGGCATGGTAAGACTTCGCAGTTGGGAGTCCGAACCCAACAGTTCAAGGACTCCTTCAGCCACACCCAAAAGCAATGGAAGGGCAGAGAGACTGACAGAACAGTGTTGCAGGAACTTCCCCCTTCCAATTTAAAGCCATTCCCCCTTGTCATGTCACTACTTTCCCTTGTAAAAACTCCCTCCCCAGCTTTCCTGTAGCCCCTTCTGGTACTGGAAGGCCGCTATAAAGTCTCCCCAGAGCCTTCTCTTCTCCAGGTTGAGCAGGCCCAACTCTCTCAGCCTGTCCTCATAGCAGAGGTGCTCCTGCCCTCTGATCATCTTCACAGCCCTCCTCTGGACCCATTCCAACAGTTCCATATCCTTCTTATGTTGGGGATTCCAGAAGTGGACACAATACTCCAGGTGGGGTCTCACAAGAGAGAAGCGGAGGGGCAGAATCCCCTCCCTCGCCCTGTTGGCCATGCTGCTTTTGATGCAGCCCAGGACACGTTTGGCCTGCTGGGCTGCAAGCACACACTGCCAGCTCATGTCGAGCTTCTCATCAACCAGCACGCTCAAGACCTTCCCTGCAGGACATACACATGCATGTGTGTGCGGAGATACACATGTGTGTACACACAAACACATGCCCAAAGGAGCAGGCATGTTTACAGGTAACAGACAGGAAAGATGCCACCTAGGCCAGGAAAAGGATAACCGTAAGAACTCTTCCTCACTGATGACTCGAACAGCCAGGCACCTGAGGCCAGCAGGAAGCAATGCACTATCTGGGTGGGGACTTTTATCTCCTCGGGTCACTTCATTCTCTCACATCCACGATGCTGTAACTATTGAACCCCAGCCCATGACAGAACAGGGCTGGCCGATCATTCACTGATGCAGTAGGTGCCCTCCATCATCTCTTGTTTAAATCCATGACATTGCATAGTCAAGCAAAGTGCTTTTCAAGTTGATGACGGGAAGAGTGAAAGGCACTTTGCCCAAGTCACTGGAGCAGAAAGTGACTTCCAAAAACCAGCTAACACGGGCAAGTTCATTATCCTACAGCTCAGAGGCACAGAGCCAGGAGATCTGGCGACTGTTAAGAACATGCAGCCCTATGCACATTCATTGCTCACAAGCAAGGAAGCACCCAGAAACAAAATTAAAAGCAAAATCAAACCAAAACAATTCCATAATCATCCACTCATCAGCTTTACATAGCAAATCATCTGAATGACTTTCCTCCAGGCTCTCCCAATCTTACTTCCAAATAGCAATGCTTTAAGCATCTTAATGCAGACTGAAGTGAGGATCAAATGCAAATTATTTTTAGCATGGAAAAGGACAACTCACTCAGCACATCTACCCACGAGCTTATGGAGAGAGAAGATGATCAACATGGCCCTGAAGGCCCAGGCATTACAGCAAACCCTTCCACATCACCCAGGCAGAAGGGCAGAGCAGTTTGCTGGTGTTAAATGCCTCCTGAAAAGCAGCTGGTAGCCAGTTACGCCCTGCAACACAAGCAGTCACAGATTTAGCTGTCTCATTTCCCAGTTTTATGTGGCCACCTGACAGCACTGATATTTTCAGCTCGGTTTCAATTTCCCTTTATGCGAAAATTGCAGCACCAAGAGACAACTGACCTTTCCAACATCCCTACGTAGCATGACCTCAAACACATCCACAATAAGCTTGTTTCTGCCATCAGGCATCTTCTATTTTAATACTAGGTTAGAGCTGGCGTTTCTGTACACCCCTTATTAAACCATCTTAGCTGGGTGAGGTTTAAGTTCCAAGTCAGCAAAGCTGTGAGACAAAGGAATATGTTAGAATCGTAGAAAGGTTTGGGTTGGAAGCGACCTTAAAGATCATCCAGCTCCAGCCGCCCTGCCATGTGCAGGGACACCTCCCACCAGACCAGGCTGCACAAGGCCCCACCCAACCTGGCCTTGAACACTTCCAGGGAGAGGGCATCCACGACTTCTCTGAGCAACCTGTTCCAGCACCTCACTACCCTCACAGTAATAAATATCTTCATGTCTAATCTAAATCTTCTCCCTTCCAATTTAAAGCCATTCCCCCTCGTTCTATCACTACATGGCCTTCTATTACCAATATTGCACACAATTAAATGCCGTCCTTCTGCCTGCATAGTAACATTAGACTAATTTTGGAAGGTGCAGGCTTTCATTCCCAAACTGTCATCTTTTAGATGAACAACTCATTTAATTGCATGGCATCCCTGGCCTGTGAAACTCCGAATTTTTTTCCCCCAGAAACTTAAAGATAATCTTACCTTTTTTCCTTCATATATTGATGCTCAACACTGATATCCTCTTTATCACTCTTGCTCTATGTACGTAGAGATATATTTCAAATAACTCTTCAAGTAAAATACTTCCTAACTGGCAATTTGTATCTCTCCATCTATTCAGATGCATAAACCGTACAACAAATGGTTGGCCCCATTCAACCTGGTCTTGAACACCTCCAGGAAGGGGGTATCCACAGCTTTCGGCAACCTATGCCAGTGTCTCACCACCCTCAGCATGAAGAATTTCTTCCTAATGTCTAATCTAAATCTTCCTCCTTCCAATTTAAAGCCGTTCTCCCTTGTCCTATCACTACTTGCCTTCGTAAAAAGTCCCTCCAAAGCTTTCCAGTAGCCCCTCCAGGTACTGGAAGACCACTATAAAGTCTCCCTGGAGCCTTCTCTTCTCCAAGGTGAAGACTTCTATTCAAGTGAAAACCAGCTTGTCCCAAGGAGAATCACACAAGACACCAGACCCACGAGGGTAAATTCAGCAAGAAAATGAAGACTCATAAGGCAAACACACGAGAGGCAGCTGGGGCATCAGGTTCAGCACATTCATTGTTACAAAAACGTATGTAGGACCCCACTGACAACTTACCAGCGTCTTTTATTTTAGATGTTATAAGGAACTCCTAGCAGCTAAACCACTTCTCAGATATTGCTCGTACCCAGGGGGATCTGTCATTTAGTGATCTGATGAAGTTTTTCACAGTCCCTGTGCAGTGCTAGACAAACAGCACACAGCTCACTCTATGAGGCCAGGCTGTCACTCTGTTTCAAACACGCTTGAGTCTTCCTTGAGAAGTGCTAATCCTTTCTTGAATTGAGCAAACACCAATCAAAATATGATCTTTAGTTGACCGATTTCACCAAAAAGTCATTTTTAGGTGGAAGGATTAAAAGATAAATACCCCAACCAGATTGTTTAGACAAGCTACTGTCTGGAAATATAAAGAATATACAGACTGTGAAATATAAAGAGGATTACAACTTGGCTGTAAAGGGGGCCAAAATTTTAAATAGGTTCTGAGCAAAAAGCTGTTTCACTTCTCTACAACAGAGCAAAACTGCACAGCAAATCCAGATGTCTTTATTAATGACGCTTGCTCCTTAGCTATGCTCTCTGAAGTGCATTTGCTTCCCAAAGAACAGCTTTTGCTATGGCAGCATTAGGAAGTAAACAAGTGTGATGTATTGCACACTGTGCTGATGCGGTCTCGCACCTTTCGGGCTTCTGCCACTTATTTTTAGTTAGGAGAGCAGCAAAGCAAGAACTAAACTGCAAACAATCCTAAGCTGCAAAACATCTACATGCAGAGCTCTGCAGCTCTGTAGACAGCACCTATGCAAACCTCATGAGCCTGTTTCTCAGATGCCACCAAAAGGTTCAATGCACCAGAACAAGATAAAGAATATGCCCAGAAAAGGTTTGTGATCCCGCTTAGTTCACGAGTCCATCAAGTCAGGAGCTTCAAAGACGCTCAGAAGGACAACAAATGCAAAGACAAACACCAGGAGCAATTGTGCTGTGAGGCTGCTGCACGCAGGAGCCATAAGAGAGAGGTTCAAAGGGCAACATGCTTTCACAAGCTTCAAAAACCCCACAGAACTGGTATTTCCCCCAAACACATCTCACCAGTAAACAGAATCTCCAACATAAAACGTACTTGGATTTATTGATGGCTCTTTTAAGCTTCTTCTCCAGTTGTTTCATCCTTCCCATTGCGGCATTGTATTTGGCTGCAGTCTCCTTGTGAACCAACTCACTTCTCGTTTTCGTCTGTTCCGCCTCCATGACCTTCAAGAGGGAAAAAGCAGGTTGAGTGGCAAGAAACAATGATCCATTCTTAACATTTTAATTAACAGCATCTTCACAACCTCTCCAATCAGCTCATGTCAGGAAAGTGAGGGTACAGAAAAAATTACCTTCAACTAACCCACTTAAAACTCTTTCCTGAAAGGAGCAGGAATGTGTGTCAGATTTGCAAGCACTGTGTTATTTACAACAGAGGTGTTGTAGCTTCTTGCTTAATATTTAATTAATATCCTCAAAATTTGGGATCACCCATTTTTTAAGTCAGATATTCAAGGGCAGAGCAGCGCTAGCAGAAGTCACTCAGTTATATTTAACAGCTTTGTTTCTGTCCCCTCACAGGAGCCTGCCTTTCCCAGCAGGGAGCCTTTCCCAGCCCCCAGCTGCAGTCCCATCATTCTGGAAAGGGCTGAAAACCAATCACAGCAATGGGAGGACTGAAATGCATTTCAGTCTGAAACACCAGTCACCAGAAAACAGTGTGTCCAAAGACTGCTTGTTTGCAGAAGGCCAGGAAGCCACCTTCGTTCTTAGAACAGCTGACCAGCCTCAATCATGGTTTATATACCAAAACCACCCAGATGTTCAAGCCCTGAGCTTACACCTCTTATCATGCCAATGGGGGAAACTATACTGATGACCAGCCCGCTGTCACGGAATCATAGGATGGTTTGGGTTGGAAGGGGTCTTAAAGACCATCAAGCTCCAAACCCCTGCCATGGACAGGGACACCTTTCAGGTTGCCCAAAGCCGCATCCAACCTGGCCTCACCAATCTCACAATAAGAAATATCTTCCAAATATCTAGTCTAAATCTTTCTTCTTTCAGCTTAAAACCGTTATCCTTCATCACTGCACTCCCTGATAAAGAGCCCCTCCCCAGCTTTCCTGCAGGCCCCAAGGATCCACAGAGCTTAGTATAAGGAGACTACAAACAGAGAAGTTTAAGTACAGGCACAGATCCACTCCTAGCATGCACCAACTTCTGATTCATGCATGTTCAAAACATCTTGAGTTTAAATAACCTCACCTACGAAGTTCTACTTTCTTTAAAGTGTCAGGCAAAGGTCAGCCCTGAGGCTGAACTGGACAGCAAAAAGAGCACAGTCTTGGAGTGCTTGGAGTTCTGCCCCTCCCAGGAAAACCATCATGTTGTTGTCCTTTCTGATGTCTAAATGAAAGTGTGAAGCTGCTACATGCCAAAGCTGTACTGCATCAGCATCAACTAGAAACTCTTCCTGCCACAAGTGGAGGCTATATTTTGCTCACCTGCACTCATAATTTACCATTAAACAAACAAGTTACTACAGAAATTAAACTACGAGAAAGAAAGGTTTCCAAAGGCCCTTTTGATCAGGTGTAAAATAATATAGTCAAGCCCAATGCTCTTCACCTATTATATGTATAAATAAGGCATCCACTTTCAAAGTAAAGCAAAACAAAATAAAACAATCCATCAGATTCCTAACAGGCTCTCTCTTGCACCCTGAAAACAAGCTGCAGCCTCATCTCTTCAAAAACTGTTTAAAAGCTAGGTTGATGCAATGACTTTCTTCAGTGAAATATGTCAGACAAGGCTGGTTTTAGTGTGGAACTGTCTTAAATTAAAATGCAGTCTCCAAAGACTGCACAGAAGCTGTTTCACCTTCTTTATAGTGTGGCAAGGAAACTGCAGTTTAAAAATGCTGGAAGATACAAAATAATGGAATGGCTGGAATTTGTAAAGCTCAATTAAACGTCAACCTCTTGCATCCATTCTCGGGGTAAAATTAGCATCAACTTTGATATGTGGAATGAACCACACGATAAATACTACCAGCATCAGGGTCATTATGCATGGTTGGCGTCCAGTATCATGGTTTTTTTTTGCACATCTTTCATATCAAACATCACAGAAACGTTGAACCCTGGGGAACTGGGATTTGAGGATGACAGACTGTAAACACCTCAAAATGTCTGACAAAATATGGATTTTGCTGCCAGCCATATGTGCCCACATTCATTACACTTTCCAGAAAGAAAGAAAAAAAAAAAGAAGCTTGTATACTTCATCCTTTTGAGAAATCAGTAATGTAAGGAAAACCATCTCTCCCCACTTCCCTGTTTTCCTACGGGCCTCCTGTCATTATGCTTACATTATCTGCACACATCTGCGCAGAAGACAGAGACAGCCTGACCCCTTCCCCTGGGACAGAAGCTCAAGGGGCCCACCCACAACTAAGGACAACACCTGGAAGATTGTGAGGTATCCCTATGGAGATCCATCACCTACCAAGAAGCATTCAAGGCATTTCAATCAGACAAGAAACAACAAAAAGACCATCCAGCCCTCCACAAAAGTCCTTTAAACAGAGAAGCTGTTGACCAGGGCAGGAGGACAGAAACGACTGCAAACTATGCCTCTACGTCTGGGAGGTTCAGTGTAAGACAAGGACAGGGGTATAAAACTCACGGTCCATGGGCCGAATCCTGCCCTCCACCTTGTTTTATCTGACCCAGCACCTTGTTTCTCTCCGACGGCAGCACCGAGCTCCTTGCCCTTGCGCTCCTGCCAGCGCTGGTCATGTGTGCAGCGTGTGACGCGCGTTACGCTGCAGGAGCAGGAGAGCACGGGAGCCGTGAGTTTGACACCCCTGAAGTAGGGAAACACCTTAGCTTTTAAAAACGTCTTAGAAAGCCTGTGTGGGAAAGAAGTGCTTTTGATCAGATCTAATAATATGGCTGGGGGAAAAGCAGCTTTATATGGCCTGCTAAACAAGCTTTTGGTCACAGTTACCAAATAAGCTGTTTCGTCTAAGAAAAGTCACTGAGCTTCTAGCACCAACCTTGCCACGCTGATGCTCCTAAGCCATCACAGATGCAACAGCATCACTTCAAAAAAGGCAGAGAGAAAAGCAAGGATGACATTTCTTCACATAAGACTACTCTAGACACACCTTTCCTCCTTACACTGCACCTGCCATCCATCCCCTTGGGGCAAGCTGGGGATGTACTCTTACAAAAACACCCAGAGTGGGTGAACTTCTCTGACACCCACACAGTCACTGGACATTTCTGAAGCCCACACCTGTCCATAATCACTAGATCACGTACTCCAGGCACAAGTCATTGTCCCAGGTAGCACAGGCTACAAGACACAACTATTGGAAAACAAGCCAAACAAAAAGAATCAACACAGTAACGATTCAAATCCTCTTCTCTTCTTCTCTAACTTCATATTTCCAACCCCGATGTCTGACAAAGGAAGGTCGGTGCAGAGTACATATTTCTAGTGAATCAATCTGCATAAGTAGAAGGGCAACGAAGCTGGTGAAGGGGCTGGAGAACGGGCTGGAGAACAAGTCTTATGAGGATCAGCTGAGGGAACTGGGGTTGTTCAGCCTGGAGAAAAGGAGGCTGAGGGAAGATCTTATTGCTCTCTACAACTGCCTGAAAGGGGGTTGTGGAGAGGTGGGTGCTGGTCTCTTCTCCCAAGTAACAGTTGACAAGACAAGAGGAAACGGCCTCAAGTTGTGCCAGGGAAAGTTTAGATTGGATATTAGGAAAAATTTCTTCACTGAAAGCGTTGTCAGACACTGGCATAGATGCTCAGGGAGGTCGTTGAGTCACCATCCCTGGAGTTATTTTAAAAGACAGGTAGACGAGGTTCTCCATAATATGGTAGTGGACAGGTAAGGTTGGACTCCATGATCTCAAAGGTCTTTTCCAACCAAATGATTCTATGATTCTAAGTAGGTTTTCTTCCTCCAAAAGATTTGCATGATCTGAAGTCAAAGATGGACTCAAACAAAATTTCAGTAACAACAGATGCAAAAGAAAAAGAAAAGTGAAATTAAGCCAAGCTGACCATCTAAGCCAGAGAATCACTCTGGAAAACTGTTTCTTTCTCAAAACATTAAATTGATGGTTCTTCTAGGGGAAGAATTAGAAATAAAGAGGTAAGAGATGTATACCAGGAGGACAGAATCAACAATACAAGGAACTGCAGTTAACCCCTGCATTTCCAGGGTGACGTATGAGAGATGAGGGCAGAGAAGGATGTGGGTATTTTTGTTGTTTCTTTCACAGACTTTTCTTTCTCCCCCTTTTTCTCCAAGTACTTCTATCTGCAGGAAGTCTCTCTCTTCTCTCTGTATCATGAGAGCACCCACGCATTTTTCACTGACAGATGGCACTTCACGGTGTAATATCAAAGGGATCTTCACAAGCCAAATTAAACCAAGAGGGAGCATGCCTCCTCCCTTTTCACTCCCCCCTCACCCCTTCCTCTTTAAAATGTCTCATGATCAAGAGCCAAAACATTTCTTCTCCCTGCCAGAATTTATGAACTGAACATATCTCAGGAAAGACTGTAAAAGCAGAGCCTTTTAAGACTGCAGATTGCATCAGCAATTAGAAATTAGTAATTTCTCTTGAAATTCATGAAGTATCTTCTGCTCCAGCTTATCTCAAACTCAAGGTAACACATCTGTCAGTACTTTCCTTTTGTACATACATCAACAGGAGTATAAATGTGAAGATCTCTCTCCTTCATCCCTCCAAAACACCCCATCCTTTGGCCCTTTTATAGCCCTGCTCTCTGCACCCCAAACTGCAGCATTATAATTCAAGGTACGATTAGCTAGGCAACACACTTCTGCTTCCCAAAAACATTTCCTCCCAATTTTAAAGACAAACTGTTTTACCAGCTTTATGGTAACTGCAATGGCTCACAGTGAACAGCACTTTTTCTTCTCCAGGCAGCTTAAAAGCTCATTAGACCTGTAGTAACCTAGCCTGCACGTAGACATTTCCATTATAATTCATCTTACAATGAACTTGCCCCTCTGGTGACATGAACTGCTCTCCAGATACCATCAACCTACTGATTAGACCTCCTTTGACTATATCGGAAGTTTAGGCAAGTAACTGGGAAGTACTAAGTAATGTTCTAGACACCTGAAACTGATGAGCTAAATCCCAGCCTAATTGTCATTAAACATCTCAGATCTGCGGAAAAATGGACATCTAGGGGAAAAAAAGCACAGGAATTCACCCCAAAATACCCATCAAGTTAAGAGTGGAAGCAGGTAAAGCAGCTGCCTGACTTGCAGGATCACATCACAGCCCTGTGCTTCACTGTGGCCAACGCACAGCTCAAGCACAGACAGTTACAGGGAGTAGTTCTCCACAGGCAGGCAGGCAGGCATCCAGCTCCTATTTAGGCATCCAGCTTTCTTTGAAAACACAGCTCAAACTTCAAGGTGAAAAAGTTGATGAGTGACAGCCTGTACTCCTTGCTCCTATTCATCCTGCTCCTGTCTCCTCTGCAAATAAAAACATCTTCCACCTGTTATGCTTCCAGCCCACTCAGGATATGAAAATTTCAGTTAGTCTCTCGCTTCTCATCAGTTTAATTACATGATTTTCTGTATCAGTGGCTACCAAAGCCACAGTTACTTGTTAGACCCTCACATTAAAAAGTGTTAATAGCTTTTTGTCTATGAAGAAATGAAAAAGCAATTACAACAGGCAACCCTTATCTCTGTTTCCTCCCAGTGGGAGTTTGCAAACAGTATTTCCTGTTTGGTACTCTGGAACCCAACTCTTTGTCCACGTCCATTGGGTCAAGTGCAAAAGTAAACTGGCAGTACTTCCATACACGCCTGCAGAAATGTGTCTCATTTGTTCTCTTTTTGACCCTTTCCTTTATGCTCTCTGTTCACACTGATTGTCAGCTACCAAGCTGCTACAGGGCTCGGGGTCTGTTCCAAATTTCAGATTAATTCAAAAGAGCCTGCTACGTCTGCCTAAGAACAGCAAAAAAAGCACTTTATTCTTGCCTGACATTTCTATCAATAGAGAAACAAATTAATTAGTGGCACATTTCTAAAATTGGGCACAGAGGTGCTTTTCTGCACTGTGCAAGGCCCAGTGCATATGTCATTTATAGATACAGCAAATCCAAATAACTAGAGTACAAAAACTTTCTCCAAGAGTGACTCTATACGTGGAAGGGGAGGAATTCTATTTCTTAACCCTCAGCCTCCATCCTCAGGAACAGTTTTTTCAATCAGTAACTTCTAATTTAATTACTAGTTAACAATTTGAGTTAACAGCAACACTGTGGCAGTCAAGGAGAACTTCTGCACATTTCATCCTCCAACATGTTTTCATTCACTGCTTGGTAGGGAATGATGATGTTTTCTGCTCTGAGACCCCAATTACTCTGTTTACTTCAGCGAACACTAAGCACTTCACTAATTGCATGCACTGAAACCAAGGAAGTGTCCACTCTGCTCCTGAAGAAATTACAAAACTTGGTTGAGCACTCCAAACAATCAAATGCTGGGGCTGTTGGACTTCCAACAGCATTTTCACCCTTCTTGGCCCTGGCCTTAGCCTTAAGGCCACCAATATGGACAGTGAAAAGTATGACACAAATTCCACGTTAACTCTTTCAAAATCTGCTGCACCCAGGAAAGGTGCAGATAGGTGCTCTCTGGGAACTGAGCTCACCCAGCCTATTTTAAGCACCAGAAGAGCTGGGTAACATGCTTTCCATTCAAGGAGTCATGAGTTGTTCCATACAATCCAGTTGGTGCCTTGGAGTTTTTATAACTGCAGTACATAATTGTAAGGTTCCTATTTACTGTTCAGTTCTAAGCATCAGAGACATCGTGGTTGAGATCGGTCCTCTGACAAGCAGACATTCTGCATTCAGTGGTGACAAGCATCAACACCACCAGCACGACACCATCAAAGACTGTCAGGAGCCATATTCTGCTATAAATCACTGGGTTTGCCCGTCTCAGCTGTACTCCTCTCACAGACCATCAGGGAAGGATTATCGTAGAAGGAATAAAAGATCCCTTTGAAATATATAAGGAAGAGGAATTTCTTTTCTCACCTACCCAAAACAACGTTTCATTATGCCAGCTAGAGAGAGGCAGCAGATCTGTGGTTGCTACCACTCTCCACCAGCCCTCAGCAGTTTAACAGTTGGGAGTTCTATGCAACTTCTTAGATGCCTCCAGTTTTCTCACCTGTCTATTCTAAGAATCAAAAATCGTGTATTCTTCTCTGGACTTTGCTCATATTGAGCAGGAATAACAACTAGGAAAAACAAGATATGCTGGTGCCCTTGTGTACACGCACTGCAATGGTGGGGCTCCCTTCAGAAACACAGAGGTTACCAGATCTGCAAATAGTTAATGATAACAGGGACAATAAAACAAACAATGACCTGGAGTCTGTTTTCTCTCTTTTACTATATACCAGATTTTCTATCTCTCCCCTACCCGCAGCCAACATCCTTTTTGTTTGCTGTTTCTTCACCAGGCAGCTGGTTTTTACAACTCACCCTGAAACAGAGGCTTCCTTATAACTGAGAAGCTTCTGCAACAGAACAGAGCTACGACATTGAGGACTGCAAGACAATATGAACATTGTATGACATGCAGGCATATTTGGAATAGCAAGTTCAGTTTCACCAGCATTTTAAGGGAACTGCAACAGAACAAAGGTTTTTAACTTCGATTTTTGGTTCTTTCATGTTAAAAAAAACAACTGCTTTTTCTTTTGGCAGGCAAGAAAAAAGAGACAGGGCAAATGACAGGCAAATTCTTCTTGACAGCTGCAGAAATGAACACCACCTTTCACTGTTAGACGGCGCATCTCTTCTGTAGATTTAAAAAGGCTTCACAAAGGAAGTAACCTTGCCTAAATTCAAAAGTTAATTCAGGATAGAGTAGTGTGCCAGCTTAAAACACAACACCCATTTCTGAGCGTGTTCTACACATTCAAACACACATTCCTGAAGCAAAGCGCCTTGTGAAACTTTCTCCGTGCTATGAACAGGTTATTACTAAAACTGGAACACGTCCCTGTTTTCCCAGAGTAAGAGTTTCCATAACATGTGTACTCAGGAATAGCCATCCCAATGCAGTTATTCTAGCATGACTCCAAATACAGATATGCCTTAAGACATTATTTATCCGTATTATATAGATGGTAATTTTTGTCTCTTTAGAGAGCTACTACACTACGTACTATCACAGACAGACAGAGAACTACAGTTTTTGCAGTAGCAGCCCGAGGCCCACATAATTTCCTGTAGCTTCATTTCTTACATCTGGACCAAGACAAAAATTCGGTCTTTCGGAAACCAGGCCTCATGCTCCACAGGAGAACACAAAACACAGAAAAGAGAGATGCTGGGGCAAGTTTGCTTTACCCTCTGAGTGGCATGGTTGAGCATCTCTTGCCAGGCAGAGTCAAACTGCCGTTTGTCATCTTCCAGCAGCCTCTGCTCAGCAAGCGAAATGGTCTCCTTTGCAGCACGCAGCACTTCAGTGGCCCTCTGGAAATCCTGAGTTGCCCTCTGAGCTTCCAGCTGTGCCTAAAAAAAAAAAGATAAGGTAGATCAGAGGCAAAGGAACCCTCACAGCCACGTTTAGAATATCTATCACACTAATCCTAGGACTTAAAAAACACCACTTCAGTTTACTGTTTCCCAACGTTTCACTTGAAAGTGACACGTATTTCCTCAGTGGAGTAAGCACGGCTAAGACAGCAGTTCCCACTCAAACAAGTAATTTCCAAAGAACTGTCTCATGGTGTTTACAGTCATAAAACACAGAATTGATGGCCTACAAATACTCACCTGACTGAGAGACAAATACTTTATGATGTTGGTTTAATCACTGAGAAACAAAACAAAAGAAAACACAACAGCAAACTTGTAGCGTCTCAGGAACACAGAGAATGGCACTCCCCAAATTTATTCAGGGTGGATTTTCATCTGGTGCACCAATAATCATGCTGAGAAAATGTTTTGGAAGTATTACATTGCTATGAAGCATAAATAAGTTTTCTGAGAAGGTGGCTGCTAATTCGTTGGATGTTCTTCTACTTTGCTACCACTCGGACACAACTGGTAGTACAGCAAATCCCCAGCACAGAGACAAGAAGGTAACCAAGGGTATCTGCAATGCATGGAAAACATAGAAAAAGGCCCTGCTATGTCTTTTGGAAACTGCTGCTTCTTTTCAGCAAAACAACAAAAAGTTTGAGGTTGAAGGAAGCACTTTCAAGTGCCTGCATTGCAGCAGGGGAGAACAGTTCTTGCTGTGAGAGCAAAGACTCCTCTAAAACAACATACAACCTTCCCAGCAAAGCAAGCACAGCTTAGAAGCCAATCAATGAGCTGTGGTCATTTTTATTCTGGATGAAAACAAAATTCTCTGAGACACTGCATTTACAGACCACCTTCACCTCTCCTGAAGGTTTTAACAAGGGGTCCAGAGAGAGAGCCAAAAAGATGATCAGAGGGCTGGAGCACCTCTGCTACGAGGACAGGCTGGGAGTTGGGCCTGCTCAGCTTGGAGAAGAGAAGGCTCTGGGGAGACCTTATAGCAGCCTTCCAGTACTTGAAGGGGGCTACAGGAAAGCTGGGGAGGGACCTTTTACAAGGGCAAGTAGTGACAGGATGAGGGGGAATGGCTTTGAATTGGAAGGGGGAAGATTGAGATTAGACATTAGGAAGAAATTCTTGATGATGAGGGTGGTGAGACACTGGCACAGGTTGCCCAGGGAAGCTGTGGATGCCCCCTCCCTGGAAGTGTTCAAGGCCAGGTTGGATGGTGTCTTGAACAGCCTGGTCTGGTGGGAGGTGTCCCTGCGCACGGCAGGAGGGTTGGGACTGGATGGTCTTTAGGTCTTTTACAACCTAAACCATTCTATGATTCTATGATCTCTCAATACCCAAATCCCACTCTGATCTGTTCTCAAATAAAATGTCACATCCCATTTTACATGCCTTTCATAGCAAAGCATTAGCCCTCAAGGGTCCCTAACACAGCAACAAACACTTGACTGGTCAGCCCAAAAAAGGAGAGCAGCCAATAAAGCAGAAATAATGACAGTTATACTGCAGGTTTCAGTAGTACCATGGTGACAAGAATCATCAGAGTGTTCAACAGCCCACAGTGTTGCAGTTTACTACCAGTGACAATTCTTAAACGTTAAAAATAGGTGATTCTACAACGAACAGACAAAGTGTAACCATAAACAAATTACTGGCGTTGACTGGGTTTGCATTGGCTGGTTGGATGGCTTTTTTAATACAATAAAGATATTGTCTCTTTTTACAGTTATCACTGACTGACTAACAATTTTAACATTCAGGTTTTCAAAAATCGCACTTTTCACATTGTTTTCCTCCATTAGAAATTTTTAATTCCAGTTCCCTCCCTTGGAGGAAAAGGCATGAGGACATGTAGGGTGTGCTTCAAGGTGAAAAGCTTGCTGAGATAAAGCTGAATGCCAATGTTGAGGAATAAAGGAAACAAAAGCAGTGCACTCTTATCCATATCACTGTTTTGTGACCGGTCTGAACATTCCCCAGAGCCTCTGTACTCAAGTAATGTAGACAAAACGGCCCAAAACAGGAAATCTTCTTAATTTCTGAAGCTTGTGTACTTGTTTGCTCTTAACTATGTATCAGCACTTTACTGCTCTCGAGCCCTTTTGAGGCTGATGAAAATACCTTGTTTAGCTCAGAAGTAAAATCTTTACCTGAATTTTTCTACATTATATGTCATAAATTTCAATTTAAAGTAGTATTTTTGAGCTGTTTTGCACTGAAACACCACCCATACAATGTAAGCTTCACATTCAATTAATTGAAGACCCAGCACTGTGAAGACAGTTTTCATTTACGCTTCAATGATTTTTTTAAAAATTAACTGGAATCACCCAGTTTATACCTGCAGGAAATGTCTTTGACCTGATGTGACTGACAGAACAAAATAACGAATATACAATAATGAATAATGAGTAAAACTTTATATGTCATGATATAGAGAGGAGTAATCTCAGGCTGAAAGAGGTGAAAGGACTCTGAAATACAGAACACTAAATTGAGGAAGATGAGGTCTTTATAAATAAAGGAAGAGGTTTCAATGTGAAGAAATGGTGATCCTTTGGGAAGTGGCTAAAAATCTCTGGGAAATAAATAGAACAATGGTGGATTTCACCAGCAAACAGCTGGCTACACCTCCTTAACATCAGCTGCATCAAATACCTTCACGCTTGAGACACCACAGCCATTTGTAAAGGTAATGGAAAAAATCCTTCCCTCTCTGCCCCATGGCAGGGGAGATGGCCTCCTAATTTAAACATGAGTCTCTAAAGGAAACAAAGCACAGTCAGTTTCTCTCAGTGTCCTGAAACAGCAGCAAAGCTCTTCTTACTTCCTTCCCCCATTACACAGAGAGGTACTTCACCCCAAAGTGATGGTGGAAAAACAGGAGCTATATGTCAAGAGGTCCTTTAGCTACAAGCTGCGAGGGAAATCAAATTCATCACAATCAGTGCAGTGATTTCCTTTCAACCAAGGTCCTCGATGCACTTCCTTCTAAAGTGGCTGCTGGTGTTTTCCACAGAAGAGAAATTCACCCTGTCTAAAGCCTTCATGAGAAGCCAGGGTATTAAAATGTTAATTTCCATGTAGGACTGCACACCTCAAAGCAGCCCAGAGCCCTGTACCAATGTCAGTGGATGAACAGCATTCTCGTGTACCCCAGGGAAGCGGTCATGGTGCCAAATCTGACAATATTCAAGAAGAATTTGGACAATACCCTCAGACATACAGAGAGAACGTTGGGGTCGTCCTGTGCAGGAACAGGAGCTGGATTCGATGATCCTTGTGGGTCCCTTCCAACTCAAGTCACTCTATGATTCTATGAATTCCCTGAAAATTCATGTCATTTTTTTTTCTTCCAGAAGTTTGACCTATGCTAGTAAAGGCCTCAAATGCAAATACAGGCCTAAAGTTTTCCATAAATACAGTTTGAGATGGGATTTTAAAATGTGAAATAAAATACAAGACTCCAGTAGGATTCTGCACCCAGAGTAAAGCCAATGATGCTGGGAGGAAAAGTAGGACTTATTTAATGGAAGACTCTAAGAGAGGGAAACAGGTCCCAATAGCTTCCACGCAATGAGGCTGTCAAAGCCCATCTTCAGCTCCACAGCTGCCCTGCTGCAGGAGCAGGCCTGCCCGCACAAGAAACAACTTACAAACACAGAAAAACAGGCTGGTGACCCATTCCTAGCACAGGCAGAACTGCACTAGCAAGTAGCAGCTTTCAAAACTCTGGTAAAACCAGATCCCAGGGGCAATGCAAACACAGAAGCAGTACATTTTTCTCACCGTAACTGCATCAGCACTTGGAAGTTTCTGTTGGCACAGATACCTGGGTCATGGACCAAGACATCTAAGCCAGCAAAAGAGTCTGTAGAGCATTAGGAGCTGAGTTACTAAAACTCCATGGAAAACAACTCCATGGAAAACAAGCTTACAGTACCAGTAGCTCTTCTGATGAAGCTTCTATAGCACAACCAGCTGCATAGCAAGAAAAGCTCTTTATGATGAGAAAATCAGAAGCTAAATTTACAGTTCAGCGAGATTTCTACTTGCATCCGGACCTGTTGGGCATTGAAAGCTGAAGCCATTAACATGCAGGCCCATAACTTTGGCCACATTCAGCATCGTGCCCCATAATTGTGTGGGCAAATGAAAAACTGAAGCAAGACTGTACTTAAATATTCTATTTCAGCTTTACTTGTTGAGTGCTAGTCTGCAATGGCAGTTTGGAAACACTGTTTTGGAACACAAAATGTGTTTTGGTTTAAGCAAAAGAGTTATTCCAAATAGCAGTTTAGTTTCAATTGTTATCTGAAGTCACTTGCCAGGGTGTGAAACTCATGGTTTCCATCATTCTCCTGCTCCTGCAGGGCAACGCATGTCGCACGCTGCACATGTGACCAGCGCTGGCAGGAGTGCAGGGGCAAGGAGAAACAAGGTGTCAGGGCCAGATAAAACAAGGTGGAGGGCTGGATTTGGCCCACAGGCTGCGAGTCTGACACCCCTGCTCTACAGTCTTCTGTTTTAAGCAACTTGCTGAAAGCCTGGGAAAGGAAAAAAGCCAAATGCTAGGGTAAAGAATGATACATTACTCATTAAAGTAACATCAACAGGTTTGTGGGTTTGCCAATGTGAAAAAGGATATGCAAACACTTTTCATTTAGTATGGTTACTCAATAATTAGCCTTCATTTAAAACTCCCTCCAGCACATACAAGTTGTTCTGCACCACCACTGACAGATTGCTCTCATGCTCTCAGTCTCAAGCCTGGAGGTCACTCGGTTTGATGGAAGACGGAATAGCCATGTTCTTCAGGAGCTTTTAAAACCAGAGAGAACAACAGGAGCTCACACCTTCATCCAACCTTCTGGCATCGCGTATGAACTTCATCATTTGAGACAGTGGCTGTTTCTCTCAAAAGACCGGAATTCAAAACTCAAATGAATGGCTGAAATTTTGCTTTCAAGCACAAACCGGTGTTGGAGCTGAGAGAGGTTTAGCCCTAGGGTAGCATGAGGGAAAATGTACCAGAAATGAGGACAAAAATCTCCAAGGGAGGTTGGAGGTAAGTGTGATGTCAGCTTTCTGTCTGTCACCCATATCACTGGTGCTTGATGGAGTCTCTTCAACATAAAATTGAGCATCTGTCTCAAAAAAGTCAGGAGGAGCTAGGCCAGGAAAACCCCTTATTGAAAACAAGAAAACCTTGACACCTTGGGAACTGGAGAACCTGTGCCACAGCTCCCACTGCCACAGTGAATGGGAGATCATTGTGCCTTGTCATCACCGCTTTCTGCCAGGAAACTCACCTGAATATCTTCATCACTGCAGAGCCTTCCCCTATCAGCCTAAAATATAAAGTGGGACCCCTTAGAAATGCAACTAAGTAGCCACAGAGATCTCAGCTAAAGAGAATCCCACAGTCACAGCGGTCTCTGTCGAACACCATCTGCACAGAGCACCAACTCTTTCTGCCACTGCATTCATTCCTCCCCAGCACCTCGGCAACCTCAAGCAACCTGCTACAATAAAGCCGTCCACAACAGTAAATCCCTTCCCTACAAGTCACCTGCTTTGCCCACTAGAAACCCTCCTCTCCAGCTCTTCTCATAGCTCAGAGCTTTCTGTTCACCACTGTTCACCCTGTGCTTTTCCACACAGGCAATCTTCTCTCACCAGCTCACCCGCTGCTGATCTCCCTGCCTCTGATATGCACAGCCTCAAACATCCCAGCCAGCTCCAAAAGGCTCGGTAGCAGCACTCAGAGACAAAAACTGAGCACTGCAACATAAAATATGTCAACTTTTAAAATTAACACTGGTGTACAACTAAAGGGGTAGTGACAGGGTTTGCAATTGACCTTATCGCTGTCTACAGCTGCCTAAAAGAAGCTTGTAGCAAGGTGGGTGTTAGTCTCTTCTCCAGAGTGACAAGTGATAGGATGAGAGGAAATGGCCTCAAGTTGCGCCAGGGGAGGTTCAGATTAGACATCAGGAAACATTTCTACACTGAAAGGGTACTCGGGCACTGGCACAGCTGCCCAGGGAGGTGGTGGAGTCACCATCCCTGGAGATGTTCAGAAGACGGGTAGAGGAGCTGCTCAGGGAGATGGTTTTGTAGTGGACAGATACAGTTGGGTTCCATGATCTCAAAGGTCTTTTCCAACCAAGCAATTCCATAATTGCAACCTATTAAGCGATTCCCAAAAGGAGCTCAGTCCTGACAAATCCCTTTTTGTGAGATAAAAACTGCACCCTCATATGTAATCCTCTGCTTAGTCTACCCAGGGACCTGCACAGAAGGGAACCACACACAACATAAGGATTATATTTTTAGCTAAAGATGCTGAGGAAGACATCAAAGCTAGGCTATAGCAAGTGGATAGAAGAAAACAAAACCAGACATTTTTTAAAATGCAGTCATTCTTCTGGAATTGACAGCAGCGTACAGGCAGATTTTCAGGACTGCTTGTCCACTTTCAAATCCTCTACTCCTTAATTATGAAATACAATTTTCTGCTTAGTCCACTTCGGATTTATTGCCCCACTCTCACCCTGTAACCAGAGCCTTTGCTCTGTTGACCTAATAGAGGATTCTTCCACACCTACAACACCTTGCTTCAGTCTTCTGTGGTAACACCTACCAAGACATATACTCTGCTTCCTCATTTCACCTCATGGTCAATTTTTGGTTTTGCCTACCTAGCTACACAAGACTGCACAATACAGAATCACAGAAAGAATCACAGGATCTTAGAATGGTTTGGGTTGGAAGGGACCTCAAAGATTACCCAGTTCCATCCCCTCTGCCATGGGCAGGGACACCTCCCACCAGACCAGGCTGATCAAGGCCCCATCCAGCCTGACCTTCAACACTTCCAGCGAGGGGGCATCTACAGCTTCCCTGGGCAAAGACACCAAAGCACGGTGTAACACAGCTATAGCATTCCTCTGAGGTTAGCTGACATTGAATACACCTTGATAGACACTGCCCAGCCTCTGACCCATGAGCACGTGTGCACGCAGCTACTGGCCAAGTCACATTGTCAGAAATACATGCAGAGGGTACATCTTTGTGGTGCCAATTCTCCCCTTGGTCAGCCTCTCTCCTGAGAAGGTCAGACCATAAATTCATGAAAGGGCATCACTAACACAAGCAGCAAATTCCCCAATAAAAACAGCAGTCAGCAAAAATTAGTTATTTTCAAGTATTTACAAAATTGGATTCTCATTTATCCAGGTGAACCTCTCATCTTATTTCAGAATCTCTCTGCTACTGCCAATAGAACACAGGAACAATCTCTGTTTATAAAAATCCCTGTAAGCTGGAGTATGAGGAGAACATGCAGCTGCCGCTCAGAACAAGGCACCGGCACATTAAATGCTCGCTCAAGGCCTTCGCTCTAAAATGTACTTGTTTGTTACTGTGAAGCCAATATCTCTCCCACTCGTTAATCTTTAAAACAATGATTTAATTGTTACCAGCAAACACATAATTGCTTACTAGCAAGGAGATAATGATTAACCATGTTCCAGTCACGCTCCTCAGAAGGAAGCGAGTTTCAGATGTTCCCATTCTGCCCCCCTCTCATTCATTTAACCGTGGGATGTTGTTAATTTGCTGTGCAAAGTACAACAGGGGAACGTGTCTTAAAACAGAAACTTCCCTCCATCAGTCCCCCACCAGAGTTGCTATTGCACTGCCCATCTTCAGGGATCACCCTGATCACAGTGACTGTGCCACAGAATCCTGCAAAAGCTTCTGGCAGGGAAGAGGCCAGCAGGATCACCAGGTCTTGACCGTGGCATACTGTCTTACCCACCACTGCACTGGGTTCAGTCATCTAGAAGCATACAAGGAGAGGGCAGTTCAGTGCACACAGTAACTGGCCACTGAGGGCTGCTATCTTGGCTTCAGGTGTCCTCAACTTGTATCAGTGTAGCTGGCAGCCAGTATCAGAAGTAACAGCACAGACATCAACATAAGGGCCCATATTCACAGAATGGTTTGAGTTAGAAGGGACCTTAAAGATCATGCACTTCCAACCCCCCTGCCATGGGCAGGGACACCTCCCACCAGATCAGGCTCCGCATAGCCTCATCCAACCTGTCCTTGCACACCTCTAGGTATCAGGCAACCATAAGTTCTCTGGGTAACTTGTTCCGTAATGCTCAACATCCTAACCACCACCTTGATACCAGCACAGCTGCACCCCCAGCAAATCTACAGATGATACTAAGTTAGATGATGTGGCTGAAAACGCAGAACCTCAACCCAAACGGACCTTGTGAAACTCAACTGGGCCGAGGGAACTTGACAAGGTTCAACAAGAAGTGTGGAGTCCTGCGTCTGGCATGGAATAATGCCATGATCAGCACAGATAGGAAGATCAGCCCTGCCAAGAAGGATCTATGTGTTATAACGGATGTCAGGCTGAAAAAGATGAAAAGGTGTGCTCTTGTTGCAAGTAAGGCAAACCATGGCCTAGACTACATTAGGAGGGCCACAGCTGGCCAATCAAGGGAAGTTATCACTCCTCCCAACTCAGGGCTAGTGAGGTTGCACACCAAATACTACATCCAAGCCCCTCAGTTCAAGAGGGATGTCAAGACAGCCCTACAATGACAGGGAGTGCCAAGGGATGTGAGCTTCTTTAATCTAGCAAGGAGGAGACTAAGCAATGCTCTAATTAGCTGCCAGCTAAAATGATCAAGTCAAACAAATGCATCTAAGCAGTACTGGATAATACAGTATGGAGCAACAGCCACAGACAGCAGTTTGGAAGTTCAGGTTGCACATGAAAAGAAACATTTCTTACCAGGAGAGCAGCATGACCCACAGAGGTTACAACTCCCCAGCACTGGAGGTTTTCAAGGCTTGGCAAAGCCATGGTTGATGCGATCCAGCAATGGCAACAGTTCTGCTTCGAGCAGGATATTGGACCAGATGACCTCCAGAGGTCCTGCACAACCAGCATTTCTATCAAATACCGCTGTTTTCTTACAGTTTCTCAAAAAAACAAAGAATGTGGTTGCAGAAAAATTTGCAGTCTTGCTGAATATTCTCCTGGATTCTCAGGCCCACACATTTATTTGTTTGAATAAACAGAATAGTGATGCAGGTTGTTTGCTTTTTTTTCTTTGAGGACCATGACCTTCCTTCTCCCTCTCCCTACAGACTAAAAATTCCAAGCCAAACCAGAACTGAGTGTAAAAATATAGAAACCCCTCTTTGCTATATGCCATGTACAGATGCTTATAAACAACTTATAAAATCCAAAGCCTTGGAAGTGACCTCATTTTGGCAGATCTATGCGGCTTTTTGTCAGCTATATATTAATCTATGATTGTTCACATTACTGACAGAAAATATTGTCTTTCAAGAGTCTGAAACACCTTTGTATTCTTTAAGCTGTTTATTGAAAAACTATAAAATTGTACACAAGTAAAAAATTTACTTTTTCAAAGCCAGATTTGAAGATTTTTTATCCGGATGGGGAAGGTTAAGGGGAAGAGAAAGTGAAAATAAGCCTCACTGGAGTTTTCTGGAACACAAGTCATCTCCTCCCTGCTGCATAACTAATGAAATTATTGTGGAATAAAATGATCAGATGTCCTTTAGTTTCTGCTTTTGATGAGCTGTCTTGTACTTACGCTGGGCTTTTTTGTCCCATCCATGCATCCACCCATCCTCTTCTAACAGCTTAATTATTACAGAACTGACCTGGCTCTGTTTTATTTTCTAGTAAACCTAGAGTCTATAAAAAGGCCCAGGAAATCAGAGAAGATCTACAAAGCATGTTCTGGGAGACATCTAGCTCTCTGCTAAAGTTAGGCAATATGCGTAAGTCCCCTTCAGATAGGATCACAAGCCACATTCCAAGAGACTAAGAGTTCAGGGCACTTAATTAACTACTTTGCTATCAGCATAAAAATCATTGGTCTCTTCAAAGACAGAATCCCACCTCCCTTCTTTACAAGCTATAGAAGGAAATGAGAAAGAGAATGTCTAAACATACAATTGCCTTGAATGCTGTTAAAGCCAATCCTGGACTGGACCGAACAGCCAGTTGCCAGCGCTTCTCTGTTCTCCGGCGGCTCCTCTCTAGGCTGTGCTCTAGGATCTTGCGAAACAAGGACAAGAATACAATCTCTGAGTCCACTGTTGTCACTGTGCACTCAGACATTTGAATCCTACCGGACTCCTTGCTGATTTTAATCCATACAGCTCCTCGCCACATGGGAGTTGGGAGGCGATGCTCATCTGGGCACAGAGATTGTAGGAAGATACTACACCAAGCCTTTTGGTCCTTCCTCGTTTTTCATGAGGTTGTTCTGAGATGCTGGTCTGCTTGGAATTACTCACACTAATTAACGAGTCTGTGGCACCAGAATATGACAAGTTGTTCGTCCTGATAGACACAGACTTCTTGGGCACTTGCTGCCACCTGCTCCTTAATTGTGCACTTGTTTGTGGCCAAAAGTATAAAGCTGTTGCCTTCTGGGAGAGAGGTTCACAGAATATCTCCAGGTTTTTCTCTCCAAGGTAAAGTATCTTATTCAGAGGTAGAAATATCAATATAAACTTCCTTCCCCCAATGTGCACCTGCATTCTCAGGGTTTAGGCAGTGACTCAGCGAGTCCAGGGTTTACAGCTGATTTCTAGGTTTACAGAGGCTCTCTGCATGCTCCTCTGTACCTGGTAGCAGCCTCCTTTGCTGAAATCAGATATAGAAGCAAGTAATAAACTCCCACAAATACATGCTGCAAGATTTACAGAGCCTGCCTTAGTGGATATTACCAATTATCTAAGATAATAAACCTTCAGCGCATACGGATGCAACAGATACATTCAGGAGAAAAAACAGATCGTTATCTCACCTAATTGCCACCAGAACAGCAAGTGTTTGTTCACAGAAGTTTCCAGAGATTCGGTAAGGAAATGGCAGGCTGATTCTGAAAGCACATCTTATGTGTGGATACCAACACAGCAGAGAAGGGGTAGACAGGTAGGAGCTTCACCTGGGTGACAGGATGGTCTGGAGTTGTTCTCCCACTCCCCAGAAAGCCTCACACCCACCAGCAACTGCCCATCCTCAATAGCAGGGACACGCTCAGCAAGAAAGGACCAGGCTGAGCTTGTACATCTTCAACAGCATGCTCACTGCTACTTTCAAGATCGTCATTTTCCTAAGGGACCTGCTGAAGATGATTAATATATTGAACCTTCAAAATTTTTTCCTCGTGTATAGTTATTTATGTCTCTATGGTATGTGTGAAAAACAGGAAGGAAAAGGCTGAGGGTGGTGTCCTGGACAAATGAAGGGCTAAGTCCATTCCTTGAAGGAAAATGTCCAGGAAGCAGCAGCAACAGAAAAAAATTAATTTCGTAGAATGTTTTGGGTTGGAAAGGAACTTAAAGATCAGCCAGTTCCAAGCCCCCAGCCATGGGCAGGGACACCTCCCACCAGATCAGGCTGACCAAGGCCCTGTCCAATCTGGCCTTGAATACTCCAACAGACGGGACATCCACAACCTCTCTGTGCAACCTGTTCCAGTGACTCACCACCCTCATTGTGATGAATTTTTTCCTAATGTCTAATCTGAATCTTCCCCCTTCCAATTCAAAGCCATTCCACCTTGTCCTATCACCACTTGCCCTTGTAAAAAGTCCCTCCTCAGTTTTCCTGTAGCCTCCCTTCAGGTACTGGAAGGTCAGTATAAGGTCTCCCCAGAGCCTTCTTTTCTCCAAGCTGAACAAGCCCAATTCTTCCAGCCTGTCCTGATAGCAGAGGTGCTCTAGCTTTCTGATCATCTTCATAGTCCTCCTCTGAGCCCATTCCAACTGTCCCATATCCTTCTTACGTTGTGGATTCCAGAAATGGACACAATACTCCAGGTGGAGTCCCACAAGAGCAGAGAAGAGGAGGAGAATCACTTTCCTCCATCTGCTAGCCACACCGCTTTTGATGCAGCCCAGCACTCTTTACTACATGAAAAAAAGACAAATACCAGAAGCAGATACATTTCTTCCACATCCTGGCAGTGAAATTTCCCTTCTAGTAGTACATCTACGAGTTTCCTGCAACTAAGAGAGACTTTTCTTACAGAAACTGAGTCAATACAGAGCCATTCCCACACACACTATAGAGAAATTAAGACTCTATTTAAAGAGTCTTTTCCAGCAAGAACAGACAAGAGCTCATAAATTCGTACTGTTTTATTAGAAGACATACTGAAATACACTCAGAAGGCAGTAACCATATCAGATTTGTTTTGGCAGCGTGAGCACTTGTCATTTCATAATAAACTCCCACCTATTTAGACCATTGCATACAACAAAGATTATGGAGTGGCTGAACAACTTCCTCAACGTTGCAAGACTTGTCCTGCCTAAAGCAGTCATCCCTGAGCAATTACAGCACAAAAGAGGTACACAGGATATCACCTTGACACTAAGTCACCCAGGCTTAAATGCCAGCTACTGTTTTTAACATATGATCCTGTCTGTGGCTGCCAGTCTCTTGAAACAGCCTTTACTAATGGCAGGAAAGGCTGAAAGGGGAAACTCTAAGAGAGAACAAAGCAATGAACTCTTTCCTTCAATTTATTAGTTATCCAAATGCTGTAGATTTGCCTTTTGGCCATAGCTATGCAAAGTGCTACAGCTGTGCAAAGGAATCCATCATCTAAATCTCTTGGGGTTTTCCAACTTTAACATAATTTCGCATCCTCTTCGTCAAATCTTCAGACAACAGCAGAGCAAAAAGGAATTCATCTCTATTTTCACATCCCAGCACACTTTGAGAAATGCTGACACATTCCCCGCCCAGCATCTTCCATTGCATCTATGGCTAAGGCCAACAGCCAGATCACCTGTATTATTTCTTTCTGCCTAAAACAGCTGACATCTAACAAAACAAAGCAAACTCAGCTCTTGTGCCTTAGCCCTCTCCTTGTAACTCCAACAAACAGAAAGCATTTCTGGAGAACCTCTGCTATGAGCACAGGCTGAGAGAACGGGGCTTGTTCAGTCTGGAGAAGAGAAGGCTCTGGGGAGACCTCATAGCAGCCTTCCAGTACCTGAAGGGGCTACAGGAAAGCTGGGGAGGGACTTTTTACAGGGGCATGGAGTGATAGGACAAGGGAGAATGGCTTTAAATTGGAAGGGGGAAGATTTAGATTAGACATTAGGAAGAAATTCTTGATGATGAGGGTGGTGAGACACTGGCACATGTTGCTCAGGGAAGCTGTGGATGTTTCTTCCCTGGAAGTTTTCAAGGCCAGGTTGGATGGAGCCTTGATCAGCCTGGTCTGGTGGGAGGTGTCCCTGTCCATGGAAGAGGGGTTGGAACTGGTTGGAATTTGAGGTTCCTTCCAACCCAAACCATTCTATGATTCTATGTTTCTACACTAACTCACCCGAGTATTCCTATATTTCAGACCTACTTGCCCAACACTTCTAGTATTTCACAACAGAAAAAGAATGAGAAAAAAACATTCTTGAAGGGTAGCAAAAATGAGGTCACTGCAGCGTCAACAATTATTGGAGAGGAGGTTGAGCAGCTGTAGCTGGCTTTGTATTACCACCACCCAGAACAGCTAAGAACTGATGGATGCTTTAGGAGGTAGCAGAAAGCAGGCAAGAGAGATACCAAAAAAGAGTAATTTTTTTTCATCTCTTCTAGATAAATTCTTCAAAATACTTAGATGAAAATACTACTTTCTTCTGTTTCTGGAAAGTAAAGCAGAAGAGGGAAGAACCTCTAATTTATAGTGCACAGCTAACAAATCTAAATAATGGAGCCCTCCCAGGCACATCTTCTACTAATGATGAGAAGACCAATTACAGGCTTTGCACCGAAAACTTACACAAACTAATTATCCATCAACAGAGCAGGGCTCACATAAAATTAAAAAGTAGGATGTATAAATACCAACCCAAAATAACCCCATCAGTTCAGTGAGGCTTTGAAAGCACGGATAGACACAGGAGGTCTAACTTTTGAGAGAGAGCACATACATGCAGAGACTTGATCGATACAGTCTTTCAACAACCAAGTGGCTAAAAAACAGTTCCTACTAACCAAAAGCGCCAAGATTGTAGTATTTGCAGACGTTTTTGCTGCAGACTTTGCCACCAAGTCTGCAGGAAATATCAAGTCACAGAGCACTAAAGATGAGTCAGGTAAGGATTTTTTTCAGTTCAGCTGTGAAGCAGCAGCTGTTGGTGTTCTCAAACATTTCCAGCTGCTCAGGATTAAGAGGGTAGCATCCTGCCAGTCACACTGACCTACTATCCTGCATAAGCAGTGCTGACGAGAAGACAAACACATTGTGGAGTTTTCCATCACAGATCAGATCTCTAGTGTAACTTTCCAAATCCAACTAGGCAATATCTGTTATCTTCTCAACAGTTTAAGGACAGCTAGTTTGAGACACTCTGATATCACACTGCTCAGCCAGAAGACAGAGCCAGAACACACATGTAAAATTATTGACTTGAAGTTTAAAGCCTCAAATAACAGCATTAATAAATCAACCAGGCAAAACCCAGCTGTTTGTCTCCCTGAGCTCCCTGCTTCCTAAGCATCATCGCAACTTTGGCCTGAAGAAAAGTGCAACAGAACCATAACACAAGACTTGAAATATAGTTTTCAGGTTTTAAGCACTCAAGTGGAAAACTGAGCACAAGCTTTGCCTGGCAGCAGTGAAACACTGACCCATATGTACCTGAATGCAGGGCTGCGACTTCTGCACACTGCCTCCAAGATTTCAAAGCCACAACCACAGAAACGTGACCAGAGAGCACAAGAGGCACTCCATCAAATTTTGAGTGTGGCAAAACATTTTCTTTGCTTAACCCAAAGTGCATTTTGCTTGAGAAACAGTTTACGAAACTCAGCGGATTCCCTGGTGGAAATGCAGGAAGTGACTCCTCACTCTCGATAATAAAATTACTGATGTCAGACACCCTTGCTTGGCTTATTTCTTCTTCAGATGGGTGCCTGGCCCCACAGTCAGCCATAAATCATGAGGAAAGTGAGATGAATACACTGAGAATGCCCCTTGGGATCACAGCAATGGGAACTTCATGCTTCACAAGAGGACTGACATCACATCAACATGGTTTCACTAAGATTTAATGATGTATTTCATAACAAAAAATATTAAAGACTCAGTGGGAAGAAGGGGTTCAGGTCTAGAGCACGTCCACAGGGAGCAATAAGGGGAAAAGGACACACACAACACTTCTTAGGCCATTAGGTACAACGGACAACCTCCAGGCTACGCTGTTTCAGGCACTACTTGTTGCACAGCTTACCTACATTTCACCTCCTTACCGCTTCTTTACGGCACTGCGCTCCCCAATTGTCCATATGGCAAATTCCACGTTTCCTTTCTCTTTGGAGCACCCCAGAAATGTCTTCCCAGGTAAGACTTGTGCTGCCTGCCTGCCTCTCTCCCTGTGCCCGGCTCTGCCCCAGCACAAAGTGAGGCCATCATGTACAGCCTTCACTCCACAAATAAGTTTCTTGACCACCAACAGGCAAGCCCCAGTTCAGGAACAGAACTGCTCCTCAGCATCTGAGTGGCCTCTCCACCCCACCTGCCTAAGTAATCCAAACCAAATCACAGCCATTTCTGTATGGTTGATTGATTTACACACCTGAGGAGTAAGCAGCTGCTCACACCATTTACCTCACCTTCCTAAATCAGAAATCATTACCTCCTCTATCCTCACACTGCCCAGGAGCCAGCTGCAACATCGTATCTTCAATTAAAACAGCAAACTGTCAGCACAGAGGGACTACAAATAAATCACCTCCACACAAAGCTGGTGAAGGTTCTAGAGAAATAATCGTATGAGGAGCAGCTGAAGTCACTTGGTCTGTTCAGCCTGGAGAAGAGGAGACTGAGGGGAGACTTACTTCGTCCTCACAAAGGGAGGAGGAGAAGCAGGCACTGATTTCTTCTCTCTGGTGATCGGTGATGGGACCCAGGAATGGCAGGAAGACGTGCCAGCGGAGGTTTAGGTTGGACACTGGGAAAAGGTTCTTCACCCAGAGGGTGCTGAGCACTGGAACAGCTCCCCAGGGAAGCAGTCATGACACCAAGCCTGACAGTGTTCAGAAAGCATTTGGACAACACCCTCAGACATACAGTGTGAATGTTTAGCTTGTCCTGTAAAGGGACAGGAGTTGGACTCAATGATCCTTGTGTGTCCCTTCCAACTCAGGTCATTCTATGATTCTATCACCAACCTAGACTAATTATTGAAATGGCTGGAGGAGCAATGTCCATACAAAATACCTTCTGATGGCTCCATCACCACAAATGCAAGTGAAAATACTCCTGAAGACCCAAGGGGAGTTACTGACCCTACACTGACAGGAATTGTTCTCATTTGATGGAAGAGATACCTTTGCAAACATTGTTTGCTGTTGCTTTCTCTATGTTCAACAAGAACAAGCTGTTAAGAGAGACTGGAATTAATAGTCCATTAGCAGCAACGCTGCGCAGGTGACTGTTACTTACCAGTGAAAACCCAGCACCAAACGACAGCCATAGAAAACAGTCAAGTGTTCTGGGTGTTTGAGTTGTTTCTTAAACAGCTGGAAGGATTTGTAGAAGGCCTGTGAAAGTCAGTTTTCAAGTTTCTGTACCTCTGCTTTGAAGATATGAATCCACCAGGCAGATTTTTGGTTTCTAAACAGTTAACCAGCAACACTCCCTCTGCCAGGCAAGGTCAGTTGGTTGTTCCACTGTAACCGTGCCAATAATTTTGCTTTTTACTAGCTCCATGGCAAGCTGCCAAGCAGGAATGCAAGTCTGTCACAGTTCTGCTGACATTTAATTTTTGCTTCTCAAGTTCCCTCTTCCCTCCACCTTTTTGCCAAGACAAGCTTAGCAGATAATACGAACCAGTTTAACTCCTTGTTGTCTTAAACATGAGCACAAGGACTTCATCTCATAAAAAGAGGACCGAAAAGGAAATTTCTTATGATCTGGCTACCTCAAATATATTGATGGATAACAACACATCCAGTGTCTAGGAACCAGAGGGGAATGACCTGGTAATCCATCACTTGGATCTGGACCCAGGAGCTGTGACTCGCACTCAGTGGTGCCCTCCTGTCCACAGCAGAATGACCTGGCACTGTGATCCAATAAGCTCTCACTCACTGAGTGAATTTGGATGGGAAACTTGGGTGCTGCAGGAAGCAACACTGGCAAGACTACTGTAGGAACAGGTCCAGAGGAGGCCACAAAGATGATCCGAGGGCTGAAGCACCTTTGCTATGAGCACAGGCTGAGAGAACGGGGCTTGTTCAGTCTGGAGAAGAGAAGGCTCCAGGAAGAACTTACAGCAGCCTTCCAGTACCTGAAGGGGACTACAGGAAAGCTGGGGAGGGACTTTTTACAGGGGCATGGAGTGATAGGACAAGGGGGAATGGCTTTAAATTGGAAGGGGGAAGATTTAGATTAGACATTAGGAAGAAATTCTTGATGATGAGGGTGGCGAGACACTGGCACAGGTTGCCCAGGGAAGCTGTGGATGTTTCTTCCCTGGAAGCGTTCAAGGCCAGGTTGGATGGGGCCTTGATCAGCCTGGTCTGGTGGGGAGGTTGGAAGTGGATGATCTTTAAGGTCCCTTCCAACCCAAACCATTCTATGATTCTATCAGACCACAGTTTCCAGTTCCTAATTAATCTTCAAGGGTGACTGGCAGTTTTCAACTTCCGAGGTATGAAAAATTAAAAAGTTTTTGTCTTCTGAGCTAAGAAAGTTACCATCTGTCACTTTCTAGACTTGCTCCGCTACTTTCAGACAGCTCAAGCTGAACACCTGGAAACAAGAGATTCAAGGGCCACTTTAGAAAGTTCTGGTCTTTTATAGGCACTGCGATTCTGCTTCCACAAAGAACTGTATTAGCCTCATCTGCTAAGGAAGAGTCTTTCAACTGTGTTAGTATGCTTATATAGGCTTACGCCCCTCCCACCTTCACCACCAAGTGATTCAATTCCTTCTCAGTTCCTGTTCAGCAAGATTACAGCAGCTACTTCTCATCCTGATTCGCTGTGGATACAAGAATCACTTGATGGCTAAACAAACCAAGACAAGATGTCTTAACATCTTCCTTAAATGCAGAGGGAATTAAGTGCTTCAAAAGGCTTTCCAAACGTGCCTGCCTCTTCATGCTGACTACAGTCAGTGATTAAGGGCCATAAGTTTTGTGAAGACAGGCAGAATAGAGACCCAGGGTCTAAATACCTGGAAGTTCACCCCTAATAATTCTTTACTCTGTCAGCTGATTTAGAATCATAGAATAGCTTGGGTTGGAAGGGACCTTAAAGATCATCTAATCTACCAGCCATGCCATGAGCAGGGACAGTTTCTACTAGGGATGGTGCATCCAGGACTTCTCTGGGCAACCTGTGCCAGTAGCTCCCCACCCTCATCGTGAAGAATTTCTTCCTAATGCCCAATATAAGTCTCCTGTCTTTCAGCTTAAAACCATTACCCCTTGTCCCATCACTACACTCCCTGACAAAAAGCCCTCCCCGGCTTTCCTGTAGTCCCTTTAAGTACAGGGAGGCTGCTATAAGGTCTTCCTGGTGACTTTTCTTCTCTAGGCTGAGCAACTCCAGCTCTCACAATTTCTTCAGAGATAGCAATCCAGTATAAAAATATCACCTCAGAGAAAGATTATTGGTGAGATGAGAGGAAGGAGCTCTACTACATAAACAGCTGCAGTGAACAGGACAGGTCAGCTGTCCATACCGAACACCATCTACTTGTACATCAACTTCATTTCCTCTGCTTCAGAAGGGAGGAACTGCTGTGCATAGCAATACCAGTACATTTTTCTGAGCCTTTTCTGATAAAAAGGAGCTGCTTAAGAAAGTTCGCCAACATGAAAAGAAGAATCAGTTGTAAAACCGAACAAGGAAGAGTGACCCAAGAGGAAGCAGAACATGCAAACCCTTCAACATACTGCTGTCTGAACACTTGCTGGAGATAGGTCCCTTAGTGAGAGACACATATAGAGATGACCTAGCATAGACCTTTCATCTATTTTTGCCTGAAGCAAGTTTTCTGACACTCTTTTGTAAAAGCGAAATGGTGTGGAAATGGTGAGGGGGAATATCACAAAGCAAACCCATGTCCCTCCTAAATAAGCTCAGTACTAAAGCTGAGCAAAGCATCCACTTCTCCTCCCAATCTGGGCCTGTACTGGGGACTAAAATCTAACTACTCACTCTGCAAAAAAAATATTCTGTAATAGGAGCTGAAGCTTAATTGAAAGCAATGCTCCCAGGGCTTTTTATTCTGTTTAGGGTCACTACAAATCACAGAACGGTTTGGCTTGGAAGGGACATTAAAGATCATGCAGTTCCAAGCCTCCAGCCATGAGCAGGGACACCTCCCACCAGACCACGCTGATCAAGGCCTCATCCAGCCTGGCCTTGAACACTTCCAGGGATAGAGCATCCAGCTTCCCTGAGCAACCCACACCAAGTGTCTCACCACCCTCATCATCAAGAATTTCTTCTTAACGTCTAATCTAAATCTTCCCCCTTCCAAATTAAAGCCATTCCCCCTCATTCTATCACTACTTCGCCTTGTAAAAACTCCCTCCCCAGCTTTCCTGTAGCCCCCCTCAGGAACTGGGAGGCCGCTATAAGGTCTCCCCAGAGCCTTCTCTTCTCCAGGCTGAACAACCCCAACTCTCTCAGCCTGTCCTCCAGAAATGCCTTCTGATCATCCTTGCAGCCCTCCTCTGGGCCCCTTCCAATAGTTCCATATCCTTCTTATGTTGGGGATTCCAGAAATGGATCCAATACTCCAGGTAGGGTCCCATGAAAGCAGAGTAGAGGGGGAGAATCCTCTCCCTCACCCTGCTGCCACTCTTCTTTTGATGCGGCCCAGGTCATGGTTGGCCTGCTGGGCTGTGAGCACACATTGCCAGCTCATGTCAAGCTTCTCATCAACCAGCAACTCCAAGTACTTCTCTGTAGGGCCGCTCTCAAACACATCGTCCCACATCCTGTATTGAAAATTGATTGCCTTGACACAGGTGTAGGACCTTGCACTTGGCCTTGGTAAACCTCACGAGGTTCACACAAGCCCACTTCTCCAACTTGTCCAGTTCCATCTTGTTTTATTTGTGAGGGTGGGTGGGAACACACTTTTATCAGATTTTTTTTTTCCCCAGCAGAAAGGCAAGTCCTCCTGGCTCAGTTTGTCCCCAGGTTCACATGTGATGACACACGGATGGCAGTATTTTAATTACACCTCTCACCCAATGACCCCAAAGTGCTCTTATTTCCCTTAATGAACTCGGCTTCGCAGCAGTCTGACAGCTCCATTTTACATGGGAGCTAAGAGAGAGAGGATGTAATTTATCTTCGCCACACAGCAGCACAACATCAGTTCCCACCAGCCCACTGATTTATGCAATAGAATACACTTGCTTTTGCACAGCATCCTGTCCCAGAGCACACTGTCACTAGGGAGGTAACACACTTCTCGAACTCTATCACTTGCTCAGATGTTACTGCGCAGGCACTTTCCAGTTCCAGCCCTGCAAAATGTTAAGTCAACAGTGGCTTACAACACTCCTTAGCCCAGAGACTCAAGACCTACAATGTTGTTGACATTATTGATGTATCCTGGCAACTTCACACTTCTTTCCCATGTGGAGAAGGACCTGGGGGTCTTGATGGACAACAGGCTCAACACAAGTGAACAGTGTGCTGCAGCAGCAAAGAAGCCCAAGAGGATGCTGGGGTGCATCAAGTAAGATATCACCAGCAGAGATAAAGAAGTCATTATCACACTGTACTCAGCGCTTACCAGGCCACACTTCAAGTACTGTGTCCTCACTATCCAAAAAAAGATACAGGCTGGAGAGGGTCTACAGAAGGCCCATTAAGAGGATCAGAGGACTGGGAAAACCTTCGATACAAAGTAAGGCTGAGAGAACTGGGTTTGTTCAGCCTTGAGAGGAGAAGACTTGGGGAGACCTTATTACCATGTATCAGTATATAAAGGGTGCCTACCAAGAGGATGGAGACTCCCTTCTTACAAGGGGTCACATGGAAAAGAGAAGCAGTGATGGCTATAAGTTGCTCCTGGGGAGATTTCCATTGGATTCCAGAAGAAAATTTTTTCACCATGAGAACAGTTAAACATTGGAATAATCTCCCCAGGGAAGCAGTGGATTCTTGTACTTTGGGCACCTTTAAGGCTCAGCTTGACAAGGTTCTGGGCCATCTCATTCAAACTATACATCATCCAAAATGGTTGGACCAGATAATCTCTGCGGTCCCTTCCAACCTGGCATTCTGTGATTTTGTGAAAAGTCTAAATCTCTGGCTAGTTAACCTGGGAAGCACTTTACCAACCACTGGGGGCTGGGGACAGGAATAATACATACACGGGAAGTCTGGTCTTCCCAACCCTTAGAACCTGGATCACCTTCTAGGTTATAGGAATTTCACATTGCTGCAACATCACCAGCACTTGGGTACCTACACAATCCTCAGCTACATGCCGAGGTTCTTCCATCAAACATGTGCACCACAGCATAGGTTAAAGAACAACACAAAAGAGAACAGGTTAAATGTAAAAAAACTTATTGAAGCAGAAATATATTAAACTTTGATTAAACAACCAGCTTGGATCAAAATGCTCCAAACCAGTGAAGTGCCCCTGCAATCAACACTAGTATCACCAAGTGAGGAATCACATCAAAGCTGTCTTGGCAGAAGTTGCATGAAATCTGCAGTGGCAAGAAGAGAGCCAGAAGCTCTCACTTCAGCCTCAGCAAAAGCTGGATATTCCTGTTTTGATGCCAATAGATAGCATCCTGATTCCCTACACCACCACTTTAGAGCACAAAGCACTCAAATCCTAATGCTACAAGATCATCGTTTTGTTAGAGCAAAGTTTTGCCCTGAAACAGGCCAAACTGAAATTCTCTTGGCATAGGTTACACAAACAAGATGCTGCAGGACTCTCACATGGTAGAATTAATGTGTTTTCAATCCACCACCTTCTGCCAACACAGGATTGCACAAGACAGATATAAGGGCAAGGAGATGAAAGGGCTCAAAGTCCTAAAGCTTCTCCAGGGAAGTATTCAACTCAGGAATCTGGCTTTTGCAGTGCCCCCGTACGATTTTAATGGGTTTTACCTTAATAGATAAAACAAATATTTCCAGAAGGGAATTGTGCTCATGCCTAGTGAAAACGAGTGCCTCAGTATGACTAAACACAGCTTGCATCAGCCAACTCACCCTACAACTGACCTCTTAAACGTAAGTAAGTTTGGACTTAACTCTTACATTTCTGCCAAACTAGGTTTCTTTGTTCCCAGAACACTTCAATTTACAGATCATATTTTTACTTCCCTTTACTGAGAACAAACAAGAATTTATACTTCCCTTTCTCTTAAGGCACAGCTGTATTGTTTAACTAAAGCCATTTCCACCACAGAGAACCTTGTGCCTGTGTTTTCAGAGGCAGCCTAATGGCTCTAAAATAACTGTAAAGACAGAAGCTGGAAGAGTCTTCCTGGGCCTGAGGGTTTTATAAATTTGAACAGAAAAAATACCAAGCTATTCCCATGATTTCTCTACAATTTTAGAAATCAAAGTACAAAAGAAAGATGCGGCTGGCACCTCAACTTATAAATATTCTGGTACATTCCTCCAGCTCCATTTTATCCTACCCACTCCTTTTCCCCACTTTAATATAGCAAATTTGCTCCCTGTTAAATGGAAATTTTCTGGACTAATTTAAACTGGAACAACTCTTTAGGCAGATGCTTTGCTGACGAGTGGTAGTGACTTTTCCAGTCTCCTGGTTCCAGATAGGTTTGTTGTCCTTCAACGCTAATATTCTTCTTGGCACTCATATTTCCTGTTTCAAGATTTTATTTGACCAAGAGCCAAAGGGAAACCAGAGACTGTCCTCCAACTCTTTCTGCTCAGCAGATACAACAGGGAGCTCTGTTCCACGACCATAACACAAAATGAAAAACAGTGAAGTGAACATTCAGAAGGTGAATCCCAGCTTTAAAAAAAATGCTATCAAGGAATCAAAAGAAAATTGAGTGTGCAGTAAATCAGCAGATCTGGGATGAGAAGCATTTAAACCCTGCTAATGATGGTATGGATTGGAAGAAATATATGGTTCTCTCTAACAAGACCCATATTGGAACAGTGACTGCACAAACCCAGGGACCTTAAGTGGTTTGGGGTTTTCTTAGAGCTCTTGCAAAGCACCTTTAAACCATCATGACTGAATGGGTTTCAGGGGCAAAGACATAGGAATAAAATACTCCATTTTCAGGACATAATCTGCTACCAGCTTCAGGATAGAGGACAGAGCTCACCTCTCTCAGTGCCTGATGTTACAAACTTCAAAGTTATCAGATTTTTTTCTGTACTGCAGAGTACACATTTCTAACATTGACTTTTCCAAGTACGACTTTAAGCCTTACGCATTCTGCGCCTTACAAAGCTATTTATAGGAACAGAAGCAGAAGTTCATACACGAGGTGGAGTTTGGAGATTTTTTTTTTAAATTGCACATACTAATTAACACAATGTAAGCAATTTCTTGATCTTACTTTGTAGCTAACTTCCTCTCTCTCTCTCTAGCTCACTACTGTTTTATCTTTAGCACACACCATAAGTCCCATGAGCAGGGACTGGTTTCAGTGTAGTTACAGGTGAGCAATAGATATTGTGCTTACTCCATTTTGAAACAGTTTAACTATTTGCCACACTGCTTCTAGTCTGAAGGATTAAGCTTAATAGCCCCACGCACATCAGCCCTACTGCCTGAGACAATAGCTCGAAAACAATGCTGTGCAATTTAAAAGATCAACACGGTCATTTATTAGCTTGCATGTCATATCCCATCGACTGAATCCCTGCTTTGTCAGCTTTCAAAGTGCTGAAGCTTGTGTTCAGACCTCCCTTTCCTGTGCCTTTTTCTGAGGACTTATCTTCTCTCCCCTTCTCTTACACTGTGAGTTTACACTCTTGCCTTCTGGCACCCCCTACACTACTCTTCTCATCCCTCAACCTCATCCCCTACCTACTTTTACAAACAAAATTCTTCTATAATTTTCATGTATTTCACAGATGCTACCCCACCTCTCACTCCCCCTTTGAACACAATCACATCCTGGCTACCCAGCCACAGATGCCACCCCACATATCCTTCCATCTGAGCGCAGTAGGAGCCCCTCCAAGCAACTCCTCCTTTACTTCTGCTTCTCCCTGCCTTCAGAGACAACAGAAGCAGCACTCATGAACAGCCTCCACTTTGGGGAAGAAACAAAAAAGCTTTAAACACCAGCAAACCTCGCTACAGACACCAATGAGAAGCACTGCCTAAGCCAACCTACACTAAAATCTCAGCTACCTTTTCCCTAAAGTCAGAAGCCACCTGACATCTCACAAGCTTTCTTGCTTTCCCAGACACCAGTAGTTGGCACCCTCACTTCCAAAGATTATCTTCTCTTCCTGTCACACGTGCCCTTTCCAACCCCCCCCCAAAAAAAACCCATTTTAGATGCGTATCAATAACCAAGTAACAGTTTGGGCAAGGGAGGTAAGGTCCTGATGACAGCACAGAAAGCACAGCTCAGTTTCTCCTCAAACCAACACGCTTTAGAGCCACATTTAGCCCATTCCTGCTTCAGCACAACCTAATCAGCACTGAACCCTGCAGGTTTCCCCAGGTCTGCCCCACTCCAGCCTCTTTCCCAGCAGGTTCCAGTTGCAGCCAATTAGCTGCTGAGCATTTCACTTTAAGAAGAAAAAGCAGCTACACAAAGTCTACACTGCATTTTCAAATAATTACAGCTACTGATAGGAAAGAGCTGTGCTCTGAAAGGCCATTGATAATGAAAGGAGAACAGAGCTAGTCTTTCGCTATTGATAGTTTGTGTCTGCCATAGCTGTTCCTGGACTGAAGAACAAGGGCAGCTGGGGCTATGGAGAAACACATTTTTGCCATCGATTCACAGGGCTGACAAGCAACTCAAGACACAGACTGATGCCAGCCAAGGGCATGTGCTTAAGATGTTATTAATAGCAGGAAAGCAATGCAATCAGCATGTGCCCTCCTACTACCCGCACAAGCTTATAAGGCAGAAAGTTCTCACCTGCCTGGCCACCCTCCGAGCTTCCCAGTAAGGTTTAGAGTCTTCTACAGCTTTTCCAATCTTCTTTACCAGTTCATCCAGTTTTACTGTTGCTTCGACCAGCACAGAGCGGAACTTCTGGCGTGCATCCTTCAAAATGTCGCAGAAAGGAAAGAAAGGACAAAGATAGATTAGAGGTTTAAAATTTACTTCTAACTGTTTTGTTCCCACCTTCAGGTTGCTCTTCAGATTCACACACAAGCTGATACATCGAAAACAGCCACTGTAATTTGGACTAAGCCAGAATTCTTCAATAGAGGTACTAACAGGAACGCAGAACGACATCTAAAAGCTTGCACCCTAGACATCAAACCCTTGTCTCCTAGAGACAGCTTTTATACAAAGCTTGCAATAGCCTGTTCTAGGTGACACCTCTGGCAGGGTTTCCTCAGAGAGAAATATCTTGTGACTCACTCAGTTCAGAGAGGGAGTTCAGTGGCAAAGACACCTCATCTAGACAACACTAGGATGGAGCTAGCAGGCAGGCCAAATCCCACAGCAGGCAAGCAAATCACCTATAACCTGCATCTCCTAAACCTTAGCGTGTCCCATCCCTAGTACTGTTGCTCTCACAGGCACCATTTCACAATGCAAACAAGGATGGGCAGGATCTGCTTTCTTTCTGCAGAAAGAACCGGATGCTTCCCACTTGGTATATTTTCAAGTCAGCTCCTCTTTCCCTTTTTAAACGCACCCTACCTCCACAGTAGCGAAAAGCTTCCAGGACCTCATGGCAAGACTTCCTGCCATGAAAGCCCACCTTTTCAGTTAAGGTTTGTATCAATGTGTAAAGACACCTACTTTTCACTTCACATTTTTATTATTTTCTACACGTAAGAAGAGTAAATTCCAACCACTACCAAATTGGATGAGTTGCCCTCTTTACATGATTAGCTGAAGCAATTAAAATATTTTCTCTGCTCCACTGAAATTTCCACACCTTTAAGCAAAGTGATTCTGATTTTCACCACAGACTCTAAATCTATGGAATTATTGCAGAGATGCAAATTCAGGCTGGGACCTGGTCCAGGATTTAAGGGGATGAAGAGGAAGGGCCATGTGAGCTCTTGACAAGCCTTGTAATTCTAATTAGAGAACAGGATTTGCAGAGACTGCTGGAGTGACATGTTGATTATCAGGAAGCAGATGGCTTCAAGGAGTGCTCTAATTCAGGAGGTTTTTGCCATTATTGTTGAGGATTTCTAGAATCCACAACTGCTTATGCATTGGGAGAATTAAAATATAATGGAACCTACCAGTATGCTCTCAGAAGGGGAAAAAGCCTGCTATATTACATTAGTTTTTACAGAAAAGCAGCATACTTGAAAGGAAGAAGAGAAGCTTTCACTGAAGTGTTAACTAAAACCTTAACCAGCATCAGTAATGTTTTAGTCCTATGCAAATAGCTTTAGAGTCTTATGGTTCTCCAGTTTATTCTACGGAGTATTCAGATACTTAACAAGGTCAAAAATTTAGAACTAAATGCATATTAGCTCATTATTTTATTACCTCCAATCCAGTCAATAATCTCATTTCTTAGTGAAAGCCTGAAACCTATCACTCAAACAACATGTACTGAGTCAATGATCTTCTCAGTGAAAAGAGTTTGATTATTTCTAATTAAAGTACTGGGCAATACATGGTTCACTGCTCAAAATGAGCTTCACAAGTAACAGAAATAAGATCACAAGTACAATGACTGTATTGCAAGAATTAACAAAAAAAATGTGCAGGAACAAAATTTAAAATTCTTTTGTAAATGAAAGAGTTTGGGTTTCAATTTTTTTGTGAAAGCTGCATATTAGGATACTTGCTGTGGAAAGCAAATAGTTAAAGAAAAATATAAATGTATATGCGTTAAGGCAGGGGTGTCAGACTCATGGGTCCCACCACTCTCCTGCTCCGGCAGCGTAACGCGCATCACAAGCTGCACACATGACCAGTGCTGGCAGGAGCATAGGGGCAAGGAGCTCGGCGCTGCCGCCAGGTAGAAACAAGGTGCTGGGTTGGATAAAACAAGGTGGAGGGCTGGATTCGGCCCATGGGACACGAGTTCGACACCCCTGCATTAAGGAAAAAAAAGTCCTATGCAATGATCCATTCAAAAATTCAGTTCCTATGTTTGTAAGATAAGCACTTGGAACATGGAAACCAAATCTGGACTTAGAGATTTACCCCAAATTTATTCACATAATAAATACAGACACTCTTATGCAATAGGAAAGAGAGGACCGGTCTCCACCTGGGGAAAAACAAACAATAAACATCAAGTACAGTGCAAAAAAAGCTAACAGCAACTTCTGTACCCACTGATGTCCTACCAACTCAGATGAAGCACATGCAAATTACTAAACTGTAAGGAATCCTGTCACTGGCATCTGAGGCACAGGTCTGGCAAATGCTTAAGCATGTGTTTACCCATGAGCACCAACCCACTTCACACAGAAGCCAGTTACACAGAACAGGAAGCATCATCTGAAGAACATACTGGTGTGGACTTCTAGTTTATCATTCTCCCCAAAAGATGTTCGCTTCCTATTTTGAGGCTTTATTTGGGTCCAACCATCTTCATTTTTTTCCAGTGAAGAACAATAATGAAAACCAAAACCCCCCCAAAATTTTATACCCGCATCATCCATCACATGGTTTATTTTAAATGATACTTATTTTCAGGCTCTTAACCATCGAGAACACAAGTCTGCAGGTTCCACCGCCTTCTGCATGAGAATAGGAAGATGGTCATACTCTACTGGGATCAGTCTCCCTAACAAATGTTTCCAGCCATCCCCTCTGGACACAGCAACAAGATGCTGAGGTCTCTGAGGTGTAATACCAAAGCCATACCCTCTCCTGCACCGCACTCACCACTTTTACTCTCCCTCATCCAACCACATTACAAAAGCAAGCAATCCCACACCGTGTGAACACACTGGGGTGCTGCAGGAGCACACTGTGCAGATACAACACCCATCCTCCTCGATCCGAATCGATCCAGCTGTCACGGTCTCAGTGACCACAGCTCCTATCTGGGAGCTATGGCATCTCCTCTGAGCAGGGGCACCGCTGCCTCCTGCAAACACGCAGCCAAGCTCAGTGCACTGGCCCTGCCACGTGCTGGCAGAGTATCTGTGAAAGTCATCACCCTTGGGACAGTGCTAAAATCCCCTGGCAGGTGCCTGGGGAAGTTTAAGTAAGAAATACAGGTGCAGCAGCTATTTTTAGTCTTCATGTGATACTGGGGAGGTCAGAAGCACCAAGCCAATTGCACCAGGAGCACTGGGCTTGGTGCACTTGCTGCTTACATGACATGAAAAGTGCATTTGTGGTTCACAGGAAGTATGAGCCTGTGGTCAAGGCAATAACTTGGGAATCAACTTAACTTGGAAATCAGTTTAATTCCCTGCTCTATGTTCAGTTTCCTGTGCTACTGTCAGTGAGACACTGACCCACACGTGAAGTGGTTCAAAGCTATAAATCCTCTTTAATGAGGTCTTCTGTAAGAACATTCACATCAAAAACTTGGGAGGCTCAGGATCAGTACAGCAGTGCAGCTCATCCATGGTCCCAGCACGACGGAAGCCTTAGGAAAGTTAGGAAAACAACCACACCACCTTCGACTTACGAAATCCCCTGGTGTAATGCGCCTCCCTGCAAGTGTTACTGCTCTATTGTCAAGCTCTTGCTTCATTCAGAGCGCATATGGATAATAAAGGAAAAGATGACAATTCCTGTGACTTGCTGCCGTGAGCAAAACTGAGACAGAACAGCACACGCCATGACACTTTCCTAGCACAGTCTTTAATTCCCGATTTCTGTATTTCAGCTCCTTGAAAGATGATGTTTTCCCAGCAGAAACACAAGTTGTTGATAAAAGCAAGAATTCAGCTGTAGGTACAAACTCTGTGAGTCACACTTAGAACTTCTGGGTTTTTTTTGGAAAAAAAACACATGGGCTTGTTTTTCTCACCACTGAATACATACACAGACCAGATAAACTGCAACAGAAGCAAAGCAACCCACAAAAAGACATCTCAAATGCCCAAACAGCGCTCTAAAAGCACGCTTTCCTCTCTACTCACTCATAATCATCCGTGACAGTTTTTAAGAACACCCTGTTACCGATTTTGCAAACAGAAAGTCGATACTGAAAGCTGGCTGACTAACATTACCAATGTTTGCTCAAATGAGATGATGATCAACCTTTTTAAAGCTGGACAAAAGACAATTGAGGAGTTTCACCCTCTGTGTGTGGCAAGGTATAGGAAAAAATGTAGCAGTCAAAACTTGTCACTTAAGTTATTTTCTTAATAACAAGACTCCCACTGCCTACATTTTGTTATACACATCCACTCGCAGGCGTAGCACTTAGCACATTGTGTGAACAGCAGTTTACTTTTCAATGCCTTGTTTTACGGATGCAAGAGCTCCGCTCTCATCAATTTCCTTCCTGGAAATCCTTAGCACTCTTCTCCCAAATGACAGACTCCACAAGCACAGTTTTGGGGAGCGTGTCCAACTTTTACCCCATATACGCTTTTGCTACCGTAGTGGACTTGATGATCTCAAAGGTCTTTTCCAACCAGGCGATTCTACAATTCATCATTAAAAGCAGCCTTTGTTTCCAGTAACTTGCTGTTGGGCATCTATCTGCTACTCCACCAAAAGAGGGACAGCACTTAACGACAGGTCATTCACACAGTAGCACTTTGGAGATCCAATCTTAAATGTGGAAAGAGACTACAAGACAATTTTACACTTACACTGCACCTGTTGGAGAATAAAGCACACTTGTTTTCCTTTCTCATGAGCGATGGCGTTGAGCTGGTTTTAGACACCAGATGACAGGCAAATAACTATTTCTGCCCATCAAATGAAGTGTGTATTTGCAAACAGTTCTCTTTATTACATGAGCTTAACAACTGCGTATGAAGCATCTTAGCATCAAGTACATCTAAGTTTCATTTACAAAGTTGACCTATGGCCTTCCTGTCAATTTGGTGCGCAGTACCTCCAACAATACATTAAACCAGCCTGGTAGGTGAATGGGAATGAAATTGCTGACTGAGAGACAGGCTTCACCTATTCCAAGATGCAGGCAGTATCCATACCTGCCTTCCTCTGCTACAGAGACCTCCCAACTGCAAAAGCTCATTTCCAAGTTAAAACAGCATCAGTATCAACAATGTCCAAGTGTGAAAGAAGGTAGGTTTCCCAATTACAGTGGAACCAGATAAGATACACCTGCATGTGCTCAGAAATCTACCTTGGAACACCGAATGGGTTAAGAACTTCTTTAACATCTACTTGGTGCCTCACCAGTTCAAGTAAACCAAACTGACTACCAAACCTTAAAAACAAAGTGCAAGGAAGGGGTTAAGTACCATTTTTAAACATGGGGAAAAGTCTTTATCTTCCCCACACAGATACTAATCTGTCATCTAAGAACAACCAAAACTGGCATCTGGAAGTTGCTCTAACCTCCTGCTTGCAGTTACAGACCGAGACTACAAATACACTGGTATGTTGAGTCCTATCAGAAGAAGGGAGAGGAAAGCAGGCAGAGGAAGGCACTGGGTTTCTCTGCCTAACCCTTCCTTCCTCCCTTAGGCTAGAAACCCATCTCTACTTCAAGAACTTGAACCAAGTAAAGCCCTTTGACTCACTTGTGCGACTTTCCATAGCCATAGCAGAGGAAGGAGCCTTTCCTTACTCATCCACTGGAGAAAGCAGAAGGCAAAATAACAAGCAATCCACAGGCAGGAGACATTTCCTATGGAAACAAGTAGATTATAAAGAGATAGGGCAAGATTTGTCCGGCTAGTGCTGGACAAATCCATCATGCACGTGTATCCCACTCCAAAAAACAGCAGGAACACCAAACAGTGAGCTGCTTTTCCCTTATCTGTGGTTTTACGGACACTGGAAAATACTGCACAGGGATGCTGATAAGGCAGCGGATGTTTCTACAGACAGACATTTCCCCAGGCCAAGCAGGCGTGCCCACAATGAGGTTCCTGCCCACTTTTCTAAAAACTTTAAAGATTGAGCCATTTTTTTTTAAAAAAAAAATTCTACTTAGAGTTCTTGCATCTGCCAGGGTTAGAGGGTTGAGCTTTTTACCCCAAAACCAAGTATTTAGTGAGGAAGTAAAAACAACTCTAAACGAAATAGCCCTTCCCCTCCTGAAAGGGGTTCAAATGCGGGCAAGGCTCAAAAGTGAAAGCACCACAGCTGATCCACTAACTCTATCCAACACCAACCCAGAGTGACCTTTAGGATAAATACAGGACTAAAAGTAATATAAAGTCTTGCTGACAGGCAGTAGAGGATCTAGACAAGCATACAAGAAGGATCCTAACCAGGCCCTACTTAAGCATGGCTGAAAGCAGCACTGTCAGCTCTGGTTTTCATGTGCAGTCATCTCCCCTTAAACACTGGCAGGCTTGTAGCTCCAGCAACACAAAAACTCTAACAAAAACCACATTTGGGATAGCTGGGATTCCAGTGGTAGTATTAATGCTATGTGCTGTATTTCCTCTCCCTGCAATGCTGCCAGAGGGTCCCTGGGTGAGTTTGTTATATTGGAACTGTACCTTCAGGAACCAAAGATGTGTATGAGTCAGCTGGGCAGTCGAGTAATGCACATTTGTTAAGTACATCTGCAACTCCTCATGGGAGTTCAGATAGTGGTGCACTTCCAATAAACAGGAAAAAGCCTCCAATAGCAAGGTGCCGCTCTAACTTGCATGTGGCCAAAACATCCTTGTATCTCCAGTGCAAGATGTGATGTTTCCCCCACCTCTTCACAAACACTTCAAACAAACAGGGACTTCAGCAAAGCCAAGTGTTAAATCTCTCGGAGGACCCTTATCATCCTTTGCTGTGTCAGTAATGCTCAGTGTGGCACTTACCATGAGCAGCGTTATGGATTTTAAATCAAGCCTAATCAAAGATTCATTAACAGGCAATACATTAACACAATATATAACTACCAGCCACTCAGTGTCCTTTAGCAGCTCCACAACTCCTGAATAGGCTGTGAGCATCAGCAGGTCAGGATATTTCTCCAGGGTTTAATCGGATAGGTCAAAAAAGCAAAAAATGAGTAATTATATCAAGTAAAAGAACAGATGTGGCTAACTTCAAGTCACGCCAGGCAGGAAATGCAACCCCTGTTCCAGGTAGTTTGGGTGCAGAACTTATTTTCAAAAGATAAAAAAAAAAAGGCAGGCTTATCAACTCAGAACAGATCCACATGGCAGTTTCGATACAGAACTTTAATAAATAAATAAATAATGGTAGGTTGATCAACTCAAAACAGAATTCCCCATTTTATCACCTCTCTAAGTAGTATGCAGCAATATCTTTTTATATCATTCAAACATGACATTTCTGTGACTACATCAAGAGAGAGTACTCCTAAAATCACAGAATGCCAGGTCAGAAGGGTCCTCAGGAATCATCTGGTCCAACATTTTAGGGGTGTCAAACTCACGGCTCTCACCATTCTCCTGCTCCTGCAGCGTAAAGCGCGTCACACGTGATCATAGTATAGTTTAAATGAGATGGCCCAGCAAGCTGAGCCTTAAAAGTGTCGAGTGTAGAGGAATCCAGCATTTCCCTGAGGAGATTATTCCAATATTCAACTGTTCCCATGGCGAAAAATTTTCTTCTGGAATCCAATAAGAATCTCCCCAGGAACCACTTATACCTATTATCCCTTGTCTTTTCTATGTGACTCCTTGTGAAAAGGGAGTCTCCATCCTTTCAGTAGGTACCCTTTATGAACTGGTACAAGGTAATAAGGTCTCCCCTAAGCCTTCTCCTCTCAAGTCTCAAAACCGCACAAGCCTCCACTGATTTCAGACTCCTAACATTTCCATCAGGTAAGGCAGGATTTTTACTTCTCTTTCGCAGATGCAGACTTGAGGCACAGCAAAAAAAACCAAAAGCATGGAGTTTAGAAGCATTTAACATCTACAGCCTTTTTTTTCCCCCAGTTATTGGGAACTGGAGACACTCCGCAGCCCCATTTAGAGCGACTTGTGCAAAGCTACAGGAAATCCAGAACAGAACTGCAGTACTGAGATGCCACAAGGTTACTCTTCCTGCTTACCAAAGGGCACATCAAGTCACAAAAATATGGGTGTCTTTTTCTGAACTTCCTTCACAGAAATTTACCTTCTACTCAAATGTTTCCATTGTTTTTCCAGATTATTCTGAAGAAAGAAAAAAGTCAACAGCGGGAATATATGGACCACAAAGTAACACTACAGGAAGATGGCAATCAGCATATTGTACTGTCAATAGCCTAATGGCACTGTCCATGTTCCCATTAAAGTCAACTATGATCAGATACTGAAAAGATGAAGACAATAATAAAATAGAATAGGATAAATATAACTCCATTGTCTGTTTAAAAAAACCCCACATATTTCTTCTAATGAAATATCTTGAAACAGCAACAATAGCATAAACTAGGAAGGGGTAGCAAGAGGGACACAAAGCAGCTAATAACAGCTAAAACAGCAAATCTTCAAAGGCAAACTCAGCACGGCTCTCCCAGAAGCCTATGTTTTCAGCAGCATTCAAGGATTTTCAGAGCCTTTGAAGCAGAATGATCCAGGTTCTGAACTCCCCCTTCCAAAACCTGGATTTATCCTGTAACGTTGCTTGGCAAAGCTTTCTTTTCTTGTCTAGAGTATGAATGTAGGGATTTTCTTCTAACCACAAGAGTTGTGGGTTTGGGGTTTTTTTTTGGTATCTTTCCTCTTAAAAGGTCTTAAGTCTATTTAAAATGCATTTATCAACATTTATATAAATTAAGCCTTGCTTACATCATCCAACTGCATCTGTCCTCAAAATTTAAGCAGATCAAAAGTAATGAAAATTTTCCTGGATTAAAAATTATGCACTTGTATGATACCACAAACTGGCTTCAATCCAGTATGATTTTTCAGATGAAAAGTGAAGAGGAAACATTCATGAAAGTGTACTGTTGAGGATATTTCAACCTAATTCCTTCAAATACTGCTAACAGTAAGTACTACAGGCAGATCTGCAGTAAACATTCAATGACACAGAGGCAGAAATCATCATATAATCATTAGGTGCCAGACAGTGCAGAGAATATTTCCTAGACTAAGTAAGCAACAATGTAAGATCAAGCTAATGTGGGAACACCTCTCTTATTTACAATGATATATCCAGGAGCCTTTCGGCCTTTAGAGCTCAGCATGTGTCACAACCACAGAGTAGCTACAAATCTCCAAGCTCCACAAACACTTGAACACATGAATAATTTTAATCAAGCAGTAAAATCCCATCTTAAGTCATTGGGACTTATTTCATGAGTATGTATTTGCATTATTATTACTATTCTATCCGCTTCATAATCCATCCTCAGTACAAGGTTATGACAAGATTGATGAAATCCAGACAACTACCCATAACACCATCTTTCAATTTCAGTACCTCAGCATGAAATAAGAACACTGAAGAGATATATATAATGGGTTTTTTTCAATATATGTATATAAATAGTCCTGAAGTCCATCTAATTGGAACTGTTGCAGAATAGCATACTGATTTTTAAAGTTCACTCATAAAATTTAAATCAAGCTAGTGACACCAAACAGTTTTCACAGCTGAAATATAGTTTAATTTTGCATAACAAACAGTCCCCCATTCCACTAAGTTTATTTGCCAATAAATTCATGATCCACATGCCATAAAGCACAGAAAATGCAAACAAGTGGGGAGAAGGAAATAGCCACATACAAGGCTGCTTTGTTTTTACAGAAGTTCACAACCCTATATTATGTTTGATGCACACAGTAGATACTCCAATATTTTAAAATACTACCAGGACCCATCCCATTTTCCAGGTACCCATCTCATGAAAACACATATGCAAGCAGGAAAAAAAAAATCAACATAGACATTTTGAAGATGAGGTACTTTTAGAGTATGTTCATCCGTGCAACCTCAGCATGTTTTGATACAGTACGCAAAATACTGTAATGTTATCAAAATTATTTAGTATGTAAAGCAGCATTTCATGCCAGTTTTCCTTTAGGAGCACATTCACCTTACAGCTCCACTGGCTACATCTTCTTTGTTTTGCAGCTAACAAAAGAAATTTAGACACACAAGTAGGACAGTTGGGTTTTATTTGTTATTGGATCAATAATGCAGAGCCTTCCAGAAGCGCTTGAAGATCAAATCTGAGGCTTTAGAAACAATTTCTTCGAATTTTCTATTAGATTTTTATGTGTCCAAGAAAACCTCTTCTCCATCTAGAAAGTTTTTTCCTTCAACTCTTTCATTACTTTCCTTACTCAGACAGTAATGACAAAACCGGCAAAACTAAAAAGCTAAAAAAAAAAAAAACCCAGCCACCAGGAAGGAGGAGATCCTGGCAGATAATTGTATGGCAAAGATCTCTTAACCAAATAAACTTTCACTGTCTATCATCACAAGAACACAAGCTCAGAACAGTGACTTGTAAAAACAGAACTTGTCTAAGCTTACTTTCAAAACCTAAAACCGGGTTTGGCGTGGGAGGGGGGAGGTGGCATTCTCCATTGTCAGGGTTTTACAGTGTGCATCAGTTCATCAGGATCCCTCTACCTTCTCCCTTTCCATTCCAGCTGCTAGCTTAACCCAAACCTTTAAAAAAATCACGAGATTCTTGCTACCAAATCACCATTCAGAACAGCACAATTCGGGGGGGTAACTTGCTCAAAAACACCATTATGTTGCTCACAAAACCCACCACGCACAAAAGTAAAAGGCAAGGATGAATTCTGTACCTCTAGTTCTGTCTCTCTCCGATTGATAGCATCTGTAGATTGATTTAGTTTTTCCAGCTCTCCCTAGAAAGAAAGAAAGAAAGAAAGTCAAAGATACATTAAGAAATGAGAGGGGGAAGAAAAGACATCTGAGAGGCTCATTCAGGATCCCTACTGAAAGCTCATGAGGGCTGTGGCTTACAGACTCAGCAAAAAGAGGAAACCTTGAGACATTTAGAATACTTTCGCCACTGGTCTACTATTTTGCTGCTTACAAGAAAAATAATCAGGAGAAGCTCTACAGTTTTATCTTAAAGCACTACATTTCCTGCTCTGGGTTATTCCTCACTATGAAAATAAACATAAGGCACAGCAAGTTCTGTCATTTTAATCAATATAGTCAGTACCTGCTAGTTCCCAGTGAGATACATTCCCCCAAAAAGGATTACCATAAAGTCAGTACCATCACATACAGTGAAATCCCGGCACCAATAAGAAACACACCTTGCAGCACAAGCAGCATTTTACTCTGGGTTTCAGCAAACCATTTTACAATACAGCCAGTCAATGGGACATACAATTATGTTTACTTAGCCTGCCTTCATGCCAAGATTTTGATCTTTTAACAGTAAAAACAAAGATGTTAAATCCCTTGAATAAATATTTACTAGAGATCGTGTTGGCATGAATGAAGTTACTGTAAAAATAAAGCTCATTCTTAATGAGTTTCTTACCACAAAAAGCAATCCTCAGGAGCAGACTCTAAGTCTTCTTTATTTGAGCAACATGTTACCCCATGTGTGGTCCTATGATTCCAACAAGAGTGTTCTCTAACCAAAATGTTACTTAATTTTTAATCACTGTAACAGAATCCATCTTGAAATGTTTAGCTGTATAAACCAAATATTGTAAACTGATTGTCACTTGAGTGATTTCCCACCGGATTACAAGAATGACTCTTGTTACAATCAGAAAGGAATTAATTGCAACAGATTAGTTCTCTTATCCTCAGAGGTCAGATTTCATTTCCAACCTCTAGGAGTTGGAAGATAACATACTTGCACATCCATGTTTTGTAAAACAGACACTCACAGAAACTACCTAATTGCCTTTTACTGTAAGGCTAAGGACATTATGGCTCTCGCAGAGGCAGACACAGCAGCCTGTTCTTTCAACCAAACAGAAAACTCAAAAAACACCCTGCTTCACCAACAACCTGCAAATCAGGTATGTGGAAACATGTTTCAAACTGAAGAACTAAGGCCCAAATTAGATCAATAGGCACCATGGGATTTCAGCTTCTCAAAATCAGGGCAGTAACAGGCTACATTTTGGCTGAGGGCCTCACTCATGGTTAGCAAATTTTGCAACTGCTCTACTCAGCCCTGGAAAAGAAATTCTCACAATGGAGAAAAGAATGACAATTACGGCAAGGAGGGCCCTATGCCAAGGATCCATCCTCTCAGCGATGTACGCACATGCTTATATTCACTCATGTCAAATGGTCCCAGCAATGCTGGAAGCAAAAGCCATAAATCTGCAGAGACCTAAAAATACATTTCATTCCAGGGACCATGGCTTGCCTTTGCACCAGGCAATCAGTCACCACATGATTTTTGGAAGAAAAGCTTTGTTTAGTAAACCGTGCAAGAATAAAAAGCATTTCAGAAGGCATTCACAGAGCGGAAACACCATCTTGCATGAAAGCTCCTTTTTTAAACAAATGAAAAAACTGTTTCTTTTTTAAAAAATATCTCTTTTCCTCCATTTATGAATTTCAGACCATCAGCCCCGTTTCACGAACAAGGTCACGATGTCATGGTCAAATATAAAAGGGGAGGGGGATGTCAGCAGGAGAAGAAGAAAGGGAAGGACGCCCAGTGCAGCCTGGAGGGAAGCAGTGCCTGGGGCCATGGGGTAAAGAATAAAATTCTATGATTCTCTGATTCTAAGAAGGAAGGGAAGGACACCCAGCAGAGCCCAAAGCAACAAAGGGCTGGGGTGTCCCGGGAATGCTTTCCCCGCACCCGGTGGGCACTGAGAAGCCCGGGGCTGCTTTGCACCCCTGCCAGGCACCGGCAAATATATATAAATAAAAATATATATATAAAAAAAAATCTATAAAGACACACATATATGCGTGCATATCTGTGTATGTATTTATATATGTGTGTGTACATATGTATGCACACATCATAAAATGGTTTGGGTTGGAAAGGACCTTAAAGACCATCCAGTTCCAACCTCCCAGCCACGGGCAGGGTCACCTCCCACCAGACCAGGCTGCTCAAGACCCCATCCAACCTGGCCCTGGACACTTCCAGGGAGAGAGCTTCCACAATAAAATATGCATTATATGCATATAAATGCAATACATGCATTAAAAAACAAAAAAAAAGGTGCAACAAGAGAGGCAATCGTTATAGCATTTATTATACACATTACCTACATATTAAAATAAACTAAGCAATCCAGCTTCTCCCTCCCGGCACGGTGACCCTCACCTGGATGCGGGGGTCCACCTCCTCCTCCTCGGGGCGCGGTCCCTCCTCGGTGCTGCGGCACCGCCTGCCCCCCGGATCCATGGTGGCCGCGGCTCCCGGTGCTTCCCGCTCCGCCGCTGCCTTCTCCAGCTCCCCAGCTCCGGCTCCGCCTCCGAGGGGAAACCTCTCCCTCCTTCCCTCCCCACAGCGCCCCCGGCTCTTTGTGCCTTCGCGCCGCGAGGAGGAAATGAGCGCGAAATTGCGGGTTTTTCTTTCTTTTTCAACCCTCTTTCCTCCCTTCTCCACCCCGCGAGGCCCCTGTTTTGTGTCAACGCTCGCAGCTGCAGCGCCCGAACCCGAAATGAATCGTTCCAGGTGCAGGGAAATGCTAGGGATACCTTGCCTGGCTTTTTCCTGTATTTTATTTCCCTCTCCTCTCCTCTCCTCTCCTCTCCGCTGGGAGCTGATGTATCTATGGAGAAGGGGAGTAAGAGGAATCGGCCTCAAGTTGTTCCACGGGAGGTTTAGATTGGATATTAGGAAAAATTCTTTTACTGAAAGAGCAGTGAAGCATTGGCAGAGGCTGCCCAGGGAAGCAGTGGAGTCTCCATCCATGGAGGTGTTCAAAAAACATGCAGACATGGGACTTAAGGACGTGGTTTAGCAGGCACGGTGGTGTTGGGCTGACGGTTGGACTGGATGAGCTTAGAGGTATTTTCAAACCTTAATAATTCTATGACTCTCTGACATAAAAATAATAATAAAGGCACTTTCAACAACCTTTAAAATCCAAATGAAACCCAGATTTCCATTGTGTGGCAGCAGAGCAAGACACTGTTGTATCTACTGGATGCAGCAGGAAAAGACACACTGAAGATGTGTCCTTCTGTTGTCAGTAAAAAGGCACTTCTTTCAAGAAGTACTGTTGTTCCTGGCTGGTGGAGCCCTGCAGATTAAGGTTTCCATAATCATGGAATCATAGAATGGTTTGGGTTGGGAGGGATCTTCAAGACCATCCAGTTCCAACCCCCCTGCCATGGGAGGGACACCTCCCACCAGACCAGGCTGATCAAGGGCCCATCCAACATGGCCTTCAACACTTCCAGCGAAGTGCACAGCGCCCCTGGGCAATCTGTGCCAGTGCCTCACCACCGTCACCATGAAGAATTTCTTCCTAATGCCTAATCTAAATCTTCCCCTTCCAATTCAAAGCCATTCTAAACACCGTAAAGCAAATGGAAAAAAAATAAAGAAAAAGGTGGGAGGAAGAGGGGAGTGGTACAAACATTTGAAAATAGTACAAACTTGCAAAATGACACCAACAAACTAAAATAATCGAGGAACAGAGGAGGTGTTGCAAAAACGCAGATGGGTTGTTTGCAACATCTTCGTTTCTCACAGCAGAAGAAATCCTGTAAAGGAAAAAAAAAGTGGTGAATAAAAAGCCCCAAACAGCCAAAGCCAAGTGTTTTACTCTCACTGCTTTCCATTAAGAGAATTCAATGTGTACGAAACAGTCAAGAGGTTCCCAGGGCTCTGGAGTTTCTCATACCTGGTGTGCTGTGGCTCATGCCAAGGCCATGGTGGTCAAAGGTCCAAAGTTGTCATCATCCTAAACAGAGAACACAAATCAGTTATGGAAGAGTTAATGCTGGCGATCCTGCTGTTATCATTTACATTTCTAGAAAACAAGGCTATGTAGAACAGCTACTGTAGCTTGGCCACATTTCAGTCTGCCTGATGCTTGCGATATGGAAATACTCCCATGGAGACCATGCCCTCCCCAGGAGACTTGTAATGTTTGAGCAAGGACACTGTTCTTCCATTGTCACCAGGATAGTCCTCCTGATTTTCACAGCTCAAAACCAACCTTCTGCCAAATTCATCAATCTGCTATCATTAAGGCAGAGCAAGCTGTCTCCTTCCTCAGTCATAGAGTGGAATTAGCATGTTGGGAGAGCTGCCTACAGAGCTCATCGCTGTGCAAGAGATAGTGTGAATACACTGTGGTCCCTTTCTCCATGGCTCTGAAATCTCACACATAGAGCCCCAAGGCCATAGATATCATTTTATATCAAGTCAATATATCAGAAAGATTTATATATTAAAAAATCTCTGATGAATGCACAGGTAATCCAACTGTCATCACTGCAGACATCACTAAGGCATAAAGAGAAAAGTGACCTTAAGGGCAAGATTTGGTGGAAAATGGAGAGTGAAACTTCAGTATACATGAAGATCCACAAAAAATCGAGAATATTATTTGCATGCTCGTTTTTTTTCTCTCCTCCGTGAAACAGTTTTTGGCTGAAACTGCTGTCCTATGCAAAACGTGGCAGAGCCTTTGGAGTATCCAAGGAACAATCCTTCACAGCACAAAAGCAGGCTTGATGCTCCACTTAAGTCACAGAATCATAGAATGACTTGGTTGGAAAAGATCTTTGAGATCATCAAGTCCAACTGTATCTGTCCACTACTAAACTATATCCCTGAGGACCTTGTCCCCTTGTCTTTTAAACATCTCTAAGGACGGTGACTCAAACACTTCCCTGGACAGCTGTTCCAGTGCCTGACAGCCCTTTCGGTGACAGATTTTTTTCTAATATTCAATCTGAACCTCCCCTGGCACAATTTTGAGGCCATTTCCTCTTATCCTATCACTTGTTACTTAGGAGAAAAGACCAACACCCACATTGCTACAACCTCCTTTCAGAGAGCTGCAGAGATCAATGAGGTCTCCCCTCAGCTTCTTGTTCTCCAGGCTAAAGAACCCCAGTTCCCTCAGCCCCTCTCCATAAGACTTTTGCTCTAGCCCTGTCACCAGCTTCGTTGTCCTTGTCTGGACATGTTCCAGTGCCTCAATGTCCTTCCTGTAGCAAGGGGCCCAAAACTGAACACAGTATTCGAGATGTGGCCTCACCGATGCTGAGTACAGGGGCACAATTACTTTCCTGCTCCTGCTGACCACGCTGTTTCTGATGCAGGCCAGGATGCCATTGGCCTTCTTGGCCACCTGGGCCACTGCTGGCTTATATTCAGCTGGCTGTCAACCAACACCCCCAGGTCTTTTTCCACCAGTCAATACGGTACAAGAAGTCAAGTGTGGACGATGGCATTTGGATTTTACTTTTGCCAGTTCATGAGCAATCTCACTCCAGCAAACCTCTCCTACACGATATGCTAAAAGCCAGATGCTTCCCCAACACCACCCCACTCCCAGTAATGCAGTCATACTGACCTTTCCACTTCCCCAAAGCTCCCACATGTGCTAAGACTGTTGTGTAAAGCCTGCAGAGGGCTTAACCGAAACAGCCTGTGCTTTCTCCTGTATCAATATTTCAAAACCCTAGTCACAAGCACTCAATATTTGAAGAAAGCACTGTGCAGTTAAGGCAGGAAGAAACAGCTCATTCTTCCACTAATGAGATTCCAGAGGAGCCACAGTAGTGAATTAGCCCGGACCTGCCAGGCCGGGCTGCAGCTTGACATGAGCTGCACTGGACATGGCACAGCTCAACTAAAAACCACAAGGAGAGGTACTGGTGCAGGGAGAGAGGTGATCCAAGTTCCTTCAGCAACCAAGTTAATTGCACCAGGCAGTGCCTCTGTGTTGCGACATGACAGCTGCCATTTGGGGGACAATTTTATCATTAACCCCAGGTCCTGGAGCACAGGAATTCATAGGCAAGGGTGACGCTCTGGCCAAGAGCACTGCTACAGTCTCACTTTGGGGGGAAATTGCCAGATAACCGTAGTTTTTGGTCACAGGGAAATCCTCAGTGTGCAGGCAGCATGTGGCAGGGAAAGAGGGAAATAAAATGTCTGTCCTTCGAGGGAGGAGTAGGAATTCTCTGCCTCACTTGGAAGGATAGTTTGTAGATTATATATTACATCTCTGAATAGACATCAGGGATCTAGAAGTTGCATTTTAAATAAAATCAGCTGGGAAGAAGCATGCATCATTGAAGAACTGCTTGGGGAAACATACTAATGACTATAGTTAAATTAAGTGGGGGAATCAAAGTGAATGGCTACTGTAATTTTACATATATTTGATAATGGTAGATTCTGGATGGATTTTAAGAAGGGTTGTTCTTTCTCCAAGTCTCATCTTACATTCAAATTTCAGCTCACACTTGCCCTCAAAGCTTGCTGCTGCCCAAGCACTAGAGGCAAAGCCCTAAAATACAAATCAAAGTTGCATTTCCATACTCAGAAGGAAGTATCCCTGCTTTTTGAAAACTGACAGCTTATTGAGCAGAGCTCAGGACTAATTAATGCACATTTGATGATTGAAGACACATTTGCAGTTTATGAAAGCCTTTGTGGAAAAAACAGCCTGAGAGACAGAGCCCTGCTTACAGAATGCGTCCTTTCTCCTCAAGGGGCCTGGAGAAGTAGTTTTGCTCTAAAGAATTCTTCTGCTTTCCTTGATGATGGTGCTAGAGACCAGGGGTGTCAAACTCACAGCCCGTGGGCCAAATCCTGCCCTCCACCTTGTTTTATCTGACCCAGCACCTTGTTTCTACCTGGCGGCAGGGTCGAGCTCCTTGTCCCTGCGCTCCTGCCAGCACTGGTCACATGTGCAGCGTGTGATGTGCGTTACGCTGCAGGAGCAGGAGAACGGCGGGAGCCATGAGTTTGACACCCCTGCTATAGGCTAACTTCCAACTGATCTCAAATATTAAAGCACTGTTGCAATTTGGTTTTAAATAACTCACCATCAAACCAATACAGAAGTATAAACATTCCAATTCTAAGGAGAAAAAAAAAGTATATAAAAAGTATAGAAATATATATAAAACATGGTGCTCAAAAGACATTTATGGGCATAAAATCCTCCATGTAATTTCCTGACTGGAGTCATCCTGAAGACGAGTTTACTACACTGACTTTTGCAATGTTACACCAGAAATTAGCTTAGCTCAGGGGATACCTCATTTAAAAACAAAGCCACAATCTCCCTTTTCCAAACTGCAGCAAAGATGCTGCTCTACCAACATTCAAACCCCATACCCTTCCCTGGTTTTTAGAAGTACATCACACGCGTTCAAAACACTTTTAAGCACTAAGTAGGATCTCGCCCACAGTCACAGTACATTTGAAGATCTGGTCCTCCATATCTTAATCTTTGATAAGAGGCGAAGCACATACGTTTTTTGAAGATACGTGCAGCATTTATTTAAGATTTTAAATTCCCTGGATGCACATGTAGAGTATTAAACGCTTAAGAAGTGGCCAGAATCAAAACCTCCTCTGACTTCTCAAGCAAATTTCCATGCTTCCATACTCACAACGGCCATGGAATGCCCATGCTCTGCATTTTAGGAAGCACCAAAAATCAATTATCTTCTTTACACCAGTTTGTAAGATGCTGTCACCTCTATGCCCTTGCATACAAATGATGCACACAAGGACACATTAATAAAGCTTGAGCACCTATGGTGCAAACAATTGTAGATTTCTCCATAAAGAACATATTTAAAGAAAAAGCTACAGGCCAAAATGCCCTTTAATTTCACATTTTTTTAACAAGCATCATTTAAAGATGATTAAAAATACCCTCTAGGCTTCACAAGGCTAGAAGCTTACAAAGAAAGGAGGCTAATTTAAAGAGGTGCAGTCTGTTTTCTAGCCACACTAATCTTAACATCTTACATAAAAAATAAATACAAGGATTATCAGCAAAATTACCTGCTGGGACAATTTCTATTGGATATACATTTAAACCCCATGAGCCACTTTTCTTATTGTTCTGAAGCCTGGTATTGCTGATGTTTTATACAGACAGTGTGACTGCAACATAGTTTTTATATACATATATATACAAACTATGATATATATACACACATATAAGTGCATGACTAACAGCTTGGTGGATTTCCCTGCTCCTTGTCATTTCATTGGGAAAGAGCCACCATCATCACAGGACTCATTTTCTCCTCCTCTAAGCTGTCTTTTGGCAAGGTGGGTGACAGGTGGAATTTCCCATTGGAAACCATAAGTACAATGATACTACATCTGCAGAGGCACAGAGCAGTCCTGCTGCCCATCTGGCCAAAACAGAGAGCGCGCTGCTTTTGCAAATTTAGGAAATAATAGAGTAAAATGAGATTTCTTCTCAGATCTGCTGCTGAACGATAAGGAAAATCCATTTTACAGTGCCTGCTACTTGAACAGGTAAAAACCCTGTGCTGCACCCTCTTAAGTTGAAAAGGGAGGAAAAGGGAAGGGGTCAAGGGAGGTGATTCTCATCTTCTACTCTGCTCTCGTGAGACCCCTCCTGGTGTATCATATGCAGTTCTGGAATCGCCAACGTAAGAAGGATATGGAACTGTTGGAACGGGTCCAGAGCAGGCCACAAAGATGATCATCAGAGGGCTGGAGCATCTTTGCTATGAGGTCAGGCTGAGAGAAACGGTCTTGTTCAGTCTGGAGAAAAGAATGCTCTGGGGAGACTTTACAGCAGCCTTTCAGTACCTGAAGGGGCTACAGGAAAGCTCGGGAGGGACTTTTTACAAGGGCGAGTACTGACAGGTCTAGGGGAAATGGCTTTTAATTGGAAGGGAGAAGATTTAGATTAGACATTAGGAAGAAATTCTTCACGGTGAGGGTGGTGAGACACTGACACAGGTTGCCCAGTGAAGCTGTGGATGCCCCCTCCCTGGAGGTGTTCAAGGCCAGGTTAGATGGGGGCTTTTGCAGTCTGGTCTGGTGGGAGGTGTCCCTGCCCATGGCAGGGAGGTTGGAACTGGATGGTCTTTGAGGTCCCTTCCAACCCAAACCATTCTATGATTCTATTCTATATCCAACCAGGTTCCCAGTCCTGCTGTCTGATTCCCTCAATAAGCAGTCTCCCAACAGTTTCAACGGGAGCAGGATCAAATGCAAAGCTGTTGGTCTGTACTCAGAATAAGGCCTTAGACCAGATGTCTTGCCTTGTGAGAGTCAAAATGAGATTCAAGTGCTGTTCTCTTCTATCCAGCCTGACAAATCAGTAATGCTTCTGCAGATAACATCATTGCTATTCAGTACAAAAACACCCACCCTCATCTCTTATTCTTGACACTTAGACACTTATGCAAACCACATTTAAAACATTTATTTAAAGAACCACTTCTAATTTCCAAATATCATTAGCCATGTGCAAGAACACATCTCATTTTCCAGTCCTTTGTTTGCTTAATGCTCAGACTGATTCCATATTTGTGGATATTTAACTATATTACTAGGTTTCTCACTGGTAGATTTAAAGGACACAATTCCTTCACTGGTCTCTTGTCACCAGCCCACACTCATCATGATCCCAAATGCAACGCTGAGAGATGAAGGCAGGAATCCCTGCACCATGGCATTACTGACAGACAAGAACCTCCAGACAGTGAAGTTCCTGTGAATCTGGTTCAGGGTATTCATAGAATCATAGAATAAAATCATAGAATGGTTTGGGTTGGAAGGGACCTTAAAGACCACCCAGTTTCAACCCCCCTGCCATGGGCAGGGACATCTCTCACCAGACCAGGCTGTTCAAGGCCCCATTCAATCTGGCCTTGAACAGTTCCAGAGAGGGGGCATCACCAGCTTCCCTGAACAACCTGTGCCAGTGTCTCATCACCCTTATTGTGAAGTATCTCTTCCTAAGGTTCAATCCATATCTTCTCCCTTCCAATTTAAAGCCATTCCCCCTTGTCCTATCACTACAAGCTCTTGTAAAATGTCCCTCCCCAGCTTTCCTGTAGCCACTTCAGGTACCGGGAAGACCACTGGAGCCTTCTCTTCTCCAGGCTAAACAATCCCAAGTCTCTCAGCCTTTATACATGTGCCCAGTGTACTTGAGTAAGAGCCATGGATGGTTGCTCAAAGGTGGCAGTTTCCACAACTCGTCCCTCACATGGAATAGCTATTCTATGTACTCAGCATAGAATAATTTTCCAGCTCACCAGGGACGGGACTCCTACACCTCTCAGTTACGGGCAGTGCTCTTGAGAGGTGCTTTGCAATGCTGTTTACCTTCCCACCACCGGAGAGGCATCTCTTACAGAGCAAAGCTATCCTGTGCGTGCAGCTCTGTGCAAAAGCAACCCGGTGACTGCTGAAAGCTCTCTCACCACAGACTCTGCTTCTTAGTAATCTTGCTGTCAGGCAGGAAATTCACCCATATCCTATTTTAATAATGTGCTGCTTAGCACACGCATTAACACCTTGAGCCTCCAGAACACCTTTCCTCAGAGGATCTCAGAGCATACCTCCAAGCATCAGCTTGAAGAAGCTTTCCATTTGGTTTACTGCATAAATCCCATTTCTTAAAGGTGCCAATTGATTAAATAGAGGGAAATAGTACAGTGAAATATCTGTGTCCAAGGATGGCCCAGAGGATCAAGGAAACAGATACCTATTCAGAACGAGCTTTCAAGCAGGGTGCTGAGTAGACCAGGTAGCTGCAAAAAAGACTTGGGAGCTCATTATCCTCACAAACAGCTCAAGTGCAAAGAGAAAAGGCAGAGCCCTGGTCTATATCTAGAGAAACAAAAGACAAGGGCTGACAACAAAAGGGGAATCCTGCCTCTCAGCTGTGAAGGCAGACTGGCAGCCAAGTGGGAAACAGCTGGGAAGCCCAGAGATGGGAACAGACACTTCCACAGCCAAGCCTAATTAGCAAGGTATTAAGAAAGGTCTTTGCACGGTCTCTTTGCTTCTGAACTGCATTTGGCTGACCCAGAAGCAGTCACTGGAAAAACAGGAAAGGTTTTTTCAGCCCTCCCCTTTAGTTTCCTTTCCAGGCCCTTTATAGCCTAATTTACCTTGTGCCAGAAAATATGAGCTTCTCAAGTATCCAGATACAGAAAAAACTGTCAGTTTAACAAATTGGAGTTTGATGCCTGCAAGATCCTAAGGGTCCACACTTCAAGTGCCTCCTTCCAGATATGTATGGAAATCCACAAGCCTTTAAAATGACCAGATTAAAAAAAATCCATCTCAGCTTTGTAATGTTCCCTGTGTATAACACTCCTTTCTCCCCTCTCCTACCATTAATAGCAAGACTTTCTGCCCTCCACCCACTACCTGGCAGAGTCACACTCTTCAGTGCTTCCCATTACATAAAAATGGAGTGATGGAGCATAGTGTGTAGGAGTGAAGTAGAGTCTGTTTTAGCACCAAACTCTGTATATCAGGATAAGAATTATCCGATTCCCTCTCTTGTTTTCCCCCATATCACACCACCTTGGCGCCCACCACCTGCCCAGAGCAGCACCACGGCTGTGAAACTGCCCCAGTCCAAAGTCCCTCACACAGGAGAGGTTCTGAAGCCTTGCTGCCACAGCCACTGCCAACTGTATCTGTTCAAGTGCCTCACATCTTCAAGAGTTGAATAAAGACTTTCAGATTGCAATGTAGATACAGGCTCCCCCTCCTCAGCTCTGTCATCTCTACTCCTCCCTCAGCATCCAGGCTCATCCTCTTCTTTTCCACAGTTGTAACACCTTCCCCTTCTTTCTACCAGCTCTAATATAATTTAAACCATTGCTTCCCTCTTTTTCTTCATTTATCATTATCCTTCTTTTCTCTTTTTCCCTTCTTCTGACTCCAAAAACATCCCGGAAATCCCTCTCCCAGAGGCAGAATTTGCAGGTTGCTCTCCCTGGATGAATTTTTTCCTTTCATTTCTCTGTTTCACCTCACCTGTCACCCACTTCCCCACACCCCAACTTTCCGCCACCAAAACACAGTCTCGGGAGTGCTTTCTCAGCATCCCAACCCAGACTGGACACCAATCCTTAAGCTGACCTTCACCCATCCCACCCTCCATCAGCTTCCCTATGGGTCCCTCAGCCGCGCCAACATGGCAGAGGCTGCTGGGGCTGCCACAGGAACCTGTGGAGGAACAGAAACAACAATACAATTTTAGGTTCTGCAAAAAAAAATGAAAGCAAAACTAGGGAATTCTGAGGATTGGGGGATATTCTTACAGCTTCTACAAACTGACATTCTGTCTGGAAAGCACAGCACAGATATGCAAGAGCAGCGCAGGAAAGGGTCTTCAGAATTCCGTGACACTGAGTCGTTCAGATCTCCATCAGCTCCAAATGAAGAGCTGTGAATGCACAAAATCAAACTTTTGGAGTTACCGGTTTACAGACACCTGCACCATGTGATTCTGGTCTCACTGTTAGCCGAACTGCTTCAGATTTTTCTCTTTCGCCAGCAGGAGACAAGTTCCAGACCTGGGCTTAAAAATACTAATTCAATATAACTGCAAAAATCTGTTTCCAAGGCCAGGCTAGCTATGGCTTCTCCTGGATAGTAAAGCAAGTGCTATCCCACAGAAAGCCTGCAAAAGTAGCTTTGGGTAAGAGACTGAGAGAAGACCTGTATAAATATTATTGTTACATCTACTTTTCAAGCAAAGCCATGAAGATACAAAGAGGCTAAATGACTCCAAAAAGGTACATAACGATCTTATGGCGAAATTCAAAAGCAGTGACTTTTCAAATCCGAGTTTAACCTCTATTCTGGGCTGTCGGTTTTGGCACACTTCGTCCTTGCTCCATTCCTCTAGTTCTGCAAAAGGCCTTTCCCCATTTTGAACTGGAATGACCTATGTAGCAGCCATGCCTTTTCTGCATGGTCCTTAAAAAAATCTAAGATTTCAGCTGCACAAGTTACATAACTAAAAAAACATATATATATATATATATATATATATATATATATAAAATTCTTGCTAGGGTGATCAATAATTTCCAAAACAGATTAATTGTTTTCTTATATACGCTATTCCGTAGCACTTGTGACTGGCTATGGTTCAACATCAGTGTTTTTTCCAAATGATGCAGCTACATATTTTTAACTCCTAGTTTGGGCATGTGTTTCCTTGCCCATTGTAGAGACCGGAGAATTCTTGCAGTACCACCAGGACTAAGCTGATTCTCCCCAGACCAGTCTCTTTTGCCACAGAAAATACACTTAACCCTAGCACCATTTGGTGCTGCAACTTCTTCTCCACTGAAATCTCTCCAATATGTGGGCAGCTTCAGAATCTCAATGAATAGGAGTTTGTAGGGGCAGAAGTGAAGCATTTCACCTTGGGAGCCCCTGCAACCCACCCAACAGTCACAAAACTAACATTGCTTTTCCTTTTTTTTGGGGGGAGGGTGATGCCCTCCAGACCTCCAGAGTGGGCAGGACAGGATTGTTATGTGCCAGGGACTAACTGCTTCAAATGATTGGATTTAAAAGCTGCTTCATTTCATCCCAAAAGGCCATTCATTGTTTTGTTTTCCTTGTTGTGTTGACACAAGGAGGTAAGGTGACATTTCCTTTATTCTCAGCCAATGCCTATATCAGAACAGCACATTTCCAGCTCAAATGTGCAGGCAGGCCATTTCCCAGCCATCCCAGGAACAAGCTCCACAGCAGCAGGAAGAGATAAGGGAGCATGCTTCAGCCCTTCGGAAAATCCTGCCCAAGGAGGGAGCCTGACAGATTGTCTTCACTACCATGCAGATGAACACAAATCACCCCACACTGGGGACTAAGTTCCTCTGATCTAAAATGTGACCCCTGAGCCTCCCTTGTAGCTTCTTTGGATTTCCCTCTGATTTCCTCACATCTTTTCATTTCTTACCCTCCCACAGGGTAACTCCTTGCAAGAGAGCTGTTAGCACCAGAAGCCATATGTACCCTCCTGCACCCACACTTCTGACCAGCTGCCAAGGCACAAGAGATTCTTCCATTGTGCAAAGCATCTGACTTCCCTGGAAACTGCAGGCATGATGAATACTTGAGCAGGTTCTGGGTAGGACAGTGGGATTTTACATTTGATCTGAAAGGGTCTTTACACTTTTCACATCGCTTTTTTGTGAAAAAGATGTGTTCAGACACTGTGTTTAGGAAAGGAAAGGATGCCTGGACCGTTTCAGTAAATGGACTGAATGGCTGAGGAAATCAGTGTAGTCACCAGCCAAAACACAGATAAGGAGGAAAGTAGTTGAAGGGTTTGTGCTTGACAGGTGTGTGAGGATCACCCAGCCCTCGTTTGGAGAAGGATCCACGTATTGCAAAATATTCTGGGAATGTTTGACGTGCAGATCTTCTCAGGAGAAAGCTTACCAGAAAGAAGGTGGGTCTGCCTCCTTGCTCACTGTCACAAGAAAGGGTTCAGGGACCCAGAAGCCTTCTCTCTGAGATTTCCCAAGCAACCTGGTAAAAGTGTCAACAGTGCAAATGGAGTCCTGACACACAGGGATGAAAGTTGTTGTAGCTCAGTCTTGCACCCACACTGCTTCCCAGTCCCAACCAGCAGGACTGGGACAGAGTCCCAGTGTAACAACAGCTGCAGTGGTACAATCAGCCCTCCAAATGCTGCCGCATGGTGCCAGGGCCGCATGGATGTAAGAACAGGAACACCCTCTCCCCACAGTAGGAGATGAAATTGATTTTCAGGCGTAGGCGTTTTGCAGAGTGAAAGGAATAAAGCAGATGTCAGGCACTCTGCAGTGCAACTCTCCCAGTACGGGCACCCCTTTGGAGCAATAATTCCTTCAAGAGGGGGAAGGGGAGGAAAAAACCAACCATCCAGCAATGTGCTAATACTCACAGACGGAGCAGATTTAATGCTGTATAATCCTCCAAAGGGAGGAAACAGAATTTCCATTGTGCCAAGGATATCAAAATGGTTGAAGGTGACAATCTCCACTGGTGTTAACTTTATTAAAGGAGGGTTATTTCCACAAGCCCCGGCAAGGCTCGGTCAAAAGCCAGCTGGAGACACATTACTATGTAAGCATCTATTTGTAATGACAGAAAATAGGTGGCAGTTGGGAACTCCTGAAAGAATATATAAGCATCAAACATGCACACAAACTAGAGATCACATATCACAGCTACACATGTGAATTATACAGCTACCAAACAATAGCACAGCAGCAGCAATGTGAGGAGCTAATAATTGCCTTCTCTTCTTCTTAAATTTGGCTCCTGTATTATTTTTGCTGTAGCTATACAATTACCTTGTATGCTGAACGGGGAAGCAGTGCCCCTGGGTTGTTGTTACAAGAATGCCAAACCTTCCTGAGCCACTTCCTCAGCAGAGAATGATTTTTCCATGTAAATTGGATACAGAAGTGAAAGAAAAAAAGATAACCATTCTCAGTTCAACCCTGAGTAACAGCAACCTGCATTTGATTAAACCTTATTTTAAGGAACAGTAGTATTCACATTCCACTCATAGACACTTTTTTGCATCTAAATATCAAACAGCTGTCACTCCACCATAGCACCGAATATAGAGTGGGTTTCTAAACACCTTTAGGTAAGGCACAGGAAACACTGTTTTGAATTCACATTGGCATGTCAGCACATCTCATCCAGCCTTGCCTAAAACACCTTAGAAACAGCAGCTTGCACTACATGCCACTGCCTGGATTTTCAGAGTCTCATTGTAGAAATCATCATAGATCTAAGACATTTTTTAGGATCCGATACTTCTGTTATTTATATTTGGTCCTGTAGAACTTCTGAAGTGTTTAAAACAGTTGCACACATTACCTCCTGCTCGTGCAAAACGGAAAGTTAAAACTCTGAATCAAGGAGCTGAATTACAAAGCTCTGATACTGTAACAGAAGCAGAAAATACCAACGCATTCATCCCTACTTCCTGAAGAACAGTTCAATTAAAATCATGTTCCCAAGCAGAGTTTGCACTGAATCACTGTGACATCTGCTAGGGAAATGAACACAAATCTATATCTGCATACAGTGAATACATTGGCATGGCTGTGACGGAGGGAAGGGAAATTAGGTGTCACTTTTCACACAAACTAGAAAATGACAGCTTGTCACATCCGTGAGTAAACACTGGCAGAAGTGAGAGGCGGCCTTTTTCCCCCCCACTATAGCATTACAAAGACACAGATTAAGGACAAAACTGTAGCTTCTTATCCCCTCCCTACAGTAGCAGCATCTGGATGTGTTATCACCCCCTGGGAACAGAAACAATAACGGATCATACCTGCCACTCACATATGTTAGCAGAACTCCACTGAGTTCAAGAGAGCTGTGCCTCTTCCCTATCTGAAAAGCCAACATGCCAGAGCGGGGGGGATAGAGGCCAGAAGAGCTCCAAAGGGTGAGGGTGAAGAGTAATCTCCTTTGGATCCCTTATGGAAAAGAAGGATTGCCCAAAGCCTTGCCAGCAGCAGTGACAATGTTAGAGTATTGAAGCAAAGGGCTTAGTTGTAACTTGCCTACATGCAAAAATCAGACTACAATGTAGTACAACTTTCTACAGACAATGATACCCAGAAGAAAGGCAAAATTAACTCAAATTCCCACGTATTTCCCCAAGGACAGGAGTATCCCCATGGACAATTGCTGCAGAGACAACCGCACGCTATGGCTTGCCTGCCAGTCTGAGCCCATGAGCACAAAAGTCAAGACCTTTCCTTCTTGCAGCCCATCATGCAAGGATTCACTGGTTGTATCACATGGCAGAGCACAAGGTTGGCTGTCAAATGCAGAACCGAGGAAGAGCCATGGTATGAAGCTACTGACAGAAAATGACCTTATAGTAGGAGGTCCCTTGGTTCCAAAACCTACCCCAACTGCACCATAACTCTGCGGCCTCTCCTCCATCCCAGTCATGCACAAGGCTGAAGATGAAGGCAACACAGCAGAGCACGCCCGAGACTCAAATACCTAAGACTCATGCAGGATGTACAAGGTGGATCTGACCGTAACAGCCGTATGGGAAACAGCAACATCATTCTCAGCTCATTTTAAGCTCGTGATAACATTTACACACAGTTATGGTAACTGCAGCTGTTTTGGGAGGAAGCAAGCTCTCTACCAAAAATACATAAATGTATACAAAAATTCTGCATATCTCACCTTCACCCATAAGAAATGCATCACATTAAAACTGAACAGTATCATGTTGCTGGTACAACACCCTTTCATCAATTATGCCTTGTTTTCAGGTGCACTTTCCCCACACCCAAAATCTTGTCTTCAAGATATTGTGTATTCAGTGATTCATATGATAAGATTAACATGACTGTTAAAAGGGTATTGTTTCAGTTCCGTTTTAAAAAGATGTACAACCTTCCACCCACTCTTCCTTGTGATTTTACATTGAGAATTTGTTTCTAATTGATATCGAGGTATGCAGAGTCAAATTAATTTCTCTTCAAAAAACAGTGCTACTTTTTATCCTGATGAAAACAGATACTAAAGGCTTCATTTGCAGGATCTGATTTTAAAAATTACTGTAATCAGACTTTGATGGAACCCCTCTGATAAAAGATATGTGGCTAATGTGCTTCCTAATTTTATGATAACTCAACTAGAAAGTAAGTAAATGGCTTAAAAATAAGTAAAAGTCTAGGGACTTGGACACTGGTGATGAACACCAAATTCAGAGCTCAGAAGTCTCCTCTAGAATGCTGTTAATCTATATCATCCTACTGCTCCACAATCCTAATCTTTAAAACTTAAGACACATGTACGTACAGAAAACTTTGAAATTTGGACTCCTGACCTGAATTTGCTTTCTCTTGCAAGAGATGAACTTTAAGCTTTCAGGAGTTACATATTTACAGTCTGATTTCACTACAAAGAACATCGATCCTTCTGTTCCACAGAAAAATAGAAACACTTTCTCTGGAAAGCCATATTCTATAGTTTGCAATGAGGAACTGAAAGAAAAGATGTGTTGGCCTCTTCTCCCAAGTAACAAGCAATAGGATGAGAGGAAACGGCCTCAAGTTGCACCAGGGGAGGTTCAGATTAGACATCAGGAAAAATTTCTTCACCAAAAGGGTTGTCAGGCACTGGCACAGCTGCCCAGGGATGTGGTGGAGTCACCATCCCTGGAGGTGTTTAAAAAGCAAGTAGAGGAGGTGCTCAGGGATATGGTTTAGTAATGGACAGGTACAGTTGGACTTGATGATCTGAAAGGTCTTTTCCAACCAAACAATTCTACAAAATGATTTTACAAAAAAAAGTAGAAAATTACAGTAGGAGGTTTTTTAAAGCTATGTAAAGAAAGGTTCATCTTAGAACTGCAAGAGTTCTTTACATTGGAATATCTTAGTAAGCGCACTGAAATACTTTTCTACTAAATCATGATTTTCAGCCAGATACTTTAAATTGCTATTTTCACAAATCCACATGGTCTAACTGGAGGACTGTTGGCCAGAGCCATTCCACTGCCTGTTTCAAAACAGAGGTGGAGAGCAAGTGTATGATCTGCCAGGTAACTCCTCCTATGGCTGCAACAGCCTGACCAGGAGCCAGGCTCCTGCTGCCACCCCTGCCTCAAGCACTGAAATGGAAGATTGCAATACGAGCACACACAGAGACAGCAAAGAAACCACCTGAATGCCCAAAAGGGGAAAAATAAAGGCAGAGAAAGAGATAAAACTTGAGATTTAAAACCTCTCTTTCTTCCAAAAGATGTATTGATAGAGTCCCATAGCTGGTTTACACATAAGACTGACAAGCAATAAAAGTCATTGAGAAGTTCAGAAGACACTCACTGCTTTTATCTGCCACACAGCTTGTTTTTGAGTCTGCAACTCTGTGTGGTTTCTCAGATGAGCAGATCTCTCTTCCAGGTGTATCCAACACACCTACTGACTTAGATCCCTATCCTGCAAATGCTAACAGTCATCACATGCGGGCACTCCTGTCTGCGGTATCCAGGAGGTATTTTATGTGCATTGCATCTAGGACACCTTTAGAAACTACAAGCACTGAAGAGGGATACACATGAAACACAGTATAGTTTCATGAAATGCTTGTGTTATAGTACAAAAAGACCAGCAGTTTTTAAATCAAGGTCGTAAGTAGGTTTCCAGCTCCAGGTAACATGGTACATTTCCCACCTCTTCATCTACAAGAAAAGCAGGTGAGGGAAGGGAATTCTGCAGCTCCTGCATAGTATAGCCAAATACCCTCCTCCTGCCAAATCCTCCTCCTCTCCCCAAAATGGCTTAAAATAGATTCACACCACAGCCTTGTTTTGGGGGTCTTACTGTTTTATCTGTGCCATTGCTTCAAGCTCTAATTCAGAGGACTAGGAACTGAGACTGCACATCTGGTAATAAGAACTGAGTTTGGAATACAACAGCCTCAATCAGGACTCCAAGAAAAAAGAAAAAGGAAAGTGATGAAAGTGGGCTGCATATTGGAACTGGATGATCTTTAAGGTCCCTTCCAAACCAAACCATTCTATATTGGGAAGACAGCACACAGTAGAGAGATGAGGTTGCCCATAAAACCTTATTTCCACACCCCTTGCTTATTTTCTTTTCTAATGGGTTTTGCCTTTCTTGTACTGCATTTGTTCCCTACTTTAAGGCCAGCCAAACAATTTTTTTTTTTGTAGGGAACTCAGGGCAAGACAATGAAAGGTTCCTTGAGAGCTAAAGCCAAATCTTAACTGAGTGAGCAATCCTCACTATTTATACTAAGACTCTGAGCTTCACACTACTGTATGGTATCTTATGTCAGGAGCCTTAATCCAGCTAGAGATCCTTGGGAAAACAAGAGGGGAGTCACCTCTGACCACTTGCAGCTCTCAGCCCATTCTAACATCCTACCCAAGAGCACAGAGAACCACTGAGCTGAAAATAAGCAAACAGCCAAGAAACTCCAGCCTCAAGGAATATCAGAGCCTACCTCCCTCTGATCCTTTTCTCATGTCCTTAATAGACAGCCAGAGTGGCCAAAATATCTTCAGAGCTGCTTAACCCAGCATTTTCTCCCTTGCCCATATCCTTGCAGGGCAGCACAGCTGGCAGCCACTTAGCCCTAGCCAGTCTCAGTGTACAAGCTCAGCAATGCACATCTGCTAGTGAGCCTGGCCCACAACTCTCTACTGCTTAATCCTCCCCTCCCTTAAGAAACAGAGGCTGCTATTTAACTTTCTCCAGGCAGATTTTGTGCATGTAAGGAACCACCATCCATTTGCTGCCAGCTTTTAGTTAGCTAGACAAGAGTTACTTGGCCAGTGTAAATCCCACTGGCCAGGTAACTCTTAGGAACAAAGCAAGCTGCTTAGAGCACAGGTAGCAGTAGCACTTATGTTGTCTTGTGCCACACTGTTGGCTTTTGCCTGTGATCATATTATCGTAAAGAGCCTCATTTGAAGCAGCTCTCTACATAATAATTAGCTATACCCACACTTCTCTGCTGCTTACAAGATCCCACAACTTTTGGTTTTTGGAACCAAATCAGACGTCCACCTGCTAGTGTGCTTTTTGTCATACATGCTAGAGCCAATAATTCAAACAAGCTTCTCTTCCATGTTGCAAAACAGCTGAAGCTCATCCTCAAATGTCTCACTACTCTTCAGCTGGGCTGCTCTTCCTCTCAACCCTGCTTTCTGAAGGGAACATGACACAAAACTGGGAAATAGGTTCTAGCTCTACAGAGAACAGGTGGTTTCTTTGCACAAATGTCTGCAAGCACCACTTGCTTGAAAGAAGTTAGAGCATAAGCTTACAACAAATGAGTCTTTCTGTGCAGCCTCACAGACCAGGCTGCATCACATGTAGGCTCACAGACCAATTAACGCAATCATTAGTGGCCCAAGAGCTTGCTGAGATGCAAACAAATGAAGGGAAGAGGTTGGATGAAATACCCTGCATAGATGTATGTGGAGAGTGACATGAAACTCACTAGCCAGCATAACAAGAAGCCAGAGAAGGTTGCTACTGCTCATAAAAGCAAAAATAATCTGAATTGTCATCATTTTTGTTAGTGCTTAACAAAAAAAGGAGAATTAAAAAGAAATTAAAAGAAAAAAACAAAGATGTTGAATAAGGGTATAATAAGAAGCAATTAACCCTATGCTGGGGGTAGAGCAATTTCCTTCAACATATCCTCTTTGCAAACAAGGCACAGCAAGAACTGGGACCAACAGAGGTAACGAGGCTTTTACCAGAGCATTTATCAGTAGAGCTTTTTTCTATAAAGCACAGGGGTGACTAAATCTTTGTATTTTCAGCCCAAATTTGGGTTCCACTGTTCCAAGTACAACATAAACATACAGGAAGTTAAATCTGACCCCAAACATTTGCAGTTTAAATGCAATAAAGCAGGAGGAAAATGGAAATGTTTACAAATGGCAAATGCTAGTTGTGTGTATCTTGTATCACTGAAGGGAGAAGGAAGCCAGGCAAATCAAGTTACTGAGGGAAAGAAGAATTAGAAAGAAGAAAGTTACAGAAAAGGGGGGGAAAGAGCTGGATAGAAGGTAACTTGCTTATAGGCTCAATTTATTGTTTCAGAAAAGGGCAAGGGCGCTGGTGAAGGGGCTGAAGCACAAGTCTTATGAGGAGCAGCTGTGGGAACTGGGGTTGTTTAGCCTGGAGAAGAGGAGACTAAGGGGAGACCTTATCCCCATGTACAACTACCTGAAAGGAGGTAGTAGTGAGGTGGGTGTTGGTCTCTTCTCCCAGATGACAGGCGATAAAATGAAAAAAAAGTGGCCTCGAGTTGTGCCAGGGGACAACAGGAAAAGTTTCTCACCAAAACGGTTGTCAGGCACTGGCACAGTTGCCCAAGGAGGTGGTGGAGTCCCCATCCCCGGAGGTGTTTAAAAGACAGGTAGATGAAGTGCTCAGGGATGTGGTTTATGAGTGGACAGGTGCACTTGGACTCAATAATCTCAAAGGTCTTTTCCAATCAAGTGATTCTATGAGTCCATTAAATCACCCCGAGCCAAGCAGACATAGGGTCTGCCTTGCGTGGTCTGTGGGCTGCAACCACACACCTGTGTGCAACATGGGACACTGCAGAGGACAATCCCAAAAGGTGCAGCACTGCTTCCCTTCCCAACCGTGCACCGCCAGTGCTCATCAGCATCCACACACTGCACCGGCCTGCTCACTCAGAGCTTCTGTCAGTTAATAAAATACCTATGTCACAACTGTCTCTGAAAGAAGGAGACTCATGCAGTAACCCAGGCTGCCAAAGCAGCTCTTTATAAACCAGGGATATCAAACTCCTGTGCTGGGCCCAAATGATTGATGAGCTTATTTATGCACCATTTTCCATCCCCTCTCTTGAAGTCTTAGCCTTCATTAAAAGGAGCACAGCTGTGCAGGCAGGGAGAGAGCTGGAAGCATCTCTGTGGGTTCTCCCATGTGCCTGTATTATGGAGTATACTCATCCCAATAGCCTTAAGTTGCCATTTGGGATTTCTTGGCACTTGAGGGCTTTCACTGGAAAATTAAAAGGATGATTAATGGTAAGAGAAGCAAAGGTTTATACCAGGGGTGTCAAACTCACAGCCTGCAGACCGAATCTGGCCCTCCACCTTGTTTTATCCAGTCCGGCACCTTTTCTCTACCCAGCAGCAGCAACGAGCTCCTTGCCCCTGCACTCCTGCCAGCGCTGGTCACGTGTGCAGCATGTAACACGCGTTATGCTGCAGGAGCAGGAGAGTGGTGGGAGCCGTGAGTTTGACACCCCTTGCTTTACCTGTTTTTCTTCAGCCTTATGAGCACTGTTTCAATGTTGACATTCCCATTTATGACGTTATATGAGTTTGTGCCCCACTGACTAACTCATTTCTAGTATCTCCTATTTGCTTTAGGGGAGATTAGTCTGTACAGCTTCAGCTGCAGCATTCTCCACTTCTTCTTCCTTCCTGCAGCTCACTATCCTTCAGTCCAGCCTATGTTCACTGCTGACACTAGCAAATACTAAGACCCACAGGTGTTCCTGTATCCTGCTTTCAAATGTTGCATTGTCTTGGTTCACAATATTAACCAGTCTCTGCATTATCCCATTTTGTTTCTTAAGAATCCATTTTTGAGCTCCCGTATGCCTTTCTGCATTAGGTCTCCTTACTTTTAGTCTGTAGTTCTCATTTTCTATCACCTCCACAGTCCTGGACAGTTTTTCAGCTTTCACAAATTTCATTAATTGGTCAGGGTGTTTTCCTCTGCTTTGCAAATTCCAGTTGCTCAATACTACTCATCAGTTTTGTGTTCTCTAGGAATCTTTCTTTGTTTGTTTTTTTTTTGTCTCAGATCCCAACCAGTGCATGGCACCTCATGCTGACTCCCCTGACGGAAAAGGCCATTTCCTCAGCTTCCATTTTCATTCTGTATTCCTGTGTTAAGAACAAAACCAAACCCACCCTCTCCTCTCTTGCCTCTACTTGATTCATGTCCTGGAGGGTGAAGTATGCCTCAAAATTCCAAGAGAGGGAAAAAAGTATCTCATGGCTGTCTTCATTTTTTGCTGGTATCCACTGTCTGCATAAAAGGCTTTTTTCAGTTGGCCTCTGCTTTTCCAGAGAACGTCAGCTGTGGTGGCATTTTCAGCTGTGACATTTTCCCCACTCAGAATATTTTCTTAGTCCATTATACTCCGCATAACATCTGCCGTACAATAGTCACACGCTGCCAAGAAGCCCAGCCACAGCCTGTTTTATTCAGTGGACAAGCCCTAATTGCTCAGGCTGGTGCAACATGAGCCACCACATAGCACAGCATCTAATTCCAACTGCTGGTGCTACAGTTTCTCCGGGGTACAACACTCCAGCAGAGTCTCAGAGGCAGCTGTAACCACCGATTCGTTCCAACACGGAACAGTCGTGCTTCCATTCAACTTCTGTGAAGAGGGGAGGGCGCAACCAACTCTGAAGGCCTCCAGATGCCTTTTGTTCCCAGTTTCACGCTGGTAATGGGGCAGAAAGGAAGACGCCATGAGGCGGAGCAAAGCACTGTACATCCAGGATACAAATTGTCCGAGTCATTCTGCTGTCCTGCCTGGTGCTGGAGGGCTGGGGAGCTGGAAGGCTGGGGTTCTGGTGTTGTCTCCAGCCATGTATTGGATGCAGCCTCAGTATGTGCCCAGATGGTCCAACCTGTTGAATAAAGGGCAGATGTCAGGTTTGATACCCCTCTTGCAGACTGTACCGCTGTTGGCTCTGAGAATTTGGTTTGGTGCAAGCACTGTAGAAACAAAGCACCCAATCTCATTCTTCTCACTTGTGCGTTGGCCATGGCTCCTCTGAGCCACAGGCCAATCTGCCAATAGAAACACCACAGTCCAGGGTACCACTCAACATCCCTATTCCACTGCTGTTTCAGTATCTGCTGAAAAGAGATGCCAAGGCTGAACACAATCCTGACCTAAATGGGAGAACTTCATAGTCCCATGACTTTGTGATACCCCAGCAGCCTGTGTTAACCTGAAAGGGAAGACCTCTTGTCCTGCCCAACCACATCAGTACACTCTCAGCTGGCTGTGCCTCTGGATCTGCCACTCTCTCAGCCTGTACAGACACAGGAATGTTGACATGACAATGACATGTTTCCTTTTTGATCGCTGGCTATTTAGAGAGGAAATGATAGGCCAGATACTACTTCTGTGCAGTGGAAATCAGGACAAGTTTGGCGGACTGGGAAGCAAGTGTAATGCAATGTCTATGACTCCAGTACTGCACTATTAATAGTCACTTGTAAGCCACTGCTGCAGTTCCCACTCATTGCCCAAAGTAACCTTATCTTGAAACGTCTCAAAGCCTGAACCTGTGGGATGCTACGGTCCCTGTATGGAAATCAGTCAGCATTTTGTATGATCAGGCCCCTGGTAAGACACAAGAAGGCTCTGAGAAAGAAAGCTCACAAAAAACTTAATAAATAGGCATACTGCTTGGGGAGGGGCCAGGAAAGAACAGTGCCTGAATGGGCTCCCTGTGGGAAGAGACATACCTTGTGGGCTGAACACACCAGTTAGTCCCACTCACCACTGTCCTGGGAAGTAGGACAAAGCAGCTCTTATTCTGCTCCACTTCTGCCTATCATCCAGTTGCTGGTGGGAAGGAAGCACCTAGGACATGGCCTCTGCGCTTGGCTCGGCGACAGGCTTCACTCCAAGAAGCCTTTCGATGGAGCTCCTTATTTTGCAGCTAGTGGATCCCACCCACTTGCACAAAAAAGCAAGGATAATCTAGTCCTAAATAAAAAGAAACTGTAAGAAAGGCACATAGAGGAGCTGAGTTTTTACAAATTGGTTTCTGCACTGGCAGGTAATTAGCATTTATACTGATTCAAATATTTAATATCCAAAATAATTACTGTTGCATAAAATGCAGTTAAGGCAGTTTTACATGTAGCTTATTAGTGCTGCCTGGTAGAGGATTATACTAAACACACAATGTTTAAAGCAATCATAAAGGCAGCAAGATATAAATATAATTTTATTCTGTTCTTCCTCTTTCCCTTGAAATGAGGAGGGCTTGCCGGAGACAAAATGGGGATTACTAGGGTAGGAGAAACTGTAAAATGGCAAACTAAACTGCAGCTGAGTTCATGCAGTAATTAATGAGAGACAGCCTCTCTGGCTGTGTGCGTCTTATGCAGCTCTGCTTGAACGGCCGCTCAAGTGGAGAGCAGCTCATCTATAAAACAAAAGAAGCGGGAAGAAGATAGGAGCAGTTCATACAAACAGAAATTTGCCTAATATTTTTAGGGAGTTAAAAAAAATACCATATTAAGGTACTGCATTTTGAAATCCTTGTTTTATCTGACCCAGCACCTTGTTTCTACCCGGTGGCAGCACCGAGCTCCTTGTCCCTGCCCTCCTGCCAGCGCTGGTCACATGTGCAGCGTGTGATGCACGTTACGCCCCAGGAGCAGGAGAACAAGAATTTTGACACCCTTGTTCTAAGGAACAGTTTAGTGGGGCTCAAATTAAACGGAAACAAACTGCAAGCCAATAATGCGAAAAATTACTGCCTAATGGGTGGAGGCAATTAGGATCCCTGCTGCCATTAACAGTAAGATTATTTTATCTTACTCTCTCTCACATTGTGCTAAGAACGTTCCCTCTGAATAACAAGTATCTCTAAGATGCATCTGTATTTTCTTTAAAAAAAAATTTTCTTTTTTTTCAAGATCCAAAAGCTATTTTAGTGCACAAACAGACGACTTAATCTGCATGTAAGAAAAGACTCTAGCTGTCTTGTCTACAGTTAATCATTACCAGCTCTTCCTACCACTGTGTTAAAGATTTAGACAATACAGTGGCTGGGTTGAAAGGAAGGTAGCACTGGTTTGTGGCTAGTGCCACCTTGTGAACAAAATCCCGAACACCCTTCCCTCCTTCCTGCACCCTTTTTAGTCAAACTGTACCTTTGCAGCAGGACAGAGGACAAAAATCCAACGTTAGCACAAATAAGTAACTTGTAAGAGCTCCACGTTGAGATAAGAGCTCCACATTAAGGCATAAAACATGACAGTAAGCCTCCAGTCAGTCCAGATAAGAGCTTGACAAAGTACAGACAAGCTAGAGAGGATGAAGTTATTTTACAATACAGCCCATGGTAACAGAAGCTGCTCCTTTTTCATCGCATTGCAAACAATACCTCATGTTAATCTTACCCAAAAGATTTATACCATGTCATCTGCAGGCTTGGCTAACTAATACTGACAGAAAAACTTTCCTTCCTTTTTTAGGATAGCTTCTTTTTAAAATCTATGTTTCTTCTGTGTCCAAGCTTCAAACAGTAGTGGAAGAAAAGGCTACACTAAAAGTATCGAATATAAAGGGATTTATGCTATAAATCCAGCAGGCTGCCAGACACAAGGAGCCTGGAGAGTGGATGATCCCTACAGACCCCACAAGGTTTGGATTTTCTGTGTTCTGACCTGAAGTGGAAAGACAGGAGAGAGATGGCAACAAGCAGCAAAAGACAAGAGAGAACAGGGGAAAAGCAGTACTGCCACTTCTTACAACATACCAACATTTTTATTACAGTGTCTGCTCCTGGCACCATGCAATTGTAACTGAAACACTTCTTCTTAAAACAAAAATATTTATTTTGTATCCCTCATCAAGGCACTTCTGTATCTTTTTCTTTTCCCACCTCCCAATCTCATGGATTTTGAGCACCTATTTCATCAATTTTTATGCTCAGGATTGACTGCACCAATGGGTCCCCTTTACCCAACCTCAAGTTGGGGAGGGATCCATTAGGTCTCCATTCCTTTTGCCATCCAGGAGTTGCAACAGCTGTCAAGCAAGTCAGAGTAAATTTTACCATTGACTTTGATAGGAGAAGCAGCAGCCTATCACCATGTCCAGTTCAAATCTGCAAAAGTATTATACTTTCCAGTGTTGCCCTTTTACCCAATCCTCTCCTTTTCAAGTGTGCATTGTGGTCACCTCTTCATCTCCAAAACTTTGAAAAACTTGGTGATTGTAGCAGGAGAAAAAGCTAGGAAGATCTAGAAGTCGCACGGAAAGCAGCTTCTGGTTTCCCATGTACCTTTTTCACTCCAAGCTCATCCTTTCCTCCCTAACAGGCAGAAAGTGAGAGACAAGGCTTGAAATCACCCAGGAAACCAACAGCAGGTTTGGGAATGGTACACCTGTCTCTCAAAGTGCAGTGACAAGATATTCGGGTACCATATTTTTCTTTATCAGAGCTAGTTGCTCTCATTAACAGAGGATCTGCTCTGCAGCAGATGGCTTGTTACTCAGGTGCTGAACGAAGATACAGGAAACAATTTCTTCAGTCCCACTTTCACAGGAATTTAAATTTAAAGTAGGCAAAATATTAATCTTCATGTCTTGTCACAAAGCGGATAATGTCCTTTCTTCCTCTCCTTACCAGCTTGAATGGTTACAATTTTTAGGACAGAGATTCTCTCACTCTCTGTGTCTGCACTGTCTACAATGCCATCCCATTCATGGGTCTCAAGATACTGCCAGAATAAGCATTCAGTGAACATTTTCAAAGCAATTTGATTCAAAGAATCGTCTTTGGAGGATGCTGTATCTTAGACTCGACATTTTGGCTCCATTCATGAAGGTTTCAGAAACTCTCTGGAAATTCTGTACAATCAGACCATTCCAGCATTTTATGTTTCTTTCCATCTCCTGTAATATTCAACACATTCAATGTAAAAAGCAATAGCAATAAAAACGTTAACTAAAGTAAGGATATACAGTGTTGAAGGTTCCAGGCAATGTCAAATCAAGCCACAAAAGCAAATTTCACATACTTTACTCACATTTATGACTCACGCTTGCTTATACTTATGATTGTAATCAACAGTAACATATTGTCAACTCTCTACAAGAGCACATGAAACAAAACTGTATCATCCCAGTAACAGACAATTATAGTACTGCTACCTGTGCTGCAAAGCCATTTGAGCGCCCCGGGAGCAAAGTCTGGCACTGCACGTCTTCAACATTTTTTCGCTTGGTATTTGTAATAAAAATAAATAATGCCATTGGTGCAGCTACAGTTTTACTTGCAGGTTTTCGAGCATGCTAGGCACATTCCAGCTCAGGTGTGTCAAACTCAAGGCTCCCACCATTCTCCTGCTCCTGCAGCGTAACGCGCGTCACACACTGCACACGTGACCGGTGCTGGCAGGAGCGCAGGGACAAGGAGCCTGGAGCTGCTGCCGGGGAGAAACAAGGTCCTGGGCCGGATAAAACAAGGTAGAGGGCAGATTCAGCCTGCAGGCTATGAGTTTGATACCCCTGTACTAGCTCATCTCTCTAAACTTTTGATAGCTGCTTTTTTATATTATTATTATTTTTGAAAGGATATTCACCTTTGGATTTGTATTGCAGTGTTACAGAATGCTGCATGAGATTGCATTTCCTGCCAAACAATAGGCCAGGCTGCCACACAAACAAACCATGCTGCTGCCAGCATCGACAAAGCAGTCTTTCTGCTTCAATTCATCATTCAATTCACAAGAAGACTTTCTTTTACAGAAGTGCTGACACATCTGAACATCTGTTATAACTACAGAATCATTCTGTCTCACTGATCTACTACTGGTGACCAAATCAGACAAAGAGCTCCCATAAGAAGAAGGCTGTAGGAATGAAGTATAAAGTGTGCATTATGGAATCAAGGTAAAAGCTCTCAACGCCAGCTGACAAGCTTACCCTGTCTTCAGTGGACTTTTGAGACCACCACTGCCCTACTCTGAGAGATAAACACGGCTCATGTTGTAGAGCCTGTTTGTGATATTTTCCTTTAAGGTTCAAGTAGGTTTTATTTTTAAACCCTTTTATTTATTGGCTTGGAAAAGGTCCCTTGACTAAAAGAGGAGATTCATAATTTGTGTAGAAAAAGTACAAAGATTTTTCAGTATTTCTAAAATACATTCGGGCTCTGTATCAGCTTGTTTCAGTTTACTTCAAAGTGGGTTCTTCACTCTTCTGAGCTTTATTCTTATTTCTAACAAGCTTTCTGTTGGTCACCATGTCCCAGCCAACTACAGATCAAGAATACAGAGACAGCTGCTGATCCTTAATTTATAAGCTGCTTTCAAAATCAAAATCAAAGCCTGCAACTGTTACTGGAAGCTGATCCAAAGCCAACAAAATACTCACAGAGGTGGGGCATTGTACACTGCGGGGCAGAGGATCTGCTACTGTATCAGGTGGAGAGTCCAGAACACCTAGAAAAAGTCTTCTATTAGATTATAAAACTTCCAGTGATACACACCCATCCAGAGAAGAGGTAACAAATGTGATATTCCCTGTGGCCAGGACCTGAAGGATATTACAGAGCATCCTTGAATGCTTAATGTGAAATGTGTGCTCAGACACTTCAGCCAGCTGATCACTGCTAAGTCTAAGAAGTTGTACGGGATTCCAGGTTTCAGAACTTTCTGAAGGTAATTCAGAAAATAACGGTGGCAATGGTTTTGTGGCTTCTTCAAAGTGTTTTTATGTTCCTATGAAAGCAGCTCTACCAATAAAATGAGCAGAACAGAGCATTTATGGAATTAGTGCAGAAAAAAACTCTTTTCCACCCCCCATCCCATTCCATCCTGCTTTTGAATTTTCTGGTTTTAGCGCTACAGCAAGAGGTCTGGTACATTTAAAAGAAAAAGTCTTCTATTAGATGATAAAAACCCCAATTAAAAGTCATCTTTCACACAAAAGCTTGAAGCTAAAACTGGAAAAAAGCCAACAAAAAAAAAGCACATCAAAATCCTTGGATTTCAGACACACAGCAATCCCATGTGCACGAAGACATTATTATCTCACGGCAGAGCAGCTTCTCTACTATCTAACTACAGAAATCCAAGGGCCCAGAGAAGCTGACTGTAGGAAAATACCGGGTATAGCCTAGACAGGAGGCAGACTGTGACTTGTCTCCTGTCTGACCTTTCCCTACAACTACTCTCGGTTATTCCCATTCTAGGCTCCCCGGATACTACAGGCATTGGAATCCTGAGCTGGAGTTGACAGGGCACATCTAGCTTAAGCAAGAATAAGGCAGCACTGACAACCCAGAGTGGGAACCCTGAAAAAGCCCTAAAGTGATAGAGAAACATAAAGCTTCTTACAAGGGAGAAAAACAAACCTGGATTTGTACTTTCAGTCACACAGCTGCCTTTTTAAATATTTCACTTCACATATTTGATAAAAAGGCATCGGTTACACGGCAAAATCAACTCAGTTTTCCAAGGATGATACTTAAGACTTGATGGAAAAGGGGATAAATGTTCCCAAGCCACAATTTTTTAAGCAGAGGTGCACAAAATCACTAGTTATTTGGAAAAAAAAGTCACACACCCTTTTCCTTGTGCCCTTGTCTTCCCTGATTTCACAGCAGCAGTATTTTCTCCATGGTGCAAACACAACGAACGGTGCATATCAGCCTGGGATGTGGGAGTGAAAAACATTCTCCAATGGAACATCTTACCTGGCTAACAGCTTTTATCTCTGTGAGCCTTCCCACAGTACTGGCTCCTCATTTGCTCATCATTTATTTGTCCTCATAAATGAACTCACATTACAAAAGTAGAGTGCAAATATACTCATATCCTGAACCTACTGCACCCAAGAGCCAGATGTTTTGGCAGAATGCATAACCAGTAAATGTTTGCTCCCACATGTTTGAAATGGCTCATGATATTTCCTAACAATAACAAGCATAACCAGTGAAAAACCTGTCACAGCTGCACTACAGGAGGTAAAAATCCATAAACAAAGACTCAACTATTTTCATTAACAGTATCCTCATCCTATCTTTCCAATATAACATTCTGCTTCCCAGATCATCTTGCATGTAGAATCATAGAATGGTTTGGGTTGGAAGGGACCTTAAAGATCATTCAGCTCCAGCCCCCCCTGGCATGCGCAGGGACACCTCCCACCAGCCCAACCTGGCATTGAACACTTCCATGGAGGGGGCACCCATGACTTCTCCAGCACCTCACCACCCGCATAGTAAAAAATACCTTCTTCATGTCTAATCTACATCTTCTCCCTTCCAATTTAAAGCCGTTCCCCCTTGTTCTATCACTACATGGCCTTCTATTACTAATATTGCACACAATTAGATGCCACCCTTCTGCCTGCCTAGAAACATTAGTCTAATATTGGAAGATGCAGGTTTTCATTCCCAAAATGTCACCTTTTAGATGAACAGCTCACTTAATTGCATGGCATCCTTGGCCTGTGAAACTCCGAAATTTTTTTTTTCCCCCAGAAACTTAAAGATAATCTTACCTTTTTTCCTTCATATATTGATGCTCAACACTGATATCCTCTCTCTCTATCTCTCTTGCTCTATGTATGTAGAGATATATTGCAAATAACTCTTCCAGTAAAATACTTCCTAACTGGTAATTTGTATCTCTCAATCTATTCAGATGTATAAACTGTACAACAAATCGAGAAAAAGAATATAAATTAGGCCTATAAATCATAGAATCATAGAATCACAGAATGACCTGAGTTGGAAGTGACCCAAAAGGATCATTGAGTCAAGCTCCTATCCCTTTACAGGACAACCCCAACATTCACACCATATGTCTTGTCCATATGGCATTGTCCAAATGCTTCTTGAATAGTCAGGCTTGGGACCACGACTGCTTCCCTGGGGAGCTGTTCAGTGCTCCACCACCCTCTAAGTGAAGAGCCTTTTCCAAATATCCAACCTAAACCTGCTCTGGCACATCTTCCTACCATTCCCTCACATCCCATCGTTGGTCACCAGAGAGAAGAGATCAGCATCTGCTCCTCCTCCTCCCTCTATGATGAAGCTGTAGACAGTGATGAGTTCTCCCCTCAGTGTCCTCTTCTCCAGGATGAACTAGTGACCTTTCAGATTCCATATACCACTTTCCCCCATGATACCAAGGCTGTATGTTCTGCAGTTGACTGCTGATGCTTACCCATGCTAGAGCTTCAGGTCCCACTTTAATAGTGCTTTGTTTCAAAGAAATCACGGACAATGAACCACAATGATACTGTTGTATTGACTGCTTAAATATTACACCTTTGGAACCCGATGAACCTTCGGGGATCTGAAAGATGCACAGAAACAGACTTTTAGCTATCAAATGAACCACACAAAACCTACTGAGATACCACTACCTTAATGTTCCAAAGCATTTTCCTCAGTAGCCCATGTTCCTAAGGAAAGCAAGCTTACTTCCCTGCACAACCTGTGCCACTGTCTCACCACTCTCATAATCAAGAATTTCTTCCTAATGTCTAATCTAAATCTTCTCCCTTCAATTAAAGCCATTCCCCCTCATCCTATAACTACTTGCCCTTGTAAAAAGTCCCTCCCCAGCTTTCCTGTAGCCCCTTCAGATACTGGAAGGCTGCTATAAGGTCTCCCCAGAGTCTTCTCTAGGCTGAACAAGCCCATTTCTCTCAACCTGTCCTCACAGCAGAGGTGCTCCAGCCCTTTGATCATTTTCATTGCTCTCTTCTGGACCCGTTCCAACAGGTCCATATCCTTCTTGTGTTGGGATTCCAGAACTGGACACAATACTCCAGGTGGGGTCTCACAAGAGTGGAGCAGAGGGGGAGAACCACCTCCCTTGCCCTGATGGCAAGCCTTCTTTTGAAAGTGATTTAATGTGTTGCTACACAAGAAGTGATAGTAGTTTCTCAAGCAGAAAAGCAGAAACACACAGAAACACTGAAGCTACAGCCACAAAGAGGTGTATTATTGTTCAGGCAATAGTTCTGTGTAAAATAGAAGTTAATGGCTGTCTGCAACTGAGTCTATTGGGCTGACTCAAACCTTCCAGTTAATATTTTAATACTTGCCTACATTTCATTACCTTTTCGGGATGCTCACTTTGGTGCGTTTGCATACGCCAAAGCGACGAGGATCCACGTGAGGCAATCCTTCAGTCTCATTTATGCACTGTGTCCTCTGAAAGGAACAGACATTCAGCCTTGTAAGGCACTTGGTGTTACAGCGTTCAAATGCCACTAAAAATCAGCAGAGCTCAGATTACATGCAGTCACTGCAGAATTGCTGTACTAAAGATGAACGTTTGCTGAGGGAAGCCACAAGATGGTGATTGCTCAGATTATACTAACGTTATTGTCGTTATACCCTTTTTAACATATTTTTTCATTTACTCTAAGCGTTACAAGATATTTATTACTGCTATGGCAGAAAGTGCCACCGGGTTGCACAGCAGGGGTCAGCAATGCATAAATCCCCAGGATGATATCTCCATAAAGAAAGGAGACGGGTCTCCTCAAAGAGTCGTTACTAGAATTGTGTGGTTAATCTCTTTTTCCTCCGAGGCCAAAGTTTGATGGCACAATAAATTCAGCTTTGTGGCTCACGGTATCAGACCAAAAAAAAAGCTGTGGTCCCCTGACGCAAAGCAATGATCTGCTGCAAATTGATTTATAAACATATCAACTAAATGAGACCTTTGCTAGCTCAAATTTGCTCAAGAAATTCTGACTGGTTAACTTTTTAACTTTAGGCTTTGTGCTGGAAAAGTTATTCCTTCTTTCCCTGCATGCACACACAGCCAGTGTTAAGACAGCTGGAAAAAAACCCTCATTGTCACCTATGATGAATAGTTTGTCATAAACAGAGGCAAATCCTTACCTCTACTCCGCATCAGATGTGTATGACCGGATCACTTACCAACACACAAGTCCAGTGGAATGGCAATTTGAGGCAATTCATCAATCACAGACATATTAGTCTGCAAAAGATGAAATCCCTACTCAGAATAGGGTCACCCTCAAATAGAGCCACAGGTTGCTCAAGGCTTTGCCCAATCCATTTCCAAGTATTTTCAAGGACAGAGATTTCACATCTTTTCTGCACCCTATCCCAGTGTCTGACCTCCCATTACACACAAAAAATTAAAAAAAAATCTGAGTATTTCATTGGAATATCCCTTGTTGCAACTTGTCTGCATTACACAAGATTGGCAGAGCCCATTGCACAAGTCACCGGATACTTCTGAGTTTCCGCTGCTGCACAGCAGCTGTTTAAAATGTAGGTTAAAAGATTCAGACATGTTTTTGAGACTATATCACCTCAAAACAAAGAAGAGGTTCTGCAGTGTGAAGTGCCAAGGCTGTGGAAAGGAAAGGAAAGGATGACATTTCTTCAAGCAGTCAAGTCTCTCCCTGACTCTGAGCCACGGCATTAATACAGCAGCTTTTGGTGATGGGAACAGCAAAACCCAACACCCTTCCTGAAAGCAATGGAAAAGAATTAAGACCTCTACTCAGGAAAGAAGCAGTTGACTACACTTAATATAAAAGAAAGTACTTCTGACTCACTGATTTCAGTTCCAAATGGGAAACAGACTTGCAAAACCTCAACTATTTCTGTGCACCAAAAGAAGAACATCTGAAATTAATTAAGGATAAAGACAACCTAATCCTCTTAACAGCTTTCTTCAAGCATGAAATCAGATAAATCAGGATCTTATTTAGAATATAAACATTTGTTTACATAACCAAATGCTGAGCATATTAAAATCACTAAATTATTAAATTATTAAAATACTAAAGCAGCTTACATTATGCCACTCACTGAGTCTCTTTCCTCCCTGTGCCTGAGAAATTATACTCAGAAGTCCTACAAGTACCAAAAGCAGATGAAATAGAGTAACTTTAATACACCACAGAAAAGTGATAGGAAACATGGGATACTTATTTTAAAAAAAGTTTTAATAAAAATGGAAATAACAATTATTAAGATAACTAATGAAAACTAGTGCAAAATTAACCATATTTAGTATGCTTTACCTGATCCTCCAACAATGCTGTACAGCATTTACTTCAGAAGCAGGAATACAAACACTCAACAGGTTGCCCGGAACACTAAACCATCTTAAATTTGAATTAGAAATAGCATTCATATTTCATATTCGAGGATGAAAACTAACAGGAGGTACTGCATGCAGTCATTTCCACTTTACCAGAAAGACAAGCACACACAGGGAAAAACTCCATGCTAGATTCCATTTCGAACAAGCAATGCTGTTGCTAAATCAACAAGAACTTATGTCTTACTGAAAGGCTTCTGAAATTTGCTTTGAAGAAAAACTCTTGGAACACGCAAGTCTTCTTTTCTATTCACAGTTTCTCGCTGCACATATTCATTGACCACTTCCTCATATCCCTCAGCCTTGAAAAGCTGAGACAAGAACTCTGGAAAAGAATTTAATAATAAATCAAGATGAAATATTATGTTTAAGCTATTATATAAGCTTTATATAAGTGTATGTTCTTATGTGCTACAGCATGAAAATCACACAGGCCTTCAGATTTCAAGCTGTTCTACGCAGGAAGGCTGCTGAATAAAGATCAGTGCAGATCTCCTTTAGAAACATCAACCTGAGCAAAACAGCCTAACCACCTAAGCAAACCAGCAAAGCTGGGGCTTAAGCCAGTTAATTCAGTTTAGTTGCCAAAACTTGCCACATCCCTTATTTTTATTGAGCCTCACCATTCAGGTTGCTCAGAGAGGTGGTAGAAGTTCCGTCTCTGGAAACATTCAAGGTCAGTTTGGACAGGGCTCTGAGCAACCTGATTGAGTTAAAGATGTTCCTGCTCATTGCAGGGGAGTTGGACTAGATGACCTATAAAGGTCCCTTCCAGCCCAAACTGTTCCATGATTCTCTTTGTGACTGATACCAGTGCATTTTCACTGTGTGCAGCTGACCATCGCTAGCTGAATACACAACTTATTTCAAATATTCCAAAGGTTATCTGTCTCTGCATGAGGAAGAGTACCACCCTCTGTTATCAGACACCAACAGGCCTTTGCTCAACAGAAAAATGGACAAAATGGCAAACTGGATATAGTGAGATCAAGACTCCACTAAGTGAAACTGGAAGTATTTTCCATAAACAGAAGAATCTTACTCTCTCCTTAAGGGAGGGCATGTCTCCCTTGAGGAAGGCAGAAGTACCTCACCAACAGGATGACCTTCGCAGCAGAGAGGGCTGCTCATTCTATTGACTTGTCATGTTAATTAAAAATCATCACTTTTCCTTTCCTGCACCTTGTTTTATTCAAATTACTCCCCTGAGAGGGTGATTTAATAAAAAATTTAAGTCATTCTAAATTTACGTTACTTGAAGACATGCAATTTTTTTCACTGCTCATGGAAATCGACTCAATGAAATAGGATACAGGAACACCTGCACTAAAAGAGGTGGTGAGCTGAGGAAGGAAGACAAGAACACCCACTTTGGTGGTAGCGCAGACTTGTATCAACCGAAGCCCCTCATGAAGCCGCACGCGCTGGTTGTAAATTAAGTACATTCATGCAAAATGGAAAACCCACCTCAATGAAATACAAGTAAACAGCACTTAATTGTGGACCTATTGAAACCTCATTGTGAGGAACTTGCACCTATTTTGTAACACAAAATTATAATGATGCCTTCCTCTACAATTGTAATATTATTTCAGTGTTGTTATCCGAGGCCACATATAAAAAAGCATCTTTCAAATAATCCCATTCAGCAATTATTTGGCGTACCAGTGTTCTGCTAAGCAAATGAAAACCAGCACAGGTTGCAAACGGCACTGAAATGATGAGAGTCACATTTCTAGTAACAAAAGAATTCTCAAGCATTGGGCAATATTTGTCAAAATTAGTGAGATGAATGAGATCATAATGATTAAAAATGGGAGCAGAGGTGGTCCATGAGACAGCCATAGACCAGCCCAAAGCAAAATAATTGCTCACATGAGAAATGTAAGATAAATTCTCTTTTGTCCCTCCTCCCTTCCTCTTCCTTCTCCTTATCTTAATTATTCCCCCAATGCAAGCATGCGCACTAGCAAGGAATTTCTCATTCAGAAATAATTCCAGCACATAACAAATATGGGATTTAAAATTCCACAGCTAGGTTAGTCTCTTACTTGTATGCTTTAGCGTCAATTCTCTTTGTAACAGCCAACTGTCTAAACAGAACTAAAAATCACTCAATAAATAACAGTTCTAAACATGCTTCAATGAAGGTGTAGCATAGCCTGTGTTATCTTAGATTTCATCACTGTCCTGTAAAGAACAGAGAGAGCTCAGACAAGATTAATGTTTTTTTATATATCAGGTGCAATTAGGTAATACATTATGTCATAAAATATGAATAACATTTACTTGGCTCCAAATTAGTCTTTTCGGTGGCCATGTTTTGCCTTAGTGTAAGAACAAAGAGCCCCATGGAAATAAACACCCAGCTCTTTATTACACAATGCCCTATAACTGATAGGGGGAAGTATCGGTTCACTGAAGTTTAGCGTGAGGAATTGGGAGTTAGAAGACAAACTATAAATCCCAACTCATTGCAAGTCTAAGTAAATTTCTTTGTGTTTCCGTGCTTCAAATTCTCCACCAGAAAACTGCAATAATTACCTTCTTTGATAAAGCATTATGAGCACTAAATAAAAAAGTATTTAAATATTGTAGCACATAGAAATGTTTTTTGCATTATCTTTACTACAAAAACAGGAGACAGAGTGACCACAGCCAGGCAGTGCTACCTCAGCAGGATTTCTGCATAGGCTTCTCAGTGTCATAGTCACGGCTCTGCTTTAGAAGTCATTGATTCTTCAGCAGACCTCATCTTCCATAAAGAACAATGCCGAGATAACAGCTTAGTTCATAGAATCACAGAATGGTTTGGGTTGGATGGGACCATAAAATCATCCAGTTCCCAACCCCCTGCCATGGATAGAGACACCTTCCACTTGATCAGGTTGCATCCAACCTGACCTTGAACACCCCCAGGAATGTTGCTTCATGAAAATGATCAACTCTGTTACTGAACACTGGTCTTTTTCCCTTAGGTAACAAACCTGAATGAAACTCAACAAATTCAGAAATTGCCGCTCTTGGCACATGATAGCTTGTAAACAAGCTCCAAAAAGCCCTGAAAGTCTAAGTACCTTCTTCCTCCCAAAAAGGATGGCAAATGAACAATTTAACAGTTCACCTGTGTAAAACAGAATTTCCATGGACATGCTGGTAATCCCCTGAAGCAAGCTTAAACAAAAGATTCACAGAAAAGAAAGCACTCTACAGTGTGCCTTACCTTTAGTAAAAAAATACGACCTTGTCCCATCTTGTCTAACGTAAAAGTTTTCCCCAAGTTTGCTGCCAGATTTAAACCTGAGCATTGCATGATCATACAGTCCGTAGTCTCTGAACAAGACACACTTGCCTGGTTTTAATACCTGTCACATAATACAAAAAATACAAACGTCAGATAACGTATGTTTTAATAAGGTAAGCTGGTCTAGCCATACATATATATTTATTTGTATACACATGCAGCCACTAAGACAAGGTATCCGTACACATTCACAATACAGAAGTGATCTATGCAGAATTCATTCCCCTGTGCAACAAAATTGGAGAGTGTCCAGAGGAAGTCACAAAGCTGGTGAAGGCTTTAGAGGGGAAGCCGTATGAGGAATGTCCGAAGTCATTTGTCTGTTCAGCCTGGAGGAGACTGAATGGAGAACTCATCACAGTTCACTGCTTCCTCACAAGAGAAGGAGGAGGAGCAGGCACTGATCTCTCCTCTCTGGTGACCAATGATAGGACATGAGGGAATGGCAGGAAGATGTGCCAGGGAAGGTTTAGGTTGGATATTACAAAAAAAAGCACTTCACTCAGAGAGCGGTGGAGCACTGGAACAGCTCCCCAGGGAAGCAGTCATCATCCCAAGCCTGACAATATTCAAGAAGCATTTGGACAACGCCCTCAGACACACGGCGTGAATTTTGGGGTTGTCTTATAAAGGGACAGGAGCTGGACTCGACGATCCTTGTGGGTCCCTTCCAACTCAGGTCATTCTGTGATTCCATGAAATAAGTTCTACATGAACTGGATTGTCCACTCTTAAAAATGCATGAAAAGTAGACTACAAATAGTTTTAAGATACTTGTTTGGGTGCTGATCAGCTAAATAAACTTTTTGCAACACTCTTCAAACACAGAGCAAAGAAGAAAATGTACAGTTTAAAAATAAAAATTAAGTCCTAACACAGTATTTTCTTTGCAGGGTAGCATACAGCCTAGCATCTGCTTTGGCTTAATGGTTTAAAATAAAATTTAGAATATTATGGTATCTCTTTCTTCATGTGAGAAAGAAAAATGCTGTAATATAATAAGAAATAAAAAAGAACAAGTTCAGGAAAATGGGTGGGGGCTGGTGTTAATTGTTCTTCGGCAAAGAAATCAAGCCATAAAGAGTTTAAAATTTAGAAATCAGCCAAGCTGATTTGATGGGTGCAACTTTCCTACTTCATCAAATGCCAACTGTATTTGTTAGAGCAGAAAAGGAGTACTTGCCACTTGCAAATTTGTGCAGAAACCTACAAGCAAGTTAAATGAACCAGGCATCTCCACGGAGAAAACAATAAGTAGCCTTTTCATGTGCACAAGCTACAAACCAATCCTGATTTTGGAAAACAGCTGGAGATATACCAAAAAAATCTAACATTCCCTTTTCAAACTACTGATGACAAACCAGAGTATCCGACAATTTAAAACCCCAAACATATGCATATGAATAAATTAAAAATTTGTTGATTATTTCCCTCTGCAGTCCATATATGACATCTCAGGTGAATTCAGAATGAGCACAATTCAGATTGTTTAAACCACCCTCTGGATGGGCCTATCCCAGTCTACCAACAAACAAAGGTAGCCCAGGGAGATGAGTCTCTCTAGATTAATGCTGAGCTCTGAACATCCCACTTCTAAATCACCACAGATCAAGCGTGTTTAACAATAACAATAACATCCTAACTGCAAGTCACAGTATCTTTTGGAAGTCAATTTGGGTTCACTGCCATTCATATCCTATCAACACAGACATTTCTGCAACCCATAACCATTATTTGCAGCTGCAACCCAGGAGCCCAAGTCACGGGTTCAAAATACATTTTTGTTAGGTCGATGTCATGCATTAGGCCAAAATCCAAACCTCACAATTCCAAGAAAGATAAAAAAAGCATGATAAAACATGTTTTAGTCCTGTATACTTAGTGAACTAACTAAATACATCCATGGAATATAACATTAATGATCATCATTACAAGAGGGGTTACTTTCTCACGAAAAAAATGTACTTTCAAGCTAAATAGAGGGAAGATGCTTTAAAGGCTATGAAATCAGCTGGTTTTACCTTGTAAATGTTCTTCAAGACAAGGTGCATTTTGTCAGGATGAATGGCAGAAAGCACAAATATAAGCGTGACAACATCCACAGAATCTGTTGGTATATTTTCTAGAAGATCATCTTTGGTAAGATCGCACTGGAACACTTTACACCTTTCAGCACTGTATAAGGCATTGTTCTAGGGAAATGAAAATAGTACACTTTCACTGAAAATGAGCAGCATTTATTATTGCAAAAAAGCAAAAAACTTGTGAAACTAATCAGTAGATCGACACAAAACACAGTGGCAAAAGAACATTAACTTCTAGCAGGTGACTAAAGCGACCAGAAATTCTTTGCTGCATATTACAATAGCAAAACAACAACTACTAAATTAATATGTTCCCAGGAATTTAAGAAGGAATGTGTGTTAAGACAAGTCAGAAAACACACCATTTCTGTTTTAGCGCTGCTTCTACTCTTTAAACATACTGAAATATTATTAAAAGAAATTCTGTATCACAAGGTGATTACAGCTCTTGAGCTACAAGCAGACTGTAAACGGTTCAGGTTTATGTCACAACACCTGCACCTCGGATGTTCTAGCCCACAGTTTTGCTGGAAACCTGGTCATGGCAGAAAGAAGTTCTGTAAGAGCAGTGGAGGCAGACATTCCGAAATCATCCAAAACCCTGGGTACACACTCAGTCCAACCTCACCTTGCAGAACAGCTGCAGCACCCCAGGGAGCTGCTGTCCTCTCCTGTTTGCCACACTTACTTCTTCCCATCTTGCCCATGAGACATGCAGTATATGTCTTGTGGTTGAAAAATGTCCCACAAGAGCGCACTTTCAATTAACATACATATAGAAATTTACCTGTGATCACAAACTTAATAAACCAAGAGACCTTTTAAGCCCAAAGCTCCCACCAGCCTTGCTGGAAGACTTAACTTTGGGCTGCGGTAACACCTACCTATGGATAAGTACAACCGTGCCTATTTCTAATCAGGCTACAAATTGCTTAACAATAACATTCATAGTCTGTTTTCAAGATTCTCCTTGGGACTCACTCTGCTTCCCGAATACTATGGGCAAGACTTTCATCCCAAACAAATTTTGCTTTTACTGCACAGTCAACAGAGACATAGTAGTGCTCCAAAAACCACAGCCTTCACTAATCATTTAAGTACTACACCTGTGTTACCGCAATGCTACAAATCGATGCTGAAAACCTAGGCCTTGAGCAACAATTCACTTTCTTGCACAGGAGCTCCACTGAAATGGATCAGCCTCCATTTTTTAGCAAAAGCTATTCTACCCTTCTTACAAGAAGAAAAGCAAGAGAAGTCTGTCATTCCAGTGACTTGTCATTTCAGAATCTTCTAAAGGAACTCTGAAAGATGTTCCAAATATCACACCAACCTTCACATACTCAACAGCTCTAGGTGAGAAATCACAGGCATAAGCAAAAATATTCAGATCTTCTTCCAAGAGTGGAAACAAGCAGTTCCCAACCCCACAGCCTGCTTCCAGAATGGTCAGCTTCTGATGTGCAAACTAGGGAGGAAAAAATCCAAGATAAAGCACATCATTTTTGTTTCCCTCATGATATGAGCACAGACACTGTTCAATTAGCATTTTAAAAACTATAACCAATTTTAATTCCCATTGATTCAAAAACCAAAGTAGGCATCCATCGAATAAACTGACAGTACAAACCAGAAATCCTGAATCCTGCAAAATGACAAATATCTTTAGAATATATTAATATTTCTTTAGTCACCTACCCCTTAAGTAATCAACAGATTGTTGCACCATTTCTGTCTTGTCTTTCATTCAGCTATAACGAATAACATGCATCTGGCTATTTCCCTTAATGATATCTTGCAATCAGCCTGTAATTCTGCATGCTTTTCTTTAAAGTAGTGTTCTGAAGTGCACCAACTTGCATCTGAAAACATGACATCACAGAGTATCCGGTATGGGTCAATTATAAACTGAAATCAAACTGATACATCTGATTCTGAGAAGGCATCTTTGATATTAAGAGAGACTACACAGAACGTTGCAAACTAATGGCTTTGTTAGAAGTATTATTAAATCATTTGAAACAATCAATCCCATCTTTTACAAAGGAAGTGTATAGATCTCACCTCCCGACATGCTTTTAACTCTTGAAACTCTCTGGTTGTCCAATGTCTGTCTTTGAAGAAGTTGGTGCTGTTTCTTTTGTAAAACAGATCCCAGTTCTTCTGTGCCTCTTTCTCCAGTTTTAGTTGTTTGAATTCAGACACCAAAACCTGATCTTTTGCCAGTCTCTCAGCTTCATCTGGACTAAGGATTCTTGCACTATGGCCTTTTTTTTGGAAAGCACCATCTTCAGCAGACGTTGTTACTATATTAAAGCAATTGGCTGATGTGTTTTCTTGGAACATCCTAGATTCTTTCACACAAATATGAATGTCAAAATCCCAAGTGTGATTTTTTTTCTCCATCACTTAACTTAGGTAAAATAATAGAGAATCTAGAAGCAGGAAAAAAAATGAGAAAAAGTTACAGCGTGCACTTATCAGGGTTTTATGGTGATCTGTCCTACCTGCTGGACTGCAAAGCCACCAGACTTCCTCCACCCAAACTAATAACTACACATGACATCACACTGACGTCAAAGTTAAAGAAGATGCTTAATGGAGCCAGTTAGTCTTCCCTCTGCATTTTAGAAAGCTACCTAACAAGAGAAATATGGTGCAGCTCTAAGTTTATTTTCAACAAAACTGACTTTAAAAGCAAAAAAAGTGCTTTGTTTCTCGTTAACTCCAGTTTGAACACCTCAGAGGAACCATAAAAGAAAACCAGGTGACATTTCAAAGTCCCATTAAAGCTGATGAAACAAACAGCATTCATGTTAACATTTCTCTTTCCTACTCTCAACTCTGTGAGAAAACACTGGTGAAAATATCAGCATTTATATAACACCACATCACTCAAACAAGAGAGCAAAAACAGTTCCGTTGCCAAAATACCCATAGCCAGCCTGCATCAGCATTCCTTCTGCTGCCTCTTCCTGAGGATCCACACCACTTTTAAAAATCACAAGTGGGTTTATTTTCAGAAGTTAACAAAAATGGAGCAATGAAAAGAGTCCTGCACAGGCTGGGAAGGGACCCAGATTTTTTCTCTGATGTTAAACTTGTTCTGACCCCTGCCTTGCCACAGATCCTAAATGATGGCACATGTGAATTAAATCCTCTATGGCCTAGTAACTCACAGGGAAGCTCAGGCAGCCGAAACATGCCACTTGTGCATGTCAGTGCCCAGAACTAGGCTTTGGTGTCATTTTACCAAAAGGGAAATGAATGGAAAAGCCTCATCCCAAGTGGAGTTTAAGACCAGGTTGGGTGAGGCTTTGAGCAACCTGACGAAGTGGGAGGTGTCCCTGCTCATGGCAGCGGGGTGGAACTCGATATTTAAAGTCGCTTCCAACATAAACCATTCCATGATTCTATGATTCAATACCTACCCTAAAGCAAACCATGAGTGGTACTTTACTCATGTATTTTATCTTACAGGATGAAAAAATGAAACATGTGCAAACAAAATAAAGAATTCTCAAATTTTTGTCCAGGTTCACAGGACACAGAAACCCACTTTTTTCTTTCAAAAACAATGGAAAAGGTTACAGAAAGAAATCCCCTTGAAAGAAAAGCCTCCACAAGAAAAGTATATCCTCTAAAAAAAAAGAGGTTAATCAGCTGAATCCTTGACACATTACTAAAACAGCAACTTCTATATTTCTTCATAGGACAAGCTAGAATAAACCATCGGAGCCAACCTTGCGCTCAGAAAACGCTGTGCTGGGAATCTACCATGATAAAGACGGTTTTAACAGCCTGTGTTTGGGTTGAAGAGCCTTTAAAAAAGTTTAAAAAACTGCCCTAAGAGTTTAAAAGGTTAAATCCAGGCCTAAAGGAGGCTGCAGCCCAGCAGGTGTTGGTCTCAGGTGATAGGAAAGGAAATGGCCTCAAGCTGCACCAGAGGAGGTTCAGATTAGACAGTAGGAAAAATTTCTTCACCAAAAGGGCTGTCAGGCACTGGCACAGCTGCCCAGGGAGGTGGTGGAGTCACCATCCCTGGAGGTGTTTAAAAGACAGGTAGAGGAGGTGCTCGGGGAGATGGTTTAGTAGTGGACAGGTACGGCTGGACTCGATGATCTCAAAGCTCTTTTCCAACCAAGCGATTATATGATTCTATAAGACCACAAACAGTAACACCTCTGTGCAAGCGCCCCCCGCCGCCCCCCCAAGCCCTCCCAGAGACACGGGCTTCCCGCCCACAGCGGCTCCCTCAGAGGGGAGTGCCTGTGCCGAATGCCCCACCAGGAAGCCCCCTCCTGCCCTCCTCAGGGCGGGGAACGCGGGGCTCCCCCCTCTCTTTCGAGGGACGAACCTCCGGCAGCCCGCACCCTTCGGCACAGACCCCAGCCCCGGCTCGGCTCGGCGCTCCCACCCGCTCCCCCTTGGCTGTTACTGCAGCCCCCGGGGACCCCATCCCCAGCTTAGCCCGGCGCTACCGCCCCCCTCCCCTCGGTGGGGACCGTAGCCCCTGTCCCCGCTCCGCCCGCTCCCTTCCGTGGGGACCGCAGCTCAGACCAGCGCCACCCTCGCACCCCTCTACGGGGGCTGCAGCCCCCAGGGACCCAGGCCCTGCTCATCCAGGTGCTCCCGCCCGCTCCCTCTCGGCGGAGACCGCAGACCCTGCTCGCCCCGGCCCTCGGCGGAGACCTCAGCCCGGCGCTCACTGCCCGCCTCCCGCCCGCTCCCCCTCCGCGGGGACCCTCCCCGGCTCCCGCCCCACCGCACCCGCCGCTGCCGCTGCCGCCGCCGCCCCGGAGCGGTTTCCCGGCTGCACTCGTGCCCCGGAAGGGCGCCGGGCGGCAGCACACGGAGGAGAGGAAGCGACCGGGAGAGGAGGGGACGGGGCAGCATCGGGGCCATGAACGGCTCGGCAAACTCGCTGCTGGACAAGGAGGAGCACCCGCTGCAGCTGGGCGAGAGCTTCGAGCGGCGGCCCAAGGCCTCGTTCCACACCATCCGCTGTGAGCGCCCACCCCGCTCCCCACGTCCTGTCCCCGTGCACCTCTCCTGCCGCACCCCCTTCTCGTACCCCTTCCCGCCGGGCCGGGGGCAGCACCTATCCGCCCCCCCTCAATCCTCACCGAGGTTGCCTCCCGGGGTCCCGTCCCCTCCCCGCCGGCCCGCGGGGGTCCTGACCCGCAGCCTCGAACCCTTCCCCTCGCCCCGGCCGCCACCACAGGGCTTTCCTCCCCACTAGTATTCCCGCTTTTCTGCCCCCTTTTCTTAAGCACCCATCTCCTCGCTTCCCTTCCCGCTCCCTCAGCACCCATCTCCTCGCTTCCCTTCCCGCTCCCTCAGCACCCATCTCCTCGCTTTCCTTCTTGCTTTCCTTCCCCCTTCTAACCGCTTTCCCTCTCACTCCCTCAGTACCCATCTGCCAGCTTTCCCTCCCACTTTCTTTCCTGTCCATCTCCCCGCTCTCCTTCCCAGTCTCTTTCAGCGCCCTTCTCCTCACTTCCCCTCCTGCTTCCTCAGTGCCTATCTTCCTCCTTTCCCTCCTGCCCTCTCAGTGTCTGTCTCTCCCCTTCCCTGCTCCCTCAGCACCCATCTTCTCCCCCCCCGCCGCCTGCCACCCCACAAGTGTTTTCCCTAGAGCGTTTTCCCCACGGATGTGTCCCACCCCGGCGGGCAGCCTGAGGAGAGAAGGGGAAGGTGCATGTGAAGACAGGGAAGAGATGTGAGAACGCAGGCCAGGACGGACAAGCACCTTATGAAGTTTTTCACAGAACATGCGTGAATCACTCAGAAGCATAAAGCAGTCCCCTCCGTGAGGGGGGGGGGGGTCCCCGTTTTATGTTATTTTGTGGCAGTTGCAGGGCAGGTCACTGCCAGCCCTGGCCTGGCAGAGTGCCTGGAGAGGAGGGTGGCTGGCTGGTAGCCAGAGCACCGATAGTTTGATTTTTAATTGGCTATTTTCATGATGAGGCAACCCGTAACCCAGCAGCCCTGTCCCTGGCTGTCCCAACTCCAGCCAGCTGTAATCAGACACTTCCCAGGAAAACGAGCACAAATGACTTGGACACATAAAGTACTGCAGAAGTGTAAGATAAATCTAGAGGTAGAGTCTTCAGTAGTTGTGAAGTTTAGGAATAATTGGAAGAACAAGTGTTTTTTTTAAAGGCACCGGATATTATTCCAGCTGCTCTGTTGAGCATTAGGTACATTTAATTTCATATTAGAAGATTGTTTTGAAAATGAGCTCGCGGTGTCTCCATACTTCAATTCTGTGGGCAAGAAATTGCTTTTTCTTCCCCTGAATGAGTCCAGGTTTTAAAATGAGTAGTGAGGAACCAACAGTAAATTAAAATAATACTAAACTTATATTTCAGTAGCTTTGTGGGGAAATTATAAAGTTAGCAATAGATTTTTTTTGGTTTATGATGTATAATCCTAGGCCCAGTCTCATGGCCTGTATTCATAACCTACAGGTGAGTAGGTTCAGTAAGATTAGTCACCCAAGTGCGACTTGAACACACAGCTTTCCAGATAGAGCTGTTACTGAAGCAGATGGCCAATGATTGAGGCAAAGCTATTTTGCTCAATAGTCAACTCTGTCTAATGGATTAACACTTAAATTTTGTGTGTTTCACCCTTCTGGTTACACAGAATTCCACCATGCCAAATAATAGGATTCCGTATCTTTGGTACATTTGACTGTTCATATGTAACACTGAGCAGTTTTACCCAACACTAACATACTAGCAAACCTCCATTTATAAATCAAAAAATTTAAAATAGCCCAGCTATCAGACAAATGAGGGTGTTGTTTGATAGTGTATGAATTAAACCCAAGCCACATCCAGATAGAAATACACTACATTTCTTAAGGGATTGCAGAGCCAAAGCTCTTTCAACTACAACTGGAAGAATGCAGTTTTATTTCAAAGGAGTTTTTTGTGTGCTGTATTTTCTATCCATGACTTTCAAGTGAGATCTCTTCATTTCCTGGTTATAATTTTTTTTTCTTCTAACTGTTGATCTGGAGTGATTTATCTGGGATTCAAGCGTTATATTCTTCCCATAATCCTCTTCACACAAACTACAATAAGAGGATTTTGTAGGCTAAATTTATTTCAGCCTTCTTAAAATACTTCATTCCTTTCCATAACATTTGTGAAATACTGTACTGAAAATCTGGATTATCCCTAGAAAACACATCTTAAAAACATTTGACTTTTGGGAGAAAGCCTATAGGTACATTTGGAGGGACATAACATGTGCTTAATCTACGGCAGGATTAGCCAAGCACGTACACCTAGTAAGCTAATCAAATGCAAACAAGTTGTTGAGTGTTTGTTGAGAGCAACTGTATTTCTCTGATACCTGAGAAAGAAGTGTGGCAGTGATATTCTTTTTAATTTAGTGGCTGCACTGTTGAAACTCTTGATCCCTTTTTGGCAAAGACACTGGCTTTTGTACAGCTGGCTTGTTTTATTTAGCAAGCTTGCACATAAAGTAGGTGGGAAACAATAGCTAGAAATAGATTGCTCAGATGAAAATGAAGGGTATGATTTGGTCTGGCAGTTGAGGCATAAGGATTAAGTCAAGTGTGCCTGATTCTGCTTGTTGTGCTGTCAAAGTAAAACTCAAGTTAGACATTAATGTCCTGTTAATGAGCATTTATTACAGGCTAGGGTTTTGCTTTTTTCTGCAAATGTGCTTTTCATACTGGAATTATATATGGATTTTTTTCTGGGATATTAATTTCTTAACTAATGCAGTAATTAAAAGTCTTGATCATGAATACGATTGTACCTTTTCATATCCAGATATGTCAGAATTGAATGGAGGCTTATTTTAAAAAACAAAACAACTGATATCTCTCTGTTCTTATGTCACTTTGTCTAAATCCTCTGTCAAAATATTACAGGTTCTAATAGTTTTTTCTGGGGTTTATGGCTCCTCAGCACAACAGAATAATGAGGGGAAAATACTTAAGTTGAAATGTTCTTAATTCAAATAAATACACAAAACAGACTTGTTTGGGGGACAGAGCATTCCATACAGTACAGCAAAAATACTTAAAAGTAGGGTTAATTTAAGGCTATTGCAGTGTCTCACTTTAGTCATGTTTTCCATCCACAGTGGCTTTGGATTAGCATGGAGCCTACTGAAGTGAGCTCAGCGCCTCTTTTCTCCTCACAGATGAGATCTGAGGCCTCTGCCCTGGAGAGGTATTGTGGAGGCAAGATGGCTAAGTAACCAGAAATATCAGTAAGGTTCAATGAGTTGGTGTCATTACATTAGTCTTTATCAAAGAATCCTCAGGCTTGGAATTGCTGGGAGCCACACAGAGCTCTGGGTCTTGAAGTTGATGCTCTTTTGAGATGCGTGGTACAGTTTTACACTTGCCTGCAAAGTTAGGTGTCACTCAAAGCCTGGAGTTTGAAGAAGTCTGCTTTTGGTCTTCAAACACAAGGTCTAGAGTCTCATTTCCATTTTGAAAAGGAAGCTTGAGATCTCGTACCATGGTATGACTGGGGCACTGAGCATAGACACATTGTGCAAGTGCATTATTCCACTTCTGCTGTAGACACTAGTAGGTATTTTAGCATTCCCTGGAATCACAGTAGATGTGCAATGACTTCTGTTTGCAAGGTGGGATTGTACTTCTGAAGACTCTAAGAAATGTAATCGCACTTGTTTTCCTCTTTAGATGATTTTAAGCCAGCATCAATTGATACATCTTGTGAGGGGGAGCTCCAAGTTGGAAAAGGAGATGACGTAACAATCACTTTGCCACATATTCCAGTAAGTTTATTATCTGTGTGTCCTTATTTACTCTCCAACAAATTTGCAATGCCTAATGTTAATGTTATTTTCACTTTATTTTTTGTGAATATAAATAAGTTCAATATTCAAGCAGCCATACTTGTAGTGTGTTCCCTTAGGAAAGGACTGTACAATTAAATGTTTGTAAAGGGTTGTATTTGTAAGGTTCCAATCTGTTCTTTACTTGTGCTTCCTTCCTTCTCTTCCTTGACTAAAAAGAAGACTTTTAACTGTTAGCTGGAGCTCTGTAGCTCGCTTCCTTCCATTTGTAGAGCTATGGCTTAATGAAGAAAGGCAAAGTAATTTGGGCTTTAGTCAAGATTTGATGTTCAGAAGCCAAAGGTAGGCCTGTAAGCATATTCTTCCTTAGTAAAACATGTACAGAGAGCATAAATGATTCACTGCTTTTAGCTTAAGCAGTGGAAGTGAGGGGGGGTGGTTCCGGTGCATGGCAATTAAGTGGTTTCCCATCCACTTCCTCCTCAAATTATGCCATAAACATCCACTGTGTGAGGATGATGGTCAAACAGCAATAAAACAAAAGATCAAACTGTTTATAGGTGCAGCTGCTTTGTAATTGGAAGTTCAGTGTTTTCCTTACCAAAAGAAAGTGTTTGCATGCTGGAACTGGATGTGTTTATTAGCTGAAGATAATGCCATGTGTCGAGCCAATAAACCAGAATTCACAGACATCAATGGGTTTGGTGGTTGTAGGGAGGCGCCAGTCAGTTTGGAAGCCACACCAGGTCCTTTTGGTGTTGTTTGTTCTAGCATGTCAGTGGTTTTAATAGGTAGGTGATGGCTGTTTAGTGATTCTCACTGAATGAGGCTTCAACCTGCTTCCCCCCATCCTGTTTTTTATATAACTTTGGTTGCCTTTAGTGCTGCAGGAGTTCACACAATGGTTTTTGTGTATAAAAATTATGAACACTGTAGGGCTATTTGAAAGTGGGTAATGCTACAATTAAGAGCAGTGACATTCATCTTGGATTGACTGGGAACAATGTTGTTGATTCATCTTTGGTGTTGAACAACATCACTTATACTGTCCCTTTCCAATCTCTGCACTGCTGAGTTTAATTTTGATTGTCTTCCCATCAGTATGAACAGCTTTAAGCTTACAATATCCTTCAGAGGCTTAGGCTGCATGAAATGCAGCCACTGTGTGGATGTTGTTTCAAGGCGGTGCTGTCTATATTCCGGACAAAGAGATGGAGAACACAGAACATACTGGAAAAGAGTGAGAAGTTTTAAGATTGTTTCATCCTGACAAGATTTACTGAATTTCTTGGATCTTACATTGGTTCTCAGTTGCCCAATAATTGGATAGGATTCAGATTCTAAGTTGGTTTTTTGAAATTGCCTGGTCCCTGAGGATATCTCTGGTAATTCATTCAGTGGAAGTATTTTGGTGTCTTTTGCTGCTTGAATGTCTACATGTGGATTTAGTGGCTTTGGTATTTGATAAACAGCCTTGGTTGGGGAATTGAAGAATTTGTTATAAAACCCTCATGCATGTAAACAAATTAATTGTCACCTTTTTCACCTTCTACTACTACTTCTGTCCTATAGTCAGCAAATCTGTAAGCTAGTGTTATTTAGGCACTAACATAAAACCTAAACATTTCATTGTAAGTAGAAGGGTAAGACTGTTAATTTGATTAAGCAGGGTTCCATTTCTGCTTATTTTTATTTTTATTTTACCCAGAAATCAGTCTTTCCTGAGTTAGGAGGCCTCTGGGTAACAGAATGATAGCCAACAAACTTTGATCAATTTTCATTAAATTTGTGCTTCACATGTTTCCTGGCTTAGCTGTCAACTGCGAGCAGGATTTGACTTTCAGCTTGCTTTTTGTTGTCTTAAATGTTGCTTTCCTCTCTTAAATATAGGAATGATAAAAATGTAAGATGCCTTTGAAGATTAGACTTTTTTGTGACATCTTTTCTGAATCATATCTATAGCTTCTACTGTATATTTGTTGGGTGTTCAGATTGTTCACCCTTACTGTTCCAAAGCCATTTTAAATTCAAACATATTCTGTTTATTAGTGGTATGGAGAATACGAATTGCATTCTGAGTGGTTAAAATGTGATTGCTCATTTTTGCTACTCAGAATAAAATGTAGAAGAGTGTATTTTTTCTTTGCTCCTTGATTGTGGTTGCCTTTCTGCAGCATTGAAACATAGAATTGTTTGGTTGGAAAAGAGCTTTGAGATCATTGAGTCTAACCTTACCTGTCCACTACAAAGCCATATCCCTGAGCACCTCCTCTACTCATCTTTTAAGCACCTCCAGGGAGGGTGACTCCACCACATACCTGGGCAGCCTCTGCCAGTGCCTGAGAACCCTTCCAGTGATAAAATTTTTCCTGATGTCTAATCTGAACCTCCCCTGGTACAATTGAGGCCATTTCCTCCTGTCACTATTAAACTATCTGTTTGCAAAGGTGCACATGAATAAATTTTTTTTAAAAAAATTATTTTGTGCAGTAGCTGTATATTACAGAGAAGTCTGAGAAGGTTTCATAGCTGAGAACAGAATTCTGTACATCCTCCTTGAATAATATGTCCTTTTCGGACATGGCCAGATGTGTGTCCTTGGTGCTGTGGGCAGATAGACCATAGATGCTGCCTCTTGTAACCCCAGTCCCAGGTGTATGAGCCAGCCTGCACATGGGTGCAGCAAGGCTGAGCGTAATCTCAGCAGTATCAGCCAGAGTGCACTACCACATGAGTTTGTCTTTATTGCTTCTCTGTCTCAGCCATTAGATGTTTAATGGCTCTATGCAGCATTGTGTAGATTTGGGGACTTTGTGGAAGGTGTCAAACTACCCCATTTGCTTTTAAGAAGACATTGTGGTATAATTGCATGGCATCTGTATGCTAATCTGCCTTTGAAAAAGGCAGCTGTTCTTACATAGTTGGTGACTGTTGCTTGTAATCCACGGTGAAAATACAGTCTTTTTATTTTTGGTGTTAGATTAAATACGAAGCAGTTTAAATTATTTTTCAATTGACCACATATTTCTTTAGGCAACAGTTCTGCTGCACGAATAATTAGAATTTTATTTCTTATCCAAACCCAAGATTTCAAGTGCAGAAATGTCAAGAAGATTTCTGACACTTGTCAGAGCCATCTATGCAAATCCAGTTATGTTACCATTTTGGGAATGAGAACTGTAAATAATTGCAACCATGGAGAAGATGTCTTGTCACTGCAGAGACGCTTAAAATGATGAAAGGCATAATATTGCTATGAGGAAACGTCTGATCTACTGATTATAACTGTATTTTTCCTTTTTCGTGAATGGATGTTTTCTGTGGGAACTAAACAATAACTCCTTAGCCTCTTGGTCAGAACAACACACGTATTCATTTCTCGTAGTGTCTGTAAACTTTTGGATAAGGGAATGTAACCAAAAAAAAAACATGCTCTCTCTTTGATACCAGGGTTCAACTCCACCAATGACTGTGTTTAAAGGAAATAAAAGGCCGTATCAGAAGGACTGTGTGCTTATTATCAATCATGACACTGGGGAATACATGCTGGAAAAACTCAGTAGCAGCATTCAAGTCAAGAAAACAAGGTAAAGCTGGGGAAAGGGCTGTTGATAAGGTTAATTCTTGGTGAAGTTTCTTCTTTAGGCTGTCTTTTGAACCGAATATTTGTAGTGATGTTTAAGTACTAAGACTTATGAGCTTTGCGTGGCCAATTTTCTTGCCTAAAAATGCAAGTAGGAGGTGTGAATCCAGAAGTAAATTCTCCACTGCTGGAAGGACATCATTATGGTTCAACACCTCTGCTTTGAAGCTTTGGAAGCTGGCTGAAGGATCAGATGTGTTTCAGGAATCTTTACTTAGCTGAAAAGACAATGGAAATATTACACTGTCGAAAGGATTGTTGGACTTCCTAGGTTTATTCCCCCTGTGGGAATCATGATGCTTTAATGATCTACTCTTAAGGAACAAGTAACACTCATCCCTGTATTGGGTCTGTGATAGATAAAGAGGAATGCAAATCCAGAGCCTGCAGCTGGAGCAGCAGGGAGGGAAAACTATAGAAATAAGGGTTGTGAGGTTTTGTCTAGAAGAATTGCTGAGACCAGAAATCCTCTCTGAATCAATACTCTTATTTCACCGCACAAATGCTGCAGAGTGTGCTCCTGGAAAGTTTTTAGTAGTCTTGCTGCTCTGCAAGTACCTGAAGGTGCTGGCACATGTTCTTTCAGCATCACTGAACCACTGGTTATTGAGATCTGAAGAGAAGGCATTTATTCAAATTTCTCGTGAAGAAGATGCTCATATAATTTTACAAGTTTTACATTTAAAAAAAAAATATTTCATTGTAGTGTAGAACTTTTAACTCCTGAAATCACTAGAAATATGGGCTGCAACTTATCAGCAGTTGGCTGAAAGTTTCTGAAGAACACCCTGAGCTCAAGGTGAATGGACTGTAAAGTCCTCTGAATCAGTAATGTGAAAACTCATTCATGTTGCATTCGTATTGTCCAGTGGATATGAGCATGTCATAGAGTTTTGAATTCACAGCTCAAGTTCTGCTGGAATTTGTCCAGGTGAAGCTTACATGAGAAAGGAGTAAAGAAATGCAGGAAGGCTTGGATTCAGTGAGGTTTTTGCATTCACTGAGTTTTGGATCTGGTGAGGTAAAAAGTATTTCAACCTTTCTCCAGCAGAGGCAAGGAAGTAAAAAATTGGGGGGTTCTGTTTTGAGGAACAGTGCTTTGCAGAGTCATTCTGTTTTCTAGATCAGAAGTCTTTTTTGCATGGCTACTTTGATCTTTAAGAACCCGTTGACACTTTGTGGGAGCGATGTTTTTAGTGTTGACATCCTGATGACATTTGCGAGGGAATAATTGCAGTTATTCTGGATAAAACCTACTGTAGTTCCCAGAGAATAATTGATACTGGAAACAATCTTTTGCTTTTACCTTTCATGTGGTAAAGTGAGTGTATTCCCAAATCCTCACTTCTGTTGTAAATGAGTGTGTAAGCTGTATTAATGTGGTATCTTACAGCTGCATTTCAGTGATGAATGAAGAGGTGGTTCGGTCCTTAATTTTTGAGGTTGCGTCTACAGTTCAGTGGGGCACAGAGATACCCGAGTTCCTGCTTAGTGTCCTAGCTCAGATGCTGGAAGCGGTTTAGGTGAGGTCCCAAGAAGTTCTGCCTGGGCTAGTATAACTTGTTTCTCAGTGGGATTAGCTCACAGGCGCCAAGTGTCACCTTGCTGAGCTGGGACCCTCCTGGAAATGAAACTGATCTCTAATATCCACATAAGCCGCTTCTGTGCTACGGGATGTGAAGCCACGTCCCTGAAGGCTTTGGTGTTATGCGATAGATATACCACACATTTTAAGCTCGTTATGGTGTACCATAGAGGACCTGAGTATTTTGTTCTGGGGTCCTTTTCTGCCAAGGATATTGACTTTGTACAATCTGAATTGCATCACTGATTCAGTAAAAGGCATAAATACCTGATTTGAATTGAACAGCTAGGCATAACGTTATTCTAGAGACTTTCCCACTCAGGAAACAGCTTGAACTATTTTTAAGGGATAACAGGAAATGAATGAAAACCAGGAATTAAGTCCTTGCATGCGGCATTTAGCAGTAAGAATGATTGCTCTAGTCAGGTTGACCTCTAAGAGAGTTCAAATTGACATGATTTAATTACAAGTAAGAAAGTTGTTTCTTTTGCTGTGATTGTTTTAAGCTATGAGTGGATTTGTTTTATCATGTAGTTGCTTCAAATTACTATTATTGCTAATTCTTTTTTAAAAATACAAATACTAATTGCTAAATTAAAGCCTTCCTTGCTCTTCAAGTAGAGAATTTGGCACCAATGAACCACATCTGGAGTTGAAAATACATTTTGTAAGCATGTTGCGGTCTAGTTGTATGTTCGCTATTGAAGACAAGTGTTGCCTACAGAAAGCTGTAATTCACTGTTTGTCTTTACAAAAGAACTAGAGATCTGTACAAGAGGAAGTCACAGATGATGTGTTAGCACAAGGATATTGACAAAGTGGAACACAGTTGCACAGTACTGGTGAATATCTCTGGTTGTTTTTTCAGAGCAGAGGGCAGCAGTAAGATCCAAGCCCGAATAGAACAACAGTCTGCCCGAGCATCTCAGCCTCCTTCGCAGTTCAGAGCCCCAACCAAGCCAGCAGTTGGACCTAAAACTTCTCCTTTGAAAGATAATCCTTCCCCTGAGCCTCAGCTGGATGACATTAAGAGAGGTAAAGAAGGGTTTGTCGTTTCCTGTGTTTTGGTTGGTTTTGTTTTCCTTCTTTATAATGAAAACTGTGACTGCGCAATTTATAAAAACACGTTAGAATGCTCAAGGATTAAAAAATGGTACTTGACAGCTGGTTTGTCATCTTTATATCTCATTTTAAGGCATCTTAGTGAATTATTTATTTTCTTCTGCCAGCACAGATATTTGTCTGGCGTGAGCGAATTTCCTCTTTGTGGATGATTTTTTCTCTTCCATACTATTTCTCTGTTCTGCAAAGAAGGCAAAAGAAGCATGAATTCAGAAACCTGCACCTGAGTGCTGCACCAGTTGAATGGGTGTCTTGGGCAACAACAACAAAAGCTAGTGGTCCAAGATCTAGTTATGCAACCAAGTAGCTTGGATGTAAATTATTCCTGCGCTGAGTAACATTGGAGCCACTTGCCAGTGAGATGGAAGGGCTGGGTGGCCATGTCCCCATCACAAGACGTGGAGTTTGTGCCATGCTGAGTAGTGTAAGTAGGAGAGAGAGGAGAGAGCAAACAACCCTGTAGCTTCCCCGTTACCACAACTGCAGCTTTACCTCTGCAGCTTTGATCACATCTGCCATATAGTTGCTATACTTACTCTTAAGGTACCTTGAAGAGATGATTGGCTCAACTCAGTCTCCTGCTCAAGCAACACTTTGGCTCAGTGTTTCACTGTGGGCAGGGCACATTTTCCTTGCCCATGGCCTTCCTGTCATACTGGTATGATATCTAGTTTTGATGTGGATAACACAGTCAGAATGAGGAAGACTTTAAATTTTTATTTGGTTCTTTTGTGTTTCTTGTCTAGCATTAGTTGCAGTTTTAATTTAAGATTGTTCTTTCTGTCTAGGCTTTCTTTTTTTCTGGGTCTCCTTTTCTTTGTCTTATTTTTTCTCTGTCCCACATAGCTATTTTTGCCTGTAGACTTAGCCTATGTTAATTGCCTAGACTATGTTAATTACTTAGCAGGGTATTTTTTTCAGTTCATGCTCATCACTAGGTGACATTGTTACTGCTAAGCTATCTGTGTGTTTGCATAGGTTCTGACTGGACTCACTTTTTCGCAGCAATAGTGTTTTCAATACCTTGATGCTGGTCAGCAGACAGAATCAACGTCTGAGAGTCTGTTGGCCACAATTCCCTCAGCTGCATTGCCATTTTCATTTTCTGTGTAATAAGTAAGGAGAAAGATCACAGGTGATATATTATTTTAAAAATTTAAGCAGTTGTGAATTTTAAATGTTGTTTCTTGTGGTGTGTAATAAGTTACTTAACCATTGGGGCACTCTTGTAGATGTACAGTAATTTGTAAAGCTCGTGTTATAGTAAAATTATTACATTTTCTAGTGTGACATGTTTTACAAGGACCATTTTCTAGTCATCTAAAATAACTATCTGAGTAAAATTTTTGCCTCCTGATTGTTTTTAATTGGCAAGTACCTTGAAATATGTAACCTGCAGATTTTGTTTCCAAAATGAAGCCAAAGAACACCTGACTTATAGTAAAAATAGAACTTCAAGTCAATACTTTATAGACAGTCATTCAAGGTCCAAAAAGAGAGAGTGCAAATACCTGGGGAGGAGTGGTTTTTTGCTTATAGTATACGCTCTTTATACCTTTTTTCAGCATTGATAATCTAGAATGTCAGTATTACTAAACCATTTGTATTGTAAGAACCTGCCTGGGAGAGGTAGACCTAAAATGGCACCATCACACAATGAAAATAATTAATAAAACTTAACTGTTAAAGCTGTGAGAGAGTTTTCAGTCCTGTTATCTTCCTTTAGCGTGTCTTTTTATGAACAAAGACTTGTAAGTTATGAAGATACTGTGTTCTTTCCATTCAAGCATCAGCATTTCTTCTGCGTACAAAAAAGAAAGATAAATGTAAAGCTGAAATTCTATGTTTTTTCTTTAATGGACACAGCACAGAACTTAGAATCCCCAAAGGAGGTGGGTGAAAGCATCTCTAGCGCTGTGACACTCTCTTGCTCCAGTGGGCCCTGCTTAAGGGTGTGGTAAGACGCAGAGCCCTCGTGATGTTTAGCAATAGTTTTAAAGGAACCTGAGTACAGGTTTGTGCTTTCCCCTGGTACCCTCAGCTGCACATTCCCATCGCTCCCTTGCAGATCAGCTGGGAGATGAACTTTCAGGTAGGTCAGTTTTCTGTCCCATTACACACCACTGCCTGGGGAGAGAGTCAGAGCATGTGGGAGTTGAACGGGTGGCTTCCCTTCATGCAGAGGCACCTTTGAAAGGCTGCACCTAGGGTCCTGCACCAGAGGAATCTTTTTCTCTGCAAGTTTTTATATTGGCCTCCTGCCAGAAGGGAGCAAAAGAGAGAGTAAGAGCTTGTTCTTTTGAATCCTTGGCTACATCTGATAACATTTCATTAAGCAGAACACTTGCACACATATACCACAAAACAGCCATGAACGTGCATGAAATCATCAGCATTTATCAGGCATATTTGACCACAACAGAAATGTTTTTAATAACATTGACATAATTGCAGCATGCTCTACTTGTAAAAAAAACACAGAAACATATTTCTGGTTTGGAGACTGTAAATTCTGCACTTAAAAATCTGAGCAGATCTTGTTTGCCTAAAATGCAGCTGTAGTCTGCAAGGGTTATGCCATAGCATTGTTGGTCTCTCAAGAACATCTTAATCAAATTTTTTTGCACTTCAGGATAGAGTACTGCCTCATTAGCTGCAATCTGCACATACTGAAAGTGCCAATATCGAGTTGTTTTCTCTCCCCCTTGCATACCATTATTAGCAGTGAGCATTCTGCTATGGGCTTACAACCTAAAGCTGAATTACTGTATTTACAAAAGTCCTTGGTATTCTTGCAGCCCAAGGTTAGGGATTTAATTAAAAATTCTATATAGCCTATTGGAATTGAGAGAATAACTAAGAACCCTTAGATACGATTATGGAAAGAAATTGGTGCATTTGATACTGCATGTATACAGGAGACAGCCCTGTTGAGAAAGGCTGTATAATGATTTCTGACCTTGAATTTTTCTTTTTACTCTAAAAACTGAATTGTGTGCCAGTATAAAACAGTTAGCCCATTTGTTTTCTTTAAAGAAAGCCTACAGTTGTAACATGGAATGTGCAAAAGGTTCACCTGGCAATGTCAGCCTTTCAGATGATGTAGGCTCAATTAAGCCAAGTGTTCAAAACCTGCCTTGTGGAGAGCTTGCTTAAAAGTAACTCCAGCACATCCTGACTCTTGTCATGTTCTAAACCTTAAAGGCGTTTGATCTTAACGACGCAAGGAGATATAGGAAAGATCCCCCTCTTGTGTTGTTCAGCTTAGCATATATGTATATTTACACACACAGCTGTTTTAATTGGAGGCTGTGTGAGGAAATATTTAGCCAAGGCTTCAGCATCTGTAACTGCAGTAAGCATAACAGGCAAATAGGAAGATGCAAAATCAGACAACTTTAAAGCAGATGCTTCTTTCCTACAAGGCTTTCATGTCATCACTGGCTTAGCCACCATCTTTGACGGTGTGACACAAGAGGGTTTTGAACAGACTTCCTTAGTGATCCTGTTCTACCTGACAGACTTCAGTGTAGCAAGAGCCAATGTAACGTTAGTGAAAGAATTACTTTCTTCTTATCTGCACAGACAAGACGTTTATAATTCCGGGCTCAAGGATTTAAGAGAGACCTGAGAGGAAGCTGACAGACTGTGAGGGAGAAGTTCACTAGAAGATGGGCTCAGACTGAGTTTCCGCCAGTGACCACTGTCACTGATAACATGCTTTTCCTGGCTATATTCAGCACAGTGGGCCTTACTGCTTCTGCCAAGGCATTCTTCTATTCCCTCCTCATAACAAAACCTCTTTTATGGGGTTCTTGGTTTTCTGCTTTGGAGCAGAAACCCCTCACTTTTCAATCTGACAGTAATCTCTAATTCTGTTTAAAATTAGCAAGGCTAATCATCCTCTCCCATTTGTGGAGATGGATCATTTCTTCCTTTAGTTCTCTCCTCGCCTAGTCTATCGAGTTTAAACTTCTTGTTTACATTTTTTTTTCTTAGGTCCCTGGATTGCATTTCTTGTTGCATCTTTTCCCTTTCACCACCAATGCTACTTAGATTGCTTCACCTTCTTCGCACTATTTTATGTGCTGCTTTCTGGGCTGCTACGTTCTGCTTAGCTTGTGCGCCAGCACTCCTCCGTTTCAGCCATTGATTCTCTAGCTTCATAAGCATCCATGTGTAATTCTCAGACACTTATCCTTTATTAGACAACATTAGAGTTGTTTATTGAATTGTTTTGCAATATGGACTGTGTTCTACAGGTGATTGTGCTTGCTACAATCCAGGATATGCTAAAAATGTATTATTATCATCACTATAACTTAAAACTAACAGCTCCATCGCTGTAAGTATGTGAAAATACCACACCATTAAGCTAGGGAAAAAGATTTTAAATCTGGGCATTTTAAAGGGAAAGAACCCTTATTCCTGCTTACCTTTCCTTTAGCTTTCTACTAGGGGTTTCTTAGCCTTGAACACAGGGAATGTTTACAATTTGAAATCCTCTAGACGGGTAGGCTGAGAACAGTGACTTATAAGTGCTTGTTTGTCTGTGGACCAGACCAGAAGTGGATTTTTAAAGCCTTCAAGACTCTGTTGGAATGGAGTAAGGGAGAAAGACATTACAAATGAATACCTTCTGTTGGCCTAGTCATATATTCATCCATCCTCTTCCAGTGGTCTCTTATGCTGTGTCTTCAAGATGTAAGAGTTAAGTTTTACCTGGCATACTAATAAAGTACAGAGAACACAGGCAATCTAGTCAGGGACCCAGATTTATGAAGTAAGTTGGAGGAACAACCCCACAATGCTTAAATACCCAGCTGGAGTTAGTCATACAGTTGTTCCCTTTTGATGTGCCTTCCTTGTCTCTAATTCGATATAACTATAGCATTTGAAATTGAGCTCTGAACTTTGAAATTGAAAAATAGCAGTTTTAAAACCAGCAAAAGAAAAAATTTATCAAAGCAATGCATGCTGAGCTAGAGGAATTCTGTCCAGCCAACAATGTGGAGGCTAAAAACTTAGATGTTACTCTATAGTATTAAGCAGCACAAAGAAAATGGGTCTTATTATAAAGTGGAAGAGTTCCAATTGCTCAGACTTACTCCTTCAGGGGCTGAGGATAAAAAGCATTAAATTTGTGCCATTTTTACATAAAGGAAAGACTCATTTTACATGTTCTGGCTATGCCATACACAAGAAGAGCATCCCCAGCAGAGGAGCTGGGGTTTGTCTCTCTCTGACACACATCTGACCTAAGGTGAATTACGGCTAGCATCGGCTCTCCATTTGTCAGGTAGAGATGGTAACACCTCATCTCTCCTTTTGTTCATTCTTGTCCCCTTAACCTGTGACTTATCATAGAATAGTTTTGGTTGGAAGGGACCTTAAAGATCATCCCCAGTTCCAAATCCCCTGCCATGGGCAAGACCACTTCCCACTAGATCAGGCTGCTCAAGGCCCCTTTATAGGGGCACAGACAGGGTTCTGGTGTAAAATTGTTAGCACAAAAAAAGTCTAAATTTTGAGAGTTTCGCATGCTGTACTTAATGTGAATATTATTCTCTCGTGGAAACCTGCCTAGGTGAAGTGAGTCATTAGATGCTCCACTTTGTAGGTGGATAGAAAAGAATTATCCTCTAATTGCTTTTAGACCACTTACAATTATGAGAAATTTAACAATATGGTGTGATTTGGGGTGACTTACCTTAATAGCTGTTTAGTAACCAGCCATTCAGCCATCACCAGCTGTTGCCGATGCGGCTGTCGTGATGCTGTCATGGTATTCCAGTGTTTATTTACACTGGAAACTCTGAAGTGGGGTGTGTCTGACTTGAATTCAACTTCCCAGTTTCAGAGTAGTGTCTTATGTTTTCCTGGCTACTTTGAAGCTCTGTAGCAGGTTAAGCTATTATTACCACTCCCGAATATGTGAATATCCTCAGCTATTCTTATCTGCCCACTGAAAAATTATCTAATGTCATCCATGTTCTTCAGAAATTTGTTTAAAATGAGTTGTGTGACTTTACGCTGAAGCGATTTCGTACATTATCTGAAGTCAAGGCAGTTTCTGTTGTGACTATGTGCCTATGCCCTCCTTTTTGTTTCTTTTCTCAAAGTGTAAATGTCACTGACATTGAACAGTTTAGATTTCTCCACATTAAGATGCTTTTAAAAAATGGGCTGGCTGTTGGCCTGTAAAACTTGATCAAGAAATGTATTTGCATATGTAAAGCATGTAACCTGTCCAAAATAACAAGGCAGGAAGTGCTTTCAGGAGTGTAGGGCTTTATGATACTAACCTATACTGTTGCTTCTTAAAGTTTAGCTACAAAAACTAAGTAAAATTTTTCAGATTTTTTTGGTTTTCCTTCCTGTCTCTCTCTTTTATGTGAAATATTTCGATGTGATAAATTATACTTGACAAACCTATTGTATTTTCACATTCTTTCCCTAAATTCCATGGGGCCCTGGTTATGGTTTCAACCAAATGAACGTTCTTTTATTTCAGAGTTGAGAGCAGAGGTTGAAATTATCGAGCAGATGAGCAGCAGCAGTGGAAGCAGCTCATCAGATTCAGAAAGCTCGTCTGGGAGCGAAGATGAAAGCTCCAGCAGTGAGGGGGAAGAGCCAGCACATGTTTCCCCTTCCCAGCCACTGCACCAGCAGTATAACAACAGGAATGCTGTTGCCAATGGCACGAGCAGGCCGCAAGGAAGCAATCAACTCATGAACACACTCCGTAAGTAAAGGCTTATGTCTTTCCACTGTGGGAAGCTGCTTGAGACCACTCAATTCTTAGCGTGTTACGCTAACTCCATGAAGTGCAGTTTGCCAAATAGTAATGCCAGGGAGTTTGGATTGAACTGGCCGAAATATGTGGGCAGGTTTTTTTGAACAGAAGGCCAAGATCTGTTTGAAGGTGCAGAGATTGCTTTAGTTTGGTCTAGAGCCTGTGGGCATCAGTGCAATGGCCCTCGTTGACCACGCTGAGCCTTAACTCAGGCCTCCAGGCAGAATGAGTGTGCAGCAAAGCATCAACGCCAGAGGATCTGGTGCACTGGAGGGAGGGAATTATTTTAATGTGAAAACACAGATTGGACACAAATGGTGGGGTTCTCATATGTGTCAGTTAAAATTCTGTAAATAGTTGTGAATGACACAAGGCTGTCCCGTGGTCATAAATGCACAGTCTATGTGGTCTTCGTTATTAGTTGTATTGCTTTGCCAGAGTGTTTACTCTAGACTGTGTTGGTCTCAGCTGCATCTTCACAAATACCACATTTTGAAGGGAAATTTAAAATGCCAGGTATTTGGTTAATATATTACTGCTATGATGTTTGCAAGCACTGAATCAATACAAACTCACTCCACTCTTTTAAGAAGTGTAAAAAGTGTTTTTAAATGATACTTTTGTCCTGTGAGACTCTCTCTGAGGCAATGGTGTACAGCTGTGTTGCTCTTTCCTTGTGCTAGGTCAGGTATATTCTAACTCAGTGGAGTTAAAATATTGTATTTACAAGAAACTAGAATTCAGTTACCATGGATTGTTCTTAATTCCCCTTGAGGCATATTTGTGTACATCTCTTGGCAACCACACATAGGGAACTTGTGGAGTTTAAATACACATAAATAGAGGGTTTCCAGCTTGGAGGAGATGAAGTGTATTATACAGACAATACTGAAAAGGCCAGCTGGAAAACTGGCGGGGCCTGTCAGTCTTCCTCTTGGTAATGAATGCCTAAGTGAAATCTGAAGTTCAGCAAAGCCAGCAGGACTCTTTCCAATTCCCTGTTTCTTATTGTGAGCTACCTGTTCCCTGCTTCTCCTGGGCCAAGACAACAATACTGTGTAGGTCATTTAATGTCAAGAGGCTTTTTGACTCCAGGAGAATCTGGGAAGTGGTAGGGTAGCTCCTTCATTCAGGCAATGATTTTGCTTTTGAATTTAAAATTCTTTTGCCAAAGATTAATATGTCCTTGAGCATTCAAGTGACTGGTGACCATCTACATGGGGAGTAACACCCCTAACCCAAGTTCCTGTTTTATGAAAGAGGAGAGGAACTCATGGAATCATAGAATCACGGAATGTTTTGGATTGAAAGAGACCTTAAAGATCATCCAGCTCCAACCCTCCTGCTATGGGCAGGAACACCTCCCACCAGGCCAGGATGGTCAAGGCCCCATCCAATCTGGCCTTGAACACTTCCAGGGAGGAGGCATCCACAGCTTCATTGGGCAACCTGTGCCAGAGCCTCACCACCCTCATCGTGAAGAATTTCTTCGTAACCTCTAATGTAAATCTTTCCCCTTCCAATTTATGGATAAACAAATTGATGGAGATTAAGAAACCTAGGGAATAGCCATTGCATAGCTGCTCTGCAGGGGAGCAGTGTTTGGGGTGAGGCCATGGGAGAATTCTGGAAGAGCTAGGTTCAGTTAGCAGAACACAAGCATGATTTGTGCCCCCTTTACGCCTTCCACCTCACCAAATCACAAGTGCTCTGCAAAACTGGGGCTGAGACTGTAGGTTTGGTCCATATCCTGTCCGCCTTCTGTCTGATCTCTCATTGCACTTTCGAAGGGGACCTTCACCATCACAGTTCAGCCAGCAGCCTTGAGTTGCAATGGCTTTAATGTCCCTTTTGGTTTATTGACATGTGGAGGCCTTGCCTTGACTACCCAAACAGCCTTAAAGTAAAAAAATCTATTTTAAAGGGGTCAGGAAAGCCAGGGAATTTCCAGTGCCATATATGGGAGCTGGGCTGGATGGAGGCTGTGGAATGCCTTCCACTGGTGCTAGGGTGGAGCGTGCTGTTCTCCCACCAGGGAGCAGCTTTGGTGGCAGTAGAGCCAAGACACTTGGTTTGGATCTGATGGGATATTAGCCTTATGCAGCTCTTAATGTTCTTGGGAAGCAGTTCCATTAAATGACAGATGACGTTTGCATTCATTTCTTGTGTTATTTAAATCTCGCAGTGTAAATGTGACTGATCTTTGGTTTGATTGCCATGAAATGTGAATTAACGCCTACTCACTTGTTGTGTTTTGTTGTTTCTTTGTTTTCCATAGGAAATGACTTGCAGCTGAGTGAATCTGGGAGCGACAGTGATGACTAGAGGCTGAGCTTTTGCTGGTTTTGTTACGTATACACCGAGAACTAATTTAGCTTGAAGTGATCCTATTGCTTAGGAAGAGGAGCTCGCGCAGAGATAGTTCCATGCGTGGAATTTTAATAGGAGAAATGCTCAGCCCTACAAAATAGTAGATGTTGAGGGCTGTTTAACTTTGCGAATTAAGTGTATATTTTGTGTATATTCGTAGTCTTTTAAACCTTTAAATAGATCTGTACAGTGGGTAAGCCAATGTATGTTCGTATGTTCTTGTCCATCATCTGTAAGTTTAATGTGTAATTTTATGATGTCATCTAAAAATTCATTGTTTGTAGAAGACATGACTTTGAGGGAGGACTTTGTATATAAGGTGAGCATGAGCCAACAATGAGTTTTAAAAAAACTATACAGGATCTAGTGTGTGCACTGAAATGGGACTGTCACAAATGAAGTTTCAATGCCAGGTTGGTTTCTTTGGTTTGGAACTTCTCTAATGTCATTTTATTTGCTATTTGTGGTTGACTTACTGGACTTACTTCTAAACAACTGGAAAAGAGAAATCATAAAACCATGTTCTTCACAAACCTTGCTGCACCAGTGCCTTATAAGCATTTTTTTTAAACAGAAGTTCGATTCCTGCCACCTTTCCTATAGGGAGTAATACTGAAACCTCTTCACATTGCTTTTGCAAACAAGAGCTGTATTTCACATACAGCCATCTGCACTCTGAGGGTAGCAACTCTAGCAAGATAAAGGATGTACATCAGTCACCTGAACAAATCCAATTAAGAACCAGGTCAGGATTTTCTTGAGCAACTGAAGTGTCTCGTTTAAACAGACATTCAGACCTGGTCTTCAGAAATATTGGGGAGCCCAATTGCTAGTGAAATTACAGTGTCAGAAATACAAGATATCAGACTTACTGAAATTGCAATACCAGAGCCCTGAATGACTGAACAATTAACTGTGAAACAGCAGAAGTCTCTTTTGCACCACAGTTGCCCAGGTAGACTTTAGCTCGTGTTGTTTGTTGGGCAGGATCTCTATGCTTGGCAGGAGCACACAGAACATGAAACATTTGCGCAGAGAGAAATTCACCCCTGTTAAGGGGGTTTAAATGGTGTTTGGTTGGATTATGATTAACTTCTTTTGCTTGCATAGGAAATGAATGCCACAGGCAGCTTCTTACAGCTTGAACACTAGGCTGACGTTTTAAAATCAAAATTCAACTGGCATAGGACAAGTGGGGCTGTAGTTGTGGTGTAACCGAGGGGAATGGAAAGCTGAATTGGATGCCTCTCCATTCTTAAATGTCTGCTTTGCACTGCTTTTGTTTGTCAGTTTGTGTTTTAACTCCTTCTTGTTTACTGAGTTCTTTCCTTTTTTTTAAGGTGTTGAAGAGCAAGGGGACATTTGAAGGGAGATTTTATTAAATGGTTTATTTTTTTGCGTTAAATACATATTTAGGCATATTTTTGCATTATTGTACATACATTTACAAATACTCATTATTTTTAAAAGTGTTTTATGATGTGGGTACATACTTTATCAGACAATTATGAAATATACTTGATGTAAAGCCACAGTTGCTCTCCCTCTTTTTTTGTAATTCTTTTATTTTTCCCCTTCTTGTTCCTTCTCCAACGGTAAAAGTGCTCTGTTCTAACAAGCTTGTACCGGTTTGATATTTTACACTTTGGTGCAGGAGATGTGCATGGTAGTTGGCAGTCTAATTAATGCTAATACTGCTCTTGACTTTTCCCCAGCTTAAGATCTGAATAAGCAGGGAGACATTTCTCTGATGCCATTTCCCCATTACTGGAGCTTATTCCTGAGTTCTGTTGACATCATTTGCACTTAAATGGAAAAGAGCAGTGCAGCATTTTCATTGCTTATCGTTCTCTGGCTGCTCATGCATTCTAAAATCAAGGACATGGCATAGGAAGCTTAGTAATTGTGTGTAAATAAAATATATTAAACGTAAGAGGAGAAGACAACACCCAGCTACATTGATTTCAATCACCAGGTTAATTATGGTTTAGAGCAGCAAGTGGGAATGCTTCATTCAGATAATCAATTTCTGCCTTGTTTTGTATTTGTACTCTAGGTCACATTTCCCTGCTGTCCCTACCTAAAAGATTTCCCCTTTCTGTTGCTAACAAGCAATACTTACATATAGCAGGGGTGTCAAACTCACGGCTCCCGCTTTTCTCCTGCTCCTGGGGCGTAACACGCGTCACACGCTGCACACATGACCAGTGCTGGCAGGAGTGCAGGGACAAGGAGCTTGGCACTGCCGCCGGGGAGAAACAAAGTGCTGGGCCAGATAAAACAAGGTGGAGGGCAGGGTTCAGCCTGCAGACCACGAGTTTGACACCCCTGACATACAGCTTTTAAACTACAGATGCGTTGTATCAAGGGTGACCAACCTGGTGTTTGTGAGCTGTTGAGCTGTACAACCCACACCCAAACTATAGCATCTGGCTGTCCTTGGAACTGGTGAATAAAGTGGTGGCCTGCAGACCACTCATGGGCATAAGCAGGACAGTCCTTACACATGTGTGACTGACTCGTCCTCTCCCTGCCACTGCATCCCAAGCAGCTTCTGGCGTCTCCTGCCAGAGAAGCTCTCTGGGATCTCCACATTTCCCACACCTCTCACAGGTATGTGACACGTGTTTCATGAAGGTGAACCATGTGGGGACTTCTAGGCAACGCTTAAAGACTAGAAAGCGTGGCTGCTGCTCTTTTTCCTTTTTCTAAATGCTTAAAGCCTTTGCCAGCCTGACATTTGATTGGGGATCTTAAAGTTTTATGTTTCTTGTGTTAAGAAATAGTAAAAGTTGCCTATCCTTTCCTATTAGATCACTGTTGATTTGTTCACGATTTGCAACTTTTATTCAGATGGAAGTGGTACTCAAATTACTTGCAGGAAAGCAGTTATTTAGAATTCTTTTAATTAGTTGGCCATATCTTTAACATGCTGGAGTAATGTTTGACTGAAATATATTTTTATTAAATCTGGTAATGAAACAAAAGTACTCCTGATTATCCCCGTTAGGTTTTGTACTGCAGGATTTTGGCACTAGCAGATTGTACCTCTTTACGTTCCTTCTTCCACATAATGTAGGCACATCTTCTGTATCCCAATTACTGTAAATGTGAATTACCAGTGCATATGGAATGCAATTGTTGGAATGAACTGAAACTAAATAAGTATGCCTTTGCATTCACAGGAAAGCTGCCTGCCAGCTATAGTGAGGTTAGCAGTTCAAGCCAAGCTTTCTTCTGTTCCGTGACTTTGTCTCCGTGGTTTGATTTTGCTTAACACTTCAGAAACGAACATGACCTGCTTATGACTTTTCCCATAATTAGAATTGCTCTAGGACTAAAAGTCAATAATGATTTAAACTGATTCTATTCAATTGTCATAATTTAAACTACAGTTACTATTTTTTTTTTAATTTAAAAAGATTTTTATTTCAAAAAGGACAGATTCAGTCACCTGCTTGTCCATCTTGGACACCTTAGGATATGATTGCAGCAATGCCCAAGCTGGTCAGTCGTGCAGAAAAGCTTCCACGCGCCGCTGCCCTTGTTCCACCCCCGAGGGCTGACCAGCCCTACCAGCAGGCATGGTTTGAGTCACTCCAGCTAAACCACAGGGATGGTCACGTCTAGGCAGAAGGTGTCCCAGCCCCCTGATGAGAGTCACGCATTTGTAGGAGTGTGCAGCACGACCCTCTCCTGTTCTACCAAAGCATCCCCCTCCTGTCACAAGTCCTGACTGATCCAATTTTGTTGAGAAGGCAGACTGATAGGAAAACACTTGTTTCCCTCAGCATTGCTTGGAATAGCTCAGAGCTTAACTGTGGGTAGCACATCTATTTTGAAGACTTTGTGCCTATACTGATCTGCAGTTTGCTTTATTACAGACTAGCTTATAGCTGTGTATAGAAAAAGTTCTCTGTGCAAAGCTGTAAAGCCTTTTTTTCCTCCTTGAAAGTCCATTTATTTGAATAAAAAATGAAGTTCAACAATCCATGCATCTCGTCGTGTTGTTTTGTTTTTTTTTTGCCTAAATTTGGAAAGTAAGAAAAACGTAGCCTGGAATTATGTGTAATGGAGAACATATTCACACTTCCAGTAATTGCCCAGGCTTCGTTGTTCAGCGTGCTACGCGTTTCCTTCTAGCTGCTGAGTCAGAGATCCCATGGAAAACACAGCTGCCAAGCGATGGGCATCTTGGTGGAATGAAGGCTTCTGATTACGCTGAAGGTCTCATGTTTGGCTCCTAAGGATGAATGTTGAATCTGAAACAGTTTTTTGTATACACACAAATACATGTAATATCAAAGGGGAAAAAATGCATTGCTGCTGCTTGCCTTAAAAACAAAAGCTGCAATGTTGGGGAATCCTGGGGACAGACATGAATCTAAAGTGGTTGATTGTTACGTATATCATACACCCAAACCCTGTTCTCAAAAATATGCTATTAGTTTATAGGATTAAATAGGATTAAAGGATAATGAACTAATAGTTGGTTATCTGATAACTACCTCTGATTTATGTGAGAAGGGTGTATATAGAAATTGAAAGGTACATGCTTAGATTTTTCACCCTGTTCCCACTGCTTACACTCCCTTCCTTTCTTTTGTGATTCCATTATTTCTAGCACATGAATGCTTTCTGCCACCCAACTCCTGCAGGAATTTACAGGAAAGGGGGTGGATGTTGAAATGTTATGAAGGCATTAGCTGTATTCACCCTTGCTTTAAACTTACTGTAAATTACAAAGACCTCATGAATGGACCCATCTTCTTCCTCCTGCTTGGCCTTGCCTTTCCTGGGACTAAATACTGTTCCTTTGGATAGCAAACAAATAAGTGGTGAGATGCGAGAGGTTGAAATACCTCAAGCTGCTGCTGAGTATGTTGAGGATGGCCTCTCATGAAGCCGTGACCTGAGTTGGCCTGACTTGACTGCATAGCATCGTTGTAAAGGAAATGCAAAGTTCATTTCTACCATTGCCCTGTGGAGTTTAGAGAAAAAGTGATTTACAAGTATCTTGTTAAAGGGATTTGCACAAGAGTTTTTGTGGGATGTTTGACCCTGCTAAGCTTCATTTAGCTCTGCCAGTGAGATTTTGTGTGCTCTGTACAGTAGGGTTACCCACATCTCTCTGACTTTTTGGGCAGATGATGGTGGAAGCAGGGGCTGGAGCGAGGCTGATGTGTTCTTTTAATACATGGTGTTGGAGTTAGTTGAACCCTGTGTTTTAAAAATGGCACTGACAAGCTAAATGAGAAAACTGATGGGATATCTTAGAAGGAATCGTGTGAATTTGACTTGAAACAGAGCCCAGAGGTTCTGGTACATCTGCCAGTGATTTTGTTTCTCCCAAACTTTCGTAAAAGAGAGCTTTCTGAAGGGCAGATTGTAAAGATGCACTAAACATCATGTTGAAGTTTTTGCATGAAAATTTTGATCTGTGTTTCTTCCCAGACCAGTGAGAATCATAGAATCATTAAGGTTGGAAAAGACCTCTAAAATCATCCAGTCCAAACGTCTGCCCAGCACCACTCTGCCTGCTAAACCATGTCCCAAAGTGCCAAATCTACACGTTTTTTGAACACCTCCAAGCATGGTGACTCCACCACTTCCCTGGGCAGCCTGTGGCAGTGCTTCACCACATTTCAGTAAAGAATTTTTTTCTAGTATCCAATCTAAACCTCTCCTGTCACAACTTGAGGCCATTTCCTCTTGTCCTATCGCTAGTTGTAGGATCCTGTGTGAAAACCTTTGAGGCATGCTTGTACAGGGCCTGGTCTAAAGGAAAATACTCCTTGAGTTTTGCAAGTGCAATATAATTGTCCATTCATTTGCAACCCCAACCAGCCCATAAATTCTGCCATCACCTCTTTGTAACTTGGGAGTTGGCTTTTTCCTCTGTAGCTCTGATACCTCCTTAACACCTTCCTGCTGCCAGACATTATAACCACTAAAAAAGTAAACAAACCTCTGCTCAGGAAAACAGCTCTCAGTGAGCAGCATGAGTTTTACTCCAGTGCTTCAAGTAAGTCTTGGGATTGTGACAGCCTGCTAGGAACACAGAGCCTGCGATATGAGACCTGGATGTTCATCACACGTAACAAAGGTGGCCAGAACTTTGTAAGTGTGTGGGTCACGTACCAAAATTTTCAGTTACGCCAGCTCTACAGGCTGTGCCCCATGCACCTTGGGAAGCTGAATGGAACGAGAGGTTTGGGAGTGGTTTGCACAGAAAAGATGACGGAAGGTCTGTGGATAGGACTTGGGTAGAGAGGACACGAAGGTGGATGTTCATCCAGTGATGCCAGTCACAGGGTCCTCTCAAGACGGGTCACACTGTGACCCCCCAACACAACTAATGTGAGAGGTCATCAACATGGGGGAGAGGCTTTGAATGCCCTGAGAGATGCTGGTGGTTGTCACTCTCTCCTTCATGATGTAAGAAGTATATTTAGGTACGCGGACATTGCATAATTAGGGAGGAGAGTTAGTTGCTTGGGTCTGGATGGCGGGGAGCAAAAGCAGAATGGAAGCATAGGGATGGGGATCACTGAGCAGCAAACAGCTGTGGTGGTTCCCTGCTTTTTCCAAAGGGGAGCTAGTGGGTATTAGACAAGGGAGATCGCCAGTTCCCACTGGGAGAAAATATACTGATTGAACCTGACCCCTAGAAGTGAATGGGCACTTCCAAAAACGAGCTCAGTGTTAACCCTGTGTTACTCCAAATTAATTTTTCTGGGCTTATGCAAAAGACTCAGGTGCTTCACCTCAGGAACAGAGCCAGATTTTTATTCCATGCTACTGAGCCTGGACTCAGCATCAAGAACAAACCGGTATAAACAAAAAAATAAAGCCCTTCGTTAAACATTAGCGAGTCAAGATACCAGGTTTCGTGGTTAGTTAATCCAGCCAGTGAACTCACTTCCCAAATGCCATCGAGAGATTTTAAGGTACAGTAAATATGCTGTAGCTGTGTCTATGCTAGGAAGCAGTAGAGCCTGGGAGCAGATCCATAATGCTGACGAGTGCTGAAACTGCAATGAGCACACCATCCACCTTTTATCTGAGAAGAATCCACCTTGAGCACCCTCTCCATGATGCAAACCGCAGCAGGGTAAGAGGGGATGATTGAGGCATTCACTTTGCAAGTGCTCTCCTGACCTGAGCTAACCACTAATGAATAAGCACCTTGCATGAACTGGCCCCATTCCAGCTTCTCTACAAAACACTGGGATAAGAAACACATTAAGAAATATTGCTTAATCCCAGAAGCATAATATTACGCATTATAGAGACATTCTCAGTACAATATTAATATATGAATCATGCTTAATAACATGATCAAATAGCTGAGACAACCATTTTTTAAAAAAATACCTTTTTCCACAGTAGAAACTGGTATTTCACAAGCTTTAAGGCACAAACAGCATTCCTATGTAATACACACAAATCTCCATCTTGTGAGGTGCTAAGTTACTATGCCAAATCAAAAACGAGGCTGTCAGCAGCAGAATAGGACCAGGCTGCGGATTTTCTCATCTAATCCTAATAGCAGTCTCATGCCCATGACATCAACGCAGGGCTTGCCTGTGCAGGAAGGTATCCCAAGGGACTGAAGTTAGAAACCTATTGGACTTTCAGAAAAGAGCTTTTAATTGCAGATGAATGATCAGTGCTTTTTGGTTTTCAAAGCTTATGATAAATTTGGTTGGGGGGGGGGGGAGTTTCCTTTGCCATGCATTGTTGACCGGGTCAATGTCATTGTTGTCACTGCCTGCACTCGGCTTTTGATTGCTCTTCCCCTAAAGCAAGAGGCTGTAACAGAAATGAGTTATGCTTTCAACATCTACTGACAGATCAATTGCAACAGAAGTTAGGGCAAGGTCTGGGCCGGTGTCCATGCTTGGGAAAAGACCCTCAGGGTATGATGTGCCAGATACTGCGTCAGTTCCTAACACTGCTTGTACCAGTATCTTTTTTCTCCCCGTTGACTATACAGCCAATTTTCCTCTGCTTCTTCCAGGCTTTAGAAGGAAAATAAATCTCAAGTTAAAATCACAAGTCCTTGTAAAAACCTGCTTGTGCCCAGAAAGCTGAGTATCAGAGCTTTCCTGAAGCTCTGGAAGCAGCAGCATCTTTTTCAATAAATTTACATCTCTAAATAGATGATAAGCATTGAATCAATTTCCATATGTTTAAAATACCAGAACATTAAGGATTCTGGCACTTGAAGCAATCAACTAATTTGGGACTATTATGAGAATATCTTTTATACTAGTGGAGCAATTCATCTGAAGATCAGGACCAGTCTGCAAGTCTGTGCTCTTTCAGTACCATAAAGGATCAGTAATTAACAAACAAAATCCTGTTAGTTTGCCTGAAGAGATTCTGGTGTCTTATCACATTCAGGTCCTTGCAAAACCACCTTTCGGCTCTTAATAAACCAACTCATAATACACCCCCTGCTTGGCTTGCCTGGCCACATGGTCTGCTCGTGGCTACACAGATTCAACAATAAATAAGAGTGTTGGCAGATACTTTCTGGTGGAAAACGCAGGAACGGTGGTGTACTAGCTTCTACGTCCAAAAAAGATGCAAGAGCACAAGCTGCTCTCCTCCCTATTTCTCCCATCCCTTTATCCAGCCCAGGCTTTGCTAAGCCTCATCTCTGGCCACGTCTGTCTGTCTGCTTGCTGATCCTCAAGCTGGCCAGCCCTAAACAAAGTTCACAACTCCTCAGTCCTACCACCTATATTTGAGATTAGTCATACCATTTTCAAGGGCACCAAATATTAAACGTGTATGCAGCCTGTGCTTCAGATGGTTCCAAGGAAATCAGTTGATGTTTTTTTCTTACCTGCATGCAACAGGATGAAGGCTTCAGGCTAGGCTTTGAGGGTCAGAATAAAGGGAGGATGGATGAAAGCATCTACAGAGCTTCAGGTGAAGTTTTCTATGGTGAATTGAGCCTCTCGTGTTACCCTCAGTTTGCTGAGTCATCAAATATTTCCACCGTATTTCAGTACACTGCACACAAATATGATGTGACATTGCTTTAATAAATGCACAGCTCTGTCAAGCCTGGAGACACTCTACTGTTCCTGCACAGCACCCAGCAATGTGGTGTGATACTGCCAATCTGGGTGTTGAGAGCAACAGAAGCTTCAAAATGCCTGCCTGTAGGAGAAGGAAGATGACACTGCATCAGTATATTCTCCCTCACATTTACCACATGACCTTTCTACTCCTAGAAAGCAGGGACTTGGAGGAGGACAGCGTTGGGTGTTGTTTGAGGACCTTTTTTAAATTTAAGTTCATATTTTGGAGCAGGCAATGCCACCAGGGAAAGCTGCTAATTAGCAGGTGGATAGCCCAGATCGTCATCACTATTGATGTGCTTTGTTTCTTACTGCCAACACAACAGGATGTTCAACCATTGACTTCAAAAGGAGGATGTCAGGATTTGTAGGAGCAGCAGGATCTTATTTTTGCATCAGTTTTTAACTACCACTTTTTGGTAGTTTAAAACTTAACTGAGAAAGTGCATTTCTGTTTCACCTTCCCTCTACAACCCCTCCTTGGCTTGGATCATTCTTCACAGTTTTCTTGCCCTTTCCTCAACTCCAATTACCATGGCAATGGTTCAAAAAAAAAGGCAACCCAAAGCAAAGATGACAGCCACAGCTGCATTCCTCATTAAAGACAAGAAACAAATCTTTGTCTAGACACTCTGGAAAGCCAAGTAACCTCAGGAGCAGGGAAGTCAGGTGGGGAACAATTTACAAGATACCAACATGCTGGCTCCTGGAATCCAGCCTCGGGGGATGACGTGGTTGGGGTTGTGTGCTGGGGGAGGATGCAGCACCCTATGGGTGGATTGGAAATATTGCGGCAGCCAGGAATTTTTCAGCTTTTAGTAACCTCAGTGTAGATGTTTAGCAGTTAAAAACTGATCTGATAGGTAACAGTCACTCAGTTCCTGGAAGAACCCACCGCTGCGGTGCTGCAGTAGGATGTTTAATGTTGTTACAGGCTCAGTGAAAATGTGTGTAGAGCTGCAATGGTGCAAGCACCATTGAAAGTCCCACATAGACCAGCCTTTTGCAGGGACAGCCGTTTCAGCGCCTCTGTCAACCAAGCACAATAGTCAAGGCTCTGGACATGTGAAATGTATGTTGTGAATGAGACAGTACTGATAACAGTAATAAATAAATAAATAATTTTTCAAGGTCCATGGTATAAAGAAGGTCTATAATGGGTTGGCCATGAGGGCATTAGCCCCCCTCACCCAATTCCCCCCCCAGGTTTTCTTGATCCTTTTCTCTTCTGGAGCAAGGGAACTAGTCTTTTCTTAGGAGACCAAACTGCAGACAGTGTAGAGATACAAGAGAACAAGCTGACACAGCACAGCAATTAAGGGTGTATCTCTAATAATTTACTGGAGCTCACTGCCCTGACCTTTCTCTATTTAGATCAGCAGGAAGGGTGCGTAATGAGGGCCACGGGAGGGCAACCGTGTTCTTACAGCTGGTCAGGCGAATTAATGTAAATTGCTTGGCAGTTCAGCAAACGCAGACCCATGAGAGCTCTTCATAAGAAAGAAAAAAAAGAGAAAAAATATTGAAGGAGACCAGTCCATGGGCTGGATATGTCAGCTTTCTAACCCACTGTGGAGCAGAACAGTGTTTCAGTGTTCTGGAGAGACACCACTGCTGCGGGCAAGTTGCCTTTGTCTGACACATTTCAGAAACCCTTCTGCTCCTCCACCTTCCGCAGCTTCTCACTCCCCCTCCCCTGCGTCCCTTTTCCCCACGTCGTTTCATGTCACTGTGTCCTGAGGGAGTAGGGGAATAGTAAACACCTAGTGAGATGCTGTTCCCTTCCTCACTTGAGCACAGGGCTGTTGAGTTTTCACCCCTCTAGATCATGCTCATCACCAGGAATCTCAGAGGCAAGAGTTTTTGTAAAGGTTACTCCTGATCCTTTAAAAACCTTCCCCTTCACACCTCCTGCAATCCATGCAAATGGCAGAAAATTGGTTTATACACTCAATCTTCATGCTGTCATTCACCTTCAATCTGACAATTTAATTCCTGGAAAAGTGGAGAACCCTTGTAAAACCTGAAGTCACCTGTAAAATGCCGATGTTTGTATTTCTGATTCAACTAGCACAGCTATGGCAGTGCACGTGCCCTTCTTTCCTAATACCCTCCATACACTCTTCATAGGGAAATGCCATTTCCAGCAAGCAATATTTACTGGCTAGTGGCGTCCCTGACCTCGCAGTGGCCTGTATCAGGGCGATGGAAAGCACTGGAGCTGCTGTGTCCCGGAGGGAGATGGAAATGGAAGTGCATCCTCTGCAGGGTAGGGGGAAATACCTTCCCTTTGGTGCAGCTTCCCTTCTGCAACCTGTCCTTGCCAGAACAGAGAGCTTCCTGACCTCCCCTCTCCTCCTCTCCCAAGAAGACAGCTGCTCTCCTCATGTGGCAGTCCTTCAGGCCATGGATGCTCATGGGTATTTGGAGCAAGTCAGAAGCAAAACCATGCATGTGATTTACACAGTATATTGGAAAAGCTGAGGCATAGTACAGAACTGCTCACCATCCACCCATGTACTCAAGGGACCAGCGAATGCTTCTGCTTTGGACTTGCCAAGAGGCAAAAGGGTGTCAGGGGCACTGCATCCGCCTAGTGCCCACGTTGCCGCCCCTCGGCCACTGGTATTGGTGCGGTGGCCAGGACAACCAAGCTTGGCTTGCTCTGCAAGCATCTCTTCTGCAGGTTGCTTGCCAAAATCACCATCCTTTAGTGAGTCATTTTTATAATCTGCTTTTGGGGTAAGGGCATGGAGACTCGTCACATGTAAATAAAGAAATAAGCACTGCTGCCTGGTTTGAATGGCTGCACTGTCAGACGCGACAATGGATTTTGCAGCGCGGGCTGCAATAAGATCTTTAAAATCTCATTTGAAACCTGTCAGCTTCCCTACCCCACAGAACGGAGATAATGAACAGCACATACTTCAAAGTGACGTTTTAAGGACTAAAGAGACATTCTCGAGGGGCTTTGGAAATACACATAAATCATAGGTGTTAACACCAAGACCTCGTTTATTTGAAATCATGGTTGCTTGCAAGGCAGCCTTCACCTCCTCCTGCTGCTACGGGCCAGGGCGCCGCCAGCCAGGAGGACACGGCTGCCTGGCTGCTTTCCTCAGGCAACCCCAAACCCAGGTGCCAAACCCTGTGTATGACCTCGCCACCAAGAGGGAAGGCTAAGGCTTCCCTCCCACCACCGCACCCTTATCCAATGTGGACACTCTCTTTAGGGAGGACAGGCAGAATCTCGGGGAAGAGCAAAGACACAGCAGAATTGTGGTGGACCTCGGCAGCTGAGTGCTGTGGCGGGGGGAGACGTCTGCCCGGGGAAGTGGCACCCTGCTCACCAGTTGCAGGCAAACTAGCAGTGTCACGTTTTAGGAGAAAATGCTGTCACTTTCCATGTCCTATTTTCATGCTAATTATGTAAATACATTTGGAAAAAAATCCCCAGCAGACACCCGTCGATAAAACAGTGTTGAAATCGCAAAGGCCTGCACAGAAGTCACAACCTTGCCAACCTTGCCATGGCAGGGGCGTTGGAACTGGATGGGCTTTAAGGTCCCTTCCAACCCAAACCATTCTATGGTTCTATGATCTCAGGCACCTTGCTTAGCCACACACAATCCCTTGGGATGTACTAGGAAGAAATCTTCACATTTTTGCGTGAGGGGGGTGCAGATTGGGGTGGAAAGGGGGCGCAGAGGAGTGTGTGGGGCTGGTGCGTGCAGACTGCGGTAGAAAGGGTGTGCAGAGGGGTGTGCAGGGCTGGTGGGCACAGATTGTGGGGCGGCAAACGGGACTGAGGGGCAGGATAAGCAGAGCACGCTTGACCCGGTGGGGCACGTGCGGCAGGTATGCGTGCAGTGGCGTGCATGGACCACGGCGGGATGGGAAGGGGGCAAGCGGGGTGGGGAGGTGCGGGGTGCGCGGGTGGGTGCGGCGAAGTGGGCGGGGTGCGCGGATCGCGGCGGGGGACGGGAGGGACGCGCGTGGAGTGGGGCGTCGAGCGCGGGGGCTCGGGAAGGCGCGCATGGGGTGTGCGGATCACAGTGGGACGGAAGAAGGGTAGAGGAGGCAGTGCGGGGGCGCGGATCGGAGCGTGATGGGGGCGCGCGGGAAGGTGTCGGATGCGGGGCGGCGCGCGCGGGGTTGGTGCGGATCGCTGGACGGCGTGCGCGGGGTGGGGGGGCCGCGAAGGCGGGGCGCGGAGCGGGAGAGGAGAAGGGGAGGCAGTGCGCGGGGCGGGCGCGCACGGTGTGGCGGCGCGGGGGGGGGGGCTCGCGAAGACGCGCGCGGGAAGGCGGGGTGCGCGGCCCGGCGGGAGAGGGGGCTCACGCGGAGGGCGCGGATCGCGGTGGGGCGGGGGGGTGCGGGAAGGCGGGGAGCGGGGCGGGGTGCGCGGCGGGGCGGGAGGGGGGCGGGTAGGCGGGGCGGGGCGCGCGGATCGCGGCGGCGGCGATGGCTTTCGAGGCGCTGGCGGAGGCGGCGGAGCGGTGGTGCGCCCGCACGCCCTTCCAGCTCATCGCCGCCGAGGAGACGGAGCGGCGCATGGACTTCTACGCCGAGCCCGGCGTCTCCTTCTACGTGCTCTGCCCGGAGCCCGCCTGCGGCGACAATTTCGTGAGTGTCCCCGGGAGGAGACCGGGATAGGTGGGGGATGGGGGGCGAGGGTAGTCACGGTGTGTGTGGGTACCGTGGGTGTGCGTGCACGGGCGGGCTTTGGGGAATCCACCCTCCCCCACCTCTTCGGGACACCCCCACCGCTATGAGACATACACCCCACCGCTTTGGGACTTCCCCCCCTCCGCACCGCTTTGAGACATCCCTCCCTCCGCACCGCTTTAGGACATCCTCCCCTCCCACCGCTTTGGGGCACCGCCCCCCCGCTTTGGGACACCCCTCTCGCTCTGGGGCATCCCCCCCCGTCCACCCGGGCAGGTTCTCGGTGCACCTGGGGGGGGACGGGGGCGGTCGACGGGGCTATGTCCTGGAGGGATGCGGGAGGGATGCGGGGATGGAGGGTCACGGGGATGCGGGGGGGATCCTCCCCAGCGCTCATCACAGCCTGCAAAATGGAGTCCGGTGCGGGGCAGGGCTGCGGGCACGGACCCCATCCTCCTCCTCCTCCATCACACCCCCTGCCTTCCCATCAGCCCGGCCCGGGGAGGCTGCAGGCTCTGGGGGAAATGAGGAGGGGTCGGATCATCCCGCTCCGCCCCCCGCCCTCCCCGGGTCTCCCCCCTCCATCCTCCCGGGGGTGCCCGGGGCTCGGCAGGGCTGTCGCGGCAAATGGAGAATGGGCAGGAATAAAATGGAGTCAGGATGACAGGAGGGATGCGCCCCCTCCATCACCACCCCCCGCGGTGCTGGGGTACCCAGGCAGGTGCCAGCCTGGCCCCACCGCATCCTCTCCCCTTCCCCCCGCAGAGTTCACAGCAAGTTTGTGCAGCAGTGGCACCGAGAAAACAAACCCTGCCTTTGGGATGAAGGGGTGGACTGTTTCTCCCCCTTCCCCAGCCCTCCTGGTGGTAAGCAGAGAAGCGCAAAAAGAGTTATGGAAAGGCAGCTCCTCACCACGGGGTTCGTAACCTGCAAACCTGCAAAGCTCCGGTTAACAACAATAAAATAATTTTATCTTATTTTTTAAAAAATAGCTTGTAGCACAGACTGTTTATTGTAGGAATGTTTTAGGTCCTTCCCTTCCTGCAGCAGCTTTCATCCCTCGACCTGCTGGCAAATGTTAATTCATTCTGTTTCCAACAGGTAAGTGCAGAGTGAACCCCTTTGACAGATGGGTTCATGGAAACAAAGAGCAGTTAAGGGACTTCTCCAGGACCACAGATCTCAGCAAGCAGGACATTTGTCCATTGTGTGGGGCAGATGGCCCTGCTGAATTATGAAAGAAGTTATCTGGAGCTCAGTTATGCATCTGTCCACGGGTACTTGAGACCTTCGAGGACAGTCCCAGCGCTGGTCCCAGCGCTGGTCCATCAGTTTGCCAGTAGCCTGCTTCTCCCACTGTAAAGAGGTTTGGAGGTGTCAGGGTTTTTCCAGGAAAAGCGTCTCTGTGCAGCCTCAGTGACTGCTCTAACGTTCTAAGCAAGAGCCGAATCCTCAAATTATGTTTTTTTTTTATTTTGGGAGGCCAAAATTCCTTTTGTAGGTTTCTCTGGAGATGCACAAGTCAGTGGTGAGGCTCAGTTCCTGCACTGCACAGTGGAGCATCTCTGGGTGTGGATTCTCCTGATCCATTAGGGTCTTTAAACTGGAAGGGGAAATATTTAGATTAGACATCAGGAAGAAATTCTTCATGCTGAGGGTGGTGAGGCACTGGCGCAGGTTACCCAGGAAGTTGTGGGTGCCCTGTCCCTGCAAGTGTTCAAGGCCAGATTGGATGGGGCCTTGAGCAGCCTGGTCTGGTGGGAGGCATCCCTGCCTATGACAGGGGGTTGGAACTGGATGGTCTTTAAGGTCCTTTCCAACCCAAACCATTCTATGATTCATTGTGGAACCAGCACTGCACACCCAGCACCTATGAGCCTGTCAAACCCCAGCACACATTCCCTTCTAGGCATGCCTGTGCCCAGAAAAGGCGATGCCTGCTGGACATATGAATCCAGTGCACAACTAGGCTAAAGCTTTGATTGGATGCTAATGATATCAGAAATTGCAGAGAAAGTTCATTATTTTTCTCAGACGTGCATGGTTTCTTTATATGCCACTCAATAATTGATCAAACTCTTTCAAAACAAAATCTTGTCAACTTTAAAAAAAAAACTTAAGCAGTTTCAGACCCTATTTCCATGCTTCCAACACTGGCCAACTTTTGAGAGTTTGCAACCAAATACTTTCATTCCAGGGTTGCGCTGGGAAGGACTCCGGGCCCAAAGCTCCCAGGAGTAAAACTGAGCAAAAGGGCCAACTGCTGTCAGGTGCAGGATGTAAACAGTGGAAAGCTAGAGGCGGTGGTGTTTTTTCCTGTCTTTTTTTTTTTTTTTTGGCATAATTACTTGAGGCACTTTGTGTAGTAATCATACTTTCAAGACAGGCAGACAGGTGTCATTCTTAATTCTTTTCCTGTGGATAGTGTCTCTTTAATGCTATTAAGGACCACTAATGAGCTGTTTCTGTTTCACCAGCATCGTATTTTCTGTTCCTGGTGCACTGTGGAGCTTCATTTCAGCTCCCAGCTTGGCTAGCTTGTTTTTTAATTTTTTTTTTAACAGTCATTTTCCTTTTTGATGTTCCAGAAGATAAGTTTCCTTTCTGTGAGCAATTACAGACTAAAGTTTATTTTAAGGAGATTTAATACCATCCAGGGGAGGTGATTCTGATTTGTACTTGAGTCATGTTACATGGTTCCGGTTAACACAATGGAGTGTGAAAGAGAGTAAATATAAACAGAATTCACAGTGGCACACTTCACAGCCTTTTTGCATCCTGTGACTCTTATAAAGGCACCTCACATTTGATAAGCGTCTGGTGCCTGGTATTCTTGTTCTCTTTCTTTATATCTTCATTTATCAGACTTAAAAAGCTATGTAAGAGATGCTGGAAAAATCCATGATAACCCACTTGTAAGGAGGGAATTACTAGCTTGATGAACTTCAGAGGGAGGAGGAGAAAAACATGGAAAGGTTGAGAAGATTTAATCTGGGGGAGAATAACTCTGAATTTTTTATAAAATCAGAGATTCCAGATAACAACGATCACGTAATTTTAGTTTCCTGTAAAGGGTTTTTGGGCTAGGTTTTTGACATGCTAGAGATGCAGAAGACCCATCTAGATACCTATTGGAGTTTTCAGTACCACCTGGACACTACAACTCTCTGAATCAGCGTATTAGATAGCTGAAATATGTATAATTTAGCTGCTGAAACTCCTGGCATTCTCAAAATATTAATTGGACGTGTGTAGCCATAACCAATAAGGGTGGGGGTTACTATGCTGTTACTTATGGTCTGTCACTTGTTCTGTTGCTGTGTGATTGTTGGTATTCAAAGTGCCAATAATGCAAATTAAAAATATGATACCAACTTGGTGCAAGATTTCTTGTAAAATATTTTAGAACAGTCAATGAGTCTGAACATTTTCTGCAAGTTGAATTATCCCCACAAAGAAAAAAGTTTTGCTGCCATGCTCAGCAGGTGGGCTGGTTAGAAAAAGGTGGCCCAGCAAGTGCCTTCTCATGCAGCAACACTGCATCATCTGAAGGCGTGAGGAAAAGCAAACCCCTCCAGATGCAGCCCTATGAATTGCCTCAGCTGTGTGCTGTGTGTAGATGCTGAACTGAATAATTCAGCCATGATCCGAGGACAGTTGAGGTGGAAATCAGTGGCTGTGTGCTTTTGTACTGACACAAAGCAACTGTGAGCAAAACTGGGCAAGCTTGGAAAACATACTCATCAGATGATGAAGTTAATATTTTTTTAATTACTCAGCCAAGGCTGAGCACTGTGGTCCATCAGTTTGCCCCTTCTCCCGCTGTGAAGAGGTTCTGAGGTATCGGGGTTTTTCCAGGAAAAGCAGTTCCATCTGTGCAGCCTCACTGGCTGCTCTAACTTTCTAAGCAAGAGCCAAATCCTCATATTACGTTTGTTTTTATTTTGGGAGGCCAAAATTCCTTTTGTAGGTTTCTCTGGAGATGCACAAGTCAGTGGTGAGGCTCAGTTCCTGCACTGCCTCGGTGCAGAACTGAACATCCACAGAGAACTGTAGATGCAGCTGAGTACATAGGTGTTATAGCCCTGGTCTTTATTACAGTTAAGGATTTTTCTTGGGTGTAAGATGAAATCCAGCTGTTTTGGAATGAAATGCATGCACTAATGGCGCATGAGACCTTTCACAGTGTTTGTTGCTACAGCCAAAGTTTTAAATCTTCTGCAGACATGGAAATTCTTGGAAGCCTTACTTATTGCCCTACAATGTTGTGCAAAAAAAGTCTCTTCAAAGCCTCAATGATCAATTTACTTGCTTAGGTTTTCCCCTCATGCTAGATGATCTTATTCTGTGCTACTGCTGGCAAATTCACACTGGAGTTTTAAACATGATGCAGCTTGAAAAGAGGCTGTAAAAATGTGATAGGGCAACATAAGGTTAACTTTTCCTGGCAAATGAACTAGTTAGTATTTATAAAAGGGTAGGGCCTGATTTTCATTTGTGTGGAAGCTCCTGTGTATAGCTCTGGTAGTCCAAAGAAGCTGCAATTTAAACAAGAATTGTACCGTCAGTCATAACAGTTTTATGAATATAAACAATTATGAGGTTTGGCACAAACCATGAATTGCTAAGCTGCAATGTTCAGCTTTTAAGATTGATGCAAAGGTTAACCAAATGGTTATTGCTAACCCCAAATATCAAGGAATTGTAGGCCAGACCTCCAAACTCTCAAGGATGTTCTTAAAATGTTGGGATTTGAAAGTGTTCATTTGATATTTTAAAGAGGGTTCATCTGAGTTCACTTCATGTACCTTCTGCCTTTTTAGGCCATAGAAATCACAAAGTGCAGATGTTTATTAATGGTTTTTGTAAGCAGAAACTGAAATTTGGTTGCATATTTGTAGTAGTACAAGGCCCATGACTCTTAAATGGCATGATGTGTCATGAGACTTGTGGTATGTGCCTTTGAGAGCTGGCAAGACTGTAAAGAACTTACTTTTATTGCCAAACTAGTTAAGAGATTAGTCTGGTTAAATGGAAAGAACCTACTCAGTAAGGCAGGGCTCTTTTCATAACAAAACATTTCACTATGTTTATGTTTGTGAAATGCAACAAGCAGCAAAACAAATGTAGGTCGAGTGAGGTTCACAGCAAGGCAGTTACAGTTTTCATCTTAAAGGTGCAACTTAGGTGATGTAAAGTATTGTTTTCTTTTGATAAGTGTAAAACTACATCCCTGGCAGGGAAGACAACATGCGAGCCTTATATTAGGTTTTGAAACATCTGCTGTTCTGTCTCTTCCCTTGAAGTTAGTTAAACTTCAGAGAGACTCTCCTCTTCCCTTGTTTAAGCATAACCTAATGCTTATAGCACGGTAAAAAGCTGCACGGCACTTTGTGGAAAACAGCTGCTGTGCAAAACCAGAGGTATAAGGGTCTCAAAGCAATTTTGTAGTACTCCGCTTCTCTGTGTAGCAGGCACCCTGAGACAGTCCCATGCACAAAGTCTTCAAAAGGAAGGTCTTTAAAAGCATGCATTAGCTTGTGCTGCATCCTGCCCTTGTGTGCAAGAAGCATTGTTGCCTGAGTGCTTCCTCTGTCGCTCAGCAGCTCTGTTTCAAACAACCTCGTAGCAGCAGAATAAGCATCGGTTTTGGGAGAGGCGTCACAGAGCCAGGCTGGGGAACCAGCATGTCTGAAGCAAGAGCAAGACAAGAGGAATATCCCAAATGGGCTTAAATGTGCCTGCCTGGGAAGAGAAGGCTTGGGTCTGGGAGAAGTAAACTCCAAAACAGAGAGGGAGGCATGAAGTGTCAAGGTGTTTTGAGTGCCCAAATGCCTCTCCCTGGCTCTGTGTCTAACCTGCGGGTATGTTTTCCATCTTTTCTTCTGCATCGTCAAGAGAATTACACATCAAGTTCCACCTTCAGGGTCACATCACATTTGCATTAATGCCAGAAAGACAAAGAGATGCTTTAGCTTTTCCTGAGGGCTTCATTGCAGCGGATGATACAGAAGAAGAGAAAACCCAACGTGACTTCTTCCAGGTCTGAGCAGGGCTGATGTCAAACAAAACCACCTTTGTTTGTAAAATGTGCATGTGTGAGGCATGCGTACCCTGCACTGCTGGTGCAGTCATAAGATGTTTTCTCTTCTGGATCGATTTCCCGGCTTTCTGATACAACATGTTAATAAAACGAAGGTTCTTCCTCCAAAGTGTGGCTTCTGAAACAGCCTGCAGTGTCCATCCCCAGGGCAGGTCTGAGCTGCAGGAGGCCCAATGTACTTTGGCAGATGTTTACAGCATGTCACCTTATGAAATAACGTGGAAAGGCAGGCGTGAATTCCTGTTAATGCCTTTTCTCTCTTGTGTTGCTGTTGGCTTTCAGCATGTGTGGAGCGAAAGTGAGGACTGCTTACCTTTTCTACAGCTCGCACAGGATTACATCTCCTCTTGTGGGAAAAAAACGCTCCATGAAATACTGGAAAAAGTCTTCAAATCCTTCAGACCCGTAAGTGCCTCTTTTTTCCTTTTAAACATCGACAGTTACCTGTGACTTTTAATAGGATAGCACTGGATGAAGCAAGGTGGTTTTTCTTTTGCAGGGACTTATATCTCCAGTCAGATGCCGGGGCACAAGGATGTTAGTATGTAAGCTACTGTTAGGCAACTGGAAATGTTTTCTTGGAAGCCACCTGGCTTTTTATTTCTATCTTTGCTTTTGAGAGGATGAGATTCCCATATGGGGTGGGAGGCCAACTGGTGCGGCAGCCGGTGGCAGCGGCTCCTCAGCTGTGCAGGGGCTCACGTCCTGCTGATGCAGCGCTGACTCCAAGGAATGGGATGCGGGTCAATGCCATGGGACTTGTGGCAGAGTTGTTGGAATTGGAGAGTTTTGCAAGGATCTAAGTAGCAAGAGTAAACCTCTGGGAAGTTGGAAGTACAGTCTCTGCTCAGTTTGTTTTATTTTAGGTTTGGCTTTTTTTTCCCCCACGTGGTCCAGATTTTACTATTAGGATGGTTGCCACTTGGTATTTGCAAACAACAGTTTGGTCAGCGCTTGAGAAGTTGGAGCAGAAGCTGAGTTTATGTGGGGAGAGGGTTTGTATTTTTCTGTTTTACTGCTACTGAGCTTTCTCTGTTCTTGTTTAACACTAAGATTTGGGTCAAAGCCTGGCTTTTGTCAGGGTGAGGTGGCTTAGGCTGGCCATTTTCCATCATTTTTGCCAAATCTCCCTTTGCACAGCCTCTCTTTTTGAGTGCCTGGGACTGGGTAAGGGGCTGGTGTGAAGCAGAGCGTAGGTTCATGCTCCTGTCATGTCCATGGGAAGGCTGACCAATGGACGTTTCTATACTCAACTGAAAATGTGGACCTTTTTCCCTCCTCTCTTTTTCTGGCTGGATAATCGAGAAGACTGAAAATGTATCCCAAGTATTTAAAGCAAAAGGGAGGGCCTGGAACGCTGATATGAAAACGCTGGCCCTCCTTGCGTTACACCCTTGTGTTGCCTTGCCATCGACCGCCACAGCTGGTCTGCATGAAAGAGCATCGTTTTAAAGAATCCTTTGAGAGACTGGAAATAAATAGAACAGATGCACACTTTTCTTAGAAAGGACTGGAAATCTAATCTGTCAGTACAGCTGGTTGTAATTGTGAAAACATACAAAAATATAAATATGTTTCCCAGAACAATATTCAGCTCTTGGATTTTCATAGCTGCTTTCTCCTGCTCAGAAGAGCTGAGTCTTTGAGGAGAAACTTCCGTTGATACAACTAAAGAGGACTTCAAAAAGACTTAAGTAAATTGGTACAGATCACTTATTTCATTTAACGCACATTTGTTTCAGCATAGCTGAAGTTACTGAGAGACTGGCCTCAATCAAACCAAGTTAAGCTACCCTTCAGAATAAAGAAGTTCAAAGCAATTATGCTAATTCAATCTGGGCCTTTCTTCAATGCATCGCTTTTCACCCCATAATTCCCTCAACCATACACATAAATTGTGGTTGAGCTGGAGTGTGTCTTTTCCAAAGACACCTGGTCTCGATGTAAAGTCTTTAAGTGACTTAAAGGATACACCACCACCACTGGGCACTTTTTCTTCTCATCATTTGTTACGCTTGTGTGAAAAAGAAAAACTCTTACTTTATTTATAATCTATGTTTTCCTAGTTTTACTTCCTAGCTGTTTGAATTTCATTGTGCTTTTGTCAGCTCAAAACTGACATCCTCAATTGTCAGAGACCTCTTGCAGACTATAATCAAGTACCTCTTCATTTTCTCTTGGCGGTACCACAAAGGTTTAAGTTTCCCAGGTTCTCCTTTGACCTAGTATTAAGAGATTTGCATCAGTGTAACAAGATTGGGTTTATCATTTGAGCCATGGTTGTGTGTGGGCAAGTCCAGTAAGGACTGTATTGACATCTTTCCCTGATTGGAATTATTAAAAATAGCATATGCATGGTAGGGTAGGCGTTTAGAAATGAAGGGTGTTAAGGTAGGTGTATGGAAACAGTTATTTTGTATCCTCAGGCCTTTGCCAGAACAAAGACACTTTTCATCAGTATTGGGAAATTATTTCCTTGGCATTACTTCATGCTGTCCCCTATCCTTTCTCTGCTGGACCTGTTTTGCTGATGAAAACACCTGGCTACCAGCTTGGAGGTAATAGTGCATTTGCAGGGCATTTCTTCTCCACTATCCCAACCAAGTCTGCTGTCAGAGAGCAGTCTGGCAGATTTCAGTTTGGAAGATAACAGTTTAGGAAAAACTACTGCTGAACGTCAGACTGGGATCTTCTGAAGTGTCTGATATTCCTGGCTACTCAGTCTGAGACTCTGAGGAGGGGCCAGGCTTTTAGCATGTGCTTGGTAAGCACCTTCCGAATGTGTTTTCCATTTCAGTATTTCCACCCAGATATCCAAGATTATTAGACAGTTTTGAAAGTCTTTGATTGGGTTCTTTGAAGGGAAATGTTTAGGAGGAGACATCGGCAGTGAATCTGTAGTTCTCCATGCCCTTTTGCATGGCACGAGCACCTGCCTTCCCTTAACCAAGGGCTTCCAGACCGATTTTTGCGCAGTAACTCAGCCATGGTTCTACACATTTGTAATAACAGCCCAGCTGTGTTTCTGCAGGCTTACCCTGGGGTTGCTATGTGGGAAGGGACTGGCTGCTTACACCGTTGGGCCCCATGTTTTGAAGGTGATGAGAGCGGGGATGCCCAGTGGTTGGCATCCCTCTCAGTGAGAGACAAAGATTTTCTTCTGCTCATCGCTCTTCCCTGGGCACAGGAAGCAATGAGGGCACTCAGGGCTGCTCTTCGGACCTCACTGTTCTCAGGCATCTTTCCCTTATGTTTTATGGGCATAAACACAGTGCCAGGGCAGGATATTTATTTTTAAAAAGTGTTAGTTAACCCTCAACAGCTAAACCACATCTCTGAATCCTGCTCTTGACAAGGTCAAGCTGTTTCTTTGCTGAAAGTAGTGGGAGGTGCTTTGTCTCTGTCTTTGCCTTCCTGGGTCATTTTATTTTCTTGTGATTTACCTTATTATCCACTTATTCAGGGAGTATCCAAACGCGCCAGACACCATGCAGTTACATGAAGTGTTATCAGTAGCACCGGGCTCAAATGCCACTGTTTGCCTGAGGGCATCCCAGCTCCTCTGATGCCCCTTTTCTCTGGTGCCAGAGGTGTCCATGCTGGTGCTTTGGAGACTAAGCTCTTCACACCAGGATTCAACAGAACCACATTGTCTCTAGTGTAGCATCGTGTGGATTGCTAACGCTCGGTCTTGTACTTGACTTGTTTTTCAGTTTGTGTGTGAGCAGGCAGTGTCACTCTGCTTTTGTGAGTTCGCAACTTCAAAACTACTAGATTATTTGCATAAAATCAGGGCATTTTGAAAGAGTTAAGAAAAGAAAGACAAATGAAAAAAAAAAGGCCTGAGTTACATTGCACCAACTGGAAGAGTTTGCAGAGAACCAAAACATGAGTCGTACAATTCAGCAGCAAATTCCAGGCTCCTGCACTGAGCTCACCTTCAGCTGAAAAAGCTACGACTGAGCTGAGGAGACTGCAGTGTAAAAAACATTTATTCAGTTTTCATTTAATTCATACACATCCCAGTGACCTCTCCTTTACCTCCAAATGGGTAGTTTGGCTATCAGGAATAAATAGGTGTAGTTGGGTGGTGCTCATGCTGGTGTTGTCCTCCCTCCTCACCACTCTCCTGTCCTTCTTCCCACGTCCCTCTCACCTGACAGTTTTATTCCCCTTGCTGATGGATCAACTCTTCCTTTCTACATCCCTTTCCTGTTTTACCTCTTTCCTTTTTGTTTTCGCTCTCCATTAAAGTCCTTTCCAGTCTGCCACGTAGCTGACAGTTCTTAATATATAGAGTAGACATGAACCAGAAGAAGAAACTAGTGAGTGTAAAAGAAAACAAAGTGGGAATCGATCTAGGGTCAACTATGGCCACCTTCACAGTCTTGTTTCATTCTCATCTTTTTTACTTCTGCTTTGGCCCAATGTTCGTAGAGCATCCTGCACTTTGGACACTGATTCTCTCTCTTGGGATCAAGATGTTTGCTGATTTGGCACTGCAATCCAGACAGCTGTAAGGGATTTACAGTGGTGAGGGACTGTAGTCCTGTGGGAGGCATCGAGATGTGACCCCTAAAAGTAGGACCTGCATGGCCAAGGTTCTTGGTGCCTTTGCAGATCCTATAGCATCTATGAGAGAGGAAAAAAATATCATCCTGTCTTGTTCAGTCCCATCCTTCCTATGCAGTAAAACTGCTAAGGTCTCCAGCATCACTCTGATTTACGCTGTGATGGAGAGGAGAGCTGAGTTTCCCAAGGGTGAAGGGAGAGGGGATGTGTGAAAAGCAGGACATGCTCCTTGTCCTTTGAGTTTGTCTGCATCTTTGCTGTTCTTGTGCTGTATGTTGTATTTTCCTTGCTATTTTTGGATGGGAAAGATTTACAGTATCCCAGGAAATGAAGACTCGTGGCTTATTTCCCTACAAATCAAGGATGAATTATAACCAGAGCTGGGCAAAAAATGTGATCAAAGCTCTTTCTGCTGGGTGATTTAAACAAAGCAGTACAACACTCAACATTTAATTTGAATACATCAAATCAGTTTAGCAAAAATAATACTGGTCGATAAAAAAGTCTAGAGACCTTACTCTTGCATTTTAAAAACATAGACTTTTAATTTTAGCTTCCACATGAAACAAATCCCCCACATCCTGAAAATGAACCAAGTAGTTTCACGTTCAGTTAAGCGTTTGATTTGAAAAATGCGTATGCATAGGAATACTTTTTGTTCTACTCAGAAAACAAGAACATTTTCAGCTTGGGATCTCTCTGTAAGTATTTTTAAAACACGAAGGAGGAGTTTTAGTCAGCAAATTCTCCTTCCATTTCCCTACTGAAGAAACCCTGCAACTAAAAAGTTAGTTTTCTCCCAGTGACAGTGAGGAATACAAGCTTCACTGGACCCGGAGGCTAATTCTGTGCATTTTATTTGTGTCCACTGAATAATTTTGAATGTTGATCACAGACTAAATCAGTTTAGGGCCCAAAAAAGGTGTGGTTCATCACAGCCTTCACACTTTCATGCTCTCACCTAGCGAGTTTCACCCTCCTCCCAGTTTTCCTGTGCTTTGCCTCTTTCGAGAGCTAACAGCTGCCTCACTCTCCAAACAGGGCGTTTCATGCATCTGTGCTGCTCTTCCAGCCCTGGCAAGCTAAATACATGGTATTCACAATAATGTCTGGCATATGATTTTGCTTTGTGGCTATTAATAGCTGCTAGTGTAGGATTCTAATAAGAGATTTCCACAACAGATGAATAATTTTGACTGTTATTTAGTTTATCTGTCTTCCTGATTCCTGTTGGCTTGGCAACCTTTTGGAGGAGAGGGGAAAAGTTCAAACATCAGTATTTGCTCTTTTTTCTGTAGCAAACAAGTGCAGGGATTGGAGCCATCATGTGGAGGCATGCAAACATTATCCAAAAAAAGGCGATCTGGCAGTTCTTCAGAAGCCCAAATCTGCATTGCAGAAATTTAAAGGCACTTGTACAATTTTGAGTTGAATACACAGTATTTCTTACTGTGAGGGCTTCACCTGGCCTGCAAGGTTTCATCTGGTGTGATGGAGTGCAGGGTTCAAGAGAAGCACTTAGTGCAGTGGGGTCTTTAGGTTTTTAGGGACTCCTTGCCTACTCCATACCAGCCAGTGCTTTTATAGGGCTGCTGAACACCATCTTAAACTGAGAACTGCTGCTACAGTATTAACATGGTTCTCTCTGAAGTTAAACCACTGCCAAGTCTAAACGCTCCACAATTCATGATATGACCTCAGGGAAGAATGCAAAGTTTTTTGCAAGTGCTGTGCTTTGGTTTTATTTATCTTCCGGTCTCTGAGCACTTAATTTGGTGTGAGGATGCATTTTCAAACCTTCCTCTGTCACAGGAGGGAGAGAAAGAAAGTAGAGATCGTTATGCAATACTGTTATTCCAGGACTTGGGAGTTTTCAAAAATTGGCACCTAGGTATTGTGTGAAGGTTTGCAGCAAAGCTGCATGAGTGGGTAACTCTCTATTACACAGTGCTTTTTCTTCTTTGTAGTTACTTGGACTTCCAGATGTTGATGATGATGCATTTGAAGAATATAATGCAGATGTGGAAGAAGAGGAACCAGAAGCCGATCACCAACAGATGGGTGTCAGTCAGCAGTGATTTTCTGAAAAGCTAAAAAAATTTGGAAGCCTTTGGTACCAGGTGGGGTCAGGTGGTCCCACATTAGCCTGTTTGAATTAGCACATCACATGGGGATTTCTGGCTCCCAGGATAAAAGTTTTACAAAACAGTTTAAAAAAATCATAATAATAATAATCTGTGATGAGCTTTGCTATGAAGTGACCTGAATTTTGCTCCTGCTTCAGTGGGTTTTCTATGGAGTTGTCTTGGTAGCATTCTGCCGTTATCAGTCTAGAAATAGTTTTGTCACTGACTTGTCTCTTTGATTTGTGTTCGAGAGTAGCATTCACTGTCATGAATGTAGAGTACCAAGAATGTAGGAAGCATGTGGTGAGAGAACCAAGTCTTCGCCGGGGACCTTTCCGAGGAAGCCAGTGCAGAGAGCACACACGACCTGCGCTTTTCTTTTTCATTCAACAGCTGTGTTTTTTGACAAAGTACCAAACTTTTCTCCCAAAAAACACTAGTTTAATAGTGGTTGGTACTGCAGAAGTGCGCACGAAGGCTTAACAAAAATAATGGGAGGTGGGAAATCAAGGGCAATATTGGTGTCAGACAGATTAATGTTGTTTTACTGACACCTGAGCTTACAAGTGCTGGATTAATAACTAGGAGTAATTAGTGCCAAGAGTACCTGTTATAACCAACCCTGGTACTCTGACACCATTCGATTCAAAGCCAAATGCTCCTTGGGTATAAATGAAATCAATTGAAAAATAGCCATCGCTTATCCACTTCTGCATGACTACCAACTTTAAGCTTTACTGATTTTAATACACTGCTAAATTATTAATGAAACCTCACAGCATTATGAATAGAAGTGCGACTTAACTTTAAAGCCATAAGGGTATAAACCAGCACCTGGCTCTTAAAATTCTGCTGGACTTGTTTCTCTCCCTGGGCCTTCGAGCCAGTCCAGGCGTTTACACCTTTTTGGAGAGGAGCTAAAATACTGCTGCTTTGGCTGATACGAAAATTAGTGAAGTTTTATTTAGCTGAGGACTTGCTCCCCAGAGGGGTTTGGCGGCGTCTTCATATAAAGCAGAAGAAGACCCCTCTTATTTTATGTCTATTTTGCTTAGATTTAAGAGGCTTGGATGAATGCCAGACTATGAAGATGCAAAATCTCTTAATTTACTTGCCTTTTTACTGAAAATATAAGAAGCAAAAGGGATTTTGTTGTGATACAGCTGTTTTCCACGATCAAGAAAAATGTTTCTAAATTTACTCCTTTTTTCCAATTTTTTACAAATCATGAAATGAAGGTCACACACTTCAAAAGTCCTTTTATACACAATTAGCTTTATGAAACCAAAAAATGAGCAAAGAAAAAATGCTTGGACAACTCCTAGAAACAACTTGCACCGTTTTGAAAACCCTGTTGTTAGCAATGTCTCCTCTTCCACGGATTTTTTAAAGACTTTTTTTTCAACGTTACTTAAAAGAGCAAGTTTTCTTGGTGGTTTACATTTCTGGTGATGGCTTGAGAGATGCACAGCACTTGATTTTTCCAAATGCAGGGCAAAGACCTTCCATAACTGAGATGGTGTGTGGTACCTGAGTATGCACAGAAGTGTCTGCAACACTGTAAAAGATGGAATTTAGGAATATCAGAAAAAAAGCAGAAGAGAAACAGTGCTTAATGCAACTTTGTACATTTTTTCGGCATGCAGGCATAAACATGGTAGTCACAGCACATTTTCTATGGACTAGTGACGTGAGAACTGTGGCAGTTATTGTATAACACTGTACAGCAGTAACAGGCTTTTTTGCTTACTAAAATAAAGTGTAAGACCAGTGGTTTCCATCCCTGCTCTAAGTCCCTAAGTTTTTCTTTCCTCTACAGCTAAAACAGATGCTGTAACTGAAGCAGAGCCTTGCTTTGGGACAATCTTTCTCTTTGTAGCATCCGATCCTTTGGTTGTGGCTTATACAAATGGATCTTTTGGGGCTGACTTTCCTCTGCTCTAACATAATGCAAGACATAATTTACTGTAGTGCAAGCTGGAGGTGAAATCCTGCTGATCAGGTTTGCCAGCCACTTGCACCCGTTTTGCTCAGGTGCAGGTGGCTGGCACTGACACACTTGCACACACCCACATGCACACCTATACAAGCTCTGGACATGGCTGCATCCTGAGCTGGGCTGCAAGGTCGGTCTGGCTGGGAAATAACCCTGCCTTTTTATAGTTTTCCAGCCAGATCCGTCCCAGCATCTGGTTCCAAGCGTGGCTGTGCAGATGAGTGCCAGCACAACAGAGGATAGGGTGCAGGGGTTGGCATGGGTGGTAGCTGAGGACCTACAGCTACCACCCTTACACCTCTTGCATCGTGTTAGGGGTTCAGGGTAGAGGTGCAGACACAATCTGAAGTGGTCTAAGAGCTGTGAAGGATGAACTCCACAAGGTTCAATGCTGCAGAACTGGGCTCTGGGTGGCAGTGGGATGGGCAGGAATTCATGAAATAAGGAAAGGCTGTAAGATCTGGTGCTTGTAATGGCATACAGGAGGTTGTAATATGTGCTGCACTCTGCTACCTTTCCCTGCATATTGATTGGATTATTCATGAGCAGTTGAGTATTAGAATGGTTACAAGCAAACATAAAGCTGTAAATTGTGTAGATATATTTTCTGTATAGACTAACTCACTTTTTTTTTGGAATGCCGTATACTGTTTGAGTGATCTGCATACCAGACTGCAAGTGCTGAACAGCTGAGGGGGGGCCTTCTGCCGCTCCCACCCTTGCAAAATTCCCACTGAAGCCAGCAAGATGTTGTTCAAATGGGATCTGCAGGACTGGGCACTCCAGGGAACGCATGAGTCTTGGTTCTGCAAGGAACTGAGCACTCTTGTCCCCTCTCGCTTTGCTGCGAGCCGAATGTGTTGAGCCCTGCTGCTGAACTGAAGCACGACCAGACAGCACGTGAACAAACCGGAGTTTTATACATAGAAAATTTAATTTACTGGTGTATTAAATGTGAATGAGCATTAATATAGAATGTATTTTATCAGAAAATATTGATTGCTTACTTTGACCAAATACATTTCTGTATTACTATGTTACTTGTTCCATACTTAACAAATGATGCAAGGGATGTGGAATGAGTTGAGTTGTATTACAAAATATTTTTATATTTTATTTGTATTTTATTTTTTTCTCACTTCCACTGTATACTGAGGTTAGTAGCCATTCGGTAATTAACCAGGGGTAGTATGACCCAGTGGCTAGGCTGCTAGACTGAGGCACCAGATTTGTGAATATATGCCTAAATGCTAGCAAGCCTGGGGACTCAATGAGAAAATGTGGGATCAGAGCTCTGTCATTGCCTTGCCTTCAGCTTTAGGTGGATCTCTGTGGCTGGGAGTTCAAGGCAGACTTCCAGTTACGTGTCCAAGCCTCCATGAAATTTAGTGGGAAGCATGGTAACTTCTTTGAAAGCCCTACCTTAAGCATTTTGTAAAAGGGGCCATTAGTATTTTTTGCCCACCACTGTATAAATTGCTTTTCGATATGTGGGTAAAAAGAGGTGTGCATCACCATTGCCTGTCCTCAAAGCAAACCATGAGTGGAAGATCACAGAAGAGTCTCCTTTCTCCTCCCTTGCCTTCCTCTCATAGGGATTTCATGCTATAACTGAATATAACGATAAAAAGATACCAGAGCAGAGCCTCTTGCAGAACTTCAACATGAGTTGCATGAATGCAGTGATCAGAGTGCTGGTTGGGGGATGAGAAATACATGGGAAGCCAGGGGGAAGAGCAGATTTCAGAAATGTTAACAACTGATTTGAGTAACGGGCAAGAGTGAGAAGGGCCCCTTTGAGAGAGATGCTGAGATTTCTGAGACAGCCCAAGCCGTCCTGCCAATGATCTGCTTTTTGAACCTATGCAGTTTATAAAAAGCTGTTCTGGACATTACTGGGGCCTTGAGCTCATTTATGTTTTTCAATTAGAGTCCTGCCTGATGAATGCATTGAGATGGTGAGGGAGGAAGAGATGGAGAAAAGGCAAACTAAAAGCCTTCTCCTCCTCTCTTTCCCAATATTATTATTCATGATTATTGTGTGAGTAGGTAGGAGCAGCAGTCGGGGAGCAGGAAGCTGCTGTATTCAGCACACAGTAACATCTCTTAAAAGGACTTGCTCATGATAGAAAAATACGGCATAGTGTTTCCGTGTAGAAAAAGGAATGACATGCCCCAAGCGTGATGGCCTGAACCCTACCAGACTTCAGACCACCTCGTGTCCTGCTCTACACCATTTTTCAGGCAGTTTCTCTCTGTGCATAGTGCTGTGCCTTTGAAAGTCCCACACTTGTCAGAATGCCACTTTTGATGGGAGTAGCCAGAGTTGGTTTTCCTGCATCAGTGACCTGCATGATAGCTGCTGCATTTTGGAGCTGTGTCCCATGTAAGGTGTGCTGGGTGAGATGGTGGCTGGGGGCAGTGCAGAGGAGTTTCTTTTACAGCATTGCTTAGTAGACTTCTGCAAGCTGGAACGTCAGGCTGTGACAGTAGAAGTGATTGCAATAACATTGTGGGCATTGCTTTGGAAAGCTTCCCATGCGGGACAGATTCCCAGACTCTTTCAGCATGTTTCCTGATCTTTCACTGGGATCCAGAGCTGAAGTTCATGGCTATTTTGCTCACAGTCAGATTTAGCTGTGGCAGGAGGCGAGGCTACCACTTCATCCATCGTGACCGCGTGTCCATCCTTACCCTGTGTCCATCTTTTGCACATTGTTCTTCTTAGAAATTCCCGCTCCCAGAAGAGGGGAAACAGAGGAGGAGGGGGAAGACCACCTTTTGCCTGCAGCTGCAGCCAGGTGCATCAGTGAGAGCCACAGTTGAGCGCAGTGTGTGTTACTGAGCTGTGCTGTCCTTTCTGCACAGACAGCACCTTCTCACGGGTGGATGAGATGGCGTGGGAGATGTGTTACCCTTTGAGGACTCAAGAGTGGTCTGTGCCAGACAGAGGTTATGCGGAAGAGAGCAGTTGTTTTAGGTTCCAAACGCAAGACCTTTTTACAGGGAAAAATGCCTAGCTAAATAATGCGGTGTCTGAAAATCAGGACCTGTTGAGGCTTTCTAGGCTGAGCATCCAGAAAATGTGACGTCTCTGTCTGCCAGTCACCAGAGAGCCTGGCCCAGCCTGCAGGGCTCTTTCTTAGTGCTGGCTGGTTTCAGTCTGGCCACAGGACATGGGAAATTGGGAAGGATCCTTTCAGGGGCTCTAGCTGGATGCCTCTTTGTGTAAACTGCTGAGCAAAGGGAAATTCTTTGTTTAATCTATTTAATTCTGGCAGGCACTCCCCTCCTCCCCAGCAGCCAGCTACAGCTGGGAAGCCTTCACATGACAGCCAGGCAGGAGTGACTCAGGGCAGCCGTTCTTAGACCCTGGAACAGGCTGTGCTTGAGGTGGTCCCTGTAGAGTCACCACAGAACTGAAGGTTCAGGGATGTAACTTCCAAGGCAGATACAAAAATAAGAGATTCCTTAAATGTGGGCCTTACCTCCGATAGGAAAGACTCTGAGGGCAGATCCCATCATCTCAGGGTTTTTCAAACTTCTGCTGAGACTTACTTAGTTGCATTGTTGGCATCGTGTCCGTGGCAGGTATACAAAGGAAACCTCTTTACTTACCAACAGTCACCCATTCAATGAGCCAAATTATCATTTACATGGTTTATGTTTGACTTTTTTCTCATTGCTGATTTCCTTTTTTTTAAAGAAAGGCAGTCCCTAAAGGTGCATCTGCGTTATTGCAAACTCCAGTTTCTACAGAGCTGAGTAGCACTTGCACTGTCAGCATGAGCTTGGTCATAAACAAATACACAAATGAACAAAAAGGGCGGTCAGTTGTCTGCCTAAGAAAACTTATTTGAACTGGTTACTGCTGACTACAGTTAAGCTCGCTGGTTTCATGTAAAATACATGGAACCTTGAAACTCCCTCTCTGTACCAACATACTGTTGCTCATGTAGGCAAAGATCGCTGGCAATGCTGCCTGTGGAGGATGTCTGCTTTCATCTTCAGGGCTAGTGGTCGAAATGTCAGCTCTGGATTTCAGTCAATGCATTTTTTTGTTGTTGTCAACCTTTCCTTTACTAATGCAGGGACCAGTTAGACCTCAACACGTCAAGCATAAACCATGTTGCGCAAGGCCATGCAAAGACTGCCTTTGGTGTGCTTTCCACCGTTTTTCTGGCTGGAAGATATATCTCTCTCTTTGGGACTACAAAGCTGTGAAATGGATTACCAAAAGATGTAGCCCTTTTGTTGAATGCTTTAAAAGGTGTAAACCTTCAGTGAAGCCCTGCCTTTCTTCTGATCCTCCTTCCTCTCCTACCACCGAGGCATCAAATCCAGCACTGTTGTTACACCACGAGCTTGCCATTAAAGAGCTTACCAAACTCTGACGACTGATGGAGTCTTTTCTCTGGGAGCAAAATGAACTAAATGGGAGTTTTGAGGGGCTGAAGCATGGCTACAATGCATGCGGCAAAGGGAGTGAGGCTTGCTTTTCCTGGGAAGTGTTGGTGCTTGGTGGGCTGAACACAGTTTTTTCAGGTGTAAGGAGGAGAAAATTATTTCATCTGAGCTTTGGGCACTGCAGAGTAAGCCCTGATTTGTAGAACAGGACCCAGAACCGCTGGGTGGTTTGGTTTAGTGCAGTCTGAGGTGGTGGATTTGCTGTCAGGAGATGGGAACTGGTGGTAATATTTGTAAGTGAGTCAATATTTCAGACCTTTCAGGTCTCCTATTTTGCACAAATTAGGGAGACATCTGTTCTAATTAAGACACAGGTAACAATGTGGAAATGAAAATTGGTAGTTCTGTTCAACTGAGTTGTCTCTTTAAATACTGCACTTTAATTGCCACTTTGACATCTTCTCATCCTGATTGAAGGAACACTGTCTGTCTTTACCTGTTGTTGTGACCCTCTGTGTGTTGAAGAACATCTTCCAGCCTGTGGAAGAGCAAGTACTTTAACTTAGCATTTCACCTTGTGTTTTTGGCACTTCCCAAGGCATGAGTCCTGAGTAGGAGCGTGCCAATTACATGCCCTGTGGTGTGTCCAGAGCCCTCAGTGTTGTCTGTAAAGCTGTTCCTGTGGCTGGTGGAGTGTCTGCCAGGACTGACTCCGTTGTATTTGTTCACAGTCCTGGCAACACAAGCTCTGCAGCCTTCTGAGAGACCTTTGCATGCTGTGGAAGCTACTGTGACAATTAGGCTTTGACTAGCACCTGCTTTTGTGGAAGAGGTGATGGTCCCAGCATGTGTTCAGCTACTTGGAAACTGCTGCTTGCTCAGGTCTGCTGGATGAACTTCTTCCCAAGTCAGAAGGTTGAGTGAACTTCAACAGTTTGGACAGCAACTCTCTGTTAGTATGGACCTTAGTCCAGGGACAACAAGCTGCCCTGCTGTGGTGGGGAGCCCTCATACAAAGTCCAGGTCTGTCCACACTCCAGCTCTCCAGAGTAATGTCAGGCCTTCCCCAAGTCAATAAATCGGAATATTTCAGGGATATGGTAGGTTTTGGCTTTGTACCATTAGAGGTGTGCAGTTTGTGTTGCCTCTGTAGGTTCCTACCTAATGCTTTGTGTCCCACCACAGCTGTCCTGAAGCAGCGTCAGCTGGGAAATATATTTACCCCCCTCAGCAGCTCCATGTGGACCACATCAGATTTTACACGTTCTTTGCATTTTTCGTCTCTGCCAAAGTTCTTGCTTCCACCACTTGTTCAGTGAGTGATGAAATACTATAAAAACATACATTTAACTTTATTTCCAGTGCCTGCGTGTGTGCATCCATGCTCTTCACTGAGTAGTGCTATAGTTGTGACTCCAAGGCAGGGATTTTGTACCTTTTATTAGACAAACCGATACAGAAGGGGGTGAAAGCCACAAGCTCTCAAATGCTTCTTCATGCTGAAATAAAAGTGGCGATTATATGAGGCAGTCTAATAGCAGATAATATCTCTCCACAACATCCTTACCTTGCTTGCACACTTTTTGTCAGGTATTGCTGCTATAATGGTGCGATGGAAGAGGCAGTATTGGAGCCAGGTTTTTATTTACAGCCTCCAGTAGTGCTGAAGGCCCAGAAGTGGGTGTCAGCTATGTTACACCCAGCACAGCGCTCCTTAAGAGGGGGTGAAGGGCTGTAGCATGCCAGGAGCTTTGAAGTCTTTATGCTTTTGGGTTCGTAGCAGTCCCCTAGAGGTCAGCAGAGCATAAATTTTGAAGCATCGGGAGCCGATCGTAGCAGTAGCGTTGTGGGGATGATAAAAGCAAGTTTGCTGCTGGCCTGCAAGACCCTGCTTTTGCTTTCTTGCAAGAGCAACTATTGCTGGAGAAGAACTCAGGCTGGGAAAAGAAGGGATCCGCTCATGGGACAAGAAGTCCTGCTTTGGAGGTGGATCGGCTGAGAGCTTGCCATGGAGAAATGCCATGGGGAGGAGTGGGCAGAAGCAGCTTGGAAATGGGTGCCAGCATTGTCAAAACTGTGTAGGGCAGTGGGAGCTGATCCCTACGTCTCTCGTCCCTGACGGTACCCAGCCCTCCTGGGACTGCGACTGGACTGCACTGCATTAGAAGCAATGTCAACTCAGAGTAAGCTCCACTGCACCCATGCTGTGCTCCAGTGTTCCGATGGTATAGCTGCTGTTCACACCGGTCTGCTCCCAGCCATTATCTGCCTCCCCAGTGCAGTGTTTGCCTCAGCCACACTGCAGGCACTGACCAGGTACCACCTTTCTGCGTGCCCAGATCCTTGCAATCTCAACTCATCTTGCACAGACACTTGTTTTACCAGTGACCTCTGCCCAGGACTGGAGGTGGAGCTGATTTTCCCTAGACCTTAGTGTCTGGGGTTGGAGTGGCTGTGTAAGGCAACCACATTCAGTTGACTTGAGGCTGACAAGCTGATCTCAGGCCACTTCATGCCCAGTCAGCCTTCCACAGTACGAGGAGAGGGACAAGAGTGTTGGCAACGAGGCACCAGGACAGGCGTAGGCTAAAGGTTGCTGAGGAGATGACGAGTGGTGAGTCCTACCCTGTACATGCCTGCAGTCCAAGAGCTGGGTCAGACCCCAAACCAAGACCCTAATTCCTGCTGTCAGCCCCTGGAAACACTCAGCCTTGCAGCAAGCAGCCCCAGCAGGGAGGCTCAAAAACCAGTGCTGCATTTGCTTGTGGAGCACTGTCCGTACATGCATTACATTTCTCAATAATGAGAAAATGAATTACCTTGAGTGGATGTGAGCTTGCATTGGCCCTGGATACTGCTCGTCCTCTCCTCAGCTGCAGCTGCAGGCTAAATAACTGGAACTGCAGTAAGCAAAATATACCTCTTTCTTCCCGGCTTTTCTCCTATTCAATGTGCCCAGGACTGTGGCTGCCTTTTTGCCTGTTGTTTGGCTGGCTACCCTCCAAGCACAGCTCTCCATTTTTCTCTGCATCCTTAAGCACCATACGCTCAGCTCCCCCAAAGGCATTTTATGAGAACTGAGACTTGCCAGCTTCATTCAGGAGGACATGTTATACTGGAAACACAGTGATTGCCATGGGAAAACAGTGCCAATTTTTATTCCATCACAATGTTCCTTTTGGTTAATAAAAGGCGGGATTTTTTTTATATTGGCTCTTCTTGAAGTTTTTATTATTATGTATTTTTTGCTGTGTTTCTTTTTAGTTTCTGCAAAACCTTTGTCAGTGAGGGTTTTGAACTGCCTGTGAGTGATGTGGCAGCAATGGGGAGTGGCAGTGCAGAGCTCTGGGAGCCAAACACGTGTGTGCCCCGCTTTTGTCTCATGACAAAGGCTGTTAGTGGGTCACCCAGCTATCTATGGACTTCCAGGCTGCAGTGCCTATAGTGGCCAACCGTGATGCTGGTCATCTCCTCCACACCGTTGCTGGCTATAGGAAGTGTGTGTCTTAACCTTGATGAGTCCTGCTCTGGTTTTGAGCCTTCTAAAGTCGATGCAGCAGACTGCAACAAAATCGTTTATGCAAAGCCTAAATTATGAAGCACAGACCTGTGGTCCCTTTTCCATCTCCATGAAATGTCTGAGCTTGATGGCAAGACAACTTTATGGATGCAACAAGCCATGAGCTGGAAGTGTCAGGTGGGATGATGAAGCTTGCTGACCCTCCTCAAACTGTGCGGCAGGACCTCCTTCCCTCTCGTCTCAATGGGTGAGTGTGTGTTTTTCCAGCTCTGCGGGATAACAGGAGGTACCTTTCTGCGAACCACCACGGCAAGGATGCTGTTAATTCCTTTAGGCTTTGTCAATGAGCAGTTTCTTTGTCTTTTCATCCAAAAAGAGGAGAGAGGGCACTACCTGCAGAACTGGTAATATGATTGCTAGCTGGGCTGGCTGAATCAGCACTCCCTGAACCCTCCCAGGCACACAGAGCATTTAATTAGATAACTAGTCCTATGCAGCATCCTTTGTAAAATATTGCAGCACAGCAGCAGATCAGCAAAAACTCACACCATCAGCCCTAGGCACCTGATTTCATGCCTCAGCGCACAGAATTCAAGAGAGAAATTAGGGATAGACTTGGCATCTCTGAGGTCTTCAGAAACATCTAGGAAGTGTGTCCTGGGTTCACCTGGGACAGAGTTGATTTTCTTCAACTTCTCACATTGGTCTGCAAACAAGAAGGCAGGGAGGTGCACAAGAAACTGGGAAGGACAGCTGACCCAAGCTGGCCAAAGGGATATTCCATACCATATAACACCATGCTCAGTATATAAACTGGGGAATTGGCTGAGGAGAGGCGGATTGCTGCTCAGAGACAGGCTGGATACTGGTTTCCAGGTGGTGAGCAATTGCACTGTGTATTATGAGCTTTGTATATTATTATTGTTGTTGTTGTTATTATCTTCCTTTGCTGTTCTATTAAACTGTATTTATCCCAACCCGTGAGTTTTACCTTTTTTCTTTCCGATTCTCCTCCCCATCCCACCGCAGGCAGAGGGAGTGAGTGAGCGAGGGTGTGGTGCTTAGTTGCCAGCTAGGGCTAAACCATGACAGGTGGAGGCAGCAGCTCAAAACTGGGGCAGCAGGATGGGGTATTTTGGGGGGAGGGGAGGATGCCATCTTTGTATCTTTGTTATTGTGGAAACCAGGCAGTGAAGAGCAACTTGTTACTTCTCTTGCTTTGCGGAATGGAGGCTGACACAGTCAACCTTGGAGGAGCAACTGCACCAAACTCGGGCCAGCAGAATGCAGCTTGAGGCAAAGAGAGAAAGCCCAGGTGGAGGCAGCTGGGAGGTCACAGACCATACCTCAAAATGGGCTGTGGTTCAGGAGCTGGTGACATACCTAAGACAAGGAAAGGGAATGCAAAAGAGGAAATGCTAGAGGACTGAGACAAGGAAAAGGGTGTTATATCAAGGTATTTGTGGAGAAGAGGATCAGTTTGACCTGCAATGGGACTGGAGGAGGCCTTGTCACAGCTCAGTACAGCTTGACTCAGCCAGAGCAGGCAACAGAAATGGACGTGAAGATGTAGCAGCATCTGGTGAAAGAATACACAGGGAAACACGGCTATTGCACGTGCCTGTGAGCAGCCATCGCTGTACCTCTTCTTTCTCCTCACCATCCCACAGTGAGGTGCTCTGCTCCTGGTCCTGCACCAGCTACCATGGACTCCAGGAGCTGCAGCCCACTCCTAATCCCTCCCCTATCACTCAGCTTCTTCTGCCTCTGCAAAAAGAGCATTGGCAGGACCCCAAATCCTTGTAACTAAGCACCAGTCTGCTGCCACGCTGCTCCTCACCCACCCAACCAGCACACTGGGCAGAAAGGGCAATTTGCTGCTGTGTGAGGTACTGCTGCAGCTCCATGGCTAAAGTCCCCCGTACCCTTGGCACAGCTTGTCACCGCGGCTCTTTGCACGGATCACAAGATTTTACATGTTATCACACCACTGACACTTTCACTGCCAACTGTTCCTTCAGAACAATCAAAATCATGTTTTCCTTCCTAATAAAGTTTCTTCCCTCCCACTGGCCCTGCAGCAGGGTAGTTTGTATAATGTTACATATGGCAAGCCTTGCCCATAGACAAGGGTCCTGCCCAGGCCTGCAGGTCCCTGTGCTCATGCAGGCCAAAGCCTGAGAATTAATGGGACAACAATGCTGAGAGTTAATACAACCAAAGCAAAGTGACCAAACACTGCCATTCAGTCACCCGCAGTGTCTTGACACGTGCTGTTTGCATAAATAACATCCTTCTAACTACTGTCACTGAAGCCAGCACGTCTGATAGGCAGCTTATGTGGTCTTGCAGGTCATTGAGCCTCTGCTCTCCTTTGCCTTTGCAGCTGCTGCTTGGCAAAGTAAAGCTTCCAGTCAGTGCCCATCACTTACCCTTCATTTCTCAAAATGCATGCACCACTCTTATCCAGCAGTGGGAGTTAAATAGTATCAATCTTCAGTCCCAATGTCTCATAAAATGATTCGTTAGCCATGATAATAGAGAAGAACTTCTGAGGAGAAAACTGCTGATATTGTTGATGTCTGTATTAGCCATTCTGGCAAAATAGCTTTTTGCATTAAAGAAAGCAGATGAGAATTCCTTAAAAAATTCAAACAGCCTGGATATCTCCAGTTAGAGCTCATTTTGCCTTGTTAAACTTAGCTAAAGCGCCATGAAAAAAATGGTGTTTCTATAGGTGACCACTAAGGGACAATGTGGAGTGCCACTAAGAGGAATGGGGATGCTCTGTGGTGCTCCCTTGCAACCATAACAATCAGCAACCACTACTGCTGATGACCCATGAGTCTTAAGAAGACATGTGGTAGCAGCACAGTACACAACCATCACTCACCTGTCCAGCAGCCAGCTTGTGCAGATGAAGATGGCCAGCGCTGGCCATTCATAGCTGGACCTGTGGGTTTCATGGCAGTGGTGGTCACACGCTTCTGCACGGACAACCCCACTCTCAGAGTTATGTGCTTTGCTGTCACCTCCGCTGCTGACACCAGGAACTGGTCACAATTCACAGCCTCCCTGATGAACAGCAGAGCCTCTCCCAGCTAAGGTGGGCATTTGTCCATGAAGTGTCCTTTGAAAGGTCCTTTCTTTTCTGTCCTCTTCCCCTCTCTCAGCTGCAGTTGCTGCTGCTGCTACAGTAAGATGAAGCCAACACAGCCTGGCAGAGCAGGCATGTGGCTCACCAAGCCATAGCCAAGCAGAAGAGCAGGTCAAAAACATCGTCAGGAGCCACTGCCTGCAACCAAGGAACAGAAATATTGTCTGTGTAGCTGTCTTGGCCACAGCAATGTATCAGGACTTTGCAAAGTCCCTGGCAGCCTCTGAGAAGCAGGAGAACATGAGGAAATAGAGTTTGCTGAGTTTGATTTGCCAGATGTGTAGGGTGGACCCTCCTGGCTATTTTCTCTTTCATATCCTATTGTTACCAGATGAAAGACTCCATGTGAATTAGGCCTGACTCATCCATGGAAGAAAATCTGACACGAGAAGGAATCAACTTGATCCACTGACTTGTTCTGTGTGGAAGCAACAAAAGCCCGGTGTGCTCCCTCCTGTGCTGTGACTGTTTGCATTCCTTCAACATCATGTATTGTTGCATTCATGCCATGAGAGCTACCTCAGAAATGCAAGTACCTTCTTTATTTCTTAAAGTAAAGAAATAGATGTTTGGTGGTAAAGTGCAGGAAGTGGAAGTGTCCCAGGCCTGCAGGTGGGTTGTTAGTGAGGATGCCCACTGGGTTTGTGTTCCCTGGGAATATGCTGGGCAGGATAAATATAGTTCCTCTGCAGTGGCTCTGACCTCAGGGCAGGTTAGCACTCAGGATACTGAGTAGTACCACTGGCTTTGTTTACTGATAAAATTGCTAAGAAGTGAAATCTGTGTGAAAAGACAGCGTGTGGTTAAAGCTGATTTTACTGACATAGCTCAGTGGTTACTAGACTCTCATAAAAGACTAGATCTCTGTCTTCTCCTCAGCTTAATCAGTGATTTTGAGAGCTGATTTTCATCCAGGTCCTGATTTTCTTTTGTCCCTCTATGGCTACATAGAGAACTCCTACAGATGTTCTGGCAAAGCCTTTTGCTTCTATCATCAGAATTTCCTGGGTCGTGGAGTCTCATGTCATGCTGCCCTGGCACATGTCCACGATCACCAGAGGTACCTTGGCGGGCAGATGACAGGGATGCTCCTTGAATGACCTGGCTCTGATCCAGGAGGACTGGCCAGTCTGTCTCAGATCCTGGGCAAAGGCTTGGGCAGGAAGCCACATGCTGATGAAGCCCTGCTGGATCCAGAGGCTGGGCGAGCTGCTGCGGAGGCAGAGCTCTGTGAGCTGGTGTCATTGTGCAGAAGTGGCTCAGACGTGCACTGGGTGCCAAGGCAGGCAGGACTCCACATCCTCTAGCTCGCCTGCTCTCTCCGACACCAGCGCAGGAAGTTTTCTCCCTAGCCCTGTCCTATTCATTCCTGGCCTCTGGCCATGGTTTGCTCTGATGCCTCTGGTACAGCTGCATGCAGAACCACACTGGGAAATCAGCTGGGTTGAAAACTGACAAGGGCAATGAGGTTTCTGGTTCCCTCTGAAGGGTTGTTTTAAATCTCGGTCACATTTGCAGCTCATTTACAGTTGCTTCATCTTGGGGAGCAGGGGTTGACAGCACAAGGGGACAGGGTTGGGGACAGGGTGGGAAAAACTTCTGGTTGACTTTGCTGCTAAAGCAACATCCTTACATCTCAGCTTCTCTTGAAGCTCTCTCTACTCTTCCTGGCCTTCCATTACTTTTCTGGCAGATTCCTACATTGCTTTAAGGAGTTGCATTTCCCTTTAGTGAGTAAATGGCATTTATTCTGTCACAGCATATGTAGGACTAATAACAGGAATGACACATCCATCCAGCAGAGAATAATCTGCTTAATGACTAAATAGGAAAGCTGTGTATGTTAAATTACAAGCAACTAGTCAGCTCTGCTATGTAGTTTTCCTTTTGATAAAATTGGGATTTATTTCAAAACAGGAAATTAATTTTCCCTCTTTTTGTTCAATGGGTGCCACAAATACAAACTCACCCCCTGACAACCCACAGAGGTCTTCGCTGAAGTGATACATTCATAGAAGCAGATGTACTGTAGATACCTTAATGTAACAACACCTGCTTCTGGCTTTGTGGGACTGATGGTTTCTGAAGTGGCCCCCTGGGACATTTGTCTCAGCTTGCACCCGATGTCAACCCATGAACAGCTTTCACAGGCTTAAGTATTTGATGTCTCTCCTCTGGGAAGCAGGAGAGCAAGGTGATTTGAAAGAAGAGTGGAAAAATGCAGGGAGATGATAGGTACTTGATTTGCAGAGGTGTAATTTACCACCAAGTATTTAGCTATTCTCAAGAACAGAGTAAAATTTGGGTGCATTTATAGAATCATAGAATCACTTGGTTGGAAAAGAGCTTTGAGGTCATCGAGTCCAACAGTACTTGTCCACTACTAGACTATATCTCTAAGCGCTTTTGAATACCTTCAGGGATGATGACTCGACAATTTCCCTAGGCACCCTCTGCCAGTGCCTGTCAACCCCTTCAGTGGAGAAATTTTTCCTGATGTCTAATCTGAACCTCCCCTGGTGCAACTTGAGGCCATTACCACTCATTCTATCACCTCTCACCTGGGAGATAAGACCAGCACCCACTTCGCTACAATTTCCTTTCAGGCAGTTGTAGACAGTGATAAGGTCTCCCCTCAGCCTCCTCTTCTCTAGGCTAAACAACCCCAGTTCCTTCAACAGCTCCTCAGAAAGTTCAGATTAGTTATACTCAAGCCCACGCTGCTCTTCCAATAATTAAAGTTCTGCCAAAAAGTATGCATAAATAAGGATAGAAGTATTTTGTTGTGCATTTTAATAAATGAAATGGAAATACAGCTAGAGAAAATGGGAACTAGGGAAAAGAGTCACTGGGTATCCAAGAGCAGCAAGACTTGGGACTATAATTTTCATGGATGCCTTCTCCATTAGGCATTCAGCTCTTCAGTAAATGTATAACAGTTGCTGGGTTTTAGTATTTAGAGTACATACACCACTGCACTGCCAAAACAGATTTTGAAGAGTATGTGCAATAGGCAGCCCCTGCATGCACAGCAGCAGTGTGAGCAGATGATAGCTTCTGGATGACATGCACATTTTTGAAGGCAGTCCAGCTCAAAAGGGACTTCATTCTGCATTTGTTCATTCATTTCTCTCCAACCCTGCTTTCTCAGTTGTGTCAGTGAGACTATTTGTCAGGACTCAGAATGAACAGACTTATTTGTGTAAATAACAACCTCTCTACAGATGAGGTTATTTCTAACCCAGGGTGGTTCACCTTTGGGCCCCAAATCAGGAGCCAATGGAACAATGAGAGGATGTTTCTAAGTGGCAAGGTTAGCAAGGGAAGAAGCCACTGCTGAAAGAAATGTGAGTCAAATAACTACCTACAAGGATGGTCTGTCAGTCCTCCTGTACATGCTACACTGCTGTTTGCTTATGGACAACGATGTTGATTCCAAGTTGTGGCTAGCCCTGAACTGCAAGCTGAGATTACACATGAACAACAACCAATGTTCAAGTACTTGAATTTGCAACTGTGGTAATTAATGAATATTAAGATATCATTAAAAGTGGAAGAATGAAAGTAAAGCTCCTTTTCGTTGTCTCAAGGTTACAAAAGGACCTGGAGAAATCAGGATAAAATGTGTTTCCCTCCGTACAAATTCCCACATCGCCACCCCTCCTATTCCCACCAGAGAAGCTCTTCTCCCACTGCTGACCACGGAGCGGCTCTTGGCTCCTAAAAACAAATAAATCAGGGCAGATGTGTGTGACCTATATCTGGGACAGAATAAACCCCTCTGCCCCAGCAGCTCCCCTGGACCAGGGGACAAGTTTGAAGTGGAGGGAAACACGACCCAGCTTCCCTGACTCCCTCCTAACTCACCTGCAAAACTGGGGGATCTCAGGCTTCTCCCCAGGAGGAGCAGTTCAGCTCTGGTTAACTGGAAATGTACCAAGCTCATACTAAGGCACAGGCAAACCACAAGCCAAACAAATATCATCCTTGATATTTTGTTTAAACAACCGTTTCCCGTATAAGCCAAGTGTGCTACAGCTGTATATGCTACAGCCTGATAATTAACAGCTTGTTGATTATGTCTGGGATAAGTACTTTGTGTCCTGTCTTCTCTCCTCATCCCAAATAAGGAGGTACTGCAAGTGCTTTTCAGGGCTGCCATTAGCTGATAACATGGGCTATTTCCAGCACAGGTTACACTGGAAGCGAATAAAAACCCACCACAAGTGAGTACCTTGGTGCTCTCTCTGGCCCCTTGCTCTGACGTCCCACAGGGGATGGAGATGTAGCATAACTTCTTATCTCTTTCCCTCAACCCTTCATTCCTTGGCTGCTGTGGCTGCAACCCTTCATCCTGCAGGGGCAAAAACTGCTGGACACTGCAGTGCAAAGCCAGGGGAATGGAGAAATTGGTGCCTTGTAACAATTTGTATTAATATGCAACCTGGTTTCTTCAGTGTTTTCTTGGAAACACAATCTCAAATGCTAACAATTCAATAATGTCTTTTGAAGTCAAATATTTCACATGGAAAGCACGTCTCTGCATCAGTACAATCATAGAATCATAGAATCTTCCGGTTGGAAAATACCTTTGAGATCATTGAGTCCAACCATACCCATCCTCTGCTAAATCATGTCCTTCAAAAACTCATGTACCTGTTTTTCAAACACCTCCAGGGATGGTGACTCAACCACCTCCCTGGGCAGATGTACCAGTGCCTCACCACCCTTTCAGTAAAGAAATTCTTCCTAATGTCCAGTCTGAACCTCCACTGGCGCAACTTACGGCCATTTCCCTTCATCTTATCACCTGTCACTTGAGAGAAGAGATCAACACTCACTCTTCCACAGCCCCATTTCAGGCAGCTGTAGACAGCGATGAGGTCTCCCTTCAGCCTCCTCTTCTCCAAGCTAAACAACCCCAGTTCCCTCAGCCATTCCTTGTAGGACTTGTTCTCCAGCCCCTTTGCCAGCCTCGTTGCCCTTCTCTGGACACGCTCCAGCACCTCAATGTCCTTCTTGTACTGAGGGGCCCAGAACTGCATACAGTACTCGAGGTGCGGCCTCACCAGTGCCAAGTACAGGGGCAAGAGCAAGAAAGTTTACCCAGAAAGTAAAGGCTCTTTAGAGCTTGAAATTATGAGTAGTAGCTGTTCTTAACACCAGTAACAGGCAGCATTCATCAAAAACCTTAGCATGGGAGCAGGGTCAAAGAGAGAACATGAAAGTTCTGCCACTTAAAAGAGTTCTAGCCTGGCACAGACTCATCCTGGCTTCTACAGCTGCCCAATACAATTTGAAGAGATGAATAGGGAAGATCTGATGAAGAAGAATGGAGTTTTGGGAGATTGATGCACTGAATGTAGGAGAACTTCACAGATACTGCTCCTTGTTCCCAGAGGAGAAGGAGCTCAGGGCTGCAGATGGCTTGAGGTAGTTTGCAATTGCAAGGGATCATATTTTAGTCTTTGCTTGTAGCCAAGTCAGATGCCGTATTAAAAAATGATTACAGGCAAAATCAGTGCTGGACATGGCCACGATATGGGGAGGAGAAACCATGCAATAGTATATCTGCTCCCCTAGCACACGGCCCAGCACGTTAACCAGCCATGCTGGGGAAGAGAAGGAAGAGGGAGAAAGGGCTACAGCCTCCAGAGGGTTCCCAGTTCCAGCAGCAAGTCTTTCTTGGGCAAAATCTTCCCAAGTCGGGTGAGTTTGCGCATCCCTATGTGGTGCACTCTTAAGTCATATGGTTAAATGGTTTCCTGAACAGAGGCGATGCCAAGTGTATAGTTACAGTTTTTTGACCTGATGATCTTTTACCTGGGACCTAAAAAAAGAGCAGGGTATAAGGTGTTTGAGGCAGTGTGTGAGGGGATGCAGTTACAAGACTTACCAGCCTGTGCAGGTGTACAGGGAGGTAGCCAACTGGTGTTGTGAGGTCAGTCTGGGAACTTCCCTAGGGACGTTCTCAGGTTGGCAGCCAGAGCAGCATGACCCTACTCTTCTTCTGAATAACAACCTTCCTTTGCTGTGAGGAAGCAGATCCCACCGTGCTGCCTCATCCCAGCTACTGGAGACTGCAGCAAAGTGAATCTCAAAGGCAATGATTTCGGATCAGAAACCTTCTGACCCCCATCAGCCCCTTGGTAGAGCTGTGGAGGCCCTCACACATGCTGGCAGTGCCAAGGGGACATTACTTGTAGGATGGATTGAGGTCTTGCAGTGTAAGTGCTCAGAGAACTAGCTCTTTGTCCAAAATTCTATGCTGCTGCCACGAAGGGGTTCATAGCTCTGCCTGGGAGCCCTGTGTGCAGTCAGTGTGTCAATATTTAATCATGGTAATTAGTAACAGGCTGGGTGGCTCAGGAATTCACAGTTCAGCATTTATCTCATTCACCTCACCCATCTTTCGGGCACGTAAGGGAAATGTTTACAGCAGAGAGAAGCAAAGCCTCACGTAAGTGTTGCTGTCCCATCTTTTTTGTAAACGTTTCATTTATAGGCTTTCACAAATACATCTTCCTTTTGCTTCGGTGGCTTATGACACTGTAAATCCAGGAACCGAGAAGTACATTCCAGGTCAAAACAAATTACTTTTGTATATAACCTGCCCTTCGCTCCCAGTGTTTTAAAGCTTTTAAATACCACAGATTGGTGGCAGTAATGAAAGCAGTCTCTGTTCTCTGAAAACTAGAGTAAGACAAGACCCTGCATGCCTCACATGGCTCTACCCCAGACTACAGAAGAGCAGAACATGCATCCAGTTACGTCGATCAATGCCTTGCATGTCTTGCATCAGCTAACAGGATTGAGTTCTCTCTGTTTTAAGGCATGAGGCTCAGCCAGAAGACTGGGCTAGATGCTTCTGAAATCTTTAGGAATTTCTGTTCAGGAGAGTTATAACTTAAGCTCTCCTTGAGGATGTTGCAAATCAGATCCAAGGCCTCCTGCTTTGAAGTGGCTTTTCAACACAGCAGGAGGACTCTCACTTGAGGTCTATACAGACTAAGGCTCCAGGATATACCAGTTTTTCAGCTCTGAAAGTCTAAATTAATAGATGTATTAAAATGAAAGCCAAATGCAAAAGTCGCCAGAGGGATGAGCAATAAAATGGCAGATAAAATTTATATTGACAGATGTTCCTGGGACTCATTTTCCTGCAAAAGAGAAAGTACAGAGAGGGGATGCTAAAGCTCTGTAAAGTCATGAGTGATGTGAAGGTCCAGAAAGGGAAAAAGGTTTTCACTTTCTCCTCCGATACAGGAGGTAAGGACCATTAAACTAAACTAGTAAGAGGCAGATTCGACTAAGTGAAAGATGTTCCTTCACCCAAAATGTACTCAAGTGGTGGAAGATGTTACTTAACACAGGAAAATGTGGGTGCCAATGTTTATCTCAACTAGGGAAATTTGTATGAGGACAGATTTATGGGGGGGGATGAGAAATGCCTGCAGTGCCCTCTTATTCTCTTTTAGCCCATTTTCTTTTTAGTGACAGAGGAGAGTCTGATTGCAGCTATTGGAACAGGAGATGCATCGAGTCCTGAACTGGATAATGTCATCCAGGGAAGCAAAATTTGCTCTTTACATAACAAACCAGTAATGGACTCAGAACACATATCTCCATCACATATGGAAGCCTCTGTTGTCAGCACTTACTGCACAACAGAACATAATTACTGGGTCAATGTCTCCTTCTCATCCACCTTTACCCTGTTCCACATCTCCAGCATGGCACCGTTCTCACCACACCATGTGTCAAGGATACATGAGTATTTGATCGGAGATAAACATTTGAGTTGGACACACCACTCACCATGGAATCATAGGGTTGGGTTGGAAGGGACCTTAAAGCCCATCTAGTTCCATCTTCCCTGCCAAAAGCAGGGACACATCCCACCAGACCAGGCTGATCAAGGCCCCATCCAACCCGTCCTTGAACACTTCCAGGGAAGGGGCACTCACGACTTCTCTGGGCAACCTGTGCCAGTGTCTCACCACCCTCACAGTAAAAAAATTCTTCCTAATAGCTAATGTAAATCTCCACTCTTTCAGCTTAGAACCATTACCAGTCACTGGCCACCTCAGAAATAGGGATCAGTGGGCAAAGTACTGATAACAATGCTTTAAGACACAAGGTAAACTGGGTTCCTGCTTTTTGAGAGTACAAACACCGAGAAATATTTAAAGTACAGAGCTATCGGGCTCTGTCTCGCCCCTGCTGAAGGTGCAGGAACCACAAACTGCGACAAGATCTGTGGCACTGTGGTGTAGCAAAGGGGGCAGCAAGGCAGGGACTATCCATCAGGGTCTGGTGTGAAGGGAACCAGGTACTTGGCTGTCTCCCCTTGCAGATCTGTACTGAGCTATCTTTCCTGTGATGCCTGGTGAGATCCACCTACCACCATAGCGCAGGCCTGCTCACTGTCTCGCACCATGCAGAAGATACTGAAGACACCACTATCAGCTTTCTCTAATGCCTTTGTGCACGTTAGTGCATATGCATTAACTACAGCCGTGTCAATACCTATGTATGTATTTTTATATAGATATAAATTGCTGTTTTCCAAGGAGATGAACATTACAAAAGGGCCTTTTTTTTTCCCAGAGGAGGCAATTAGGTAGTCTACCTATTTTAATAAGGGCTGTATCCTGGTCTGCTAGTAAACAGTGAGAAGGACTGCCACAACAGATGAGCGGTGCAGCCGGCGAGCATTTGGCTTAATCATTTTCCGACAGGACCTGGTCCCTGTGGAACTTTCATAAATAATTAACCCTGCTAGGGGTGCAGGAGCCAGCTCGTCACTGCAGACCCACAACAAAATAGACAACAAAACCTCAATCAACCCCTGAATCTCTTCTAATCTCTTCCTACTAAACCGAGCTCAGAACAGAGCTTCTTGTTCATGCTGCAGAGGAGAGGGTATGGCATTAGCATCCCTGGGGGCTCATCAAGGAGAGGGAGGGGGAAATATCTGCAGCCCCAGTGAGCAGGATGGCAGGAGGTGAGTGAATAGGGAGCTTCACTCAGGGCACGACAGCTGCAAGGCTTCATGTCCCCTGTGCTCCTGACAGCAGTGCTTCCTGGAGCTTTTGTTTCTCTGCAGTCAAGATGACAGCCTTGCATGTCTTTTCATTGGGGTATGCTCTCCTTCCAGACATGGATGCTGTGCATGTGGGATCAAGCATTGTCAGAGTCTGCCAAACTATGGCTTTCTTTAAAGCTAGACTTTCTCATTTCCAAGTGATCTGGCTTTCAGTGACAGCAGCTTACCTGACTGCACCACACCTTGCTGCGTGAAGGGAGAAGGAAATATGCCCTGTGTTGGTAACAATTAGAAAAAAATTTGCTTTCTCCATGCAAATGGAAATAGGTCACATTCGGTACTTTCTGGATCCTGCTTTCTTATCCCCATCCTATCACCCCTGCGTGTGTCAACATCCTTTCTGCACGCTGAGTCTGTGTTGGTGCTGTCACCACTTTGCTGTGACCTCTCCGACTTCAGTAATGCACCTCCTAACCTAGTGTTGTGTCAGTGAGAGATGGAGTGGCTGCGCTCAGCCACATGTTGTGTGCAACAGTGCAATTCAGGGCTGACATGCCCCTGCAGCATGGCTGGTTTCACTTCTGTACCCTGCTGCAGCATGGCAGAAAATCTCCCCATGGAAGATTCCAGGTGTGTATCTGAGTAAGCCAAGGTCTGATTTAATGTAACATTGTACAGCCTTTATCATCTAGCAGACTTCTTAAGGCTGCAGAGGCTGGAATAGCTGCTTTGGTCTTGTCAGGAGCAAATAGTGAAAGCTCCTGGTTGGGCTGGGATGTAGAAGTGTGGTTTGGCAACTGTTTGCAGCTCTGATGATGAGAACAGACAGCCTTCTGAACCCCTGCTGCCTCTATTCCCATGTCCTTTCTCTGCTTTTCACACAGTCCTCTAAAAGCAACCTCCTATTGCCTGTTTCCCCTGCTGACTCTGATCCAGAGTGAGACTACATAAGCCATTTTACTTCTGTAGTTCCTGGTCTTCCCACCCATCAGAAGTTCTGCAGAAAGACCTAAGGGTGATGGTTCGTGATTTAACATGCATGGATGAAACCATGCTGCACTGAAAAAAGGGAGATACTGGATTCACTCTGATAAGTGAATGTCATACATTAGACACTGTGAGACCCACAGAGGTGTTGGAGTCCTGTATTTAGCATCTAACAGCATGCCAAAGAAAGCAGTTGATACATTTCAGTAGTTCAGGGTGAGCAATGATCTGGAAGGGGTGTCCAGATAACACCACTGGTGAGAAAAGACTGTACAAATGGACAGTGCTCAGATAGCAAGAAGGGAAAACAGACTAAGAATGAGGGCTGCAGCCCTCAAACATGCCACCGTTGATGTGTAAGGAATAGTCTTTCCACCATAGACAGGACAAGGAGAAGTGAACTTCAACTGCAGCAAGGGAAACTTAGACCAGAAAGTTAAGTTTCCTAAATATAGGTGTTGTGAGACACTATATAAGATTACCTGGGGTGCTTATTGAGTCTCTGTCACTGGAGGTTTCCAAGAGCAGACTAGGCAAATGCCTGTCAAAAATGTTTTACTTCTAATTGATTCTGCCTTGGAGCAGAAGGATAGACAAGACGGCTACTAAATGCCTGAGGCAGTCCTGCTTCCTGAGGTGCTTTTAGATGTGCTAATCATCTAAACAGTTCATAAGAACCAGGTATTTGTTTTTAATACCTGGCATACTTGGCATGTTTGGCCTGCTGTTAACCATGGTCTGGCTATGAAGAGAAACTTTTTTTCCAGTCAGCTAGCAATGTCCTAAGCAAATCATCTGTATTAAAAATGCCATTCATGCCATGTATTTTTAACAGCTGTATATTCATCAAGTTTCCAGTCAGCCAGCTTGAGGACATGGAGCACACAAAATCACTGCCTCACACATTTATGAAACCTGTGTCCCCATGTCCTCCTTTAGTTAGCAAAGGTCTATGATTTATGATAATGGACAGCCTTGATTGAACTTGACCAGGGTTGGGAGCGCTGATATCAGCAGGTAAAGGTGTCAGGTCAGAGGAGTTGGGAAACCCCATCACAGGCCGGAACAAGCACCAGGGACATACTGCTCTGGGAATTTCCATTTACTTTCCAGTACAGCATGAGCTATCCTGGCTTGGCCTACTGTACTTATATGCACCAGAAACAGATGAGACAACGTGCTAAAATCCATTGCTAACCTGAAACCCATGGGAAAATGGAGAACAAAAGGATACCTGCCTTCTGAGGAAGGAGCGTACCACAAGCTGAGATGGTGAGCCCATCTGTGGGCGACAGCCAAGCCTCCATACAAAGTGGTTTTGCAGAACCTGTCAGCAAATTCTTGATGCAACCTGAAAAATCCCAGGTTTCATTAACCCCTGTGATACTGGATGGGGGATCTCTGCAGAGGAAAACCTGCTAGGAAAACCTTGTCACTACACGTGTTCTTCCCCTACACTGTCCTGTAACACACACTCTTCACAGATGTTAATAACGCCCACTTCACATTGTTTCTTCAGATTGTTTCAACACCAGCACCATGTACAAGACATGGAGAGGAAGACAGATGGCTGGGGCAATACTGCCCAGGGTCACAGCACATGCCAAAGACAGTAGACTATGCATTGTCACAGGTAAATCTCCTATTTTGTCCATCACTTTGTCTGCTGTGCTGAAAAACAGCTCTGAGCACAGTCCTGCCTAGCCCCTGACCACAGGGGAACAGCCCATGATGTCCACGTGCCTCACCATATGAGTCATGCCAGGAACTCCGACTAGCTGTGGACAGCTGAGTCCACCCTTGCAGGGGAGTCAGGTCTGGAGGATGGCCGTAAGACAAGGCAGATCTGGCTGCAAAGACCACAGCTACAGTCCATGTTCCTTGTATGCTACTCTGCCAGCAAAAGGTTAAGGTGCTTATTCAAGTCACTCCTGTGGAGAAGAACATAGGAGAAGGAAAAAAAGCAGACGGTTTGCTGCAGATTACTACGTCTTGTGAAAAGATTTCAAGGGTGGATCTGTAGGCTCATTGTACCTAAGCCAGCTGGGCTACTGAGATCCAAGGAAGAGATGGCCAGGCCTTCTCTTGAGCAGCAGTCACAGACATCCCTCTAGCAGGTTGAAGCACAGCACAGCTGGTCTATGATCCTCCTATTCCCAGTCACAGCTCCTGGAATCCCATCAGAGAGCTGCAAGAAAAATAAGTGCATGTGGGTTGCTGCAAAGCCAGCCGTCTGCTTGTGGGGTCATCCCACTCCCCCATGTGTGTGGATCCTGTGGGAATCATAGAATGATAGAATAATTTGGGTTGGAAGGGACCTTAAAGCCCATCCAGTTCCAACCCCCCTTCCATGGGAAGGGACACCTCCCACCAGACCAGGCTGCTCAAGGTCCCATCCAACCTAGCCTTGAACACTTTCAGGGAGGGGGCATCCAGAGCTTCCCTGGGCAACCTGTGCCAGTGCCTCAACACCCTCATCGTGAAGAATTTCTTTCTAACGTCTAATGCGAGGCAGAGAAGCACACACCACTCGAGGGGCAATTATCTCCCATGCTGGTCACACAGAATGAAGAAAAGCATATCTTCAAACCCATGCAGTGAGCAGGATGGTGCTAAGCTCTGCCCTAAGTCTCTTTGTGTCAGGAGTGCCCTGGAAGGATGGATCAGGGATTCTGTAGCAACCCAATTTAAATATGAAAATTTACCGGGTACGTATGAAAATTAATACACGAGTCACAGCCCTTCGTACTGGTCTGGGGCTCACTTCTGACAGGCTTACACTAGGAAACTATTAACTTTGCAAATGACCCTATTGGACCAAGAAAGCAAGGCTAATTTTTCTGTCTGACAGCCATTTCAGACAATTTCTTTTTTTAAATGCTATTTCAATGTATTCCATTTTTCATCTTCTGTTATTGTGGTTTTCCGCAAAACAGTGCGCAACCTTGAAGTTCTCAGACTTCAGGGATTTGGGGAGAATATGGACGAACTCATTAGAAGGAGAAAAATGATCCCTGAATGAAATAATTTACATAGATATTTAAATGACTGCTTTTAGGTTTCTGAGCTCTTCCTTCACTAAAAGGAGTAGAACAGTTTTCTTTTGAAGTTATAGCTTGAAATTGCGTCATGCTCTGGAAAACAACTTGCTGGCAATTCACATTGAGTTTTCTTCATATGATGATGCTTAGTTTGAAGGCAATAGAGGTAAAATTTTACCCAATGCCTTGTTCCCACTCACTTTACACTGGCTCCTGATCTTCCCTTTTGCTGAAGGCTTTAGCTTCTTGGTCTCAGTTTCCACATCCCAGTTATTCAGCAAGGTACAGGGACTTTGGTGGTTGCCAGCAGAGCACAGAAATGGGTCTAAGCCTTTGGTAAAGGAAAAGGGACAGATGTGTTAGTTACCTGCCAGAAAGGAAAATTACTGAGGGTGTGTCTGTCTGACACAGCTCAGCAACACGCTGTTTTGCATCACGGAGGTGCAATACCTGTATGAGTACTCAAGGCAGGCTCACTGGTTTATTGTGTAAAGGGCGGAAATAACAGAAAAGTTGAGAGCAACCTTACACCCCTTCTGCTGCTGGGAGTCATGGCTGCTGCAGCACAGGCTGAGCCCCTCTGTCTTGATGATGGTACAGCAGGATCAGCACCTCTGAGCAGGTCTGAGTGCTCATGATACAGATTCATCAGTTGCTGATAGCAATTGGGTCCAGCATATTGATTTAGCCTTGAGGAGTCTCCTTTGGGCAATGTGCTGCAATGCCCTTTTCTCATAATGAAATTACAGTCCCCAAATAAGTGCATGCAATATTTCCGGTTGTTGTTGTTTGAGTTAAATTAGTCAGTTTCCTAACTAACTCAATCTTGTCTAAGTAACTCCATTTTCTGAAAGTTAACTGCATGTTTTACAGTTTCTCTCTAGAGAGATGACCAAGGCCATCCTTGAACTAGCAAAAAAAGGCCACACCTGCAGGGAGGGGCGGAGAGAACAGGTGACCCCAAACTGACCCACAGAGTATTCCACCCCATATATGTCATACTTGGTATAAAACTGAGAGATCACCAGTTTCTCACTCTCTTCTGTGATGGCCAAAGTCCAGTGAGGACCTCATCTCTTTGATTGCTCCTGATTCCGGATCTGAGCGTTCCTAAAGCCAGTTCCTGAGTTCAGCTCTCTTCGAGCCACGGACCTATTCTCCCATGTCTGCTCTACAGCATTTGTGGTGTTGTACAGTCATCGAGGGGTGGGGGTGTGAGCTCAGACATTTGAATATATTTTATTGCTTTATTATTATGATTGTTGTTGTTATTGCTTCCTTAAAGCTGTAGTTTTAGATTCCAACCTGCAAACCTTTTTCCACTCATTTTCCTCTTCCCTTCCCCTGGTTGGGGGAAGGAAACTGGTATCCCAACTGTATGGATTTAGCTGCTTAAATTAGCCAGGTCAGGGTTAAACTGCGACACCAGTGGATAAAAGAATGCACGATACATATACCTGTGCCAACTGAATACATGTACATTGATGAACTGTGCATTGATTATGTGTACATTGATTATACTATTGATGAGATACACTGTGATTAAGTAGAAAAGGCACAGCATCTACGACACAGAGGCATACACCTGGGCACCAATGGTACTGCACATCACTGGCTGGTGAACAGTCACAGGTTGTTCAGGATGCATGGGAAGGCAGCAAACATGCAGGCTGCTCCTCACAGGATAACTGTACACCTCGTACAACCATTTCTGGTTCCCCCATCACACACACACAGAAATAGCTCTCTGTGTGGCACACAGACATAGAATAAGTGGGTTCATTATATAAATCTGAATGAAGTAAAGGGAAAATAAAAATACAACAACATTCACAAAGCTACACACACTCAAGGACACTCGATCATGTATCTCGTCTGAGCTGAAGGGCCTCTCATGCCACTTCATGTTTATATGTGAACCCCTATGAAATGCAAACTTATCCTTTAGCAGTGAGTTAGATGACTGCAATTCCAATATCAGAGCTAATGCCCCTTTGAAGTGTCGCTTTGCCTTTGCGCACTTCTCTCTCTGCCTTATCTGGATGTCTTCCATGAAGCTTTATTATCACTGGTAATGAAAAACTAAGAGGCAAAATCTTCTATTCAAGTATTGAGTTATAAAAACCCCCAACTTCCCTGGATACTAGAAAATCAAATAGAAGACTCCAGGGCAGAAAGAGCTAATTAAAAAAAAATAAAATGCAAGCCTGCTTGGCTATGAAAACCCTTGAGGGGAGATAAAAGCTGAAGGGAGGTGCATGCTTGAATAATAATGCCTTAATGGGTTTGGGTCCATGTCTAAAACAAAGCATTGATTTTGACTGCTTGATGAAATTAGTTATTCAATTAGAAAAACCTAACTTAAAGGGACACTGCCCACTAAGAATACTCTGTTGGAGAAGTCTGTATTGCTGTCATAAATAATTACTATTTTTAAAAAAAAAACTTAAAAGAAGGCTATAGTTAAAAAAAAAATCCTTTGGATAATGACTTTATTTCATACAACTGGCAGAAGTAGTGGCATGTCTTAACTTCTCTCTTTGCTGTGTCCACTCTTTGCATACTCTTTTTGTTCTCCCAACAGCTTATCGGGATTAGAAGAAGGCTGGAGATGTATAATTTAAAAGGCTGGAGAAGTACAATTTTGAAAATAATAGGAAGATGTGGCTTTAAAATAGCAACAAAAGATAGAAGTTGGCTAGGTAGAAACCAGAGACAAGAGGCATTTCCATATTTAAACATTTTATTTGAAACTGGGCTATTTTCAGTTTGTGAGTGCCCACTTAGGTACGTAGGAATTAGACAAACCATTATCAGGGCAAATGTATTGTTTTATTTAGAAATGACAGATCAAGAGTGAGACTGGGCCACTGACACACCTCAAGATATGTGCTTGACTCATCTAACTTTAGATGTCACAATGTAAATGTCTTTATCTGAGCTCGTGGTTTGAACTTCCTTCGTAGTCATTGGGAAAAATGTGAGTCATTTCACTCCAATGCAGACATTTGAAAAAGGGCAGATGACTCATGACTTACGATTACCTTCTTCTCTTCACTGATGATAAAGGCCAGCTCTTGTGGAGACATCTAATGTCAGGTGAAATGTACTCACCTGTACATCTCTGTAAGACGCAAAATATGAACTTAGACTAATCACAACACATGTTGACTGCTCAGCACCTGTCTGATACATTACCCTAGTTGATGATTTGATGTGAAATTTTCTGTCTGATTGCTTTCTCACATTGATGTATTTTCTTCTCCAGAAGAAAGTCACCATTCATTCAAGACTGTCCTGATACTCTTCCACTCCACAGGAATAAGGGCCTGGATCAGCTTAGCAGAGGCAAGGTTGTGACTTAAACACTGCAGCCCAAGTTATGCAATCATTCAGACCATTGGCAGCCAATTTTAGTCTGTGCATCTGCGAGAACCATGCCAACAGATATAGCAATAAATGGTGTAGGAACATGAATATCAGCAAATCAGCAGATTTTCAGTGTTAGACAGAATTAGGTACACCTATCAACTTTTTCAAACTGTCTGTTTCAGTTATCTTGCCTTGTCTTGACTGTGATAACAGTGACAGTGACCACTGGTTCCTCCACAGCTGGTGAGATCCAACTGCAAGGGTCGCTGAAGAGATCATCCAGAAACTCCTGTTGGTGACTGTAGCAGCGCAGAATACTCAGGAGACAACCTTGATGGCATCACCCAAGAGCTCAGCCTAATCACTAGTATCAGAAAAGGGAGTTTTCCCCCAGGCCAGTGTTACAACCTCCCTGAGAGGCCAGCTAAATCACAGCTGGCAAGCTTATCAATAGTGGAACCGTTTCTTCAAATCAGCAGTAATTATTGCATTTCAAAAGCAAACTTGTCATTTAGTCATCCTCTAAGTTGCCTTGCAAAGGAATGAAGGGTTCAGGGCTGATGTCTGACACATCATTTCTGCTCTCCTCCCTGGATGGCAATCCTGGCTCCATGGAGTTGCCTAACCCAGCTTCTGAAAGTGCTGCCAGTGCTGGGTTCTGGGCAAGTGCTGCGTGGACACGTCACTAACACTGAGACTGTGTCTTGCAACAGTTTCCTCAGTGATACAAGCTGATTATTAAGATCTTTCCAGCATTGCGACATGCATTCCATGAGGATGAGTGAATGGGATTCCCAAGCAGTATTTTCCCAGCTAGTTAGCGTGGGGCAAAGAACAGCTAGTGGCCAAGACAGTGCTTTGAGGATACCCTGAAATTATCCTGCAGAGCTAGCCAGTCAAAATTAGTAACTGGAACTTTGGACAGAAACTTCCAGAGACATATCTTGTGACCACAGTTTTTGAAACAGAGGTCACAGGCAACCTGGATAGCAGAACAGAGGAGAGGGTGCTTAAAGAGAATGAATTGGCCACTTTTTCATACGTCTAAAATTCACATGTCCAACTTAGAACTGTGTACATTCATCATAGACCAGTGTGTTTTCATGTGACTGCACAAAGAGCTCGTGCATTGGTTAAAAATTGGCTACAACACACCTAGGAAATGGGCAGTATAACAACACCCCTTAATCATACTAAAATCTGTCATACTTCTCCTGGTTTCTGAAAAAAAACCTGTTTAAACCATGCAAATATCACAGGGAAATTCTGCTGTTAGGTCTTACCATCTCTCTGTGAGTAACAGAACAAAAGGTTATTGCGCTCCTACAGATTCGTGTCCTGTTTCCCCTCATCTGCCTCCAGCTACGTCCTACGCAGCCCTCCCAGCTTCCACCTAGGTCACTTGATAAAGCAACAACACCTACGATGCTGTTTTTTCTGAGCCCATGCACGGAAGGAAACCAGGATTACGCAGCTGTAATCACTAAATCACTGTTTCTCCATATAATTTGAAATTTCACCAGTTGTGGAAGAAGGTCAGGGCAAAGGGAAGGGTCATGGCATGTGATTTTGCTCTACTGCAGAATTTTATATGATAAAATCTAACACTGTAGACACAAAGGCTTTGCCTCAGAGACCAGAGGAGGAGAGTGGTTGTGTGTTGAACTTTCTTTTTTGATACCACTAGGAAGTGTTTTGAAATTATCTCATCTAAAACCACTTTGACATATTTGTTTTCTCTATCTCAGGTTTGCAGTGATGTTTAGTTTTGAATCCAATTCTCCATTTGGTCCATCCATGGAAGCTACTGAGTCCCACCTGCACACCAGCACCTTCACCTGCTATGGGCAAAAGGGTTAGAGATTTAACTCGCCAAGTCTTACGTTGCTTCAATTTTTATGAGCATTCACAGGTTCTTTGGATCCATTCCCAAGCAGTGATATTGTTATTTATATCCATCAAGTCTCTCCATTAATTTAGATCCTGCCCTCTAACAACAAGAAGAAAGAAACATGTAATGCCTCCTAAGGGAGGAGGTCACTTCTGAGTCACTGGAAGAACAGTTTGATCTCTGGTCTCATGGGCTCCCCAAGGTATCTAGCCTTTATTTCTTCCTTATTTCTGGTTTTATGAGTCTTCTATTGGATTACAATCATCCACTAGAGTCCTGCAAGGTGGCAAGAAATGAACAGGAACATTTGGGATTTTCTCTTAGAACTGCCAGTGAGTACCAGTGTTGAGTAAATCACCTCATGCTCGCTTACACTGCCAAGTAGCATTGAACAGGAGTTTGGGGCATGTTTCAGCAAAGAAACCTAAAGATTAGGGATCTGTCATTGTTTTTGTAATTTGAAGGCTATTGGTCAGAAATGATTAAGCACTGAAGCGTGCATGTTGTAACGTGGCACGATAACTTGCCTAGGCATTCAATGACCCAGTTAATGAGGAAAGATGATCTCAGGCTGTTCCTGAGAAGCAAAATGCTTCCAGACGTGTCCAGATGGCAAACAAGTTGGTGTGTGGTAGCATCTTGCTTCCACATGGCTGAGTGAAATCCTGTGTGAGAAAAAACTATGTTGCGGCTGAGTCTTGGAAATCCTCACACACGTGCTACACTATCAGCATGTGGGCAGTGCTATTTGAGTCAAAAGCACAACTCTACTTCAAATGCAATAGCCAGGCTTGTGACTGTTTACAAAGGCAAGTTACATTCAAAAGCTTCTTGCTGCTGGAATGTGATGACCATGGTGGGTCATTGCTGTTGTGGTGTAGGCAGAGAGGTGTGAAAACTTTCTATTCTCTTGTGACAGTGATGAGTGCCTCTAATGTGCTTTAGAATCACTCCCTCCATTTAGATGAAGGCAAAAAGCATGCCTGACTAGAAATGTTAGTGTCACTGCTCACTGTCTGGTGAGCAGGATGTTAACTCATCATGACACTGGGAACAGTGAGTTTGGGTCTGTACTATTTCTCTTGTTTGTTTTATTGTTTAAGTTGAGTGAACTGTAATGAGATAAAGTACCCTCTGGAAAAAAAAGCTAATTGGATTTAAATAGCTTAATTAATGGCGATAGTCACCTACATAATACCTTTTTTCCCCAAATAATGCAGATCTGAAGTCTACAGAGTCAAAATCAGCACATGATTTATGATACAGTGTACAGGTATTGACTAACGGTAACATCACTAATGGTTGATGAAGAACTGGGCACAGTTCTTCTGTTAAGGCTCTTGTTGTTCAGGTAGGCTGTACATACTTTCAAATGTCATGAGCCATACAGCAAAAAAATCACTGCTAAGAACAGAGGAACTTTCTAGTTTATTTTTTTTTCCTTTTCAAAACAAAATATAACCCAGTTATAACAGAGAATTAAAATATGACAAAATGATGAACAACCAACTGACATAAACTTTATGGTTGAAGTGTTGGTCTTCATCTGAAGTGAAAGCATTTCTTATGTAACCTGTGGAAATTCTTCTTACAATTACTGTTAATACTGATTAAGCTGATGAATTTACAGTTGTAGCATTCTTGGTCACAGTTTAACAACAGTGAAAGGAGAACATCTGTGCCACATTCCTGCTGCCTGTTGGAGCAGGAAAATGATACAGTCTCACAGCAGCAGAGGCACAGCTGTTCTCTAAATTGTCACCTTCAATAGCCTCCAGGAAACACCTGAAGCAGGTGAGAGTAAATTTGATAAAAATCTTTCTCATAATACCCAGGGGATTCACAGAGCAGTAGCACAGTTTCCCCTCCCTTGGATTCCAGAAGAAAGAGGTAGCAGAATAGAAAGACTGCTGTTTTAGGGAGCGTGGGGTACCAATGGCTGGAGAGGAACTTGAGAGATGCGGAGAGAAATATCTTAAGACACACATTAATAGAAGCTATGTGTGTCCTGCCACACTGGTACTGTGAGGGACCAAAGGACAGAATTAAGGTTATAACACTGACAGTTACGGTGCTCAGTCATGATACTCTCTACAGTTTTCTTAATGTTAGGTGGGATTCCATGGAACACAGTTTTCTGTTCAGTTTCAATAGGATCTTCCTTAAAAGAAGGAATTTCTTAATCTTAATAGCAGTTGGATGGACCCAGTAGTTCACTACTTGCTGAGGTTAACGAGCTTCAAGCTTTTGAGTAAGCTGTAAAGCTCTCATCTCCCAAGATATTTCTATCTGTGCCTATGGTGAGGGACTGTTTAACAGAGCTGAAACAGACTCTTGCTTTTGCACTTTTGTATTGCCAATAGTGCTGCTGACAGGCCAGCTTTAGCACAATGCTATGAAATAGGCATGGTCTTACTTGTCTTGCAGGGTTTAGATTTTTGAAGTGTTCTATGCTTATCCCCTGTGTTTTGGTCTCTTTGGAGATCAGGTTTACCTGATCAAGAACAAGACCAGCTCTCCTTTCAAGGGCCAAGTACAAAACTAAGCTCCTGTACAGTGATGCAACAGGACATCTCCTCCTATTATTTCCCCTTTGCCTAAGAGACAAAGGAATCAATGGCAGAACTTCTGCCACTTGCCAGCTGTCTTTCTGGGTACCCCAGTAAACTGTACAGGACACTGTACTTTGATTTTCTTCATCTTTTTTCCAGTCATAGTGGACTAGCAGTGGGAGGAGACACTTGAATTTGGCTTTCTCGATGTGATAAAAAATGCTTTGTGAAAAGTCACATTGACTTGGTGAGATGTAATCAAGTTATCTTAATGTCACTCTAATATTTCAGACTTTCGCAAGTCTGTTGAAATTTTATTCTCTTGCAAATAAGCTCAGAATCCCTTTAACCAATGTTACAGCTTTTTGAGTCAACAGACACAGCTTCTAACAAACATGAAGTCTCTTCTAGGTTCTTGCCTTTTTTTTTTTTTGTTCAAATCTCCGGATTTATTTTCACCACCACGTTCAATGCATTGATCCTGAATATCCTTAATGGAGAAAATAAGTTAAATGTCTTGTGCTCTTGAAGCAACCTATCACAAAGAGTTTTTTCTTGGAATACAAATGACACCTTCAAATTTGTTTTTTTTCCATAAATCAATCAATTCTAGCGAGGTCATTTTTGCCAAGAGCATTTTGTGTTCTCAAGTGTTAATTCCCTTGCAAGTCTCTTCAGGCTTTCAGAGTAATCAGTCGCACCATTGTTGGTAATCAGTCACAGCTCTCCTGAATAGACATGGGCCGTGGTGGTACACGGTCCCATAAACCAATGCCAGGCTAATGAGCCAGTATGAGCAGTGCTTTCTTATGTGATTAAACATTGGGAAAATGAATTCCCTTCTTGCTACCCTTAAATAATTTGGCTTTCGGTGGATATGACAAGGAACCTCTGGCCTGGAGATACAACTCTCTTTAAAAATACTACTTTATCATGAACATTTGCCTACCAGAATGCTTAAGTTTTCTACTGTAATGTGTAAGCATAAAAACTGACAATCCATGTTGGGAGAAGAAACTTGATTATACTGTATACAGAAAGGCACTCAAGCACACTTTTAAGTATGGGTGAAGTTGCCAAGAGATAAGCCCATCCGAACTCATGTTTCAGATGAGAATAGACAAATTATCTGCACCTTAGTGTGCTCTTCCTATTAACATGTATTTTACAAAAGACAACTTTATTTCCTGCACCCTTCAGAAAATGAACAAAATTTACCACTAATAGTAAATACTTCTGGCTATCTATTTCTGACCCAACCTATACAGTATAAAGAAAAGTTACTGAGCTACCATGAGATGTGATTGATGAATTACATATGTCTAGTGTTGCTTTTGCTAAAAACGCTCAAAAGAAAGGGAAGAGAAATAGTAAACTGCTGTAGCATTATGTAGAAGCATTATGTTAATAGTGGATCTAAGAAGACAATTTCACTCAAATTCTTAAAACTTGAACAGGCTAATTAGAGACAACTCCACAGCACCAAAATGAAGAATCTATTTTTTCTTTCCTTTTTTTAATTGACACAAAGATCTCCTGCAATGAGTGGCTGAAAACACTGTCATCACACCCAGCAAACACATCAGTAGTGAGGGTAAAGGGATTTAAGACATAAGTAGAGTCTGAAGCGGTCAGCCAGCTGACCAGAAATTGTACAAGGCATTCCCAGCACATGTCCATTTCCAAGAGTTAACCTTGAAAATCTGAAAATAATTTAGTACTCTGACTCACCCCAGAGTGCTGTGAAATTAAAAAACAATGCCCTTTCCAGAACCTCGGTCCAGGTACCCTACTCATTAAGAACAGCGCCCAGTTTTAACTCAGCATGGGCCTTATGTTAATATGATCAATGATCAACAAATTTAAACAACTTATTTTGCAAATTAACAGTCACAGAGATTAATAAAACTCAGAGATTATGCAAGCAATCAAATTAAACTCTTCCACAGCGGCCATTAAAGCTACTGCTTTTCCAATGAAAAGCATAAGGGTATATCCACGGGCAGGCCTCGTGGGACAGGTGACAGTTGGAGGACGCCTGGGGCACAGCAATCACGAGATGATACAATTCTCCCTTCTTGGGGCAGTGAGGAGAGGGGTCAGCAGAACTGCCACCCTGGACTTCTGAAGGGCAGACTTTGAACTCTTCACAAGGCTGCTTGATAAAGTTCACTGGGAGGTGGCTCTAAAGGACAAAGGGGTGCAAGAGGGCTGGACGCTCCTCAAGAAGGAAGTCCTGGCGGCACAAGAGCAGGGCATCCCCGTGTGCCGTAAATCAAGTCGGCGGAAAAGAAAACCAGAATGCCTGAGTAGGGAACTTCGTAGCGATCTCAGGAAAAAGAAGAAAGTTTACAAGCTTTGGAAGAGGGGGCAGGCATCCCAGGAGGACTACAAGGGGGGAGTGAGATCGCGTAGGGAAAAAATCAGAACGGCTAAAGGTCAACCAGAACTTCAACTGGCCACTTCGATCAAAGACAATAAAAAGAACTTCTTTAAATACATCAGCAGCAACAGGAGGACAAAGGAGACTCTCCCTCCCTTGCTGGATGCAGAAGGGACAGTAGCAATGTGGGATGAGGACAAGGCAGAGGTGCTCAAGGCCTTCTTTGCCTCAGTCTAACCCCAAGGAGGAATGCCCTAGGGATACTCAGCCCCCTCAGCCAGAAGATAATGGGAATGAAGCTCCAGCTGTTCGGGAGGATTTGGTTAGAGACCTGCTTGGCCAATGAGACATACACAAATCCATGGGGCCAGATGGGATCCATCCGAGGGTATTAAGGGAACTGGCAGAGGTCCTTGCCAACTCCCTTTCCCTCATCTACCAGCAGTCCTGGCTGACTGGGGAAGTGTTGCTCGAGTGGAGACTGGGAAATGTAACTCCCATTTACAAGAAGGGTCGGAGGCAGGATCCGGGGAATTATAGGCCTGTCAGCTTGACCTCGGTACCGGGGAAGGTCATGGAGCAGATTGTCTTGAGTGCTATCACACAGCACACGCGGGACAACCGGGTGATCAGGCCCAGTCAACATTGGTTTATGAAAGGCAGGTCCTGCAGATCAGACCAATCTGATCTCCTTCTACGACAAGGTTACCCAGTTAATAGACAAGGGAAGGCTGTGGATGTGGTGTACTTGGACTTCAGTAAAGCCTTTGACACCGTTTCTCACGGTATCCTGCTGGAGAAACTGGCTGCCATCGGCCTGGACGGGCACACCCTCTGCTGGGTTAAAAACTGGCTGGATGGCCAGGCCCAGAGGGTGGTGGTAAATGGAATTAAATCCAGTTGGAAACCGGTCATGAGTGGTGTTCCCCAGGGTTCAGTGCTGAGTCCAGTCTTGTTTAACATCTTTATCAATGATCTCGATGAAGGCATTGACTATACCCTTAGCAAGTTTGCGGATGACACCAAGCTCGGTGCAAGTGTTGATCTGCTTGAAGGAAGGGAGGCGCTGCAAAGACATCCAGACAGGCTGGATCGATGGGCTGAGACCAACGGGATGAAGTTCAACAAGGCCAAGTGCAGAGTCCTCCATTTAGGTCACAACAAGCCCATGCAGCGTTACAGGCTTGGGGAAGAGTGGCTGGAGAGCTGCCTGTAGGCGAAGGACCTGGGGGTGTTGGTTGACAGCCAGCTGAACATGAGCCAGCAGTGTGCCCAGGTGGCCAAGGGAGCCAATGGCATCTTGGCCTGTATAAGAAACAGCATGGCCAGCAGGACCAGAGAGTTGATTGTGCCCCTGTACTCAGCACTAGTGAGGCTACACCTTGAGTACAGTGTTCAGTTTTGGGCCCATCACTACAAGGACATTGAGGTGCTGGAGCATGTGCAAAGAAGGGCAACAAGACTCGTGAGGGGACTGGAGAATAAGCCCTATGAGGAGAGACTGAGGGAATTGGGGTTGTTTAGCTTGAAGAGGAGGCTGAGGGGAGACCTCATCACTGTTTACCTGAAAGGAGGTTGTGATGAGGTGGGTGCTGTCTCTTCTCGCAAGTGACGAGTGACAGGATGAGAAGGAATGGCTGCAAGTTGCACCACGGCAGGTTTAGACTGGACATTAGGAAGAATTTCTTCACTGAGAGAGTGGTCAGGGATTGGAACAGATTGCCCAGGGAGTTGGTGGAGTCTCCATTCCTGGAGGTGTTTAAAAGATGGGTAGATGAGTTTCTTAGGGATATGGTTTAGTAGGGAGACAGGCACAGTTGGACTTGATGATCTCAGAGGTCTCTTCCAACCTTATGATTCTATGATTTTATGATTCTATATACTTCACTTTGTTTGAGTATATAAAAGAATAGGTCCTATGTCTGCAAAATGTGCATTTGCATAAAAGCCAGTTCCCTTTCTGAGAACTCTTATAACAGGAAACTATTCAAATAAAACACAAAATAAATGAATAATTTAGAGATTTCATTTGTATGAATCCATTTAATAAAATATGTGTATGTGTGAAGGGGAAGTCAACTGACCTTAAGATAAAGTAAAAAGCCGTGAGCTCACTGTGGAAGGAAAGATATTTTTAGTCAAATTTAAAAGAATTGTTTTCTATTCAAGGCTTCATATCAAGCTCTATTAGATTATAAGAGTGAAAACAGGTTCTGATTTAAGAAGAGATGGCAAGCAAGATGTGCTGTGTCAGAAATGTAGTTGCATATTGTACACTGATGCTCTGCTTGTCTTCAGTTGTTGGAGGCTGACAAAATGAAGAAGCTGATCATAGCCAGGAGAATCTTAACCCTCAAGAGTCCAATCCCGTAGCTCTTTTTTCCCTTCTATTTTCCTTTCTAGTTTTCTCTTGTGTAATCAATAGGGGAATTTATATTAGTTAAGAATTCACAGGAAGTAAATTCCCCAAAAGTATAATTAGAGTCACGGGCTGGAGGTGAGAGTTGTCTCTGAAAATCAGGCTATAAAGATCATGACCACAAATAATATTGGTAGATGTAGTCTTTAAGAGGGATGAAAACAATCTACTAAGAGTCCTCACCACTCTGCAGGGTGCCTCTCGATGGTAAATGAAGCGTGGGTGTCTTGCAACTAAAAGGTCCAACACAAAAAAGCCAAGATTATTCCTATAGCTAAGGAACCAAAGGTGGGAGGGGACAGACCAAGAGATGGTTATAGAACACGTTCTAACCTATCACAGTGAGACAAGGGGCTCAGTTCGATTTCTTCACTTAGTATGAGTGTTCAACTACAGATGTTTCCTTACCCTTGACTGAAAATGTCAGTGAGTGAGAGTAAAAGGTGAGTTAACATCAAGTTTTTTGTGAAACTGAAGAAATTTTCAGCAGAAGCTTTTCAATTACTGACCAAGGCTCATGGTGAAGAGATCCCAAAGATCAAGTCAGTTGTCAAAGGAACCTATTTCTTGTTGATAGAAGACGTGAAAACAAAAACAACAGAGATTCTCAACAGCCCTTCAGAAAATGATCTGTGGAATTGCTTTGAATGTTAGTAGCATCATATGCAGCTGTGTGTCAACTCAGAAGGGAACTATTTTGAAGATGATCATAGCTCCTTTTCTTAATTTGTTAAATAAAAAGACTTACAGGCACAGTCTTGGTTGTTTGTTTTTTTTTTGTTGGACCTCGTATACTGCAATTCTGACTCTGGGTGCTGGTAATACCCATCTCTGCCTTACTGTGTTCCAGCAAAATTACTGACACTGGTTCATCAAATCTCCTCATTACTTCCAAGGAGCTTGGCTTGTCCCCAAGACACTCCTAACTTCTCTCTCATGAGACAGTAGCGTCTTCCAGTCCCAGTTCCACACGGTTTTTCTGTGCCTTGTTTACCAAAACCTGAGATTCAGGCAGCTTGATCAGAGGTCATATTTATTTGGTGCTGTCCACAAGGTTGAAGGGCATTTACTGACAGACAAAAACTTAGGAAATGCAATTTGCAGTCTGAAGAAGGAAATAACAGAGTGCCCCACGTTGAGAAGAGTGAACTTTCTGAACCACTACAAGACTATCTCTAGCCATTTACCCAAAGGTCTGATGTAGCTGGTCATTGCTACAAAATTTTACCTATGGAGGATTCTGACCCACAGAAGTCCGGAATGATGAATTGGAGGGAAAGCCAAATCAGGTGGTGTATTCTCTTGCATCCCCACTGCTGAAGGAAAATATGAGTGAAACATGCTAAACTTCACAGGACCCCCACCTGGTTCCCTACAAATGGCTTTGTGCTTAGCACTGGTGGTGTTCTTCAAGTTATCTGTTGTATGTAACTTGGTGGCTTCATCACAAGCATATATTCTACATGCTTTTAGTTTCTTCAAAACTCCCTTGCTGAAGGCTTTGCTTTTCCTTTAAAATTACTCACAAGCTTTGAATGCACAATGTGCTATGTGTTTGACTCCACTGCTGCATTAGACATAGTCAGGGCAGATCTAGGGATATAATGGGACAACAGATTGGCCGTTATGTGCGCAGACTTGCAATTGCTCGTTCCTGTCTCCTCTGGAAACAATGGAGGAGCAGAAGCAGCTGGTAGGTAGAGGAGATGAAGCGTAACATCTCTAGGAGTGCCGAATGCCCCAGCACCTCTGGTCCTGCCAGTCCTAGGCTGTCCATTGGTGAGAGCAGACAAGCTCAGATGGCTCTTTTTGAGGCTATAGTCTATTACTGTCTGTAAACCATTTATTACTATCACCCAGCATCTTGCTTTGGTCCACAGAGTGTTATTTGCTGTGTATTGCAGTGCTTCTCCATGTGTTGTGGCAGCAATGATGCTGATAGAGTTGAGTGTTACAAGCTGCTTGACAACCTTGCAAGCCAAATTTGGCCCTTAGTGTGATACAAGGGGAAAACAAACAGCACGGAAAGCACCAACATGTTATTTATACAAAACGGCTTAATACAGAAACATCTTTCTCATGTCCTCAGCTGGACTTGGTGGCTTCATTGACTTTAATGGAGTTATTCCAGCCTATACCAGCTGGAAATGCAGCCTATTAGACTATGCACTGCCATGTAAAATTCTTATGAGTGACATGTTTTATTTTCTCATTTTCTGTTTCTGTTATCTGGCACAGGTTTCTCATATCTTTCTCCATTCGCTGTCCTTTGAAAACATCTTTTGTGTTGCCTACAGACATGTCACTTTTCCCTTGCGAAATATTAGCTTTATGACTGAACACTTCTTCTGATTCAATTAGAAATCACTTCACAGTGTTAAATTTTTCCTACCAACAACACCCTCAGGTGTCTCTTACACAATGCTGTATTGTGTTCTCAGGTGCAATACAGGTTAAAAGAATACAGCCCCAGTTTTGCAAACATTTGTGAGCCTCATGGATTTAATGGATCCTGATGACTGCAAAAAATAAAGGGAGACTAAATAATACACTCCTTTCTGTGAGTCACTTGTAGGTTGGCTACATTTCTGAACTCGCCTCCTGAAAAAAATCTTTCCTGCCATTAAAAGACAGATACATCTCATCCTGGGATGGCAACACAGGGTCAGACTGTAGCCAACGACAAGTCACAAATGCCACATGTACCAGAAGGACATATTTAAACTGAAAACTCTTGTAATTGATACAAAACACAGTCTCCCACAAGGGCCTGTGCTCATCAACTGGGGGATGGGATGAGGAATTTTCCTGCAAAGATTCTCACAATTAATTTCCTTTCTCTGGATACCTACAGGAGGTTGTTCCTGAAGATCTAGATGCAGAACACCAGGAAATCTTCTGGGCTTGCTCTCCACCCTTAGTTCTTTCTGACTTCAGGGACACATATGGTTGTCCACTCCTCTCAAGAGTCAGTAGCTTAAGACTTCGGACTTTCAGGCTTTGGATTTCCAGGCTGATAAATATGCCAGATGATAGCCCTCGTCCCTCACAGTGAATGGTAACCTGCTCCACAAATGGCCCCGCTGGTGTCAATGGGACCACCTCAAGACTAGTAGCTCCTTTGCAGTGATTGAAGGCACCAGATTCTGATGAAAAATTACATCAGATTTATTTTTTTTCCATTTTGAAGAGTAATTACTAGCTCCCTCTTTCTCATTGAGGCTCTGTGGACTACAGAAAAAGAAAAAGCTTTTTCTGACAACATACGAACACCATCTCAAACAGTTGAGTGTAGAATGCTCATCCCACTGAAACTGCAACAAGACTTTTAACAGGACTGCACCAATTCTGTGAATAGAAAATTCATGAAAAATATCTAATATCAAAAAGTCCTTCTGAGCTCTTCTGTCTTGAAGACACACCTGAGGAACTGCATTGCTCTGATCAATCAGCTCTATCAGTTGATGTAACATTAGCAAACAGGAAAGGTGGAAAGCAGATGCATTAGCGTGAAGGTTTTCAGTGCTGCTTTGACCAGAAGAGTTAACGCGCAGCACAGAAAGTTACTTTGAACCTTCAGTTTTCATGGGAGTGGGAAATGTTCGGCAGCTTTTGGGTGGTTCTCAGCATGTTTCAAGACTAGGGTCTTTTTTAGGATATGATGTAAGGGTTGAACCACTTATAGTGAATAAGCAGCAACCAAAAATGAATTGTGAATGTAATGTGCAGGGTCGATGATCTTGGAGGTCCTTTCCAACCTTGTGATACTGTGATACTGTGTAGGTGGCCTCTAACAGCAAACAAAGCAGAACTTCTGGTCTTAAGACAAGTTGTTTCTCCCCTGGAGGGTGTCCTTTGATTCAGTCTGTGTTTGTAAAGTGATTAGAGCAAATGAGATATATTGCAAAAGATCAGGAGCACCAAGAACCAAATACAAAAGAAAGCATTTAAACACAAAGGCTTTGGTGGCAGAGAGGCCATACAGAGAGAGCTCTTCTCTGTTTCCTAGTGCTTCTTTCCCACTTGTAAGTACACTGTTGGGAAATTAACTGAAAGAAGTAAAAGCAACGGACTGATTTTTATGACTCCCTGAAAACTGACTAGCAAGCCGGCAGAGTGGATCCCTAAAAGCCATGAATCATTTTCTTAGTAAAGAGGCCATAGCTCAGCTGGCTGGGCATTTGTGCAAGGCTTTGACTACCTGACACCTTCAGAAAAAACATTTTTCTCTTCCCGTCTCTAACCTCTTTCCACCTCTCTTTCCTTCTAGACTCAGCTATTTACTTGTTAGTCTACCCTGTCTAGTTCTTACTTACTTCATCACATTAATCAAGGAGCAGGATTTCAGCTCATTTCAAATGATTTTTACCTAGAGGAAATCAAGCCTAAGGATTTCTATTATTTTTTTTCCCTTTCTTCCAAGTGCTGAACCTTATATTGGGTGAAACGGGAAAAAAAAATCTCCTCTCGGAGAAAAAAAGGATTGACTGGTCCTGTGCCTCATCCTATTTTGCCTCCCTCTGAATATAGTGTCTTGTAATTGGAAGACCTATGGAACCAGCAATCAAATTATTCTAGTGTATATGCAGTTCAGATCCAAATAGCCAGTTATGGGTATCTCATAAAAATAAATCAAATAAATCTGCACAGCAGGAGAAATTTGTCTTATCCAGATATTCAGAGCTGACAAAATATGTTTGAGACCTCTACAAAAGTGAAGGTATGATGCACAGCAAATAGCTTGGAGAAATAGCAGCAATCAACACATTGAAGACAAGAAACGGAAAACAGAGCTGTAAATTTAAGCATTTCTAATGCCACAATACTTCTGAAGCAAGTTTGTCAGACTTGGGTGCTTTTATAGATACAGCACACTCATGCCTGAGATTTGCAAAATCCCCACTGAAGCTGCACGTGTATCTGAGTCTAAGCTGACCTAGATTACCATTACCTCTTGACTACCTGCCCTCTGCCCCGGAAAACCCCTGGCTGGATTTTCCTGTTCTCTCCCTTGCTGACACCACACACCTAATCCTGCAGTGAGTTGGTTCAGAGAACTGAACTGGAAGAAAATGTTTCCCTTTTTTTTTTTTCCTTTGATAAAATGAGTTCCTAGTTTCTCTCCCTTAACTGGCTCACTGTATGATCAGACAAATGTCAGTGAAGAGAAGAATGGGAGAGCGCATCTAAGCAAAGGTGGAGGGCAGCCCAATCCGAGTCATGCTAAACTGCTGTGGAATTGCAGCTTTAGACATGCGACCTCACTCTCAATCATACATATGTGTGTATGTGACTGTTTCAAAAGACCTACACATTCACTTTAGTGCAGTCGCATATGTTTCCTTTGATACAGGATTCTTGAAACACTGAGTCCACTTGCTCCGTGAGTTAACCACGTGGAAACGCTGCACTCTTTGGCATCCAAACTTCCATTAAAGAACAAAAAGAAAAGCTCCTATCCATCATGGTTGTTCATGAAATCCTCCTAGTAGGACCCAACTCTACAGTGTTTCCTTAATTGAGTCTGAAAATAGCCTGAAACAACACTGATGAGAGAGGTAAACATTACACAAACCGCTTGTTTCCATTCAGATTTTGAATCAAAACCTTATTGACACCATTATAAATGTCAACATTTGGTACATAATACATGAATATATTTTAGCAGATGGAGAGGAATGGAAATTAAGCCAAGATGCAGTTGAGGCTGGGTTTGGAATTGCTGGAAGGAGGAGGAAGAAAGGAGAGGTGCCAAGAAGGAAGTAGAGCAGAAACAGAGAAAGGAAGATAGGAAGGAAAGAAAGAGAAATCACTCCTCCTGAGTTCTGCTGAATCAAATGCTAACAGAGTAAAAGAATAATAAACTGTGTGCTACCTTCTGCAGCAAAAGATGAGGCTTTGTCAGTTGTGCAGTGGATAGAAGGTAATATGCTCACCTATATTCATATTGTATCCCATCCTCCATATCCAGGCAAGGATTTTGCTCTCCTCCAGAGGAAGAGAAAGGAACCCCCTCGGTCAGAGACATCTGAACTAAAAGAGCCTATCAACCACCTATTTTAAATTAGTAAGAGCAATCTATTGCCTAAAACCAATAGCTGTATCCATGCCACAAATTGCCCTCAACCTCTGAAAGTGTTTTGTCATAACTAAAAGTTATGATAATTCTAGATTATCTCTAGATACGAGATGCTACCATTCATCATTCAGACTGTAAAGAAATTTATACTTTTTTTTAAAAAGCTCATCGCTATGCAGCAGAAACTCGGATGAACTGTCTGCAATAAATAATCCTTCCAATCTGCCAATGACAGCTGTGTTTTAGGGTCTAATGAAAAGATTTCAGAGGACAAGATGAGAAAAAATGTGTGAGCGAAATGTAAAGTTAATATTTTGCACTCTGGGGACCAGGTTACCAAGAACTATTATCATTACCTGTGTATCAAACAGGCACAGAATGTGATTTTCAGAAATCCCTTCACATCTTCTCAAGAGAAGCTTCTGTGAATCTTCTCCTTTGCTCCTCTTACTATGTTGTTCATGTGCTGAATAGTCACACTTCTTTTCTTAGAAACGCAGTTAATTTGTCCCAAAGTATCCGCATTGAAAAGAGAAGTGTATTAATTAATTATATTCACTATTATCATGCTTTTCTTTCTCAACATATAAAACAACAACCACAATTCAATACTCAGAGCAAATTTCTCTAGGAAAAGAAGGAATCTTTTCTATTTCATATCCTTGGTAGCTCCCATTTCATAGAGCGGATCAGTTTGCTTTAAGTCTCAGAACTGCTTATCTAGCCTTCAGCAAGTGTTATGCACAAGCGTAAGTCTGACAAACTTGATTTATGTTAAGAAATAATTTTTCTGTTGTCATAGAAACCACTGCAAGATGATCCAGGCATGAGTAAAAAGTAACAATGGTAAGCAGGTTGCTAGTTTCACCAGTGAAAGTTCCCTTGTTGTTGATGTCCCACCAGTAATTTCCTTGCGCTCCGGGGCAACAAGGGCAAAGGGTGGTATGTGGAAGGATGTCTGAGAGGAAAAGTTTACCTTGAGGATATCTTCAGAGTAACACGGCAAGCACATTTCCCAGTCCAGAAAAGGGTGTGCAGCCAGTATAACTTCTCCTGCAAGGATGCAGCATGTGGAGCAAAGTCAATATTTCTTTCGAATAGGAAGCAAAACCAGACTCGAAATCCCTGTTACAGAGACCTCCATGCTGTGGTGGAGAGAGATGGAGTAATTTCTCTTCTCTCCTCTTATGCCAGGGGTTTGCTTCCACTAGCAAGAATGAATCATATCCATGTTTTAATGTTTGCACAGCTCTTGCCACCGTGCTATGCATAAACAATTTTCGTTTCAGTAAGAGGAAACACCTACCTGGACAGCAACAAATATAAGGGAGCAAAAGAATCAATGAACGCTTACAATCACGACATGTTCATGCAAAAGCAGCTTTTCTTACCTCAGCGCTTCCTTCCCATGAGCTCCATGCCTCAGTGTATGCGATTATACCCTGCCCAATCTAAATGATCATTCATTACCATTTTAATGCAACAAGAGCATGGGAACATATACCATGTACTACAGTGTTCCCTATTTAATCTCCACCATCAGTCATTGACATTTTAGGGATGTTTATCCCCAAGATTTACAAGGACAATGAACATTGCTAGTACTTGCCACAACAGCTGTCAGATTGACTTTTACGTTCTTTCCCAAGGGAAATCTGTTTCTGCATCTGCATCTGCTGTTCATTTTACAACAGGCTTTGTCGTAGAGGGTTGTTGCTGTGCACCCATGGCCTCACCAAAACACTAAGACAAAAAGTCAGAAAATCTGTAACTTTTTGTTGTCTTTGGAGTTCCTCTAAGCAATGAGTGGAAAAGCCAGAGGATACCAGTCTGGAATGCTCCTCTGCTGCAATTAGTATTTGAAACAGTTCAAAAAAGAGGAGGATCTGGATAGATTGCAGGTTCTTTTTGTCTCTAATGATGATTAGTTGCCATACGTCGATAATTAGAAGAGAGTTTAGTGAACAAATATTGCCTCTTTTTCTGCTGGTGTGTTGTCCAGGCTATTTTATCCTCCCTATTATCTATCATTTGAAAATACTTGCCAGACAATCTCTTCAAGTCCTTCCTGATCTGAACCTTGCTGAGATTACTTCTGCAAGCATTAGAAATAGGGGTAAGTCTGGCAGTGCTTCTGATTCCTGATAAGGTGAAAGCAGCTTTTAGCACTGATTGTGCCATGAATTGTTGAAAGTGAATTCCAAATTGATATTTTCCAGTATTCTCTGTAAAATGCATACCTGTAGGCTTTCCATGCAGCTTTCCCCTTGTTAATAAAGGGAAAAATGCAGAAGACAAGGGGCAGGGAGACTTGCCCAATGATATAAATGGATAATAGTGGGCATTTTTGACAATACTCCATGGAGTATAGTTGCAAGAATCTGAACAGAAAACGTGGTTATTTGTTTCTTTTTTCCAGATACCCAAAGGTGCATGGGGGATGGAAAATGAAAAGAGAACTTAATTATTGATGTGATTATAGTTATTAAATTATAAGAAAGCTCCTATCTGCCACTTCTTCCCTACGTGTACATGTACACATCTCTTTTTATGTTCACTGCCTCTCCACAGCTTGTCTTAGACATGCATCTCGTTATGTCTCATTATCACATCTCATTCCCATGCTCTTTATAGTGCAAAACAAGGTGTGTATTTGCTTATGAAAATGCTGGAGGGGGTGAGTGTGTTTTTGCATGGGAGATGCCGTATTACCACGTCAATCATTTCTCCTTCTCTTCCTTAGTCTACAGATTAATCCTGCATGAGCCCCAACTGGGATGCTTCTGGCACAGGGGGAGCTGAGATTTAGATAGCAAATTCTCAGCCCAGGTCTGCTGGCATGTGATTGACACGTTGTTATCAAACTGAAGGGCCTTAAGCTTTCCTCCCACCACGCTGAAAATCTAGTTTAGAGATAAGCATAACTTATGGGTTGCTGAGGAAAAACTGTCTTTCCTAGTTGACCTCCTTCACTCAGGGCCTACATATTATCCCCCCTCCCTCTTTTCCAGAAGAAGGGCTGTTGTCTATAAGCAGCCTAGTTATGGAAAAACGAGTGGAGGAGGGAGACTGCAGGTGTCTTCTCCATCATTACAGTACACACTGATGCTGGCTGGATTTGCCATTCCTTACATGTCATCCAGGCTCCTGCTGCAGTTTGTCCTCTGTGAGCGTGAGTACTGAAGAACTTCCTGCTGTTGTAGCCTGCTGCTGAGACACTTCTTTCTTTCTCTTTTGAGGTGAGCTGTGAGTTTTGTTCTGTGTTCAGCAGGAGATACCACTGAATGCTGGGACCTGGAGGCTACAAGGGTCTCTTGGAGGAAGCTTTCTTTTCTTGGAGGCAGCGGGGCAAGCATATGGACTATATTGGGAAAGACCTAGGCACCTTCCCCTTGAGAGAGGTGTAAGAACGGGTGGAAGCAGAACAACTGCAAAAGCAGCATGGCAGCATGGCTGCTCAGAAACAGTAAAACAGAAGCCATTCAACCTGGATAGCGATGGCTGCTGATCAGTGATGGTTGCTGTGACTTGAGGTGTAGGCATCGCGTTTTCCATAACCTATGCTTCCAAAAAGGCAGTGATCCCTGAAAACAAGCGCTTACGGTCACCTACACGCTCAGATAGCACTGCCTTCACTGCTGCATCCTGAGGAAATCACAGATCCAGCATATTCATCAGCTGTTGGTAGAAGCTCTATTGTGGATTAAAGAGGGGGAGGAGGAACAGCAGAAGGATTGTAGGATTAGGAAGAGTTGCAGCAGCAGGCAGGTCTGTGGCAGAGAGAGGGTATTGCTTTGCTGGGATATGAACATAAACCGTGCTGCTGCCAAATCAAAGTGTTCCCCTTGTTTGTTTCCTTTATTTTTTCACAAATAACCAGTGATTTAAAGACAGAAGGAGATAATAGTATGCCTTCCTTTCTACTCTAGAGCCCCACCCTCCTCCTTGCTCTTTGGCACCTTGCCCATTTCCAGCAGGCACTTTCAGATGCAGATTTCTCCCTCAATAGGTATGGCAGGGCTCTTTGTCCTCATCCTCCCCCATCTTCATTAGCTGCTGTGCTGTTAGGGGCCTTGCTCAGATATAGGAGGGAACAGGGCTGGGTAAGAGGCAGCACAGAAAAGACCCCCTGAATGCTGATTCATTACCATACAAATGGAGGAACACCCTAGCTTTGCAGAGGGTGGTATCTTTATAAAACATGCATAAATACCACACAAAACAATAACTACACGGTGCTTATTTACCAGTTAAAATTCATCCTGGACAGACTGGGTAACACATATCCATATGGGCTAAATTTGATTTGCTTGGGATCTGCAATTGGTTTATAGATGTATCCTGAGATAGTGGCATTGCCTGGGGCACTGTGGTAATATCTGCACAGCATCAGCGAGCTGTGACAAGAAGGCAGATCAGGACAGGCAACTCAAGATGATTCCCACTTGTCTGTGTATGTGTGACTCAAAGGCCAGCTGTCTCTGAGGACTTGCTCGGGGTCCTAGCTGGATGCTATGCCCACGTCTCTGGTGTGATCACAATTACAGACCAGCTCATCCAAGCATTTCCTTTGCATTGCACTGGGCTGGGTTATAACCCTAAATCTTTGTGTTGCCAACAGTCACACTAGAGGGTACATTTTGCAGGAAAACAATTTGATATCTCTAGTTCTAGTTAGGGCCCGTGGGTCATTGGAGATGAATGACAGAGCAGCTTGGGTTGGTATCATGGTGAGAGTAGTGGGATATACCACAGCAGCTCCAAAACCACATACAAGTGACAACCAAAGTGCTGTACAGTTCTTCCAGCTCCGTTCACCTGTACTTTTCTCTCACAGGAAGAGGATAGACTAGGATAAAAATGGGTGAGATGGCACTTGAATGCAGCCATGCAGTACAGCTGCACGTGCTCTGCCTGAGTCTGCTGCTTGCTTGAATAAAATGTACAGCAGAGACCGATCCTGAGGTGCTGAACCTGAACAAGTTCGCATAGGAAAACTTGGTTCATCAATTCCAACTTCGTTGTTTCCACTGTGGCGACACTTTCTGGAATTATTATGTGTCAGCCTACACAAATAGCCATACAACATTCTGGATTCGCAACCATAAAATCACATCTTCCAAAAGAATGTATTGCATCCCTCTAAAGATCTGAACAGGTAGGTAACAAATACTTTGATGACAAGTACTCTGTGAGGACTTCAAAAGCACTACCTGCTGGGGGGATGAAGAAGAATTATTCACCCTTTCTAGATCCTTTTTGATTTGTGAAAAAGAAAATATATCTCCACATTTCTTTGAAAATCAACACAGGCAATACAGGCTATAGAAATCTGCTTTTTGTCCTTTTGGGTTCTCGCTTTTCAGACATATCCATTTGCTGGCATGTAAACCACATGCAGGCCTCCCAGTAACAACTGTGTTTTGAGACCTTTATTAAGCAGTAGATCTGGGAGATTGGCATATTCCAGATCTGGAAAAGGAGGCTAGGAAGAAGACCTTCTGAGCTCCGTGAGAACCCAAAATTTGGAATATAATTCAGGATTTCTTGCAAAAGTTGACCACTTGACCTGCCCATTGGACATGTGCCAGGCTGTAGCCTCATTAAAAGATTCCAAGTTAATCATATGCCTCTTGGAAAGGTGTCTGAGCAAGCTTTTTCTGCAAAGACTATTGATGCGGTTCCAGTTATGTTGGACTGTAAATATAATGGCAAGATCTCTAGCAAATGTGTTACAGAAAGAGATGAAGAGGTACGTCAGTCTAGTTGAACCACAATTTTAGCACCATTAAATCTGTTTCTAAATTAATCTAGTCCTGCTGCCTCTGTGACCAAACCATACACAGAAAGGCCTGAAGAACTGAAATGATAAAATCCCAAGGAATAGCAATTTGTAATGGAAACGACACGGCTGATAATTAAACTTCTACCAACAGTCTGAGTTGGCAGTCAGCTCAGTTAGCAAACAGTAATAGAAACAGACAGTCCAAATTCTTTACTCTCTGTCTGTGGGACTGATCAGCCTTGACAATGTTGCACCCTACCTCTCTAAAGTGGGGTGATAGGCTCAATTCAGGCAACAGGTAAAGCTGTTTCCATCTGGCATACTCCTCCTTTCTCACGAGTTTCTCCCAGCTGATTATTAAGGAGCTGTTTTATATATACCACTCCAACCCATTTGCCTCTGGACTCCCAGCTCATTCTTCTCTCATAACTTCAGTTTTGAAGCCCGCAAGACATTTTAATAAGAATTAATCTCCTACATGAGAAAGCCCTAATATGCACCACACAGTGACATTAACGAAAAACAGTAGGAGTTGTAGCACCTGATTCCTGGGATTTTGTGATTAATTGTGACAGCAACAATAACAGTGAACACATTTATTTTATGTCAGCTGCTGATTAACAAAATATTCATCTATTACATTCCAGTATAGGTCATATCTATAAATCTCTAGGTGAATTCAGAATTTGTTTCTCTATCCACTATAATCTCTACACGATAAAGTGTTCCTGTGACCATGTTTTAAGATATTTATCCTGCGGTATGTGAATTCACAGGGGATTTTTACAGAAATGCTTATCCTCATATGTTCTGTGTTTCATGTCTCTGCTTAGCATGCTAGCATTAGTGGCTTTTTTTTTTTTGTGACTGGCATTTGCATAAATTGGGTACCGTGACTTCTGTAAGACTTCTTGTGTTCCCAAAGCTCTTCTTATTGTATGGATCTAGTACAAAATGTATTGACCTTCTGTGCTTATAAAGGTCCTTTTACTTGTTGTTTGATCTTCTTGTGGTCTGCAATGTGCTTTATCCTGACAAAATGATGAAGAAGCAAGATGAGAAAAGGAGGAACTGAATCAACAAGAGACAAAGTGACTTATAATTTGCCCAAATAATCAAGTCAGATAGCTGAAAAACAAGGACAAGTTTCCTTGTGTCCTATGCTGCTGCTCTTCAAGCACTGCACCCTCTTTCCAGTTTCTGTCACTGTGAAAGAACTCTTCATGTGAATAATTTTGGATTTAACGACATGTTTAAAATCGTTTTTAGCATCCATGTATGTTCAGTTTTATCTTTTCTCTTCCCTTTGCAAAATGCTCTTCATAAAAATGAAAGTGCATTAAGATTTCTTCTTCAGTCTCAATTGCAAATAGGGACCCGAATCAAAGACTTGATTTGAGCAGAGGCTCAGTAGAGCCACATCAGATCAGGTGAGTTACAGCTGATGAAAACTGCATTGTAATATTCTCAGTCAGAGCAAACAATCAGATGATCAAATACAATTTTAATTGAAGTATGAAGTCTGAAAGTATTCTGGAAAGAACCATTTTCAGATAAAGGCAAGAATTACTCAAAATATAAGGAGGGAGCTTCAACCCCACCCCCCCCCCAAAATATTCCTCAGTTTCTTCAGCTCAAGGGTTTTTATGTATTTCTGAATTTTCTAAAGCATTATTTTCCTCCACTATCACTGTCTGAAACACTGCACTGCACTCCATAACAGTCATGGTGCATTTACATTTTTCTTTGTCACTGAAGACAGCCAGTTTGAATAAGAAGCAGTTCATAGCCAGTTTCTGAAGCATCAGGATATTAACTCAGATGTAGCCCTGACTCATTCTGTTTGCACAAACAGGAGCATTCCCTTCGTGAACCACACTCCTAAACACAAGATAAAGGAACCACTGGGGAATTTAATACTAAGCGCAGAACACTAAAATATTACCATTCAACCTAACTCACTGCTTCCCAAAATATATTTGAAGTTTCATTAGAACAGATAGTGTTCTGCACAAAGCAAATCACAGCTCTTAGTTGGGATTATATCCATCCATTATTGCTTAGCACTGTACTGAAAAAAAAGATGGATTTTAATACACTCTGCTATGTTCCTAAAGGCTTAGGAACTAATGTCAGCTGATTAGATTCATACTGGATGCTCATTCGCTGCATCAAATATGCTCCGCAAACTGTGACCGTTAAAATGTCAGTGGCACTTTCTTGAATAATTTTCTGTCACCAGATTGCATGTCCGTTGGGTCCTCTTAAAAACTGAAAAGGAAAGGATGGACAAAGACATGGCATGATGACACCAATATTGAAGAGATTTAAATCAATATTATTACTACACATGTGGATTTTTTTCCCTGTGTTTTTAAATTTCATTGGGGAATTTTCCTAAGTTCCTGCATTCTTATCTTGGCTTTTATTTCAATCTTTCATTTTCTTTTCTTTTCTTCTTTCTTTCGTCCCTTCCCTCTCCTTTTCCTCTTTCTTTGTCCCCTTCTTTTCTTTCTTCTTTACCTTTTCTTTGTTTTTCTATTCTGTTCTAGTCTATTCTAAAGTTTCGGTTTTTTACTGTTCTATTACTTTTTATTTTAAAAAATTCCAGACACATGATACAGTTTTGCATGCTTTTGCTCCTAGTAATAATTATGGGCCAAATTCAGCAAGCTACAAATTTGGGTAGATAAATTTGGTGCAACTCCCTGATATTAACGGAATTTAAACTGACATCAGACTCTAACCCTACATTTTAATGATTGATTTGCATGGTCTCAGCTGTGAGACAATTTGTCTTAAGCCCCCATTAAATCAGAAAATAAGTGTTTCTGACTGAGTATGCCAATCATTCTAGCTTATCTAGTGAGAGATGCCACATGATTTCTCCTGCTCTAGCCCTATTTCTTGACAGCTACTTATGCTACTCATTGTCTAATTGGGCCTGTCAGTCTTCCCTGCACATCCCAATCTGTCCAGTCCAGACAGAAGAGTCTGAAACATTTTTAAAATCTGCATATGATTGTTGATTACAAGAAATGGGGGTGGAAGAATACAGCCTAGATGTGACTATATGCTTGCTTCTATATGATTATTGTTCAGAGAAAAATAACTGAAAAAAAATAACAGAAGGAATTGTATCTGAGTACTTGGGCTTTCTGATTGTAAGGGGAGGAGGGCTATTATGGATAGGACAAAATCTGTATTTTCTTCTGAGGCTTTCACACTTACAAGGCAGCAAGGGCTAAATCCCACCATTTGTTGCTTGCTATGCTGTGAAACAGGAGGAGGTAAGAGCTACTCCCAGGTAATACTAAAATAGTAGGAGAAAGTTTCCCAATCTGCCCCAGTGCACAGCGTAGAGTTTCTGGAGGAAGAGGTTGTCCACACATGTAGCAATAGGTTAGGACCTGCTTTGCCTCCAGGCACAGAAACAAGAAGTCCCCTGTGCTGGGTCGCTGTGTGAAATCCTGCTCACCAACAACAGGGTTCCCTTCATGTGAGATATATCTGCCAACCTCCTCTTGACGTTACAGTTGCGACTTACCAAACAGCACAGCAGCATTTGGACTACAGTTTCTCAGTAGGGCTGGCAGAGCTCTGACATTCGCTGGGACTTGATCCAAAGCTGACGGGATTCAACGGGGGAAAAAAACGTCCACTGATCTCAGTGGCTTTGGATCTGTCCTTTTGCTCTTCTCCTTTGATGATTTATACAACACTGAAGTGCACATCTCAATTCTGAAGCATACAGAGCACATGGTTTTAATCTCACCATTTCCCTGGTGACAGGGAAGGAAGTGTGCTGGCAGCCAAGACACTGGGAAACACTCACTATTCTGTATGCTATTATTTCCACACGGAAGGTAGAAATGACAAAGAAAAGTCACAACTGTTTTGTTTTACAGTCTTTGCCTGCCCTTAAAGGCACAGTAAAATATTACAAAGTGCAAATTTGTGTGTGTGTGAAAATGATGAGAATGATTTGTAGTGAAATGAGAGGTAAAGGGAACATTAACAACTAAAAGCCACTGCTAAACGAATGACCCTTTCCCTTTGGAAAAGCTTAGAGAGGGAACATTTCCAATGTATGAGAGAATTCTGTTCTCAGATTGGAAGGTGAGAACATATCACCCCTGTGAAGTCTTTGCTTGTAAAATCAAGATTACTGGGCCATTGGTAGCAGCACTCCATGAGTTACACTGCCCTGCACCAAGTCCTACAGTAACAGTGGCTACAAAACAAACTTAAAATTTAAGTCACAACTCAGGACTCCTCCTGTCCTCAAAAGTAGTTTTGAGAGGCAGTCAGGGGTTGCTCCAGTGAGTATGTGGCTGGCAGACCTGGTACCTCATGCAGTTTTCCAAGCGATACCGCCACAGCACTCAAGTGCATGAAGCCAGGGCAGGTCCTGTCAACCAGAGAGTTCCACAAACTGCCAGATGCTGTCATAAAGCAGGAATGATGCTTTGCTATATTTTTAGATTTCTCATTCCAATCCAACACCTTCTTTCTTCTTTGTTTCCTCACTGACTAGTGCAATTTTTTTCAGCACTAGATGTCAGTGTGGACTTGCAATACCAGATTGTGCTACTTTTTTTTTCCTTTAACAAGAGAGGAAGAATTGCCATCCAGAGTGAATTCAAGTCTCTCCAGCCTCATGATGTGCTTCCTACAAAGCAGGTCTTTTATTTACTTTTTGGACTCCGCGTGGGAAGTGTAGAACTGCATTCTGTCCTTGATTGGGATTAATATGGCTATAAAAGGGCCCTGTTCATACCACATCTGAGTTAAAGAGGAACTACCATGACGCTGGCAGAAAAGCTTTGTTTAGAAAATAGATTAAAAAATAGTTCTGATTTATCAGAAAGTTGTGACCCTGCTAAAGGAGCATTGCACAGGTGCTCCACAGAGATGGTTAATCCTGTAGCTAATAGTACTCATCTCAATGAGAACTCACTGATGAGCCTTTGCATTCCTACTGTCTACAAAGACATTGCATCATCTCCAAATGTTTTGCCACACCAGATTGTTACAAGAACTGTTCTAACTTGAACTTGAATTATTATTTGTCTGGCATTTTCTGAATACTGAACTGAAACCTGCTTGGGGCAGAGCAACCCACCAGGAAGTGTATGCTGGCTTTCTGAAGCGGTGAAACGACTGGTTTCTATTGCTCTCCACAGAACATTTTGTTTCTTTAAGAAATTTAAGGCCCCCAGTCTAAAGCATGAGCGGTCCCTGTGCTGTTATGGGAGGGCTGAGGAAGATGCTTGAAGCACCCTGAATCCTCTCATTTTGCAAGCAACAATCTAGAACAATACACTGCTCTTGGAGAACTACAAACTGGGGAACAGAAAAACAGGGAGAGGATGAAGCAGGTTCACAATTCTGATTTCCTATCTTCTACTTTCATGGTTTCTGTCTTCTGTCAAGTGGAGCTGAGCCAACACAACAGATGGAGCCTTTTACACCACTCTTGTGCTTGGTTTACACCAGGCAGCATGCCGAGGCAGAGAATGCTTCTGGCAGAGAATGCAAAGTGAATCTCTGACAGTCCTCCCATCTCGGTATAGTTGTGGCTGTGATCTAGGCCTTCAGAAAAATCCAGTTACGTGCTTTTGTATTCTTCTCTGTGCATTAGTTAACAAAGTATCACCCCGATACATACACTAGTACACCCTGCTTTTATTATACTTTAGAGTTGTTACTGTCCCTTTGACTTCTGTTTCAAGAAGCCACTTCAACACGTGCGGCAGCCCGAGCAGCTGAGCTTAAAAGCCCTATGAGTAACTACCCAGTGTGGTTTTGTTTCTTGTTATTAGGCTTATCAGTAGCAGACTGTAAGTAGGAGGCTACAGAGTACTAAAAGAATAGTGCTTAAAACTATCAATTGAAAATATTAGCAAATACTGTTCAAAAATAATGACAAAGGTACTTTTTCTCCTGGATTTTGAGAAGGTAAGGCAATATTTGGCAGAACCTGAGAGAATACAAATTGTACTTGGCAAATATATTGTCACATGGCTCTAGCACCTGCTGTCATTCCTCACTTTGTTACTGTTTCTGAAATACTCTTTTCCATTTACTCACCTAATTCTATAGATGTCTAGCATTCAAGCAATTAGTACTGGTAATGAAAGATGTATGCTGTAACAAAGCTTGCCTGCAATCAGCTTCTGAAGACTGATTTACCTAAGAAATATTCACTGTGTCAAGACTTGAAGTGTCTTCTTTGTTAACTGTCATGAATTGTTCAGATAAGGCTTTCTATAAAGCCTGTTACCTCTTTGGGTGCAGGAGGGTTTCATGGTCACGCACTCCACATTGCCAGGCAAAAAAATGTCATTCAGGGATATAGCTTGAAAGACTATTATTATTATTTCCCTCTGCAGAAGTAAAGGGAGCTGAGGCAATCAACAGTCCTCACCCAAATCCTGAATCCACGTTCAGATGGCATTGCTGGGTGCTGATACACCAGATCTGGAAACAAGAGAGAGTAAACACACTTCCCATCTGCCAGTTTGTCCTCCTCCACCTCCTCTTTTTAGAAATCCCAGAAACAGAAAAATTAGCTGGATGGGACCTTTATATGTCAACTCATCTATCCTTGGACTCCCACACCCACAGATCCGAGCTTTACGCCTGGCCCAGACAAGCACGTGTTGATGTCACTTCATTTATGAATTGGTGTAAATGCCTTTAGTGTAGATTTGGGCATAGTCTAAGATGCTATTTGTTTTCTGTTATTTCTTGAGGATATAACAAGAATGGTCTGCACGGTAGCTTCTGAAGAAAGAAAGAGTCTGTTTCTTATAGTACTACTTTATAGCATGTAGTAACGGAGTGCACAGCACAAACTGCCATTTCTTCTAGTAAGTTATATCCAGGTATTTCTTCCCATGCAAAACGCTCGATCAATAAGCCCAGTCAAAATGTCAGCTTATTTTTGAGACTATGTTATTTTTTCTGCAAACATCAGTTTTCCCTACGGGTAACTCCAGTGAACACAATAAGGCACATTGTTCACAGTGTGACAGAAACTTCAGAAAAGCATAAACTTCAAACAAAAGACACATCTTTCTAAACAGAATTTTTACAAAGCAAGGATAAACTTCCTTATCCTTGCAAGCATTGCCACACATTTCCAGAACCATTTTAGGACCTGAACCTCAAGCTTTCTGAGCTGTTTGGTTTTTTTTATTCCATGAAGACTGATCACAACATGTTATAGGACTGTATTTCATTCATCAGTGTAAGCATACGCATAAATCTTCATAGGACTAAAGTCAATATGTGCAAAGCGTTATTCAATGCAAAGAAGAAAAATTTAAGATACTGGATAATATGGTCTCCTACATCTCCCAAAATATCAGTTACCAGCTGAAGATACATTGATACCAAAATATATCAAAAAAGATGCCTACAATAGGTTTATATATAATTCATAGTCACACTGACAGCGATAATATGGGACCTACTTCCCTTAGCTTACAGATGTGAACATGTAAAAGTCCCATCTGCTGGCTTACTCTAGGTGCAGATGCAAGGCATGTGTATTTTACACATCTTATTTTAGAGGGTAAAACAGTTCTGCTGTGCTTTCTCTGTGAGGGACTGAACATTTCAGAAGTCATTATTTTCAGCATCTCTGATTAAGTGGTGTGCAGTGTTATTTATTTTAAACATCTGAAAGATACAGTCATGTAAAAACTGCACAGATCTCTTTCACAATGTGCTCCTCTAGATTGGTATATGATCAGAAAATCCAGTTGTCCAAACCCTATTGGGAGCCCACATCTATTATAAAATTAAACTGTATACTATGTGTGTGTGCCATTTTTTTAATCCTTTCTCCTTTAGAAAGCAGTGCCTGACCAGTCCTGAACAGAATGTACACCTCTGGTTGGCTCCATTAGTTCAGGGTCAATGCTTTTGTCAGAAATAAAACCTTGATTGAAACCTTGCTTCAGCATCACTGTAAAAGCCACCAAATAAGGGGGCAGGAGTGGAGGATGACGATGATCTGCTGGCATAGCTCACTGTTGAGCAAAATTCACAGCCCTGCTCCATTTATCAGCAAGCATTTTCCAATGCATACTATGAATTTACAGATAATTTTTATGCTTACACCTGCCATCTGGTATTTTCAAGGAAACTGGTCAAGAAACAAGTTCATTATTTTCACTTGCTGAAAGACAAGGTAGTGTAACCAGAACTGGAGGTATGCAGCTTATAACAAAGAACAGCAAGTATATTTACCTGTCTAAACCAGTTATTTTCCACTATTCAGGACAAGGAGGTTAGTTCCTATTTTGTGCTTATTTAATTACAAATAAGATCGCCCAGATATGTTTCTACAGGAATAATGACAGCATTCACCCCTATAGGCCTACAGAATCAAATTTTTTCTATAACTATCTGCTTTCCATGGAGTCCTTGAGATTTGTGGAAATTCGGTCAGCAACAAGATGTTCTACTTTCTCTCTTCACTGTTTCCTCTTGTTGCTGATTATTTTCTATGCTGGGTAGGAAATTGAAATTCTGATGCAAATGACTTCCGGAATCTATTAATGAGCAATGGGTGGAGGACACAGTGCCAGGTACTTGCCTCTACAAGACTTAACAGCTAACACGGAGTCATTTGTTAGAGGAAATGTTAGCTTGAAAACCTAACTGTACTGTTGGCTATATAAAGCAAATTTCTGTATGTAGAAAAATTTCTATTCAACCGTTTATAAGAGGGACTGGGAAGGATGGAGGGAAGAAAGCTTGCTCAGAAGCATGCCACATTGCTTTTCTGAGGATGTAGGTGTTCTTTGAGGTATGTGTTCTGTTCAGACTCACCTGTGATGGCAAGTGAGCTGCATATATATATATATATATATATATATATATATGCCCTAGATGCAAAACAAAAAATGAAGCCCCCCTCAAAAAAAAAAAGGAAAGAACATCACATCACACTGGGAATAGCCACAATGTCTGAGAAGGGAACAAAGGCTACCCTGTTGTGATTTCTGTGAAATATTCTATGCTGTTAAAGGTAATTTTCTGATTGTAAGACTAAGTAACTGTTCAGACATCTTGAGGGGTTTTTTCCTCCCATAGGCTTTATCGTTTAATCCTAAAGCGGAAAAAAAGTTATTCACAGTCAAATATAATCTGTATTTAATACTTGATCAGCTCTTAGATCCACCGTAAAGAAATTACAGAAAGTACTGAGGTACTGTGCAGCAAAGCACTATTTTCAAAATGCTGTTTATTCTAGCAGCAGACCAGCTCCACTGGTACTCAGTAGTGGAAATTTTAAAACCTCCATAAAACACTGAGTGTGCTGTCCTCTGAACCTGCTTCAATAGGGCTGAACATGCCACAGGCATTCTGTGAGCAGCAGAAATTATGAGTCATGTCTGCAACATCCTTTGCCCGTGCGCATTCTTGGAATCTAGCAAGAGAGAAATTCTTACAGTAGCTTTTCCTTCTGTGGGAGTGTTAATAGGATCTCTATCTTCCACAGAACCATTTATTTTCTATACTGTTAAGTATCTCTGAGAGATTTGGTTGAAACTGGCCAAGGCTTTCTAAAGTAGCTGGTGGTAGAGCAGACAGCGTAATCACACTGTTTTTCTTCTGTAGAAAACCGAACTAGAAACTGCTCATGCTTGATCTACCTTGGGGTATCTACCACTAGAGATTCTACCATTGGATAGCAGAGACTGCAGCTCATCATTCACAAGTAGGGATGGCATATCTTGGGACAGCAGATTATCGACCCCAGCTGTCTGCCCAGCACCCCGCACACAAAAGACCAAGCTGTTCATGAGACAGCTGGGGAACCACTGCGGTTCAGATTATTCACCGAGTGTCTCAGCTATCCAGAAATGTGGCGTTGGAACAAAGAATGTGCTAATTACATGCACATGTATAGTACAAATGACACATAATACTTTGTATATTAATTAAGGACCGGATCTGCTTTATCGTATTAATTAATTGTAAAATAGCTTAGGTACTATGCTATTGTGACACAGGCATGAATGTAGTTGGAACTCTCCCTAGATGGCATGACGGAGAGTCTGGAGATGGTGTATAGCACTGCTTCATGGTGACATCCCTTGTTTAGAGCATTCAGAATAACAACGAGTTTACCTCAGATGACCAATTGTAGGAATCGTGTTCTTATAAATTCAATGTGGATGATATCCAATCCCACTTTTCAAGAACAAAACAATTTTATGTCTCTGACTGTTTTGCCATGAGCAAGACGAGCCCATTATCCATATCGGCATCATTCACAGGGTCACTTTTTTGGCTGTTAGTCAATCCTTGTGTAAAGCTCTCATCAATAATAATGGGGTTTGCCTGTGAACCAAAAAATGATAGGATAATAGAATGATTTGGGTTGGAAGGGACCTTAAAGATCTTCTAGTTCCAATTCCCCTGACATGGGCAGGGACACCTCCCACCAGACCAGGTTGCTCAAGGCCCCATCCAACCTAGCCTTGAACACTTCCAGGGAGGGGACATCCACAGCTTCCCTGGGCAACCTGTGCCAGTGTCTCACTACCCTCATCATCAGGATTTCTTCCTAATGTCTAATCTAAATCTTTCCCCTTCCAATTTAAAGCCATTTTCCTCATCCTTTCACTACTTGCCATTATAAAAGGTCCCTGCACAGCTTTCCTGTAGTCCCATCAGGTACTGGAAGGCCACTACAAAGTCTCCCCAGAGGCTTCTTTTCTTCAGGCTGAAGAACCTCAGCTCTCTCAGTCTGTCCTGATAGCAGAGGTGCTCCAGCCCTCTGATCATCTTTGTAGCCCTCTTCTGGACCTGTTCTAACAGTTCCACATCCTTCTTATGTTGGGGATTCCAGAACTGGACACAGCAATGCAGGTGGAGTCTCATGAATGGTTTGGGTTGGAAGAGACCTTGAATATCATCCAGTTCAAATACCCTTGGCATGGATATAGGAGATTCTTATCCTTCTTGTCCAGCCTCTCACCCGGAGAACCGAAACTCCTGGCAAACCGCATGGGATGGAAATCAATCCCCTACCTGGGAAATCTCCCTGTCAAACCCGGGCACCCTCAGCTGGTGGCGACCCAGCCTCAGCAGCCGGGAGCTGTGGATGCCCAGTGGGACCTGGGGTGAAGAGACCACTGAGAAGCAGCTCTGCTGGAGCTGCACCGGCGGACCAGGAAGCGGCGCCTTGGCAGCATCACCCCGGTTCCACCCTCTCCGCCTCTCGCCGCTGAACCGGTTTGGGACACAAGAACCCTGCGCAGCGCTACAGGCTTGGGGAGGAGTAGCTGGAAAGCTGCCTGGCAAAGAAGGACCTGGGGGTGTTGGCTGATCATTGGCTGTATATGAACCAGCAGTGGCAGAGGTGCCCAAGGAGGCCAATGGCATCTTGACCTGTATCAGAAACAGCGTGGCCAGCAGGATCAGGAGAGTGACGGTGCCCCTGTACTGAAACCACATCTCAGATACTGTGTTCAGTCTGGGGCTCCTCACTACAAGAAGGACATTGAGGTGCTGGAACGCACCCAGAGAAGGGCAACAAAGATGGTAAAGGGTCTGGAGAAAAAGGAGGCTGAGGGGAGACCTGATTAGTATCTGAAAGGAGGTTGTATTGAGGTGAGTGTTGGTCTCTTATCCCAAGTGACAGGCGCTAGGAAATGACTTCAAGTTGCACCCGGGGAGGTTTATATTGGATATTGAAAAACTTCTTCACCAAAAGGGGTGTCAGGCACTGGCACAGCTGCCCAGGGAGGCGGTTGGAGTCACCATCCCTGCAGGTGTTTAAAAGACGGGCACAGGAGGTGCTCAGGTTTAGTAGTGATCAGGTGCGGTTCGACCCGATGTTGCCAAACCTCTTTTCCAACCAGGCGATTCCACGATCCCGGGGAGTAACAAGCGGGCTCAACGATCGCTCCCCGCCCCACGCCGCCGGTGCCGCCCCCAGCATGGCGACGCGGTCGAGGGGCGGCTGCGCGGGGGTGCCCGCCTCCTCCCGCCTCCCCGGCTCAGGCGCCGCGGGCGGGCGAGCGGCCTCGGCGCCGTTGCTGCCGCCGGAGCCCTGAGCACGGCTCGGCTAAGGAGAAGGGCAAGGATGGCGGCGGGCGCGGCGGGGGCAGCAGCACCAGCGGCAGCAGCAGCGGGTCGGAGCGGCCCCTGCACCGTCCCGAGCAGCTCATGGTGGCGCCCCGGACCCGCCAGCTGAGCCGGATCCCGGCGGGCGCCTCTCCCCTCTCTCGACACCGAGCGAGACCCGTTCTTCTCCTCCCTGCTCCTCGTCCCCTCGGATCGGCGGCGCCGGACTCGCAGCACCCGTGGGGCAGGCAGGGCACCGGGGCGATGGGCGCCAAGCAGAGCAGCCCCACGGCCGCCAATGGCCGCACCCGCGCCTACTCGGGCGGGGATTTGCCCTCCTCCAGCGGCGGCAGCGGCGGCGCTAACGGGACCGGCGGGCGCTCGGCGGGTGCTGCCGGGCGGTACGCGCACCTGGCTCCGGCTCACCCCGCTCCCGGCGGCACCACGGCGGCGGCAGAAGGAGCAGGAGCAGGAGCAGCGGGGTCAGCGCCCCGGAGCAGGTCCTTAGGGGGTGCCGCCGCCTCCTCGTCCTCCGGTGCCCGCGCGGCGCAGAGCGCCTTCAACATCCCGCACAGCAGCGGCGCCTACGGCTCGCAGGACTCGGTGAGCAGCACCCCCGAGGAGAGGACCCCGGGGGGATCCTCATCCGGCGGCGGCTCCTCCGCGGGGGGACCGCGGCTGGTCATCGGCTCACTGCCCGCTCACCTCTCGCCGCACCTGTTCGGAGGTGAGGGCGGGGATGGGGGGGGGGGGGAGATGTAATGAACGGAGGGGGTAGAGGTGGTGATGATCATAGCGGGGTTGGAACTGGGTGGTCTTTAAGGCTCCTTCCAACCCGGACCATTCTATGAATCCATGATTCCCACAACCACAGAATGATCTGATTGGAAGGGACCCACGAAGATCATCGAGTCCTGCTTCTATCCCTGCACAAGACAACCCCAACATTCACACCGTGTGTCTGAGGGCACTGTCCAATTGCTTCTTGAATATTGTCAGGCTTGGCGCTACGACTGCTTCCCCGGGGAGCTGTTCCAGTGCTCCACCACCCTCTGAGTGAAGAACCTTTTCCTAATGTCCAACGTAAACCTCTCCTGACACATCTTCCTGCCATTCCCTCGGGTCCTATCATTGGTCACCAGAGAGAAGAGATCAGCGCCTGCTCTTCTTTCTCCTTATGAGAAGCTGCAGACCGTGATGAAGTCTCCCCTCGCTCTCCTCCAGGCTGAACAGACGAGTGACTTCAGCCGCTCCTCATACAGCTTCCCCTCTAAACCCTTCATCTTTGTGGCCCTAATGATCCTTGTGGCTCCCTTCCAACTCAGATCTTTCTGTGATTCTGTGTTGGAGGTTGGGGGTTCCGTCTCCGACTCCCAGCGCCGAGGTGGGACGGGTGATGAAGGCGATGAATCATCGCTATGGGGAGAGCGGCGCCTCTTCCAGGGAGTAACAGGGTTTGGAGACGGGGGTTTGCAAGCCAGCGTCTCCTATTGTTTGTTAAGGAGGGCGGTGAAAGGGGGACCCCTGCTCGTTAAAAATGAAAGGGACCCCACAGTCGGGAGGGGCGGAGAGGAAGCAGAGCCTCCCCAGCCGGCGACTTTAGACTCTAATAGCCGTAATCAGTGCCTGTGTAAATACTCTTGCCTGCTACTTACATAATTAGAATTTAATTGGATCATGTGCCTCTGCCGTTTATTCTAAAATCGGACCAAGCCACTCTTTAGGTACTGATTAACACGCGGCTGATGCTTGGTTCCTCTTTCTGAGGTCTGGGGTTCTCGGTTCTGAGTGTTGATTAAGAAAAACAGAAGTTAAAGTGAAGTTCTTTGCTTGTTTTTCCATGGCACATGTACTCCTGAGGCAGGAGAAACGCTCAGCTGAACTATGAATTAGCCAAGAAGCTGAGGCATATTTAACATGGAGCAAGGTGTCATAGTGTTTTGTCTCTCCTGTGGCCTTGAGAGGAATAGGGCTGGTATAGGGCTTGGACTTTGCGGCCTGTGTTTTTTACCTTAAAGTTAAGAATCTGCCTGTAAGTTGCCAGCTGCTTTCAGATTCACTGACTGCTTTCAGTACTGCTTGTTCTAAAGGTCATTGTTCGTATAAGTCAAACATTATGGCACAAGGTGACTTTTTAAATGGATTCATTTTCTTGATATTTCTAATACATATGACTTATCTAAACAGTAACAAGCCTATATATATATTATAACCTATCTAAATAATAACTACCTTCCCCAAAAGTTTCCTTTTGGGAAAGAGGAGCCTAATGTAAAATTCCTGTTTTTTACTTATTGCGTTCATAAATACTATTTGTAGCAGGCTGTGTTTTCTTCTTTTCAGTAGTGCAACCCGTTCAAAGCCAAAGCAGGACTCCTTCAGTCCAGCCATCATGGTGTGCAGAGGATGCCTGTCTCATGGCCTGCCACCTTTATACTGTTGGCCTGCTGACCTCAAGACAGCATAGCTGTTACTTCTTAGATCTAAAACTGCTTCCTCCCAGTGCAGTGGTTGAACATGAAACGAAAGCTGTCAAACCCTATTATAATAGAGGAATATTTGCCCTTAAAAAAGAAAACATAACTATTCTCATGGTACCAAGCCGCTCAACAGGAGTGCTTTGTTGCAAGGGTGCTCATTATACTGCCACGATAGCTTGTGGGGAAAGAAGGTGCATGCGTTTCTCTTGGTGATGAAAGGATGCCCTATCACAGAGTATTCTGTTTGTGCTAAGCACAAGGGAACCATTAAAACATGTAACCAGTTGTTCCTCAAAGGTAAAACTTTTTTTCTTTTTCCTTCTTGCTTAAACATTGTCTTGCAACCTGCCTTGCTGCCAGGAGGGAGTGGATTAAATGTTAAATGCAGTGATGAAGATTAATAACCTAGGAAACTGTTCAGATGCAGGAAGGTCTCCTCAGAATAATTCTGAATTTGAACGTACTTTTCTATGACATGTAATAACGTATTAATTTCTGTACTACACCATATTTTGTCTTTTGCAAATCTCTGAAATTGGCAATGTTAAAGAGGATGTAGGCTGTAATGATGCAAAGCTTGTTGCTTCTCCCAATGCAGGAAGAGTGCCAGGAGGGGTACACTCTTTTCATCTACTGATTAATTAAAAAAGGGTGTCATATATCAGGAGTTCGAGCAGCAAATTTCAAAGTGCGCAGTCCTTATGCGGTCACAGGATGGTCATGCATCTGCTTGCTTCTTCTGTACCAAAAATCTCAGTATTTCTTATTGGGATGAATAACTATTTAATCATAATACTGCCACATCTGTGAAGAAGGCCTCACTGGAAACATTATTTTTTTTTTCAATTTAAATATTATGATATCATGATATCATCATTGACACGTTACTCCATGTCACATCAACTGTCGAGGCCCTTATTTAGTTTTCTTCTTTTCTTACAATAAATGAATGCTTGGAATGAGTAGCTCCACTGCAGATCATGCATTAATAGTGTCAGCATAGTTAAAAAATAATTTGAAGCAATGTTTTTGTCCTGGTGGTGTAACTAGCTCAAGCTTGTCTAGGTGTGGTATCTGGCATTTATCTTGTGTATCATAAGCATGCTTGAAGTCCCCTCCCTTGTTTTATAACTTGCGAATCAGCTGAATTGTTTCTTTTTATCTTGAAAAGTACTGAAATTAATTTTGAGGATTAGCATAGCTATTCCATGAAAATAAAAAAGAAGGACAAGAATAACTTCCATAAGTTGAACTGAAACTCCAGCTATTTGTGTTTTTAGGCTTGTCTTCATCAATCAGTGACACATGGGTGTTGTATTTGTTAAATTACTATAATTAATTTGCCATTAGTGAATTACACTCTATTGTCACTTTTACTGAGCAGCTTTGCATGCTGAAGTAATGTATAAGCATTAAGTCTCTAATGTAACATACTTAAATCTTTACTCTGCTTGCTAATAGGCCATTTGAACCAGAATGTGAGAAGTGTTATGTTATTGTATGTTAATGTATTGGAAAGCATGATCAGTTATTTTCTGTGTTCCTTTAATAGGAATGGTAGCAACAGCAGCCTTTCCTGACTGTGAGGGTCTGAAGGTCCTGTCTGATCTCATGCTGGTGCACCTTTATGATCAAAGTAAAATGGAGTAAATACTGCTGTGTAACCTTATGTCTCATCTCAGGGAGAGTTCAGTTCAGTGAATAACTCGGTTCTTGGTCTCACATGAAAATAAATATATATGATTTTAATTTTGTGCTGCGAGCATGCCTGCAGTAGGCTTAGAGCATTAAGCAGAGTGAGACCCACATTCCATAAGATCTTATGGCACTCCCAGATGCAGAGGCCAAGCCCACGGTGTGACGTTCAGCCACTTTCTTGCAACACAGCACTAAGTTCCAGCTTCCTTTAAGGTGATAACACTGTTATTGGCAGTTTTGACCAGTAGTTTCCTGCTCTGTTCTTCAGTGAATGGGACTTACCCTTTCTCCCAGCCCCAAAGTAAATATTCTTTCCTTCTGTTAAGAACAGCGTTTAGAAGATCTGGCCTTGAGATCCGCAGTTAGTTTTCCCACTCTGTTTTCAGACATTTAAGTAATACTGCCTAGACTATGAGCACTGCTGAGAAGCTACTGCAGTGGTTACAATGTAGCTTGGTTTTGTCTGTGACACTTGTAGCAACTGGATCAGTTCTTTCAGGATTGTTCTTCTCTTTGGGTAGCTGCTGAAGTGTTATTTCCTTCACGTAAAGTGTTGACAGCTCCTCAAAACCCACTTTGTGTTTTTGGTCCTGTTTCTGGGTGGTCACAAAAAAGAGTTCTTGATGAGGATTCCTAGTATGACTGTCCTTCTGGTGTTCAAATTTTGATATCTTATTGGGAATTTTGTTTTGAGGATAAAGCCTTCAATTATTTTTTTGTGTTTAAAAGTCTCTTAGGGAAGAATATGTAAAAATTCAACTAAAGACAGCAGAAGTACATCTTGAGCCTTTTAAATTTCCACATCAGTTCTTCATTGAAGTTCATTGAGCAAGTCTTATACAAAATCTCAGATTGTGCTATTTATGGTCACATACAATTTTATATGATGTATTTATAGACAGGTTTTTAAATGTATAATGTTGTCAGATACACTTGTTGACAGCTTTCAGACCCGTGTCGAAATTTGGAGTAATTATTTGAATATTTAGTTGTGTCTGTTCAGCTTCATTAGGAGAAGGGAGTTTGTTACATTCTTCTCAAGCCAAATAATGGTCAGGCTTTTTTTATGAAGTACTTTACAGTGCAGGATTTATTGCTACCTACTGAATGTATGTAACACAGTATGGGTAGAACTTCATAGCTATGTTATAGTAGCATTCGTAATGAATAGTTGGTAGAATTAATGAATTAATTCTTCGTTCTATAAAAGAAAGTTCACAAAAGCCTCAGGTTGTAACCTGAATTACTTGTTGGATTGTGGGAAGGAGATATCAGTAAAAGAATGAGGTGAAGTCTCAGAAAAGAACTTTTTTTATACATCTCTCAAACTGCCTAGAAAGCCATGTCTTGTTTTCATAGAATCATAGAATTACCCAAGGTGAAAGGGATGCAAAAGGATTATCAAGTCCAACTCTTATCCCCACACAGGACACTCTCAACGTTCACACCGTGTGACTGAGGGTATTGTCTAAATGCTTCTTGAATGCTGGCAGACTCGGTGCCATGACCACTTCCCTGGGGAGCTGTTCCAGTGCTCCACCACCCACTGGGTGAACAACCTTTCCCTAATATCCAGTCTAAACCTCCCCTTGCACATCTTCCTGCCATCACCTCTAGTCCTATCATAGGTTGCAAGAGAGAAGAGATCAGCACCTGTTTCACCTCCCTGCCTTCTGAGAAAGTATTAAACAGCTATGAGATCCCCTCTCAGTCTCCTCCGGGCTGAACAGACCAAGCTACTGCAGCCTCTCCTTATATGACTTCCCCTCTGAACCCTTCACCAGCCTCCACCTCCTCTGGACACTCTCCAGTAGTCTGATGTCCTTTTTATACTGCGGCACCTAAAACTGCACACAATATTTGAGGTGGAGCCGCACCAGTGCGGAGCAGAGCTGGACAATCACCTTCCTCAACTGGCTGTCAGTGCCGTCCTTGATACACCCTAGGACACAGTTGGCCCTCTTGGCTGCCAGGGCATAGTTGGCTCATGTTCAACTTGCCATCGACCAGAACCCCCGGGTCCCTCTCCGCAGGGCTGCTCTCCAGCATCCCAGACCCCAGTCTGTACGTGTTTTGTTTCCTATCCGATCTGTGCATTTGAGTAGGTTTTTGAGGTCTTCAGCTTTCTCACACCTTTTTGTGGAGCATATGAGTATCTTTTGGTCACTTCCTTGCCCTTCTCTTCCAGTGTCACACAAGTGCTGTTGCTTTGAGAAATGGTGAAACTCTTAAACGCTTCAGACTCCAGGGCTGCTCTTTTGGCTGCCAGCCAAAGTTGTAAGTCTGAGGTCTTTGCGCCCCCTGACTTGGGAGAAGCGATGGGATGCATGCTTTGCAGTGAGACTGTTGGGATCTCCTCTGTGTGTGAATCATGTCAGAAGCAGTGAAACTTGCCATTGCGTTTCAGCCTGTATTCCTTGGTGCTGTTTGACATACCTTCTTCTCCTGGCACTTGGAGGGTTTTTGTGATGTTTGAGGAAGGCCAGTGAGTCTTTGATATAACATGTATCAGGATTTAGTCTAATAAGAGCTATAACTTTTCCATGCGCATTCTGCCTTGATTTAGAGGTATGACAACACCACTATTTGCTGTTGTGAAAACAAAAGAAATCCCCTGTGCATTTTGAGATAGTTTTGTTGTTGCAGCTCATAGTTCTTACAAGGTGCAATACAGTCAAAGCTAAGAGGCTGTCTCTGCTTTGGTGTTTTGATTTGTTTCTCTTCACTTGGCTGCACCAGTGTAATGCAATCATATCCATGTTGGTCCACTTTGGAAAAATCAGAGCAAAAAGAATAAGAGGCTGGCTGAAGGCTGCTGATGGTAGAAGAAGGTTAGACTGGAAATCTGAAATCTGATATCTGAGAGAAATACAAATATATCTTTATGCATATGCATGACTTCACAATAACCACAGATTAGGGGGCCAGATAGATGCATGCCTTGTTTTCTCTTCTGTTATACCAATGTGTTGACTCGAAAGTGAGAGAGAAGAGTCACTTTTACAGTCTCTACAGATATGGGAGGTTTTGGAAATGTATTAGTATTCCATCAACCAAAAAACAAACTGAAAATTTGGTGTGCTAGGAAACAGTCAAGGGATAAGTCTATTGATAAGTCTATTTCTTCTCCTCCTGTATGATAAACAAAAGAGGTTAGGAGAAGCCAAATAATAAATATTGCAGCACTGTATTTAAGGAAGAAATGTAAATAGTTAACAGTCTGAAGAAAAGGAAACAGTCTCAGTGTAATGGCATATATAAATATTTCTTTTGGCTATGAAAACAGCGATAATACAGGATTGAGCCTTTGTGGTTCAAAAAAAGGCCTTCCTCTTTAACGTCTTTTGAATACCTGTCTAAACCTGGTATCCTGACAGTGTTCCTCTCCTCATGTTCTCTCTCATAATTGCAGACTAGTCTCCAACAACCTCCCAAGTAATTTCTTTGTCTTACAAAGAAAGCCTTTTGTCACTGCTAGAAATTCAAAACTATTTTTAAATCACGTTGCCTACCCATCTGTTTGGGCAAGTTCTTCTTTCCTGTTCCTGCCAGCTGCTCATGGAGAACGTAATCATGTAAATGTTCTTGATGTACTGTCTTAGTCTTGCATGAAACTTCTAAGTTTTGAATAATGTTATGAGGATTTTGGGGTAGATTTTCCCTGCTATTTGCAGATGCATGAACAAAATTTATGTTATTTTCCAGATTTTTCTGCAGTGTGTCTACTGCTCATTAATGGTTTAATTAGTTTCAGGAGAGATGTATAGTCATTTCTACAGATTGTGTTCATTTACTGTGGTAATGGAACATGTTGTTCTTGCAGATGTTTAACCCATGAAAAGAAACAGTGGGAAACCTTTGAGTGCTCTGAGTTTTTATTGTGGAATATTTTTAAGTACATGCATCTTATAAATAAGTAAATAAATAAATAGTGTTTAAAAAAAACCCATGACTACTGAGTAAAACCAGCATAGTACATTATAGGCATCCAGGAGAGTGGTTTTGCTGTCTACTCTCTGGTTAGTTATTTCCTAAACAGGTGCCTATGTTCCCAAGGCCACCTTTCTGTTGTAAATTGTCATCGTGACTTACATAGGGATGTCTCAGTGTACATCCAGAGATCTTTGGCACCTGTTGTTTGATAGGCTTCAAATTCCTGATGCTTGTAAAAATGGAAGGGTAAGCTGTAGCAAGAATGGGGCTGGTTCTCACTTTCACCCGGCACATGCTTCTGTTCCCTGCATGGAAATTGCATACTGTTGACCCAGAGGGATCAGGAAGCACACACAGGAAAATGCGCAGGTCTTGAGCTGTCTGACTGCCAGACAGACAGAATGTGAAGTGTTGTATGGGATTCGACTCCATTACTCATAGCCATCTTTAGGACCTGACCTATCTGGGTGGTTTTTTCTTCCTTGTCTGCTCTGTCTAAAAATCAGAGCACCGATTCAGTCTGTGAGTAGTCCCCAAAGGATGGGTGTGCTGCATACCATTGTGGATATTTTTAGTAGATTCTGTTTGCTGACTGACTTAGTATGCTATAAATATGGAGTTCTCATCTGGCATGCACTTTGCATGTCTTCTAGCAACTTATAATAAATTTATCTAAGAATAATACCTAAGAATAAGAAAAAAGAACTATTATAATTTATTTGGCTTTCCATACAAAGTATCCTTTATATAAAGCAATTATTTAGCAACATTTTAACTGTAAATGGCTTTTAAAACTAGTGGTGTTCCAAAACACTTCCTAGTCAGGCTACCATACTTAGTCCCTGTGTCAGATTGATTTATAATGCGATTTCACTGTGATTTTAAAAGTGGAAAGTGATGTCAGTTGAGCATATGGAGTATTATCAATTCTAGTAAATTACTTTGTTGTGTCAGTACTAGCACAGAAATGCTGTTCTGTGGGCAAAAATGAAGCTGTAGTTATGATTCCTGTGGAAATTTTTTTCATAAAGTATAGGTGCCTATGCATTTGCTTGAGTTGAAATGTAGTTAAGGCATTTACCACATATTTGCAATTATTAGGACTTAATGCAAAAAGTGGAGGGACCCATATCTTATACAAATACATCTGTCTGAGTATTAAATTTGACACAAAGTTGAAGGATGGGTTCTTGCTGAACTTCATTAAGCGTAACTTAAATGCAGTTTTTCTGTGCTGCTAAAATAAAAACTTTCATAATATACTAACAGATGTGGCCTGCATGAAAGAAATTGAAGACTGGTGAAGGTTTCCATGTGCAACAAAAGAAAGGTCTGCTTACAAGCACTTTCTGCAGAATGCCTGAACACACAGATGTTTTGAGAATCTTAAAATATTTTCTTTTGTAATGAAATCTGGACAATCTGGTGATAGCCTTTTCAGAAAGCTTACCAAATAAGCTGTCTTCCTGACATGAATTCTAGATAGTTCCCTGAAAATCATGCCACTTTGGATCCTGACTTTCTGCAGCTCTCAGTTTTACTTCTTGTGGACTGAAGAACATCAGTTCTCCTTTATTCACAATCGTGAATATGGATTGAAATTCCAGTATGGGGAACAATCTTGCCTGTCTTGAGAAAACCCTGTGACCCTACCAGATAGAGCAGAGCATCGTCAGTTAAGTGAGTTTCAAAGAGGTAATGGTAGATGGCCTCCAGAATATAACTAACAGTGACAATAGTAAGATACAGTTCTCTGGTCATTTAACTGTTTTCACCTTGAGGCAGTCCTCTTTCTTCTCATTGTTTTTGCTGCATCAGCAAGGACTAGTAGAGGAGCCTAAAGCAAGGATAACTGAAGTAACCTAAGATGTCAGACTTGAGGATTTGCTGTCCTTTGGGAAGAATGAGTTTAAAATTACACGTCTGCATTCTGAGTGTTGGAAGGCATATTATGCTTGTGCAGCAAGTGGCTCAGGGCTCCTGAAGTCTCTTAAACTGGATAAGCACGATTCATCTCCAGAGGTGGTTTTGATGAAGTGTCCTGAAAGGTAGTATTACTGAGTTCAGGTGTGGAGTGCCCAAATACAGGGTTATCTATGCAAGGTTCTTGGAGAACTTTTAAATTTTTCAGTGTTCTGATTTTGCGACCTTAATTCTCAATTAGGCTTTGTTTGAGTGTGTTGGTTTGGGGTTTCCCTTCCCCTTATCCGTATAGGTATAGTTGGTAGAGATAGTCAGATCAGTGTGGATAGATGCTTGGTTGGGAGTAGTTCTAAATATATGACAATTAGATTGTTTGTCTGAGTTCAAAATGAAGAAGACCCCATTTTTTGCTAAAGGTCTTATATGTCTATTAACGAATTACAATTCCAAAATAGTAAAACATAATTGTAAAACTATTCCCATATTTTTAAAGTGCTGTGTAAAGAAATAAAATACCTATTCTACCTATGCAGTAGAGCCATAAGGCTGTTGCTGGCTCAAGAGAAGTGATCTGCTGGAATGAATGAAAATGTGAATGAAGACAGCATGAAATTCACATATGTAAAAAGGCTGCAAGCTATCAAAAAAACACCCTTTGAATATCTAATTCAGCTCTTCTAACATTTGGGTGATAGATGATTAACATTTAGATACTAGATGACAAGTGTACAGGCATTGCCTCACTTCTTAAGGACTGAATTATATTAATCTGTGTTTAGCTTTAATTGTATGTTTGCTACAGCTCAGTCTTGGGTAAGTTTACATCCGAATGTCTCATTTCCATGATTTTGTGTGTTTTGCAAGTGATAACATTTTCGAAGACAGATGATACCAGGCTTCTTTGTAACCATGGATGTGAAAAACCATAGTGTTTAAAATGCTTAGGAAGTGAAATACAATACTGAAATAGCTTCCAGTTTGGAGGAAATATAGATTCCATTCGTAGCATAATACACCATCTGCTAGAATAAACTTTGTTTTTCACACACTTGGTAAGACCAAGATGCAGTGACAGCATGCTGCTAGGGAGTGGAGAAAATGTTCCTTCGAAATCTGCGACCAGTTCTGCTGCAAACAAAGAAATAAGAAGGCTAAAACAACTGATGCGTTTTGTGTTGTGCAAGTGTTGGGGATGATATGTTCAGCCCAGGTTGTTCTCCTTTGTGTCTCCACTCTGCCTCTCCAGGTGTAAAGCATGATTGTGCTCAGCCAATAAAGTCAAAAGGAGATGATAAACACATTTGGAGCTGGAGGGCAAGAGTTCTTTCTAAAGGGCTGGCTGGGTATATATCACTTCCCTCTACAGGTGTGCAGGCAACCAACCTTTTCAATATATTTCATGATTGCACATTTTTTTGTTAAAGCTGTGTTCAGAAGAAATGTCCAAAAGAGTTTTAAGCTTGGATGACATAATTTCTTGACGTTAAACAAGTTTAATATTTTGGGAAAATCTGATTTGTGAAAAGTGGGCTCGAATTAAGCTTCATGAAAACTGCTTGGGCTGACAGTAGTGTTGAGCTTCTTCCTACCCACACAGATAAGGCAAGTTTATGCTGTCAGAAAACCTGAGGGCATGGAGTGGTTGCCCAAAGCATTCTAGTTTTAAAATTCTGGTCAGTATTGATTCTCTTTAGGTATTGGCTAGCTGCAATCTTTCATCGTGGTTATTTTGACAATTGTCTAAATATTTTTTTTAAATTGTTAAATATGTCACCTTTTTATTATTATAGACAGAACAAAAAACTTCCAGTAGTACTGCTTTTACGAGAGCTAGAAAAGTCAGTAGGAATTAATTTCTGCAGATTTTTTCAAGTCTTGGAAAAAATTATACTATGAACAGTCTTTATCAATGCTAAGTATGGTGTGCTTTATGTTTGTTTTAACAGACATGACAATCTTTCTCTGCAAAATACTTGCTTATGTATGACTGTTGTTTGATTTTTAATAGTGAATTAATGATATTGACTTCAGTTTTAACTGAATTTAATTTAATTTACTGATGAAGATACTGGCATACAGGTTTTGTATTTTATCCTGGTGTTCTATTGATAAAACACAACAGCAAAGCTAGACTTAGCCAAACGCATCAAAAAATGAAGAACATCCCCATTGAAGTGCACTGGAGAAATGGTTCTTGTATTTTGCTGTGTTCAGGTTGTTTCTTTCATTTCTGCTATTCTGCCAGTTGTTCATTACTTAATTAATGAAAATGGCAGGTGTAGTGTGTAGAATGTGGTGTAGTACTGAATGAGGGTGTAACATGGTGTTGAATGTGATTGGTTGGATAGCTCTGTCATTGTTTTGGTGCATATGGATTGCTAACTATGCTGAGAAAAAGGTTGCTGGACTAATGTAGCTGTACTGGCTTGTAATAATGGAAATTAGCTATAGGTCTGATATAATGAGCTGAGAATGGGAGACTTGCAGGTTTTCTGGTTTAGATGAGAGAGAAATTAATTTCAGGGTTATTCTAATTTTCACCTTGTTTTGCTCAACAAATACCTTAGTTTGCAGGTTAAGTGTGCAGAAGTGATGTGTAATTTGTCAACATAAGGAAGTAAGTAGTCAAAAATCTCTACATTTGTTTAGCTGTAATATTTTTTAAATGTTCTGCATTTTACAAATTGCTGCCAAATACTAATTTTAAGATACACCTCTAAGGACTCTTATTTTTCCTCTTTTTCCCATCATGGATTTGGGCTATTTCTGGGATGTTTAACAGCTGTGTCCCATGGCAGCCTATTCTTAATTGTAAAGCTTCACTATCTATAGCATGGAAGCATTCTTTGAAATATGTTTTTAAAAAAATGTTCATATTCAGCATGTGACTGGCCTGACACTGCTCACAGAAATGCAGAATTAAAATTAGTGAAAAAACATAAGCACCCCAGGAGGTGTTAACCTCAAAGGAAATCCTCTGAAAAGGATGCCAAATTTGTAAGCAAGAGAGAGGAGGCGGGGGGAAGTCTATGTGGAATGGTGGTGGTTGTTACATTACTGTTACTTAGAGGGAGTCAGAATGCACAGATGTGTGTGCTGATACAGTTATTTTCTAGTCGCTTAAGCTATGATCCTGTGACACGCTAAAGCTTACTGAGAGCCTCTCCTTTTTTCTTTTCTCTGTCCTCTTGCTGTTTTCTGTACTGATGAGTCACTTTACTCGCAACACCTGTACAAGTAACGTAAATGCTATTGGAAATGAAAATAAACCTGCAGAAATACTGCTTTAGCTGGATCTTAAAAATATTCCTGTTGGAAAAAGAAAAAGATCAGTGCCTTAGTTTAAGACTTTTTTCTTTTTTTCCTAGAAAGACATAATTTTGGGTATTACATTTAAATTGGATTTTAACTTAGTTATCCTAGTGCTACCTAGCAATAGTTTCATCTGTAGTGTTTTTGGAGGAGTAACACTGAAGAGAAACACTGAAATAGATAATTAGTCCTATATCAAAGAGAAGAGAGATAATTTTGATGAAATTCTTTTAGCATATCTATTTTTAGATATTTTTATGTCTCCAGTTTTTCTGTCTTGCATTTCCCCAAACTTGAAAATTGTGATGTAACTCTTTTCATTACCAGTACTTTGAAGTGCACACAAGTTAATACAGATTAAACTTGCTTCCTCAAAGATCTAACTGGGTAAATGGGCTGTACGTATAGCACAAGGCATTGAAGCCTTGAACTTAAATATCATCGTGTTAAACTCCATCCTAACAATTTTCTTTATGCCTTACAGCTTTGTAAATTTACGATATTACACACTTGTAATTCAATTTCAGACAAGTGAAATTTCATATAGAAATAGAAAGGAAGAAAAGCCTCAAGCAGTACCTTGTTTTTCTTGCATTTCCCCTACTTTATTTTTTTCTCTGATGTACTTAGCCTTGTGCTCATTCAGGCAGTGATGATAAATGTACTACATAACAATGTTTTTAAGCTACTAGTACAGCTAAAACACTATGAGGACAGCTTTACTCAAGTCGGTGATGCTTGCATGTGCAGAACTTTTGGTATACTCACAAATCTGCCTTGAAGGGCATGACCCCATTTGTCAGGAATTGTCATATATAACTGACAAGAAGTCCTTCCTCTGCTGGAGGAAAGGAGCTCTTTCTGTAATTTTGGTATTCACATCTCTAAATTGTTAGATTTAGTCCTTTGCATAAACTCCTAAACTGTTTTAATGATGCTTTCCTATCTAAAAAAGTCAGTGGATGGTATGACAATTGAACCCTGTAACTTAGAGTTAGTAGTATCACCACAAGTACATGTCCAGAGGGGTAATTATAGAGGGAAGATTCTTTTTCAGCTATTTCAGTCAGTTATTGTTATATACAGCACTTAAAGATTGCATTTTCCTTTCTCACACAGTGTGTTGGAAAATAACAGGCCTTACTCTCAACGTTATAAGAAATTTTCCTGGTTATTTTTAGGTTCATAGGCATACAGTGTCTTTTACCCAAAAACTTCACTTAAAAGAGGTTACAAGAACAGATTTAATTCTGATGAGCAATATGTTGTTGAAAGTTTCTTTGTTGATAATCACAGCACTTGAAAGGAGCTTTGGGTTAACAGTTCCTTCCCAGCACTGGAATGGGGAATCAGCTGGGTTCATCCCATTCCAAGCAGATTATGTTTGTCTAGTCTTTCTTAATATCTTAATGGAAACCCCTCTATTTCCTTAGGTGTTTTATTTTGACGACTAATTTTATGACTGGAACACTTCCTAATAAGCAAATTCCTCTTACAGTTTCACAATTGATTCCCAGTTTTGAATACAGAAGTTTGATACAGTTGATGCTTTTTTATTAATAGTTAGTTCTTTCTTCATTACAAATAAGAAGGGCTCATTTTTCCTCTTTAATTGTACTTGACTCTTTATTAGTATAACTGAAAGGGCATTTATTGCATGGTTATGGTTTAGTATCTCTCAATTTTTATGTCCACTTACTTTGAATTAGGCTTGTAGAAAGCTCTGATTCACTAGATGTGTCTGGCAAAAAAAGGACCAGGGCAGTAATGAGGCAGACAAGATTTAACAGTAAAATGACTGTCTTAGAAGGCTTAAGTTGCTGTTTCTGTCAGTGATCATCTCCCTACCAGATTCAGGGTAGATGGATAACAGTATTCATTAAAAATAGGCTTATGTAGAGAGTTAAATGGTATTACTGTTTGTGTTAGCAAGTAAACTTGTATCTGATTCTTCCTGAATAAAGAAGAAAGCCAGTTGGAATTATTCTTTAAAACTCAAAGCATCTGATTTGGCTGTGAAAAACCTTCCCATAACAGCAATTGGGATTGTGTGTACAAATCAGAACTAGTGCTGTATAAATTGAGGGTGATTTCAGTGCTTTTACATCTACATGTACCTCATCATCCTTTACACAAACTGAAGTTAGTATCTTTGCATTTTCAGGCCATGGATCTTACACCAAGAGTGAAAAACATTAAAAGAGCTTGATTCTGGCCTGACTGCAGAAGGCAGACCTCATGCATTAGTAGATCTGTTTGTGTCATTGTTGTGGTATTTGGCTAACTGCACTTAACAATAGGATTAACAAAAGACTAATAATCAAGGATGAATTGTTCAGGGGGCTTAACATATACTACATAGAAGCCAAAAGGAAGAAACCCCACAAGCCCAGGCAAAACCCTTGCAGGCTGGAGACCTGTTCAGCACCCCCCACTTTGGACAGCTCACGCGAAGCCCCTTCCAGGGGCCGCTCCCTTCCAGGTGATCCTCCTGCCTCATGAGATGCGCTGGGTTCTTCAGCTGAGAGGTAAAAGAAGGTACTTCTCATGCTGGCTCAAAGCTTAGTAGACTGAATAGACCAGATAGACTTCCCTGGAAGACTTTTAGTACCTCTTTTTAAGTCTGGCTCAAATGCCTACAATTCCTATGTATTGGGTTTTTATTCATTTTTTAAATTTCTTTAAAATCTTATTTGTTTTTTAGAAGTTCAGTCTTGATCTATTTGCTCACTACTATTCTACAAAATAGACTTCTTGTCACAGCTTTCTCAAACATTGGCAAACTGGCTTCCTTGTTATTAGTTTCATCTCTCTTGTTTGTTTTCATGTCATTTAAGGAATTTCTGGGGCTAGTTCTTATTTTCTGCTAAAAGTTTTGTTGGTCTTGTAGTTTCAACTGGACTTCCCTGTATGTTTCCTTCCAGTAAGTGGAAGTAGAAAACAAAAAATGCAGGTTTTACAGATCCTTTCTGTTATCACGCTGTTTTCAGTTTTCTTTGACGCTATGTGACTCCACTTTTTAAAATGATTTGACCTTAAACATTTAAAAACCTGGAGAAACTTCTGATGTTTTGAATTAGTATTAGAAAGATGCCTTGAGCAGTAGGAGGCTCACTGAAAGATTAACCTTTCAAAATAACAGTTTTTCTTGACAAGAGACTAAAATCCAGAAGGCAGTATTGTGAAATATTTACTTTTGAAATGGATAGGTTTGCATCTAGTAATGCTGAGGTAATAAGATAAGATCCATCTTTTGTGTATGGGGAACAAGAACAAAACATGTAAATATTTAATTTCACTTAATGGTTTTCAAAGCCAAGATGGAAAACATAGTAATACTTTGATTCATGTGTGAAAACAGGGTTTGTAAATACTTCAGTGACCTTTTCCCTTTCTTTTTATAACCCTGCTGCAGAGAGCTATGTGGTTTGAATATTTTTTTCCCCTATTGTTAGGTGTAGTTTATTTAAGATACTATGTGGGTTTTTTTCCTACTTACTGTTATCTTTTTTCAAATGTCTTGCAGGGTTTTCCTTAGGGGTGGGAGTCCTAAGAAAGCATTATTTCCTTTTTATGCTGAAGACCTTTCGCTATACTACTATACTATTACACTGGCTTCTGAAGGAACATCAACAGCTTTATTCAGTTTAGCACTAAACAAATGAAAAAAGAAACCACATGCTTTTCTTACACTCCTTGCCCTACTAGAAGAAATAAAGTGAATTTTGGGAAGAAAAGAATAGAAATTGGTTTTGTTATTTCAATTGTTAGAATACATTCATTTCAAATTCCAAATGAAAAATGGAAATACCATCTTTAAAGAGAATTAGGATTAGAATTTCCTTGATGTCCTGGAAAAGCCATGTTTCCAAATCAGTTGTCGCTGACTTTATTGGTCACTTTGCTTTGTTTCGGCTCGACTTCTGCCATGTATTTGGGAACTGAGGCAAACTGTTGGGTAATCTCCAGGGTTGTATTCCACTTTTTAGGGTTTTTTTTCCCCCCTTAAATTTGCTTCATTGGAGAGGTGATATGTAAGATGGTTTTATTTATAAATAGAAGGCTTTTATGGACGTTGCATTCTGAAAGTTATTTTCCTGGTATTCTGATTTTGCAGGTTTGATATAAGAATGGTTTGTTCCTTGGGTAATTACAGGAACATACGGAGATTTGATAGTGAATGAAACACTGCACGTTTGCTTGGATGGGGGGGGCATAGTTGGGGGTGGAACCCACATTGTATATTTATGTTTAAATAAATTTAAAACCTTCTTTAACAGATTAGCTAGTGCATGACAAAAGCTAGTATTTCTCTAAGACTTTTTTTTCCTTGCCGCGCTTTCAATTTCTTTCTGTAAAACTATCCCTGTAGGAATAGGAATTGATAATAAAAGTTGTCATAACTGGTACTTCAGAAGATGTTCCTGTATCTTTTAGAAATTGCTTGTATACAAGTCATTTGCCTATTAAAAAAAAATAAGATTTGTAGCTGTCCACATTAATACATTTGAAATCAGAATTATTGTCTAAATTGGTTTTAAAGACTCAGATTTGTGTATACTTGTTCTTGCTAGAATATTAATAGATGAGAAGACTGGATTGTCATTTTAGTACTTCAGATTTGTTCCAAAAATCTTGTGGTTTTCTTTTCCTGGATGGTACCACTCTCAGCTTTGTGTGATACTAGGCTAAGTGACAGCAAAAATAACATGCTGTAGGATTTATAATCCCACCTATGTTGTAGATTGAGCAGCGTGTTGAATTGGCATAAATTCATTTGAAACTTTTGATCTGTTTTTTTTTTTTTAAGAGCTTAAATGAACTTTTTTTCCCTCCTTCTTACTCTAGAACCATACAGTGACAGGTTCTAGGTGACAGTGTAACAAGTCGGTCTCAAGATTTAGTGCAACTTGCATGAATTTTGTTGCAGGTAGAAGCCTGGTGAGTGAGTTGAGGTTTTTATTTTTCTTTCTGGAAGCCATTGTATAGATGTTGAGTGCTGTGAACTCCTTTCCTTAACTAAGAGTTTAAATTCCAATTTTTTTTAGTATCAACAAAAATCATCCTACCTACATGATAGTGAAGGAGGGCAGTTTCCATGTTTATGTCAACTTCTACCCAAAAGCATATATATATGTGTAAAATATTTATATTCCCATATTTGTGACATAACCATTCCGACTACATCTGTGGTTTTTTGTTTTCCTTTAGTCATATTTAGGCCAGCTTCTGAACTGGTTTGATACAGTTTCATCTAAGGACTGGTTTTACACCAAGAGCGGAATTTCAGTCTGTCCTCCTGTGTTCAGTGGAAAGTATGATACCAGACAGACAGCATGTCAGGCTAAAGTCTACTGTTCACAGTACAAATACAGTGTTCATTGATTTTCAGTCTAGAGCTGGAGGATCTCCCTGGAAGATTAGACAGCTGTTAGTCTTCCGCAACCTGCCTACTGCCACCCTGGGGAGATGTTTTCCAAACAAGAAAGTGCTGGTGTAGATTATAGGATTAACAGAATGAGTAGTACATATTTTTGGAAAGCAAAGACATAAGATTAAATGTTTAAAGGGCATTCTTGCTGCACAAAGCCAGGAATTGTATTGAGTATTGCTGCTTCTCAAGGGAAACCCAATAAAAGTAGGTTTCTCTTATTTGCACATCTCCCAGTTCACTGATTTCTGATTTGGTGCAACTACTATAAAGGACAGGCATAGGAAGACCTCCAGTAGAGAGAGGAAGAATGTACCTTTGTGATCACTAGCAGGAATGTCAAACTTCCTTTGGGAGCTTTCATTAGGTGTTCCTGGAAGTAGCACTTAATGGCAAATTTTAAAACAAGTTACTTGAAACAAAAAAAGCCTGGAGGCAGAGGCTATATTTTACATGCCTGTGGCTTCTCAGTAGTCCGTAGTATGGATAGAGTTTACTATGGAAGAACGAGTCTGTCTTTTCACCAAAGCTGATGACTTACGCCTGGCTTAATCTCACTGGGTTGTTGATGGCAATACTGTGAAATTTATCAGAGCTGCTGCTGCACTCTCCTGTATGCAACATATTTGCCTTCTGAGGGCTTCTGCTACAACAGAAGGAGTGGATTTAAGCTGGTGTCCATGTAGGAATCTACTGCTTTGAGCTCTACTAAAATCCAGAATGAGAAACTTTATAAAAAACTGTTAACAAGGTTTAAGTGCTAGAGAGTTACCCTTCAAAAGCATCTTGGAGATTCTTATTTTATAAGACATTGAAAGTACATCTTTTGTCTATGGAAACAGAAGTCTTTTTGAGGGACTAATACTCCTTTAGATAACGTAGGAGTTCTAATTTAAAACAGACAAATGCCTATAAATGATGTTCTTTTCGGTTATTAAAATCTGGTCTGTGAAAAGTAACAATGTGACAACTCAATACCCAAATACGGAGAAGTATAAAATCTTTCCTGCCTGGAGAATGGTTTGTTTAACTGAAAATGTCTTTCGAGAACTATTGTTTTTTTCACAGAAGATTTTGAGAAGTTGTGATTTTTTTTCAGCCTAGAATGAGAAGCTACAGTGGGAAAACAGATAAAAATCTATGTGTCTAATCTTCTGGCACTGAGGTGGTTGCAGTAGTAGCAGCAGTCCCGAGTAGTCTTATGTCAGGTTTTTAGATGTCTAAAGTGGTGGAAAATTCAGAAATTATTTTTAATGAGTGCCTTACACTTCAAAAAAGTGGGAATTGGAAGAGAGTTAAATCCCAGTTGTTTGAAAAGGTAGAGGTGTTGGGTTATTTAATGTGCATAATGGAAATTCTTTTTTCTTTAAATAAGTTGTTTGCTGCTGAAGTATGTGTATAGTCCACATTTGAGGTGCATCTTCATTAGTTTGTTTCTTGTTCTAGAAGTCCACAGTTCTTTTAGTGTGCTATTTTTTTATTTGTTTTGTTTATATCATGGAAGGGTTTGCTTAAAAGCACCTCACTGGTCTTTGCCCTCTAGCTGTGATCCTGTCAATTTCTGAATTGTTTTATATGCTGCTGGCAGGCAATACAGCAAGGTGCAGTAGGCATCTCCAGTCTATCACTGGGAAAGCTCAAAGTCCTGCTTGTTTGGGCTGGTCCTGAGCAGTCAACACATGCAGGAAGGGACAGCAAGAGCAAAGGAGGAGAGACGGAAGGTGAGGGATGAACAGTAAATGAACTGAGAGGAGTGCAGGTTCAGACAGTGGCATTCTTTATACTACCCTCAAGAGCTCTTCTGAAGAGCTTTTTTCTTTAAAAACCATTTTTTTTGGTTTGAGCATTTTCTTTACATTTTAACTGCTCAGTCACTGGTTTTAGGGATCTGTAGTAGAACCTTGCTAACTCATTAGGTAAGGCTCTGGTTAAGAAGGCAGTGCTACATGGAAAGGCAGAGCAAATTTATGCCATGATTTACTTTTTCTATGACCCTTGTCTCAATGTCATTGTGGGCAAGTAGCATTTTTATATAAGGTGATACATAGAGACTTATTGGAATTGTTTGTCTTTCTGTGTGAGCTAGGGCAAGTTTCCTGCTGCCTTTTGAAAGTATATAATGGAGACATTGCTCACATAGCTTATTCTTGTCTGGTTTAGAATGTAAACACTTTGGAAGAGGGACTAATACATACATGCAAACAGACGTACTTGATCCTGATTTATAAGGGAGTTCCTGAAATAAAAGTACTGTGATTGCTCTTTAGTCAGTTGTTTAACAAGACAAACAAAACCCAAAACAAGCCCACAAAACCCCCTCAAACCCAACACCCCTTTCTTGTTATAATTAATTAGCATATTGTTGTTTCTTGCTATCTCAGTATCCAAACTCAAGACACCCTTTCCTTTTTCTATGTATAATGCTTGTATGTATCAATTGACAGATCACGATTTTGTTTGAACAGTGAAGAATAAAACATACTTCTTAAATAGCTGCCGTTTCTCTTACCTTCAGTCGCATTATGGATGAGTATAGCTATGAAAGCAAATACTTCTTTAAGTAAAAGCTGTAATTGGATAAGTAAAAGCATTTGAGTTACCATATCATTTTTCAAACTGCTGAAAAGCCAAAATATCTGTCATTTAACTAATTTGTCCAACTGCACATCCCTGTTAAAACTTATTTACAGTCTGTGCCGCATGTGTGCATATGCATGCATGTATGCATCTTATTAGCATGATCTGGTTAGTGTAAACAACATGTTTCTCTCCAAAGTGTAGATGTTTAAAATAGATAACTAATTGAATTTCTCAACAATCTGACTAATAGACCAAAGCAGCAGTTGTAAACAGAAAAAAATAGGGAATACTCAGTAGCATTCTCTGCAAAGCTCATTTAAAATGTGAGTGATACACAAAATATTTCTTAACAGTTTGTTCAAACAATGGCATCTTAACCATGAAAAAGCAAGAATTACATCGCTGACGTAGTTGCTGTGCAAGGAATGAATGGGCACATCATTTGAAAGTTTGGTTGGTTTGTGATTTATGGATGTTCTGTAAGGTTTTGCAGAATATGGTATGGGTGTTACGCACTCTCTTAAAAGGTAAAAGACTATATATAGATTAGTCTGTCGTAACTGATGTGTTTAAAGCATGCAAGTCAATAGGTTGATTTTTCTTTAGGTTTTACTGACAATAGGTAAGAAAACTTGGTTCGGGGTTTGTTTATGGGCTCAGTTCTGTCTTTTTCTGAACCAATTATTCATCATCTCTATTATTATTCCTCTTATTTTGCATGCTTTCTTCACTGTAGTACCTCCCCAAATGTTATTAAAAGGTTCTGCCTTAGAAATAGGAACTTTTGTGAAGCATTTTGCATTATAATACATAACTGTGTATTATTCCAACTTAATAAACTGCTCTCACATTTTATCAAGATTTGTATCAAGATAGTTCATGTTCAACACTTAAACTCTGCTAATACTAAAGGATTTAATGAGCTAACTCCAGTGTACACCTTTTTGAAATTGTGGTTTGTAACCCTTGGTCTTCTCCCTGTTTTGTAAAATTCTCCATTCTGTTGAAAGTCTGGCTTCTTAAGAACATATGTCCTAGCTTCTGCAATAGTCCGTATAATAAGGTAAATATTTTCCAAGTTGAAAGAATAGAAGGGTCAATGCAGAACAAACTTCTCAGTTGTTTTTTCCATTTAAAACCAAAAGGCTGCTTTATGATAAGCAGAGATGTCAGTACTTTAAAAAAAGTTATACCTTAAACAAAATTCCTTTGTGCTGAGGGTGAATGAGACTTTTCAGCCCAGACTCTTCTACTAAGCTAAGACATTATTCATAAGTCATTTCTTTATTCTGGAAAAAAAAAGGCAAACCAAACCCAAATAAACAAGCAAACAACCATACTTACTCTACTCTCACCAGTTTCAAGTGGATGACAGTAAACTAGTCCACAGGTTAGATGTTTCCCAGCAGATTTGAGAAATTGGTGCCCTCTGTGAAGTACTGCTATTTTGAGAGCTTAATGCAAGAATGTCTACTGTTGTGCTGACGTAATAAAAAATTGTATGTGTGATTACAAAATGAATTGAAAAGCACAAGAAAACAAGTATACTTTGAAATATTTATCCTTGGCTTCCTTAAAACTGCACTTTTAATAGGTATAATTTTTCTGTTATACTGAATGGTAAATCTAACTTTAACTACTTTTAATATATAATTTAATGTTGCTGTGGAAAATGGAAACATTATTATGTTTAGAATTAATGTTTGAACTCCTGAGAACATCTCACATAATAATTTAACTCTTTATTTACGTATATTCCTCCCAGTTGTAATCTTTAATATTTTGTACTTTGACTTTTTTGTCATTGATTCGTTTTCCCCTTTTTTCTTTGTCACTGCTACCTCTATTTCTGCAGGAACAAGTAGGTTATTGGTAAGTATTTTAACTAAATCAGACTTTACAAACTTTTGCCTTGGCGAGGATTATTTTTTTTACCCTCGCTTACTTTGGTAAAAACTTTGTAGACAACAGACCAATTATCTGTAAATGCTGTGCTTTCTCAGGTCTCCATTATCGCCTTGTTTGTGTAGTAGATTAATAGTTTTCAGACTCTTGAGAGACTTTGTCTTCTGCATGCTTTCAAGCAGCATCACTATCTGTGTCTTCTAAGATGCTGCCTTCTCCTGGGGCTTGCTCCTTTGTTCCTGTCTGCTGCGTTTCAAGTGCAGTGTTTACTTTGTCTCTCCCATTTCTTTTTTTTTTTCATGAGACCTTGTATGCGTTTTGGCCAGTTTGCTCAGAAGACTTCTCTGCGTCCAACAAGATGCTCTGTGTCACGTGTTCAGTTTAGTCATCCTTGTCAACCATTATTCAGCCGTTTCCACATCATACCTCTTCCCTTTTAGCCATCATTAAATATACTCTCAGCATGATATGGTCACCCTCTCCTCTCTTATTATCATGCTTCGTATAATTTTAGTCAGATTTGTTGCATTGTACAGTACAGGTTTTCAAGATATTTACCTCTGTGCATTTTCAAAAAGTAGGAATTCATTCTTTCTTCCGATCTTTGAGCAGCTCTTCGTACACTTCTGTTTAAATTATGTGGTTTCTAATGGAAATTTCTTCTTTAGCCCTACTATTTTTTTGAAAGTAAGGACTTTATTGACAGTATGAAAAAGGGAAGGGGGGGTATAGAAAAACTGGTTCCCTGTACTTAAAAAATATGTAGCTGTCTTGCGAAATTACACTGTGACTCCAGAAGAGCCTGCTTCTGACAGTGGAATGCTGTTATCTTGTCTTCTGCAACTTTCATTGTGAAATGAGTGGAAAGACCTTTTTCAGGTGTTTGAGGAAAATGTTGCTTCAGGCGATGAGAGAACATTGAGGGACTAGGAGAAGTACGGAAGAAAGAAAAGAATAAATTTATAGCTTCAGGAGAGACTAGGAATGAGAGAAGAATTCTTCCTCTTTAAACTGTGATAGGTGAGTTAAGAAACAAAAAAGCAACGGGAATATGTAAGATCTCCAAAGTAAAAGTTCTAAGGCATTTTATTTGCGTAAAGTTTTCAGACCTCTGAGCCAACTTGCACTGAGTTATTTGTCATCATTTAGTAATGCAAGAACTAAACTTGTTTGACAGGTTAATCTTGCCTACTGTGTGTAAATAAAATACTTTTGTCTCCAAAACTGTTGGCCATGCTTTCTGGCTACTTGTTTCCTGAAAAGGGTAGTTGATCTGCCTCCAAAAATGTGTCCAACCTTGCCTAACTGAATATTCAGACAACTTTGTCATCCTCTATACATCTCCAAGATTTTTCCAAAGTGTCAAGAATCCACCTTGTGGACAGAAACTGCTGAAAGGAAAATAAATGGGGCTCGTTTCTTCCCATACCCCTGATATTACTCTGCCAGTATGACTAGAAGGGAACATTGTTCTTTCTTGTCAGAGACCTGATGATGAGTAGACATGAGAGACAGGAAAAATGTCCTTTTTTGTTGCCCTTGATTCAGATTTTGGAAGGGATTCATCATACCTATATGAAAGAGAGAGAAAGCATGTTTCCTTGGGTTCTCTCCCCTGCCCCCCTCCCTTGGGAAAGATGCTATGGAAGTTAATGATATTCTTCTGAGGATAGACTCTCTGGGGAAAGTCTTGTTAATAAGTGATTTTCTGTCAGTAGTTGAAAATACACTTCTTAAATGTAGTAAGCTGAAATCTAAGATTATTTGGATTTAGGATGTATGTGGAGTCTTTTTTATATGAATCTGAGGCTTGCTCTTCACTATAAACCTACCAAATGCAGCTACCAACGTAACTTTATATTCACACTTGTCTGTCTTCAGCTGCTTCTGTTCCATTAAGAAACTTGTGGTGTGGATCTGTGCTGTGATGCATCTGAAACACAGTTAATGAAGTAGTAAGTTAAAGAGTGAATTAATAGCTTACAAGTCACAAAACTGTTCTTGTGTGCTTGTCATTTTGAAAGTGAAAGACTAGGAGTTTGGATGAAGGAGAGGCTCTCATCTGTCTTGACTAGAGATCCCTATGGATGATGAGATGGAGGGGTAGCACCCACCCACAAACATAGATGGAACTAAGATCTCTCCTTCTCCCTTTGGATGCTTCCATCGGTTCATAATATCACTTTTGACAAGCTGTTCCACTAATAACAGCAATTCTTATTTTGTATTAAGAGGTGAAATCAATCTTTCCACAGGTCTTTCCCACCTGTAAGTTCATCATGTTTGGGGTTTTTTTCTCTCTTTTAATGGTTACCTTTATTGTTCTTCAGTTTCTAAAAGTGTGCAGCTGTCAATTATAATCATCAGCACATGTTGCTTTTACATTGGTATTAGACACCTGAAATTGTGCAGTTGATAAAGGCTTTATTTATCAATAAGAAAATGTGTATTGTTTAATTGATCTTCATTCTATACTGCATTATCTTTCAGTGATTGCTACTGAAGATCCCACTCTCCCAATTACCAAAATGAACTCAGCTACAGAACTTATGTAATAAGAGTCTTCTATTTCATAAGTTTTTCCTTAGGAGACGAGGTATTATCCAAACACATCTGCTCTAATTATTCCACAGGTTTGGTTTTATTCCACATTTTATATATCCCTTCTTTTCCCACTGAGTGCTGTGGGATCTTTAAATCAGAAAATATAAGAGAAAATCCCTTATTTTTCTCAAAGAATTCACAAGTGTGTTTGCTTCAGTTTTATGGCACAGAAGTGGGGAAGAAACCTCCTCTAGATTATGAGCACAAAATCAGTAAATGCTGAGAAGAACGAAATATTTATGCTTATCTTGGTTCAGTTTTCTTGAAAAGACAGTGTTTGGAACTTCCATATTGTGCTGCTTGTTTCTGTTTGATTTCCTAGTCCCTTCCAAATTAAGGGGAGTATTATTTTGTTTCTTTTCATCTCCATAAGTCTTCCAGATGGTACTGTGTTCTCCCAACTCAGGCCATTGGCAGCATAAGGAAAGACAGAAACTAGACAACGAGGTGTATCTTTTCAATGAGACACTTTATACTTTAATAAAGAATTTCTCTACATAAAACAGCAAACTTTCTCAAGTAGCCGCTTGTGTTGGGAGCTACAGCATCTAGAAATTCTGCTGTAAAGTGTTCCTTGGGAACTGGTAATAATGCTCTTTCTTTTACCTTCTAACTTAAAGACATTTTTAAAATGTCGGTTCTCTGTTCTTAAATTCAGTGTGAAATAATCTTCATTTCCTCTTTGGTGGTAGGGTGAAGTTGCCAGGTGAGATGTTAGCGGTGTTAAAGCAGTATGCTTTCATGTACAAAGCTTCACTTAAGGAATTATTCATTCTGTATTTCCATTTCAGCTGTCTGAGAAAAGAGAGAATTCCGTAACCACGTAACTCTGATAGAACATGTAGTCTTTATTGGAGCTTTTTTTCTTCTTTAAGTTTTACAGATTAGTTTACAGAAGGAGGAAGTCACACAAGTTTGACTTGACCAGGACTGTTACTACTTCACTGATAATCTGAATCATTTCCATTTTTTTCGACTGTTCTTACAATCTCATTTCATAGACCTCTGCACGGTTGAATATAAAAGGAAGAAGTGGAAGAATAGAGGCATTATACTGTGACTTGCATGCATTTTTTAAGCTGTTCTACTTTATATTCTTATTAGCAAACAATATGGTTTAGGTGAAAAAGTAGGTTGATGCTTAAATAGTTGGGAAAAAATTCTGTAGCTGTTCTAGGACTGCAATTCAAATCAAGTATCACAGTATTCTACTTTGGGTCTGTTTTCAGTCATCTTTTTTTGAAGGGTGGACTTCTTAAAAAAAGGAAATATAATGCCAAACTTGTAAGGTCTGAAATCACCGTGCAGGGCAAAGTTGGAGTTCGTCACATTTTTAACATGTTAGAAAAGTGATCAAAATTAAGTAAGAAAGGTAAATGAGAATTACTAAATGTGAGGAGAAATAAAACACACCACTTCAAAAAAAGGATATGGCTTGTAACTGTTTTGCTGAAACTTTAGAATTGTTATAGGTCACGAGAGGAATGAGCTAATAATCCGTTGGTTTCTTTAAAATGTACACACCTAGATACACACACATAAAGGAGATACCTCTATGGATAGACATATCTATATTTACAGATGTATAGAGAGAGACTTAGTGTAACAGAATGGCGTGATAAGTAGCTATTAATTTCTGCTTAGGACTTGTGAAGTCTCAGCCTGAAAGCTCTGCCCGGTTCTTGGCAATGCAATATGTTAAGGTTGGAGGAAGTCCAGAGGACAGCAATAGGAATAAAAGGTTTAGGCATCAGGGCTAATGAAGAAAGATTAGAGTAACTCGGTTTTTTTGAGGCTAGGGGAAAATGGTGAAGGCCCCCATCTTTCCATTGTGAACATAGTTTTTTTTATTTTTCACTGAGGACAATTATGAACTGCTCTGCATGTCTACTGAGCACATAAGAAGTAATCAACCTTTTTTTGTAAGTGAAGGCTGCCAGATTAGAGATAAAGGAAGATTTTTCTAACTCCCTAGGAACAGCCGATCAGCATTGTAGGTTGTCTAGGATGTCTGTGAAATCTTTCACTAGTTGATTTTTAAGGCCAGATTAAATCCTCTAAGTATATTTAACCCAGTTTCCCAGTATGGGATAGACTTTGTGACCTCTTGAGGTCTTTCTAACATGTTTCTCTTACTACGTGAGGTCTCTTCTGTTTATTGGGAGGAGGGGATTATTTGTGGGTTTTTCTTTTGTTTTAGCATCATTATGCACTTTATTTGTGTGACAGTAATCTTTCATACCACCCTCATACCATCATATTTACTGGATGCTGTGCTTACAGATTGTCTATAATTGTCTTTCTAAGTACCAAAGAACAAGTGCAAGTACGTAAGTAACATTAGTCAGGCTTCTTATTGTCAAACACATTTTAGAAAAGCATGTGTATGCAAGGATTTATCTTTTCTTATGACTTCTTTAAATGTAAACCGAGATGAATTTATCCATGGTATTTGAAAACATAAGGATACAAAAACCATAAAATACTAATATGTTGCATACTTATTTTAAAAGAACACCTGGTCTCGTTATATTTTAGTTTGGTTTTAGTTGTTCCAAATGAGGTGTTTTCTACTGAAAGGTTACTGTAATCAGGCTGATGCAGTCTTCTGTGTTGGTGCTGGTTTTATTTGTGATTATTTCTTGCTACAACTGTTTAATATTGACCAAAAGGATCATCCATTCTTCTGTGCAAATCTAATACCGGTTTAACATATTTCCTTTATGTGGAATTCTGTGACACTTTGGACTGCATTGACTGGAAGCTCTTAGCTCTTTTTTTTTTTTCCCCACCATAAAGTAGATATTACTGAATGAGTGCCAATGTGATTTTGCAAAAATTATAGAGGTCCAGGAGTTTTTTTTTATTTTTTAGATGCTTTTTGTTTGCTTTGCTATGCACTGGACTGCAAGTTAATCTGATGTTTGCAAAGCAAGGCAAACACAGTGCGATATCAATAAGAGGCTGAAATTGTTACAGATAGAGTGGCCACCAATTGACCTGTCCCTGTGGATAGTTTTCAAGCATGCCAGAGATGAAAGTTACAAGTTCACTAGGTGGATGTGAGAGAAGATGAGGTTTCTTGGCTAACTGGATATTCAGTTGCAAAAAGTGCTGGAGTCTGAAGAAAATGATTCATTCAAGAGAGAATGAATGTGAGAATTCACCTCTGAAGATTTAAGTCCTGCAGCTTGTGTAGGTTTAGTTATTTCAAACTTTCTGTGCCACTTTGGGATTTTGTAGTAGTTGTACTGCAACTTTCTATTCTGCCTCTCTTTTTTTGTAATTGTACTATTTTTTGTAGGATTATGGTTTCATTTCAAGTAATAAGTTACTTTCAGTTTTGTAGTCATGGTTGTGAAACTGGATGATGGGAGCTTGTAAAAATTTGTCTCCCTGCCTCTTAAGTGTGCAGTTGTAAAAGTCAACTAGAGGTGTGTGCTTGCTCAGTTTTGGTGCTCAGTTCTTTCCTGCTGTATACAAAGAGAATGAGGTGAGAGATGGTTCTTCTCTGGCTTAAATTGTATCATGGGCAATGTCCTCCCTACTATGGGAGGAGGAGGGGCAGCTTTGCAGTTACATGCTGACAAACAGTGGTAACTCTAATGATAGTTCCTCATCTTGGATGAGGATAAAGGATGCTGTGAAACCAACACCTTCATAAGAACTGAATTTTTACATGGAACTATACATTACAGAATCATAGAATAATAGAATGCTTTGAGTTGGAAGGGACTTTTAAAGGTCATCTAGTCCAACCTCCCTGCAATGAACAGGGACATCTTCAGCTAGGTCCAGTTGCTCAGAGTCCCATCCAACCTGACCTTGAATGTTTCCAGGGATGAGGCATCTACCTTCTCTCTGGGCAGCCTGTTCCAGTTTCACCACCTTCATCGTTATCTCTTGCATGCTCCTTGTAAATGTAGCGAGAAATTAGTTAATTGAGTTTCAAGGATTTTAGAGGACACTTCACCTGATGCCAGCTCATCTGATGACTACTTCCACTTTGTTGTTCAGAAGTCTGTGAATTCATTGTTTATCTGCAAAACACAGTAAAACAAGTCATGTAGAGATCAAACTATTTTTGACCTGTTGCTGATTATTAAAGTCATGTGAAACTTTCTTAAAGTTATCAGAGTTGTTCCTTGAGACTGGTAAAAACAAACATAGGCTATAAATGTTGTTAGCCTGCTGGGCAGTGGTACAATAGAGCCTTTGTTCTTATGGAGTACTTAATTGTAAACTGGGTCATGAAACTATTGCCTTCTGATTTGAGGAAAGGTGGGAAAACACCAGCTTTTTTTAAGGACCCTTAACTGGCCTGTTGACAGAGTTGATTGTTCGCTTATTCGTATTTTTCAAACACAGTTAAAAATAAAGTAAATATTACATCTACAGTTAAAATAATTTGTTCTTTGGTGTTACTAAAGGAGTTGGAAATTGTACTTTCCTTCACATAAAACATGTACTGTGCATCTCTTGGGGAAGATGGCTAAATCCAGGAGCTGGTTATTGCAGCAAAACATTGTGAAGGAATGAGAAGTAGATTTTCACTTGGTGTTTGAAAAATGTTTCAGCAGGTGGTGCAAGCTCAAGGCACTTTTTTGGCTATAATGCTAGTCTCTGGCATGCAACTTTTCCACAAAGATACCTTTATCACTGGTTGCTAACTTGGTCCATAAGGCTTAGTTGTGTCCTCTACTGCTTGGTTTCTTTAGTGTGCTGAGTAGAGTTGTACCAGTCAGGTATCCCAGACTTGCTGTCTCAGGAGGATATTCATAGTTGTCTAACTTACCTTCAGATGCCCCTTGACAGTGGACAGGCCACAAGACACTATGTTGTTAAAATGTGGACTTGAACAGTCCATATATTAGCAATACATTACTAGGTTTAGGGGCAGGCATATGGTAGTATAAGCATATTCAGCTGAATACTCTAGGTAGAAAACCATAAAGATTTTTCACAGCTGCATAACTTTAAGCATAGTTTTAAGTAAAAGCATTATAACTAACAACCCAACCTCTGCCTACTGTTTAATTTGGGTTTAAGTATTTCCTCCAAGGAGTCCTGGGATATGTACCTTCTTAATACCACTGTTAACTTCAGCAAGGATTCTAAAGACTTATTAATGGTTTTCCCTGCCCTCTTGTCACTCCCAGTTAGATATACTGGTGACCCTCAGGAGTAAGCTAGAAGGGTTCTGTCCGGAAAGCGCAAGGAACCTGTTAATGACTATCTCAGTGCTTAACTAACTATGAACATAATGTTAACATGCCCTAATGCAAACACTTGCTTGTGGCTCAGCAGGGCTTAGTCTGCAGTGTCTAAGGAAGTTACGTGGGTTTTCGCATCAAAATATGTTGTCAGTGATGCCTTACAGAAGCGTATAAATGAGAATAATGCATGAGTCTTTCTAAGTTTTGACTAGACTTGAGAGTAATCAGCTGCATTTGGCTGATAAATGTTGAGAGACAATTTACTCTGGGTCAATTTTTGAAGAAAACCGTGACAAAACAGTTATGAGTGGTTTGGGGTGTTTGGAGGACTGAGATAATAACTTCTATTTTAGACATATTGAGATGCAGTCCAGGGTAAGAAGACTACACAGCGGCTGAAGGGTCACTGACAAAGCTTTCTACAAGTAAATGAATCCTCTCAGCTTGTTTTTTCCAAAAGATATGTTTGGCTGATGTATGCTTGTAACTGTTACTTGTGAAGATGTGAGTTAGGGGAGGAGGATTAAAAAGAGGGAGAGAAGAGCAGTATTTAAACTGAAGTGTAAGACGTAAGAAGAAATAGATGTGAACTGCTTATGACTAAAATGGGAAGAATGAGAACTGCACTTAATCTCAGGAAGTGGTTTCCAGTACATATTCAGCTGCTGCTCAGAGTTCCTCTGAGTGTTACCAGTTGTCTGTATTGACTTGCTTCCTTTTAGCTGCACTAAAGAAATAAAAATAATTGTCTTGATAAATGAAGTGCATTACTTCTATCAAGTGCTAATGCTTCAGGTTAGTTACTTGATCTATGTCTGGATAATAATTAACAGTAAAGATCAAAATTCTCAGGCATCTGTAACTTGAAAGTACAGCATCAAGTCATTTGTCATCCTTGACTGACTTGGTTCCCTGTGCACTTCCAAGGTTAGAAGTACAAAAGTAAGGGGGAGCAAACTAAAATACGTGGGAGCAGATCCAGATGTGGATGTTGGTGGAAGGTGCAGTGACCTTTCACACATGCCTGCGTCATTACTTTTCAAGAGCATGAAAGAAGTTTCTCCTTTGCACTGACCATGGATTTCAGTATTTCTGCCATATGTTGTCCCACATGTGTGCTCCTTAACAGCTGTTATGCATCCAGTTCCCTGTTGGTGGCTTTTTGTCTATCCCTTGTGTGTTAATTATTAAGCAGAACAAAACCAGTCAGACTTTTCTCAGAGTTTTCTGTGGACCATAAAACTTGTCCAAACAATCTTGTCCCTTAACTGGAAGACTGCTGTCTTTGGTAATGACATAAATTAAAGTATTAATCAGTTTTGTAGTGGACTATTATGCAGTTTCATCACAATCCAGACTGTCTTAATTATTCTTTACCCCATATTGCCTCAGGCTGTGACCTCACAAGCTAAACAAGGTCATGCTTGGCTAGGATGAGAGAAGTCAAACAAATTCAGCGCTAAAGGAAATATTAGTGGTTCTTGTAGGTGAGGCAACACCCCTGAGTTAATGTTTTCCCTGTGCCCCAGACTGGCAAAAGATGCTGCAGCTTATGATGAGATGTGAAACTAAGATCGTTTGTTAACATTTCAGTTCTGTTCCTGGTAAAAATGAAGATGTTAATTCAGGGCTCCTGCCCAGCTTCAGATTTTAATGGCTGTATTCTCTGTACGTTTCTAGTTTCTAGAGTCATATTATCCTCTTGTTCCTGTCTTAAACTGTTGTTAGTGTTGTTGGAAATGTTTGCATTCCAGAGGCGCTGGCATGTTTTTGCAGTTGACAGCAGATCAATTTGCAGAAACAGTGGTCCATTATGAGAGCTTTTGAAATAAGAGAATTATATTAAGATGAGAAATGTCAGATGAAAACTGGAAAACTGCCAGATATGTATTTTCTTTTAATGTGTACAGAATAGATTTTTGGGTTGAACATATCTATTTGTAACATAGTTGAGGGTACTCACACTTACATATTTTATTTTTCATAGGATTCAAGTGCCCTGTATGTTCAAAATTTGTATCTTCTGACGAAATGGACTTACATCTTGTGATGTGTTTGACAAAACCAAGGATAACCTACAATGGTAAGAAAGAAGTAAGCTGATAGTTATTTTTTCATTTTAAACTTTAGAGTGTGATAATTGTTACTTAATAAGGTACTCTGGTGGCTAGTTCAGTGGACTCAGAAATGATGTAAGTTTTTTGCTTGCAGTTTATTTTCTCAAAGTAATTCCTAAGAAACTGGTCTTTTTCTTTGTATACTGCATGCCAATACAATTTACAATCCTGACTTTTTCTGTAGATCTAAAATTTTTCTTATTTGAGTGTGTTTATTCCATTTTTTGATCACAAGATTAGATATTGATCAGTGTGCATTTAGTGTGCTCTCTCCTTCTTCAGCTGATTGCGTGTGTCATACTTCAGAAGGGCTGGTAGATATGTAAGTTTTTGTGATTTTAGTGAGACTTGCCGATGTCACATGAATCACTGTGGTAGCTCTGTTTTTTCCCTACTAGTAAACACTCTTTTGAGGCAACCTTTGATGCAAGGCAAGCAGGACTTTTGCCACTGTTGGATCAAAGCTTTCTGTCACTCAGTTCTATGGCAAACACACAAATAGGTTTCAGAAAAGTAGGAATTAGAAAATCATACTGAACCTTACTGCCTTCTTTGGCAGACAGGAAATCCGACAGTGCCTTCTGAATGAGCTTGTTGCTCATCAGTCATCAGATGTGGAATATGCGAGAAGTTGATCAGAAAGAAATTGTACAGGAGAGGGAGTCGGACTCTTTTTTGGAGGTGCGCAGCGAAAAGTTCAGAGTCAGTGGTCACAAGTTGCATCAGGAAAAAAATCTGATTCAATGCAAGGCAGAAATGCCTCATAATGAGGGTGTTCAAACACAACAGCAGGCACCTAAAGAGGTTATGCAACTTCTTTTCTTGGACATGATCAGAAATTGACTGGACAAAGCCCTGAGCAGCTTGGTCTAAGTTGATCCTGTACAGAGTCATGGGCTGGACAAGAAGACCTCCAGAGGTCCCTTCCAGCATAAGTTACTTACTGTATAAATAATCTGCGTTATGAGCTCTTTGACCCTCCTGGCACCCTTGCTATTATGGTATCCTACACTGGATTTTTTATTGGAATAAGTCTTGAAGGATGGTTGAGCCTACTTTATTCTTTGTCTGGGTAGCATAATGTTCAGCCTTAATTGCAAAAATGATTTGAAATCATATACCTGGACTTGTGAAACCCATTTCAAAGCATTTCAAAAGCATTTCAAAGCACTCAGAAAAAGTAAATATATATTTTTTTTCTCCTAGTGTTACCACACATGCATTTGAGAAGGTTGACTTCATCTAACAGACGGAGCTTTGCTTCTTTTTGTTTTGCCTTTTTAAATTCAGGACTGAGCATTTCCAAAGTTGGACCAGAAGATCCTTTAAGTTCACTTCCAACCTGGCATTTTATGATTCTGTGAAGATAAGTTGTTAGAAACCTCTGAGCTGAGGGATGTTGAACATTAGGGAGAAGCAGGCTCATTGCCCCAGTCACGGAGGAATAATGCACTTGGGATCAGTTTGGGTGGAGCAGGAAGAGGCAAGCTAGCAGAGACCAAGCTCTGGTGGTAATCCAGCTGATGGGTTGTATACAAATTATGAGCTGACTGACTGAAATACTTTGCCCCTGCTGCTTCATACGTGTGTATATAAGTACACTCAGCTAACTAACTTTTTTCAGAGAAACAGTAACTACGTAAAGTAAACTTTGTGGTATTGTTTGTGATGTTTGTTTGTATCACAATGGTGCCACATTTAAGCTCTTTTTTTCCCTGCACTCTTTCTCTCAGCTGGCACACTGCTGTGTTTTACTCCTTTGGGCCATCTTGTTACTTTTGGGCAGTCCATTAAGTCAAAATACTTCCATATAAATGACCAGAAGTAAAACCTCTGTGTGGCATCTGAAGCCACTGCCTGGATAACCTGCAACACAACAAAAGTGCTTGTGGACAATGCAATATGAGTTACTGCCAGCAGCATGTCAATTTCTCAATTCTCTCTGCTGTACAGAGAGCCTCAGAAACTCATTCTATGAAATAGTTTGAATGGGGAAGACTACTGAATTACGTAGACTGGTTTGAGAGAGACAGTTACTTAGAAGTATGGTCTTATTCTTATAGACACTTAATAGAAGCGTGCATCGATCCTTGTAACTCTGGTTGGTTAGCTCCGCAAATCGTGAACTAAATCTTAAATTATAGGCTTTAGCTGGTTATTTAAATTACTGCAGCACAAAGAAATTGAGCATATGGCTTCTGAGTTGTGGAGTGCTGAGTTATTACATTGTGATGTGATTGTGATCCCTTCAATGAGGCTAACAAAAGAGAATTAACTAGCAGATTGGTAATTTAATGCTGCCGTGATTTCATGCCCAGGACTGTGTATGAGTGTCCATATGGATGGGGTTTTTCCTTGTGTATTTTTCTGTTTGCCATGGTGAGGAGATCAGTGTTGGATCTGCCATTTGTCATAAGCCATAAGTAGCGCATCCCAAGTTTTGCTTGAAAAAACAAAAGATGCTGCTATCAACTTTTGATACCTTCTTCCAAAATGGAAGGCATCTCTTTATGGTTACTTAATCATTGTTGTCTTGATCTTGTGCCATGCATACTCAAATAGAGCCAAGTAGGCATTTGCTTGTGTTGGTCACTGGTGGTTCCCAGTCCTATTACCACTATAGGAAAAAAGTATTTTTTTTTCCCTCTCCCCCCCCCCCCTTCTTTTCTCTCTGAATTTTGTGTTGCAGGTAGTTGCAGGGAGCCTTGTACTTTGCAGGTGTTGAGATATTTAAAAACTGATTCGTTGGATTGAGTTGTGCTTATGTTTAGTTCTGCTTTAGGTATGTTTCCTCATGATACTGTAACTGTATTAGCTGTTCTTTCTAAGAAACATCAGGGAACAAATCGTATATATTTTGTCATTCTGAGAAGACGAACTTTTATTTTTACATGTGAATCTGAGGCATACAGTCTTCCCCAGAAAAATGTTATAAGACTGTTTAGTTGTGATTTGAAGTTTAGGAAAATTAATGAGTTTTCCCAGCCAATCTCTAATTGCTTTCTGAGCTACCTTTTTGCATTGCATTTGGCAGTAGGAAGGACCAGTGAACTGCAAACTCTGGCAGCTGTCTGATTTACACGTGTTTTCTGAAAGAGAGTGGTCACAAATTTGTCTCAGTTCTATGCTGAAAGTTATGCAGACTTTCATATAAATAAATCAGTACATTTTATTAGCCTTATTCTTTCAAAATCACGTGACTTGTCTGCAACAGAGATCTCATTGCTGACTCAATTTGACATGTAAAGAGAGCTCTTTCTTTTTTCTATGGAACTTTGTTCCACGTCTCTTAAACTACTTGTGATGCTCACACATGAACCAAAATCTAGGCATTTTGATACAACAGCTGGTTAAATGAATGGAATTGTGCAAAAATATTCTGGTGTTTGGTGTTACTGTCTTAAATAGCCTTGCTTTTTTTAGCAATTAAAAACTCTTTTCATAGTGTTACTGACTGAGTTGCTGAGAAACCAGAGTAGATCCCATGCACTGGTTAGTCACAGGTTGCCAAAAAGTCAGTTTTATGAGGAAAGTGGGTTACTTGCTAGTTGACAGATTTTTTTTTTTTTTTAAAACCACTGCTGAAATACTACATAGCAATCCTTATTCCTTTGAGCTTCTTCAGAGCATTGAATGAGGCCCCTTGCACCATCTCATTTCAGTTGGCTTTGGTGAATTATACAGAGAGCCCACGTAGGGACTGCTTTTTAAAAGATGTTGCTTACAGGGTAGCCCTGTATTTTGGTAGGAAGAGGCATTTACTTGAATTTACTCAGTGCTTTGGAAACAAGTTACCTTTAACTCCTTGCTTGATGATTAGACCTATCTGGTCAAGTTTAAGTTTTGAATATAATTATTCATTTTGTGTTGTTAGAGTACTGGTGCTTTTTTTTTTCACTGGAATGTGTTTTATAAAAATTGAGAAGACACAGGAGAGATGAGTGACTTAAGGGGAACAAATTTTAAATGCTTTGCAACAAATGCAGCCAGTTCCTCTTGAAGAAACCTTGCACTTGGTTCTGAAGTAGTTCTGGTTTTCATTTCAAAATTCCTTTGTTTGTTTCTCGGAAGGCTTTGTAAGGCTTTGTTATTATTATTGTTAAAGGGCCCCTCTGGGAGCTGGGACTAGCAGCCTGGCGCCTGGCCAGATGGGGAAGCCAGTGACCCTAGAGAGCTGGGGAGAGACAGTCAACTCACTAGACTGGTTGGCTGGCTCGGCGAGCCGGCCTGTCCTCTTTCAAAAGTTTTGATTGAATTAGCACATTCCTGTGGAATATTTTGGGTTTCATCAAGTCAGCACTTTGTGTTGGAACGCTGTTCTACTGGAAACTTTCTAAGCAGGTCTCTTCAAAGTCGATTGCCCAGGGGTGGTGCTGCTTTGACATCGGTGCTGCTTTCACTCAGACCACTCTGCATTTAATTCAGATATGGCACTGGGGTCTCATTATTGGCCAACATAGTTGCTGAGGTTCATTTTAGGGCAAAAAGGCTTTACTAGTGTAATTTCAGAGACTGAGAATGTTGAGACATCCAGTGCATGAGCAGCTGGAGAATTTTTCAGCCCTATCACACCAAAAGAGAGCAGAGGATCAAATGTCACAGGGAGCAGGAATTACATATATGTTTTCACATTTAAAGTTTATTCAGCTCTGTTTCGAATGGAGGATTAATATGTGGAAAGATTCTTACAGACTGAATATTGAAAATTAAGATAGGTGTGCTGGAAAGAAAACGTGAGTGAAACTTGGTGTGCTCTTCCTGTCTGGCAACATACTTTGTCTTCTGGGCTGTTTGAATCACACTGTGCAAAGCTAACCAAATATTCATTTGCCATCTAACTGAATTCACAGTGACCTGGACCACAACTGTGCAACTGATGTAGATGAGCAAGGATGTAAAGCCGGGTTTTGTCATGAGGATTTAAGCACACTGTTTCTTCTAAATCAGTCTGACGTATTAGGGTAAGTTTTGTCTTGTGAGGAAAGAGAAATGCTGGTACTGCCACATGCTGAGGCCTGCATGTGAGTGAGAGTCAGAATCCTGAGCTGGAATCCGTGTAAGCAATAATCCTGGAGTTGTCAACACCTAAATGTCAACAGCCATAACATATGCATTTTGATCAAAAGTAGAGACTTGAATATTGGCAAGAGTCACATAAAGGACTAAAGTATTTTTTTAAACTTTTTTTTTTTAATGGGGCTGACCTGAGTTATAAGCTTTGTTTATTGGTGTCTGTTTCAACATCTTCTGGAAAGCTACTTGTGTCAGAGCTTACTCAGTTTATATTGCTCAGTAGAAAAGAATAAAAATATCACACATTAAGCATGTGTTTGGACCACGGAGATATGTGATTCTGGTAGTTCTGCCCCCTGCAGTGACTTGATTTCCTTGGTCACTTCTGTGCACAAAGAAAGGAGAGTATTTTACACAGTACTGATGCTGTCAACTGTTTTGACTGATGCACTCAAAATTTCAGTCTGGAATAAAAAGAATTGCTAACTTCAAGTTCACTTCTCTGCCAGGGTTCCTGAGATCATACCCTAAAAGACCTTGCAAAAGGGCATCTTGCCAGTCTGCCTGGAAAAGCTTAAGCCTTCCTCTTTGTCCTCATCCGTTAATAGGACTAGACTTTCAGCAAAGCAGTAAAAATAATACTAAGGCAAATCAGTTCTTTCATTCTACTTTATCTGAGGTATAAACTCTATAGAATTTCTTAATTTTTCCATTGTTGCAATTTAACAAGATTCTTGGCTATACAAATTTCTAGTTTCTTGCTCTGCCCTGGGTGGTTCTGTACTCTGAACTCAGGGGTGCTGGGGGGGGAGGAGAGCAGACTTCACAAGGTAGTTTACCAGGACACATAAACAGACAATTATCCTGTGCTTACAGTTAAAACAGTGGCATTTACTCTTATTTTGATCTTGTGTACTCACGAACATCTTCCAGAGGGAGGTATAGGAGGTTCATTCATTCTCCCTGATGCTTTAAAAAAGTTTTATTCAGTATTGCTTGAATATAATTAGAACTGTTGATTATCTGTTGAACTTTGAGATTTTGCTTAACATGGTGACAGTAGAACATTACTACAGTAAGTACAATTTTAATATGACACAGCTGTAGTTCTGTGAATTGGTATAATATCATCTCAGACTTTTCATTACTTACCTTGCACATCATTGTTGCAGTTTTGAAGAACACAATTTGAGGTTTCCTCTTCTTCCCCATGGGAACTGTCAGTAGCATTTGCACAAGGAGGAGACTTTCACTGGTGTTCACCAGTGCAGGCCATGGATAGCTGCTTGTCCCAACCAGACTACCCAGAGGAACAGCAATAAACTCTAGTTCTTCCTCCTTTTTGTTAAGTGAAGCTGTATTTCCTTCCAACCACCCCAAATCTCTCCTTCAACAGTTGCTGGTACATCATAGGCAAGCATCACTGCAAAACCAGCCTTTTACAGTTCAGGTTTGCTAGGGAGGAAGTTGTTCGTTTTTGAGACAAATGTCACTAAATAAAACCACACTCAAATTTGATGTGTACCTACCTCCTAAAAGGGGTAGGGCCTGCTCTGGTGACCCCATTTCAGTCTCAGTCAGTGGCTGAATTGGGTCATTCTGTGATAGCCTGGAATTGCAACACTTTTAGAGGATGCAGTCTCTTATCTTTTGTCTGCACCCACCAACTGTCAACCCTTTGCTACGGAATCAAAAAAGGCAAGCTGTGCATTTTTAATGGTGTGGCTGTGAGGAAAGCTCCTGAAACGGGAACACAGTGTAACTGAGAGGGAAGTGCTTCGAACTTCTGGAACAGCAGTTCCCAGAACTGCAGACTACCTCATTTATCTTGGCAAGATATATCTTTAGTGGTGGTAATAATAAGAAATAATAATATTACTTATTATTTTTCTTCTCATGTAAAGGAAAGGGAGGCATAGATTTGTAAAGAAGTTATGACAGCTCACTTTGATGGTTCAGGTTGGTTATGCTCAATAGATGATGCTGAATTTTCTTGCTGTAATGAAGTAGAGTCAACATGCTGGGATCCTGCCGAGGAGAGGACACGGCAGTGATCACTTCCATTCATATCTTAAACTTTTATGTGTTTTGTTGTGAATGGCACTGGCTCTTTCAATGAGCCTTTGAAGAGAAGGGTGTTTGGTGGGTGATTCTCTGCATACTTTCCCTTATGCCCAGCCTAAATCTGCTAGACTGAACTTCCTGTGACAGAGCCATTGCAAATTATTCCTGGCCAAAGTAGCTTAAGTGTCACCTCATACTTAACTTCAGTTGTTAAGAGTGGGACAACCGTTTTTTTTTTGGTCTCAGTGCATCGGAATCGCCTTTATATAAGTGCATACATGTCCCACGGGAATATTTTATGTGCAGTACTGGATAAGTACAGTAAAGCTTTTGACAGCTATAGAACAAGCCTGCTTGTTTCTGAAAGAAATAGAGAAAATGGGATCATTCATGTGCTGAATAGCTCAAGTTGTTTCCTTTCCTTATAAGCCACTTCTAACCTCAGATACTGCCATTGTCTTGCTTTGGTACTGACAGTGCTGCTGAAGTCAAGTGACAGTTCTTGTCCTAGAAAATTACAGATACACCTGTGAACCAGTGCTGCAAAGAGTGTCTGCGGGTGACAGGAGGAGTGATTCGGTTCAGGTTAGAAGAGGACCCAATATATGGTGCTGTATGACATTGTGTTTCTCTTATATAATGGCAGTGCAGTGCTGCATGCAGTGGGAAGCTAAGGGACAGTTTTGATCACTCGGTAGCAACCGCTCACTGTGCTGTGACTGCATCATGTGATGCAGGCAGATAGGAGCTACCTTCCATGTCTTACACTTAATCAGTCTTTAGCTTTGAGAGGTCATTCAGAGGATGTCATAAATCGTGTCTGCAACTGCTGCAGTCTTGTGACTGCTGGGAATTTAGCTTCAGGGGAAATAATGTTCCTAGTTTTGTATGGTAATTCTGCAGTCTTTAAAACTGATACCTCTAAAACCTTGAGATTTTACTCATTTGTTAGCAGCAAACTAAATTATTTTTTTTAGTTGCTTTGTGGAAGCAAACCCCTTGAAAATACACACTTTTTTCCCTAATATTAGAGAACAGGTTTCATTGGCTGGGTGTTGAAATATAACTACTTGGGACCTTTAGGGGTTTAAAAATAAATGCCAAACTACATCTCACTGAGATTGAGTGATCTGTGTAGGAATTTCATGGTATTTCCTTCCCTAATTTTTGCAGGAACTAGAACAGACTATTTGCAGATCAGGATTTTTGTCTGAAGAAATATAAAAGAATAAAAGGCACTCCCTCTTACTCAGAAACAAACCCAAGGGCAGATCAATTGAAAGAATTGCCTGAAATGCCATTTGTAATTTTCTTTTTTTTTTCAGATTAATATCTGGCTTTAAGATATGCTATGATTGTTTAAACAATCCGATGCTTCTGAATCGCAGACTCAACCCTTCAATAACAAAAGATGGCAGCTCAGCTTTTGCAGGGGTTTTCAGTGGTAGAAGAAGCCTAACTCTTCTGTAACAACCTGGGTGAAAACACTGTTAGTGTGATAGAGTACTCTCCCTATTAAATTGAGTATCATTACCACTCCTTACATGGGAGAAAAAAAATCAACTTTTAATGTTTTTAACAAACTCCAGTGATTCTAGAACAGGTTGTAAATTGTCTGTTGGCAGGGATACATTAATTGTATACTGACACAGGTACAAAATAGTAGACTAGCCTGGAGGAACCTCCTCGCTCTCTGAAGTTTGCGTCATGGCTATAGATTTGTTCAGCTGCAGAAATAACATGGAGTTCTAACACAGATAAAACATGAAAACCTTAACTATTGCTAGATTTAGTGCTGAACTATATTAAAACCCATGAAACCTCATTAAAGTTTCCTCCTGAAAACCTTGGATAGCTTCCATTTTAGCACTGCATTCATTTCTATCAGTAGTTTAAAGCCATATCAAATGTTAATTTTTACCATATTCTTCATCCCCTCTTTTCTTGTGTGAAGTTTAGTTAGTCTTCATGTATAATATTAGATATCAGATAGCCTTCATGTAGCTAAGCAATAATGTTATATTAATTGATAATTTTTAGTCCATAAATAATGTTTTTTTGTTTGGAATAAAGAGATGGAGGGGAGGAATTGTTTGGTTAACACTTTTATCTTTTTTTCCTCCCCAGTTCCAAGGAAATCTGTTTCAATCTATGGATTTATTAGCAAAAATGCCTTGTTGTTATAACGGTGTCCAATATTTTGGTAGCCTGTAAATTTTAAAAAAATGAGTAGAAAAATGAAGCTTTAACATGGTTGTATTACGTGCATAAAACTTTGAACAAACACTGGAGAATTGCCTTTGGGGACTTCTAAACACATCTCCCATCTTAATCTTTTTGTGTTGTTATTTGTGAATGATCATCATTGCTGAATACTGTTGGAATCATGTGAGTGTTTGTGTAATTCCTAAGATCTAGAAATTAATGCCATTTGCTTTAAAATGTAAAGAAAAGTTGTTTGGGGGTATTTTTGTCATCTTGGGATTAAAGACCCGCGTGCTCTGTATCTTACTGGGATAGTAAGGTACCTTTTTTAGCACCAGAAATGGTGTATGACTATCCTTGCTGGCATAAATTATAACACTGGATTATGGTTTAGTGTAGAGCAGAAAAAATGAGATAGCTTTAAAAACTCTGACTCAGTATTTGATGTTATCAGAACTTTTTGCATTCAGACATGTTTTTGCATTCCACGTATATCGCAGGGATAATTGCATTTAAAATAGGAAAAGCTTGTAAAAAGCAATCTGTCTGCTGTGAACCAAAAAGGCAGACAAGTAAAAAATATGCAGTGATTTATATCCTATCTTCTGTATGCATGTTGACACCAGACATTGAAATTTTACTTGGAGAAGACTGTTCTCAAGCCTGCTGGGTAAAGCGCCCTGTAGGCCCAGCACCTGGCATTGGGGTGAATAAGCCAGACTTTATGCACACTGAGTTTTGGCACCAGTGTTTTCATTGTGTGTTGCTCAGTAGTGCCTCGTATCTTCCCTAAGAATAGCGTCTTAGTCAGACACACCTGTTCTTCTCCCCTCCTTCTGTTTCCAGCTTAGGCTCGAAGTTTCATCTTTCATGCCATCTTCATTAGTTCTCCCTTTGCATTCATTTTGCATCAGATCAAACTCCTCTACAAGCTTGCAAAGGAATGAGTCAGTTATTTGGCCAATGTTAAAAGACTGTAAACAAGACTTCGCAAAATCCATTGTGCTCAGGGCACCTGCAAGAAGCCTTGAAATAGGAACTTGAAAAAGGATAAACTGAACAAAACACTCACTCAGATCCTACATCCAGCTTCAAAATAAGTCATGGTTAAAGTAATCCGTGTTGCCCAGAGTCATAGGATAGCTAACTACATCTGAGCTTCTCTTCATTCTCTCTCTGCTTCTGCTCTTCAGGGGTATTGTTGCCCCACCCTTTCCTTCCATGAAGGTTTCTAATGTGTCTGCTTCACCCATGTTGTGTTACACGGGAGCTGTCATAGATTTCATTAGACCAGCATGTCCCCATCACACTCTCAATTTGTTGCAGTCCACCACTAGAATGAAACTTCTTAATTGATAATCATTACAAAGCAATATCTCTGGCTTCTGACCAGTTTCAGTGATGGTGAATGGTTGAAGCCTTGCCATTTAGAAAAACTGTGTTCTGCAATGTATCCTTTCAAGTTGGGGATAAAATAAGCTTAGTTTCTTTAAAAAAGCTGCCAAAACGAGGAATTCCTAACTTCCTGCACTAGCAAGATCTTTTCCAATTTGCATCTTTCAGCTTGATCATAGACAACCATCTTCTGTCGTACTTGCTCTGCCACATCCATGCTCTGCTTTACTTCCCCAGTCTTTCTGAACACTGGTGGTGGTTGCATCTACTCTTGATTGGGATAAGTTGCTCCTTTTAACAGGCTTACAGCATTGTAGTTGTCTTCCTTCTGACCATAAAACTGTTTCAAGAGAACTCTCTCTGCATGGAATATGAAAGGAATTCTTCACCCTCCTCCTAACCACAGTGGTATCTTTTTCTCATTAAATCATAAACTCAGATTCCCAAGTGATTTACTACCAGAAGCTTCTGTAGATAAATACTCTTGGGGTTTTATGGCTGGTGGTTGTGGTGGAGTTTTCTTGTTTGGTTGGTTTTGATTTTGGGTTTTTTGGCTGGTTTGATGTTTGGGGTTTTTTTTAACCTTTGGTAAAGAAGTCATCTGCTATGCAAGGCAAGCTGGGCTTTAGACTTACCTCATTTTTCTTGAGTACCCCACTTGGTAAAAAGACTTAATTTCTGCCTATTGCTCAGGGGGGAAACCATATGGTTCAAACACCTTGGGACTGGATCTCTGGATTGCAATCTCAAGTTCTCAACAGGCCTAAATCAATTTTTCATCTATTGTAGCAGTTTCTTAGTGCTGGCTGGCAGATACATTAATACATAGCCCTTAAGTATCTTGCTTTAGTTTATTCCTCAAAGACATTGTTTAGCAACGAATGAAAATTAGAAAAGATCTGCATGCCTGGATGCCTCACTGGTATTATTCTTTCTTGCCTGCTTCTGTAAGTTTCCTTGATCCCAGCTGTCTCCAGCTCCCTGTAAGAAACAATCCTCTCTAACTGCAGCAGACTCTTGTCAGCAATACATACTGGTTGCCCCTGGCCATTTACTCAGGCACTCCTTCTTTTGTAGCATATTTGTGGTGTAAGATCCTCTTTGATGGTAAACTCAGCCTTGAGAAGTGTAAATCATTCTTACCCGATTGAGCCAAGGAGGAGGTATTCCCTAAGTGATAGTTCCTTACATTGTTTCCTAAGGAGTCTTATTTTGCTGCTGTTTTGTTTCTTGTGGCTTTGCTACTTTACATGCTACTCTTGATTTAACTCCAGACATTTAAGGTTAATAACCAATAACCTTAGAAAAACCTTAGAGGTCATGTAATATTGATTAAAACCCAAGAAAACAGCGGAAAGGCAGCTTTCTTGTTCCATGCACTGCAATAAGCAGCTATTGTTTCAGACGGAATGTACTGGGGTATGCCATTCACTATGGGGTTTCACAGTGGGGCACTAATTTGGTACTGTTGCATTCAAGGCTTTTTCACCTTTTGGGGTTTTTTTTTTTTGCCTCCAGTTGAGATAAATATTTAGAATTATTTTCATTTCCCAGGGATAGTGTTTCTGAAGGGAGCAGGGGAAGCCTCGGGACAAACACAGTATGCTAAGGAAGACTGCTCAAGAACAGGTTACCCTTTAGGTTGTTCAAAACACAAATATACATCAGTTAGTAGGAATGGGGACTTAGTGCAGAATGTGTAAGGCTGGCACGAAGTCTCTTTATATCATGTTCTGTAGGACAAGACTGTGTTGTGGTTCGCTTGTGAACAGGTGCAGCTCTTTGGCCCGTATAGACTAAAATTTGACAATTTAAGGACATGATACTTACAAATGTGGTGAACAGAGCTTATCTTTAGAAGTCAGTGCAACAGGAGATAGTTGTTTGACTATCTTGAGGTGATTTAATATTCAAGGGCATCTCAAACTGCAAGCAGAATGATTAAAAAGAAGTTTGAAAGATTGTAGCATAAGCAGAAGTTTCAGAGTCAATCAGATAAATGTGTCGAGCAAATCTTGAGTCACTGTGGAAATGCATAGTCACTCTGGCAATAAGTTTCAAGAGAGGAGCACAGGTTGTTTCATATCCAATTGGGCTGATAAAATTTATCTTATATGAGTACCTGTTTCACCCCAATGCTTTCTAACAGAAGTGTAAATATGGACTGAGAAAGTTGGTACATTGATCATGATAGCATAGGAGTGGCTGCAGATGTTGTTGCTTAGAAGTGAGGAACTTTACTTCGCAAACTAGGTGGCCTTTTTTCGTAGTCCAACTCTTTACTGGGAGTCCTGGAATGCAAACTTGACTTTGTCTATGAGCAGGATATCATAATTGGACTTTGTATAAAACCTGTGTTATTTAAAGCTGGGTTTTAATTTATTTTTTTTTTTTTTGCAAAACTGTAGCTTGTATTGACAACATATATCTTAAAATTGCAAATAGATTTCCATTGTGGCCACTGAAGCAAACCTCTTTACAAAAGAACTGTTTCCCACAGTGTGCAAATCATTCTCCTATTTATATTATTTAGTTTACTGAATGAGAATTTCATCCAGGTAGTTAGGATTATACAGGCTTGTATACTCATCCTGTTCCCTAAAATACTTTATTCAACAAAACGTATTTTTTCTCTACCACACACCCGATCATTATCTATCTGAACGGGAAGCATCAACTGTTTCTCGGAATTAGCATCAAAAAGCTTGTAATGTCCCACAAAAATCTGAATCCATTTGGGTTTGCTGAGAAACAACACAACTTCTGCAGCCACCTCCTCCCAGCTCAGTGTGCTGTTGCAATGAGAGTGTTGCCGCTTAGGCCTTATTCTGCAAATATTTTTGTTGAGCGACTTTCGCTTTGTTTGGTGTGCTTCCTCCCCTTCAGCTTCACGTCCTAAGAGAAGGGGTACTGTAGGCAATGTTTGTGCAGGAAGTCTTTCATGGTGGGTATCTGTTTGTATATAGATAGCTCAGTCTTGGACCAACACTGAGCAAGGGGAAAAGGAAAACAAGGATGAAGCCTGGACTTTGAATAGGAAGTTGTAACAGGCTGCCGTTTTACAAGGAGTGAAGAGTGAGAAGTGAAACAAAGCCCCACAAAATTCACCAGACCCTTTGCCAGTATTTGAGGAAGTGTCACATTTTTTGTAGCTAGTTAGCTCGTTTTAGAGTGGTTATGCCTTTGTGTATTGTGGTGGCAAAGGTGTTTTTAGATTGGTTAAGTTCTAGGTATTACCTCGCAAGTCATGCGCTGGTGTTTGGGGTTATGGTCGGAAGCGCATGAAAGTTACAAGATGTGTGCTTAATTAGCAAATGTGTATTAGATTTTTCAGCAGTATAAAAGGGAATTTGGATAGAAGTTACTCAGGAGAGCTGAATTCTAGATTTCTACATGCTCACCTTTCTGGTATTGTGTATTCCCCAAACCATTTAGCTGTCGTTCAAGTGGTTCAACACTGGATGTAAAAAGTCTTCTTTTGCATCTGATCTACAGGATGTTGCTTGTAATAGAGCACTAAGAAATGCTTCTGGTCAGGAACTCACTGTTTTTTTCAGAAGATATTTTCCTTACTGAGGGTAGCGCAAGTTTTACTTACCAGATGTGAAGGTACAACCTTCATAGGTGAACAAATCTAACGGCTTAACTCTGCCTTGCTAAATCTACAGACTCTGTGTCTTGGAAAGCTCTGAGTGGCAAAGTAGTGTCTTCTGCAGTGACAACTGAATGATTTCTCCTGCTATGAATGCTCCGAATGCTAAAGAATCATCTCTCTTTCAGAGCATCTCTCTGCCTCATTTTTTGAGCAGCAGCAGCAGCAGAGGGCTGACATGGTTATCCAAGAATGATCCCTAGCTGGAGTGTGCTGAATAGAGGATGTTCCTCTTGTGGCGGCCAGAGTACTGAAGAACGGGTAGAATGCCAAAGAAGCTGCTTGATCTCCAAGTGCTTAGAATGGACCAGGAGAGAAAGCTTTTGCTTATAGGGAGTACCAGGCTGGAAAGGCAGTTACTGAGCTACGTGAGAGAAACACACTCTGCATAATGGTCCCTTTTTCTTCCATTTCCCATGTCTACTTCCCCTAAGGATATTAACCCCAAGTAAGAAGGCTATCTATGTTATTTGTATCAGATAGTGGTTAATAATGTCAATCTCTTCCTGCTTTCTCCAACTGTTGCAACAGTAAATGGAGCAATGAAGAGGGACAGGAGCAGTAATAGAAAAAGCAGGTCTAGAGAGAATGATCTTTTGGGGAAAATGAATGTGAAGAGGAGGAAAACAGAGCAGGAAATAGCTGTAAATGAATGGAGAGGGAGAAAAAAAGAGATGTGGGAGAAGCTGGAAAGATTTAGTAAATCGCATCAGTACATTTGATAAGAGTATGTTAATCACATACATACATACTTGTTGGCTATTAAGTAGTTATCTGTGGAACATGTAGGTCATTCTCGTCTACTTGTTTTTGAGATAGTGTAAGGAAAACTTTGGATTGTCCCAGAAGATTGTATCAGTAAAAATGGAAAATTAATTCTGCAATGTGAATGAATTCATGCAATACATATGCAGAAATATGTTGGCTTCTAGATGCCTAGAACTTGATGTACTCCATTTACAAACAAGCAAAGACAGTCTCTCTGGTACTTAACTGAGAGAATTTTTAACCAAAAGAAAACCCAAATTAATGAATGTGTAACAGATATATGGTAGTAAGTACTATATAATGAAGTTCAATCAATATTTTTAAACCTCTTATGGCTCCTGATTACCAGTTTTAGTGCTGATAAGATACTGTTCAGAAGGTATGTTCTGATTAAGTTTCAGTTGTAGTCCTGAAAAGGGTGCACTTTCGTGGTGTCCCTCACTGTTAAGCTCACTGCAGTGGCAGCTTCCACAGACATTTAAGCTTTTAAGTTTTAGAAAAATACAGATATTTTGAAAAATGGTCATACTGGATTAGGTCAAAGTTCTTTCTAACTTGGTGTTCTGTTTCCAGTGAATGCCTAGAGAGAAATAAAATACTGGAGCTATAAGGTGATATCTCCCCAAATAGTATTGCCGTCTCCATGATTTGTGATTTGGGGTTTACTGAGCCTGGGGCTATATCTATCTGTTTTAGAAAGAAAAACAAAACAGGAGTAGCAGATGTTTTAGTGACTTAATCCATAAGGTGTGTATCGCACGTGCTTTTGCAGTCCTCAATTTAAAGACAGACTATTTCATCACAGGCACCTATAATTTTAACCATGACTGAGTTGGTGGCATGACAGTTGTTTGATACATTTTCAGAAGTACTAACCAAAGTTTTTAATTTATAAAGTATGTGCAAAATTACCAGGATGATTGTGTTTTAATTCAGTACTACCTATTTCACTATAAATTGAGGACTAGAATTTATTTTTTGGTAAAACTAAAAGCAGAATTTTAGGAGGAAAAATTACTTGCGAGCAGAAGTTAAAACAGGACTATTATTAGTCAGGGGTAGAGGAGAGGAGGAAGAAGTACTTGAGCAGACACAGGAGGGAAATACTACACTGTTTTGCCAGATTTCATCTTGACACCAGTCTTTGCCTAGTGAGTGCTTGTTCAAATAGCTGGGAAGATGGAGGAGTATTTACCTCCTATTTGGTGCAAAGCAGATGGATGTGGGGGTGTGGTGAATGTTTGTATATGTACCCAGGTGTAGGCGAAATGGAAAAATGTGTCCTCTGCTTATTTCCTCTTCTCACTTCCATTTAGGTAATATACTGATACAAATGTTTTAATCGTAACATTGATGAAATCTCAAACTGTTCTCTTTTTTTTTCCGTTAAAGAGAAAAAGAAAAGAAATAATCTGTATCTGCTGAATTGCTCCACTGCAGGAAAACATGAAACCAAAAAAATTGCTCAGACTGCAGTGGTCCTGAGCAAAAGGATTTAGACATTTTTCCGTAACAGATACATTTAAAAGTCAGTGCTAAAAGGCCCTTAAACTGACTTCCATCTGGTGTAAGCCAGCATTGGTACAGCAGAGGGCTGTATGGAACAAGTCCAGAACAAATTCTGACTGGATCCAGGTCTAACAGGTTTTTTCAGTCTTTTTTCTTTATCTGGGATTGATGATCCGAATCACCTAAAATGTTCAAAAGGAAGTCAGAACCAAGGTGTTACTGGGTTTGGTTTTGCTGTCGTCATTCTACATGTGTAGTTAGTTATGAGCATAATTACTTGGGTTTGGAGTCTGTTCATGTGCAGTGCCAAGTTGCACGTGGGCATTTATAGCAGTTGGGTATTTTATACTACTTCTTTCAGTATTTATGCTTTTTTCTCTTGCATGGGAGCCTGGTAGGATTTGTGAGGTTGACACAAGAAGCAGGGAATGCCAGCTCCTTGTGATTTCATAGACTCATAGAATGGTTTGGGTTAGAAAGGACCTTAAAGATCATCTAATTCCACCCCCCCTGCCATGGGCAGGGACACCTCCCACCAGACCAGGCTGCTCAAGGCCCCATCCAACCTGGCTTTGAACACCTCCTGGGGTGGGACTTCCACAGCTTTCCAGGGCAACCTGCGCCAGTGCCTCAACACCCTCACAGTAAAAAAATTCTTCTGAATATCTCATCTAAATCTCTCCTCTTTCAGTCTAAAACCATTTCCCCCTCATCCTATCCCAGCACTCCCTGATAAAGAGCCCTACCCCAGCTTTCATATGGATCCACTTTAACTATTGGCAGGCTGGTGCAAGGTCTCTCCCGGTGTTTTCTCCTCTATGCCAAACAAGACCAGCTTTCTCAACCTGTCCTCATATGGGAGGTGCTCCAGCCCTCTGATCATCTTCAGAGGAAGAGCCCTGAAACCTGTTAAAATCTCTTCTGCAGGGGTGGCAGAACTCCACTGCATTTCTGAGGCCCCATCCATGCCAGCTGTCATCAGCATTCCCTCTGGCACAACTAGGCAAAGCCCGGTGTGTGGCCGGCGGCTCATCCCGGTGGAAAAGCCTGGTGTGAAGCCAGGGAGAGTGGCAAGCTGTTCACCTGGAACTTGCACAGTAGGGCTGGTATGGGCAAGAGGGAGGCTGATTGCAGTTGGGGAGAGTAAAGGAGTACTGGGGGGAAGAAAAAGCATCTCAGACAATTACGCCAGGGCTGGTGTGAGATACAAATGTTTAAATTGGCATCTTGCCCAAATGTTAGCCAAAAGATGCAGAATCTTGTTAAATTGCTCAGCGGGAGTTCAGCCCTGAGCGTTGTTCAGTCTGGGGAGCACACGATAAGCCAGGCACGTACAATGGAGAATGATGGGAAAGCAGTTCACGGGAATGTTTTCTTTCATAAATTTTATTTTTATTGGACAGCTTTTTAATTTTTGTCATCAGAGCTTGACTAAGCGCTTCCCTCTTCAGAGTGCTGAGGGAGGGTGGCTGGGGTGTAATTCAGTGGAGGTACCATAGTGCCATTTTGTTTTGGGTACCAGCTGTTGATCTGATAAAGTGACTCCATGGAAAAAATGACTTTTATTAAGTTTGCTTTGCGTCTGATACAAGCTTGAATTGTTATGGTGCTTCTCCCTGCAACCTAACTGTGGGAAGAGAGTAGATCTGCTCATAGGACTCTTGGCAAAGTACTTGTGCAAAGAGGCGGCCTAGGAAAGTAGTGTCTGAGAGCCTCAGGCAAAGATTAATATCTCTGTAGCAGAACAATACTGTCTGGAGAGTTTTTGCCTCCTGGTGTCAGATATTAAAGTATCTTTTCATTAAAGGAGAAAAAAAAGGCACCAAACCAACTTCAAGGAAGTATTTATCCTTAGCACCCTCTTCTGGGCAAGTTCTTAGTGTCAGTGTTTTGTAAGGACAGAGAAGAGTTCTTAAGATCTTTTATATTGTTATAGGTGCCTTTAATATTCTCGGAGGCTTACAGCTCCTGATAGAACAATGAGAGCAATTTATTAATGTGGTGCCTACCAATAACGTAAAATATGTTTTTCATTTTCTTCATTGTGGTGGATATATATTGTTTATCGTTTGTTTCAAACATTTTTCTTTGTAACAGTTCAACTCATGTTAGATAACCTTCACATATCCTCATGAAGATGCCACACGTGGCATTATACAGGATTTTTAGCATAACCAATGGATGTAGCAGGGGCTGAAATAAGCAGTTTTAGGAACCCCAGCACCTGCAAGACAGCTTGCCGTCAGTTAAAGTGAAGGTAGACCTAATTTAATTTCACTTTTTGTTGCCATAATAGCTTTGTACTTGTCTGCTTGTCGTTTTCTGTGTGTTTGGAATGCCGTACTGATGAGCATTGGAGTCACCAGAGAGAATAGTATGGAGCTGGTGGCTTCTCAGTTGTACCTGGGAACCATACTCTCCATGAACAGTCCCTTTAGACTACTTTTGGTCAAAAAAGAGGAAGTTTTCTCACGGAACTGTTGAAATTTTTGAACACATGGGCTTTACTTTGCCAAGTGTGCAATTTTCTGTTCTGCCACAGATTACCAGCTTGATTGCTATGTGGTCCCTTGTTGGGAATGCTCTGTGCACTATGTGATGTCGTGTCTAACTGGGACTTTTACCTGCTTCTGGTAAATGAGACCTCACGAGATCTCCTGTTTCGCTTTGTGCTAAGACTGAATTCTGCATCCCATGTTCTGGCTGAAAGAAGTGTCCAAGAGAGAAAGTTTTTATTAAAAATAATGTATTTTCCCAGAAACTTCTGTGTGGAAGCCAACTCCTGTGCATTCTCAGTAACTGACTTTCTCCTCCTTTGTTATGGGACTCGATAATGATGCGAAAAATTCAGTATCTTCAGGAATTTATGGTTATTGGAGCTATTCAGCACTTATCTTTCCCTGATGGAAAACTCCCACTCCTGTTGCTAGCAGTTGCATACTTGACATTGAGGAAAAGGTGGATGTAATGTGGTAGAACATGCTGACATGATGAGAGGAGGAGTTTGAAGGTGTGACAAATCAGTATCAGCAAGGCTGGTAAAAGAAACCCAAATGAATAGAAGAGATGAGTAGGAGAGTAGAAAAATCAGATTATAGGTGAATTGTTTAGAAATTAGTTGGATCTTTACTTAGTTAATTACCTGCAGTGTCCTGTCCAGAGGAATGTTACATTCAGGCTTGAACTTAACCTCCTTAGTGAAAACTGAGCACGAGGAATAAGGTACAGCTAGGAAAAACTCACCCAGCATAAATCCTCAAAGCCCTGAAGGCATTACGTACCATCTGTATGTGGAACGCAGCTCCTTCAGTGCTTAACTCTTGGGGCTGGCAGCACAGGGAGTGTCTGCTGTGACTGTGTGGTTTCTGAGGTCAGAACAGAACAGCCTATGTGGTGGGGGATGGATCTTCTGGGAGAGCGTAAATTCCAAAGGGATGCTGGCTGTTGATTACCTCTGCCCCTTTATCCGTACAAGTGTCTTCCTACAGGACTTCATTTTGAGCTATGGCTGTTGTTCAGGCAAGAAACAGAATCATAACATTTTAATTTGAGCTGCTAAGAGGTCTCCAATCAGGAATCTTCAGTCAGCTGGTGTGTGACTGATCCTCACCTTGACAGGGCTTTCTGCAGGACAAGAAGTATCTTCTGTAGCTGTCATTGATATTCAGAATAAAGAACAATTTGCTTGTAGTAGTCTGCTTTTTAACTGTTTAACTTTGTGCTCTTTCTGCAGAGGATGTGCTGAGTAAAGATGCTGGGGAGTGTGCAATATGCCTGGAAGAGCTGCAGCAAGGAGATACTATAGCACGGCTGCCTTGCCTCTGCATATATCATAAAGGGCAAGTATTCCTCAGGATGCATATGAAATTCCCAAAGTTTGCATTTATTGGGTAACTAAACTAAACTAAATTGGGTAACTAAAACGTAGTTGCTTTTTACATTTAACAAACAACAAAGAAACAGCAGCAGCAACCCGAAAGATGTTTTTAAAATGACATCTTTCGGCATCTCCACTGATTTATTTGAAGTCAGTTTTCCCTATTGTAGTCTTTCTCAAAAGCCCACAGCATAAATAAGGCAAAATCACCTGTATGGGGAAGGAGTGCACATCACGGCTTGTGAGCTCAGGTTGTGAGCAGTGAAGTTTTGTCAAATGCTATTAGACTTGAGGGGAAGAAGAGGGAACAGTTTTTAACCCTATTTCATATTTGTTTTCACAAGTGTCTGTAAGTACAGGAGGTAAAATATCGAGGAATGATAGAAACAAGATGATAGTGTTAGTAGTGAAGTAACGTGTGCCTAAAAGCTGGATAGTAACTTATAAAATACACTCTTAGAAAATCTTAATTCTTAGGAATTTTAGTTTTTTAACAGCATTTAATATCCAAATGTTACTGTGGTTTGGGGTTATTAATTTTCCCAATGATGTGTGTATATACAGATACTTCTTTATAGAATATAAAATCCTACTCGTCATTGAAATTATGAGAAACAAATTTATATTCATATCTTACTGTTAAATGGTACAGAGATATTAATGTCAATTGTTTTCATTTTTGTTTTGCATCCCACAGCTGCATAGATGAATGGTTTGAAGTAAATAGATCTTGCCCTGAGCATCCATCAGATTAAGACAAGATTCATGTTTTTAGGTAATATTTATTTTTAGATTTTATTCCAGAAATAAATATCTTGATTATCTGAAATAATTCTTTGTGCTATTTTATTTAATTTGTGGATTTGCTACTCTGTCTCAGAACTACAATGTTAATCAGTAAGTATTGACGTATATTGTAATATGTAAAAGGTTTCTGCATCCTTATATGGCATGGTCTGAAATGATGTATTCCAATTTTAGTACTGGGAAAAGGCAAGTCAGTGCCAATAAAACTTTAGCATTAACTTTTTAAAAGAGTTTTTTTTTCCATGGAAAGGAAACGAAATTGAAGTAATACAATTGTGTAATTTTGGATTGTTCCGTGGCTACTAGCATTAATTGCTAATGAAAAACTTTTAGAAAAAGTTGAAACTAGGTATTTTCAAAACCACTGTCATGTTAATGTATTCCATAATCTTTAAAATATATAAATAAATAAAAAATGTTGACATGTTTCTGTCCATCTCAGAGAGGTTCACATTTTTACCAGCTTATGTTTTGTGTTAATGATTTCAGATCTACAATCAGTGTCAAAGGTTTAAAGGAGAGGTTTATTCTTTTAGTTGGCTAGTCTGAAAACTTTATCTTGCATTAAACTACTACCCCTAAGCAGTAGTTTCAAAACACTCAACAGTCATCATAATTCTTAGAGAAATGGAGGTATCTGATGTTCTGACTGGCAGCCGAGGGCTTGGTGGTGTTTTTCTGATGGAATTTTTTTTTTAAATAAATGAATGTGAAGACTTCTGCATTTTATTGAATCTTGGAATGGTATGGGTCAGAAGGAACCTTGAAGATCATCCAGTTCCATACCCTCTGCCATGGACAGGGACACCTCCCACTGGATCAGGTTGTTCAAAGCCTCATCCATCCTGGCCTTGAATGTCTCCAGGGAGGGCACATCCACGACTTTTCTGTTGTTCATTTCTTTGTTCATTTGTTTCGTCTTGCTTCAAAGCAAGAGTCTGCATTGCAGGTCACATTGCAGTGCTATGGTTGTTGCAGGAGTAGCAGAGAAAACCTGAAGGAAGGTATCCTGCTACAGGGATAGTTGTTTTAACCTCAGGGTGCTGTTAGCCAGAATTAATAAATACATTTCCCATATTGCCCCCAACAACTGAATTGTGGAAGAAGCCCGCGTGCCATTTATGAATACTTTCGTCTCTGTACATGCTCACGGGTGTCTGACCTCATGTTAAATTCTGTTTGCTTTTTTTCACAGCAGAGATGGCGATGGCCAGGGGCTTAGGGAAGAGGGAAAGGAAAACGTGGTTGTTGGGCTCATGCTGTTTGAGTGTGTTATATACTGAAACAACTGAAATGATGGTACTTTTGTCTTCTGCTTTTTTTTCAACAGCTGCTTCCACTGATCAGAAAACATAGGAGATGTGAGGTTCCCTTGCTGAACACAGCGTGCCTGCCTTGAGACTTACAGTTCTTTGTGGCTGGAAAAGGCAAAGATAGACAGTGACATTGGAAAAGGTATTGCAGACACCGGTTATGTGCCAGTAGTGCTGGGTATACCAAACGCTCATGCAAAGGACACACAGGGATTTTGAAAATGCTGCACATTCTGTAACAATCGACTCCCCACAGACATTACCGATGCTCTTTTTTATTGAAGGCCAAAGTTCCTAATTTCAGCCTCACTTCTGGTTCTGTGAAGAAGCGGGTTATTGGACATGTTTCCTACTGCCTCAAGTGGAAGCGGAGATGTTCGATACGTGCTATCTGAGATCCTTGCAGGAGGATGGCCCCAGTTTTGAGTGGGAACATTTTCACCTTCTCGTTGGCTGAAGAAGAGTAAATGGCAAACTAAATATAATCTAACAGTGGGACCCTAATTTACTGAATTCACACCCCCTTTTACGTTCTTCACTTTTTTCAAGAACAGAAAACTGCATAAACTTCTCTGCATATTCAGAATTTCAGAATTTTCTAACTAAACCTTTGTCACAATGCAGTCCAAAGAGTAAAACCAAGACAGGTAACTAATTTATATTGATCAAGCTATAGAGATTGTTGAAATCTGCACATTGTATTGCTATATAAGTAACTAAAACTTCTCTTTTACTGCTTGTGAGTAAAAACAACAACAAAAAAAATGCAGCAAAGCAAAATCTTACAGCTATGCAACTTTTTTTTAAATAAGAAAAAAAGAAGAATTACTGATTTTAAGTGCTGCCAGTTAAGGTAATTTGTTTAACGGGTATTTTTTTAAAAATGTTTCAGGTAATTATTTTATTGTACTACTCTCATCTCCAGGCTGCCTCCTGAGTGTAAATGAATAACTGCAAATGTGGGCACAGCAAGAGGTTTTTATAGGCATGGGTGAGATAACATTGAGGTGGGATTTGTGTTCAGTTTTTAAAACACGTGCAAGTTTTTGTTTTCTTGTTTGAATGTGGTTTTTTTGATGGCAGGATCTGCAGTACTTTGCATCTAAATCCTTGGTCTCTTCATGTAGAGACCAACATTTGACAGTGTGGTTTGTTGTTTTTTTTTAAATGCACCTGCATTTGTTTAATTTATTATTATTATTTTACTGTATTATATTGGTATAACCAGGGCTCCACAAAACACAGGGTGTCTCTGGTGGGGTACACCAAGTAAAACTGTGGATGAGTATTAGTTGCCATAAAGTATCACAGTTAAAAAAAAAAAAGAATGGGGGAAACAATACAATAAACCGGAACAGGTATCGGGGCTTAGAAAGCATACTTTTTATATCAGGAAATAATTGTAGTAGTTTCTGAATTTCACAGCACAGGGAAGAGTTTAGAAATATTTATTAGCAACAGCATTTTTAGTGGGTTTCAACAGTTAAAATAAATTGCACAACACTTGGAACATTTTTCTTGTACATACATAATTCTGCTTTTTTTAGTATGTATTTCTCTCTGTTGCTAATGTGATTCATATCAAAAAGGGCAAAGAACAGGAGCAATTGCTGCTATCCGGAGAACAAGGGCAGTGCACGTTACTAAACTCTCTTATCTTGCTTACAGAGCGGTTCTCTTGCCTGGATAACATTTTCTCCTGAATGTTGCTCTGTAAAATGCCTTTGTTATGCTGCAAATCTAAAGGAGTCCAAGCTAGATAATTGTTGTAATTGCCAGTGCAGTTTCTACATTTTTGGGCTTGCATTGCTGGTTTCAGCTGAACCTGTAGCTATGGGGCCCTGTTGTATTCTCTCTTTCAGTGGGAGCAGCATCATTTTGTCACACTTTCAGTTCTGTAGTCACATCAAATGTACAGTCATTCCCTGTACAGATTCCTTTTTAGCCGAGAATATTTGTGTTGCCTTGTATTATCATAGGGGGGGAGGGGGGAGGGAGAGAGGAACTACAGCACCTGTAATACTCGAATAGTGGTGTTGCCTGCAGGCCCACTTTTCCAATGTTTTACTTTCAGAAGATGGCAGAAATTTAAAGCTTTTGCATTTTTATTGTTTTAATGTTTACTGTTGGCTTCACGTCTACAGAAACTCACATGTAATAATGTAGAGGGTAGGTAAGTGTCTTGGTGTCCTGTGCTCCGAGGTCATAGATAGCCTTTGGCTTGGGGGTTAGGTAGGTAAATATTATAAACATAAATCTGTTTACAACTTAAGCTCAGTTTTGGTAGTTCATATTTCTAATTTATTTACTGTTTTCTTTTCAAGAACCTTAATTCTCTGTATTCAGATGCAAGTAGCTGGTTTAAAGACACAGCAGCGATCGCTGCTGTCCTACATTCAGGACCAGTGTTTGAAAAGCGTGCTACTAGGAAACACACTGGTGCGTGGCTTTGCGGGCAAGAGTCTGTTGATGCTTTCATCAGCATGGTAGAGCAGCAATACCTTGGATTAGTTGAGGAACTGATACAAGGTCAGCCATAGATCCTAGTCTGGCATTCTTGGTATCTATAAATCTTTCAGAAAAGTTATGGGAGGTTTTCTTGTATCAAAACCTGTAATATAAACCAAGCCTAGAATGACCCTGGAAGCATGAGAGGGATGCTTGGGTTTGAAAATGTCCGTGGAAGTTCACCCACATAAGCTTAATATCAGTGTTGGTCAGTTAATAATGACCATGCTGTAGATGTAGCTCTAGTCATAGGGAACGCTTTCATTTTAGAAACATCCTCACAGTGGTCCCGAGTCATTGTGCTTCAGAAGGGGAAAATCAACACAAGTCCTGTGTCTCAGTCAAGGAATACCACACTTGTCCACAAGAAGCAATAACTTAAATTACGGTGCGATATGCTTCTTTGCCTGTAAATATCTTGAGATTGCCAATTTTGTGCTGTTTCAGAGTATTTTCTGTCATCTGCCCTATATCTTCCCTAAATATGTAAGGGTGTGAATTAATTCCCATACTCAGGTCTGCCATAAACATGCTGCTTTCCAGAAGGGGAAGAGTAGACTTAACTCTGTCTTGAAATGTGAGATTTTCCTGAACTTGTAACGTACCCATATATCTTGAGTAGCAACTTGTGTTTGGAAGTTCATGGTGGAGGTGGATATGGGTTGGACTGTGCATAACCCCCCCTCCTCCGTATGGTACCAAGAGAGCCGTGCAGCTGTCAGCACAGGGCACCCATTGGCCTGACTCTTAGAAAGCAGTACAGCTATAGTAACACTCTCCTCTTGAAGAAGGTACCTAATTTTCTTTCAATGTGTATGTTCAACCATGAGTTCAGTGGGATGTAAAAGCAAAAATATGAAGCGCACTGCAAATCTGTGGTATTTTATTTTTGGGAAGAATAAAGTGTAAACCAGATGGTCTTATTTGTAATCAATTTAGCTTTCACATTCAAGGATAAGTGTACTGCAGTATTTTTAAATGGAAAAGATGTAGGTAATGTACAAAGATGTGAGTGGATACTTGTGATCTCCCCCCCCCCCATTTGATATGAAAGGGGTTTTATGACTTAATCTCAAGATTTATACATTTATCCTAGTTCTTAGTGCTAAGAGCGCTGGCTTTTTAATTAAGTCTTTGCTGAAAGGCTGGAGAAAAGCTGACTCCCAGAAGACACAGATCTCAGCAAATGTGGGAAAGATAATTTTTATTCAGAAATGTGGATCTTTGGTGTTTCAGGTTGGATAACAGCTAATACATAGGATGTGCTTATGGACGCTTTTAATATGCTGCTTTTTCCATGTGCCAGCTTCAGAAACTTGCTCCATTTCTTCTGTGTTCCACCAAAGGCAGGGAATGTGGTACTTCAGTGTTACTTCTACCTGTACCTAAACAGCAACAAAGCATAAGTTGATTTTAATGTAGGCCACGATCTCTCTGAGTTTTGTGAATTTCAGCTGCTTTCCTGTATTGAAAGAGAATATTTTTGTGCAAATTTGGTATTTTTTGTACCTCCTAATTTTGCTGTACCGTTGGGAGTTTCCTGCCAAGAGACTACTGTATACCTGGGCGCATGGAAGTGCTACTATGGATCTTGCAGCTCACCTTTGCCAGGGGAGGATTTTCTCTCTTTTTTTTTTGATGAGTGCTGTATTTTATGATTCACTTTCTCCCCTGCCAATCTTAAAAGTCGTTTTAGTATCAATTCCTTCTCCTCTTCCTAGCTGAAGACACTTTAGGCCATACCTCTTCAGTCTTTGGACAGGCTTCCCATTGACAAAAGTAACGTAAGAGGCTGTACCTGGAAGAAGAGGGCTTGTCAGGGGTTTTGCGACAGCCCAACCAAAATGTTCTTTCTTGCAGCAGTGTCATCAGCACATACCACTTCTTGTCATTCAGAGTACTCTCTGTGAGAAATTCACAATAGAACTGTGTCCAGTTTTTGTTTTCGAAGGGCAAACTTGCGATCTTTTTCCGTGTAAATTAGCCTGCTTCTAAAATTGGGTTGAAGATGTTTTAGCTTGTTTTGAGGGGAAAAATCCCAAGTCCTTGCTCTCAAGTTGGATTGAGTTATCTCACCAGACAGTTTGCCTATGTAGTTTCCACAGTGGCTTCCCAAGCCACTGCATCATGTTCTGTAAAGCCATGTCTCAATTAAGTATGTCAAAGCTGATGATGGGATAAACTGTAAAATGACCTCTCTGCGGGGCATTATGAGTTGCAGAAGACTTGCTCAGGTAAACCCCTGCAGGAATATCCTGCACCTGGGAAAGGTTGGACTTTGTTCTGTCTTCAATCTAATAAGTTGCCAGTGTATGAGAAGTAGAAGGCAGCAAGCCTGCTAGTTGATCTTTCTGGCAGCTTTTAATCTGTGTATGTTTGTTTGGGAGACTTTTGCCCTTGGGTGTGCTTTGGCAAAGATTTTGCAATGATAAGTAGGATTTGCTCGATTCTGGCAGAGTTTCAAGTGTAAGTAACCCGACATCGCAAGCTCATAATCTGTTGCTGAATCCTGTTCCTCTTGTTTTCCCTCAAATCTGTCCCTTTTATTGCTAATTTGTTGTATTTAATAGTAAACACTTCTCAGCATGACTGGTCACAAGCTCTCAAGGTGTGAAATGCGAGGAGAAAGAGACATCAAAGTGTGATTCTGTGCTCTTTCTGTACGTATTAAGATGAAGCTGAAGTATTTGTTAATGTTCAGTCAAGAATTCTCTCCTAGCTGATACTGCCAAAGCACTGTAGCTTTCAAGGAAGAAGGGAGGTGGCTTACCTGTAGAGAGGATGTTTTAATGAACTACTTAATTTTAAAAGCTGCAACATCACACAGAACAAGTGGTGATCCAGCAGTAACCTTATCACTTGGTTGCAAATCTCATTCTGCCTCTTCCTACCCTTTGGCAGGTACCTGCTGGTAGGGAGCAGAGTGTATATTCCCATTTTTTTATATGTCTCTTCCCACAGAGCTAACCCTGCCCACAACAAGTTAGAGGGAACTCCGTGCTAGCTTGAGAAATGCCACCCGTACGTGCAGTGGTAATGGACAAGATGTCTTCCTTCATTACCCGGAGCAGAAATCGGAATGTAATTTGCAATGTCTAATGTAAAACATGTTTGTAATTTTTTTTTTTTAAATTGAGCAGTATGATTGCAAGTTGACTTCAGTTGTTCTAAGGTACTCTTTTCAGTGGTTTGTCAGTACATAATCATGAATGAAAATATTTTTTTATTGATTTTTAGGTTGTATGTTTAACATTCCATTCATGTAAAATATGTACAAATATATGTAATAAATCTTTTGAAGCACAGTTTTCTCCACACTTCCAGATGATTTTTTTTGTTTGTTTTAAGTATTAGTGAAAGAGGCATCGTGGTGGGACGAAGCTTCTGTATGTCTGTGCTGCAGACTAGGCTGAAGCAGAAGAATGAAAAGCATTGCATGGTGTATAGTCACACCTAGAAAAGTAACTTGGTTACCTCACCTGGCTGCAGTTGTGCAGGTGGGAGTGCAGACCCGCTGGGCCAGCCTCTGGCCCCTCTCAAAACCCCTTGCTCTCCTCATATGTCCTGCAAGGTGGCTTTTATCCAGCTGGTCAAGCTGATGTAGGTGCTGTTTTGCCAGGGTGGCTGGGGGCTGGAGGTAAGGTGATATTGCTCTGGTGATATTGAGCAGACATGATGGCCGTCAAAGTCAGTTTAAATTAGAGCTGCCAGGTCTGGAGATGGGAATCTCATGGGTGATTTGAAAACAAAAAAGAGGGACAGAAGGGGGTGGCAAACTGCCCTTTCTCGTCACCTAGGGACTGGGAAGCTCCATCAAAGCATCAAGCTATCTTAATATGCTGCTCATTCCTCCAGTTTCCTCTTACCCAAACACCACTCTAGCTTCCTCCCAAAACGCTTCAGTTTCCACTTTAAAACAGATTCCCTGCCAGTGTACCTGTGGCTGGACATTGTGTGGATTTCGTCTCCAACGGTCACCAACACTCTCCTGTCTGTCCCTAAAAATCTGGGAGGATGCTACTAGAACAGGCTCCCGCAGAGGTGTGTTGCAGGAGGAGGGAATTTCTGGCCAGAACTACCAAGGGGCGTTAAATCCTTCTCTGGTTGAGCTCCCTGGCAAGGGCAGAGCACTGCAATACCAGCTCAGTGATTTTACACCTCTTCCCCTATGCTTGCTGAGAGTGGAGCTGCAGTTGCTCTCAGCAAAACCAAAGTGCATTTCACCAAGGTCACGTGCGGGCCATTCTCCAGGTGGGCAATACCTTCTGTTGATGTGTTGTGACTCAACTCAACAGGGCGCTGCTCCAAGCTGGGATACGGGGGCTGTCAGTAGGCTGGAAATAGCTACTGGTGGAATGGGATGCAAGGATTTATGGCAGCCGTGTCAAACTCACAGCTCCCGCCGTTCTCCTGCTCCTGCAGCGTAACGCGCATCACATGCTGCACACGTGACCAGCGCTGGCAGGAGCACAGAGGCAAGGAGAAACAAGGTACCAGGGTCAGATAAAACAAGGCGGAGGGATGGATTAGGCCCGTGGGCCGAGTGTTTGACACCCCTGATTTATGGCATAGGTCCCTCTGAGGCTGGGTGTTCATCCTTGCTTGCAGCACTTCTGAGAGAAGCCAGGGGTAGCCAAACCTGTTGTTGAAGCATGGCGATGGTTATCAGTCTCACAATTCTCTCCGTGGGAGATGGCAGTTTTAATTCATGAGTTACTTGGATCTGCACTGAGAGACAGTTGGGATGTAATTACCTAGATACGTGTTTATATATTTTGCTAGTGTAATTTTCCGCCCCCCCCGATCACCTTCTGGGAAGTCTTAATTCCTTTGCTGCCAGTAATTCCTATGTTTTTCTCCTCAGTCTCAAGCTGCATTATGGAAGCAATTGATAAGTAGTTAGAGCTGCGTTTGGCTTCGCATCAGGAAAATCTGCTGGAAATCATTCCTGTTCAGGAGGTACAGGATTTCATGTGTGGAATTGAAATTAGTGGCATCTGTTGGTATTGTGTCCTGCCTACTGCTGGGACATGGAACATGCCGCCTCTGCCCCAAGTTGCTTGCCTTGGGGGGTGCCTTGCTGGCAGCAGTGCCAGCCCAGTGCTGTTCCCAGAGGCTGTCAGCATGAGATGGTGATGCTGCACATGTGTGTGCATCTGGCCTGGCTACCGCACACCGTTGCTTGGTGCAGCCAGTGGTCTGTGTCCACTTCTGGATGCAGCATTGCTTTTAGCAGGAAGGGGAGCAAAACACGCAGCCTGCAGCACAGAGAGCAGGGAGGGAGGGGAGAGTCCCCTGCAGCCGTCTCCTTGCCAGCCAGCCACGGGACAACAAGGAGCCTCAGCAAAAGCCAAGTGAGATGGAGTTTTCCAGCCCTGGTTTAATAAAGCATCTGTTTTCTGAGGGGGATGAGATCAGGGATGTGCGGGGGCAGGGAGGAGAGTTTGACATAAATAAATAATTGTATAAAGCCCATCCTCAGTTGACGCAAGATGACTTACTCTTCATAAAGGCAAGAGCATAGAGGAGGCAGATATTAAAAGCATGGGGATAGATCCTCAGCTGAGCTTGGTGGAGACTGCAGGTGCTTGCTGCCTCTCCGGATCTGGCCCATTATCTTTTGAATTATATTTTGTGTCAAGCTTCTGCCTTGCTTTTTGTTTTCACCCTAGTTACAGATTTCTTTGTTTGAAACATGCATTTGAATTTTAACAAAGACTCCCCTCACACTTGTTCCCCTCCTGGTTGTTTCCTTAGGCTGGTTTCAAACAGTAAGAAAACACCAGACCTCTGTCCAGGCCTGGACAGACGTTGTCACTAAGGAGAACAAGCACTACGGAGCCATCCCTTCCATGTGGCCATGAGGTCTCCTCACCTGCTCCCTGCCTCAGCAGACCCAGGTGACTTTGAAAAGGAGCAGCTTTCCTCATCACAAGTCACCCAGGCCAGGATTAACAGCTGCTAAACTCAGGATTAAAGAGTCTGGCAGTTAACAGGAGCATGAAAACTTGACAGCTTTATTTGCTCCAGCCTATGAGTCTAAGTCTCCCAGCTCATGAGGCTTTAGCAGCTAATTAAGTTGCTGTCTCCAGTGTACAGGATGAGTCCCCAAACGCCTGCGGCTGGGCATGATTTAGTTGTTTGTGAAGAGTTTGCTAGAGCTGGAGCTCCAGCTCTCTTCCCTGTGGGAGCAACTGAGGTGCTTCTGCATCAGGACCAGTTGGCTCTTAGGTACTGCCACTCACTGCAGTGGTGGAAGTGGCCCATTGGCTGTGCCACTAGTGGCCACTTTGTGGGCCAGCTGCCCACACTGGGGTTTGGGATGGGGTAGGCGCAACACCTCTCTCTCTGTGGAGGTTCTCAAACCCAGTTAGGCCAGCACTGCACAAAATGGTCACAGGCTGAGGGCACTAAGCTGGGAGAAACATCTGCCTGTTCCTTGTCGGTCCCACTGGGATGGCAGGAGGGGGCTGTGTGTGAGCAGGGTGTGATGAGCAGGTTTGCTGTGGCTGAGACGCTGTGAAAGCTTGTGGCTCTGGGGCAAAATCTGATTTCTGATGCAGTCACCCAGGGACTCCCCATCAGCACAGATGTGTGAGGGCACAGGACATCCCCCGTTTTTCCAGTATAGAGCAATGGCTGTAGGTTTTGCCCCCGGAGACCAGATTGGATTCCCTAACCCGCCTGCTGTGACTTCTCATGCCTTCATGCTCCTGAACCGAAGCTGCTGTTTCCGCTGAACACCATGCCTCCTTTCAAGTCCCACTGCATACTTGAGGCAAGTTATTTCAAAACTTTTCAGTTTATGAGGGTGGTGAGGCACTGGCACAGGTTACTCAGGGAAGCTGTGGGTGCCCCCTCCCTGGAAATGTTCAAGGCCAGGTTGGATGGGGCCTTGATCAGCCTGGTCTGGTGGGAGGTGTCCCTGCCCATGGCAAAGGAGTTGGAACTGGTTGGGCTTTGATGTCCCTTCCAACCCAAACCATTCTCTGATTCATGCCCTCACATCTTATTTACCTCTGGGAGTGGAGACCGAACACGGGTTAACCTCAGCCCTGCTGAGATTCACAGTGAATTCAAATGTGGATCCCTCAGGATAAAAGAGGGGGGCTCCCCAACACTTGTGGTGTGTCCTGCAGCCTCTTGCTGTTTGTCCCCACCCAGCGACACCACGAGGGACTTGCCACTGTCTCTATGCCGTGTTTTTAGAAGCCTCACCCATCCCACAGGGCAAGCCAGAGTCCCCAGCAAATGAACAGAAACAATCTCCGGTGGGCAAATTCAGGAGTCCCTGAGTGCAGCTCCTGACCAGGTCTCCATTTTCATCTAGCACTATCCTGCTATTTTGTTTCTACTGCACAAAGCAAGACTCTGCTTCTTCCTGCAGAGCTGTAGCCTTTTGCTGCTAAGATTATCTGTTCTATCAGCTGAAAACTGAGCGACCTCTGCAATGACCTCTCCTTCCTCACGGTGCACTGGTCCCTCACTGCCTTTTGCCCTGCTCCGATACCTTTGCTCCTGACTGTGGCCATTTACACAGTTTTGCAAGAGGTTCCTGTTCTCACTTGTCAAACCGATGTAAGGGAATGCAGAGAAGCCGCAGAGAAGCAGGAGTGCATCTTGGAGCCTTTCAGCATCAGTGCTGCTCCCACATGATGGGAAAAAGGGACTGGGATCCTGCGCTGGCTGTGGTTGAAGAGCAAAGGCTGCGTGGTCTTGCACCAACCCACGAGTCTTGAACTGGTGTCTGACAGCTGGAGATGTGGGTCTGACAGCCAGCCATCAGCATTAAACCAGGCTCAGAAAAGCATCTGGCAGTGTGGGACCAGAGCAGAACAGCACTGTGTTGTAGCAGGGCTCTCTTGAGGGATGCTCTATTATCTGGCACTGTGGAAGCAGAGAGCTTGCAGCAGCCGAATGCAAGTGTTGCACCTCAAGCCAGCAAGAATTCACCCCCAGCAGCAGGTGAAAACACAAGAGAGCTCCTGTAGTCAGTGTGGCAGGAGGACTACAGTGTCACAGCATGGCCGTCACGGTCTCATCTCAGTCAAGCCAAGCGTCTCCTTGACGGGGCTTCAGCAAAGCAGACAGTCTCTCCAAGTTCTTTAAAAAGCAGTTTATTGTCACAGTGGACAAGTGGAAAAAATATGTATACAGAGGCCTTGGCAAATTACAAACAAATCTTGAAAAAGTTAGTTATCTCTGAATTCGAGCAAACAAAGCTCTCACTGCAAGCTAAAAAGGTGTTGTTCTGATGCTCTGATGTGCTCTACGAACAGCCCAGTACCAACTACGGAGAAGGAACTGCAGCCTGAAACGCTACACCAATAAACATGGAAATCCCATCTCCTCCCAGAGCAACAACCCATCTCCCCAGCACCAGATTCCCAAAGCTGTGATGAGCTATGTGAAGCAGGGCCTCTGCCCTGAGGGAGCTGGGAGGAGGACGTTCTGAAACCCCTCGGTTTTGCCAAGGTCAGACAGCCCTAAACAATTGTTTGCAGCCTAAAATCACCTCTGAAATGAGTGGTTATGACTGGCACAGTCACTGGCACCGTAATCAGTGCCAAACTCAGTCCTTCATGGAGCTGGGGAGATGAGTTGTTGCTCTGGGAAGAGATGGGATTTCCATGTTTATTGGTGTAAGCATTTCAGGCTGCAGTTCCTTCTCCGTAGTTGGTACCACTTATTCTGAAGTGTCTGCACTGGAAAGCTTGGAGGGAGTTGTCAGGGTCACTTTATACAGTTTTAGTCCATCAGTGAAATGAGGACAGGAGCTGGAGTTTTAAATTATATTTTCTACCTGGTAAATGAGCAAATAATTCAGTGATAAGAGCAAACTGGAAGCACAGTTCCCTCCCACACAGGCAAATGACACCTCTAGTGGAGGCCCTTCCTGCACCAGTGTCTCCACCCCTCGAAAGGGCAGACCGTCAAAACAGAACAACATTTTTGACAAGGTGCATGAGTGTACGATTTGTTAAACTCACTGAAAAGTCTTCAAAGCCCTTACTTTGGCAGATGTTTTGCAATTGAAATCCAGCTCATCTGTAACTGTGTGCCTGTTTGCTTCGGTAAACAAATGGCTCAGGTGCAGAAATCATTCAAGTTAGCCAACTTTCCTCTGGCACAGTCTAAAAGCCTCATCTGTCTCCTTGTGAAAAATCAGTGCTGATACCATGGACAGGGAGGAAAAAACACTGAAAAATAATGAACACTAAGCTGGCTTTACTCTCTTTTCCTTTAGTTTTTTTTCTTAACTGCAAGTTTTGTGAAAAGCTTTACAAGTATTTTAAAATATGTCAGGGAGCTGAAGGGAGCAGACGGAATTGGGGACTGGGAAAGGTCTTCTACCATGGAGGAAACGGAGAAACTCTGACCTACAAAGCAAGCCTTTTTTTTTTTTTTTTTCATGTTTTGCTTTACAGGGCAGATTTGGGTAATGGGAAGGTGAAGGTTCATTGGTTTGGCATTTTAGCTGGAGATTCTTCTTCCAGCCTGCCAAGGTTTTGTGGGTTAGTCAGCAACTGGAGAATTGTTTCTCAAAAGCTCTTTTGGGGGGAGGGGTCGGTAACATGGGAGTAATAAGGAAAACAGATCATGCTTTCCCATTTTAGTTTCCTTGTACACACTGTGGGGTGGAATTTGACTTTACTTTTCTAAAGCATGCCTAATTTGCACACACAACAAATAAGCAAATACCTTACTCCTTTGCAAACTGGTTTTAAGGCCATCTAAGGGTCACACCCTAAACGCTATTTTTGGGGGATAATGCTTTCTTGCTGTTCCTCACCATTACTACTTGCACCTTGCTTTGCTCTTTCCACTGATTCAAGCATAGAATAAAAGCTTTCCAAGCAAATCTCAATCCTTCTCTGTGCTTACGTGTTGCTGGGAGAAGGGATTTCTACTTAACGCAACTGATTTTCAATCAGTTCTTTCTCCCCACTGATGCTAAGCAATTTAATATTGGTGCATTGCCACCAGCGTGATGTCTAGGCCAAGAGCCAAGGCAATGAACAGCCTGCTAATTAATATTTCACATTTATCTCCAGACCCCCTCCCCAGAACAAACACTGTGAAAACAGGAGGTGGCATTTTCTAAGCAGCCCTCAGGAAATTCTAAGCAGAAGTGCTTTACTGCCAGTTTTAGGCTTTTACAGTGATGGCAGTAAGATTTGTGGTCATATAAAAGAAAAAGTATTGGCTTCAATATGGAAGATTATTGAAAGTAATCTGAGCCCCATGTATCCATTTCTCAAAAAAAAAAATAGCAGTGTCTACAATGCTGCCTGCACTCAGTGGAGAAACAAGGGCCTAAGTTCTAGGCAGGAGAACAGCATTCCTGTTGAAAACATTAGTACCACGCAACTCTTACAGATGGATTATGGTTCCAACAAACTTATGTATGTTCATTTTCAGTTATGAGATAATACTGTGAGCTTGTGCATCTTGCACCCTTTCTTCCATATATGTGTGTTTGTGTGCATATCTATGTATATAAATAAGTTAGAGATTATTTACATCAGTGTACAGAATAAATCTAAACTCAGTTATCAAAATGCATACACCTGCCAGTGGATTTGGTCTGTTAACACTTTGCATTTCATCTTCAAAGCACAATAAAAACATTATTTATTTACCTAAACAACTTCCCACTTACCAAAAGGATTAAGAATAATAGGCAGGGTAAGGGATGAAGCTGAGGGAGTGCATGTTCATAAAAAGGCAACTAATCATCTCTCTCTTTCTCTGCAGCTTTATGCCTTTATAAACTCCAAGGGTAGGAGCAACTTTTGCAACACGAAGCTTGTCAAAACGGGGAAGTCCTCATTCAAAAGCAAACGATCCGTTCCTCATTTTCAAAAGCTTTGGCCTCTTCTTGGCTTATTGGATTCCCATTCAAACTGGAGGGGAAAAACAAAAGGGATGTGAAATTAAGGCAGTGACTGTTGCCCATCTTTTATTTTTCCGAGGTTTTGGAGCAGAGATCACAGCTCTGCAACGCTGTACGAGCTGCAGCTTCTCAGGGACACACAGTTGGGAACTGGTCTCAGAGTGCCAGGCTGCAGCACTGCCATTCCCACTGCACATACAAGGAACAAGGCTATTTCTTCAGAAACAAAGCTGAACCAACGCCTAATCCTCACCAAACTAAAACCAGTGTTGGATACCCAGCTGCTTGCATTTCAGCAAGCAGCAGAGAGCTGACAAAGGTTCTTACCATGCAGTGGGCTTGTTTAAAGAAATTTAAATAGTCTTCAGAGCATTTTGTGTCTTCCATGGCAACATGGGAACAAAACTGTTATGTATTCAGGCAGTATTAATGTGAAATGACTTAGGGCAAAATTTTCAAGCCTGGCTACATAAAGTTAATCTTCATTGATATTTACACCCCTGAAGGTGAGCAGCTTTCAGAAATGTTGAAATCCATTAAACTGTTTAGACTTATGAAATTATTGGGGTTAATGAACACCTCTGCAAATTCAGACAAGAATCAACAGACAAGTTCCGGTCTGAAGATTCAGAATGTTTTGAGTGAGAATTGATGCCTCTTCTGCAGATGAAAGCTGACAATGGCCTTTGGAAAAAGCATCTCTTCCACATCTCCAGGGAACCCTCTAGTCAGATACTGAGTCATCGTCTTTCTAAGCATGAATTCAGCATCCTTTCACTAAAACAAATATATGTATATTTAAAAATAAATTTCATGTTCAATAATAAAGCAGTGATGCTAAAACCAGCTCAGTTCTATTGACTCCTGAGCTCCCTGAGGTAAGGGAAGGAATGTGGTATTTGGCTTTGTGCCTTACGATGCACATGCGTGACTACAGAATGCCTACCTAATCTAAACCAAGCAAATCTTGCAAAACATTAATCATCTTATCTAGCCTAGCACTTTCGGTGTGTTTGGAGCAGCACCCGAAGAAAATCCAAGTATGAATTCTATGAACCAAATTAGTTATGCTAATTAAATGTAATGGTCTCCTGCTTGTTGGGATTTAGCTCCTGAAAAGCACGAACATGTTCAAAAGTTCAAAAATAAACCAGGGCAAGCAAAACTTGGTTTACAAATCTAGGCCCATGTTCTGCAAACACTTGCATTCTGCAAGTCAGTGGTATGGGCAGATGTGACCCACCAAAACTGCTTGGCATCTGTAACACACAGGGAAGCGTTTCAATGACACAGGCTTCTTACCTATTTGAAACACACAGCTGGAACTACAACCTCTCCCTCACATCAACTTGCTCTGAGTCTTTTAGGCTGGAAAGTAGTAATGGCAGAAGTGTGTCGAAGGGAAAGAAAGTTTACAAAGTGAGCCTTTAAGGAAGGGATCTTTACCAGATTTCTTTAATAGCTGTGTTCTCCTTGAGAGCTTCGCTGAGGTACTTCACCCCTTTGGCTGTAATTTGATTCTGGATAAGCCTATAAAAAAAAGCACTTTGTGTCAAACTAACGTGCAAACTAATTTACAGGGCATGCACACGAGGTGACGGTTGTGATTTCTGTCTGTGAGGATGCACACAGCATTTGTCAAATGCCCCACATAAACTTTCAGAAAGAGAGCCCAGAGTATTAGCTTTTTCCTTTTAACCTTGTACGTGGTTGCATGCTGGAAATACTGAGCTTAACTATATATAATGACAAGTTTCTGCTAAGAACTGTTTCATACCGGTATGTGATTGTGATATTTGGACTCTGAGACAGACCTAAACTCTTAGCTTTGTTTTCTAATTAAGAACACTGTGAGACATTTTTAAGTGATGATCTCAGATCTTCTGAAAATTCTGAGATCAGAACCCATATAAGCCTAGTGTTTTAGCAGTTATGATCTAGAGGCTGCCAAATCCTGTGTCTTTTTTAACAGACCAGCAAGATCTGTGAAAAATAAGGCATTGAATTTGACTCTGGTTTGAGCAGGTGCAAGTGCTGCTGAAGCTACCTTAGCAGCTATAAAGGATGTCTCATCTGAGCTGAGGAGAAAAAATGGCACAAAAGATCCTCAAGTAGAACAACTGATGAAGCAGCAGGTAATTCTCATCAGCCACTGCAGACCATGCCCCCAGCTAAAAAATGAACAAAGCCCCTCATCTGTATAAGTATAAAAATACTCATCAGCTCAGCCTAATTCAGTACTTACCTTCCAGTCTACCATGGTGTACCATTCCATGTGGCTGGCTGCATGAATCCCAGAGGATTCAGGATAAGGCTGAAAATTGGAATGAGTTGAAGGATCTCTTAGGGAGGGAGGGAAGGGAGCAGGGAGGAATTTCTATTAAAGGACTTTTCTGCACTTGGTAAATTAATCAAAATGCAAAGGGATCTAATAGATCCTTACAGCTACTGGGAAAACAATCTAATTCTGCCTCAAGTTCAGCTACCTATATACCTCACTACCTTTTGGAGGCACCCACTGGTATAACCAACAAAGCAGGATATAAATTTGTCTACTGGCAGAATCCCATGGACAATACTGAGCTATGGTAAAGACATGTATCCAGATTACTATGCCTGCTTCAGTTGGGAAAAGTTTTATTATGAATTCAAACCAAACTGCTCAGTGAAGCAGGTCTTCAGCTGTGCACAAAGAAATCAAGCCCTCCCCGGCTTTTTTATTTTCAGGTTGGTGGTCACCAGAACTTCCACTGCTTTCAAAAGAGGCTACAGGTACTTGGTGCCTCTGACAATCGGCATGCTTCCTATGGGGCAGGAACTAGGATTAATACAGAATGCTAGAGTGTGGTTAGCAAAATCTTTGAAAACCTTGTAAAAGGACCCCATTTATGATAGTCTCTTGATCACTTTGAACAAATAGATGGCTATTTGTTTCACAGCCCACATCTGCCTTACCCCATCCAAATTCTTGCAAAACTCTTGATTAGAACAGCCAATGTTGTGCTTTCTTAGAAGTTTAACAAGTCTCTTTGTGATTGCTAGAAATAATTCCTGGTTTCCTGGGACTTTATGTCTTATAGATGAATATCTGGCTTCAGTGGAAGTGCTAACCCTAGAAGATAACATCAAGAAATGGGACATGTATTTAAATGTCTGTCCTGTAGGTTCTTGGTTGAAGACTAAGAGTTGAGCTTGCTACTTTCATAGCATGAGGATAAATACTAAGAACTATAATCAGTTTGTTCTATTCTAACTGTCTGCTTGTATTTTTTTGGAAACTTTTGTGTGTGAAGCCAGTACTGTTCCCCTAAGGAGAAATGAAATCAATTAGTTGTTCAGAAGATACCAGGACACACAAACAGCTTATTTTTTCCCCTCTATGAAAGCAGGTTCAAAATACTAAACAGCACCTTTCTTAACTTTCCATTAGAACCGTCTACAACCAGCCAGCTGCATCTAGACCATGCACAGAAAGCTTACTGTGACCTACATAGACTTGGAAGGTGAAGCTTTAATGCGGTGACTGCCAAAGAGCCGGTGCCTCTGTGGAATGTAACTCACCATAAGTGCACCAGTTTCTTGTTGACCTTCAGCATCTCTGCAAAACTCATTGCTGCCTCATCATCCAGTTCATTTTTAGTCAACCTAAGTGGGAGAGAAAATGTTCACTTAGGATCTTATCATTATTTTTCACCCTCCCTGTTTCTCCAGCTTGTCTGCGACTTAGCTTTAGACAGCCAAAGGGGGATGTGCTGTTCCTGCTCTGAGCAATTTCTAAAGGCTGGACACAAAGAGATACTGAAGAGAAGCCCTGAAGGCAGAAGAGACAAGAGTATCAGATCTTTACTTCTCAGAGCAATGTTCTAATGATACTTTCTCATGATGTTTCAGTGTCTAAAATGGGGATGAGATGTAGTAGAGAAACATAGACGGGTAGAGACAACACTGAAGAGGTGCAAAAACCGAGGACAGAGAACTTGACTTATGGAAGTGAGAGAAGGTGAAGAAAGCAAGATGGAGGGAGCAGGGCGAAGCATGACATTGGGACACTAGACTGTGTCCTGAGGTGCCGTTCATCCATTACTCATGTCCAAATTTTACCAAAGGGATGTATCTTATAGCTTGCTGGTAGTAAAAGCATAGGGGATGAGGGAAGGGAGAGAAGGAAGAGAGGAGATTAGGAGGAGGCAATGGGAGTAGAGGAAACAAAATAAAGCTGCCACTTTTTCTGGAGGAAGAAGATGAGAAGTAGACCACACTGCCAATTACCAGAATATTTTCACAGAGTTGTTGTGTTGCATAGCTTCAGCAATACTTTTGCCTCCCTCTGTTGTGATGCCATTGAATGCAAGACTGTAAAGTAAAGACACAAAGATGTAAGGAACAGCCAGCATCGCTTGGTCCTTCCACTGCCAAATACTAGTGAATATCCTGGATGATCTGTTTCCCAGTTGTGCAGTCCAGCTTTTGGGCATTTCGAAGGCTCACGTGCTTTGCAAACCAGTAAGTCCTTATGAATTTTACAAGTGAGAACAGTTCACAGGCTGCAGTCTGAGTGCAGGTCTATCCTACAGACCATAAGGTTTGCTGTTAGCAAGTTGTGCTCTTGGGACTGACAGCAGAGCTGTACACAGTGATTTTGAGTCAAAGCTATTAACGAGGAAAAAGAGTTGTGCTTACCACTACCCAGGTTTTTACATGCATTGTGTCCCAAGTCTCTGTACTAACTGGCCACTTTGTCCTTTACGCCCTTCAGGCGCCTGAATATCTCATTCTTCTTCCAAACACAACACCTTTTGTTGTGTATAGAGAGATGAGCTTGTAAATGCATGCTTTCCATTACAAACCACAAATATTTCTTAGTCTGCCCTTTATTCTTTGAATAGACACTGGCAAAATCAACCAGTTAAAGCTATGCTCCAGGCTTTGAGAGTTCAAAAAGCACTTCCCACCACAAAAGCCAGGCCAGACAACTGAATATAGTCTCAAAAAAAGGCAAAAAGTGTGATCAAATGGGGCAATGGCACAAATAGGTGTTAGTACAAGTCCCTCCTAGCTTCACCTCAAACTAGATATTCTCAATTCATCATGATTTGGCCTAAAAATAATGAATATGCTAAAGTAAATTGCTGCAACAGGGACTATCTTTCCTTGATCTTAGAATAAAACTACCACTTGGTGCTAACTGTGAATTCAAATCATGAAGCAAGATTAAGCAGTGGCAGATAACAAACGAACCCAAGTACACTGCAGAGCAAAAGATTCACCCTGCGCAGGTGCCAGCAAACCATAGCTCCAGCCAGCACAGTAACTCCTTATTTTTGCAAACACATTCATCAGCATATTTGCGCCCGTCCGAGAATCCCTCAGCTCTGAGTCATGTTCAAAATGTTTTCTTTCAAGTCTGATGCGTCTGGATGGATTCTGCAATTATGGGAAGATGGTTATTTCAGATAGCTTTTAGGTTTAAATATATCTAGGTCACTGCACCTGTTCAGCTTTTAATTTTTAAGACCAGCTATCTGCTCTCAGAAAGGAGGACAACTCTGAAATCCCTGGATCCGAAGTGGCAGCAATAAGCTCTCCAGAGATCTCCAAATTCCCCGAGTACCGTTTTTTTCTAAAGATGCTAGTGTCATGTGCCACCTTGTGGAGAAAGCAAGGAGCCTTGTCTGCTCCTTCACCACGGAGGGCAGTTGCAACTGGGAGACAAATCAAAAGGATCACCACGAACCCAGTGCTCCAGCTGTGTGGAGGGATTCCAAAAAGCAGCAGCAGCCACAATATGCATCTTTAAATTCCCATCCAGCACTCAAAAGTCTAGCAGGGGGTGGGCTGTTTTACACTGCTGTCTTCTCCCTGTGCTGTGCTACCAACTTCACCCATGCTGGGGCTTCCAGAAGGTTAGTTTGAGATGAATCTCCAAAGTCCAGAGAGAACTACACCTCAGTAGCACTGAATGTGTGATGTCATAGCACTACTGGAGTACAAGATGAGCGTGAATTAAAGAATGCCCCAGCCTCTACTCAAACAGCCTATTGCCTAAAAATTGTTTGCTGTACTCACCTAAAAAGCTGCTGTACCTTTGCAACAGAAACTGTTAACACAGAGCTCACTGGGAGCCTGATTCTGCCACAGTTGGTGCATCCTTCTGCTAATGCTCCCAGATCCAAACGGCACCCACTGACCATGTGCTTTCGCAAATGCCAGTAACTCTGTGCCGCATGAGGGGAGGAGGTGCAGAGAGAGGAAAGGATGCCAGCCCTGCAATATTTTTAACGTGCTTAATGGCTGCATAGCGCTTTTTGATTCAGCCTGGCTCCTTGCTTGTACCAGGAGACTCTTGGTTACACAGCAAAGGCTGCAATACCAGATGGTATTCCAAGCTAACACTTGGTGGGAAGAGAGTCATCACTTCAAAGCACGATGGGAAGGCCAGCAGCTGTCTGGCTCTGCTGGTGTTTTACCTCACGTTTGTTAACCTGGGGTGGTTCCTCAGGGCCTCTGCAAATGCCTTTGCTCCTTCGTCTCCAACTTGATTACCCCACATCCTGGTGAAGAGAGGAAACGAGGAGAAATCCGGTTATCAGGTGTGCTGCCCCAGTGCCCCTCAGCATCGCATTCTCCTTTTTTTCTCTTCCCTTCCACCCCTCATCCCCCATTACTTCACAGTCTTTCAGGCTCATGAGAAACCTGGCAGGTATCCTCCTGGCTGAGCCAAGCAAGTTCCACTCCCTGCACACCACACCATCAGCCTCTGCTGACTCACCAGTACCCTAAGGCCACAGCAGAGAAGCAGCTCTAGGAGACAGCCTGCTGCAGCAGGAGTGCTTTTGGGATCACCTTGCTGGTGGGCAAATCCTCCGCAGCCCTGTACCCTTATGGGGTAAAGAAGTCTTGTGGTCCTGTATTGAGCTGCCATTGAGAAATATACCAAGTCCTAAATCCTATCTTCTCCCGGCTCAGAATTTTCTCTCCATACCCCTCCTGCAGATTTACCATTACCTGCTGGGGACACACTAGAGTGCAAAGTACAGGTCTTGGGAAAGACTGCCCAGATGCACATCTGCACAGGGATCCACATCCAAATGGGTGACTTTCTGAAGCGAACTCCTCTACAAGCGGATTCTGGTCAAATCTTTTCTATGCAGATCAACCACCTTGAAAATTCACCCTCTATTAGGAGGCTTGAAAGCACCTCTGCTCAGGTATAAGGTGTTTGTTTTTTCAGAGGGATCATGGCTTGATGACTCAGACCCACACTCAGCTTGATGGGTAATTAGTTGGCAGCTCTTTTAAAATCAATTGAGCTTTGTGGTATCTAAAGGCGTCCACTTCCAGTAAGTTCCCTAGAATTTCCTTGTCCTTCAGTCCCAATGCAGTTCATTACGTAAATGCTCAATATATCTGTTTAAACATTTCTGTCCAAGATATCCTAAATCCATCTGGAGTGATTATTTCCTCCATAGGAGAAGGCAGGAGTCCTTCACTGAAATTACAGCAAGTACAGCACAGCAGACCGAGCTCTATGACAACAGAAGTGTCCACACTGTTGACTATACTTGTGAAATGCCACAGAACAACAAAATTAAAGGCTAAAAATCTGATTGTTAAAATCTGATTTTCATATTTCAGGATTATTGTGATATTTTGAATGGCCAAACAGAGGGTTTAATCCCATGTATTTAAGTATTAGATTCTGGGAAAAAAATTAAGGTTTACAGTGCATTCAGACCTCTCTCCAACAATATTAGATTCTCCAGTTTGGGACAGACTTGAGAAAAGGATGATGGGAATTTCTTCTTATTCTCCCAGCTCACAGCTGTATCACGACTTGATGCAGAAGGTTTGACAATTACAGCAATAACACTGAATAACTAGGAACACTGCTAGTAGTCATAAACCCACTCACACTTCCGAAAATTACTAAATGTCTCCAGAACAGCTGTGCTACCCTTAGGAAAGTGGCTGTCTTTACCTACTGTCCTCTTGTTTGTCTCTCCTTTAAAGTTCTGTCAGAAAACAGGGGAAAAAAACAAACCTCAAACCAAACATTGTGTGAACTGAAGAACAATAAAGCAGCCTTCCTTTTCCCCCCCGAATTGAAAATGTAGCCATGCCTCTGCACCAGTTTGTTCTAATGCTGCTGTGGGGAACAATGGCACAAGGAAAGGGGGTAAGAATCCTAAGGAATTTACAGGTGCCTTGCCGAGACCAAGCCCTGAGCTCTGTCCTTAGCACTGAACTTACCCAATTTCAAACATTGTCTTGCTCTTCTGGATGGCCTGAGCAAGGCACTTCCCTCCTTCACTTGTTATTTTGTTTGCTCCTATTCTGCACAGAACACACAAATTGATGAGATACATCACTTACGATAGTACAGATATTAGAACACCAGCTCAGAAAGCAACACAGGTATTTAAGGCCAATTAACTCTGGAGGCTGGCTACAGTTACCAAAGATTAACCTAGAGTAAAAAAATACTGCAGGCGTTTGACATTTGATTAAAAGACATCATTTTACATTGTCTATTACATATTTTGCATCACAGCCCTCTGAATCAGAAGTGCTACTGTAGAGTCTTGGCTTTGTATGAAGAAACAAACTGATACTCAAGACAAGGACCCCTGCCTGGTTTTTAATATAGTTCATAATATCAGTAGTTGCTACAGAGTACATGAATTACATGCAACAGAGAACAGAACATTTCTTGTGTGTGTGGCTCCAGAGGAGACTGTAGCAGATTAAGCACAGATTGTAATAATTTCAAGTCTTTCTGTTCTGAGCATAAGCTATAGGTAGTGGCACAGGTCAGTGCAGCAGTGAGCATCTCTGGCACTCTGCAGAAGACCCTTTTTCGGCCTATGTGGGGATGTCAAATAGCTGGAATTCAAAGAAGAGATAATTGCAAACACATTGATGTAAAGAACAAACCAAACCCAGAAATCCCTCAACCCACTATATTTATATCAACTGAAACTGTCTCGTTTGATGGACTTCAGGCACATTAATACGCACTCTATCTCAAAATAATCTCTGGGGTTACCACGCAGCCTGAAATCAACCATCTTCCACCAGGCTTTTTTTGTGAAAGTTAGATTAAATAAGCAAAGCACTGTGTCAAAGCACTGAAAGGATCAGAGTGCTTTCGGCTTTCAAAACTGCAAATATTTCAAGTGCGAAGGATGTGGCTATTGTGGGGATTCAGAGCAAGTTACTGGTAGAGCAAGGACTAGAACCCGAGGCCCTGGCTGATGGTTGCTACGTTCATACCAGCAACTGACATTGCTGTAGTTACCTCTATTTTCTGCTACGGTCACAACTAAACCAGTGGTTAATAATCAACCTTTATGTCAAACCAGTGTTGTGCATGGCCCGACACTCTTATCTGGGAAAGTTCCAGGAAGTAAAGGGAATGACCTATCAAGTAAATCTGGGGAATTCCAGAGCTGAGGTATGACACCAGCACAGCCTGACTCCAATGGAGAGATATCAAAGGCAAGATATAAAAAAGCTTGGTACTAAATTGGAATGAATTCGCTTATTGCAAGGGGCAGCAAGGTTCGTGCAACACTTAAGCCTCACTCAGGTGTTCAGACTGGATTTAGGTAAAGAACAGGTCCCATGCTCTCCTTTTGCTTACTACTATATTCCAGAGTCCTATTTGCTTTTAAAAGCTTTAAATTGGAAGAGGGAAGATTTAGATTAGGCGTTAGGAAGAAATTCTTCACTGTGAGGGTGGTGAGACACTGGTACAGATTGCCAAGGGAAGCTGTGGGTGCCCCCTCCCTGGAGGTGTTCAAGGCCAGGTTGGATGGGGCCTTGATCAGACTGGGCTGGTGGGGAGGTTGGAACTGGATGATCTTTAAGTTCCCTTCCAACCCAAACCATTCTATGATTCTATGATCCGCTGGATTCACTGCTCGACCACTGTAAAAGAATATACATCTACAACCGAAGTTACATTTTATTTGACATATAATTTTTGTCTTCTTTCCACTCCCCCTCCCATTTCAAACTGCTTTACTTCAATTAGGATACGGTAGAAAGGAAGAAAAAAAATCCAACATACTTAACGTATTCAAGGCTTGAACATTCTTCAATTAGTTTTGCAACATATTTGGCTCCAACATCTGTGATTTGATTGTTGTATAAGCTTTAAGAAAAGTCACATTGGCAAAAATAGGTTAGTTCTGCTGTGACTTTAATATTTACAACCTGAATGTTCTATAGTACACACACAGAATCTATCTTTTTTGTATGGTTTTGTATATATTCACAGTCGCTTGTACTTCTATTTTGATAAAACTCATATTGTGAAGGGCTAGATATAATATACAAGGAGACCAGACTGTAAATCATGGGAGAATATTTACGTGATTTTTTTATAACAAATAGTTTCCCCAAGCAAATAAAGCTTCCCTTTATTCCTGTGTTAGTACAGAAATATTGCCAGAAGAGAAGTCAGAAGAAAAAATATCAGGAGAGCATATTTTTGGTCTTTCAAAAGTCATAAAATCCTCTTGTAAATATTACTGAATATCAGATACCTAAGCAGATGTACTTACATTAGGGCAGTGAAGGAAGGAGGCGATTCTTGGTATGCACGTTCACTTCTCCAACAGTCATTTTTATGTAGGTACTTAACCCATAAGCAGGAAGTCAGAGCTAATATGCCTTACAGATTCAACTTGATTAGAGAACTAATACAGGTCTTAAAGAAATGGGTACCATGAACGTAACACTTAAAACTCTATGTTTATGATACCAATCTCTACCAAGCTGTATCTGCTTTACATAGTTGAAATAAATCAGTTTACAGCAGAGAAAATAGGAGGCTTCAGCTACAAAGCACATATTCCCTTGCTGACGCTCACTCTTTAGGTACAAAACTAGAGTGCCCACACAACATGAACATGGCCTGCACTGTGTTACAGAAGGGCCTGATGCCCGTGGAGGCCACCCTGCGAGGCAGTGTAACGGGTGAAGAAACTAAAGCCTTTTTCCCAGTGAACTGTTACAGGGTGGCAGCTAAATAATTTCTGACACAAAATGCTGCTTTGCTTATGTTCAGGAAATGAGGAGGTAACTATGGTTTCTGCCCCACCTTTGCTCTGTCAGTACTTGTCAGCATTGCAGTTTTCTTTTCTACTACCAGTGTTTTGCTCCAATTAGTACATACCCCAAGAAAGACACAATTTGGTACTTGGAGAGTTCTTCATACAAGATCCTTACTCCATGATCCGTGATCTGATTTACACTGAGCCTGGAATGAAGGGAAAGGAAAGAAATTTTGAATCAATACAGATTAGAAGTATTCATCACCCATGAGTTAAGGAATGACTGGATGTCTACGCATTTTCCTCTGATATTTTAACAGGTTCTTATGGCACACATTAAAAGCCATTAAGGGAAATGTGACCTCAGTTTCATGTAGCTCACTTCAAAACCAATAGAAAACAAAAAGCCCCAAATCTCCAAGGTAATTCTCTGGAAGCTATCCATAGAACTGAAAACAATAAGATGTAGTAAGTCAGAAACCAAAGAAAAACAACTCATCCTACTCAGGCACTAACTGTGATTGCAGGAAGAAATTATGCTTGCCATCCTAGCAAAAGCAAGCCACCTAGTGAGTGCCAATCATCTTGAAAGTCACAACACATTTAGGCTCCACTAAATAAGAACTGTGAAAAGCCCTGGTCAGGAAATAGAAGCGCAGTCCCTTGGGTATGCTAGGTGTTTCTAATTTTATTGCTCCAACCAGACATGAAATAAATCAATGATGTCAGTAATTCACAGAATAAAAATACTTCCTTTCATAGTTGTTTGGTGTTTTTTCGTGGGGTTTTTTTTGGAGGGGGTGGTGGGGGTTGGTAGTGTAGTGTTTGAACTTTTCAAACTTTTTCACCTTGCCTAGATGGACAGGTTCCCATGAAGCATTCCAATTCTGATGAATCACATTTTCTGGGTTAAAGCTGTCCCTGTGAACAAATTTTGACCAGCTATAGTTTCTACACAAACTCTGAAGCTGGACATTCACTGCTGAGAGTCCCTTATCACCAGCAGCCTCCCTGGCTTGTGATAGTTAGTAACCTGGTCCCTTCGGAATGCACCAGTACACAGGAGAAATCAGAGCCAATTTCTACAGATCAGAAGAGTCTGCTTCTCTGAAAGAGATGGTTAAGCTTTTAGAAATAACATTTCCTAACCTGCAGCAACTGGTCATTAGAAATCAAAATCCTAACATCAGAAGAGCCATAAAACCAAGAATGCGGCCTAACAGACTGGTTTGGTGCTGGGATGGTGTTAAGATCACACTGTGTATGGCGTAATCACATGACAGAGACAAAGAATGAAAGTCTGTCCTTTTTTTTCTTTGTTTTCTTACATGGTTATGCATTTTCCCTCCAAGTTTCCTTATTGCTTTCTCTTGGGAGGTCAGATGATTTGCAACTAACTGAAAAAAATGTTTCACTTGCTTTGATCTAGTCCTAGAGGAAAACAAGGCAGAGCACAGCCAAATAGGAGGAACTAATACACTGGTTAAAAGAAAAGAGTCTGAGAGGACTTAAAAAAATATATATTTGAAGTTCCTGTTTTTCTGTATCTAAATTTTTGGACAAATAAGGTATAGCTACATGGCACAACCTCAAAGGACTGGAGGTGGAAAATTCTGGCCTGTGATGTTAGAGGTTCACCTCAGGTGAACACCACATCTAAAGAGTTCAGCTACATCCATTTGTGGAGTACTACATGTTAGCTTTTGTTCTGTGAAAGCCAGACATCTTGGCATGATGCAAAAGCAAGGAATTCACAGCTTTAGATCAATACCTGTTGTGAATGGTAGATCTTCTCTTACTCTGTATGACGAAAGGCAAAGATCAGCTCAGGCAACCTTCAGATAGAGAAAGCATTTCCGTTTCCTTTCTTTTCCCTTAAGCACTTTCTCCCATAAAAATCCTTTTCTAACACAAAACAGTTTGAGATGGAGCTAACTAAATCTACAGGTTTAAACAGTCCTGGCTTCTAAGGACTTCTTATCACTCTTTCCATTCGGGTTTAAAATTCACAGTTTGCCCCTGCTCCTGTGACAGGCTGAACAAGGATTTCAGAAGATAGGAAACTAACTTCCAGGAGCAGTAAGAACCCTCACCTTTCTCCACTTTCAAGATCAATTCCTTCAGCCCAGCACTTCATGGAATAAACCAAGGACAAGCAAGGACGTGCTTGCACAGCCTCCTACCTGATCACTGCAAGCTTGCTGAAACAAGGTAGCAGCTCTTTTACTCCATAGTCATTGATGTTGTTGTTGTCCAAATCCAGAGCTAGGCGCTTCTGAAAGTGATGCACAACAAAGGAAATAGCACTGCAGTCAGCAGAGTAGGCATTGCAGTACGTGAGCTTGATGTAATTGGCATGCATGCGCTTGGCAGCCAACTTCCCCACTTTCTCGCTCTGAGTCTCATAAAGGCACCTCAGCATCCAAACAAAGTTGGGCTGGACCTGTATCTGGTTGTAGTTTGGAAGCCTGGCCCGTGTGAGGCCCTTCAGGTGGGATTTCATGCTCTCCCCAAGGTACGTGATGAGCATCTTTCTCTTCCTCTTTATGACTCCAGGCAAAACTAAATGTCTGAAGAGCTTCTGCTTGGATCTAGAAAGCAGGCCACAAAGAAACAGGTTGGTAAAATGAAAGTGTTCATTATTTCTGAAAGGATCCTCTCCTGCTAGTTGTTTCTTCAACCAAGGAATACGAAGGCAAGTAGGCTGGGCAGTCTCAGTGGAAGAACATTCATTGAAAAACTGAAGCAACTCCTTGGCACCCACTTTCTCTTCAATAACCAGGAACATAGCTGTGAAAAAAGACTGAAGGGTTAAGTGCAAAAACTCATAAGTGGAGTTACTGTCACAGCCACTGTAACCTTTAACTGTCCTGAGAAAGCCCAATTGCAAATCTTCTTCAGAGATGTTTGCTGATGAGATCTCCTCCTGTTCGAAGACAAAGAAAGAGTTCCCCATCCCTTTGTATGCCATTTTACCCAAAGCTAGAAGAGTTTCCTTCCTTGATTTGAACATCTCAGCTTGGCTCCTGGCGTTGCTCTTCAGCAAACTTGTTTTCAGAGATCGGTTCAGATGGACTTCAATCATGAGCAAAAATACATCTGTCAATGTAATAGAACAGTCTGGAAGCTCGTGACTGTCAAACATGGAATGGAAGTGTTCATAGCATTTAAAGATAATCCAACAAAATAACGGCACTGAACACAAACTACAGAGATTAGGGTTGGCTTCCAATTGGTTCAATACTAGTGTTCGTTGCCCCTCATCTTTGAAAAACATGGCAGTGTATTCCTTCAGGTTATTGCTGGAGAAACCACGGAGCAACACTTTCTTTCTAATGATGTTTCTTTGGACCTCAGTTCCTGTCCTCGCTGTAAGAATTTTTTTGGATCCGTTAAGAAGCTTCCCTCTGAGAAGGCTTACCAGCAGCACCAGGGGGTGGGTGGGTTCATCAGGTGAACACATCTCAGGAATGCTGCTGAGATCAAAGTTGGAATAGATCTCATCAAAGCCATCAAACGTGAAAAGAACTGTATGAGGGAATCGCAAGATGTGATGGAACACCTCCGCGGGGTCCTGGTCCGGGTAGCAATTATATTTGAACAGTAGGTCTTTCAAACATATGGCTTCACCTTCCTTAAAGCAACTAAACATCCTACATCGGAAACGGAAGAAAAATTTGGCCCCTATGTCCAATTCTTTTCTGGCCCAAAGGCTTTGTATCTTTTGCAGCAAGATGGACTTTCCAATTCCTGCATCACCAAAGACGTAAATAGTCTCTCCATCTTCATTAATCAGCCCAACTTTATCGTCAAAAAAGGTTTCAAATTGACACACTTTGCCTAGGCTCTCATTGGCAAAACTGACCAACTCCATAATACTGTTAGAGTAGATTTCTTCAAGCAGCATCTCTTCCCTCTGAGCGTATGACATAACAAACTTGGAGTCCCTTCCCAGTTCATATCTGAGCTTCTCACAATACCTGCTAACTGAAAAGACAGTGAACTATTATTAAAAAGACCACTATTAAAAAGCCTATCTATTCGATGACCCTCTTCTTAGTTCTTGAGAACCGAGAATGCATAATAAATTAAAAAAGTTCTTACGTAAAATTGGTTCTTTGACAGATTACTTCTATTTATTTGTGTTGCCTTCATCATTCTCCCAGGAAATTTGGGTGTTAATTAAAGTGGTAACTTGTGAGCCACCATTTCCTGAAAGCCAGCACTGACACTGCACTGCTTTAAGGGACTGCTATCTTTCAGCTGAGACTGAAAGCCAAGACCCTGACCTTTTGTTAAAGACTTTTACTGTCTGCAAAGGCAGGGGTTGGTGGTCACTGATTAGCTTTTGCACCTGCCTTTTCACTGTATTTATATTCTACCTGCAGTTTCTATCAGGGAGGTGGTTATTCTTTCTGAACTTGTTTGGTAATTTTTATTACTGTAAACAGAAGGCATGCGTTTTAGAAACTGGGTGCTAGACATCAAAAGATTTTTTTTGGGTACAAAATTAAAAAAAGAAAGAGGATCTCAGTTATTGTGCAATGTTGGCCTGTGTTTTTATTGCAACAGAAACGTCACTTCAGATGGAGCAAAGTAATTTTTAAATTTATATAGTATGAATAAACCTCTCAAGAAAAACATTTATTTCTGCAATACTTGAACTCTCACTTTTAGTACAACTCATCGTTTAGGATCATAGAACAATTCATGTTGGAAAGGACTTTAGAATGTCTCCAGCCCCACCTCCTTCTCAGAATAGGGTAATTTAAGAGATCAGATGAGATAACTCGGGGCTTTATCTAGTTGAATCTTTAAAACCTCCAAGCATGGAGATTGCACAGCCTCTCTGGACAAACTGCCTCTGCCTCACTGTCCTCATGAAATACTGGCTGTTCCATTGCCAAAACATCGCAGTGTTGCTAATAAATTGTAGCAGAAGCCCAGAAAATACTACAGCTGGCACAAGGTGGTTATGCCATTATGCTACATATCCACAAAAGAATGCTGAAAGAGCTTGACGTCAGCAAACCAGGATGTAATACATCAACATGATTGTTGTGTTACACAGTGGGCCTTTTAATTATCTGGCTACCATTGCTAGCGAGCACAGCATGAGCACATTTATTTTCCCTGGCTGTGCCTGCCTAGGCTCTCTTACTCTCACATCACCTGGTTAGAGCTTCCTACACAGCAGGGTAGTTCTAAGGAGAGGGATATAGATGCGTGACCTTACCTGGATCTGTATTTACCACAGGTTTACTACAAATATTCTCCGAAGGCTCGTAACCTATTTCATCCAGCCAAGGCTGAAGTTCATAGTAAGCATCAGTGACTTTCTGCAGGACGTGGATGAAATACTCTGAGACTTCTTCTCCCTTGCTCTGAACCAAGTCTAGAATTTTGCGAACCTGAAAAAATACCATGTGAGAGATCACCGATGCACAGAGTTTTATCATGTTTACACCTGTAGACTGCTTTAGGGTCCTTTTTGGACAGCAACAGGGCACCAGAATCAAAATCGGTGCTTCAAAATCTAACTCTGAATTTGAACCATTAGAAGACTGACTTTCTATCTGTAGTCAGATGTTGCAAGAAGGTTGGCTCTGCAAGTTAAAACCTCAACTTGTAGTTAAAACGTACGCTATCTAGAAACAAAATGGATAAATACTGCTTCTAAACAGGGAACCTAAAGGATTTCCTCAGCCTAGCTAGATAACATATTTTAAATTCCATGCTGGTTAAAATAATAAAGAAAGGGGTAGTTTCTCACTGTCTTAAATTCACTTTCCGGTCATTCCACTCACATTTCAATTTACCTCAGGGTCCAGCCTGATCCACAGCAAGGAAGGCAGAACCTCTCTCTGGATCTTATTGTAGATCCAAAAACCTACAACTCTTCCTTTTAACACAGCAACTCAATTCCGCAGGCTCTCTCTGTACAATGGACTCGTTGCCTTCAACTGTTACTAAAACTAATGGCTAGCAGGCAGCGGCTGGAGCAGTTCAAGACTAAGCATTACCTCTAAAGGCAAGGCAGAACCTAATCTCTGTACAACGAGTACAGGGCAACCCTAGTACAAAATCCTCTGCAAGACAGAGCACCCATTTGGAAGCCCATTTTGAATGCCTGGATCATCTTCTTGCTGGAAGCGAATGAAGAATTCAGTTCTAAACAAAGGCTTCTAGAGACTGTGGTCTCTTGTGAGCTTAAAGCAGGGAGAGGTACATACAGCACAGCAAAAGCATGGTATTTTTTGACAATTTGCATGCTCTGAAAAGCAATTTTATGCCTTTCAGAGAAGCTCCCAGAGAGTTCATTTCACTTACTGCTGTGGCCTACTCTCTGTCTCTGCTTAGACTCCTGATGCATGGCCTCCCCCTCAGCTTTGTTACAACAATCACGTATAGTATGCTGAGCAATAAGAGATGGAGACGATCATACAGCATGCATTTATTCAGCTATGACCTTGTGCACAGAGTAAGCACTGTGTGACCATTTCAACTCGTCAGTAACAATTACTATTTTAAGAAAATCTGCACTGTTACTGAACTCCAAAGGCTCTGAATTTTTTCTGCTTTGCCTGCCTCTAACTGTGACCCTGCTCTGAAGCTGCGTGACTGGTTGGTCAGGGAAATAGATCAGGAGTTTGTTCTAAGTCACGATGCAAGGAATAACTGTGTACATGTGATAATTTTCTCCTATCAAGAGACCAGGAAATAATTTTTGCTACTGATGTCTAAAGATGAATCAAAGTCCCAAATGTGCTATATTATATCAATTTTCCATACAAACATTTACAATGTACACAGGCCTTTAAAGAGAGGGAAAGGTGTGCACGTGGACAACACATAATCATTAACTTCTAAAATAGTATTTTGCACTGCATCTTGCAGTACTTTGCACAATAATGAAGGCCTGCGTGTAGTTAGTTGTTCTCTAACAGCCACTGTAGTCACCTCCTTAACAGAGGACAAAGCTGCAAGCAGGGGGACAGAACAGCAGTTTTCATCCTGCTTGTTCTTGCAGCTGCCAATGGGCATTAGAAGCAGTACCAGCCATGCTGGACAGAGATGCGCCGGAGACACCTGTCCAAAATGAAAAGGGTAGGGAAACTCCAAATCAGCAAGTATTAGAGAAGAAACTAGAAGTAAAATTGCCAGATAAGCCCATAAAATCTAGTGGTAAATTGGAAGTAACAATAAGCTTGTGCTGGTTAGTGAAATAAAAGGAATACCTTATCTGCTTGAGTTGGAAATTGTACAACAATCTCTGCATCTTCAGTGGAGAAGTAGTCATTCTTAATCAAGTTGTCAATCAAACACTGCGTGTTTCTGATCCTGCTGACTAGAAGTTCTCGATACACCTTCAGCAAAGCAATGAAGGACAGAGGACTTGCTCCTAGAGGTTTTTCCACTGAAACCTCCAAGCTAGCACAAAGTTGGCCTTCCATAACTGAGATAGCAAGAAGCTGCCCCGCCTCGCCTCATCTTTGACAAACTGTCCATTTGCAGTGAGAAGCCAGCTTGGAGGTAACTTGGTGGAAATAGGCAGTCTGTTCTTCACATCACTGAGCCTGTAAAAAATTAATTGTACAGAACCTCAATTTAAACCTTATCGTATACAGACACACCCTTCAATTAGCAATAAAATAATTCCAACCTCTGTGTAATATCATGGCCAACTTCACTGAGATGTTTCTTCCTCAGGTACTTCCATATACTTGCTCAGGTTTTGGAGAAACAATATCTACAGCGGGCAGTCTCCCTTCTGCATTGGCACTTTACTGTTGCTTGCCTCAAACACCACTGCTGGTATCAGCTTTATTAACTGCCTGTTCTTAGTGCATAATTTAATATTTTGTATTAGCTTGTCATGTTTCAATAGACAAAGCAGGGCATCTGTCCAAATCTATCTGGACAAGGAAATAAACGGAATAAAATTATGTTTCATAGCAATTAATTTTGTAGGAGGAATTAATTTATAGTAGCAACTCACTTTGCTTTTTGTTTCAGCCACAGAGCCTGTATAAAGGGTTGCCAGTTGTTCCTGTGAGCAAGGTCTTGTGAACTCTGAGACAGTTTTAGCTAAATTAGGAAAAAGTGTTTAGCTTCAGGGCACCAGGTTTCAGAGGTGGTACTTGAAACTGTGGGAAACCCACTGATCACGTGTTTCTGTTAAGAGAGTCCGGAGCAAAATGATGCTAAGAGAAAAAGCTGCTGTAGATTTTTCAGAGCATATACATCACTTAGGGTCATAGAGCAAGCATTTCACATCACCTAAACCTACTGGTGCAGAGAGCATGGGGAAAAAAAAAAAAGGGAAAATATAATTGTGTTGGTTTAATTTGGTTAACCTTACCAAATTCAGGTGAGTAACCCTAAAAGTTAAAAATACAGTTTTTCAGAATCTGAAAAATAACAATATTACATAAAGGACTGAAATAAGTGATTGTAAATATACAAGACCCTATCTCTAGTGATGCACACAAAACCTAGACCTCTCCTTGAGAAGGAATTGCACAAAATAACTGAATTCACAGGCTCTTACCCTATATGACGAACTAGGCCTGGAAGAGGGCATCACAGTTCACGTTCATTACTGAATTAAGCACCCTACCCACTTCCATCTTCATTAAGGGAAGAGACCGCACACAATACAGATTGTGATGAAGATATCAATTTAAAGCCTGTGCAAATTCACTGGAGAGGTCCCGGAAGACTGGAAGTTGGCCAATGTGACGCCCATCCACAAGAAGGGCTGTAAGGATGATCCAGGTAATTACAGACCTGTCAGCCTGACCTCGGTCCCAGGTAAAATCATGGAGCAGATAATACTGGGTGAAATCATGCGGCACCTGCAGAACGGTCAAGAGATCAGGCCCAGCCAGCATGGGTTTAGGAGGGGTAGGTCCTGCCTGACCAACCTGATTTCCTTTTATGACCATGTGACTCGCCTGGTGGATGAGAGGAAGGCTGTGGATGTGGTATACCTGGGCTTTAGCAAGGCCTTTGACACTGTCCCCCACAGTAGACTCCTAGGGAAGCTGGCAGCCCGTGGCTTAGATGGGAGCACTCTGTGCTGGGTTAGGAATTGGTTGGATGGCCGAGCTGAAAGAGTGGTGGTGAACGGTGTCTCATCCAGTTGGTAGCCGGTCACCAGTGGTGTCCCCCAGGGATCGGTGTTGGGTCCGGTCCTGTTTAATATCTTTATTGATGATCTGTATGAGGGGACTGAGTCCATCATCAGCAAGTTTGCAGATGATACCAAGCTGGGAAGAAGGGTTGATCTGTTAGAGGGTAGGATGGCCCTACAGAGGGACCTGGACAGACTGGAGAGATGGGCCGATTCTAATGGGATGATATTTAATAAGTCCAAATGTTGGGTACTTCATTTTGGACACAACAATCCCATGCAGAGCTACAGACTGGGGACAGAGTGGCTGGAGAGTAGTCAGGCAGAAAAGGACCTGGGAGTGCTGGTTGACAGGAAGCTCAACATGAGCCAGCAATGTGCCCAGGTGGCCAAGAAGGCCAATGGCATTCTGGCCTGCATCAGGAATAGTGTAGTCAGCAGGACCAGAGAAGTTATCATCCCCCTGTACTTGACACTGGTCAGGCCTCATCTGGAATATTGTGTACAGTTCTGGGCCCCCCAGTTTGGGAAAGATGTTAGGATACTGGAATGTGTTCAGAGGAGGGCAACAAAGATGGTGAAGGGGCTGGAGCACAAGCCCTATGAGGAGCGACTGAGGGAGTTTGGGCTGTTTAGTCTAAAGAAGACGAGGCTCAGGGGAGACCTCATTGTTCTCTACAACTACCTAAAAGGAGGTTGTAGTTGGGCAGGGGTTGGTCTCTTCTCTCGGGTGACCAGTGACAGAACTAGAGGGCATGGACTCAAGCTTCGTCAGGGAAAGTTTAGGCTTGATGTGAGGAAGAAGTTCTTCACTGAAAGGGTGATCGGCCATTGGAATGCGCTGCCCAGGGAGGTGGTGGAGTCACCAACCCTGGAGGTGTTTAAGGGGAGACTGGATGAGGCACTGCGTTCCATGGTTTAGATGATGGCTGGTGTTAGTGTTGGGTTATAGGTTGGACTTGATGATCTCAGAGGTCCTTTCCAACCTTGTGATACTGTGATACTGTGAAATACTCAGGCTTGAATGCCTGACCTCAGTCCCTGCATGTGCACCTAGAAATACAACGTGATCATCAACTCAGACAGCAATGGGCTCAGGAAACTCTCTCATTGATGTAGAGATGTTGTTTAGAAACTGTACTCTTTAGCATGAATGCTCTCTCCTTGTCTATGAATACATACGCTGTGGATGCCCTTGTTGTCTATACCAGCTCTTGAGAGCTCTTTTTAGATGGCTATTTATTACCATTTTTCTTTATAAGGCATAAAGCAGGATCAGACTGCTCTCTATTGTATTACAAAAAGTTGTGTTTTTTTAATCGCAGTTAATATATCATATAGTAGGCATATGGTATATTAACTGCATTACAAGTTACATCACAACAGGCATTGCAAGTTATATTGTAACTACAATTCAACAATAAGTTCCTTTAGGTATTACTTAGGTTCTAGTCTTGCACATATGATTTCCCAAACAAAAGGCAGACTTTTTCGCAAGATCACAACTGAATCATCTCCACAGAGGCAATGAAAACTTCCATGATCAACACAAATTACTGGCACCCTCCAGAAACAGGTAAAACATTGCTTCAGCAGGTCAAGAAACATTTGGATTAATATTATAAGGAAGAATGTTCTTAGATTCTGATTACAACCATGTTAAGAAAAACAAAACACAAAGCCTGTCCTCATCAATTATGTAAAGGTGCCAGCTCTGCAGCTAGAATATTCTCACCATTTCCAAAGACATTTAGCATGCCAGCTAACTTTCCAAACACTCCCCAGCGCTCCCCTGACAAGCTGTAACTGAGTCCTGACAGCTCACGGATTCTTCTAGGTGACCTGCTACCAGAACAAACTCATTTCTATGGGTTTTCCATACTGGGAGCTCCAGTCTGCATCAGTGTAGCTTCTCCTGCTGGAGGAAGCCATGAGTTATACTACTGATACTACCCATCTACACAGGAGAAACCAGCTTAGCTCCTTGGATTTCAGGAGACCAATAGGACCTCACTTAAGGCTGCTGACCTCCACAGATACCGAGTTGAGCCTTCCAAAGGCCAAGACCAGGCAAATCCCCACGCACAACTGTTTTGGATCATGGCCAACTCCAAAATTGCAAAACTCTTTATGTTCTAACCAAGTGTTCTGCCTTTCTTATTACATGAGTGAGTGCATCTACTCAGACAAATCAAGCCTTCATTACGCCATTCACATGACCCACCAGATGAAGCAGCCGACTTCTGAGTCACTCTGCTTCCTCGAAGCCACGCTTGCACATCTCCTTGCTCAAGAAAGCTCATTCCATAAATGAACTCTCTCATGAAGACCAAACAATGTTGAAAACATTATTTACTCTAAAGCTTTTGCAAGCTTTTAGTTAAAGAGATAGAGTCACCTTAAAACACATGCAATGGAAATGTTAACCCTTTTCTTTCAAGACACTGCATCTACTCAACGTTGCCTGCTTGCTTTGGTTATTCTAGGACCACGTTATCCTGAGGTATTTTCTTTCTTCCTATGTTGTGAGATGAACTGACACAAGCATCCAGGAAACCGTAATGGTTAACCAAAGTGCTGTCATGTGTACAAAACAAATAAAAGTATTTTCTTCACACTTTCAGACTCATCTACAAGGAGGATAACAAAAGAAAGAAGAAATAACAGCAAAAGGACAATAATATGAAAACATGAAAATATCAGAAGGTCTCAAAGATGCCTGCCCTGCACGTGACTAAGTCCAAGTCAGTACAGAGCCTGGTTGCTATTGGAAGGGTTGTGCATACGTATTGGGAGGCTGACTCCCCAGAGGGAAGGGCTGCCCTCCAGGAAGACCTGGACAGGCTGGAAGAGTGGGCCAGCAGGAACCTCATGAAGTTCAATTGAGATAAGTGTAAGGTCTTGCACCTGGGAATACATAACCCTGGCGTGCAGCTCAGACTGGATTACACCTGGCTGGAGAGCAGCTCTGTGGAGAAGGACTTGGGGATCTTGTGGACAACAGGCTCAACATGAGTGAACAGTGTGCTGCAGGAACAAAGAAGGCTGACAGGATGCTGGGGTGCATCAAGAAGGGCATCACTAGCAGAGATAAAGTGACTATCCCTCTCTACTCAGTGCTTGTCAAGCCGCACCTGCAGTACTGTGTTCAGTTTTGGTGCCCACTATACAAAAAAAGATGCAGACAGGCTGGAGAGAGTCCAGAGAAGGCCCACTAAGAGGACCAGAGGACTGGGAAACCTTCCCTATGAAGTAAGGCTGACAGAATTGGGTTTGTTCAGCCTTGAGAGGAGAAGGCTTAGGGGAGACCTTATTACCATGTACCAGTGCATAAAGGTGCCTACCAAGAGGATGGAGACTCCCTTTTTACAAAGAGTCACATGGAAAAGACAAGGGGTAATAGGTATAAGGTGCTCCTGGGGAGATTTTGATTGGATTCCAGAAGAATATTTTTCACCATGAGAACAGTTAAACATTGGAATAATCTCCCCAGGGAAGTGGTGGATTCCTCTACACTGGACACTTTTAAGGCTCAGCCTGACAGGATTCTGGGCCATCTCATTTAAACTATACATCACCTAAAAGTTTAGTCCAGATGATCCTTGAGGTCCCTTCCAACCTGGCATTCTATGATTCTATACGCTGCAGGAGAGAACACGTTCCCTTTCACACAGGGTGAACTGCAAGAGTGGAGATACAAGAGAGAAAGAAAAAAAAGAATATAAAGTGAGGCTAAGCATCAGGGGAGAAAAGGAGAAAGAGCAAAACTACCGAGGAGGGAGGTCAGAGCTTGCAATATGAATTCTGTGCGTGATGATGCACTCGGTTATATTTTCAGTGGCAATACTAACTTTAAGGCAAGAAATCGCAGCACCCAGCAATGGAGAAAACAGTAATCTTCATCTGTCTCTTTTATTAAGAAAAAATGGAAATTTCCACCATCCATTGACTAAAAAATGTCACATCAGATGAGCGGCTGAGCACCTTAAATGGTGCTGAAACAGAAAGACTTCCTGCCACATGTGGTTAAGAGCGAGACAGGTACACGCATGTTTGTAGCAAAGTGTACCAGCTGTATGAAGAAGCTCCTATTCAGACTGAAGTGAACACAAATTTTTTCCACATTAGCAATTCTAGGTGCAACAGCACCCAGAAGTCCTGATCAGCATGAGAAACATGCATGTTCTTTAGAGAAACGCACTGTCCCTAAGATTCTGTTTTTCGGGGGAGGGGGGAAGGGGGGAGAGGAGGTTGGGTATTTGCTCTTGGTTTGGTTGGGTTTTTCTTTAAACATGGCTCTGCAGAGGGATCTGGACAAGCTGGATCAATGCGCTGAAACCAGCGGGATGAGGTTCTACAAGACCAAGTGCAGAGTCCCGCACTTGGGACATAACAACCCCATGCAGCGTTACAGGCGTGGGGAAGAATGGCTGGAGAGTTGCCTGGCGGAGAAGGACCTGGGAGTGTTGATTGACAGCCAGCTGAATATGAGCCAGCAGTGGCCCAGGTGGCCAAGAAGGCTGATGGCATCTTGGCCTGTATCAGAAACAGCGTGGCCAGCAGGACAAGGGAGGTGATTGTGTCCCTGTACTCGGCACTGATGAGGCCACACCTCGAGTACTGTGTGCAGTTCTGGGCCCCTCACTACAAGAAGGACATTGAGGTGCTGGAGTGCATCCAGGGAAGAGCAACAAGGCTGGTGAAGGGGCTGGAGAACAAGTCCTATGAGGAATGACTGAGGAAACTGGGGTTGTTTAGCTTAGAGGAGGAGGCTGAGGAGAGACCTCATCATTGTCTAAAACTGCCTGAAAGGAGGTTGTAATGAGCTGAGTGTTGGTCTGTTCTCTCAAGTGACAGGCGGCAGGACGAGAGGAAATGGTCGCAAGTTGCAACAGGGGAGGTTCAAACTAGATATTAGGAAAAATTTCTTCGCTGAAAGGGCTGTGAGGCACTGGCACAGCTGCCCAGGGAGGTGGTAGAGTCACCATACCTGGAAGTGTTTAAAAGATGGGTAGATGAGGTGATACGGTTTAGTATGTGGACAGGTACGGTTGGACTTGATGATCTCAAAAGTCTCTTCCAACCAGATGATTCTATGATTCTATGAGGTCAATCCTGAGGTCTCTAAGTTGTCTGCAAGTCTATCACCTCTCTTTCTGGAAAAAGTCCCAGCTTCCAAAGTGCTTTAACATTAGTCTTCTCAGTTAGGAATCACATGGTTACAAAGCGCTAAGTCTCTTTTTACAAGAATCTGTTAGTTTTACAATGCTAGGTTACACAGCTGGTATGCTTAAAGGTAAATACTTATTCAGTTTATAAACCCGTGTTGGAAGCATTTGCTTGCTAGAGTGCATATAGCATTATTTGCCTTATTTTGGCCATTCCAGATGTTGGATTCAATTTCAGTGCAATTCTTGCGACTGACGTGGCATCAGTCATGGGGACGCTGGTAGAGAAGACAGAGACATGCATTAATGTGAGACACCTCAGTGCACCGACCAAGGTCTAAAACCAACCACTGTTGAGAACTACTACTTTCTGGAACTGTTCCATTTCTGAAAGGGCTAACAAATAAAATTATTTTCCTGAAAGCCACCCTGAGGATCTCACAAAGGCTTGTCAGAACACCTAAAGAGGAATGGAGAGAGATGAGAGAAATGAAAACTGGGCAGAGCAGGAGTCTAGTATTGGGAGACAATGGAAAAGACACTTATGGGGAAAAGCTTCCTATCTGGGAACACAATGGACTTCTTGTTCCGGAGGGGAAAAATAAAGAAACATGATTTACTCGAGAGATCAATGATCACAGAACCACAGAATGACCTGAGTTGCAAGGGACCCACAAGGATCATTGAGTTCAGCTCCTGCCCCTGCATGGGACAACCCCAACATTCACACCATGTGTCTGAGGGCATTGTCCTAATTCTACTTGAATACTGTCAGGCTTGGCACCATGACTGCTTCCTTGGGGAGCTGTTGTAGTGCACCACCACCCACTGGGTGAAGATGTTGGAGGGGAAATTCTGAGGACAGCTTCGTTCAACTGAGGAAGATATAAAGCACCCTACTAGGAATTTAAAAAAAAAAAAAAAAAGAGAGCAGAGTGCTCATCCATCAATTGTAAAGGTAAAGAAGATTGAGAAGACAGGACCTTAGCCAAATGAAGCACCAATGGGGATGGCAAGAGATGCATATCATAAGCTTGCAGAACTGAGAATAAGAAAGAGGAACCAAGACAAATATCAGGCCAGGGATAAGGAGGGAAATGAAAAGGGAAATGAAATCTGTCATCGTAAGGGGTACAGTAAAAGTTATCAGTGCTTACAGCAAGGTTTTTTTATAATCCATGCCAATAAGCTGCAGAAGTGCTGATGGCCTTGGCATGAAGGCACAGTTACTTTATCTAACAGTTCTTCTCATTTCCCTCTATTCCCAGCATTGTGCAAGCAGAGATAAATACGCTCAGTTGTGCCTGCGCATCCATCATAGAATCAAAACATCCTGAGCTGGAAGGGACTCACAAGGATCACTGAGAGCTGCACAGGACAAACTCAACATTCACATTGTGTGTCTGAAACCTTTTCCTAATGTCCAACCTAAACCTGCCCTAATACATCTTCCTACCATTCCCTCGGGTCCTGTTCTTGGTCAACAGAGAGAAAAGATGGGCGCCTGCTCCTCCTCCTCACCTTGTGAGGAAGCAATAGATTGTGATGAGGTCTCCCCTCAGCCTCCTCTTCTCCAGGCTGAACAGAGCAGTAGACTCCAGCCGTGCCTCATATGGCTTCCCCTCTAAACCCATGACCAACTTCACAGTTTCCTCTGGACACTTTCCAGTGGCTTTACATCCTTTTTACACTCTGTGGTGCCCAAAACTGTGTGCAGGTCTTGAGGTAGGACTGCACCAGTGTGGAGTACAGTGGGACAATTGCCTCCCTCAACTGGCTAGCAATGCTGTGATTGATGCATCCCAGGACACACTATCAGCTCATGTTCATTGATCCGACACAATGGGGTCCTGAGTGGGGATTGTCTGGATGTCCACATGGGACAGTGTTAACTGCTGCAGCCAACAACACCCACCAGCAAAAAAAAATTATAACATGCATGTAAGTGTGATGCCAAAAATAAACTCTCTAAGACTTGTTTGGGAATTTCAGAAAGCAGCATCCTTTATTTCAGAGCTGGATGTGTGAGGGAAAGTTTTCCATCAATCATGTGTAAGGAGACAGGAGCTGGGGATAGGATGTATTTCCCATGTACATGCATAGGTATAAATTTTCCCCGAAATCTTATGCACATTCTATTATTGTCTTATGACTTATTTTAATATTATTATGAACTTCACAACGGCCAAATCTCTGCTCATTGGAGCTTTGGAGCCAGCTCTCTGTCTGACCTTGCAGCTTAGATAGGGAAAGGCTGCAAACAGATGTGATTATAGGAAGAAGACACATCAGTTCAGCATATACCACACTCAATACAAGACATTATCATTTCTCAAAGAACAGTGTATGGAAAAACACAATTGGAAAAAAAAATGCTATAAAGAAAACATGCTCTCAGAGGGACATTCTGTCTAACTTTCAAAAAATACAGTTACATAGTGAAACTTAACTCTACCTTAGCTTAAATCAAAATAATCCACTTTTTGTAACAGTATCAATTGAGAAATATATTCTGTCCCCAGCTCTTGTCTCGTTATGCATGATTGTGGAAATCATTCCCTCATGTGCCCACTGCTGAAATACAGGATGTTTACTTTCTGAAACTCCAGCAAGAGCCTTAAAGAGTTTATCTGCCAGCATTTTCGTTATCCCTGCTGCCCATCCCGGCTGCAAGCTGCCCCCGGCTCCTCACCAATCTGCCCCACAGCAATCTCCTCGTGGGAGGTGCTGGGGGCAAGAGGGGGAGTGCTGAATAGATACAAAAAAGTCCCAAATTTTTCAGTTCAGGAGCGCAGGAAGCTCGTCAAGAGGGCGCAGCCTTTCCTCTTCCACTTCCCAACCTTTCATGCAGTGACCATAGAATCACAGAATCATAGTATTATAGAATCACAGAGACATTGAGTCATAGAACCATAGAATAGTTTGGGTTGGAAGGGACCTCAAAGACCACCCAGTTCCACCCCCCCTGCCATGGGCAGGGGCACCTCCCACCAGACAAACTCTGGCTTACAAAGAGCAGAAACTTTGGTTCACGCCCTCCAGCCCAGCCCAGCGCCAGCCCTGACCCTACTGCCCTGTTCCCACCTTCTCCCCAGTGTCCCACCGCCTCTCCTCCGCCCCTAGCCCTTCCCCTGCACTCACCGCGGCGGCGAACGGACAGGGACCGCCCCACGCATGGTTCCTCCCACGGCCGGGAAGCAGCTCCCTCCCCACACGGCGTCTTCTCCTCCCCGGTGAGAGGGGCTCCGCCCCACACGGGCACGGCTGAAGGGCTCTGCTGCTGCAGGAGAACCGTCTTATAGATACGAGTAGTCACTATTACAAAAAGTGGGTTGTTTTGATTTAAGCTGAAGTATAATCAGTTTTCTAACTAACTTCTGTTAAAAGTTAAAAAGCATCCCAAGATACTGGAGTGTGTCCAGAGGAGGCCACAAAGCTGGTGAAGGGTTTAGAGGGGAAATTGTATGAGGAGCAGCTGAAGTCACTTGGTCTGCTCAGCCTGGAGAAGAAGAGACTGAGGGGAGACTCTCATCACGATCTGCTGCTTCCTCTCAAGAGGAGGAGGAGGAGCAGGCACTGATCTCTTCTCTCTGGCGACCAATGATAGGACTCAAGGGAATGGTAGGAAGATGTGCCAGGGGGAGTTTTGGTTGGATATAGGAAAAGGTTCTTCACTCAGAAGATAGTGGAGCACTGGAACAGCTCCCGGGGAAGTATTCACGACACCAAGCCTGAAAATATTCAAGAAGCATTTGAACAATGCCCTCAGACACACAGTGTGAATGCTGGGGTTGTCCTTTGCAGGGACAGGAGTTGGAATCAATGATCCTTGTGGGTCCCTTCCAACTCAGGTCATTCTACGATTCTGTGATTCAGTTAATTTTCACCTAAGTAACTGTATTTTTTTGAAAGTTAGGCAGAATGACCCTCTGATAGCATGGTTTCCTCACAGCATGTTTTTTTTAAAAAAAAGTGTTTTCCCAGAAACTATTTAAAGAGAACTGACAACATCTTGTGTTAAGTATGGTATGTGCTGAACTGATGTGTCCCCCTCTGCTTGTAGGCTTCCCTTATCTAAAATGCAAGGTCAGACAGAGAGAGGTGGCTCCAAAGCTTCAATTAGCAGAGATTTGGCTGTTGTGAAGTTCATAATAACATTAAAATCAGTCCTTAGAAAGTAATAAAATGTGCATAAGATTTCTGGGAAAATTTATACATATGCAAGTAAGTGGGAAAAAAATCTTGTCCCCAGCTCTTGTCGCGTTACACATGCCTGAGGGAAATCATTCCCTCTTGCATCTAGCACCGAAATAAAGGATGATTGCTTTCTAAAACACCAAAATGAGTCTTAGAGAGTTTACTGGCATTTTCAGTATCACCTTCCCTTCCCACACCAGCACACCTTGAATACTGTGTTTAGTTTTGGACCCTTCACTACAAGAAGGACGCTGAAGTGCTGGAGCGTGTCCAGAGAAGGGCAACAAGGCTGGTGAAGAGGCTGGAGAACAAGTCGTGTGAGGAGCAGCTGAGGGAACTGGTGTTGTTTAGCTTAGAGAAGAGGAGGCCGAGGGGAGACCTTATCAGCGCCTGCAGCTACCTGAAAGGAGGTTGTAGCAAAGTGGGTGTTGGTCTCTTCTCCTAAGTGACAGGCGACAGGAAATGGCCTCAAGTTGCACCTGGGAGGTTCAGATTAGACATGAGGAAAAGTTTCTTCACCGAAAGGGTTATCAGGCACTGGCACAGCTGCCAGGGAGGTGGTTAAGTCATTGTCCCTAGAAGTATTTAAAAGACAGGTAGATGAAGTGCTCAGAGATATGGTTTAGTAGTGGACAGGTGCAACTGAACTAAATCTCAAAGGTCTTTTCGGACCAAGCGAGTCTATGATGGCTTCCTCCCCTAGGAGGAAGGAGATCTTGTCCTGTCCCTTAGCACCTCCCACCATTTTCCTCAACAGGAAGCATCATGGACCTTCTGTCAATTCCCCCCAAGAAGGCTGCTAGGGTATTTTTTTGTTTTCTTCTTGCAAGAGTAAAATACCCAGCTAAAAGTTCAAAAGCCCAAAGGAGCATGGTGAGGGTAAAATAAAAGAAGTGGAGCTGGTGTTGACGGGTGTATTCATGCACAGTTTTCATTGAATCATAGAATAGTGCGGGCTGGAAGGGACCTTAAAGATCATCCAGTTCCAACTCCTCTGTCATGGAAAGGGGCACCTCCCACTATATAAGGTTGCTCAAAGCCTCATCCAACCTGGCCTTGAACACCTCCAGGGATGGGGTATCCACGACTTCCCTGGGCAACCTGTTCCTGTGCCTCACCACCCTTGGTAAAAAAATTCTTCCCAATATCTAATCTAAGTCTCTCCTCTTTCAGCTTAAAACTATTACACCTCATCCTATCCCCGCGCTCCCTGATAAAAAGCCCCTCCTCTTCTTTCTTGTAGCCACTTCAGGTACTGGGAAGCTGCTATAAGGTCTCCCTACAGCCTTCTCTTCTCTAGGCTGAACAAACCCAACTTTCTCAGCCTGTCCTCGTGTGGGAGGTGATCTAGCCCTTGGATCATTTTTGTGGCCCTCCTCTGGTCCTGCTCTAACTCTAAGGTCCTTGTCCTTTCCGTGCTGAGGACCCCAGAACTGAACGCAGTACTCCAGGTGAGGTCTTACAAGAGCAGAGGGGCAGAATCACCTCCCTTGCCCTGCTGGTTACGCTTCTGATGCAGCCCTGGACACAGTTGGCTTTCTGGGCTGTGAGCACACATTGCCAGCTCGTGTTGAACTTCTCGTCCACTACCAACCCCAAGCCCTTCTTTTTAGGGCTGCTCTCAATCTGTTCTCCACTCAGCCTGTAATTGTGCTTGGGATTGCCCCAACCCAGGTGCAGGAGCCTGCACCTGGCCTTGTTGAACTTAATGAGGTTTGCAAAGGCCCTCTCTCACACCTGTCAGGCTGGATGGCATCCCTCCCCTCCAGCATGTTGACTGCAACACACAGCTTGGTATCATCAGCAAACTTGCCCTCCATACTGAAATTATAGCCATAAAAAACACAAAAAAACCCCGGAATTTTCAATTACATTTCCACATCGTCAGCTTTCGCACACATAAGCAACACTGATATTCTTGAAGCATGCACTGAACGGACACGGGAGATGTTTGGTAATCACCGTTTTATTTACCCAATTTCAGACCACACAGTGCTACTGCAGAGAGTACCATGTCATTACTGCAGCCACTGTGCCCAACTCTGGGAATGGGCATACGACATCAGGACAGCACCTGTACATCCCTGGTAGAAGTTTACAAAATAACTTTATGCAGAGAAGACATGGTTAATTCTGTTACTTTGTCATTTGTTTATCTAAGAAGTCACACAGTGACACTGATTATATCTCACAACTTCTGTACATGAAGAGAAAAAAATACACTGCACAGAAGACAAGTCAGAGTTCAGTTGTTTGACATCTTTCAGGTTGTCAATTATTCCCCATAGCCTAACTAAAAAAATTGCCAAGTACCTTGAAGGTAAGTACCCTAAACCTTTCAAGGGTTTTCAGTTTTGCAGGAGATTGTCTAAGCTGTGGGGAAATAAAAAAAAAAAAAAGAAAGAGGCAAAGTCTGTTCATCTGGGGTTTAACAGATAAAAACAAATGAAACAAACGTGCTAGGACTTACAGGAGACTTTCTGATTTCACTGAACAATCGGAGACAAAGAGCTAGATAAACAACAAGCCAATCAAAAAGGGAATTTAAAAAAACCTTAAGAGTTATCTAACTAAAATTAATTCTTTAAAATCTGTTGTTTATACACTAACTAGTTCACTTCTGATGATTGATAGACATAAAGGAGGAGGCCATTATGATTTAAATGAGATCCTTTGCTGAATCTTGTCTTCAGGCCTGGGTTGCCTTTTGATCTAACACTTAAATAACATGAAGATAGTTTTTTAACTATTACTTTTCTTTCTTTGTTAACTATATAAACAGAAACAGGAACTCCATACCTTCACACAGGTTGGGCTTTAAACCATTAAGAGAAGCAGCAAAGGAAAAAGTTTAGTCTTGGTTTAGGGTTTTGAGTCTAGCTGGCATCTAAAAAAATCTTTGAAATTCTTGACACTTAAGAACGAAGGGCCTGATCCTGCAGCCCTTATTCCTCAGAAGGCAACAGATGCCAATACTCAACAAGATGACCTTTTTATTTTAAAAAAGTCAGAAAACAGGACACAAATTTGCATGCAACACTGCATGACAATTACAGAAAGATAATTTCTAAATCTGCAAAAGCTTCAGCATGTACTCAAGTTCTACATACACAAAGAAGTTACCAATGTCAGTGTGTCTTCAGACTGCAGATTATGTCTAATGGCGTAGTGTAGACACACAGCAAACTTATCTTGTCTTGATAAATAAAGAAACTGCTGATCAGCCCAGTGAGGAGAGGTATCTAAATCAAGGTGAATGACCAAACAAGTGCAGACGTATTCTATGCAGAATTTATTTTCTTTGCTTTAATAGCAGCTTCAATCTCTTCCATGATTGGCACCAGGCCTGCATAGTTATTAGTTTCAATAGCTTCCAATTTCTTCTGATACTCAGTTGGCAAGCCATTCTGGTTTGCACCCATGCAGATAACCTATAATCAAAAGGGGGGGAGAAACAAAGCCTTCTATAATAATGTTAGGAACGGCAGACCTCTCCAAGCATTTACTTATATGGGAAGAACCACTTAAGGCAACAAGAGAATTAATCCTAAATAATGTTATTTGTACTTAAAGATAGCCAAAGGATTCTAGAAGACCACTGAAGACCTTGATAGTGTCCACAGAATTACTCTGAAAAGACTTGTAACTACCAAGGCAAACCCCTAAGATTCTGAAATGTTATTAACGTGCACAAGACCGCACAATTAAGCTGTTACTCAGTTATTCCATTCTTACTTCTAGCAAGGATGAGAACTACTTTTTATGCCTTTAGCCAGCCTTAGTATCACATGAGTGAGAAGTAGCGTATATTACTAAAGTTATTTTTAAAACTAAGCTGCTCAAATCCAAAGTACAACAGAGTACCTAGACAGGTTATAGACAGAAACAGATAGTTAGCTTAGTGAAAAAGTACAGATTCCTTGGAGTTTGTTGCTGCAGCTTTCCTTCTACATCCAAAATAAACATAAGTATTAGTGCAAGAGAAAACAGAAGAAAAGTCAGAGGAAAAGAGGAGGCTGCAGGAAGCTTGAAAGAGACATTAGTAAGCTCTTAAATAGAAATGAATAAATAACTATGCAGATTTTAAAATCTGACAGTATTGTAAATATTCTTTCATGCATTCAACAGCCAGAAAATTCAAGGTTCAGGTGTCTACAGAGGCTGAACTTTGCCACAAAAAGTACACAACAGTAGATGGCTGTAGATCACTGTGTGCCAATGCAGTCATCTATACTAAATTTTTAGCCTGCCTGCCTGGTTAATGTAAACAAACAAAAGATGGGGCATGGCGGAAGAAGAGAACTATCGACTGACCCTGAGAACAGCAGGAGGGAATGTTTGGCTCAATAAAGTTGCCCATATTGGAGTTCTGCTTTCAGAGCATACTAGTGAGAGCTTACACACAGCAGCAGACTATGGATTAGCTCCCTGAAACTCTGCAGTCTTGACGTGAGCAGGTTTGCAGGGAGGAGGTTTTTGAAGTTGCAGAGCCTGCTTTCTAAGCAAGCTTTCTCTTCAGAAGTCCTGCAGCAGCTGGCCTTAGCTATGCTCTTGGAAGTTGATTCATAGGAGCAAGTTCCTCATCTAGAAGAAAATGGCACCCTTGGGATTTAAAAAGCTCAAGCCCTGTTTCTTTGCTTTTGATAAAAAACCCAAGCCAGTATGTTCCAGTGATGTCTATGTGCAATTGCTCATAGCTGCACAATTTCAGACACGCGGTCATGCCACCCGACGCTAGGCCCACATCAGATCTCAGAAGCTAAGCAGGTCAGGCCTGCTGCGTGACTGGATCATGTGTCTCTCTAGAGTCAGCACGTTGCAGAACAGTGGTGAAACACTTCTGCCTCACCAGCCAGCAAGTGGGAACCCTGCAGTGCTCTGCAATGTTGCTGGAATTCCTGTGATATGCTGATGATGCATCCGGTAAAAGGAAGCAGGTAGACTCCTGTATTAAATGCTAGTAAGACAATAGGGATAATCCCTGTCCTTGAGACTACAAGCCAAATGCTTGTATTCTCTCTACAGAAGTTTTCTCTGTCCTTTTAGTGGAGTACATTAATTTTTCAAGAAGAAAATTGCTGCATATATGTAAACAACATCCTTCAGAAATCCTTTTGTCAGACCTAACTAATTTATGAGTTAAATAGAGGCTTCATGTGAGGCATAACTAAGGCAAAAAATAAAACTCCCTTTGTAGGCCTGTGAGAGCTGGCAATCTTCAGCAAATACCATTACACTCTTATATTGCACAAGGATTAAGTTATACCTTTACAATAGAGTTACTCATGCCTTCCATGCACTGTAAATAAAGTACTTCTTAAACAGAAGTACTTCTTTATACACTGCGGTTCATTCTCTCCAAAATCACAGTGGTACATTGCCTACCTTTTTATACTGAGGAGAAGGGGGACCACAGACATAGTCCTTCATCTGGTAGCTACGACAGGTCAGTACCTTTCCTGCTTGAGTGTGGACATTAACTTCTATGGGGACATAAATGCCATCTTCAACTCCTTCTTGCCTGTAAAGGACACATATTCCTTTCATGCCAAATGACATGCATCTTTCAAACAAGCTGTGCAATTAAACATATGCATTTATTATAACAGAATTCAAAGCAGGACACTGGTCTGCACTGTTAACAGACCTAAAGAAAACCAAATAAAGTAAAACATATTCCAGTCCTTTTTGTGCAAACTTGTTTCATATACAAAAATAAGTTTCTAGAGAGGAAACAGCATTCACTTTTATCATTTCAGCTCTGTAAGAAAGATTAGCAGTGGTTAGCTTTCGAAGTTAGAGAGAGAATACTCCTTGTAAATTGATACCATACAAATCTGGTAATCTACAAGAGAAACACAAAGATAATCAGAATTAATGAGCCAGGCACTTATCACTCATTACTTTCCTCTCAGAAAGTTAAACAATTGCAAAATTTTACCTTGCCCATTGTGTTATATTTGAATAAGGGGAAACTCACACAACTCTTGCAGTGTGCATTCCAAAGAATAAGCCAGGACACCCTTTGATTTGTGCAAGACGTACAGCAACAATGAACCAGAAGATCAGGTCAAAACCCATTTTGTAATTTTTTTATTAGCAAAATCATGCTTAAAATTTTGCTTATTAGCAAAATCATGATTAAAAACAAGGCTACTTGTTGTCTTTTACCATTAGCATTTAGTCACAAATAGAAGTCTGAGGAAATAGTTAAGAAGTAAATGAGAAGCTTAAGCAACACAAGACAGACTTTATAGCAAAATTAATTTTAGATATGCTTTAGATATGAGTGAAAACATGGGGTTTAATGCTGCTCATCAAAATATCATTTTGACAACTTATCTTTCTTCCAAAGACTTACTGCCACTTCACGTTATCTAATGTGCATAACATGGGCATTGTTATGCGAGTGACTAGGTTAAGTGCAAGTAGAGACTGGAAGGTAACTGCAGACTAAAGCCCAACAGACTGTAAAGTAAATCAAAGGGGTGCGTGAGAGCAAGAAAAATGTTACAGTCAAGTAACATCCATTCCTAGGATATATGAGGAAAAACCATGATTTGGTCTGTAACTTATAGAATTGTGAAGTACAGAAGACAGAAAAAAAATATGACCATGAGACAGCACCAAAATGCATCTGAAGCCACAAAGCTCAGCTATCTAAGCTAAAGATTCCCCTCCCATATTTGTTTCCTATACATTACATTCTTCTAATAGTATTTCAACTAATGACATAGGGTATCAATTACACACTCCCTCCTCTGCTTCTGGATAATAAAGCAGACTTCTTTATCCAGACTGGGGGAAAAAAAAGAAGGGGAGAGCAAATACTGGGATTTTTTCCCCTTGATACATTGAAATTTCAGGGAATAACTTGGTTCAAGAAGTTACACATATGTCTGCTTGTGCGCAGCTAAAGAATCCCAAGATCCTCAGCAAGAACACATGCAAGCTCTTTCAAGTGGTTAGGAGCAATCCTGAGAACACCGCTACCAACTATTGTTATAAAAGCCAAGAACATATACTGTTTCCTTCCATTTCCAGTTTACCTTCACGGCATCTGTGAGGCATCTGGGAAAAAGCCATCTTTAATGCTAGTGTCCATCCTGCAGTTTTTGGTGATGGTACAGCACTCAAGCCTCTGGCATCCTAGCCAGCATTAAAGTTTATCTTTTGTCAAACAAATGCCAGGGATCTGCAATTCTAGATGTTAAAACACAAAATGCTGTCCCCATAGCGGGAACACAGTGATACATCAAAGCAGATGCTGCTAGACAGCTTTTTATACTTCTGAACCTTACACTTTAGGAAAGCATGGTAAATCAGGAGATTTCAATAAAGGTCAGCAAAAAGGGGACCAGGAGGTAAGTATTAGTGTAATCACAAAGGAGGGAACAAAGGAGGTAATAAAGCATGGATATGTGATGCTCTCCCCAACCAGAAGTATACCAGCTAGATGCCCTCCTGCTCAGAACTAAGACTCCCAACCAGGACTTCAGAGTGCCCGTTCCCATGATGTGCTAACAGAACTTGGGCAACAGTTTCTGTTGTATTTCAGGTTCTCTGTAGGCAATGAAAAGCAAGTTGGAACTTCAAGTTTCATGGCCAAGTTTATAAAGACATGTCTACACAGCACAGTGTAGCCATAGCCAAAATTACAACAACACTGGAGGCAGGAGAACTGTATTAATGTAATGCTTTCAATGGGTTCAATATGCCCTGCTTCCTTAGCCTCACTAGCCCAGATTTCTGATGGAATTAACTGACAGCGATGAACTGCTCTGAACAAATGATCCTTGTGTACCAGAAGCACCATCCTGAAAGCTGCAACAGACATGTGACACCAGCCAAATTTTCAGAGATTTAAGTTCTAAGTCCTACCTTAGACCCTCTAAGAAGTTATGCTACTCCTTGACTTGTTCAATCAGGTGGTCCTCCAGACTTCAGCCTGGGAACAACTTGCTCAGGTTGCCTTAAACTTGTCTTAGTTATCAGTCTCAAGGCAGAACATTCTCTGCCATGCATTGTAATGGTGCAGGCAGACTCTGCCATTCAAAGGGAAAAACAAAACAACCCCAGCTCTGCGCTTGGATCTACCTCAAGTTCACAAAAGTTTGAATTCTTAGAAGAGAATACAGGTAAAATAACCTCCTCAAAAGGTGTCTCTGACTGTATTAAAGATCTCCTTCTCTTCTGCAAAGTCTTGTCCTCATCCCTTCCTTTTCCACTACAGCTGGAGTCTACAGATGTATAGAGACAGAAACTGATGTCAAGTCTCAAAGGAAACTCTCCCTAAAGCAATTGCAAAAGCATCACAGGACATTGTGAGGAGAGGGATTAAAAAGAAAAAGGAGCCTGACCAATATATCAGCTCCAAATTAGGGTCCACACCTTATTAAAATACCCCTAAGTTCCTTTAGCTTGAAAACAAAACCGTTTTAATTATAAATGCATTAGAACTCAATACTTGTACTGTGAAATAAAATTCAATATTAAAAACCAAAGCATCTTCTTGATTCCAACACCAAAGATTCCACACAGCTCTTGCCCAAAAATTAACCACTGCTTTTTGATTGCTCTCTAAAATAGTAGAAGGCAGCAAAAGTTAAGTCACCTACTTATCCAGTGAACTTAAATTGCTAGTGTTCATTTTCCACACTATTCCCCATACTTCGTCTCCAGGGCTCTGAACAATGGTAGCTGTACCTCCATGCCAGACAGAACTTGTCCTGCCTTGATGATGGCCAAACTCGAGCTTGAAATCCTGCAAACGAAAGCAATGCAGAGAATGAGTTTCTACTTAAGATAAGGGCTGTTGGCTATTCTTGACACGAAAGGGGCAGCTAACGGAGAGTCTACAAGTAGTCAGCTGGAGCCATAGAAGGAAGAATGGACAAGTGGGATCTGACCCAGCTCCCATCTCATGAGGGGCTGAAGGCAGCCTTTTCAACCTCCCAGTGAGAAATGACAGCCTTGGGACAAAGGGAAGTGAGGTCTGACAGAGAGTACTAGTGATAAAAGTCTTAGTCTGCAGAGACCTAGATCAACATCCAAACCTCTTAGTAGTCTGGCCTAAACATCAGCTAACAATATCTAGCAGTAAGAAGAAAGTGGAGGCATTCCTTTTTCAAGAGTAGCACATGTACCCAACCCTGCAGTAAATACAGTAGTGCTGAGGAAATGTCAGCTGGACTTTTCTCCAAGTTGGCAGTGAAAGTTGACGGGATTGGTGATGTGCCTCCCATTGGAGCAAGGGTGTCAAACTCATGGCCCATGGGCCGAATCCAGCCCTCCACCTTGTTTTATCCAGCTTGACACCTTGTTTCTACCTGGTGCCGGCGCCGAGCTCCTTGCCCCTGTGCTCCTGCCAGCGCTGGTCACGTGTGCAGCATGACATGAGTTACGCTGCATGAGCAGGAGAACAGCAGGAGCCGTGAGTTTGACACCTCTGCACTAAACAATCTGAAGGCCCTTAGCTGAGGTGTACCATGAAAGAGAGAATTGATTACCAGCACCTCCTCATTCCTCAAAATACATGCTTACCTGGTACCCATTCCTTTTCAGCTTTTGTTTTAGGACTTAAATGCTACCATGCAGGGTCCAGGAAAGCAGTAAGGGTAAAGAAGCCCAAAAGACAAAAAGCTCTATGTACTGATACAACTGCCTAATTATAAAATACCATCCTGGGTGATTTCCAGTCTTTTGTGCCACCTCATCACTTAACTGTACTTTGCACACAAGTAAATAGTCTAGTCGAGACTGAAGTTACAGATGTGCACAAGTGCTTGCAGGGCAGCCCCACGGAAATATTCCTGTAGAGCCAAGTACATTTACAGCATTAAAAAAAAAAAAAAAGCACCTGCTCACATTTTATTTCTCCAGTTATATTTTCCTGGACCTGACCTGCAATGAATATCTGCAAGGAGGTGTACAAAATGGTCAGATAACATCCAAGAAGGGCCACAGAGAGTGTACAGAAGAAGCGTAGTTAGCTCTAGGAGTGCAGGTATAGGACAAGGGGTAACAGTTTTAAGCTGAAAGAGGAGAAACTTAGATTAGATATTAGGAACAATTTTTTTACTGTGAGGGTGGTGAGGCACTGGAACAGGTTGCCCAGAATTTTTGTATGCCCCATCCCTGGAGGTGTTCAAGGCCAGGTTGTATGAGGCTTTGAGAACTTGATCCAATGGGAGGTGTCCCTACCCATGGCAGCAGGGTTGGAACTGGATGATCTTTAAGGTCCCTTCCAACCCAAACCATTCTATGATTGATTCTGGAAGCAGGAAATCCTGTGTTACGCCATGTAAACAACTATAGCAGGCACAAACACAGAGAACAAACAGCAGAGAACAAACACACTGGATACTTTCTTGGGTCAAGAGTTTGGTCTTTGGCTCTTCTGTGAAGTATCACCATAATGCCCTTTCTGTGCTTGTTACACATTTCATTACTTACAGCTTTGACTGAAGATTAACAACATTTTATAAAACAAAGCCAGAGAGAAGTGAACTTAATATTTTAGTTCAGCATCCAAAGTGTTGTTTACAAGCTATTCTTCCTTTTTTTATCAAGCCAACAAGGTACTACCATAGAGCAATTAATAATAAATCAGCTCCAACCTTTGTGTGCTTCCTCACTCCCAAGTCTCAGTGATTTTCCAGCCTGAAGCAAGGGAGTGAAGCCACCCAGCGTTAGCAGGAAGCACAGCAATCTGTCAGAGGCCGGCTAGAAAAGCTCTTGAACAGCTAACCTGCAGCATGGCAAGAGACACTTAACATGTAACTTGAAAATCTACCTAAAAGCCAGAAGGAGAGCTGAAGCACAGGGGTTTTGTTTATTCAAATGTAGGCATGCAATAGTAGTGCTTTCCTCCTCGTCTCCAAGTTCAGATTCTGCAAAGTTCTGTGCTCTCAGCATGTTCAGCTCTGCAGAATAAGTGCCTCAGTTTACAGGAGCAGGCCTCAGCTGCCAGGCTGATAGTCCCAAGAGACATGAAGTATCTGCCTATAGAGAGCTTATTAATTACAAGTTTTTGGAACTTCTTCTTACATTCCATCATAGACCATTTCCTGCAAGTTATCCCAAGAGAACCTTCAAGTCATCCTTAAGTGGAATCAATCAATGCTCTGCTCCTCTGAGGACCCTTTCACCTCCACAGAACTATACATCAACAGCTTAATAACCACGAGCTTGTATGTCCAAGCCTGCATTACGGCCAAGTGAATTTCCTAACATTTAATAGCCCCAGATGTGGGGAGAACTGCCAGGGCCCAGAAAGATGTCAAACAAGTTGTGCCGTACCGGGTGAAAGCCTGCATCCCACCTGACACATGGCATGGGGAGGGCTCCTCATGGGCAGCCAGCATGGCAGGGAGGGAAGGAGGAATTCTGATTTTTTAACGAAGCATCATCCTTTTAAAACTGCCAGAAACTTGTCTCTCAAACCCAGCTGAGCACTGTGTTCTGGTATGAGCTAAAGCAGAATCAGTTTTCTAACTTCAGCTAAGTTTCACCCAGGTAGCTTCATTTTCTGAGAGTTAACTGCATGTTTTTCAGACTGTTTCTCTCTAGCAGTGATAACATGGAGCACTGTTATGCAGAAAGGCCAATACTTAATACTTATTTCTATAGTAACCAAGGCCACCCTTGAATGGATAAAATGCCCTAAGTCAAGGATGAAAAAGGATCGCACCTACAGGGAAGGGGAGGACAGAAAAGGTGAACCCAAACTGACCAGCACAGCATTTCATCCCACATACATCATAGTATAAAATTGAGGAATCACGACAGCATCGCTCTCTTCTTTGATGGCCAACATCCAGTGAATAACTCATCTGTCTGTTTTCCCCTGATTCTGGATCGGTGCGTTTCCGAATCTAGTTCCTGAATTCAGCTCCCTCCCGTCACTCACCCTTTTCCCATGCCTGGTCTGCGGGGTGTGTGGCAACATATAGTCAGCAAGGGGAGGTAGTGGAGTGCAATTCTGTATATATTTCATTACTATATTCTTATTAATAGTATTTTCTTCATTGTTGTTATTATTTTAAAGCTGTAGTTTTTCCAGCCCACAAGTTTTTTCCTCTCATTTCCCTTTCCCCAGGGTGGGGAAGAAGTGAACTGGGAGCCCAGCTGCTCAGTTTTAGCTGCCAAATTGGTCTGGGCCAGGACTAAACTGTGACAAACCACAATGCTGACTTTGAATCTTAGAATTAAGAGAATGGTTTGGGTTGGAAGGGTCCTTAAAGACCATCCAGTTCCCACACCCCTGCCATGAGCAGGGACACCTTCCACCAGACCAGACTGACCAAGGCCCCATCTAACATGGCCTTGAACACCTCCAGGCAGGGGGCATCCACAGCTTCCCTGGGCAACCGGTGCCAGTGTCTCACCACCCTCATCGTGAAGAATTTCTTCCTAATGTCTAATCTAGATCTTTCCCCTTCCAATTAAAAGCTATTACCGCTCATCCTATCACTACTTGCCCTTGTAAAAAGCCCCTCCCCGGCTTTCCTCCAGCCCCTCCAGCTACGTCCGCGCGCGGCCCCGCCGAAACAAGCAGAATTCCAGAGGGGCCCCCGCTCCCCCGCGCACCTGCAGGCGCGCCAGGGCGCAGAGCCGCGCCGAGGGGTTGCGCAGCAGCAGCCGCTCCCGCAGCAGGTTGGAGCCGTACGCATAGTACAGGAAGCAGGAGCCGCCGTCCCCCTGCTCGGTACCGCCCCTGCCCGGTTCCATCGGCCCGGCCCGATCCCTCCACACGGCCGCCGCCGCTTTAGCGCCCCCTCTTCCTGCCGGCGGCTCTGGGGCGGGGCCTCCGAGCGGCGCAGCTTCCCATTGGCTGCTGCGCACTTGCTATTGCCCGCCGCCCGCTCCCCATTGGCCCGGCCCCGCCCCTCCGCTATAACACCCTCCTTTTACTCCCGCCGGCTGCTCCGGGGCGGGGTCTCTGAGCGGTGCCGCTTGCCATTGGTCAAGTTGATTCAGTGCGGGATCACTGGCAACACAATGTCTCTGGGCACATCCCCATCTGCACAATACAGAGGGAGAAGCAGCAAGTGGGAGAGCTGAAGAACTCCTTCCTTTAAAGATGTGTGCAGCACTCCATTTGAATCCCTGCTTTAGTTTTCCCCGCACAGGTGTGGACAAACTCAGATTCATCATGAAACATATGAATTGATAAATCACGGAATCATAGAATTGCTTGGTTGGAAAACACCTTTGAGATCATCAACTCCAACCATACCTGTCCACTACTAAATCATATTCCTAAGTTAGATTAGACATTAGGAAGAAATTCTTCACAATGAGGGTGGTGAAACACTGGTTGCCCAGGGAAGTTGTGGATGCCCCCTCCATGGAGGTGTTCAAGGCCAGATTGGATGGCAGCTTTTGCAGTTTGGTCTGGTGGGAGGTGTCCCTGCCCATGGCAGGGGGATTGGAACTGGATAAGCTTTAAGGTCCCTTCCAATCCAAACAATTCTATGATTCTATGTTTCTACGATTATACAGCAAGACTTTCTCGATCTTACTCCTTACAACAGTGAGTAGCTGAACATACCTTTTGAAAATCTGCTTCTGGTATATGCTTTTAGTGCCCTTTCCCTAAGGAAATGCGAACCCCATGAGATCTATATTTCTCTCCTCTTCATGCAGCTTCTGGACTGTTGGCTAATTTCAATCTGAGGAGACAGAAAGCAAGAACTTTCAGAAATAATAAAGTTTCTGCCAGTTTCAAGAAAACAGGCAGAGATGGCTGTGAGACAATGGGGATTCCACAGGTGAGGTGTCCAGAGGTCCCCCAGTTTTGGACTAAAGCGCACAGATTTGTGTACCCTGAAATCAGTAATGTCTGGGGACCGAGTCTGCTGGAGGGTGGGTGTTCCAGGTATTGGTGCATGCTGAGCTGCCTGTTTGGGTTTGCTGTCTGCTGTCCCATGTGAGCTGAGCTTGACATTTCTTTCTAAGCAGAAAAAATCTTTTGTAGGAATTGGAATGAAGCGTGTAACAATCACTCTTTAATCTGAAAATGACCTCCTTCTAAGAAAAATCCCCAACCAGCCTTTCATAATATTTTTTACGTCATTGAAACTTTGGACATTCATCACAAAAAATGCCATTTTTTCTCAGCACTCAGCGTTTGAACAACAATTTTGATGATTTTTTTCATTCAAGAAGCATGTATGTGTTGAACAAGGAGAAACTCTTGAACTTCTGTCCTTTTTCGTGCTCTTCAAATCAAGACTTAAATGTTCTGAAATCAGATGATTGACAAACGAGGAGACTGAGTCCCTGATCTCATGTGTGGGTTTGTGTCTATGAAAGCCTTCGTCAGGAAAATTACAGTTAAACTTATGGGACAAGAATTAATTTAAAACACTGCCACTTGCAATTCTAAGTATTTAATAATTCAAAAAGGCATTTTCAAATTAAAATGTGTTGAAGTTTCAGGGGTTTTTATGACCAAGGAGCAGAAGCCAGTATTTCCAGGAGCATGGTTTTGGTGTGAGTTATGTAAGTTGGTTTTACCTATTCTAGGTACAGCGTGATGCTAATTCAGATGCTATTGAAGTAAAACCTAGATTTGTGGTGTTTAGATTATTTTTTAATTAAACTGAGTCAGTCAATTTGCAGTGAAGCCCATTTCTTCCCCAGCACAGCTCATGGCAATTCAGAAACAGCACACTGAGCCTCTCCACTATTCGTGAGTGTGATAGATGTCAGAGTTGAATGGGAAGAGCCAGCACTGACACTGGGGTCAGTGTCACAGAAAGTTTTGGTTTTAAACTGTCTGGAAATTATAAACCTCTATTCACAACAGCTTTTATGAAGCCCTTTTTTTATTACAGCTTTTATTAAAACTGTAATTGACAGTGCACCCAAATGTGCTCTGGTGAGATGGCCCATGTCCACTGTAGAGCACTGAACAGCTCATACAAGTGAGGCCTCCTGAGTCTGCAGAGCATGCAAAGCATTCTTTAAAGAGGGAGTATTAATTATGAATGCTACTGTCAGAAAAAATAGGTTTTCATTGCTAATCCAAAGACGCAAAAGCCAACGTTTGTGCTCATAAGGAATCATCCTCTAAACTGTTTGTAGCTTCTCACCGTAGCATCATGAGGTTGCACATCTTAGATTGTTCTTTGTTTTCATACTCTCAGGCCTGAGATGGAAGAAAAATACTTCTGTCATGAGCCAGAAAAGGGACAGAAAGCCCCGGGCAGGCCTGTTGAGTCATGCTTCAAGTACAGCCCTTGGAGGGGGTCTCCCTGGTGCCACAAGCACAAGTGTGGCCAGTTTGATGGTGTGGCAGCACAGAAGGGAGGCAAATCTGGTCTGGAGGGAAAGCTTTGCAAGCTTTTTTGCTGATGTACATCCAAATCATGGCTAAATGGCTGTATGTGCATAGGGAGATACTTGGGCACTGTGAGCAAAGCTTGCTTTGAAACAAAATTTCTAGTTGAAAAAAAGAGGGCAGAGGGCTGGAGGACCTTTCCTGCAGCAATTTGGGTAGAAACATGCAGGGCTTTGGTGGTGCTACTAGATTTCACACTTCTGCTTGGTTAATGACAATTTCAGGTGGCAATCAACTCTTCTGGAGAGGATGGTGTTAAATGAAACCCTGTTTTTTTGAAGTTAAATCAGTTCTGAAGTCACAGGCTATCTCCAGAGCTGCTAATATGAGACCTGTATTAACCTGTTGGAATCCTCCAACAATTTGGAGGCATTGTTTCCCCTTGAATGTAACTACAAAACCTGTGCAGAGTAAGCAGTTAGGAGTACACCTCCTGTTTGGGAGCTTCCCAAACATGAGGGAAAGCTCTGGATATCCACAGCAGTTCGTGCATTGTCTGTGGAGGAGATCAACAGGGTTATTTATGCAGAGAAAGCAGGAATTTGTTTCCATCAGGTTTTTATCCCTAGATGCAATATTTTCCTGAGTCCATGCTACTTATTTTTTAGGGAAAAAATAAGGAAATTAGGAAAAATAAGATGTAGTTGGATAAGTTAAACCTACTGAAATGTCTTCCAGTCACTCAGTGTGCCTCCTCATCACTCCCTGTGCGCCCCATGGTTGTCACAGCATGAGCTTTAATTAATAGTGAAGAAAAAAAAGAGAACCTGGAGGAATAGTAAGGGCAACTGATGCAAATGAACCGCATGTGCAGTCCTCCCCACAGCTTTTCTCTCCTCCCCAAGGAGCCATGGTAGGATGTGCTCTGCAATTAGTATTTCATTGAAATTATACCTTACTTTTTTGCTGCAAGATGGTTACGGCTGGCAATAGCTTCTTAAGGCAGTGTGAAAGGTCTGGGGGTCTGCAGAGATTTCATGTTCATGTAAATGAATGCAAATGATTTTACAATATTTCATGGTGTTGCAGGGCTTCTTCCTGCCTTACAAAACAAGGACCATGATGTCCTGCAGCAACCCAGTCTCCTTCCTTTCCCTGACTGACAGAATAGCCACTGATCCACCAGTCTCATAACACTACTGATCAGGATCATCCATCATTCAGTTTGCAATTGTGTTTTCATGTGTTTCTGCAAAAAGCATGTGTAGTCATTTAGAAGAGATGACCTATTAAAGTGTCTGTGTCTGTGCATGTAAACACCTGCCTGTTTATTTGGCTCTGGCCAATGCCAGAGTGATTTCTGGGCCCTTCCCTCGCTGCTGCCCACACAGCATGGTCCTGAGATGTCACTACATGGTGGCTCCTGTTCGGGGTGGAGGAAGTAGCAAAGGAAAAGGAGACTCCATGCTGAATCCCTCCTTCAGATCAGATATTGGGAAGAGAGGACTGTGTATTTATGCCTTGCTTTTGCTTGTACCTCCTGGAGCCCTGGTCTATACAAACACACTGTGACAGGCTTCTTGCCACCTGAGCTCCTTCTGTCTCCTGGAGAAGCAAAACACATGGGATCTTTTAAAAAAAGAAAAAGCTAAAAAAAATATGTGCATGAAATCTGGACACATGAAAAGATGGGAGGGTGCTTTTACAAACAGCCCCTTGTGCACACAGTTCTGGAATGCAGCTGGCCTCCATCACTTTGGCTTGTGAAGGTGTCTGCTCTGCTCGCAGACCTACAAATACTTGCGGGTAAGACTTCAGCAATTGGTTTATAAATCTTGCCAAATATTACATCATTTTGCAAAGGAAGAATGCTGGGGTTTATTGCACAGGCTGGATCTGGGGCCCAGCTTTTTATCGTGTATACAAGCGTACAGAGGGAACAGCTTAATGTTGAGTTTCTGCTCATCTTTGTGTAAGTAAATTCAAAATATGACTCCTTGCCTATGACCTGGTGTTTTACCTCTGTCACTGTAAAGCTCTTCTGAATGATAACAATTCTCTAGCAATACAAAGCAAATGGTTACAGGAGATTTTGTCAAAATAGTTCTCGTTACTGAAACCTCTCAATTTACTGTGTCAAGAGAATTTTGTCAGTGTGATGTTCCTGTGGTCTGTTGTCTCAGGGTGATTAGCATCTCCCGCAACAGAAGTGATTGCTTCTTTCAGAGGACCAGTTCACATTGCTGTCCTTCTCTGGTGGGGACTCACGTCCCATCAAACACCAAGCAGGTTGTCTCTCCAGGCTGTCAGTTACTTGAGAATTTTTTTGCCTGTGACTGTTATGACTATTAAACGTAGTCTGGCAGATGAAAAGGATATATCCTGCTGTCTTAAGGCAGCACTGCTACTTAGTGTCCCTTTACCATTTATTTCTGATTTTTTTATCTTATTTAATATTCATTATTATATACAGTTTAATGCTAATTTGCTTTCTTCCCATCCTTTTGCCTTCTGTAGGATGGGGACGCTCTTCCTATAGGATGAGGTTTTCTTCCTCCTTTTGTTCTCTTTCAGCAAAGGGAAACTGTAGAATATATTCAGTTCTGGATGGTATTTTCCTGTTCTGTATCATCCCTGCAGTGTATTTTGCATGAAGTATGTTGGTACTTCTTCTTTTGTACTGCTGTATCTGTAACCATTTCTGTGCTGCCAACCTTCAGCCTGCAGAAGACATCGCACATCCTGCCACCATGCTGGAATGTGCCTCGTGGCCACATGCTTTCCCAGAAAGAGCACCATGGTCCCTCTTGAGCTCTGAGGGCATCTTTGGCCTGGGAGGTACTGGGATGGAGAAAGTCAGTAGCATTGCCCAGTTTGCATGTGCAGTGCTAGCACTGTGGTAGAAGCATGTGGCATGGATGCCAAAACAGGCTGTGTTTGTAGTGCTTCTCCTAGTTCTGCACAGACTTCGCAAAACATGATACAAGTCCCCACAGAGTGATTCTGGGAAGAAATGTTTTAGCAGTTACTGATAAGTTTAACTCAGTCCTTCCACTAGGCCAGTGGCCCGTGTGGATGTTTTGGTTGGAGAATAAAAGTTGCACACTTTTTTACCACTTGTTTTAAACCTGTTTCAGTGTGATGTAAGCTAAACCAGAAAAAAACCTGTATGTCAGAAAAAGAGGTCAACCTTCAGCATTGCATTGGCGTGACAACAGCAGTTTGAGCTCACACCGTGGCTTACTGTTGCTCTGCTCTTCTTTGTAAGCAGATCTTTGAACCAGCCCCAAGACTTGGTCCTTCTCAGCTGCATGGGACTTGGTGGTGTTCAGGGATTTGGCAGTGTTTTCCTCACTCCAGCCACAAGATTGCAAACTGTGAAGGTAAGAGAGCAGACTGCGGGCAAGCTCTGTATCTCTGGAGAAGAAGGGGCAAGAATATTAATGCCATCTGTGAGTAGATCTCAAGGAGAAACACGAAAGAATGAAACTTTTGTCCCTCAAAGGTGTTTTGCTTTACATCATGTGCTCCTGTGTTGTTCTTTGAATGACCATATTCTTAGAACTTGTTCCCAGTGATGGAGTGTTCTCCCAACCATCTCTGTTCCCTCAATTACCTCTTTCTTCCACAGCTTCTATCATTGCATCAGGGATGCAACCCTTGGAGCAGGACAGGAGAAAAAAACTTGCTGGAGAGAAGGGTACTGGTACTCCTTGCTTTCTTCACCAGATGAACTTTCTAGGATACATCAGAGATGCATCACGTACTGTCATATTTCTGTTACCTTAAGGGCCTCTTGGGTATAAAAGCCACAGGCTATACCTGCAGATCCCAGTCTTTATTAAAATGAATTGTGGTGCTTACATTAAGTCACCCTGTATTTGGTTTCTGCCTGTGTTGGCAAAATGTGGCGCATGCACCCTCTCTGAGTGCAGTTATGGTGCCCAGGAAGGTGAGCCTTAGAAAAGCCAGCTCAGTAGCTTTTGCTGTGTGGCAGTCACAGTATAATTGCCTCATCTTTTCTCTCTTTTTTTTTTGTAGAACAACAGTTATGGAGAGCTGAGGTTTTTCTCATGCAGTCCCAGACTCTGTGGTCTGTTTTCCTAAGGAAGCACAGCTTGTGCTAACACATCGTGTTCCTACGCCACTGTGTGCAAATCCTTCCTTGCCCATCCTAGTGACTGCTGAACACATTGGGTAAATTCTACCAAATCTGCAGGGAGGTACTGTTCTCCGAGACTGTATGTTCCTGTGAATTTTAGGAAAGGGAGCAGCTGAGCCCCAAAAAAGGGTCTCAAACAGGGGAAAGCAGCAGTTTGAGTACAGCTGCTCTTAGGCAGCAAAGTCCCTACCTAGGAGAGAGACAGTGGCTCAGCTGCAGAATAGTTTCCAGCAGGAGTTTGTTTTTTTCAGAAGTAAGGGGGCAGACAGCCCCCTCTGATTTCTAATGAAGAACTTGCGCTCCGGCTGTACAAAAATCACTCAGCAGCAAAGTCTGATTAGAATGAAAACAGGCTGTCTCGGGTTCAGTGTTTTGTGTGGACTTGTTTTTCTGTTCATCTCTCAGAAAGAGCCCTTCTGCACCAAGAATTCAGCTTGCCAGACAAGGCAGCGATGTGAGGAGCACCCCTGGCAGAAGTTCTGTCTCAGAGCACATCTATTATTCACAGGGTTTACAGAGTGCAGGGAGTTACAGAAATCGTGTCCTGCTGAGGAATGGAGAATAAGAACATCTTCTTCCAAGGCACATGTGGCCCTAAGCATCTCTAGGGATGCACATTTGGTAGCTGATTGGAAACAAGCTTATTTTATCTCTGCCTGCATAGGAAGCCCATATTTTTATTTTTTTAGCAGTCAGGAAAAAAATAATATGTGTTTTCAGCAAGCTAAGACAGGTCCTCATTCCTTCCTTCCTTCCTCCCTCATAGGAGCATAATGTTGTGGGTAGAGAGGCTCGTGCAGCTGGCGTGCTGCAATGCCAGATTGGGAATTGGTGCTACTTACATGACGAGAGGGTTAGAAAAATAGTAAGTTACAGGAATAATTGCAGCCAAGCTGCTTTATATAAAGTGCTCCCCCGTACTGAGCATTTCCACTGTACTGAGCATTCAGAAAAATAGTAATTTAAAAAGTCTGCGGCAAGTGCGAGGAGGATGTGACCACCAGGTGCCACTCTCGCTCCACGGGGAATACAGAGTGGCTGTAAAGCCTGCTGGAAAAGCCAAAACAGGCACTCATCACTCTGGATTTTGCTACAGGCTGTAGCTGTGACAGCAGCCTCTCTTCACCCTCCAGTAACGGGGACACTGGAAAACCACTGACGATGGAAAACTGTGGGTACTGCTCACCCTGGACTAAGTTCCAGTTTGCTGGCAGCGTTCTTGCACAAGGAGAGAGGGATGCAGATGGAAAGCTGCTGCTTGGAAAAGGCTGTGGCATCTTTCATCATCTCCTAATTCTACTGTACATGGGAAAAGTTGGCTTTTCCTCCAGTTCATGTCCCCTCTGATAGGGATGAACACCCTATGGTGTTACTAAGCACTGAACAGAGATTTTGTGGTGGCTTTCAGTGCTATAGTTACCCCCTCAGTTTTGGCCATGGAATTCAAGCATAACGTTTTTCAGAACATAGCCTTCCTGGTTTTGCTCAACTGAGCACAAGTTTTTTGTGTCCTAAGGAACAGGTTCCTAGCATTTCTTGGTCGTCATGTTGGCTTGTGAATGAAATCAATCCCTTCTGGAGCCACACCCACTGCCAGACTCGCTAAGACTCCTATTACACTTTGGTTTCTATGGAACGAAGCAGGCTTTCTTACCTGCTTGCCACCACGAGAGTTGCTGGGAGGTCTGACTGGCATTACCGGTAGCCCCAAGGGATGGCTCCTGATGGAGTGCTGTAACTGCTCTCTTTTTTCAAGATGAAGAGTGGGAAGCCACAATTTTCACTTCCACCCTTGGTTGTCTGATGTGGGTGATCTGGGCTGATGTTTGAATGCAGTGGTTTAAGAAGTAATGGGCTTTTAGACCTCTTAGGTTCAGGTAGACACCATGTGTACTTCACCCGTGACCCTAAATCACATCAATAAGCTCAATTGTTCCTCTGCTTCTGCTTGCCTAGATTTCCCATTCCACAACCCTCCATTCTGTTCTGCCCTTAAATGACTCATTAGACTTGGTTTTTGATGTATACGTCCTATAATATCTCGCTTAAATTCTCTATTCAGATCTCTTTCCATTTGAGTTCCCTTGGGCTATACAAACTTGACATTGTGAGCCTCTGCTTCAGCTGAAGGCCCTTCTTGTCTACTGGTTCATCCTTTATGCTGTCTACCTTTTCTTTTCCTAGATCACGAATAAAGATGTTAAATACAAGGTCAGTGGGGGCTGCTGATTTCCAAACCCTGGAACTAGTGATATTTCAAGAACAATTCCATTATGTGATTATGTTTCACTTACTGGGTTTTCACAGAGAAATAATTTGTCACAGAACAGCAGGCTCCAGCTTCCTGTAACCCTCTTAAATCAATCCCATCATATTGCAGAAGCCTTATTTTAATATCTCCATTCTAACTGTTTGTTTGCTTGAAGAAGCCTTCCTGGTGTATTAAGCAGCAAACTGGTTTTCAAATGGATTATCATTTTAGAACACAAGAGCTAAAAAAAAGTAATGAAACAAACAACAAAGAAGCCTGCAAACAAATTCAGATTTCCTGAAAAAAATGATGAACAGAAAAATGTGTTGAAAAATGTCAGCCTCTCATTGATGCTGACCAGCTTTTTGGGGTGCTTCAAGTGGCGAGCGAGGTACCTCATACAGGGCTGGTAGGGATGTACAATATTTGACAGGGTGGAGAGTGAGCACTGCCACACTGTATTTGAACGCAGGGTAGTTAACTCTGTGGAGGCTCTTGCAAGAGTATTTTCATGTTCGTGTTCTGATGTGCTCCCTGGAGGAACATGGATCAGCTCATCTGCAGAACTGAATTTAATCCGCTGTCTTATGTTTAACATGTGTGTCCTGCAGAACCTATGCTTCTGTTAGGACAGGGTGTTGTGTTTGTTTAGCTCAAAGTGGTATTTCCTGGGAATAAAAGAAGCATAGTCTCAAGAAGTCCAGGTTGCTGGCTTGGGATCCTGCTTCACATTTAATATGAAGTATGAGGGAGAAGCAAATACCCTGTGCCCTTGCAAACAATGTCCAGCTGCAGCTGTTTGTACAAGGAGGACAAATTGCTGCTATTTCTAAAACTGCTATACTTTTTTTGGGTTTGGAGATTGCTGTTATCTGTACATCTGTGCCAGTGATAAGGTCTCTATCCTGGCTCCAGCAGGTTTTGGTGAGCTACAACATTTCAGTCTTCAAGGAACACTTTATTTGTTCTTATCTAGTATCAAAATCTTTCCACAGACCAGCCTGCTGATGTGTTTGAGTATAGAGAACAGTCATCTACAGAATTGTCTGCACCTGCAGATAGCCCTGCCTGTTCTGCAGAACAAGTTCTTCCTCCTGTGATAAACACATCAAGGAGTTTAAAAATGCAAAGCTATTGCTACAATAATCACAATGGATGATAAAAATGTGCAGCTTGTTTTCCCCATTTCCCTCTTTTTTTGACAGAATTGTGCTTGCTTGTGTGTCACGGTTTAGCCCCGACACAGCTAATTTTGAGCTCCCAAATTCCCCCACACACACCCCCAGGGGAAAGGGAGAGAAAAATGAGAAGAAAAAGGCTTGCAGATTCAATCTATAACTACAGTTTTAATGAAATTACAATAATAATAGTAATAATGATTAAAATAATCAGACAGTAATGAAATATGTACAAATATTTGAGATCACACCCCCACCCCACCCCTCAATCACTGTAAGTCACTACAAATGCTGTAGAGCAGACACGGCGGAATGGGCCCACAGCTAGGAGGGAGATGAACTCAGAAACTGGATTCAGGGATGCACAAATCCAGGGTCAGGAGCAATCAGACAGATGAGGTCCTCACTGGACCTCAGCCATTGCAGAAGAGAGCGAGACCCTCGTGATCTCTCAATTTTATACCGAGTATGATGTGTATGGGATGGGATACTCTGTTGGTCAGTTTTGGGTCACCTGTCCTGTGTGCCTCTCCCTGCAGTTTCAGCCTTTTTCGCTAGTTCAAGGATGGCCTTGGTTACTAGAGGAATAACTATAAACATTGGTCTTTCTTCATACCAGTGTTCCACGTTATCACTTCTAGAGAGAAACTGTCTGAAAAACATGCAGTTAGCTTTCAGAAAATATTACTTAGGCTAGGCAGAGCCAGAGTGAGGAAACAGGCCCCAATTAACTTAAAATATAACATTGTGCAAATGAGAAAGAAAAGATGTCTGTTTTCTGCACCCCTAGTCCAGCTTGCCTCCTTGGAAAGGGTATTTTCCCATTTCTGCATCAGAAACCATCTGATCTATAGCATAAGTCCTGGATCTCGTGCTCATTTATAGGCTTCTGATCTCATCTTCCACCTCCACTCCACGTGCAAACAGGTTTGGTGAGACAGCCCTGGCTCATGCCATCAGTGCGTTGGTTCTTTACATGGTGTGGTCCCTCAGTGTGGTGAAAGAAAGGCAGTAATGGAAAGAAATACTAATGGCCTGACTGTCCCGGGGCTGGGGAAAATGCAGTATGCATTCCATTCACTGGAAAGACACAGCTGGGGAGTTCTTTCTACTTCTCACCTTGTGTGAAGGTAATACAGGGTTGTCGAAAGCACCTTTATATCCAGGCAAAAACCCAGCTGCGATCACATCACAGAATAAAAAAAAAACCCTGTGACTGTAACACGAGAAAGGACAAATATTCACTGTCTGCCAAAAAAAAAAATTAAAATAAAAACTGATGCATTTAACTGACCAGCTGTACATCCAATGATGTCTAGTCTACCTGGTTGAATGCCTTTCCTAAAGCAGAGATTTCCCTCAAACTATTTGGAATTAACTGTAGTCATTGTTCTTTGCTCTCTTGAGGGCTATACCTATTCCTGGAGCTAATTAAAATTAGCTGTCCCAACTAATTAAAGTATCTTAATTAATGGAAAAATACTGAGTCTTTTTCAGGCGCTCCTTGGCTGGAACACAGACAGAGCTGGGCAGGAGAGAGATGTTTCTCTTATGCTTTAAATAGCTTGCTAATATGAAGATGTGGTTATACCAAACTCTCATGAGGATGGAGTGGTTTTCCCACCTCTATAATCCAGATCTGGATTGTTACCTCATTTCCACTCAAACACCCACTGAAGGTAGAGTCGTGTTACCTGAGGAAAGACTGGTTTTGTGTGGGATGGCTTCTGGAGCCAGGATATAAGTAAGCCAAGGTATAAGCAGGGGAGAGTGTGAAAGTATTATTACACCCTTCCCTGCGACAGGAGGGAGAGAGTAACTCCCTGGAAGTGACTGGCATCTTCCCCCTCTGCCCTTCCAGCCCTGTGGTCATCAGTTGGGTCAAATATCACAAGAAAGAGGACGGGGCAAGCAATGATCCTCCCCTGCTCAGATGCCTGCTCTGGGTGCGGGGTGTGAAGGCCAGTGGCACCACTCGAATGATCCCACCTGAGCCCTGCAGTTGCACAGGACAGGCGATTGAAACCACTAGCTGACTTTACACTAGGACTTTCGTACCTGCCTCCTTGTGTTGCTGTTTCCAGATTCACCAGCTGAACAGGAGAATTTTCTTTGGTCATCAAACTTTCTTCTCCTCAGATTTCCAGGGGGTTTCTCTGTTCGTGAACATCTGTTGCTCATTGTTTCTCTAATGCCCAGAGACATCTGGCTGCTAGCAGAAGTGGGTCTGAGCAGCGTTGGATGTGAATGCTGGAGCCCCCAGGAGTTCTTTCTGATGACCAACAGCAAAAATGAGAAGTATTTTAGAAGCACTCACCAGTCTGATGACTATGATGATACACAGTTTTTAGAGGGCACACTAAAACAAGCAAAGTAATTACTATCCAGTTTAATTAGCTCAGAATGTAATCACCCTTGCAACCGAGGAAAACGACTAGAGTCTATCTGCTTCTAATTTAAGCAGTACAAAATTTCTCAGTACATGTCCTGGAACACTAAATATGTGACCCTACTATCCTTTTAATTCTCCATTCCACCAGAGATTGCAGTAATCAAACGGATCATTTAAAACAATTGTTACTAAGCAAGAGTGATCATGAAGCTTCCTAAGTCCTCATTTGTGCGATATCTTCTCCAACACTCATTTTCTTCTATTGCTGCAGGTAAAAATTTCTTGACCAATAAGGGCAGGAGAATCCCATTTCTGTTCCTGAAGTTCGCAGGAGAGTGCACCCATCCCTTCTGTTTTAGAGAGGGAGAGAGAGGAGAAATGTTCCTCCTGTGAACACTTTGCTGTGCAAACACCATTCCAGATTAATGATTTTTGGTCCATTAAATCAGCAGAGCAGACAATTTCTTCCATTCTTCTTCAAGTCATTGTAAGTTTCTTTGTGCCTGACTAAGACTAGATATCACTCTTCTAGTTTGCCTTAATTATTTTTACCAAATTGTTTTTTTCAAGGACTGGAAAATTATCTGATAGCCAGCTGGTGCCCCACTCAGGTGCATTAAGAAAGGCAAGCGCAGAATTTCTGAATCACTCAACACATGGTGTTTTGCAATATTACTGACAAGGCCTTGGAAGGTAAGCACAACTGCAGTAAGGTTTTCTTGGTCCAGCCATTCTTACCTATAGCTAGGCAAGAGGAGTGCATTGAATGGACTCCAGGAACATAAGAATATAGGCAAGTTAGAATGCAGATCTGCAGAGTGTAATGGAGGTAGCTAGAGCTGCTCTGAATTAAAAAAAACCTCACAAGAGTCATCAGTGTAAAGGTCAGAAAATTATATGTAGAAGCAGAGTGGACTTCAGCAAAATATTAAGAAAAAATAGTATAATCAAGAATGACATACTGTCAAGGATGATTTAGGTCAGGAAAACTGTGTGTGATATGCTGCTTAATTTCTGCTTTTGAGTTTTGGCCATAATTTACTTACTGATAAGTATGTGCCACTTCTGGGCTGCCTAAAAGAACTTTCTCCAGCACTCCACTCCATGCCGTATGGGTCTTCCAGCAAGCTGATTTCTTTCTCTCACAGAAACCTTTATGATGGTCATGTAGCCGCTCATAAAATCATAGAATGGTTTGAGCTGGAGGTGACCTTAAAAATCACCTAGTTCCAACACCTCCTGCCATGGGCAGGGACACCTTCCAGTAGATCAGGTTGCTCAAAGCCTCATCCAACCTGGTCTTGAAAACCTCCAGGGACAGGGTATCCATGACTTCTCTAGGCAACCTGTGCCAGTCCCTCACCACCCTTATAGTAAAAAAATATATCCTATTATCTAATCTCGATCTCCCCTCTTTCAACTCAAAACCATTACTCCTTGTCCTATCCTTGCAATCCCTGATAAAGAACCCATCTCCATCTTTTTTGTAGGCCCCCTTTAAGTACTGGGAGGCTGCTATAAGGTCTTCCTGGAGCTTCCTCTTCTCTAGGCTAAACAAACCCAACTCTCTCAGCCTGTTTTCCTCTGGGAGGCACATTATAAATGGCTGCATTTCTAAGCTCTGCCTAATGATGCTTCTGACTCTTACCATTTGTCCTTTTCAAGGGAATAGACACAAAGGAGGAAGAAAGCCCTCAAGTAATAGTACATTGCATGAACTGTATAAGTCATTCACACACTTTATAGCATAAGGACAGGAGCTTACCTTGCCTTGAGAGGGCTTCCTGGCAGGGAGATCAAAAGAGACTTTTCTTGTAACTATGGAGTGGCCATTGCCAGCAGCAGGCCATGGGCTTTCTTCTAATGTTACAGCTCAGGCCTCTGAGTCCATCAGGAATTTGGTGGGTAGTTGTGAACCTGTTCAGCTCTAACTGCAAAGCATTCTTAGTCAAGAATCAGGGAAGCATTGGGGTGTCATTGCGCCATAGAATCATAGGATGGTTTGGGTTGGAAGAGACCTTAAAAATTGTCCAGTTCCAACCCCCCTGCCTTAGGCAGGGACACCTCCCACCAGACCAGGCTGATCAAGGCCCCGTCCAGCCTGTGGACGGTAAACGGTGGCAGTGCCTCACCACCCTCACCGTGAAGAATTTCTTCCTAATATCTAACCTAAATCTTCCCTCTTCCAATTTAAAGCTGTTCCCCCTCATCCTATCACTACTTGCCGTTGTAAAAAGTCCCTGCCCAGCTTTCACAGTATCACAGTATCATAAGGTTGGAAAGGACCTCTGAGATCATCAAGTCCAACCTATAACCCAACACTAACACCAACACTAACACCAACCATCATCTAAACCATGGCACTCAGTGCCTCATCCAGTCTCCCCTTAAACACCTCCAGGGTTGGTGACTCCACCACCTCCCTGGGCAGCGCATTCCAATGGCCGATCACCCTTTCAGTGAAGAACTTTTTCCTAACATCAAGCCTAAACTTTCCCTGACGAAGCTTGAGTCCATGCCCTCTAGTTCTGTCGCTGGTCACCTGAGAGAAGAGACCAACCCCTGCCCAACTACAACCTCCTTTCAGGTAGTTGTAGAGAGCAATGAGGTCTCCCCTGACCCTCCTCTTCTTTAGACTAAACAGCCCAAACTCCCTCAGTCGCTCCTCATAGGGCTTGTGCTCCAGCCCCTTCACCATCTTCATTGCCCTCCTCTGAACACATTCCAGTATCCTAACATCTTTCCCAAACTGGGGGGCCCAGAACTGTACACAATATTCAAGATGAGGCCTGACCAGTGCCGTGTACAGGGGGACGATAACTTCTCTGGTCCTGCTCGCTACACTATTCCTGATGCAGGCCAGAATGCCATTGGCCTTCTTGGCCACCTGGGCACACTGCTGGCTCATGTTGAGCTTCCTGTCAACCAGCACTCCCAGGTCCTTTTCTGCCTGACTACTCTCCAGCCACTCTGTCCCCAGTCTGTAACTCTGCATGGGATTGTTGTGTCCAAAATGAAGTACCCGACATTTGGACTTATTAAACATCATCCCATTAGAATCGGCCCATCTCTCCAGTCTGTCCAGGTCCCTCTGTAGGGCCATCCTACCCTCTAACAGATCAACCCTTCTTCCCAGCTTGGTATCATCTGCAAACTTGCTGATGATGGACTCAATCCCCTCATACAGATCATCAATAAAGATATTAAACAGGACGGGACACAATACCGATCCCTGGGGGACACCACTGGTGACCGGCTGCCAACTGGATGAGACACCGTTCACCACCACTCTTTCGGCTCGGCCATCCAGCCAATTCCTAACCCAGCACAGAGTGCTCCCATCTAAGCCACGGGCTGCCAGCTTCCCTAGGAGTCTACTGTGGGAGACAGTGTCAAAGGCCTTGCTAAAGTCCAGGTATACCACATCCATTTCCTGTAACCCCTTCAGGTACTGGAAGGCTGCCATAAGATCTCCCTGGAGCCTTCTCTTTTCCAGGCTGAACAACCCCAACTCTCTCAGCCTGTCCTTATAGCAGAGGTGCTCCAGCCCTCTGATCATTTTTGGGGCCCTTCTCTGGACCGCTTCCAACAGTTACACATCCTTTTTATGTTGGGGATTCCAGAACTGAACACAGTACTCCAGGTGGGGTCTCACGAGAGCAGAGTATAGGGGGAGAATCATCTGCTTCAACCTGCTAGCCACGCTTATTTTAGTGCAGCCCATCTTCTACTAGAGCTTGAAACCAATTCCGCAATGGTAGGGTTTGGCCATTTATAGAGAAAACCTAACAAAACTAAACAAAATTTTAACGAAACTAAGTAGTTATTGTAACTTACTTTTGGCCCAGTAAAGGAAGAATGAATGACCATGAAAAAACAGAAAGTGTGTAAAAATAAAGCTAAGTGGACACCAAACCAAGAAGGAACAGATGTCCCTGCCCACACGTACATATTAAGCAGACAGATTTTGCCTTCAAGTTTATGTACCATATGCATGGTACCCAGGGCAACACCATTTTACGAGCCCTGCTCCAGAAACACAGATGAGGAGACCCAATGCATATGAACAACAGATGTATCTATATAAATATGTATGTATATATATGCACATAAGCATATATATGTATGAGATGTACATGAGCTATTCTCTCATGATATTTCCAAGAACAGAGGCTGCATGAAGGTCAAAGGGACTATGGAGAATTAAAGGCAACAGAGCTATGGACTCCCTCAGCTCTTCCACCTCAAACTACATAGCGCTGACACCGAGGGAAGGTGTTTTCAAGAGTGTCTTATCTCACATCCCTCCATGATACACGGGTGCTGAGAAGTTGCCTTGTCTCAAGACCAAGTCAGACAGGCACAGCCACCCAAACCCTGTCAAATATGGGTGGAGGAAGATGGAATTAGCAACCATGTCTTCCCAGGATCTTCCCAGGAATAGGGCATCTTCTTTGGATGAATTGTTAGAAGCTCCTTTTACTATGCTGTATTATTTTTAAAACACATTCAATTTTGCAGTAGGTTCCTTGAGATTAATATTTTAAGCAGTCCTGTGGTGAGCATACCAAAATTTGACAGAGGTCATTGCTGCCTTGTTGGATATTGATTTCTGTCTGATGAGGAAGCATTTTAACTGAGTTACAAAGTGTTCTTCTCTAAGATGCTTAAAATAGGACTGAGAGACCATTATGATCTAAACTAATCAGCTGGACATCAAATTCAGAGATGACTCTGAAATTGCTTAGACATCAATTCTTTGTAATCTTCCTGTGGAGCATACTGCTCAATTCTGTTACCACTGAACTGGTATTAGAAGGAAATTTCAGTGAGCAGCAACAGTATAGAAAACAGATTTTTTTTTTTCCTGAAGAAGCTTTTAGTCTTTTCAGTATTTTAATGGTAAGGGTGTGTCACCAGAGAAATTGCAGGTTTGTATATTTTTACTGCTTCTCAATGGAACAATATTTTTACTTATGTTTGCTAAGCCAGTCAGGCATGAGAGCATGGATGCTGCAAGTATAGCATGATACTCCTCTCAAAACTGTAAAAAAAAAAGGCATCAAATTAAAAGACGTGAGAGTTATCTACCTCCTGAGAGTTCCACTGAACCTGTCTTTGCAAAAAGAGGCAAAACTGGAACCTTTCTTCCCCCTTTAAAGTTCATTCTTATTTGTTTAGTACTTTTGAGAGCCTAAGAGGAGAGGAATATTCCACAGCATGTGCAGTGTGGGCTTTAGCCAAACCCCATAGAAAACAATTGGCAAATATATTTCTTGGAAGGTGGACTAAGCTTGGTATCAATCAGAAGCTGCCAAACCTGAAGTGGTTGTCTCTGTGCTAATGCAAATTATCTCCCATCACAGCCCCTGATTTAAATCTTGTTTTTCTTCCTGGAGGAATAGATTTGTTTTGTATTTTAAAGTGCCATTGGCACAAAGTTAGCAGAGGCTCCAAAGAGCTGGTGGGAAAATATTCTGGAATGCTTTTTGTCTCTGAATATGGTCTGCTGCCAAGAGAAGTTCACAGCACTGATAGAAGTGAACAAATACAGTTCTGTACAGATGAGACATTGCAAGAATAGGCAAAGAGGGCAGATCCACTGAACCACTGTTCTTTACTGGAACTGAAAGGTACTGCTGTGCTATCACACTTAGAAGGCAGTGGGGAGCTCTCTCAAGATGCAAGGACCACACAAGATTCTAGGTGGAATGCACCACTGACGCCAGGGAAAATTTCCTCTTTCCTGGAGGCGCATAGGATTTCTAAAAATCAGTTTATAATCCTTGTATCACAGTATCACAGTATCATAAGGTTGGAAAGGACCTCCGAGATCATCGAGTCCAACCTGTATCCCAACACTAACACCAACACCAACATCATGATCTAAACCATGGCACTCAGTGCCTCATCCAGTCTCCCCTTAAACACCTCCAGGGTCGGCGACTCCACCACCTCCCTGGGCAGCACATTCCAATGGCCGATCACTCTTTCAGTGAAGAATTTTTTCCTAACATCAAGCCTAAACTTTCCCTGACGAAGCTTGAGTCCATGCCCTCTAGTTCTGTCGCTGGTCACCTGAGAGAAGAGGCCAACACCTGCCTGTCCACAACCTCCTTTTAGGTAGTTGTAGAGAGCAATGAGGTCTCCCCTTAGCCTCCTCTTCTTCAGACTAAACAACCCCCACTCTCTCGGTCGGTCCTCATAGGGCTTGTGCTCCAGCCCCTTCACTATCTTCGTTTCCTCCTCTGGACACACTCCAGCATCCTGACATCTTTAGAGGCAGATGCTGCGCTGGTCTGAAGTGGCTGAGAGCTCTGTTGTTTAATAACAATTGAAAATTTTGCCTACAAGTGTGATGCAAAATTTATTTTCAGGAGGAATTGCTAGGAGCTTCGTGACAGCTAATAGCTGCAGTTCTCTATTAAGCCCTCCCAATGCAAGGAGAGTTATTTCTTTTTTTCTTCATTCTGTCTTTTAGTTCTGTTTTCTAACTTCTCCTCTTTACCCTCTGTGTCTTCCGTTGCCCTGATTTTCCAGCAGGTTAAAACAAAGGATCAGTTCCTCTATTGTGCTAGTGGACCACTGCAAAGCAGGATCCACTTCTTTTGCCAAGGTTTTGCATATATTATTCCCAGTGTTCTTAGTACCTGCTGGCATATGTCAGGACAGATCATCTTTATTGATGATCTGTATGAGGGGATTGAGTCCATCATCAGCAAGTTTGCAGATGATACCAAGCTGGGAAGAAGGGTTGATCTGTTAGAGGGTAGGATGGCCCTACAGAGGGACCTGGACAGACTGGAGAGATGGGCCGATTCTAATGGGATGATGTTTAATAAGTCCAAATGTCGGGTACTTCATTTTGGACACAACAATCCCATGCAGAGTTACAGACTGGGGACAGAGTGGCTGGAGAGTAGTCAGGCAGAAAAGGACCTGGGAGTGCTGGTTGACAGGAAGCTCAACATGAGCCAGCAGTGTGCCCAGGTGGCCAAGAAGGCCAATGGCATTCTGGCCTGCATCAGGAATAGTGTAGCGAGCAGGACCAGAGAAGTTATCGTCCCCCTGTACACGGCACTGGTCAGGCCTCATCTTGAATATTGTGTACAGTTCTGGGCCCCCCAGTTTGGGAAAGATGTTAGGATACTGGAATGTGTTCAGAGGAGGGCAACGAAGATGGTGAAGGGGCTGGAGCACAAGCCCTATGAGGAGCGACTGAGGGAGTTTGGGCTGTTTAGTCTAAAGAAGAGGAGGGTCAGGGGAGACCTCATTGCTCTCTACAACTACCTGAAAGGAGGTTGTAGTTGGGCAGGGGTTGGTCTCTTCTCTCAGGTGACCAGCGACAGAACTAGAGGGCATGGACTCAAGCTTCGTCAGGGAAAGTTTAGGCTTGATGTTAGGAAAAAGTTCTTCACTGAAAGGGTGATTGGCCATTGGAATGTGCTGCCCAGGGAGGTGGTGGAGTCGCCGACCCTGGAGGTGTTTAAGGGGAGACTGGATGAGGCACTGAGTGCCATGGTTTAGATGATGGTTGGTGTTGGTGTTGGTGTTATAGGTTGGACTTGATGATCTCAGAGGTCCTTTCCAACCTTATGATACTGTGATACTGTGACAGTGTTCCCTCAGTTTGTTTTCCTGACTGCAGTGAGAATGCAAGTTAAGTTTCCATAAGTGAACTGGCACACTCGAAGTCCCTCATGCCAAGCACCAGACAGATGGGTGTGGAGACAGAGATATAGTGACTGGCATGTAAAAAGGACAGGGAGGGAGAACAGGAGTGAGAATGAAAGCATGGGATCTTTCTCCTTTCTCATGTTCTGCAAGTAAATGGAAAACAGAGATGCAAATGAAGCAGGATTGGTCATATCCTCCCTTAAAATTCTGCTTTAGAAGTGAATGAACGTTTCCCTGTCTTCCTCAGTATTAGTGCATCTGAGAGCAGGTTTCGCCAGGGGAGTGAGAGTCCAGCAGTGGTTCAGTGCAAGACATGCAAATCCTTCATGTTGGGAGCATATCAAGGAAATGTTTGGTTTTTTTCAAGTTCACCCGAACACCTGAGTCTAAATCACGTTCCAAAACCAGCAAGGAAACTACTTAGAAAGAAGCAAAGCTTTGTGATTCTTCACTTGGATCACCATGCTACCTGTGTTTGCTCTTCCCACTGCTTACCTTGAATGCATTAACCATTTTTCTCCCCCATTTTCAATCCCCAGCCTGGCTAGTCACAATGTAGGTGGTGTTGGGGATAGGTTGGATGTATTATAAGCACAGGAAGAGTTGGAATTACCATTTTAAGTCTCTTCTGCATTCCAAAGACTATGAAATAACTGGTCACCTGGGTGTTCACGGAGACACAGCTCTGTCCTGGCTGCATGTAGTCTTCTACTGAAGATCTAGATACAAGAACTAGTGCATTCACAAAAAGCTTCTGGGGATAAATGCTTGCAAGGCAAGTATTTGATAAGAGACAAAATCTTGTTCACGTATTTTAAAATAGATGTTTTCCCTCTTTGCTCAGACTATATTACTTGGTTTTCAAAGGTGGGACTAGCTGGCAAAACAAGAGCCTAGACCAGAAGCCCTGGAAAGGAAATGAGGTTTTGCCATTAGCTATTTCCTTACCATCTGTATCCAGAGAGAACATACCACGATGCCAACCTTTACTGTCCTGTCTCAGTTGGAGGTTAAGGGTAGAAGTCGAGTCCCAGCAAAAAATATAGGTATCTGCCATCCAGTCTCCTCCTGATGAAGTGCACAGCTACCTGTTAGTGCCCAATGGCTCTCTAGATTGTGGATGGAGGCAGAGAAGCACCTCCAAACTGGATTCATGACATCCTCCCCAGAAATGCTGGCCACAGAGATCGGAGGAGAAAGTACTGAGGACTGAGTCCTAATTCCTTATTTCCTCTGGGAGGGAAGAGCCTTACTTGGTGTCACAGAGAAGCACCTTGTTCCAGGCACGATAAGTGATTTCTCTTTCTTTCCTGAAAGTGGGTGCCAAGGTCCTTTTTGGGACCTGCAGAGGAAAATCACACTTGATAGCTAAGCAGATAGCAGGTGTTTCATCCTTTTTGCCAATAATAAAGTCTGTTAAAAGCTCTCTTCCATGACATCAGAGACCCAGATTTAGTTCATGCCTCCTTCTGTGGGGATTCACACACATGCTTGAGGGAAGGGCTGGGGGAGTATTTTCAGTCTCTCCCATTGAACTGAGCCCATTTTTTCATTTTGACCATCCTGTGGATTGATTTAATGTCACTCAGTGCTGAAATAAACTGAAATGGATATTTTTGTTTTGGAATGAAAATTTTAATCAAAAATACCCATTCTGTTGCCAAATTGCCATCTTCCAGGAGCAGACTGATTTTTAAAAAGTGTTAGGTGGGAAGGTTTTAAAAGAATGCAGAAAGAGGATTCCTAGTCGATAACTAGATTTTCAAATTATGGAGAGTCCAGTATGTAATTTATGTTATGAATGAAGAATATATGAGACTCTTCCTTTATGTCTCATTTCCAGCCTTAGAAGGAGAGACTATATCTTTATACAGCCATAACTGCCACTAAAGAAAAATAGTTAAATTAAATTGTTATGTGAAATAATAAGTTCACAGTGATAACTTCAATGTATGAAAAAAATCCATAAAGAATGAGTGAATTTTAATTTTGTCTGAAAAGTTTAACTTTGTAAAATTTATGACCGTCGAATTTTATTAAAGTCAGTTGAGCTGAGCCAATCAAGTATTTAACCTCAAAAGGCTAAATACCTCTCTTAGTCTCAATAAACCAATTTCTTAGTGGGCGCTCTGGTAAAGAGAAATAACTGTAAACAACTTTGGCAGAAGCTTTAAAAAATGTTATTTTTTTTCATGCCTGGATTTTCTGTTTCATTGTGGGGGTGAATGCACCCAGCTCTGAATTATGATAAATTGCCTTTCTGACTGGGAAAGTGTATTGGGATGTCTCCAAGCAAAAGGGGTGAGATGGGTATTAGTTGGAGCAGGAGGGAAAAGGAACTAAATAACCGAGCACAACAAATTTGCTGCGTGCTTTATGTCATTTTTATCTTGGAAATGTGAGATGCTTAACAAAAGCTGCTTCTCATAATACCATGTTCCCATGCCCTTGGCAGCAGTACAGAAGTCGTATGTTCACACAGAACAATCCTTTGGTGAGCTCTCTGATGTGAGGAGCACAAACATGCTCTTCTTTGCCCGGGGTATGCTGTATTTCTATTCCCACTTATTTCTTCAATAAACATACATATTGTTACAGAGCATTGCCACTGGCCTTGTTTCTGAAAGCTGTCTCTGTGTCTGTCTCAATGGATCTCACTGAGAAGCCTGGGATTTCAGGAGAGCACTATTCATTGGAGGGGTCCCTTAATTCCCAGTCTATCACCTTTGGTGATTATTAGCAGGAATGTGCACAACCTCTGTGGGGAGACATGACAGCGTTAGGTGGAATGTTTGATAATTTTTGATCCTTCCCAGGTGACAGCAGAAAATCCCTTTTTTTGAAAGAGACCACAGAATCATAGAATGGTCTGGGTTGGAAGGGATCTTAAATATCATCCAGTTCCAACTTCCCTGCCATGGGTAAGGACACCTCCCATTAGATCAGGTTGCTCAAAGCCCCATCCAACCTGGCCTGGAACACCTCCAGGGAAGGGGCATCCACAGCTTCTCTGGGCAAACTGTGCCAGTGCCTCACCACTCTCACAGTAAAAAATTTTTTCCTAATAACTGATCTAAATCTCCCCTCTTTTAGCTTAAAACTGTTCCTCTTCATCCTATCTCTGTACTCCCTGATAAAGAGCCCCTCCCCAGCTTTCCTGTAGACCCCTTTATGTACTGGAAATCTGCTACAAGATCTCTATGGAGCCTTCTCTTCTCTAGGCTAAATAACCCAAATTCTCTCAGCCTGTCCCCATAAGAGACCAGAACAGAATCATTGTGGTTTTGCTTGAATGTTTGAACTTTCTCTCTCTCTTTTTTTTTTTTTTTTGGTTTGTAATTAGAATAAGGTGACACTAGCAGTTACTTCTTCTGCTGGATTTTTCTTATGCCTTTATGCAGGAAAGAATGCAATTTCCTCATAAGGTCAGATTGTCCTGAAAGTTTGTGCAGAGTTATTCACATGTATATAAAGTAATGCAAAAGTGAATCTGATATTTCTTAAAGTGTATAGGCTGGTCTTTAACTCTTGTTGTTTGTTAAATTCTGACCCTGAAAGCCCTTAATTCGCATGGTTTGCTCATGTATTTGATGGTAAAAAAGTCCTGCAAAGCGATACCTAGTGCACATGAAAGGTCTGCCAGAAACATGGGGAAGTGGCCAGAAGGACCTGCAGGAGGTGGCTTTACGTGTGATTTTGATTTAGAAGAGTGATAGTAGGAATGTACTGAAGGCACAACCCAAGCATGGTATTGCAATAGTAATATACAGAGGAATGACAATATAAATGTGATTCCTGGTGTCTGGATGCTCCACTGTCACCTTGCTGGGTGTCCCCAGTCACCCAGCCTGTTTGGTGCTGCTCTTTGCTGCACGCACAGCCTGGTCTTCAGGCCCGTGTAGTGTTGTACAAATCTTTTATCTGCAAGATAAACTTTCCAGTTGATTGTACTGGAGGAGTCTGCAGGCAGCTCCATCTTGGCATGGGTGATTAGGCTGCCTGCATGGCCATGCCATTATCTAGGTGCACAGCAACGAGTTATTGTGTGAACATTCTTTCTGTTTGGCAGTGAGAATGATATATAGAATTGTTTTGTGTAAGAAAATCCTATAGTTGCTGCAGTGACTGAAGTGGGAGAATATCTCCTCTATGGAAGGTGTCTGCCCAACAGGCTGCACATGGGTAGGAGGCACATTTGGTGCTACATAACTTGTGGTTCCCAGCAGCTAAAGGGATATAAAATTGTCTATATCATTCTATCCTTATTGAGTTAGCTGTAATTTAAATAGCATGTAAATTATTGAGGTGAAGAAAGGGAAGCAAACTGAAAAATAGCATTTACAATTATACTTTACGGAGTCCATGTGCGTTTTTTTACTGTTGTCATAATGGATTTGCGTGTGCTGGTGCAAAACAGGATGAAAAGCTGGCTGCCTGGACATTCAGTAATTCATATTATTAACATTATTACTGCCACGGCTTTTCTAGTCCTATTTGGGCTTACACATGCAGACTTAGGAATTTGAAGCAGTAACACGAAAACATTTTTCATCCGTATATTAAAACTAATAACATAATCATAAGCAGTAGGCAAGCATATGTATACCCTAAAAATATACTTCTATTTATAAAAGAATTAAGCATGTCTCAGAGAATTAAAAAAAAAGATGCTTTTGGACAAGGTTTTTCTGTGCAAGTCTGGAACTTACTGAGAGAGCCAAGCCAATTAAACCAGATGGCTTCTAGCATTTGAGCTGCTGTTAAACTTTTAAGAACCAGACACCTTGTGGATTTGCCTGCTGCTCATGCATGTGCTCAGAAAGCCACCAAATACATTCAGAGAGGTCCACCAGGGGCTATTAGAGTGGATACAGCATATGGCTCAAGAAGTCTCTAAGGCCTGAGATTGCAGCAGCTGAGACGGTGTTTCAGAGGAATTATCCGCGTGTGGTAGCCCAGTCCCGATAGCCTTCTCATAGACATCTGCTCCTATTGATGCTTAGAGAGAAAACACATCCACCTTCTGTCTAATCTAGTGCATTTGTTAGTTCTTTTGTATTAATCCTGGGAAAGCAGGGTTGAATTAGTGAGGTGAAGAAAGAGAAGCAAATTGAAAAATACAATATTAAAGTATGCATGGGCGTGCTCCTGAAATACAGTTAACCTTGCTCAGCAGAGAGAAATCAAAATGGAAATGCTTGCCTGGAAGCCTCTCACATGTAAAACTTTGCATATACATAGTAAACAGCTGTATACATACAGTACAAGTTTTTTTCTTGGCAAATAAAATAATGTGGAAATGGCAGAGAAGGAATTTGTTTTGCTGTGGGTGATAATCCTTTGCACTGATGTGAAGCGACGCCAGAGAGATCAGCTTTTGTGCTCATGGGTCTTAGAGTCAGCTGGACTATGAGCACATGCGGCTTCATGGAGACCCATTTCAGGTTTATGATTAATGTCTTTTTTCATGGTTCTGTCCTGTACCCTGGCCAAATGAGGGATCCACCGTTCTTGGCACCATGCCTCTGCCACTTCAGAGGTAATCCCTTCCTCAAATGGCTCACAGGATGGGCTATGACTGGGGGGAGATCAGAGGACGCTGCCCTATCCTCAGAGTATTCAATGCACAAATACACTTTTTAAGGAGAGGATTTTTTTGTCCTGAATTTATTTAAAGGAATCTGCCATCACCAGTAGATGGAAACATTTTGGAGAGAGATCTGATATGTGCCAGTCATTCGAGGAAGAAAACGGTTTCACCAGAATAGCACAACCAGTGAGAAGAGCTGAAGACTGAGCAAGGAGCAAAGCAAGTCAGAAAAGGTGCAGGATGACTGTCATGCTGAGGGGCCAAAAAAGGTGGATTTGGCTTTGGAGGAGGAAGGGTGGGACAGGATACCGTGAGATACCTGACTTTGGGTGACAGGAAGAAACAAATACTAGGCAGACTGACACCAGCTTTCAGTGTTCATATGAAATTATCACCCTTCTTATTTTGTGCTTATACTGCTTCTGTGGCCAAGAAATAACTGCAGTGTTTGAGACAGCACTCTTGGGTGTGCCTGGTCCATGCATCAGCTGCCTTTAGTGTGTCTAGCTCTATTGTGCATGTATAATTAATGCTATGGTTTACAGGGCCTATTGCTTAGGACCAACATAACAGACTCAGGCTGTGGGCAGGACCTCTGTTACTTAGATTTTCTAACCTCTTTAGCACTCAAACACAGGGCTGACTTAAGGCACAAACCTGCCTGACATAAGCCAGAGGCACTGCCTTGAAACGGTTCTTAAACCCATCAGCCAGTGCTAAAAAGTGTGTGTGATGTGCCCTTACGCAGGTCATAAATATTCAAGGCACAAAAATGGAGACAAAAGGAATGAACAAATTAAAAATCACAGATATGCCAAAATTGGACGCATTTTTCCCATCAGGTGTATTCTTTATCATTACTATCATGAACTAGAGAGATGGTACTGTGCTTGTGGCAGCGAAGGTGAATGTCAATGATGAAACACAGTGAAGATTGTAGGAACATCCCAGTCAACGTGCACCTCACACCGCCCACCCGCCACCCCCGGCCCTGAGGCACAGATTTACACTACAGTTAGCAAGAACTTCTCTTCCTCCATACTGGATAAAAAAAAGCTTTTCAATCTATTGGAAGCAAAACTGTGATTTTAGTAAGTCTCTCGATATTTATTCAGTTGGTGAACAAACAAACTATTTAGTGCAGGCTGTTTTCAAGCAGGAACTACATAATGGTGAGTCAGAAAATTAGAAATGGTTGTTAGAATCACTATTACAGGGATCATTCTACTCCTTCATGTGCTGGTTGTTTTCTCACACAGGCTTCTTGCCCTGTACAATTGACGTGAATGGCTATAATTGCATTTCTGAGCCTATGAACAATCCCAAACAACTGCAGTTTAATTTTCATGCCTAGAAAGTGACAAAATTAACTTGTTACATTGACTCAGAATTAGGGAAGCAAAGCAACAGTGAAGAACAATACTGGCAGGAGGACTTGGAAAGAGTTGTAATATAAATGTTTCATCCACAGATCTTGTACTCAAGGAGATAACCTGACCTGCATGGAATTGGAATGGAAAGGATTTATCTAGGAATTTTAGAGCTATTCAGCCAATCTAGTCCATTCCTGGAAAAGCACAAAAAGGTGACAGAAATGGTGCTACAAGGACTGCCTCATACTTTTTTGAAAACACAGGTGATGAATCTCTCCTCTTGAACTAGCAATTTGTCAGCAATTACTTCTGACATAAGAAAAGTGAAACACTATCCATTTAGAGTTGTCAACCTTACAGAAATATTCCAGGTTGAGCAGTTTTTCACATAGCAATTTTTAAAGGATTAAGTCCCAAGGAGTGTTTTCTGGAATTTATCACCATTTCCTGAAGATTGTGTGCTTCCTTGAGTACAACAATGTATTTCTTGTAAGAGAATAGTATTTCTTTATCTGACTCCTGTGGTCACTTCTATGACAATGGAATATGTCAGAACATAGCATATGCTTGCAGGCATGGCTAAAAAAAATTGAATGAGTTTGCTGTAAGGCTCTTTGATCTTGGCTTACAGTTTAAGGACAGGAAGCAAGAGAGATGGGAGCAGTCACTGTTTCTCCTGGAGAGTTCCTCTCCTCCCAGCAGCATAGCATGGCAGTCTCACACCATCTCCTGCCACAGCAGCTAGTTTGGCTTTCTAAAACTCAGGCACAGCAAAATAGACAAAGGGCTGTCTTTTTCTGCTGTCCCAGCAATCTGCTGCCCTAATTACACACTTATTTTGCCTGTGTCTACTTGCCTCCCTCATAACCAATGTGATCAAGGCTGTCCCCGAAGGCTTTTAGTTGATTAAAGCAGCTCTTGATTCTTTGGGCAAGAGATGTAAGGTATAAAGCTTTAAATCTCAGGAAGGGAAATATATAGTTTAGAAAGTATTTTGGTTCAGCTTCAGAACTAAATTCTTATTGGTTTCAAGACCTCACAAGATGTGGACCAGAAAACTCTTATTATCACAAGTCCTATGTATGAGACGGAAGATTCAGAAACTGAATCTAAGACAGAATCAGAGAAATACAGAATTGTTTAGGTTGGGAAAGACCTTTAAGATCATCAAGTCAGACCATAGTTCATCAAGTCCAACAGTTTTAGTGCTGTAGTAAAGGAATAAAAACACAAACCAACGAGTACCTGTCTAAGGTATTCCAAGGAAGCCATCAGTGAAACTCTGAAAGAGAAAGGTGATGTCTATATCCAGTCATTATTCAAAACAAAGAGGGACAAACTGAATTTCTCATGCTATAGCTGTGAATTTGCTTTATGGGTTATTTTGTCATTGACAATAGAAAATTATAGGGCAGCAGGTGCTTTTAAAGATTATTAAAAATTAGTTTTGCAACTTTGTAAAAGAAAAAAACTCCTCCATTCTTGATCTCTACGGTGAGTTCTATCTGACATTCTTCAAAACGTAGATTTCAGATGTGGCTTTGACTTCCTTTCTTGAAAACCTAGGGAGCTATCTTCCCAAATAGGGCAATTCGCAATGTATGCTGCTATAATCATAGAATCATTTAGGTTGGAAAAGACCCTTTAAGATCATTGAGTCCAACCATTAACCTAACTCTGACAAGTGCATCGCTAAACCACGTCCCTAAGCGCCACATCTATAGGTCTTTTTACCACCTCCAGGGATGGTGACTCAATCACTTTCCTAGGCAGCTTGTTTGAATTTTTGACAACATTTTCAGTGAAGAAATTTTCCCTAATATCAAATTTAAACCTCCTCTGGTGCAACTTGAGGCCACTTCCTCTTGTCCTATTACCTGTCACTTGGGAGAAGAGATTGCTCCAACCCCCTTTCAGGCAGTTGTAGAGAGCGATAAGGTCTCCCCTCAGCCTCCTTTCCTCCAGGCTAAACAGCCCCAGTTCCCTCAGCCACTCCTCAGAAGACTTGTGCTCCAGACCCTTCACCAGCTTCATTGCCCTTCTTTGGATGCAGATTTGTCTGAAATAAATAGAAAAAAGTGCTTTTTTTATTAGGAACAAAATATTGGTCACAAAAATGGCCTAGAAAACTTATATAAATATCCTGACTTCTGCTGATCCAGAGGATCCCAAATTCATTAGACAGTGCTGCCTGCATTGCCAGTTCACACAGTTGATCCTGAGATAAAGAGGTGAATATGAAGACAAGAGGTCTTTAGGAGAAGAAACCTAGGGAATTAAGGGTCTTTGTCAGCACTGATGAAAATTCCCAGAAAGAATGTCCAATAGGATTGACCGAAGCCATGAACTGAGCTAATGGGCATCACACCCGTGTGGTGACATCAACACAAATGGTGAAAAAGGCAGTGAAAGCTTAGAGGAATAGGAGAAGCCCTCTGTTTGTTGGACCTTGCAAAGAATGCACAGAAACGGGGGATAGATGTTGCTCCTGTGAGCTGGCAGTCCAAGAAACCAGGCTCATCTTATTGCAGCCACAGTGTCTTCTTACCTCCATTTTTACATTAACATTTCTCTCCATTTCACCCTATTGCTGTCTCTTTAGCAGATATTTTGAGGCCTCTTAATATTCCAGAGTCAATTGCAGTTCTGTGGTCCCTTGAAATGTATAATCACCATCCCATCTCCTGGTGTTGCTGCTGTCACTGCACAAGGAAAAAGAGCAGTATCTGCTGTGTATCCTGGGTAAATGTGATAGTGTAAACACATTGCAGAAATGTGTCTGTAATGAACACTTTATTCATGTCCGTAATATTTTCTAGTTTCTAGAGATTTGCTGTTGATCATAGCAACTGGTATTCATCTATGAATCTGCCAATATCAATCCTTGTCTTTTAACTCCACGTATCCGTGTTCAATGGTAGTAAACTCAATAAATTTTCCTTGGGGGTTTTGCTAATCCATCTTATTCATAATTTTTAAATGGACACCTGGGGCAGACTGTGTCCATAAATACCAAATCAATACAGTTAGTTACACTAAATGCATTCAAACAAGGATACTTGAAGAGGGAGGAAACAAAGGTGCTGCAGCAAAGGAGATGATGGAGAGGTATGCTTGGCGAAGGCTGGGAAAATGGCAGCAAATTTAATCTACGCCATCAGAGTGAGGAAGGGACTGAGGATCAGGGAAAGGGAACTATAAAAGGAAGGACAGTGCTGAGGAGGAAAGTGAGAAAAGCCAAAGACGTGGCTTAGGAAAAAAAGAAGATAAAGTACTGGATCTAAGATGGTTCCCCAGGGTTGAAGCTGAGGAACCGATGAAACTAGTTACTGTGCCACAGATACTGGACAGGCCTGGAGGGGAATCTTGTTTCTAGTCCATTTTATTCAAGACCAGTGTTCTGGACTTTGAAGGCAGCTGGGAAATTTTATAGTCTGTATTGGTTATGCTGCTAGCATGGCAATAAATGTCACAAGAAAAGCAGCTCATGCAACAGCCCAGCTCTGGGAAATAGTGCAGAAAGAAAAATAATTTCTTATGTCTTTTTTTATAGAAGCAGATGAAAAAGAAGGTAGGGTTTTCTTTATTTGCAAGCATTAAATGTCAGTCCCTGGTGGAGGTTAGTTGTAGAACTGGTTGAAGTGAGTGTCAATGTTTTATTTTTTATTTCAAAATATTTATGTTTCACAGTAGCAAGAAGAATACGCTTTTCTGTGGGGTAAGCAATGCAGCTAACTTGTCATTTTAAATGGACACCTGAGACAGATTCTGCCTCAGCAGAGCATAACAATACAGTCAGTTGGACTAAATGCATTGAAACGAATACACTTGGATAGGAGAAGAAAATTATGCCACAGGAATGGAAATGATACAGAAAAAAAGAAAAGAGTTACATGCAATAGACAAAGAATCAGGAGGGATGGGAGGCTTTTTCTTCATGTGCTACAAATAGCTGAACTCATCCACCAAGATCATAATTAAACCAGCATTAATGAGTTGTCACCAAAAAGAGGAAATCACATCCACTCCCAAAATGAGTAGACAATGGAAGGATGCTTATTGATGGCTCACAAGGCTGCAGTTGCTTGCTTGTTCTCCTTTCTTTATTCAAAGGCCGAAGATACCGTAATTCATCAAGATCATTAAAAGAAACGGAATCAAAGAAGTACATTTAGTTTTTTACATTAAGTGACTCTGAATCCTGGAACAATATGTAAATGGTGGCAAAGTGGTTGAAGTGCCTCTCTGTGATTCCAGAGCTCGTGTCTTTGGCAAACCCATCCTGCAGGCTGTAGGATGATCCTCGACTGTAGATGATCACACAGGTCAGACAGGTGGTGGGAGCAGAATCTCAGTGTTGTTGCTTTTATGTATATTTTTGTGTATGTGCAAGCTCCACTGAGGAGGCTGGGTTTGGCAAGAACTCTAGCAAAACTACAAAACAAGTGGTGCCAGTATGCTTAAACTTGAATGGAAAGGTAGCTCTGAGACTGATGAGCTACTAATGTCTGAGAAAAGCCCTCCTGAGAAGGTTTTTTTTTCTTTTTAGGAGAGGTAGGGATATACCATTACTTCAACTGCAGTGTCAGTACCAGGCAAAACTTTCCTTCTGTCTTTGCTTTGGAAGAGAACTGAGAAATATGATTTAGGGACAGCCAGCAACATCCTGCTGCATCAGCTGCAGGCAAAGCCAGATTTCCCTTTCTGGGAAGAGGAGAGCAGCTGGTTGTGGGGAAAAAGGAGACACGGCCGTGTTGCAGGAGTTCGTGCAGGTGGATGGTGGGTCCCTGCATGTCCTGCACCCTGTCAGAGTCTGTCCAACAGCGGCAAAGCATCAACCGGGTGACACCCCGGGGACGACCTTCCTGAGCTCTCCTTCCCCGGTGGCACAGCACGCCTTGCCAGGCACAGCTTTAGCCCTCGCCGGGCACAGCCTCGGCCCTCGCTGGGCACAGAGCCCATTGACAGGCACATTGCCCACTGCCAGGCGCAGTCTCATCCCTTGCCAGGCACAGCGTCGCCCCTCAGCGGGAACACACTCTCTCGCCAGACGCAAAGCCCCTTTGTCGGGCATAGCCTCGCTCGGCACAGCCTCATCCCTTGCCAGCCACAGCCTCTCTCCTCACCAGGCGGAGTATCCCTCGCCGGGCACAAAGCCCCTTGGCGGGCACACCTCCATCCCTCGCCGGGCACAGCCTCGCCCCGCACCCCCTCTCCCCTCCGCAGCTCTGGGTGCGGCACTTCGTGACCATCTCCTCCCTCCGCTTGAATCAATCAGCCGGATTTGTTACCTGGGGTTTTTTTCCCCTTTTTTCACTTTCTCTAAACCCATTAAAGAGCCGTGGAGCGGAGGAGGAGCAGCCCCCGAGCGGCTCCCCGCAACCCCCCTGGGGCGAGAGGCGCTCGCAGCTGCTATACACCCCCCCGCCCCCCGGGCGCAGCCTCTCCGGTTTCTTCTCAGCTCAGGAGGGAGCGGGGAAGACGCGGCTCCCGGTGCAGGTTGGGATGCGACGGGGCTGGGGGTGCGGGAGGGAAGCCGGCGGGGGCGGGGGTCCCCGGGTTGGGAGCTGGACAGGGGCGGGGGTCCCCGGGTTGGGAGCTGGACAGGGGCGGGGCGCGCGTGCTACCGGTGGTGGGGGAGTGAGTGTGTGTGGGGGTCTTGGGTGTTGGGGATGGGTCTTGAGTGTGGGCTGTGGTGTGGCAGTGTTTGTGGGGTAGGGGGTTTTGGGGGGGCGGGGAATGTTTGGGGGGGGACGAGTGGGGTGTGTGTGTGGGTGTTTGGAGAGGGTTGAGTGGAGTGGGGGGCTATGTAGGGGTGAGTGTGTGTGTGGTGGGCGTGGGGTGAGTGTGTGGTTGTGGTGATGGGGGAATGGTTGTGGGTTGGGTGTGGGGAGTGTGTGTATGAGGAGGTGCGAGGGGATGTGTGTGCGGCGCTGTGACTGGGCGGGTGGTTGTGGGGTGTGTTTGCAGGGGACTGAGTAGGGGGATATATAGGGGTGAGTGTGTTGTATGGGGGTGGTTGTAGGGTGTGTGGGGTTGAGTGTGGGGTGGGAGGGGGGAATGGTTGGGGGGGCATGTGGGTGTGTGTGGGTGTATATGGGGTGTGAGTGGGGGAAGATGGGGTGATTGTAGGTGGTGGTGGTGTGTTCCTGGGGGTATTTGTGGGGTGGGTGTGTGTGGGAGGGAAGGTTGTGGCGTCGGGGGTGGGTTGGAGGTGTGGTTTGGGTGTGTGGTGGTTTGGGTGTGGTGGTTGGTGTGTGTGTATTGGAGTGTATGGGGATGGTGGTTGGGGGAATCGTGGCTTGGGTGTGGGGTTTGTAGGGTGTGGGGGGGTGTGGGCAGGTGTTGTGAGGTGTGGGAGTGTGTGTGTGAGGGGAATGTGTGTGTGGGGTGGTTGTGGGAATGGTTGTGGGGGGTGTGGGGTGTTTTAGGGGGTTGAGTGTGTGGTGGTTTGTGTGTGAGGGGGGTGAAGGTGTATATGTATGGGGGTGTGTGGCAGTGGTGGTGTGGGCATGGGGGTGGTTTTGGGGTGTGGAAGGTGAGGGTGAGTGGGTGGGTAGAATGTTGTCTCTCTGTCTATTGTTTTTCTCTCCCACACATCTCATTTGTTGTATGAAGCTTTCTCACCTAGGATGATGGTGAGCTGGGGGAAGGCTCTTGAGGTTCAGCCTCTACTTTTGGGGTCTGTGCGTTTGTTTTTACTGAGGGAACTGGGGTTGTTTAGCCTAGAGAAGAGGATGCTGAGGTGACACCTTATCTCTTGCTACAGCTACCTAAAAGGAGGTTGGAGTGAGGTGGGTGTTGGTCTCTTCTCCCAAGTGACAGGTGATAGGACAAGAGGAAATGGCCCCAAGTTGCACCAAAGGAGGTTTCCTTTTGATATTAGGAAATATTACTTCACTGAAACGTTATCAGGCACTACAACTCGTTGCCCGGTAAAGTTGAGTCACCGTCTGTGGAGGTATTTAAAGGATGGGTAGATGAGATGCTCAGGGAGATGGTTTAGTAATGGACAGGTGCAGTTGGACTCGATGATCTTGAAGGTCTTTTCCAATCAAATGATTCTATGATACTTAATTTCTACGCCGAAGGAAGGCATGGGAAGCCTCCTCACAGGTTTAAAATGCTGTGGTGTTTGGGTTTTAGGGGTTGGGGTTTTTTTTCCAGTATTTGAAAAACATTCACCTGTAGACCACTTCTAAAGTAAATGTTAATGTGTTTGTATCTCTCCAGTTATAGCGTGAAGAAATACATTTACAGTGCTTGACTACCCACCCCATGAACAAACAGGTCAGTACCTAAAATAAGTGAGTTTGATGTTTCAAGTAATTTGGGAAAAGGAATTTCAATATATAGTATGTATTGTCTTTCATACAGGTGTGCATTTAATCTAGTTAAATTGAAAACGTTGGTGACATGAAGTAGTTTAGTCCATTTTCCTTTGCATGCAATAATTCCTTTTGCTTGAAGTAAGGTGTAGAAAGTGATCCTTCCAGTATTCCCTCTCTGTGGCCCAGTGTACTTGATTGGGTGTGGAAATCACAAATTTATGCTGTTTTCTTGCTTCAGAATGATGTTGTTTTAATAATGGACTTCAAGTGCTTTTTGATACTTCATTAAAAACTTCTATTTGAATTTTTGCCAACAAGTGTGGAAAGTTTAGAAGAGTTATTTATGTTACAATTTTGTATGGAATGAATGATCTCTCTGATATCTCTGCAGATTTCAGTGAATGGGCAAGTACGACTGTATGGCCTGGTATGTGTGTGAGACTCAAGATGAATGTAGCTAGGAGTAAATATTGTGTTTCTGATTCAGTTATGTGAAATCTTGCAGCATCTTGCACAATTCAGCAAAGACATCAGCTGTGTGATGACTTCAAGTGGGCAGGGAGTGTAAGGTGTCCTGACACAGAGCCGGTTGCTTCAGTCAGGATTTACGGATTATTCTCTGATGAAATTGTCCTGATTGCCGATCGGACAAGATTATATGAGAAGTGCCTTAAGAGATGCTCCCCGTCAAAAAAGAATTTTGAAAAGAAAAATCTTCTCCGACGAAGACAAATCCCAGTACCAGGAAAGCACCTGAGAAATCCAACAAACCAAGGTTTCAATTTTTCCTTTACAAACAGATGCAGCAGAAAATACTTCAGCAGTCATCACGGGTGTTCATAAGTGTTAATAGTGTAATAGTAATGCTTTAGTTTTTCAAAGAGTCATTTCCCGAGTGTTTTTTTTCTTTGACGGTGACTTATTTTTTCCAGTGCTGAACATCAGTGCTGTGATCCAGGAGTGACTGATATATATATTAGGTTGCAAGCTGATAGTTCTCTTTCAGTCATTTTACAATTATAGTTAACTACATGTACAGTTGAAAGCTAAAGAAAAATAATTTTTCTTCCCCTTAAGGACAAGTATTTTATCCGGATGGTTATTCATAAAGTTATAGTTAGAATTTGCTGTCTCTTTTCAAAAATCAGTTGATGTGTACAAATGCTTCTAGTTAGTACGTCCTCATATCATCAGTGAGAATTCATCTTAGGTGTTAACATATTTGCCAATGGTAAAAATAAGATTTCTTTTTATTATTTTTACATGATGTTTGAATGCCACAGGGCAGTAAAGCAATGTAGCTGGCAATTTTCTCTTAAAACTGGTTGATGATTAAGATAATAAAGCTGTTACCAAGCCAAGAAAAGAAAGTATCGGAAGAGTAGATTGGCTGTAAACAAGGAGACATATGGATCTAGAAAAAGAGGTTCATAAGTGTAAAAATGACATTTTGGAAGTGAGATGTATCAGGCTGAAATGAAGTGTTTCCAAAAGCCAATATGAATTGGATTTCACAACAGAAATTGGAAGAGAAAGAAGGAGAGCAGCAGCAGTGGGCAATGTGCAGAGTGAAGCTGGTCCCAGAGCGAAACAAGTAATTTGCTTCTCTTTTGAATGTGAACATAGATGTTTGACCATGAATACAAAGGCTGAAGAACCCATGGGGTTTAGAATATGGACAGTCTGTGAAGAAGCATTTGCTCTGCCTTCTCCCTCAGCACTCTGGCTCTGGTTGAAGCTAAGGAGAAGACCATGTGTTGCAGGTACAACAGGCCTGACCTAGTGTGCTGTGGCCATGGACTGTAGACCACCTTTTAGCTCCTGTCCTCAGCACAAACTGGCATTGACAAACTGGCTGAAAGAGCAGGGCAGTCTTCAACGGCCACTGGCATACTCCACCGTCAGTATGGAAGAATTAGGAAGTGGGAATTGGGATAGATCGCACCAGGCTAGCTGGCCATGGGAAAGGCAGGAGAGGTTTCCTTTTTGTGTTCCTCTGGTGCTTAAGAGCTTGCAGTTGCCCAGCAGCCACCTCTCTTCTGTGGAGGATAAGAATTTTTGATATGAGGATTGTCAGTACTCAGAGGTACTGAAAGGCCTTTTTGGGGTGAAGAGCTGTCTGGCCAAGGACATGCAAATATAAAGGATGGACTGAAATTACAGGAAACCTAAATCACATTTGAATTCTAGAGGTTATGCACACAGACATGCACTCATACTTCATGAACACATCAGCAGTTAGGAAAAAAGATACCTACTTACTGTTCTTTAAGCCTCCTTTGTTTCTTACTGAAGCAACCTGTATCTATTGTAGACACTGACCTTGCATCTCTGGCAGAAATATTCAACTGTACTCAGCAGCTGCCAGCGTTGTGTCTCCATGACTGTGGTTGTGTCTGCGTTGTAGGCATACATGAGATCATTGAGCGTGCTTTTGTCCCAGCCTGCCCATTGCTCTCATTTCCTGAACAGTGGGAATGGTGAGCACGCATCTACACATAGGCACTGTGGGAAATGAGCAGACTGGCACTTGAAGGTGAAATCTGGTGTATATGCATCGTTTCTAGACAATAAAAAGTTAGTGGCAGCAAAACACCAGGCAGCTATTCAGGAGACCACAGAAATTTCATGCAGTATAATCTAGTTGATGAAGTGAGATTTTATGAGGAGTCTCAACTGATTCAGGTCTTCAGGCCTTAAGACACCATTACTGAATCCTCTCACATTCCTCAAGTGTTTCCATTTTTGTTGTTTCAGGATGCTTACCAGAACCCCAGGTGTTGTGGCCCAAGCATTCCTTCTTCTAAGTGTAGCTCTTGTCATTGCTATTGCAGTGATTCAGATAAAGCAGCAACAGATCCTCTCCCCGGGGCTTAAGGTAAGCCTTAAAATACCTAAGGAAGGTGAACACTGTTTTGAATTGATATTTAATAATGTTCCTCTGTAAACTAACTTTTATGGGGTGATTTGAATGAGCTTACTGTCACAAATTGATGTTTAATCTTATCTTTGTCATGGGAAAAACTGAAGCTGAGAAAGAGAATTTGTCAAGATTATAGAGTCAATGGCAAAGCAGGAAAAGCATTCTTTGATTCCATGTCCATGATGCCTATTGCACAATGTCTTCTCCAAGACTGAATGGCCAAATGAGGAAAATATGCCACTGTTTTTTTATTTTTTGCTAGTGTTTGGAAGTAATTCTAAAATAATTCTGAAGTGGGAAATACTTGGAGTTTAAATTCTGCTGCTAAGCAGAGCTAGGAAGTTTATGCTGAAGTCTTTGCAAACTGCTCCTATGTATCAAAAGCATTTGGGGTGTAAGTATGCACGCTATAATTTACCCCATGTTGGGATTTGCTTGATATTAACAGAAGCAAAGTAGCTTCATGAGGAGAGACATAACAAACTGGAAAAGACAAACTGAAATACTCTGGAATTCGGGCTTTGCCTTGTGCTGCTGGAGTATGCTTGCAGATTCTTCAATGAGAGATGTAGAAATGAGCCTTCTAGAGAAACTGTGCAGTCTGGCACTTTGAGTTCTGTTTTTTTTCCCATGATAACTACAAGCTTATAACCTTGTCAGATCTTTCTTTGAAGTTCTCTCTACCTTTCCCTGTGTATGCATTTAACTGGATAGTTCACATACTCACAGCGATAGGCTAATGTCTCATTACACTTTGTGGGATTATAAACACCTTTGGCTTTGTCTGAATCATTTGGTGGTCTATGAGTCATACAATGGGATAAAACTGTGTTCTGGTACCAGTTTTTTGTGTTTGTGTGGTTTGGGAGGGTGTGTGTGTTGGGATCTTGCATGGGGCCACAGTGCTTCGTGTTTATTCTCTGTTGTGCCCCAAATCCCTTACATCCTGCCAGTTTTCACGCAAGGCAAGACTGGACTGGCATGTAGGCTGAAGCCACTATCTAAAAGGCAGCGTACACATCATTTGTGTTTGTTGTTAATTCATTTTCATATTCAGAATGCTAAACTTATCTACCTTAATCCTTGAGCAAACATTGGACCCACCTTGACCATGTAGAGGTGGGGAAGTTTGCTTCCTGAGTCCCAATGGCTTCATGGCTGGTTCTGGAGGAAGACTGGCAGTTTCCCTGATAGGTGCCTTGCCTTTGGATTTCTTCTTGGGCTGTAGGTCTGCCAGTGCAGAAGATCCTAGCTGATATGGAGGACATTATGTATGATTCCTGAGACACTGAGTAGTCCTCAGTAAATATTAACACTGAAGGAATTCTTCAGGAGCAGAAAGAGGACCTTGGTATGTCAGTGTAAAATCGTCCTGTACTTAGTTGATATAATGGAGCCTGGAAATGGCAGTGTCCTGATGTTAGTGGTTGCTTAAAATTAAATATGGCAATAACATGACAAAACTTATTTATTCTTTGTAAATGGCTGCCTTCTTCTGGCTCTTCACCATGAAACCAGAACAGCTACTGAAGGCTAACTAGAGTGTGTTATCTGTGGCATAATAGCTCTTTCCCAGGGTGCATGTTGGGAGTGTCCAGGTTCATTCCTTTGTGGGCACAAGAGATAAATTATCTCTTATGCTACTGATGTTTTAAAGTGTTTTGCAAAATTAAATATTTTGGTTCCTTGGTGGTTGGGTTACCTGAAGATTCAGCCAGTGATTTGTGAAGGAAGGACCTGCCCATTGTGTGTGAGGCTGAGGCACTGAAAAGTCTCCTGACTCATTGGCACATGTCGTGGAGTCAGAGTGATGAAGAGAGCATCCTTAGAGACAGTTTGTGAAGAAGTCTAGAACTGTATATGATGTTTACTCTGAATGTAATGAGCCTTTGTACCAGTCAAAAATAGTTCTGTTTGTGTGTTGATGTTTTGTGAGCCCTAAAAAGACAAAAACTCCCTTATTTGTGGGTGTTATTGCTTGATTAAAACTAGTTTGAACCTGTGTAGCTGAATTGAAGCGCACTTCTAGCCTGGATCCATTTTGTGGCCTCCATCTTCCCTGTCACTGGTGTAGCTTGCTGGCATCTTGTGGCATCCCTTTCCTTCCCTCTCCCCTTTCCTTCCCTCTCCCCTTTCCTTCCCTCTCCCCTTTCCTTCCCTCTCCCCTTTCCTTCCCTCTCCCCTTTCCTTCCCTAGTTTTCTCTCTCTGTCTGGACTGACTCATCTCGTCCATTGACTTGATGGTGCATTAGGGAACCACCAGGGCTTTCTCTCTCTCCACTAGTGTTTGAATAGAGATGATGGAAATCCTCAGTGGCAAAGCTGAACTTGGGGGGAAAGGAGGGAGAAAAAGTTGTTCTGTTCTTTAATAGCTGCTTACCCAGCATGAGGGTTTGCCTGTGCTCTCAGTTCCCCACAGTGCATTTCAGACCAGGAGGGCACTGCTTTTACTTAAAGGGCAACCAAAAGTGATGTGACTGTGGTGGTGTAGCCCCCGCCCCGGGCCGCTCTCCGATCTCACAGTAAGCCATGCATGTTACGGGAGAGAATTTCCCTTGCACCCTTGGCTTTGTACAAGTGCAGTGAGTTGGAGTAATGAGGCACTCCCTGACCACTCCTGCAACTCCTGCTGCCGACAAGGGCAGTGAGCAGGGACAATCAGTCACTCCCTGATGGCACTGGATCGTAGCCCGCATGGGACAGTACCAGAACTGTACAGTCTGGAAAGCACTGCACTTGTACAGCTGGTGGAAAATACCAGAATTGCCTAACACAAATTGTGGCTAGAATGGAAAAATGCTGACGAAAGTCAGTCATGTTATGATTCTTTAGATACCGGTCCTAAGTGAGACCCTTTGGAGTTCTCGTGGATCGCAGCGGGCTGTGACCAGCATCATCTTCTGAGCTGGGACACCTCTTGTTGCATTGTGAGTCATGCACTAAACTCAAGAAGAGGGGAATTACGATTATATGTTAACCTCTGTGAGTCTGAATATCCATATATGTCTGTGTTTGTGTGTCTCTCTGTGTGTGACTTGGTTTAGGAAACCCTGAAGTAAGTCTTGCCATTCTTGAATCTTTCATTAAGCTGATGTTTTGATTATAATACAGCCCATTGAGTCATTTTGTTAAACTGGCTAATGATTAAGCACTGCTAAAGAATACAGAATCTAATTTTGTGATCAGCTTTAAAACTACTAAAAAATCTTAAATTGCTGTTAAATTAAAACTGTGTAAAAACTCCATCTGCAACTACTTGCAACTTGGACAGAATTTTAATGTCACTGAAGAATTTTAATTCAACCAGTTTGTCATAGGCAGCAGGTGAGACAAGGTATATAGAATTCTCTCACCCTCCACCCTCTTGAAATGCCACAGCCTCTGTCATTGCTGTTTGTTTTTTTTTTTTTTAAATTAAAGATTAATCTTAGTCCTAACATCTGGTGCACTTCTCACTGGTCACCATTTCACAAGGCTGCATGGGCCCACTCACACAGACTGAATGCCACACAGGTTCTGAGGAGCTTCAAGACTCACCCTGAAATGGGTCTGAGAGTAATTTTCAGAAACGAGCATCTTTTTTTAAAGGAAACAAGAGGCTGTACAGCAAAAATAGGAGAAAGAAAATAAAATTCAGTCACACATTGGTTCAGAGAAATGTACAACTACACTTTGGGATGGAAATCTGTTACTTTCAGGAAGGAGGCTGGGAAATGCAGAGGAGGGTAGAAGTGGGTCAAAAAGCCCCACAGTTAGCTGAGGTAAAAATACTTCCATTATCTTCCAACTCTACTTGGCCATGATAGGCAGCTCTAAAAGTAGCTAAGTTAAAAGCTTGTGGTTGACACTTTGATTTGACAGAGACTAGATTTAATTAATAGCCTTTGAGCAAAGTTACTGCTACTTGCTGTATTATGTGTCTCTAGAGAGCTTGTCTCTCTTTCAAGGAGGAGGAATACACTCAAAGTATCTTTGCAAGAGTAGTTACTTGAGCGGAATCTGATGGTGCAGTGGTTTGGTAGTGTCTGTGGAGCCTTTCACCTTTTAGTTGGTCAAGGTAAATATTGTCTGGATAAATATAAATGAAATTTTCGTTATGTAACAGTCCTCTGGGAAACAGGCTAGACTGGTATTGCTCGTATTTCTGTAAAGGCCAGGAGGCTGTAGGATTACAGCAGAAGCCAGGCACTAATGAGGTGTGGAAGCTGACTGATTTGCCACCTGAAGTGATCTTTCTCGGTCAGAATTGAGCCTCCCCAGGGAGGCAGTGGGATGAAATTTGTCGGCCTGCTGCAGGGGCTTTTGCTGCTTTGTAGCCATATGAAGGCTCTCATTTTTCAGTATCATCAGGCTCCTTGGTATCTGTGCTTTATTTTAAAAGAAAAATGTTGACAGGGAAATGAACCCTACACTGTGTGATTCCTGCCAGTTAGATGACTTTGGAAGAGGGAGGCAGCTAAATGTACTTTCAGGGATCATAAAGAGGATAACCAAAATTTCAGTTTTCTTCCCTTCATGCAGCTTGCCTTCCCAGTTGCTACAATGTTCCGCTGCCATAAAAGATGGGAAAGGGGGAAAGACTGGTCTGGTGAGCCATGGAATGGGATGGAGAAACCTGTGCTTTAATCCCACAGATTCCAAGTGCCCTGGGGCAAGTCACTTAAATATGTCTCATTTATTTCATGGGTTAATATTGATTCTCTTTCCCTCTTTGTTGCCTCACACTCTGCCACAGCCTGTTTCCAGTGGCAAGCTCTCAGGTGAACTGCCTAAACCACTTGAAGGGAGAGGTTTATGGGGCAATCAGGAAACAACCAGACTTGTTACATGGTTCTCACTGTGAACTATTACGTACTTTATCTCTTTGCTCCTGACTTTAGGGATCCCTTGTGCATCCTTGAATCTAAAGCCTCTGCTTAGGTATCAAACCCTGCAGTGTCCAGGGAGTGTAGCTGGAATAATGGTAAACGAACTTGTTGCAAAATCACATCCTAACACAGTATTATCTATGTGTCAGTGTGGATTTTGAACGTGATGCTGAAAGGAGATGAGCATTCCCCATCCCCACTGAATTCATTATAAAAGATACGTAGAATGTTCTTTGGTTTGTAGCCAGATTCGTTCTGTGCTTGGCTATTGGATTCGTGCTTAAATGCGTTAATCTGTCTTGTAAATATACTGAACATACATTTTCTGTGGTGCAAAGAAGTGCAGCTGCATATGGACCTTTAAGCTGTCAGATTTTGTTTCTTGATCTAATGTATTCTTTTTCTCCCCAGTATGGAATAGTCCTTGATGCTGGATCCTCTCGGACCACAGTCTATGTCTATGAGTGGCCAGCAGAAAAAGAAAATGACACAGGAGTAGTAAGCCAAACCTTCAAGTGCAACGTGAAAGGTGAGCTCAAATGGAAGGTCCTCATTTCTTTCCAGCCTCCAAGAAGAGGCTGTCTGGAAGCTTACACTGCTTTTTTTTTTTTTTTTTGCTGTGTTCCCTTTTCAGTGCTGGGGAGAAAACACTCTTAAGACTATATCTGTATCTGTTAGAATCAGTCCTTCTATTGATTATTGATACAGCAGGGTGCTCTGATCTGCAGTGGAGAGAGGAAATTGTAGCTTAACTTGATTTACTCCATTGCAGTGCATAACTAGTACAGACAGAATTTGATCTACAGAGAATCAGGCCCTGTAAATGTTTACTCCTTGTGCCTTGAAATAATTCCATTTAAAAGTATAAAATATATTTTAAAACAGCTCAGAATAAAAAGTGTTTGAGAAAAATGGGGATCTAGCCCTTGTTAGATGTTACCCATATAATCTGAGGGAGGCAAAAATTGGTGTCAGCTATGCTACAGAAGTTTGACAAATTACATTTTATTTTTCAGAATTCTTAGTGACATCTTAAAAAAATAATCTCAGCTGTTTGAGTCATGTTTCCTAGAGAAACAAAGCTTACCTGGAGTACTGCATTCAGTTCTGGAGTCCTCAGCACAGGAAAGACATGAATCTGTTAGAGTGAGTCCAGAGGAGGGCCACAAAGATGATCAGAGGGCTGGAGCACCTCCCCTTTGAGGACACATCGAGATAGTTCGGTTTGTTTAGCCTAGAGAAGAAAAGGATCTGGGGAGACCTTATAGCAGCCTTCCAGTTTTCAAAGGGGGCTACAAGACAGGTAGGGAGGAGCTCTTTATCAGGGAATGTAGTGATAGGACGAGGAGTAATGGTTTTAAGCTGAAAGAGCAGAGATTTAGATTAGATATTAGGAAGAAATTTTTTACTGTGAGGGTGGTGAGACACTGGCACAGGTTGCCCAGAGAAGTCATGGATGTCTCCTCCCTGGAGGTGTTAGAGGCCAGGTTGGATGGGGCTTTGAACATCCTGATCTAGTGGAAGGTGTCCCTGCCATTGGGCAGGGAATTGAAACTGGATGATCTTTAAGGTCCTTTCCAACCCAAACCATTCTGTGATTCTAAGATTCTATGAATTGTTCTGTAATTTCTTGGAAGGAGGCAACTAAGGGGGGAACAGGAAGAGCTTCTCCATACTACAGAACTAAGAAGCGTCTAATAAAATAATCAAATAAAATAGCTATTGCAGAACTCTTTCAGACAGGGTGTTGGAGTTGTATCAAATATGCAGGTCTGGCCTTTGGCTCAGAAGGACCTGTAGTTGTGCGGTGCTAGAAGGTGGCCCATAGCAAGTGCCACTGGCTACCTGCCTTGTCTTTGGTCTGAGCTTTTGCATTGATTCTTCTCAGAGAGAGGATGCTAAACTAGACTGACTTTTGCTCAGACTCCAGTATGGTTAATTATATGTTCTAATAGCTTGTTGTGGATTCCTTGTAACAGCTTTTGAATCTCTTAGTCGACCTCAGTGACGTTTGACTAAGCTTTCAAAGATACTGAAATTCCACACGTTTTATGAAGACAGGTGGCCAGGCAGGGGAAAAGAATCCAAATTATTAAGCAGTAGCTAGTCCATAAGGGATTTCTGCACAAAGCCAAGACTCTAAAGTCTGCTGCTCTGAGTGAAATGAACTTCAGATTATCCTCTAAGATACTGGCTTCAGCAGTACTGCTTTGTCTAGCGTACTGGTTTGGGGTTGCCAAAGGTTGAGTAAGAGGAGAGGGTGGGGCAACTCGGAAAGTTTCATTGCAGATCTTGTTGATCTCTGATAACAACTGTTGTGTTGGAAAAGAATTTTTCTCTTTCCTTTTCTCTCAGTCATGATCATGCATCCTTCTTTGTGTCTGGAGGTAGATGTTGCCATAGAGGTCCCTGAGTAACTAGGAGATGAGTAAAAGGCAATGGTTTCTTAACTGCACCAACAGGGCAACAAAGGTTGTGAAGGGTTTAGAGGGGAAATCATATGAAGTCACTTGATCTGTTCAGCCTGGAGCAGAGGAGACTGAGGGGAGACCTCATCACAGTTCACTACTTCCTCACAAGGGGAAGAGGAGGAGCAGGTGCTGATCTCTTCTCTCTGGTGACTAATGATAGGACCCAAGGGAATGGCAGGAAGATGTGCCATGGGAAGTGTAGGTTCAACATGAGGAAAAGGTTCTTCACTCAGAGTATGCTGAGCACTGGAACAGCTCCCCAGAGAAGCAGTCACAGTGCCAACCCTGACAATACTCAAGAAGCATTTGAAGAATGCCCTCAGACATACGGTGAGAATGTTGGGGTTGTCCTATGCAGGGACAGGAGCTGGACTATGGTCCCTTCCAACTCAGGTCATTCTGTGATTCTGTCTTCAGTGTTCAATGTATACATGAACATTCTTAGCAATTTTAGAAGAAGGAAAGGAAAGCAAGTGCCAAGTGCACAGAAGTAATGCACCATCATGTGCCTGATGGTGTGTCCTTGCAGACTGCAGGAATGGCAGCCAGCCTGCCAAGGTGAGGGGTACGCTCTACTAACTCATATCTTGACTCTTTAGGAATATTTCCTTTAGAAATTCTGGTGTGTGAAGAATGCCCGTTAGTCTTCTCCTTGAAAAATGGCAGAGGAGTACTTTGTGAATTTGTTTTAATAGTTTTTTATTTTACCTCAGGGGAATGCAAAAAATTGCAAAATAGAGGAGCCCAAATTGCTCTGAACTTTTCAGGTTCAGGGTGGCCTTTAACCATCATCATCCAAAGTACTCCTCTCCTCCAGTATCCAAAATCACCAGGCTGCACCACTCCACTCTCTGGTGACTCTGCACTGGAGAAGGCAGAGGACTTACGGGAGAGGTCCCCAACTAAGCTGTGGTGGGGGGCAGTGGGGAACACATCCATCAGTGTCCCTCTAACCATAGCCTTAAGCCAGGGGGCTCAAACTCACGGCTCCCGCTGTTCTCCTGCTCCTGCAGTGTAATGTGTGTCACACGCTGCACGTGACCAGCACTGGCAGGAGTGTAGGGACAAGGAGCTCAGAGCTGCCACTGGGTAGAAACAAGGTGCTGGGCTGGATAAAACAAGGTGGAGGGACAGATTAGGCACATGGGCTGTGAGTTTGACACCTCTGGCTTAAGCACTTAAAATGGGAGATGGTTCTGGGCATACGGACAGGCAGACTTTCTTTCAGACCTATTGAATTTGTAAGTCAAATGATCATTACTCTGCAAGTTCTGTGGTGGTTTTATGGTTTCATTTCTGCCTTTATTAGGTACCTCTGCCCCTGTGTGTGGGAGCCAGCTCCAAATCAAAATCCTTTCTGTGTAGTGCAGTTAATCTGACCTGGTCAGGCTCTAAGCATCAGCAAAACAGGGAGTTGTCCAGAACAAAACAGTCCCTGCCTTGTGACCTGCTCTGTCTGAACACTGGGAGGTGGAGATTGCTTCCACGAAGGGAGTGTGAGGCAACAGGAGTTGCTGAGGATGTAAAACAGCAGTCGCTGTTTTGTTTTCCTCTGGTAATAGCTTTCCTTCCTGCTTCAGGCCTGCCTGTGCTAGACTTAAGACTTTTAGAAAGTCTTATTCCAGACTAGGGTTGTGAACATTTAACGATGGTAATGTTTAAGTTCATACTGTGGAAAAGATAGTGGTGGAGTGTCAAATCTGTAAAGTCATAAAAATTTTTTCTTCTGCTTTTATCAATGCAATGTTGAACATAAATGGTTTCTCATTTAAAGTCTGTAGGAGCCACTCCAAATCCAGCTTGGGATCAGATTGTGAGAGAGACGGCGGTGACAAAACTAGATGGAGTTCTGGCAGATTTGTTCTCTGTGGGCCAGTGGCTTCATGGGAATGCCTGGATTTCTCCCTTTGCAACTTCATGAGCTAGGGAATTTTAGTAAGGAATGTTTTTATTCAGAAGTTAGGCCTAAACAAGTTGAGGTCCTGCTGACCCTTGAAGTGTTGAGCAAGGGAGGAAAGACTTTGACTTATGCAGCATGGTGTAACTCTCATCGCTATTATTTGAAGAGACTGGAAATTTGGAAATCTGTGAAATAATTGGTAGTTTGTGCAACAGTCTAGACTGGGACTTCAAGAACCATTTGTGTGCAACTTGAAATTTCACCAGCGATTCCTCACCAAAACTTCTTTATTTTATTTTCAGTTGGGAGCAGGGAGCTGCAGAGGTGCCGTGGTGTCCATGACAATTGTGGCAAACCAGATTAGGAAATCTTTTTCTTAGGTTGTGGAAGGAGGGATTATCTATACTTTACCAGATCACAGAATTTTTACATCCTTTAGACACGCTGTTTTCTACAGCATCTGCAATGAGCAAACCTGTTTTCCTCATGAATACAGCACCGATTCTGTTGTGTTGTTACATGGTTATACTGTATACTTTCCTCCAGGTATGTCCTACAATATGTACATACACACCGAAATACAGGCGAGTAGTTTGCAAGTATCATCTTCTCTGTCTCACACAGTTGAGGCAGTCACTACATTGTTTATTCCTTTCATAGTTTTCCATTCGTAGTTTTCAACCATTTCCTCCTTGTTTGCAGTTACAGGAAGTAAGGGGGAAATCTCTTAACACCTGGTTGCTAATTGGGCTAATTTGTAGTTGGCAAAGCACAATGAAATCAATCTGTTTGTTCTCTTTTAGGCCCTGGTATATCCAGCTATGAGAGTAACCCTGCAGCTCTTGCCAAACCCTTTGATGACTGTCTGAATGAAGTCAAGGAGAGAATACCAGTTCATCTGCATAAAAACACTTCAGTTTATCTGGGGGCTACAGCTGGCATGAGACTACTGAGGTATGGCAAGAAACTTGAACTTCTCTGCATGTGTATGAGCATAGAGGTCTGTGAAAAATGTATTGGATGCATTTTATCCATTGGAAATTGGCCACCTCAAAAGGAAATGGAGCCAAGCCAATTTAATTAACTTTTTTGATAGGGAAAGCGGGGCTGTATACAAATCCATATTATGTTATGCCATATTGAAAAGAAATGCTTGCTTTATTCTGAAGAAGGCAAGACTTTAATTTTCTCTTCCATATCTATCTTAAAATTCAGTGTTATGTAAATAGATGTTTGTGCATATCTGTGGGCAGCAGAGGTGGATTAAAGCTAGAAACTACGGAGATTTCTGAGTGTGAATGGAGTGTAATGTGGCTTTTGGGGTCTCTCTGTGGCTTTAGCCCTGGTGCAAACTGGCTTTTTATGTTTGTTCTGTGGCTAAACAGAGAGGGAAGAAATGCTCTAGGACCAGGGGTGTCAAACTCACAGCTCCCACCCTTCTCCTGCTCCTGCAGCGAGGAGCTGGGCGCTGCTGCTGGGGAGAAACAAGGTGCTGGGCCAGATAAAACAAGGTGGAGGGACGGATTCGGCCTGCGGGCTGTGAGTTTGACACCCCCGCTCTAGGACTGTTCTAACCAACAGCTGTCATATAAGCACTTAGTTCACTAAAAGAAAAGCATATGCAAGAAGGAAAACGCCCGTGAACTTGTATGTACATAGTGGGGGAATTTCCTGCTGGATAGCTGACTGTTCCCTATCATAAGATTCCTGTTTAGGGAAACAATGTCTACTTTTTATTAGGTGATTGTAGGAGTTTTCTTGAATTGCTAGTCAGTGAACAATAAGCATGAAATTGCCTTTCCAGGTGCTCAGTGTCTCATGTTTTGTGAATTGCTTAGGTTGCAAAATGAAACGGCAGCCAATGAAGTCCTTGCAAGTATTCAAAACTACTTCAGAGCACAACCTTTTGAATTTAGGGGTGCGCAAATCATAACTGGGCCAGAGGAAGGGGTGTATGGATGGATAACAGCCAACTATTTAATGGGCAATTTCTTAGAGGTGTGTGGAAAAAACTGCATGCTTTTCTTTTTGCTATTTCTTTTGTATAAATGAGAAGTTTGAGAGGATGTGTCTGCTCAAACATCATAGAATCATAGAATGGTTTGGGTTGGAAGGGACCTTAAAGATCATCCAGTTCCAACCCCCCTGCCGTGGGCGGGGACACATCCCACCAGACCACGCTGCTCAAGGTCCCATCCAGCCTGGCCTTGAACGCTTCTGGGGAGGGGGCATCCACAGCCTGGGCAGCCTGTTCCAGTGTCTCACCACCCTCATCATGAAGAATTTCTTCCCAGGGTCTAATCTAAATCTTCCCCTTTCCAATTTAAAGCTGTTCCCCCTCATCCTATCACTACAAGCCCTTGTAAAAAGTCCCTCCCCAGCTTTCCTGTAGCCACTTCAGGTACTGAGAAGGCCACTATAAAGTCTCCCTGGACCTTTCTCTTCTCCAGGCTGAACAACCCCAACTCTCTCAGCCTGCCCTCATTGCAGAGGTGCTCCTGCCCTCCTGCCCCAGAGAAGGGGCCCTTCTCTGGACATGTTCCAACAGTTACATATCCTTCTTATGCTGGGGATTCCAGAACTGGACTCAATACTCCAGGTGGGGTCTCAAGAGAGAGGAGAAGAATCATAGCTATAACTTCCATTTTTCACTGAAATATACAACAGGGTCTTTTTGTGGCACTAGTAGAACAAAGCAAGCATAAAGAATATGATGCTGCAGGAATGTAATATGGTAAAGGTAAAATTGTTGATTCACAAAATGTGGGCTCTTCCCTAAATGACATCAGATACTTTAGCTAGAAACAGAAGCTGCATTGCTTTTAAATGCATAGGTAGGTTAAGTGTGACAGGTGTTGATTGTCTTGACAGTCAACTAAAGATGTTTTCTTCTGCTTTTCTGTGATTTTCTCAGGTGTTTGCTGTCCCTGCAGCTCTACTGATGAAGGATCTGCACAGCTTAGGGGTCCCCAAATTGTTTGGCAGCGTTGACTTATGTGTCTTAGGCAGACAAGACTGTTGTGAAGCAGTGAAGATGATTAAGTCAATGTGGCCAAATGTGCCTCAGCTAAGTCAGAAGTCACTCATACACAGTTCATTCCAATACTGCAGAAGATCTGCAGGTTGTGAGCGATGGGGCTGTGATACCATCTTGTGCAGACAAAGTGATACCAGTATGTTGTCCTTGAACTCGGAATAGGGTCTGGTAGGAGCCTTATAGCAGAGAGGGAGTCAAATGTTTTCTAAGATTCCTTTTTATACATAGATATTTGGTATAATTTAATTCGCAGTAAAAGCTGTACCAAGATGATGCGCAACTGCTCATCTACATTCATGGCAGCTGTGTGCTGCCCTTAGCATTCACTGCACTTCTTCCAGAGAGTCTCACTAGGTTGAAAGGTACTTCAACCAAACCCCTGAGTATTGTTCGCTCTCTTGAGTGAATGGTTCCTGTTAGATCATGGCAATTAATAAGCAGGAATTAATTGCTGGTGATCTGAGTGAATGGATTGTTGACTCTTGCAAAGTTCATAGAATCATAGAATGGTTTGGGTTGGAAGGGACCTTAAAGATCATCAAGTTCCAACCCCCCTGCCAAGTTAAGGAAAACGGTATTGGAATCACATGTTCTGGAAGAGTTTTTCTCACTGTGTGCATTTCTTGCAAGAAAAATGACATCGTGAGCTTCAGGGTGGTATCAGTCTTCTACCACATGATTTTTAATAATCCATATATCAAATTCCATATGGCAGATTCATAAAGACTACTGAAGGGGCTACAAGACGCTGTGAAGGCAGTTTAATATAGAGAGTTGGGTTAAGGTCTACGCGTGGAATGGCACTGGTAGGAGAGAGAAGTATTCACCTTTCTTGTGAAAATGGGCTGAGTGATATTCTGCTAGAGGCTGTTAATGGGAATCTGTCACTATAGAATTTTCTTGTGAGTATATTTGCTAGCCTGTGAAATTTCTTTTCCCTTCTTGTGTACACGTTCCTGTCATCATGCTCAGTAAATAATTCTACTGTAAATATTGTGACAGATAATAATACAAAATTAATAATCTGCACTGTGACTGTGTAGATCAAATACAGAATTTGGGGAATGTTTTGGGTAATGGGGTAAAACGTCAGCTGAATGGATAAGATTTATTGCCTCTGCAGTTTCAGCGAAGGAAATGTGAAGCTTATAGGTCCTTGTTCTTCTGGATTTGATGGAGCTTTCCTCTCATTTTTCTGTGGTTTTCTCTGTATTTTCAACCTCTTTTTCTGTGTGATCTCTTAATGTTCTATTCCTTTAATATTTCTTCTTGCCTTGAAACAAGCAAATCTTCATACTGTTTCCATCCAGATTTGTTCAAGAGCTCATGGTTATCTGGACTTCAGTTCCCTTCATCCTAGTACAGATATTGATCTGGCCAGTTCTGTGCTTTGATCATTATGTTGGCCTCTGAGTTGAAAGCTGCATTCCTTTTCTGTCTTTGAAAATCATTTAACTCTGAAACATCCCTCTTACATAAAAAACATCTGCATGTTTTCCTTAATAGTAAGATTTTTTTGGAAAGGGTGCAGGACAAAAAAGGGTTGGAATCTCAAAAAGTTAAGTAAACACTAGGAAGCTTGGAGGGAGAACAGGCAGATGGGATTTCTAATTAGCCTTGGTTTTATTTTTGACATGTAGAGAAACCTTTGGAGGACATGGGTTCATCCTTACAGAAAAGAGACTATGGGTGCACTGGATCTTGGAGGAGCTTCCACTCAAATTTCATTTATCCCAGAGGACTCTCAGGAGAGCTTCAATAGCACCTTGCAAGTGAGGTTGTATGGTTACAACTACAATGTCTACACTCACAGCTTCCAGTGCTACGGGAGAGATGAAGCTGAGAAAAGGCTTTTAGCGTTGTTGTTCCAGGTCTGTTTGCTTATGTTGCTCTTGCAGGTGTTTAGTAATTGTTTGAGCAGGTTATTCTGCTTCCCTTTGAAGTTTCGAGACCCCAATAAGAGCTCTCTTGTGCTTAGTTGTGGACAATACACTTAGGTTTCATGCAGAGACCTTCATATTTGTAAAAAATTGGTGAGAGTTTTGTATCATTTGACAGAAAGGCCCAACTGGTCCTTTCAGTGTTTTGCTGATCTTGCCAATGATTTTTTGAGAAAGGAGTTTCTGTGAATTACAGTGATCAGCAATGCTGTATCGATCAGCCATACATGCGTACATAGTTTAAAAAGATTCCCGTATTTAATGTCAAATTACATCTCTCTTGCTTTTGAGTAGCCTTTATTGTTTGAGTGTTTTAATTTGTTTTGGGGTTTTTTTTTCCAGAAATCTAACACCAGTTCCAATGTGCATAATCCATGTTACCCTCAGGATTATCATACTGCATTAACAATGAAGTACTTCTCTGGCAGCCTTTGTACTCAGTCTCTGAGACCAGCAAATTACTACCCAAGCCAGCTTGTGAGCTTCCATGGAACAGGGGAGCCGGGTCTGTGCCAGGAGATGGTTTCTTTATTGTTTAACCTCACTGCATGCAGAGACAGAGAAGACTGTCTATTTAATGGAATATACCAGCCAAAAGTTAAAGGGAATTTTGTGGTAGGTTTGCAAACACAGCATTTCTTTTCGAGCTTGCTTTTGATTTCTGTGGCTCTGAAAGTAACAGGCCTGTCATCTACTCCTTTTCTACAGGCTTTCTCAGGTTTCTACTACACAATTAACGCTTTGAATTTATCTGAGCACTTTTCCCTAGCTGACTTCAACTCGAGTATGTGGCTTTTCTGTTCACAGAGTTGGACACAGGTAAGTGGGTTGTTTGTCCTTTTGGTTTTGTTATTTTTTCTTTCTTTCGTTTATATCTGTAAAAGAGAGATATAAAAAGAATATGGACTGGACAAGTATTCAGAACTTTTCAGATGGTCAGTACCAACCTCAACCTTTATTTTCCCACTGTGCCTCAAACCATGAGCTATATCTAGCATGCTTAAAACTTGGACTAGGTTTTGAAATTTCATTTCACAGTTTCAGCCATACTTGTAAAGATGACAAGAAAAATTAGGAACCATAATATTCTCAGTCATTTATGTGCAGTTTTGTGTTTATTTTAATTTTTTACTACATAAACCATATCACTGTCCGGGTCTTTCTTTTTTTAGATCTTCATATCTAGTTGTCCACAACTTTACTTGGTGTCTCTGTAAAATGCTAGTAAGTTCTAATCAGAAGCCAAAGTATTCTCTAGTTGTAAAAAAAAAAAAAAAGCATTTGTTTTACATAATTTACATGCTTTGAAAAAACCTTTTGCTTTCAGCTCCAGTTTATGCTGCCTAAAGTTGAAGAAATATATGCTAGATCCTACTGTTTTTCAGCCAATTTCATTTATTACTTGCTTGTGCATGGTTATAACTTTGATGCAGAAACTTGGCCCCAGATACATTTTCAAAAGGAGGTGAGTAATAATAATTTCCTCTTGCTGTTATTTCATCCAGAGAAGTTTAGAAGGAGACAGAAATGCAGCAGCCTACAAAACTATAATGTTTGTAAACAGCCTTTGTAAATGATTGTCAATGTTTGGCATACAACAAAGCCACTTTCCAAGTCTCAGTAGCAATTTCAGCTTAGTTCCAGGGGTTGGAGCCTAGATTATTTTAAAGAGCTTTAAGAAAGGATTAAATAATTGTCTAAAACCCTGCCCGCCTCACCCCCCCCCCCCCCCCAACCGCATTAGTGGATTGCTTTAGGCAGAAATGTTGGACAGGGGATCTCTTGTGACTCTGTCTGCTGGCAAAGCCCTGGGGGAACCAGCAGAGCTAGTTTGTAGTCAGTGAGTGGTGATGGAGCAACTAGGGTAGTTTTATTCTCAGCTGACACATCTATCTGTGCTGTAATTTGGTTCTCTGGAGTAAGAATGTATATTGATGAGGTACTGGCTTTCAGTTGGCAGAGAGAGGAGGCTTACAACATTTGTGTAACAAACAGCTGTGTTTCTCTTTTTCCTGACCTCATCTTTTCTCCTAAAATACAGTACTTGAAACAAGCTTGTATATATCCACTCTAAAATTACTGCTAAGAAATTCTTGCTTCCAAATTGGAAGGCATGGCTACTAGCTAAGCTTGGCTTTTTCATCAAGGAATGTGGTCCCCACAGTGCTCTGTGACTCCATCCTTTCCTCTCTGCTACTGTATGAAGCCTTGTTCTAAAACCTCGTCCCAGACTGTCTTTTAATTTCTGTACAGTTTGGAAATGCTTCTGCACTTGCATGCAAACCCAACAAAATAGAAAGGTTGTATAGACTATTCTTAAACACAGGGTGTGCTGGCAAGCTGTGACTGAGAAATCATAAACAATGTTTTCTTGAACAGTTGTATCTAATACTGGTGCACCAAGAAATCAAATAGGATTTTGTTGCTTTATTTTGTTCTCTGATGGACACCCATTAGCAACTCTGGAGGAGCGTCCAGAGTCTAGCCCTTTTGCCAGGAAATCAGTATAGAGCTTACTTTGGAATCTTAATCTGGAACCAGTAAGGGTGGATTTGTATCTTGTATATTTAAATATATCTTGTATTGTTCCCAGCACATAGGAGCAGCCAAACACAGCAATATATTTCTGTATTTAGCTAAGACTATAAAAATACAGAGCAAAATAGAAGCCCAAAAGGCTTATTTGAAATTAACACCCTTGTTACCTAGATTTTGTGCTAGGGTAATCATGAAACAGATAATAGCACAGTTTCTCCAAGAGTGGAGGGTGGTGGTTTTTGCCTGTGCTAGGAGTATATTTCCTTTTAATTAGTGATCACAACCTATGAAAAGAATGTTAACCTAAAGCTAAGTTCTGGGTGAGATCTAGAGCTAGATGATCTGCAAAAGTCCTAAAACTCGTCATGAGAGTTTTTCCCCTCAGCAATAAAAAACCTCTTTGCTCACCTGTTATGCTCCAGTTCCTGTAGCTGTCTTTTTATCAGTTAAAGATATTAGGATATACACAACTACAAAAAGGACCAAATATTGCAGGCCTGCAAGGTGTCCTACCAGAAGCTGACTGCTTAAAACTGCTCATTAAAGGCATTAAATAATTTATTAAAGTTCATCCCTCGGCTTCATTGTGATGCTTTTTATACAAGAATAACCAAAGAGGTCTGGTTTCCCAGATTTGCTTTCCCAAATTTAAGCAAACTACCTATGGGCAGCCATTCAGGCAAACTCATCTCTGTATTTGCAGAGAGGGATGATCCATAATAAAGATGGAAAGCCGAATCACTCTAGGAGAGCTGACAGGTTGTAGAGCACTCAACTTCAGCTTTGTCTGTCCTGTAGTATACCCTACAACTACCTGGAGTGATTTGAAGATTGTGCAGACCCTTTGAAAAAGAAAGCAACGTGTGGTGGAGTGTAAACCAAATACATGTCTTGTAGCTGGCCCTCTAGCCCTTGTTTAATGAGTTCCACTGATTTCTCTTGAAATGCACCCCACACAAGTTTTTTTTCACCCTGTTTAAAAACAGATTTTAAGTTGTAGTTGGATCTGTAGGAGGCAGTGATGTGTACCTACATGTTTTACATAAATAGGCAAACCATTATTGGAGCCTGGGCATGTGGGAGCAGCACAAGGGACAGACACTGGTCTTCACCCTTTGATCCTGTGCTTCTCAAGTGGCAGGGCGATGATTTAATGAAAAAGACAATGGAAAACTGATAAACTCTGTGCTCAAATTAGAAGTAGGGGAAGACAGCAAAGCAGGGGGGAGCAAAGACAAGCGTACCCCCTTTGCTTTTGTTTCTCCTGTTCCTAATTTTCCACTTACGTTTATTTTTTAAATTGAGGAGTCTAGTGGTGGTTCATTTGCAAGCACAAAACCAACCATGGAACAAAAGATGATAACTACATTTCCTGCTCTGGGACCTTTACCCTGGCTTCCCCTTTGTGTCAGTGGGACTTTTTTTTTTTTTTTTGTCTGCTTGAACTAAATAACATCCTAGGATTTGGCTAAAATGAGGGGCTAAGTCCAGGAATTAGCACAGTAGTGCTGATTTTTTTTAAAGTGTGTCTCTTTCACAAAAAATCCCATAACTGGCTGTCTGCATACATACCACTCCTTCTTGTTCCCATCCATCAAATACCTATGTCTCGCTTCTTTAGCTCAGTGACCAAGTTTTTTAGCATCCTCTGTGGAACTATTTAATCATAGAATGGCTTAGGTTGGAAGGGGCAGGGAAAACTTGCACTAAATCAAGCTGCTCAAAGCCTCATCCAGCCTGGCCTTGAACTCTTCTGGGGCTGGAGCATCCATGACTTCTTTGGGCAGCCTGTTCCAGTGCCTCACCACCCTCACAGTAATTAATTTCTTCCTAATGTCTAATCTAAATCTCCTCTCTTCCAGATTAACACCATTATCCCTCATCCTATCCCTGCACTCCTTGATAAAGAGCCCCTCCCCAGCTTTCCAGTAGGCCCCCTTCAAGTACTGCAAGGCTGCTGTAATGTCTCCTTGGAGCCTTATGTATATACTTCTTTCAAATATATATAAACACTTATATATACTTCTATGTATATTCCACTAAAGTTTTCCCCTTGCTAACTTAAAGGGCAATTGCCAGCATCAGCAGTTGACCTTTTGGAACCTCTTTTCTTTGACTGCAAAGTCCACAGGAATAGAACTCTTCTGTCTTTATTTCAGGTTGGTAACAGCAGTATAGCATGGTCACTCGGCTACATGCTGAGCCTCACTAACATGATTCCAGCAGAAGGCAAGCTGATACAGTTACCTCTGAAACCTTCTTTGTTCGCTGGGCTCATCGTCTTCCTCACAGCTACAGCATTGTTGTGTCTTCTTTTCCTTGTTTACTTGTGTATTGGATCACACAATCGGAAGAACATCAGTCATGTTGAACATGTATTCATTCCAGAATGAATGAACTTTACTGAAGACCAGACGATAATTTTATAGGGCTATTAAGTTAAGTAGGACTTTATTTTTGAAAAATGGAGAGTGAAATAAAGACAGGCAAAAAGACTTCAGGACCAGAAGCATAAACAGAGAAGAGATGAGACACAAAGAAATTCGTGATGTGGTGAACTGGAGTGCTTTTGAAATATTTTGGCAATTGTTTCTGTAAAAACATTTGTCCAGCGCACAGCAGAGAAAACATGGGCAAAAATGTCACTTTTTCATGCCAGGTACATAATTATTTTTTTTGTTCATTAACTCTGTGCTAACTGTTGAATTCAACCGGTGATGGATTTGATCGTGGCAGCAGTTTTTTAAGATAAAACTAAACGAGTCAGTAGGAATTGTGGGAGGCAGGAACATGTTAGGTTTTTTTGTGTGCAGTGCTGACACTAAAAGCCCTCAAATAACTGAATTTCTGGCACTGGAACAAGCACTGGGTAATGACAGGAACTGAAAGGAACAGCTGGGATAGAATTGGTTTTATTGCTGTTCCAAACTGACTGATTCCCCCTGTATAAAGGTGTAATAAACTGCCAACACCTCTCAGGACTTTCCAGCCTGTCTTAAAACTAAGCTGCATCTTTTGGTGCCATGGAGATCTCGGAATGCCTTTCCTATGGTACATAAGATTTGCTTTTAAGGTGGACAAAATGCTTTCACACTTTAGTAACTGATCCTAAATTTTAATGTCTCATAGTTACATCCAGAAGCCACTAGAGTTTTCAGTGTTTTTTTTTCTTTAACTTTCACATCAATACTTTTTGTAGGTACTCATACTGAAATACTGACTCGTATTCCCCACATATTGTTGATCTCAGTTGGAGTCAGCACTGACTTGTCATGTTATTTCAGCTGTCTGGATAATCTCAAACATGGGGCCTACTGAAGCATTAACATGTTAAGCTTTTCATTCCAAGCCAATAGGAATAGGAGCCGGTCTGAAGTCCAGTAGAACACCCTATTTTGTAGGGAATTTGGGAACATATTCCTGGGGCTGCAGTCATGGCTGTAGTGCCTTTATCAGCCTTCCCATTGCCCTGGCCTCAGTGTTCCTTTAGTAGTCCTGGGATCTATCTAGCAGATGCTTCTCTCAAAAGCATTAACTCCAGAGCTTTCCTGGAAGTGCTGCTGCCTTCACGTTCCAAAGAGCTGACTTCCTTGAAAGCCCAGGCATTCTTCACTAAATATCTCATTCCCCTCAGTCATTAAGACTACAATTTTACCCACTGGTTGAGTTGGTCTTTGTGGTCAGAGCCCCTTTTACTTGCCTGTTTTTTGTATAGCTTTGCTTTTTTCCATGTGGCTTCTGAACTAACCTTTGAAAGGTCTCCTGCCACATCACCTGCCATCTCTTCCCTTGTATACTGTAATTCCTTTTAATATTGCTGTAACACAATCTGTGAAGCTGCAAGAATACATCTGAAGTGCCTCAGAGTTAGCAGAAAGAAGGGATTGGTGAGTTCTTCAGGACCTGTAAGAGGAGAAAGAGCAGCTCTGCTTCACTTCCGTCCTCCCCTTCTGCCTCTGTTTGCCCAGATTCAGTACCTACCTCCATATTCCCCTAAATGTCCTACAGATAGCTGCTGCCAAACACTTATAAAGTATTAATGTATTATATATTTTCCCTCTCCATCTTTGCAGGATTGCTTCCCTCTGTGTGCAGTTTCCCTTCCTTGCATCTTTCCTTTCGGCAGGGATGGTTACTTATTTAATGCACAGAGCTTTTCAACATTAGATATTAAAACCTAGAAGGGAGATCGCTGTATTCAACAACTATTGCTGACAGGCTAAAGCCTGTGAGGCCATGTGAGTAGTGGATTCCACACAGCTCTCATGCATGTAGAGATCTATTTGCTGCGTGTACACTAAAAAGTCAATGTTGGATTATGAATTCCAGTGGCACATAATGTAGTCTTCTATTGTAACTTCATTTATTTCCCCTGTTCATACAGTGTCCAGTATTTTTACCCATAAGTATTTTCATTTTCTGTCTTTCGTTTCTGTATCACCTTCTTGCATTGAGGTTTGGTTGTGGGGCTGGGGTTTTGTTTTCTTTTGCTTTTTTTTTTTCACCTGCAGATAGATGATTTGAAAGGAACTAAATATCCTTTCAAGTGGAAAAAAGAAGAAAAAAAAAAGACAAAAGATAGTGATTTTCCAAGAGGATCAGCAGTGAAGAGGACTTTGTCCCTTCTCTGTTGGTACAATGCTCTGCCTGATCAGTCTTACTGGAGTAGCAGAAGTTTAAAATAAGGCAGAAGGTATTACAAGATGATTTAAGTGCTCTGTGCCACCCAAGTTACATCTGATAAACATAAAATTTACTTCAGAATGCAAGGACATGACAGAAGTTGGCATAAGATAAGAGCTTTATCTTTTATGTGATGGATCTGGAACTGCAGTTACGGGTAAAACAAAAAGACAGTTGAGAGCATGAAACTGTTTTCATTGGTTGCCAAATTTCTGGGGGAGATGGTACTCTGGAATATTTAGTTGCCCTACAAAATCTTTGGTTTGCATAGTTTGTGAATGGCACGGCCATTCAGTCTTGCTTTTGCACAAAAGGAACATGGTTGGAAGTTATTCTCTTTAGAGCTGGCAGCTAAAGAAAAGTAAATTTGTTCAAAAATCATTTGGACTTCCAGAATAGAGCCAGCATCTGCTCGAACAATGACTTCCCTACATCAATCACTTTCTATTTTCCTTTTTCAGCAGTTCCCTCTTCTCCGTATGTATGTAACAAATGTGTATATATATATAAAATCTCCCTCCTGTACTACTGCAATTCCCACCTGCTCAGTCTTGTCTCCTGTCACCTTCAGCTGGGAAAGCTGGCGCTATTGAACTTCCAGCCAAGCCGCTGCACTGCTGTAGCGCACAGCTTCCTGCAAGCCAGCACCGTGGCTGCTGTTCAGTGTTACAGTAGAAAAACCATGGCTCGGACGTGCAGCCACCATAACTGTCCTTGGCTGCAGTGGTTGCTTCTGGAAGGGACACAGTGGGGACAGGAGTGGCTCCAGCATCCACAGCTAAATCTTCCCCCAAACGCAAGTCAGAACCAAATCTACACATGTAACATTGTTCCATCGTCTAGAACAGATCTCTGGGAGAGCCAGTGAAGTGACTAGCATTTGGGAATGTGTACAGACTATAGGTTATTTATCTTTTTATACTCTTTACTGCCTGCTTTTGAAGATTAATAAAATTAAGTTGTGAAAAGCTAAGCCAAGTGTCCGTTTTGGTTTTTTTGGTGTTTTTTTTTTTTCCCTCCCAATACCAATACCATCCTGGTAGACCAATTATTCTTATAAGAGGGCTAGGAAATCTCTGAAAAGCTTTCCTGTGGGATGGAAATTTGCACACTGCAAAACTGATCCTACGAGATTCTGGAGTGGACAGTGCTCATTACCTCCAGAATCCATATTCTCAGCAAGGAAACCCTGGTGGTTAAAACCAAGCCACTCTTCTGATTATTATTTTTTTTAATATATACATAATACACACTAACTTTTACTTTTAAACACTGTTAACATTTGACTTTGGGATCCTGACACTTTCTAGGGCTTCTTTCAGGTTCAACGCCATAATGTAGATCTGAGTAGTGCCAAAGACAAGCAGCAATTCCCAGTTATTAAACACAGTTGATCAAGGTACAGATTGGTCAAAAAGAGAACTATCGGGCACTGGAAATAAGGACAGGATTATGTAATATGAAAAGCCTCATCTATGGAGGAACAGCAAGAAGTTAATCCACCTGAAGAAAGAGATGAGAAATCAAATGCACATGGACACTTCTGAAGGGCGGGGTTTCCCATGAAGCAATATGCAAACTTGGCAGAAGAAAGCGGTAACTTGTACTGCATGACATAACTCAGCATTGATAAGGTCAGTTAGGAGGACAGAAAAGTAAACAAGCTGATGATGAGAGTCCATCTTATCCCAGTGTGGGGAGTTGTTATTAAATTTTTAAATTCAATTATTATTTCAGGAACAATGTTATGTTCACTTGGCTGGTGATGCAGACTGTGTATCATAAAAAGTGCTCACCTATATTTAATTTATGAATGTTTCTGTACTAAGAGGAAGGCAATATCTAGTTACTTGCTCAGCAACATTTGTGCAGACCTAGTGTATGTTTTTAAAAGTGTATTCAAGGGACAAAACATTTGTAAGCTTTAAATCCTGAATTGTTTTCAGTGTTTGATGTTAAGGCACAGCCCAAGTTTGGTATATTTTATGCCTCTTCCTGTCATCTATGATCTTAACAGATGCAGAAATGCATGCATGCAAGTTATAGTTACATAGAACAGATGTGACACCTGCTCAGTGACATTTGAATATCTCTACCATAAAACATGCAAAGGTCATTAAAAAGACCCAGATTTTATGTAACTTCCCTTCCTTTTAAGTGGCATTGGACAATAATGTTAGATCAAAAAGAGGAAATGAAAAACACTATTTTGACAAATCACAGCAAAGTGAACGAGTCCAAAAGCCATCAGCTTCTACTGACTTGACCTAAAACTTGCTGTTTAAAAATAACTGGTTTAATACACATACTAATATATCACTACTGTAAAGCAGAGTAAAATAATATTGCTGTAATGGTATTCTGGATGGGGCTTTCAGAAACGCCTGATGGAGTTCAGTGCTCATTAACATTTTAATGATCAGTTCCCTGGGTCCTTGCATAAAATATCTACTCCATTTAAAAATGTCTTAAGTGTATTAGGAAGAAATTTTCATGCTGAGGGTGGTGAGTCACTGCCCAGGGAAGCTGTGGATGCCCCCTCCTTGGAAGTGTTCAAGGCCAAGCTGGATGGGGCCTTGAGCAGCCTGGTCTAGTGGGAAGAACTGCAGGGAAGTTCGAACTGGATGATCCTTAAGGTCCCTTCCAACCCAAACCATTCTATGACTCTATGATTCTATCGTAAAGGCAAAACTGTGCAAACAACAAACGCTGCGCTTCACTGTCACACGGGACGTGTCATCCACTGCTGGCAGAGGAGCCAGGACACCGACGGTCAGACCCTTGTTCCAGCAGGGCTCTGCAGTGCGTTACACTTCGCCACTCTCGGAGCTCCCCTGCTCGCGGCCAATGCTCTGGCTGACGTTGATGTGACCGCCCTCCCGCGCCTCCCCGCACTGGGCACGCGCAGCAGCTCTCCCGCGCCTCCCCGTCCTAAGTCAATAGGCACGAGCCCCGGCCCCCGCGCGGCTCCCATCCCAAATGGGCCCCCGCACCGGAGCGACGAGCCTCCCCGCGCCACTCCCCCTATCCACCCGCAGCCCTGCCCGCACTGTCCTCCCTTCTCCAACCGGAACGGGCACGCGCACTAACCCTCACATGCCTCCCCGCCCGCAATGGGCACGCGCCCCGCCCCTGCACCTCCCTCTGCCCTCCCCGCGCCGCAAATGAGCACCTGCCGTGCCCCGCCCCGCAGCGCGTCTCCCGCAACGGGCACGCCCATCAGCTCTCACGCGCCTATCCAAACATCTCCCCGTCGGCACGCGCACCGCTCCAACGGACCTCTGCCCGCCCGCAGAAAGCACGCGCGGCACCCCCCACGCGCCTCCCCTCCCGCAATTGGCACAAGCACCGCGACCCCGCCGTCCTCCCTGGGCACGCGCGCCAGCCCCCACCCATCCCGCCCGCAATGTGCGCACGCGCGTTCCGACGCCGCCGGCCCCGCCCCCCGCGTCGCATGCTGGGCTCGGGCTCTCCTGGAGCGCACGCGCAGCCCCGCCAGGCGGTGGCGAGGGAGGAGAAGCCCCGCCCCCGCGCAAGCGCAGTGTCCGCGCGGAGGCGGCTTCCGGTCGGCGCGCGGGCCGCCCCTCCTTTTCTGCTTGTGGGCCGCCATCATGGTAGGTGCGAGCGGGAGGGTTGTGCTGTCGCTGCCGGGCGCACCGGGGCCCTCTTCGCCGGCCTCGCTCCCCTCTTGGGCCTCCCTGAGGTGGCGGGGGAGGAGGGGGCAGCTGGGCGGCGAGATGGAGGCCGCGGCCTCCTCCCCAGTGCTGGGCTGCGGCCGTGCCACACGCGGTTGGGATCGGGCAGGGCCGGCCGCACGGGGGGCCCTCCCGACAGGGATTTGCTTCCTTTCAAAGCCTCTCATGCCTCTGAGGGTGCGAGAGAACCGGTGGTTGCTGCCAAGAGTCGCCGGGTTTCTGTAGGGATCTGGGGTGTGAAGATTTGGCAGCCTCGAAATACGGAGCCCCTGCAGTGCCTGCGAATAAGACAAGTACAGTTAAAACAAGTCACCTCCCACTGAGTCTTTATGCACCCCTGTTTAGCATCAGCAACCATGATCAAGATAAAGTTGGGCACCTTTGTGCTTCAGCCAGAAAATATATTTTTATATTTTTTATGTATACCGAATTTTTATATATACCTTAAACTTATTTATTGTATGTGTGTTTTATATGGGTTTAGGTGTTATTGTACTGTTGTAAACAGGCTTCCCAAGTAGCACTGGTGTTTCTGTAGGGATCTGGGGTGGGAAGGTAAGGAGCTTGGCAGCCTGGACAACACGGAGCCTTAGCAGCACCTGTGAATAATTAAACACAAGTACAATTAGAGCAAGTCACCATGATCTGACATCAGTGTCAGGCATGCTCTGTATAATGTACAGGTTGCTTTTCCCCTTGCTGATTCTTTTCCATTGATCATCTTTCCACTGACAGCTGCTCAGGGATGCATGAAAGGTTGTGTATGTGCCAGGAGCCAGATAAAACCGTCATCCAATGCACAGAGACTCAGCCCAAGAAAAAAATAATCTCTTTTTGAGGTTTCAAATTATTGGGTTCCTTTGGTGCTTTCATTTTTTTTTGTACATTTGTCCCTGTGTACGTCTTCCCTTGGTTTCAGCTGGAAACACAACCTGTTTGCTTTGTGCAGGTGTTGGGTGTGGAAGTGCCAGGTGCAGAAGATGGCTGAGCACCATCAGGAAGGCCCATCACTGTCACTTTTGTTGGGAATCAGGCAGAGTCATGCTTGGGAGATGTGTGGGGGGCAGAACCTGGCGTGGCCACAGCCAGCATGACCCCTCCTGCTGCTGTGTGACCCATGGGGCTCTGGGCTTCTTTCTAGCACTTCTGCCCACCTGCAGCCTCCACACAGGGCTGGGGCTAGCAAAAAGCAGCTGTGGGCCTCCCTGTGGGCCCTTCGCTCAAGCAAAGGGGTTCTGTGCTGCTTGAAAACTTGGGAACTTACTGCAAAGGCTGGGAGAGCCTTGGGTCTGTCAGTGTCCTTAGAATGTCGCCATGCCTGATTCCTGTCAATTCTTCCTGCTCCCAGGTGTTCAAACGCTTTGTCGAGATTGGCAGAGTTGCCTTCATCTCCTTTGGGCCACATGCTGGCAAGCTGGTTGCCATTGTGGATGTTATTGACCAAAACAGGGTAAGCTAAGAGCCGTTAACCTTCGCTTTCTTCTTTCTGCCATAACAGAAGCTTGTGCTCTAAGAGTGTATCAGATTTTAAAGGAAATATTTTTTTCTATGAATAGGTTTTTCAAGGAAATAAGCAGTTGACATAAAGGTGGGATTTAACAGTCATGGTTGTATTAAACTTCGAGTAGCAAGCTTTTTTCTCCAGGAAGTGATACTTTCCCCCCTCTGCTGTCTTTCCTAGGAGTGGACAAGTAGATGTTAGTCTAAAACTTATGAATGGAATGGCATTAATGTATGTTCAGATGTTTGGGCTAAGAAGTTCTTTCTGCTTAATGTTCCTGAAAAAGCTGGGGGAAAAAAAAAGATGAAGTGTGTCGTCTTAGTCCTGTGTGTTTTTTTCCCAAAGACAAAGATGGACCTTTAAAATTCCTTCTGTAAAGCTTGGGTTGATGTACACAAGACTTCACAGTATCACAGTATCACATGTTTACTTCAATTCTGGACCATTGTTGTCAAGACATTGTTCATGCATTATTAGGAAGCGGTTGTCTAAATCTAGTATGGTTGGAAAACTGCTGTAACGTCCCCCACCTTTGTTTTCCTTTTCTAGGCACTGGTTGATGGCCCCTGCAGTGGTGTTAGGAGGCAGGCTATGCCCTTCAAGTGCATGCAGCTGACTGACTTTGTTCTCAAGTTCCCTCACAGGTGAATTGTTTGTATTTTTTGACCTGTGTAAAAAAAAAAAGAAAAAACAAAACCATGCTGCCCCTTGATGCATGAATTATGTGATCTGATGCATGCTAAATCTAGAAAGTTCATACAACATTAAGTCAATGGATTAACATGTGTGTGCAGAAAAATTTGACAGATCGTGTTATTGTAGTTGAATACATTTACATTTTCATTATGTATCTTGGCTAGTAAACCTCTGTTCAGGAGCAAAGCAGATGGCACACTGGCCTAGACAACTTGCGGATAGCTGTGGTGTGGAGGTTTTATGGGGAAGCAGTTGCAGTGACTACTCTGCAGTTTTACTATTGCTTAAGTCACCTTCAGACATTTGATAATGTTTCTTGCCTACAGAACTGCACTGGAATTGCAGGAGGCTGAACTCGTTCTGTTCTCTTCAGCTTAGTAACTGTGATTTTCTGTAATTTAGAAAAATATTGCTGCTTTTCTGATTCTGAAGCAGTGCTAGGAAAAGTGCGTGAGTGTGCCTCTTGGAGTTGCTCACCTGTTCAATCCTAGCAAGGTATTTGCACAACAAAGTGTTAATTAAGTTGGAGAGATTTATGTGGCGTTGTCTTAAAGTAAGTGCCTGAGGTAATAATGTAGAAGGGTGACCTGCCCTTGCATGAAGTTTGGTGGGCTAGCATCAGAGAGAACGTTTTCTTAGAGAAACTGAATATAATTTTGTGACTGTTCTAACGCAGTGCTCGTCAGAAATGCGTGCGACTTGCCTGGGAAAAGGAAAATATTAATGAAAAATGGGCAGCGACGAGATGGGCAAAGAAGATTGAAGCCCGAGAAAAGGTGCGTTTTTTCACTGGATGAGTAGTACACATTTTACTATTTCTACGTGTGAAAATCAGGTGCAGTCTAATAAACTCTGTATTTTAAATTGCAGGGTAAGAGTAAAATTAGACAAGGCATACATTTTTAGAAGTTGCTTCCTATCAGCTTCAGTTTCTTGTATTTTTACATTAAGGGTTGTTTTGTTTGGTTATTTCTATAAGCATGGTTTTTCCTGCACTGTCACTTCCCAGCAAAGATCTTAGTTTGAATAGATGTGCAGCTAAACCTAATTTCAAGATGATCAGAGTTACTTTGGTATGCTTTGAAACACTGAAGTTTTACTGCTTGGCTATGTTTATATCAGAACTTAATGACTGATTCTTTTCAAACAGAAAGCCAAAATGACCGACTTCGATCGCTACAAGGTTATGAAAGCAAAGAAAATGGTAAGTGTTTGGGTGTCATTTCTTTATGGGGTGAATGCTTGTAGCTTTCACTCTAGAGTCACACACAGATGTTAGTGGCTTGCCTTCTATAGCTGTCTTGGGTCATGGAATGATGTAAAGTATGTGAATGCCTGGAATTTTTCTTGCTTCTTTGGCAACCACTTTCTCTTCAGTAGCTGATCAAACTAGAACCCACACGATCTGTGTGTCAGCCCTCCAGGTTATAGCTGAGGAAGGAGTTCCTGCTGATGAAACCAAATATTCTTGATGGGTTCCTGTTCATATTTCATTCTATAATGAAAATCATTACACATGAAGTATTGGGGTGCCCAGGTTACCAGCCAAGCAATGATGTCTCTCTGGTAAATCAGAGCAGTTTTAGGTGGAATTTGACATTTTAAATGTAATGAGTGATAAATGTTTTGACTATATTACATAATTGTTTAGCAAATGTTTATCGTTAAAAATGATAGAATCTGAAAGCTTAGAATTGAATTTAAGGCATAATATTTATGAGCTGTTGCTGTTTTCATTCTGATGAATAGTAAACATTTTCCTTACAGAGAAACAGGATCATCAAGCATGAAATGAAGAAGCTCCAGAGGTTGGCTTCTAAAAAAGGCAAGAAGCCCGAGAAGTCAGGGAAGCCAGAGAAGGCGCAGAAGCCAGAGAAATCAGAGAAGCCAGGGAAGCCAGAGAAAGCGCAGAAGTTGGAGAAGGTGCCGAAGACACAGAAGGCGCAGAAATAAAATGAACTTCTAGTTATGTATGACTTTGTGTCCATGTTCTGATTCTTTGGAATTGACAAATGGTTAAACATCTGATTTAAATTGTAATCAAGTTCACTTTTGTTTCTGACCAAGAATTGTTGTCTGTCTCATTTATTAATGTCCAAGGTTTGGGTTCTAATGTTTCCCTGGAACATGCAGGAATGGTTTTGTCACGTTCTGTAAAGCTGACCATACAGACTATGCTCAGCACTCTGTGCCCAGTGCCAGTGGGAATATTTGCATACCTAGTTAGTTGAAGTAGATTGGACCCTGAAGTCTTGAGGCAGTCTGATATTGAAATGTTTGGGAATGAACAACATTACTTGCCAGTCTTAAGTATGAAAGATGAGAAATAGTCAATTGCACTGATTTTTCTGCACAAATTAGGGCATAACTGAAACTCTGTTCTGTTTAGAATAGAAGTATGTTGATGTTTGCAATAGTGACAAATTGCTGTTCAAATGCTTTGAATTACTCCATATTTTCTGAAAAACTCCCACTGTTCTTTTACATAGTGACCCGGATGGCTTCCATACTTCAGATTTCTAACACCACGGTTGTCCTGTAAGTGCAGTTACAATAATGTGTGACATTAGGAAGAAATTCTTCCCAATAAGGGTGGTGAGGCACTGACACAGGTTGCCCAGGGAAGTTGTGGATGCTCGCTCTCTGGAAGTGTTCAAGGCCAGCTTGGATGGGACCTTGAGCAGCCTGGTCTGGTGGGAGGTGTCCCTGCCCATAGTAGGAGGGTTGGAACTGAATGGTCTTTAAGGTCCCTTCTAACATTCTATGACTCTGTGATTGTATGATTCTGTTAACAAGATGGAAATTGATGACTGGTATTTAAACCTGCTTGTTTTTCAGAATGTTTATGTCAAGACTTGAACCTTAAACTATGTGGAATTTACTTCCTGCTTTTTGATCAAAACCGTTAGGTGAAACGGGACATGACCTAAAAAGCACTGAAGTGCTTAACCTAGTCCTTACGCTGTGAAATAGTGTTTACATATCCCTGAATGTCAGCATCCATTTTTTTCATGTTTACTCCTGTGTAGTTTGTTGGCAGGGGATGTATTTTCTTCAGATTCAATGAAGAAATTGTGGAAGCCTGCAGTCTCTTTTAATTGAAAAGCAAATTATTTTTACAGTCAAATATAAAATGGAGGAAGGAGAATATATGTTTTAAAAAAACATAGCTTGTAAGACCTTTATGTTGTCAAATACATTTTCTAATATACGCTGATAGGAATCTGCTTTTACAAATGTGTGCTTTTAAGCAGTTACATGGCCAGTGTTGCTTATATCAGCCAGAATTAGGTATCTGCATGCTGAACCTTATATTGTTCTGAGCTGTTTATATGTCTTCGGAAATTGAGTTCAGGCACATGGTTGATACAAATGGATATAACAACTAAGGAAAAAAAACCCAGGAATTATGCAAATTAGGGTTAAAACCCACATTCAGGCAGCTGGAGATCTTGGCTTTAAATTGGATTTTAAAGTGATTAGATCAACCTACTCTGAAACTTCAATCTTAAAGCTGTAGTGATCTGGAGTTCCCTTAAGGTCAAAGACTTGTTCTTTAGGGTTGCTTGGGTTTTTCTTTATCTACTTCAGTTGTGCAATACTGGGGAAAAGTCGGTAAAAGTGCCTGTAGAGAAAATCAATGTGCCTTCATAACAAGCTCCCAAATGCTTTTTTTTACATTATTTGCTCATTTTTAATAATTTGCTTGATTCCAAGGACTAACTTCAGTTATGACTAACAGATAATCTGTTAGAGCGAGTCCAGAGGAGGCCAGGAAGATGATTGGAGGTCTGGACTACCTCTGCTATGAGGACTTGCTGAGACAGTTGGGATTGTTCAGCCTAGAGAAGAAAAGGCTCCCAGGTGACCTTATAGCAGCTTTCCAGTACTTGAAAGGAGCCTACAGGGAATAGTAAAGTGGTTTGGGTTAAAGGGACCTTGAAGCCCATTCACTTCCAACACCTCCTATCATGGGCAGGGACACCTCCCACCAAACCAGGCTCCATCCAACCTGGCCTTGAACACTTCCAGGGACGAGGCATCCACAGCTTCCCTGGGCAACCTGTGCCAGTGTCTCGCCACCCTCATCGTCAAGAATTTCTTCCCAATGTCTAATCTAAATCTTCCCCTTTCCAATTTAAAGCCATTCCCCCTCATCCTATCACTACTTCCCCTTGTAGAAAGTCTCTCCCCAGCTTTCCTGTAGCCCCTTCAGGTACTGGAAGGTTGCTGTGAGGTCTCCCCGGAGCCTTCTTTCCTTCAGGCTGAACAATCCTAAATCTCTCAGCCTGCCCTCATAGCAGAGGTGCTTCAGGCCTCTTATTGTCTTCGTGGCCTCCTGTGGACCCGTTCCAACAATTCCACATCCTTCTTGTGTTGAGGATTCTAGAACTGGACACAGTACTCCAGGTGGGGTCTCACGAGAGTGGATTAGAGAAGAATCTCTTTATCAGGGAGTGCAGGGATAGGACAAGAGGATAACAGTTTTAAGCTGAAAGAGGGGAGATTTAGTTGAGATTTTAGAAATAATTTTTTGCTGTGAGGTTGGTGAGGGACTGGCACAGGTTGCCCAGAGAAGTTGTGGATGCCCCATCCTTGCAGAGGTGCTCAAGGCCAGGATGGATGAGGCTTTGATCTAGTGGAAGGTATCCCTACCTGTGGCAGGGGTGTTGGAGCTGGATGATCTTTAAGGTCCCTTCCAACCCAAACCATTCTATGATTCTATGACAACAGCATTTTGTCCAGCGTTCTCATTCCCCCTGGTACCACTCAGCAGCTACTGAGACATTGGAAACATTTCCATGATAGGAAGTGTGCGGTAACATGTCAAGCTGCCTGGTGGCTGTGGTTTTCCTAAACAGGAACTGTGTAAGGGTACACAACAGGGCTGGAGGGAGGGCTGCCTGCCTAAAGGGCAGTTGTGCCTGCCCTCGAGCTGCACAGTGGAAAGGGATGTGCTGCGGGAGAGGGGCGTTAAAGATAGAGGCACTGTTAGGGCAGGAGTGTTACGTTATGTGCCTTAGAGGAAAACTTGGTTCTATAATACCATGTTTGTCTCTTCTGTGTCAGTACCATCTTGTTTTACAATTTAGAGGAAAGGAGAGTAGAGAAATAATGGAATACACCTGTCTTTGATAACTGTGCTGTGTCTTTCTGGCAGCATATACCATGTGAGCAGCATCTGGTGTTCCTTTTAGCAACTCATGAAACCTCTCTGAAACCTTTTGCAGCTCTATATAATGTCAGTAGCCCACCTTTCTTTCAGACCATTAGTGTTGTGCCGTCTGTGCTGGTTTGTCATAGGATCGTTAATTATTTGGCTTGAAAAGGACCATGAAGGTCATCTAGTCCAACCTCCTCTGCAGTGAAAAGGGCCATCTTCAACCTGATCTTGGATCAGATTGCTCAGAGCCCCATCCAACCTGACCTTCAACGTTTTCAGGAATGGGGCATCTACCACCTCTCTGGGCAAGCTGTTCCAGGGTTTCACTACCCTCAGTGCAAAAAAATTCTTCTTGATATCTAGTCCTTTTTTTTTAAAAAAAAAAAAGCTGTGGGGATGCAGAGAACTAAGTTAGGTTTTATTTCTGAGGGTTGCCACACGATGGCAACATTAGCTCTTCAGAATATTGTTCCTAAGGCTTACCCAAACCAGGCAAGGGAGCTGCCTCTCTGTGCAAGGAACAAAGGGGGTGGCACAAATATTTAAGAACAATGGACAGGCTTATCCAATTCTTTATTTTACCTTTGTAATTGGCTAAAATGTACTGTGCTGGACCAAGTCAGAATATGCCTCTTTAATTTGCTTTTGGAACAGAGTGTGAAGAAATAGACTGTGCTGTTTAGAAACAGCTTAAAGTGAAGTTCCAATGTTTATTTTCTTGCCTTATTTCATGCAGAATGCATAGAACACTTGCAGGGGGCAGGGAGGGGAATATACCCTACCCAGTGTACTCGTGAGATCAGAAGATACTGATGTAATTCCTAAACTTAGACCAACAGTAGGGAAACCCAGACCTAATCTCTGTGCTGCAATGTCTGGGGGACACGAGCAATTACAGGAGCAGGATTGGACTCCTTAACATAATCTGTAGTTAAAAGGTGTAAAATCTGCTCTTAGTCTGACCCAGCTACAGTCCTGGGCTGAGTGACTTGCTGGTGTTGCATCCTTTTTTCTTCTTCAAAAACAGCTGCATTTAAATGCTCTTGGTTCTTGTCTACACATGTTGGTTGCTGTGTTTGGCATCTGAATGTGTTCCAATTTTGAGATGTAAAAGACCTGAAAGAAGAATCTCTGGATTTACTGATCTTCCTGCTTTTGAAACACCAGTATTCAAACTGCCCTTTAGTCCAGGTTTGCTTGGTGAGGACCATGACGTTTTCAGATCAACAGTTATTTGTATGGCCCCTCCCTGGAAGTGTTCAGGTCCAAGTTGGATGGGGTCTTGAGCAGCCTGGGCTGGTGGGAGGTGTCCCTGCCCATGGGAGAGTGCTTGGAACTTGATGACATTTAAAGTCCCTTCCAACCCAAACCATTCTATGATTATATGATTGTATGTTAGAAGTAGCTAATACTCCCTGTTCTGAACCACTTCTGTGCCACTGATGTTGACCTTGGACTGGTGGTAAGTTTGGTCTTGTTTGCAGCTGGATTCCATCTCTTTATTTTACCTCCCTTCATTTGCAGTGGCCCTTAAATGTTTCCAGCCCTGTATGTTTCTCTCCTTTACCCCTTCCCATGTTGATAAGGTGTATCTGAAAACTACCTGCCTTTCATTGAGGTGAAAAGGTGCTGATTTCTATTCACAGCATTATCAGTATGTGAGAAAATGGGTCTTACAAACAAGAAATGGGAAGTGAATCAAATCAGAGGGGTGGCTGTGTGGTTTGGGCTCTGCTCATTTCAGGTCTTCTTTGTATAATTTCTGTCTTTTTTTCTTTTAGTTCAGAAATAGTTTTTAATGTTATTTTGAGCTTGAAGTTGCATATACTGTTGTTGCACTCAGGTACTTTTGAGTTTATACTGGGGTTTCCTTCTCTAAAGCAGAAGGATCTGCTTTTACCTGTTTAAGCACCCCTAGTTGTGCTGAAGAGCTGCAGTCCTTGGCCCTGCCTTGACACAGGCAGTGGCCCTGTGGATACTGGTGGTGTACCTACAGCCTCTCTTTTTCCCTGAACTTGTAACAAGCTTCCTTCTTGGATGCTGTGCAACCTCCAGTTCACACTGTACTTAAGTGGAAATTCGGCCCTTTATGTGCCTGACACGGGTCATATTCTTGCTTTACATAAATGAATAGTAGGTCATTTTTTTTTCTCACCTCACTTCCAGTGATTGTAAGTAGGTCTGGGCAGTCTCCAGGTAAGTCTTGTTAGCAAACTTCCCTCCTCCCCCAAAAGCTTTCAGACCATTATGTGCATCTGAATTAGAGAAGTCTTCCACCCGGAGTGTCACAGTTTAGGTCCAACCCAGCTAAATTTGGCAGCTAAAACCATGCAGTTGGGCTCCCAAATTCTACCCTGCCACCCCCAGGGGAAAGGGAAGAGGAAAAGTGAGAGGAAAAGGGCTTGTGAACTGGAAACTAAAACTACAGCTTTAATGAAATTATGATAATAATAGTACTAGTGATTAAAATAATTAGACACTAATGAAATACGTACAAATATCTGAGCTCGCATCCCCACCCCACGACCCCTCGATGATTGTACAACACCACAAATGCTGTAGAGCAGACTCGAGGGAACAGGTCCACGGCTTGGAGGGAGCTGAACAAGGAACTGGCTTCAAGAATGCATGGATCCAGAATCAGGAGCAATCAAACAGATGAGGCCCTTATTGAATGTCGGCCATTGCAGAAGAGAGCAAGACCCTCATGATCTCTCAGTCTTATACTAAAAGTGTGACTTAAATGGGATGGGATACTCTGTTGGTCAATTTGGGGTCACCTGTCCTGTCTGCTCCTCCCTGCAGTTGCAGCCTTTTTTTGTGCTGTTTACTAGTGGAGTAAGTATAAACATTGGCCTTTTGGCATACCAATGCCCTCTGTTATCAATTCTAGAGAGAAACTATCTGAAAAACATGCAGTTAGTTTTTTGAAAAATGAAGTTACTTTAGACTAAGGCCAAATGAAGTTACTAAGACTAAGTCAGAGTCACCCCAATTAACTCAAACCACAACATGGAGTCAGCTATTTGTGCTGATCACCAGCCTAGAAATTATGTCATTGCCACCAGCACAGAGCCACTTCCTCCTTCATAGGATGCATTGACCTAGTTCTTATTACAGAGGAAGTACTTTTTAATGTTTCCCCAGTGGTCTCCTGGTATGAGAGTAGTTTTCATGTTATTTTGTTCTGTAACCGTGTGGGAGCATCGCTCCTTGCCCATGGTGAGGAGAGGCCCTGACCTGCCCTGACCAATAATAGGACTCCAGGGAATGGCAGGAAGATGTGTCAGGGGATGTTTAGGTTGGATATTAGGAAAATGTTCTTCACCCAGAGGGTGGTGGAACACTGGAACAGCTCCCCAGGGAAGCAGTCACCGGCACCAAGGCTGAAAATATAAAAGAAACATTTGGAGAATGCCCTCAGACACACGGTGTGAATGTTGGGGCTGTCCTGTGCAGGCATAGGAGTTGGACTCGATGATCTTTGTGGGTCCCTTCCAACTCAGGTTATTCCATGATTCTATGCTCATCATGGCTCTCAGCAGAGGTGAGCTCTTCCCTCGCGGCTGCTTTGAGCTGCTTGTGCAGCACTGGTGGTGTTTCGGGCCTCTGTGCTGCTGATAAAGGTTTATATGGTGAGGATCTCATCAGGATGCTCTGCTTTGATGAAATGATAGATGCTTTGAAAAAGTAATAGTGTTCTTATTTAAATAACATGAATTAATATTGTCTTTGTGATTGCTGGAGCTTTACCTAAGGACACCCACTGGGAGAGCACAACATCTGAATATTTTTCACAATAACTCAGCAGCCAAGACTTTTTAGAGCCACTGTTTGAACCTCATATTTGTAAAAGCCATCAAACAAAAGAAGGGCCATTGCTAGCTGTTTTATTGCAGTCAGATGCTATGTAAAGGTGATTTGAAAGGATGAGAGACAGGCTTGTGGGGTTTTTTCTTCTTCCTTCTCTTTCTCCCTGAAGCCCCTGAATAACTTTAAAGAGAATTTTTTTTTGCTTGTTTATCTTTTATTTCTACTGCTTGTGTCATTCACATTGCACATGTGAGTCTTAGCTCATCCTCGAAGTCTCTGTGCATAATGGAAAAAAATCAGAGCGTTTACACCATAATGAAGTAAATTAAGTCTGACTAGCTGAAAGTAGCATCATTTTTGCTCTGGTTGCTTGAAGCGTTTTTCAAGGTCCAGGGGGAGGCTGGCAAGCTGCTACTGTTGGCAATACATGCAGGTCCTCATCCCAGATGTCAGCAGGCTTCCTCAACTCCCAACCACCTGGACGTGACCTTGGAAGGAAAGAGCTTCACACAATGGATATGCCTGACCTCTGCTGGCGTTTCCACAGTTCTGCTTGAGTTGGAGGCAGGTGTCAGGGCACAAGGGATAGAAACCAGGAGATGTGAGGGTTGATGTGCTTCTCCAGCCAGCCTACAGCTTCGCAAGAAGTCGTACACGGTCCATGTCATGGCACAATGGTCATGGCACCTCTGGCTCCCTTTGCGCTCCCGAGTCCCCGCTGCTCACTGAGCAGTTTTGGGTTACTCTTCAGAAGGCAAAGTTGTGCATAAATCAGTTGACAGGTAGAAATGAGCACTATGTTGTGGCTGCACTCACCTTTCTTGTTGGCACTGAACTGCACTAGACTTTGCTGGCGGGTCTGCTGGGAGCAGAAGCAGTGCTCTGCTGGGTCAGACCAGTGACCCATCTAACCCCAGCCTGTGTCTCTGGCACTACTGATGGGAGATGCTGTGTAGGGACAGGATGTGAGTTCAGTCCTTCGTCTTGCAGTTCCCCAGCAACTACATTAGCAGGATTAGGGTGCTAGAGGATACACCCTGCCTATTCCTCTTAGCATCTCTTTTAGATGTACTGTCTGTGACTTTGTTCAGTCCTTCGAGTCTGCCCACCTACCTCCCTCCACGATCTTGTAGTAACCTATTCAAGAAATTCACTACCACTGAGTAGAAAACAGCTCTGTTTAGTGTTTTAAACCAGCCTCCCACTATGAAGACTAACCAGTGCTTGAGAGAGGAGCTGCTGCTCAGTCCCATGACACAAAGTGACATCCTTGGAGGGGAAGGTGAGAAATTGTTATTTCACCGAGGAGTCCAGGGAAAGGAGGTGAGTTATGATGAGTCCTCATTCAACGTACTATTTGAAGAACAACTGGAGTTGTAATTAAATAGCAACATAGGCAACTGTGTCATAGAATAATTATTCCAATTAACACCATCCACCTGCTGCATGGTAAAATGCTTTCTAGCATCCTTTAGCAAATCTGAGATTGTGGGCAGAAGAAATCCCCAATGCCGTGGCATAGAATGAGAGTGCCCAGGGTCACAGGCACTTCCAACAGGCCTGGGTCACTGCTCAGGCATGAAATGTAAATGTCTTATGTCCTTGGAAGGGGACCTACAGCTTGGTGGAAGGTGGCACACGACAGTCTGACCTTTCTTTCTGCCCGTTCTACTCAAAACCTGCAAGGAGCTCAGCTCCAGGGCTATTGCTTTGTATCATTAGGAGATGACATCGAGCAAACCCTTAGGAGCATGGACAATACAAATGCTCCAAGCCTTCAGCATTCCCCTTCTCCTACATGGCTCCATGGTGTGTGACAGAGGATCCAAGCCAACTCCTTCTCCTGTCTGTAAGTTCCCAGAACTCAAGTCCTCTCATTATTAGAAACTTTCTAATCGTCAACCTAAATTTATTCATGACCAATTTATAACCAGGAGGCTTAACTTCTTCCTTCTACAGAAGGGTTGTCAGGAAAGATTCATGAGCCCATATGTTGGCCAGGCCCTATTTTCAGCAGCCATAATTCAAAGCTTTCAGATTAAATACTGCCTGATTACCTGATTACTCCATGTTTTAATGCATGCATTTTCTTCCATCCTACTGTCCTGGTGACAGAGGACTTTCTCAATGCAATGGTGTATAAACAGCCAATGCAGTGTCCTTGTGGACCCAACTGAAACATACAACAGTAACTACTTCCAATAAATAAACAGATTGCTTCTGTCTTGTTTTATCTTTCTCTGTCTTTCTTTTTTTATCTTTCTCTCTCCTTCTCTTTTGGGGGGTGTGTGTGTGTGTAATGTCCTGTGCATCACCTTGTTTTTGTTTTTTTTCTTGTTTTTGCCCAGTCCTGCAGGTTAGATCTGGAGGTTTGCTGAGACGCTCCAAGGAAAATGAAGTCATATTTTGTCTTGATCCTCCCGCTCCCAAGCTTGGGACACCAGTTGCATCCACAGTGAATTCAGGAGAGCAGGCATCTGTGCTGTTTACACACAGAGGTAGGAAGAGAATTTTCTGTCTCTGGAAGGGTCTCAGAGAGCACCATGGTCACGCTCTGCGGGGAGCCAGGGCACGTGACACCCATGCAAACCGTACCAGTTGTATGATAACGTGAATCTCAGGCACCACAGCTCTGTGCTCCTGCCTGGCACCATCTGTGCCCCCTTTCATGCTTCCTAAGAGTCACCTGACTGCAGTTTTAAGCCATGCACAGAGCTGTGAATAGGACAGGAAGATCTGTATTCACCCTGGCCCTGCCTGTGAAACTCAGAAACAGGTGGGGAGGAGCTGAGCTGACCCCTGCAGAGGCCACCATGACTCCTCACCTCTTCCAAAGCATCTCGCAAGTAAGATAAGCTTGGACAACTCCCATTAAAGAGAGACGGGACTGAGCTGAGCAACTCCCTGAACCAGCGATGCTAATTCTTAACCCCTCTCAACACAAATAATTTGAGCAGTAATTTTGTAACTGTTGAGGACTTTTCTGTGAAACTATGCGTGATCTCCAGTGGAGTTATCCCAGGCTTATCTGAGGGTTTTCCTGGCCACCTTCTATGAATGCAGTAGCACTGGTGGATGGCTAAACAAAGTCTTCATCAAGAAGGAGCAAGGAGTGAAACCATCACCAGCGAATGTGTTTTCAAGGTCAAAGTCATTGCGTTCTTAAGGAAACTATGGCATCTGTGCTGGCAGGGCACATCTGAGTGTCTCCAGGGTAACAGGCACAGCATCGTGTGCCCTTTTGATTTTGAAAATGATTTCATTTAGAGGGACTGCTTTACGTATTAGATGAGGAACTGTCTCAACAACAGATCTCAAAGTGAGACATTGGTTCTAAAGCTTTTTTTACACTGAGGGGTGGAGTTGTTCTTCATCTAACATCTGGTATTTTTAAACAACGATCAAGTTAAGGATACATAGACACACATGTATTTACTTGCTAGCAAAGTTTGCACATGGTGCAGGGTTAGAGGGATAGTAAATAATAAATAGAGATCTGAATCCCTTGGTTTACATGATCATGGTCCAAGAAAATGGTGTTTCTGATTTATCTGCTGGGGTTTGTATCTAGAAGGAAGAAAGTGTGGAAGAAAAAAAAAGCCTTTTGTTGAGAGAGTGGAGGTCTCTGCCTCAGGAAGGACAGACTGAAGAGGACAAAGGTGTCTAGGATGAGATACAAGTAGAAACTCATTGTCGAATTTCAAGTTGCTATTTCAGCTACTGGGAGTGAGGGAACCCAAGGGGACAAGTGTCCTATGGGTCATCCGTATCTTGCCCCCCCGGTGAATTCGCCCGCTCCCAGGGGCTCCGGTTATCATGACATGAGTGGGCTCTCAGTGACTGCATGGGGATGAAGGTCAGTTGTTTCCAAAAGCCTGTGGAGGACAGATGCCAACAGACCCTTGACGATGCATAGAAATCATGAAAGCTGCCTTTTCTTGGGTGAGCAGGCTAGGAAATGTTTGCTTCTCCAATAACACAGTAAATCTCTTGGACACAGAACATGGCTTCATAAAAACTATTCCTGGCTGAAGATGGGAAAGGTTTGAAAATAGCCCTGAGAAATTTAAAAATTAAAAGAAAATCCTAACCCATTTGAATCATCACAACCTATGTCCCACTGAAACCAATGTTCCAGTCTGACAAACAATCCAGAGTCTCTAACGTTTATCTGAAATGTAAGCTGGAGGAATGAGTAATCACCTCTGAAAGACTTAGTAACTCTTTGTCCCTTCCTCCATACGTTTGACTTTGAGTCATCATAGAAAGGAGGATACAATAGGTGTTTGTGGGAGGCATAAAGCCTGTGCACTCAAGGAACTTGTGGTTCCTCTGCAGATGTTGTTTCTGTTTTCTCTGGCATCTTAAACACTGCTTATAAAGGATTTCTCCCCCGTCAGGATGTGGCCCCCTGCTTTTTGTCTTGAGTCAGACAAATGGTGACAGTAGCACCCTGGCAGCATTAATTTTCTCTAATTATCAGATTGGGGGTGTACAACTTCAGCATATTTATGAAAATTCAGTGTGTTCTGTAAGTGACCTGAGTGGGCTTATTTCCATGTGAACAATGAGGAAAATCTGAGACACCAGAGTCTGTTCCCACACACAATGCATTGAAAGAAATCACCCACACCCATCATTTTCTCTGCACTCTGGACTTACTGCCTGTCCCTTCAGGGACAGTGACTGGGGAAGTGGAGTGTGGGTACATGTCAGGCTCCAAAATCAGATGCAAAACTCAGTTTTGCAGCTCACCTGCTTCTCAGCATCTTCTGGGTCCCAGCGCCAGACCCAGACTCATAGTGCTGAGCAGGAGGCCAGCTCTATCCCCATTCTGCTTCATTCCTTTAGCCTTAATTTCCCATCTTTTTCACAGCTGCTGCAAAGGAAGTCTGGACTATCATGGGGTCTCCTCTATAGCCTATTCCTTAGTGAAGCTTTGAGGCCCATTACCAACAGATATAAGAGATAGAAGGGTGGGGGGGAAGAGAAATTTGAAGGCTTTCTGAGCAGCTCATTTGTAATGAGGGGTTGAGAGGCAGTGATTCATCTGGGTAGTGCTTGGGTCTCAGAAATCCATTCAGGCTTATAATTATCTTGGTGTATGTGGAAAGTCGTATTCATAGTGCCTCAAACCCATTAGAGCCTCACACTTTTCTGAAAGGGAGAAAAAAAACCCCTTCAACTTTACTATCTTAGAGGTAGAACAGCTTTCTGTTCCTTGCCAGCTCTTGAAATCTGATATCCTCTTTAGGCTGGATATCAGAAAAAAAGTTCTTCACACAGCGAGTAATCAGGCATTGGAATGGCCTGCCCAGAGAGGTGGTGGATTCACTATCCCTGAAGGTTTTTAAAATAAGACTGGATGTGGCACTTAGTGCCATGATCTAGTAATCATGATAGTTTTGGATTAAGGGTTGGACTTGATGACCTTGGAGGTCTCTTCCAACCCAGATGATTCTATGATTCTATGATTCTGCTGTCTGTCTTTAGCTCCCAAGGGAGAAATGAATGCCGGTCCACTGGAACAGAAAGGGAAAGAAATTTATATTTCTGGGAAAAAAATAATCCATCAGCCTATTTCCATCCTTCTGCAACAGGTAAAAGCAAGGGGAAGGCCAGTCAGTCTATGAAATGGAGACAGGGTTATACCAGAAGCTTTTACTAATGTCTATAACTATGGCATTTTGGGGGGCATAGAGGTCCCTGTGCTACTGTGGGTACACCAGCACCCATAGTCTTCTGTGCTCTCCATTGGTTTCCTTGGGATCTGCCCCACTACTGCTTTTCCCTCAGGGAAAAGTCTCATCTCCCTTTTTAAAGTACTTGCTCCCAGCTAAGCTGGATCTGCCTGGTGATATAGTACCAGCAAATTGAGAAATTGTCTGTATAGTCTAGCATGAGCCTCAAGGGAGTCCTGCTGCCCCGTGCTTTGCAACAGGGGCAAAAGAGTTTTCTTCTTGCCCAACATCATCTTTGATACTGAAAAGCACTGGTCATTTGGCCAGAGACCCTACTGTGAGACTTGACTCTTTTGGAGGCTTGTGTTTTACCTGTAAGCCCAGTGAGGTCCCACCTCCCTGCTCTCCTGTGTCTTCCTTGGCTGTCTACATGGCAGAGAACCTTCTTGAAGCAGGGCCCATCTGTCATCCTGCAGAGATGGCACTGGTCTGCTGGAAGGACCAGCCAGAAACCTCAGGGAAATCTGTGTATAAGCTGTTTTGAGCTGTAGGCATGGCTGTGAGAATGTGAGCATAGGCAGTCAGGGGACAGAAAAGAAAAAAAGAAAAGCTATTTCCACTGTTCAGATAATTGCTGATAATTGCTGGAAGAAGCAGACACACTGCTGACGGGGTCAGGGCTGCACCAGCAGGCTTGGGGCCATCCAGCTGAGGTACAACATAGGCATGGCCCTGTGGATCTGGGGGAGCCTTCTTGGCCTCCTCAAGAAAGGGTTCATAATGCATCTGATTGTCAGATCTTGCTGCATTTTTGGTCTGATTTTTTGCACTGTGAACATCATTAATAAACTTCTCCAGGGGAAGGAGGGGAGCAGAAATCAAATCGAAATTTCAAAATGCCGATACTGTAGCGTTTGTTTCAAGGCTCAGTAGATTTATCATACGGGTTTGGCCACTGATTCCTTAAGCCTGCCTCCCACAGCAGCCATCCACGCCTGTTTCTGATGGCAAATGCCTCAAATGTCAGACGTACAGACATGCATTTTAAATGGTTATTTGTAAGGAGAGGCAATCCAGAGAGGCAGCTGGAATGCTTGTCCTGTCAGAGAAGGCTCTCAACGCTACTGCACCGGCAGGAATCATTTTGACAGAAAATTGCATATAAATTGAATAATTTCAAAATTAAGAAAGGGAGATGAAAACAAATGCTTCCAAGATGAGGTGGTACCACAAGGCATGACAGGGTTCAGCTGTGGGAGCCCTGTGGATCCCTCCTCCAGCACTTGCCTGTCCAACAGCTGCTGGCTTGGTCCATGTCTGCCCTGAGGCTGAGACTAGGTTTTTGCTGATTACCTAATATTACTAATTATAATAGAAGTATTAGGTTGTTATGTGCCCCAGGGGAATGGCCTCAAGGAAAATATTTTAACATGTCTGATGCTGCAGTGCCCAGGACAGCTGGGGCGTCTGTGACCTTCTTGACAGAAATGGGAGGATTCAGGGCTGCGTTTCCATACCCCTTCCCCACATCCAAGGGTGGTGGGGAGAGGGGTGGCACTGAAGCGAAAATCAGGCTCACTGCTTTTGCATGTACCCATTGCTTTTCTTAGCAACGGCTTTGATTAGCAACAAAGGATGCTGGAAGACATAACATATTAAGAATAAAATGCACTCGATGAACCAAAGGGATGTGAAGGAACTGGGGTGCTGGGAGCAGCAGGAAACCACACTGGGCAGAGTATTGTGTTGCGACTGCTGCTTATGCTGTCACTGTGCACTGTGCATGGCCAGTGGTTCCTGGGGACACAGAAACTGCCTCCTGGGCTCGGCCACTGCCCTCCTGTGCTGCCTTGGTCAAGTCACTTGGCCAGATTTCCCTCAGCTTTATCCTCTTCTCTTTTTAGACCACCATGTCTTCAGTGTCCCTCACAATAGCTTGTACTGTGCCTTTGCTGGACTTCTAAAAGTGTAAATATCAGTGAAGAATAATGTCAACTCCATTTGATTTACAGTTTATGCTGGCTGAGGTGGGTGCTCGGGTTGAAAAGCTGCACACCTCCCACACCTGAGACAGAGGGTTTCCTTCTGTCCCCACGCTGGGCTGGCAGGGGCTGGAGCTGGCACAGGGCTGGGGCAGGTTATGGCGTCTCCCAGCAAGGTGGGACACTGATGGGTTTGGCTTGGCCATAGCCCAGGGCTGGAAGGCGAAATTTACGTGAAGTGGAAAAAAATGCTTTGCAGTCTGGCAGCTGCCTGTGTGCCCTGCTTGGCCATGGGAGGCTCGTGAAATGTGTTTGTTTCCTAAGTGCTTTCTCCAGCCCCTCTTCTTTCAGAGGTCTGAGGAAAAGATGTTTCGGATGGACCCTACACCCGGGTGCTGGGGGAAAGCTGCTTTGGGCAGGCACTATGGGGCTCACTGTGCCCCAGACCTGCCATGTGGTGCTGGTGGGTCTGAAGGTCTCCTTCCTCTGGGCCCCTGGTGTCACCCCTCTCCTGGCTGCCTGTGGGTTCTGTGTGCCCCAGGTGCCTTGGAAGAGCAGGCAGCTGAGCGCCCTAAAGGTGGTTTTTGTGCACTGATATTTTTAAATGGTTAGGAAATCTTCTCTGAGGGCTGCAGCCACCCTAGGTGCTGGTTTGCCACAGCTCTTTGCTGGACTGTTACTGAAAGGCAAAGCAATGTTAATTAAAACTTGCCAGGGGCATTTTCTCACCTGTTGTTCACTTTCCTGGCTCCAGGGTCGATGTGGTACCTGGGGCTTTGCCTGTCCCTCTGCTTGTCTGGCACTGGGGTCACTGGAAGCAGACTGGCTTGGGAAGAGCACATGTATCTTCAGCCTCCTGGACCTGCGCCTCTTGGCTCAAATTGGCCCTTGGTATTGAAAAAGAAAAAAAAAGAAAAAAAGCAGCAAGAAGGGCTTTTATTGTGAAAAAGAGACTCTTCAAATGCCTGTTTCCCCCTTCCCAGCCTCTCCACTCCCCTCCCCACAGGGAGGTGGGTCTGGGATGAGGCAGGGTTTGAAAACTACTTGTAGCTGAAATTTGAAGGGTGTCCTTCTGCCTTGGGGGGAACCAGAGGCATCCACTGGCAAGTTGTGGCAGGAATCCAGGAACCCCCGGCAAAGCGGAGTCAGTCAACAGGGATTGCAGAGAGCCTGGAGGGGCACCCTTGGGTGACAGCCCCCCCGCTGTGGTTAAGAGCTTGGGTAAAGGAATCAGGCTGATTAGTTGCTGGAGGATTTTTTTTATCATTGTTATTGCTATTTTTTAAATTTTTGCATTTTGTGTGAGTTCCTGGTGTTGTCTGGAAGTGCCACAGATGGCCAATGCCCAGCACAGGAGGTGACTGCGTGCAGTGTTGCCCACGGGCGCTGAAGAACACGAGGAGGAGTGCATTGATTGGTGCTGCGAGACATGGTAGGATTAGGGGTTTCCTTGCTGAGCTGGTGGTGGGAAGCAACACTGGGTCTTCTCAGGGACGTTGATCCCATGGGATGAGGTGAGAGGCCATGTCCCGGCTGTTTCTGTTGTGGGCCAAGTCGAGTGGGACCCCTTGGAGGGTTGGGGCATGTTGAGGCAAGCAAGGCACAGACCCACTCTGGCATGTGCCGGTCCTTAATAGCACTAGATGTGGACAAAGCAGATTGTAAAGATGTCTGTAAAGGCAGTGCCTGGGACTGCTCTAAGGGCACTGCTCTTGGCCAGGAAGGTGATTAACACTTCCTCAGCTGAAACCCACCTTTTTTAAGATGCCCAGGTGGCATCAATTCAGGCAGGCGAAGAGTGTGGGGCGAAGGAAGCAAAGTGCAGATAGAAAATAAAAAGAATGCTTCCCTGCTTTCTGTTTGGTCCCCACAAAGAGCAGTGCTTTTATCAAAAAGTCAAAAAACTGGCCAGTTTGGCAAGGGAAAACTGCCCCACTCCCCACTCCCTCATGTTGTGTTTCCCCAGCATTAGCAGATTTCCCTGCATCCGCAGCATGTTCCAAACCTTACGGTGGTTTTTCAAGTTGTCTAGTTTTAGTGCTTCACTTTGGGACATCCCTTGATGACCAGTTTCCAGACCCATCTAGGCAAGCATGAGACAGCTAAACAGGCACTATCAGCCCCCCACCACTCCCCATTACTGCTGTCCTGCCAGGGAACAGCCAGGGCATCACACTGGAGGTTTCATACCAGGCTGGAGGGCCCCATCCCTGCTCCACAACCTCAGCCTTTGCAAAGCTCATATCGGGTAGAAATTACAAATGTGTGTGATGGATGAGCCAAGGAGGTGCCTAGTGTTGCTGCCAGAAACTGGTGCTTTGGTGTCACTTATGTTGCTGAAATGTTTTTATGTCCTCGAGAGTGTGGTAATGACTCAGAGCATCTCTGGGAGCAGTGGTGCCTTGTCAGCCTTCACCAGAGATGCTCTGAGTGTGTGTGTGTATGGGGGACACTGATGTTGTGCTTTACACTTTCCATCCTACAGTTTGTATAGGCTGTTTTGTGTTTCTTAATCAATGATCTTCAACACCAAGAAAAATAGGCAAGACTGGGGCTTCTGTCACTCATTTTTGGGTTGCAGATAACTACTCCCTGTCAAAGAAAAAAGCAAGGCAGCTCTTCCCACACCAGACTTTCATTCCCAGTAATGCTTCCCTGTGTAAACCTTCACTGTGAAGCCTTTCAAACAGTACATAGCCTGTGCCAGGTACCTAGTGTGGTCTCCCCTGCAAAAGCAGGGTATTCAGTTTTTGCCAGGTTTTCCATTCTGCCTAGGCTAGGGAAGGTCTAGTTCTGAAGCCCTTTCCCCTTTGTGAGGTCCTGTATTGATTGCTTTGATTTCACCCATAACCTGGGTTTGCTCTGGGCAGTAGTAGGCAGGGCAGTAATGGTCACAAGGAATAAATTCAGGCTGTGCCCTAAGCTGATCATCTTGTTGCTTCATTTGCAGCAAAACCCTAAGCAAAATACTCAAGATGGTTCTTGACTTTTTTCAAAGTCACCAGTAGTGAGACCTCTTGCAGAAAGCCAGAGAGATCCCAGCTGTGAGCTTTGCTGTTAGTATGGAGCGTACAATTGCAGCCGCTGCTTGTAGGATCTGGCTGCTCTACGTGTCCGACCTGCTGGAGCAGTGAGGGCTGGGGGATGACTGCATAACAGAAACATCTTCTTTCTTCTGGTTTCAAAATCTGCCAGCGAGTAATTTCCAACTGCTCTGTCGTTCACCTGGTATGAGGCAGTCTAAATAAGAGGAACTGATTATACTTTATTAATCCTCTGGCATAGGCTCCAAATGCCTTAATTCCCCCTTCTGTTTCAAATGCTCAATAACTCCAGTCTGCCTGCAGTTATTTGATTTGCCCTGAAGGAGAATCTCCTTCTTTGGGGAGCCAGGTCACAGCAGTGCTCATACCATGTTGTTCTACTTGCTTGCCCAGTGGGATTCACTGCGAGAAAGAGAAATGGGCTGAAGAGTGGCTGTTGGCCGGCTTTGCCTGGGATGGGGTCTGTGGAACGCGAGCAGTGCTCAGAGCCAAGCAACAAGCAGCTCAAATGGAAGAAAATGGGGTTGCATTTCTGTAACTGAGGCCAGGGCTTGTATGAACAATTCTGTTTTGAAGAAAGCCGGCAGGACTGAAAGGCCCTGCTGTCCTCCTCCCCCCGCCCCCTTGGAATCCCACGAATGCGCTTTCCTGCTCTCCAGGAAGGGAGAAAAACTGACAGCCAGCTAGGGGAAACCCAACCGCTTGACTTGGGCAACTGTTGAAATGATGACAGGGAACTGCCCCTCACCAGCACCTCTGAAGCAAATTTTGAGAGACACCCACTGGGCACTGAGCAAGTGCTCCTCTTCCCTAATGCTGGTCCAATAGTTAGAAATTAAAAGTGAACATAAGTGGATCAAAATCCCCTCTCCCAAAATACAGAAAATAATGTGACACCTCCCCTCCCTGCAAATAAAATAAAGAAAACAGGATCAGGTGCCAAATTGTGTAAGAGAGTTGTAGCAGTTTTTCAGGCACTCATCAACAATATTGCTGAACTCATCAAGAGTGAGAAGGAAATTAAATTTGATATTGTTTTAATGTGTTCCACTCCGTATTAAATGCAGTCCAGAGTGAAAAAAGATGTGGTTTTCTAGCAGTGCTCTTTGCTGTTGCTGTGTATAGAGGAGCTGAAGCAGTGTAGCCCCACTGGGGATGCCAAGTCAAAGCTGGTGGGCAGCCCAGAGGGACAGTGAGAGAAGCTGTTTGAGGTGAGGGGGGTTGTGAGGAAAGGGATCCATGGTGGCTTCCAGGCTCCTGCTATTACTTCCCCAGATTTGGGAATCCCACAGGAATCATTAGCATAAGCCACTTGCTGTGGCTGGAACCGAAGCGGTGGGGAGAAGGACTATCGATTCCCAAAGCCTGGGGAACAAAGCGTAATGTTGTTCACCAGCAGAAACCCAGGCGTTTTGAGGCAGTTTGTGTGCAGGACTCGAAGGAAAGGATTCCAACCCATGGGCTGCAGGCTGCTGTCCTCCTCCAAAGCATCCCCTGCCCAGCCCCTTACGAACAAAGGCAAGACTGTTCAAAATGAACTGGGGCACGAGGCACAGATGTTGCTCAAAGGCGAGCTACATCTGTTTCGCTGGGGAAGGGGCCCCCTTCATGCTGTTTCAGCAGGCAGATGGGAAAGCTGCTCTGAAAACCTTTGGAGCTGAGTGCAACAAGCTGGCCAGGAAACTGGGATGAGGGGAGGGGGGAAAGGGAAACCTGGCGGGAACTTGCAGAGCAGTGGCGGGAACAAGGGAGCAACCATTGCCCAAAACCACTGCTATCCCTCCTTGACCTCTCTGCCAGGATTTCTAGGTTGTGCTGCACTCAGGTAGGTGTGAGGGTTGGAGGAATGAGCAGGCAGAGAGGAGGGAAGATGAGAGGATCTTCCATGCCCTGTGATGCTAGCAGGGCAGTTGTGCTTTCAGGGCTGCTCAGATTCTCACTGTCTTCTGTGAACATGAGGTGCTGTTTTCAGGTCCACAGTGTCCTGGATGGGTCAGAGGCAGGTTGATACCACAGGGCATTTAATGGTTAAAGGTAATGGAGATGTCTGCATATGTGAATAGCAGCGGTCTGATACATCTCGGTGATGTGTCCTGAAAGACAAAGAGCAATCTCTTAGGAGATGTGTCTCCAAGAAGCAGAAGACCCAGATAAGTGCAAGAGTCCACAGTAAAGGCTCTGACTCTGAATTTAGGTAGGAGAAGGATGAGGCATCTGAAAGTTTTTAATTTGCTTACTTTAAGAAAAAGACAGTTGGCATCCTGGAAAATATTTTTGTGTTGACTTCTGAGATTAAACTGGAGGGGTCCTTGGGCTGCACTCTATGTAGCATCAGGATGAAAATCTCCCTGTCCAGCCCTCACCAGGCTGAATATTAACTTCCTGCCAACCAAAAAATTTACACAGTGGGAGCAAGGAGAGTTATGAATCTTTCCTTTTTTCTCAGTGAAATACATTACATTATTTAGGAATAAAGACTGTATTATCATAGGAAAAGCAAGTCCCTGCTGGTATTCTGCAGGGTTTTAGGACATCTCAGGTGCAGGATGCAGCAGGTGTCCTCTCCAGGTTCCCCAAGTGGCAGCCCTGCATTGACTGCATCAGCTGTACCCCATAGTGTAGTGTCCTCCACCCTAGTGATGGCCATCCATCTCCTCCATGGTGTCCTTCATTACCTGTCCCAGTTCTTCCATAAAGATGCTGAACAGGACATTTGGGATGCTGGGAACCTGACTGCTCTTGTAGGCTGCTCTGTGGGTTTTATGAGTGCGTGTTTCAGCTGTACTTGTTTGATCTGTAACTCAACTGGGACCAGTCACTGCAACGGGAATGGTACTGTTATGTACAAGTGCTGGGATTTTCTTGTTACCCACAGCAGTTTCCAGCACTGGCTGAATATTTTGTTCAAAATGGTCTTCTGATTGATGAGGTGTGTGAGCAGAGCCAGTGCTCAGCTCGTGACTGGGCAGAGAAGAACCGCCAGGGTGCGTGGCCTCCCGAAAGTAGAAATAGTAGTTCGAGGTGGGGAGGATCCAGCATGAAACAGGACATCTCACCCCCGAGAAGCAAAAGGCTCAAGGGGCTGATGCAGGACCTAGAGCCAAACATATCTGAGGTTATTACTAGAGAGAGGCTGCGGAGCTTGAGGGTTAAGAAGTTTTATAGTTTGCTGCCCCCAGGCTGTAGCAATAACTGGAAAGAACTGTGAAGGGCTCATTATTTTAGAAATTAAAGGAGGCATCTTGGCATCATCCCTTTAAAGTCGGTGCTCAGAGTAAACGGTATCAACACCATTTCTTTCTGTGATGCTGCTGGAGTGTTGTCCTGTGCTACAGCAAAGCAAAGCATCCTTTTCTCACAATTTGACTTCAAATTTTCCCTTTGGGGTGGCAGTTTTGCTGCCAAAATTTGGCAAAGTGAGTATAGTTTGAAGTTTTGTCCCAGGCAACTTAACTTGGTCATTATCTAGTTTGGTTTTGGACACGCTAGTGGGAATGCTTGTGTGCCAGCTGCAAGGACTTTGCTGACTCTGCAGGGAAAGACCCAGCATCATGTGGTAATGTATCAGGTTTCCCATCTCCGGTCTTCAGTTGAACCAGCATTTGCTGTGACTCCCTTGCATACAGTTTTTGGGAGCACAATCCCCCTTCCCACTTCCCCAGCGCCCAGCTTGAACTTCCCAAGCCTCTCGTGAGGAACAACATATGGAAGCAGAACTGCAGGGGCACCTTGAGCAGGCCGGCAATGCTTGCTGCATCCCTGCCCTGGCGGTGGGGAGGATGGCCTTCAGGCTGTCCTCAGGATGGCAAAATGCAGTGGGATCATGGTCTTCTCTTCCTGAAGGGCATTGTAGAGGGAAAAAATGCATCTCTGCTGGAAACAACCCATACACAAAGCTGGTGCAGGTCTGCTAGGAATTATGGTCATTTTGATGGGTCATGAGGCTATGTGAAGGGCCATCCTTCCTTTGTGCCCTGCGGTGATGCAGGTGCAGGTGGGTGGTGATGGGACCTGGTGCTGTACATTGTGTGGGAAGCAAAATGGACTTCCTCCCCCGAACAGCTGCTCTGATCCAGGGCGACCTTTGAGGCTGGCAGTCCTCATTTAATAGCTGTCTTTAGTAAATTCACACCCTGCAAACCATCTGTCTTCCGGGAGCAGGATGATATAGGAAGGCACTTAAGCACTTGAATGATGGGCTATGGATGCTGCCAAAGATTTCCTTCTGCTCAAGCTTGCCCAGAGTCACTCTGGAGGTGAAGGGATTTTATCTCCTTCCACATCCTCAGCACAGTTATGGGTCCCCAGCAATGATCTTAGCCCTCATGCCATGCCCTTACAAGTCAAAAACCTCCTGGATAAAACCAAAATGACCTCCCAGGTTGACATACCTGCTCTCAGCCTCTCTCCCTGATGCCCCACTAGCTGCCACAAGCACCACGTATTGGGCACAAGGCTCTGGAGATGCTCCCAGAGGTGGTGGGCAGCTAGAGAAGGTTTCCCAGTTGCTTTTCAAACAGTCTTTGTTAAAAATTGGTCACAGTGGGCTACATCTCCTGCTACCCAGGTGGTTTTGTGGTACACTTGGCAGGCAGTGAGCACAGTGCTGGGGGGGCTAAGCACAGCTCTATGCATTGCATCCCGCTGCAAAAAAAGACCTCTGCACACTGTGCATCCAGATAAATACACATACCTGCTTTTAACCTGCTCACTGACAGCCTGTGACAAAATCCTCTGAGCTCAGGAGCCTAGGACAGGCAGGCGGCTAAGACAGACATGGCCACAGTTGAACCATCCCGGCTGCCTTCGGCACCTCTTTGAGATGATGGAGTTTGCTGTTGGAAGGGTCTGGCAGTGCTGGTGCAGGGTCAGGAGCAGTCCTCTGGATGTCAGAGGAAAACAGGAATGAAACCCACTTTCAAAGGGCACGTACTTCTGTGGCATCTTTCTAGTTTTAGGGTTGTTTCTTACATTCTTGCATAATGAAGTTTGGGTTTGTTTTCTTTTCTTTCAAGCTTCACAGAACCAATTTGATGCACTTTGAAAAGAAATTGAAACCAGGCTTCTCTGCTACAAAGTCTGCCAAAGTTCAAGCATCCCAGGAATACAATGTCAAGGATAAACCCCACCCCTGACCACGCTTAGAAAGTTTTATCCTGTGCAGCCCGGCTGCACAGGCTCTCCACTGTGCCTTCCGTTCCTCTGATGAGCAAGATTATTCATAGTTTACCTGTTGGCACCCTGGAAAAAGTAGTACCTCTCTTAAGCCTTTTTGTGGGTTTTGCCTGTAGCTTGCCCGCTGGGAAACAGACCTAATTTCTGGATAAGATGTGCTGTGCTGTCAGAATGTCCGACTGGCAAAGCAGAGCTGGACGTATGGTTTGCATTTCAGGCTGAATCAAAGCCATAGCTTAAACTGCTGCATTTTTTTTTTTTTACAGCATGGGCTCAGAGAGAGTTTCTTTGGAAAAGTATTTATCCTGGGCTTGTAAATACAGTATTAGTTCTGCAATGTTTTGTCATCTAGTTTCTTATGAAATTTGCAGTATTGACTGCCAGGAATAACACAGTGACTGTATTTGCACTTTTTCCTTTTCTTTTTATTGTTGATGTGGTAGGGAAACCTTGAGTGGGCTGGGGAAGGGAGCCTGTGGTGGCCCTTTCCCAGATTCATGAAGCAGGGTTTCAAGTTTGGTATAGGAAAGAAATGAAGCTCTAACTTGTGGTGCCCAAGCCAGAACTTGCTGACAGAGAAGACAAAGTGGTTTTGGACAGTGAGGATGCTTTAACCACTTGGTCTGTAGACTGACTTGACACTAAAAAAATGACAATCATTGCCATCCATTTGGCATCCACTGCTCTCCAGCTGTGGATTAAAGAGGATTTTTCCTGCAGTGTTTCCAAGGTTCTCCAAGTGGCTCTCACATGCACACACCCCGTCAGGGTACTTGGGTTTTTTGGCAGACAGGCTCTTTGTGCACCCAGGGGTGGTGTAAGCATCCAAGGGGTTATTATCGGATGGATAACAAAAATGATCACCTTGCAAATCATCTGTGCAGAGGAAGAGGGTTACGGGGATTTTGATGAGAGCAAGGTCGATTGTGTCTCTCCAGAGGGATGGGACTGGGGAAAAGTTGCCCAAGAAAGCATGGATTGAGAAGGGAACTAAGCTGAGTGCAGATGGGAATATGGAGATTTGCAGTTAATCCTGTCCCTCGGGATTAACTCTATAGATGTCATTACAGTTAATTCAACATACTTTGAGGTCCGAGGGACAGACTGTGAAGCACTTATAGTGATGACTTGAAAGGCGTGTGGGTATCAGAATATAAAGATCTGGCCATTTTATGCCACAGCATCATTTTATTGTTTAAAACCATAGTTATTTTATGATTTAAAATCATAATTAAACTATGTTTTAGACATTGCACCTCCCCTAAACTCTTACTTAGGATGCCAGATCAGGGTTGCAAGTGCTTGGGAATAAAAATGTGTCTGCACTCTGCAGGACTTGCTTGAAATCCAGAGCATGAAGGATTTGGGTAGCTGAGCTCAGGTGTCACCTGTGTTAGTTGACATTGGCTATGGTTCCACAGCAAATCGTTATCTTGTCCAAGCAGGAGAGCTGGGGAGGCATTGCAAGCAGCCACGTGACTTAAGTCCTGCTGCTCCTCGGGGTTGCTTGGGGGTATTCATGCTCATCTCCTGCCCAGAAAGAGACCTAAGACAATAATTTAGCCACGTAGCAGGATGCCTGCGGCAGTTCATACCAAGCTTTGAATAACCCTGCCTGTGATCTAGGACAAGACATCACCCTCTGTACAGTCTCACCCAGGATTAACCTCTTTTCACTCTAAGGTTTTAAGGGAGAGCTAAAACAGGGAGTCCCCTGGCAAGTCCCAAAGCCCCACTCCACAGCCCAGGTTCCCAGCAGGGGCTGATGTAAACCATGCCTGAGCAAAGAATTTGGCCTTGTGGATATGTGTTTTTCGGCACTACATTGTATTTCTGGGATAGAAACAATTAAATGAGAACTGTAAAGCTGAATCACTCCAAATGCACCATCACTACCTCTTATAAGCTGCGTTAAATTTGCTCAGTCCTTAAGAGGGAAACCTCAAAGGAAACCCCCCATGTTTGCTGCCAGTGAGTTAGTGGCTTTGCAGCTCGTCTCATCTGCCTCAGCTCTCATCTCTTTTGGAGAGATGTGGCTCCTAACCATGGAGCCATCTGACGCAGCCTCTCCGCAGTGAGAGCATGAAGCCTGATGGATTTTAGGACATAATGGATCAGCTTATGAAGGGACTTGCATGCTGGGGTCACCTGGGGCAGCTCCTCTGTGGGCTGGAGTTATGCTGGTGGTGGGTCCTTGCAGCCAGTGGGAGCCTGCAGTCCTGAAAACCCCGTGGCTGGAAACGTTTCTGCTTGCCCAGATGCCTTCTGGAAGTCATTCTGGCTGCTGGCTCTTCCCCCTCAGTTTTTTAGTACTTTTTTTTTTCCCAAGTTTTTCCTCTTATAAACAGTCATCCCTTTTTTTGGCAATATATTGTCCTGTTGTGTCTACCATGGATATACTTGTGCTTCCAAAGTAAATAATTAAAAAAAAAATCCACTCAAACATTGCTGTGACTTCCAAGGTGGGTTCAGTCCACTTGGAAATGCCTGTTGTAAAGTGGAAGGATGGTGCCAAGGTGCCTTTTGCCACTCCAGCCTCCTGAAGCTGTAGTGAATGTGGTTCGGGTGCAGTGAAACATGGGGATGGGGTGGGCTGGGAGGATCTCCCACTGTTGTCCCATTGCTTCCCTCCAATTCAGCCCAAACAGGAAGGTGCTGCGGTCAGGGCAGCCCCAGCACTGTAAACGTGGGATTGCTTTAGGGCAAAGTGCAGAAATGACCTTAGTAACCCGTGGAGACTTGCACAATATTTGCTTGTAACTGCCTTTCCAGCCTATATAATTTTTATAGGTCTCTTCAGAATAGAAAGTATGACTAGAAGAGGAGGGGGGAAGGAGGGGAAAGCTGTATATAAAGATATATACACTAAAACTGGATAGTACCCATATAAAGGCAGTTCCTTGGTGCTGGGAATCAGAATATTTTAAGTTTCAGATACAGCAGTTTGCATCCTTTTTATACATAAGCTGCCACAGCTCCTGATTGGCACCTGGAGCTGCCTTGCTTTGCAGTGAGGGGCAGAGCTCCAGGGGCTGTGTCTTGGCATGTATTGAGATGTCCTGTGAATGAGGACATGAGGCTCCGAGTTATGGGTTCAGTGTGCAACCTTGGCCATGGCACTGCATGAGGCAGCCCCAGTAACGCTCTCCCTTTTTCTCCCTGCAGGCACAGCGACCGTGGCGAAGGACGGGGCTGAATCCCCCTGCTCCCGCAGCTCTTGGGGTGCTGCTGGCCCTGGCCCTGCTGGCCCTCACCCACCTGCCCCCAACGCCGGGCTCCCCCTGCCCACTGCCAGCATCATTGCCCCCAGACACCCAGCGGGAGGCAGCTGCCCCCCTATCTGGGGGACAAGCCCACAGTGAAAGGCTCCCTGTACCCCCCACTCACCTATGGTGGGACCAGCCCCCTGGATGGGGCAGGAGGCAGTGGCGGGGGATGGCAGGTGATGCGCCCCCATGGTTCTCTGATGATGATCTCCAGAAGATGCAGTTGCTGGCCAGCGGGCAGGTGGTCTCCAAAACCCGTGTCCCAGCCCATGGACAAGTCCTGCGAGTAGGGCTGCTGGCTGTGGGGGACACCGAAGGGGACACCTCGCCAGCCAGCCCAGAGGGGGACTGCTGGGATGGGCGCTGCGGGCTCATCAAGCGCCCTGGGGACATCTATGAGGTGCTGGCCTTCCACTTGGACAGGGTGCTGGGGCTGAACCGCAGCCTACCCGCTGTTGCCCGCCGCTTCACCAGCCACCTCCTGCCCTACAGCTACACTGACGGCTCCCTGCGACCCATCATCTGGTGGGCACCTGACCTCCAGCACCTGGAGGATGCCAACAATGACCAGAACTCCTGTGCCCTGGGGTGGCTGCAGTACCAGGAGATGCTGCGAGCCGGTGGACTGATGCTGGCAGCCAGGGATGCTCCCTGCTCCAGCATCCCACGTGGCGAGTGGAGCCGCCTGGCCCTCTTTGACTTTCTTCTCCAGGTAGGGTTGCAGCAATGGGGACCACCCGTCCCACCAGCTGTGATGCCCAGGTTCCTCTGTGCCTGCCTTGTCTGACCATGGTTTCTTTCTCTTCTGCAGGGTTGCATAGACTGTGGTATCTTGGCATGTATTTTTGGTCTTTAGCTCACGAGGGGAGCAGCAGAGATTTGTGCAGAAGCAGTTTGGCCCAACCATGATCCATGCTTGGGACTTGCAGGGAAACACAAGCAGGTTTCATCCATGGCGAGTCTCTCTCTCATGTGGCCAGGTTTTCTGCCAGCGTGGCTTCACTTCATGTGGGTGCCAGCAGCTCAGGACAGGGCATCCCTAGGGACAAGCAGCATATTCTGCATCAACCCCATCTGATCCAACTCCCGGGAAGTGCTGCTGGTGTCAGAAATCAGGAGCCCTGCCCCTTTGTACTGCACTGCTTTCCTCCTGCTCGGAATAAATAGTGCTTAATCTTCTGTCTGGGAAATCACACCCTGCTGCTATGAGGGATTACGACAGCGTCCCAGAGAGTTATCTTTTCTTAGAGGGCAGCTGTGAGGAGGCAAAAGTGGTTTCTATGGAAAAAAAACACTTTAGGCATCTTGGGGCTGAGGCTTTAATTATCAGATAAGAGGATAGCAACTGAAAGGGCGAGTATTAAAATAAAGAAAGAAAGAAGCAAAGGAGAAAAGAAAGACTACTAAAATATGTGTTCTTATTATTCTCTCTCTTTTTTTTTGACAATGCCTGACCATTAATCTTTATAACCTCAGACTGTGGCTGGCAGAGGTGGAGCAATCCTGGCTGGGCTTGGAAATATTTTAGCTGGAACAGCCAGAGAAATGAGAAGATTAACCAACCCCCTTCCCTTCCCCTGGCCAAAATGCCATTGAGTGCAATGGAAAAGCTGAGTCTCCAGGAGAAAGTATCTAGTTTTAAGGAGACTTTCCTTTGGAGGGCTGAAGCAGCACAATGATAATAAGTTCAAGGGCAATCATCAGTAAGGTTTTCCTTAATAACTCCAATGCGATCCTCCCATGTGGAAAAGTTACATAAAAGTAAAGAGCCACCAAGTCAATAGGATGGTATAGAAGTGAAATAGCATCCTTCAGAAACGGCTTTAAGCTCTTATAGCCCTTGCTGGGGAATAACCTGTGAGCTTTGAGCCCTGCTATACATTAGCATTGAAATCTTGGTTATTTTCTTAAATTACCTTTAAAATTGGTCTGCTTCTGTAATGATTTTTCTTTGTCTTTGCCGTAAAGGAACATCCCTCTTGGTGTGCAGCTTTACTGGGGGCAAAAAGCCAAGCCCAGTGGAAAGGAAGCAGTTGCTTATGGCTTTGTCCTGCACTGTAAAAAGGGCCAAAACCACAGCAACTCCAAAGCCCTGAAGCCACATCCCTGCCCTGTGGTACCCCTTTCCCAGGTGGGGGGATGAACAAGGCAGTTTTCCTTGGGAGAAGCTGTGCCAGGCTGAGTCATGGCTTGAAAGCCCTCTTGGACCCAAAAGAATGGTCTGAGGTGGTCGAGCTTTGCATGGGACCAGAGAGGGCTGAAGGGGAGCTTCTCACAGGGTTTGAGCTTAGATGGGAAAAGGTGTGGCTCACATATTTGTGGTTCGGCAGTAAGACCCAATGCCCCGTTCATTACAGCTGTTATGTTCTGGTGAGGAGAAATTAATATAAATGACCTGGAGAAGGCCAGGGAGAGGGAGGTCTCATTGCTGTGTCAGCAGTCCTCTCAGCATCTCCACAACCGGCTGGTCCCTCTTCTGGTTCTTGACTTGGACACCAGGTCCACTTCCACCTGGCACGTCAGTGGGTCCAGCCCTGATCTACCTCTGTTTCACAGATGCTTGTGGGCAGGTCAAATGAAGGCTAAGCACTTTTAATGTCTGTGTAAGTCATCTCAGGTTGTCTTCTCCTTCTGTGCAGCCTGGAAAACAGCATAGCAGGTGAGAGAAACTGGTGTACTGAGATTTCCTGTAGGTAGATCAAGAGAGTGCATAGAAGAAATGTGATGTTTTCTCTCATTTCAAAGTGTTCCATGGCAAAAGACACTTTACCACATTTAACTGATGGGTTGTCCCAGTAGAGAAAATCTGAATCGCGTTCTTTGTTAAATGTCAGGGAAGAGAGGAATTTTTTAAGGAGGTCCGGTGTGGAACCAATTTTGCTTCTCAAAGAGTTTTAAATATAATAGCCACAGAAATCAAATGTTGTGTGTTCTGTAGCACCTGACCTGTTGGTCTCTTCTCCAAGCCAAGGGGGTTTTGCAAGTCAGCTCAGCTCCTGAATACTTCCCTGCCTCTCTCTTGCTCACTGGTTTTCCATTTAATTTCGACTGAGGATCCTTAGAATAATTTTGGTTTGCTCTGGGCAAGAAAAGTTTGTAACTTGACCTCCCCACCCTGGGCACCTGTCCCCACTAAAGTCCTCAAATACCTTCTGCAGGTTCACGACCGCTTAGACCGCTACTGCTGTGGGTTTCAGCCTGATCCCTCTGATCCCTGTGTGGAAGAAAGGCTCCACGAGAAGTGCCGAAACCCAGCGGAGCTGATGCTGGTCCACATCCTGGTATGTTCCTCTGCTCCCCAGGGGCTGCCCTGGGGCCAAGAGGAGGCCCTTGCAGGTGATGTTGCAGCAAGGGGGCTGTAGGTCCCATGGCAATGCTAGGTCCATGATGGAAGGTGTGCCTTGGCATGGAGGGACCTTGGCTTTGGCAGCTGCTGTTGTCAAAATGCTCTCAGTATTTCTCAGTGCTTTAAAAAAGCAGCCTAAACGCCCAAACTGGTGACTACTGCAGTAAGAGAGCTTCTCCTTCCCATCCCACTGGCAGGTCCGGATGAGTGCGCCGTCTCGCCTGGTATTCATCGACAACGCGGGCAGGCCACAGCACCCTGAGGAGAGGCTCAACTTCAGACTCCTGCAAGGCATAGACAGGTAGGAAAGGCAACATGCATTGTCCTGGACACATAGCCTGAGTGAAGGCTGAGCTTTCGCATGTGGAATGGACACCAGCCCTAATGCACGCCTTTGTGCCACTCCTGGCCTCCCCACTTGGACAACCCTGTGAAGCAAAGTCACCTCCCATCCAAGACAGGGAAGGCAGGGGGTCTTGCAAACTCATCACATGTTCCCCTGCCATGAACTACCTGTTCATCCTGCTCTGGGTGGCTGATGGCTGTCTCCAAAGCCTATTTTCTCCTCTCTAATTGGTGGCTGCACAAAAATAATGAACAAACAGTTTTTTCAGCATTTCTTGCTGTTGCCCATCAGGCATTTGACAGGCTACTGGACCTTAATTTGGAACTCGACTGGATCCATTTCTGATGGAGCTGGCTTGCATGATCACCGTGTGCAGAGTTTTAAGCAGGAGGCTCCTCATCTCGTGTGCATTTATGTCCACCCATAGGAGGACAAGTTGATAGAGTTTGGATTGTTTAGCCTAGAGAAGGCTTCTGGGAGACCTTATAGCAGCTTTCCAGTACTCAAAGGGGGCTACAGAAAAGCCGGGGAGAGGCTCATTATTAGGGAGTGGAGTGGTAGAATGAGGGGTAAGAGTTTTAAGCTGAAAGAGGGGAGATTTAGATTAGATATTAGGAGGAAATTTGTTTTACTCTGCGGGTGGTGAGGCACCGGAACAGATTGCCCAGAGAAGTTGTGGATACCCTGGAGGTGTTCAGGGCCAGGCTGAATGAGGCTTTGAGCAACCTGATCTAGTGGAAAGTGACCCTGCCCATGGCAGAGGGATTGGAACTGGATGATGTTTAAAGTCCCTTCCAACGTAAACCATTCTATAATTCTAAGATTCTAAACCATTCTATAATTCTAAGATTCTACGATTTCTTCTTGAAGCACTGGGGTGGCATTTGATTGGGTGCCCTGCTGCTGCCCCCCTCCTTGCTCACCCTTCTCTGGGTAACCCCTTCCTTTCCCTTTTGCTCCTCCGCTGCAGCTTCCCAGTAGCAGCAGTCACCACACTTCGCTCGGGCAGGTTGCAGAGCCTGATGCTGGAGTCGCTGCGCATGGATCAGGAGCTGTGGGAGAGCCAAGGCGGCGCTGAGGGCTTCAAGCCCCTGCTTCAGACTATCGACAGGCGGGCCCATATCCTGCTGCAGTATATCCAGGAGCACAACCTGACAGTGTTTGGGGACTCACCACGCTGAACTGAATTCCAGCTGGCACAGTGGGCCTACTTTGCAAATCCTGGTGGCAACAGATGTACCTCACACCCTCAGCATGGGAGACGTGAAATTGCAGGCAGGTGCTTGCTTCTCTAAAATGTGTTCCCTCCCCTCCTTGTAGGATGCCCTGGAAAAGGAGACGGGATCACTGGGAACTGGAAGGAGGGAGAGGAGACATATCCTGAAACAACTCACAACTGCTTGAGAAAGGCAATATTTATCAAGTAATGGTCTCAGCATGAATTTTCAAAGGAGGGCCACATCCATGTGATTTTTTGGGGTGTCTTCACCCCTCCCACCCCAGCAACTTCAAAAGCTAGAGGCTTGGACAGTTGAACAGCCTATGGGGGCCCTGGGAAGGGTTAAAGAAGCAGTGAGAGGCAACGCTGGAGGCTGTAGGAAGTCACTGGCAGCCCTTACATGCCTTGCACTGGGCTTTTCTGATGATGGCTTTGTTGTTTCCAAAACATTAGGGACAGAGATGTTGAAGATGTGGGGGAAAGTAGAGGGAAGCTTTCTAAGTGGATTAAGCAGGGACAAGTTGCTTGAACTGAGCTCCATCTTTACTCCTGTGGAAGAGGTGATACATGTCTGGGAGCAGGTGTAAACCGTTGCCCAAGCCAGGGCCAAGCTAGACCCTGCACCACACGCAGTGCCTGGCAGCGGCTGCCGTCGTGGAGCCTGTGGTACCACTCAGCCCTGTGCACTGTGCCTCAGCAGGGCTGGGCTGCTGCCAAGGTGTCTTTGGGGCACGGGATTTGAAGATTTCAATCTCTTGCTTGCTCATTTCCTTCACTGTCAGGGAATTAAAAGGCAAACATGCTGCAAGATCTGCTGTTTGTGAGAAACCACTCCTGCTTGCTGTCTTAGGGGTGTCTGCATGAAACTCTTTCAAAGCTTGCAAAAAAAAAATCTCCTAACTAAAATGCCAGGCTATTTTAGCAGAAGACAGTCAAGTGCAAAATGCTTTCTGAGCACGCTGGCAGCTCCGACAGATCCCATCCTGCTCCTGTCACCTCCTTAGGCTCTTGCCCAGGAGACCACTGTGATGGGACACAACAGCATCCTGTCCAGGTAGGTCCTCAAGCATCAGGGCCAAGAGATAATTAAAAATCAAAAGGATCAGGAGAAAAAAAGACACAGGGATGGGCTCTGTCAGAGCCTTTCTCTCTCTCTGTGACATTTCCCAGAGAGGCAGACAGTCAGTGTTCGCTCTCCAGCACCAGCAGGCTCCCAGGCTGCAGGCTGATTGTTTGCCACCAGGAGCTTCAGGGAGCATCTCTCCATTTGTCCAGCATTACAGGTGAAACCTCAGTGCTTGAGGCACCCCAAGTCACTCGTGCCTTTGGGAAGTCTTAGTGATGTGGGCACTTGCGTTGCGCTGCTGTCCCATTGCCATGGCTTTGGAGAACACGGCCATTCATGCAGTGGGAGAGGCAGAAAAGATGGGCATTCGTGCAGTTCCTGCTCCAGCCATCTCAGCACCATGCCAGTTACACAGCCTGCAAGGGGGTATTTTAGCACCAATGCTGATAAGCACAAGCAATGACCTTTTTTCTTTTCCCTTTTTCCTCTTGGTGAAGAGAAGTTAAAACGAGGCACGGGTGACATGAATCAACAAGCACGAGTGCTCTCAGAAAGTGTCGGCACTCAACTTCTCAAGCACATCAACACTAAGAGTGCTGGGAGAATCTTCCTAGAGTCTTTTCCTCCAGTTAGCCAGGGAAAGCTGTACCCCCATCAACCTCTCCTTCTCATGAGTTATCAGCGTTTGCTGTGTCATGGGATGGAGGATGGTCAGGGAAGGTCTACTAAAGCCCAGATCATGGGGATTCATTATTGGGAAGTGAGTTGGGGCTGTAAGCTTAAAGGAGAACAGAATAACTCATCCTGCACCCTGTGAAAAGCCGTGCCCAAGCACAGCCTTATGTGAATAAAGGAGGTTAAATGTAACTTAATTAAATCCAGAAAGTATGCTGTGAAAAGCGCACTAGTTAGGATGTGTGGCATCAGTCATAGTCTTGTTTTTCTTATTAAAATGAGAAATATCATTAAAAGAGAGGTTTTCATCCCTTAAAACCAAATTCTCATTGAGAGGTGAAAATAAGTTGGGGCACTGCGCAGTCACCAAAGCTGTTGACTGGGCTGTGCTGGAACAAGAGCTTTTCCCTTGCCTCTGGTTCCATCTTTTGCCTCCATTGCATCTGTTTGACCTCAGCATTGCACAAGGTAAGGGATTTTTTTCTAGTTTTTTTTGCATTTCCTTAGTTGTAACATGTGAATTTGCTGGCTAAAAAGTGTGGGGAAAGTCTGTAAACACTTAGTGCTCTGAATAAAAATCACTCTTCAATTAACAAGGAGCTTTGTATGAATAAATGAGAGAAGCAAAAGCCATGACCTTGCTGAGAATAATCATTAGTCTCCTGTAATTAGTAATTTTTTCTGTGGGCTTGTCTGTGTAGCCAGCAAAGAGCACAGGATCTGTACTGTGGTCACAGCTGTTTGGAGAAATCCCATGACTGCTCTGGCTGTATCAGCCTTTACCACATTTTTTTCAGGTTTAGTTTGCTCCAGCTATAAATGTGTCATATTTCCTATGATAAACTTATTTTTATGGGTTTGTAACAACATGGTTATAAAAATCTGTTCCGGGCCATGCTTGAAAAACAAGATCTCATCTCAGGAGTGATCCTGTTTTAACCAAACTTCACTGAGCATCATCATGGATCCTGTTGGGGTGGAGTAACAAAAAAAAGGACATCGTCCCAGCTGGCTGTGGAGACAAGGCAGGACTGCTTTGGCTTTAAGATGGCAGCAGCAGCTAAGCAAGAGAAAAAACAGTGGAGAACCAAGTTAAAGCACCTGCCCTGGGCTTCTAAGAGCTTAAATGCAAGTGTCTCCCACTAGGGGCAATTAAATGCAAACCACATCCTACCAAGGATGATCTTGCTAGCATCACTGGTGACAGGAGAGAGGAGAGCAGCAGCACGGAGCCAAGACCATTGGGAAAGTGAAGTCATCTCTGTGCTAGTGCCCCTGGGGGCCCAGCAGCATTGGCATGAATCACTGCTTGCTCTACATGTCACCCCAAAAAACCTCAAGGCAAAAATTCAATAAAGTCATCCTTTGCCTTGTTCTTCCCTTCATCACTCCAAGAGCTGCTGGAAAAGCCTGTAATGTTTCCCTTGAGGCACTGGGCAGCACTTCTGCAGGGGTTGCTTTCAGTAGAACATCCCTGTAGCACCCTCATGGCCACCCTTAGTGCTGCAGGAATGTGCTGCTCGCTGCCAGCACTTGGGGAATAGGTTGAAAGCTTGGGCACACATTCTCTGGGGCTTCAGAAGAAGGAAGTCTTCTTTTCACACTGACTGAATTGCCATGTTTAACATTGCGCTGTTCAACAGACCTGTGGTTTAACACTGCCCTTCACCTGGAAGAAAACAGGGCTGCGGGAAGTAAGGCAGGAGCCAAATTCAGCCAAACTGAACACATGCACACATGTGTATGCCTGCATGCAAACACATGCACGCCACCCCACCCATGTTCATGCATGCACCCACACCTGCACCCGCACCTGCACACATGCATGCACGACTCTTCCACCCATGCACGTGTGCACACACATGCATGCACATCCCTCGTGCGTGCATGCACACAGAAACCCACCCAGACCCTCCCCCTAAGCACACTACTCCTGCTCAGGCTGTTCTTACCCCCCCCCCCCAAAGCTGGTGACCCCCCAAATGCCCCACAGCAGTGCTTTGCTGGCTGCACCCTCCATAAGCTAAATGCCTTTATCCTGCATTTGAAGGCCTTGTGCTGCCCTTTGTGGTCACAGGACACCAAATAGCCTTTGAAATAGCCCCTCACAGATCTCAGAGCAGCCCAAACACCCACTGCAGCCACCCACTGGCTGGGGACACCACCAGCAGGGTAGCACTCAGGAGTGGCACTTGGAGACCCCAGAAGATGCTCAGCAAAAACTGCACAAGCGGCTCCATGCCCACGCGGGTGAAGCATGGACTGGCTGCTGCCTGAAAGGCAAGAGCTAGCAAGTAAATCCAAATTTATTGTTACATTGCTGGATATAAATGTAATCTGGCTTTTAGAAAGCAATTTATTTACGCTTTCAGTTCTTGCTTAAATATTTATGCTGAAAAGGAAAGAAAAGTCCGCTCCAACACAGGGCTATCATTGTAGCGACGGCCTTTAAGATTAATGGAAGTAAATTAGCCTGACGTTTTATTTACATCCAGCAAAGCAATAGATAAACTCTCCTTGTGATGGATTTTCTTCATTAGTTAGGCAAATGCCTAAAGTAGAGTTTTGACATTGTTTCTTCCAAGTGATTAGACAAACAGTTTATCAAAAGGGTATAAAATCGTCAGGAAATGAAGCAGATTAATGACCAGTAAAGTGAAGATCATTGAATTTATGAGGTAAGTAGCAGTTTCAACGGAACCTAAGAAATGGCTTATTAGATAACCAACATGTACACACACGTAGAAGTGCTGAGACCCCTCCCCCCAGGAACCTGTCACCCCAGCAGCTGCTGATTCCCAAATCATCCCTTCATGGGTGGTCTCTGCACTGAGGCTTCACCTCCCTCCTCCTTCACTACCCTTAGGTCTAGGTTTATTCTGTAACTCATTAGAGCTTGTGAACATACGATTTCCTCCCAATTAAAAACCTCTTAGACTTGTAATAGCTTCAGGGACAATAACCTTGTCTTTTTGTCTGCACAGCAATAATGGTTTCTGCAACTCAATTCGGTGATCCTGGCTGCTATTACAGCAGTAATAATTGTATCAACAACAACAATAATAATATACAGGACTTCTCTGGTCTTTTGACTCTTTGGGAAAAAATAAGTCCCCAGTGTTAGTGGTTTATGGATCACATATGACACCTCCAGCAATCAGCTCTGGAATGATAACTGGCTGTCAGATAGGCAAATAGGGGAAAGGAAGCCAGGAACCTGGGAGAAAGAAGACCTGGAACATGGGGGAAAGGAGACCTTCCCTGTGACATCAGAGGGGATATTGCTGTGGAACCCAAGGTCACTGCTCCGCCCAAGCATGGGCTCAGGGTTTCAAGCTGCAGAAGAGGGACTTTGGACCCAAGGATTACTTAAACAGTGCCATGAATCTCAGTCTCTGAGTGCTGTCTCCAGCAGGTGGCATTACCTTGATAGGTTGTCTTTCCCCCAGACTTGCCAAGAGCATCTTCAAAGTTTCATCTCTGCAACGGCAAATTTCAACCTGCTACAGCATCAGTAATTCCCTAATTCTCTTGCAGTCTACCCTGTCCAGCTGCACTTCATATCCTGCCACCAGCACCTTTTTCCTTCTGTTACTGTCTCTTTCCAATTAAAATCCAGATTTACAAGAGTTGCTGGGACATGTTGCTCCAGACCAGGAGCATCGGGAAGGAAGACCGAGCAGGATGGCCGCTTGAAGGACAACACACTGCAGTAGCCAGGGCTGTGCCTGCCCAGGTGTGGACACAGGTGCTTGGCAGCTGCAGGAAAAAGCAACCCGTCCTCCCTTACGGTGTTTAAAATGCCTTGCACTAGCTGTGCAGAGGTGCAGGAATGGCTCTTATTATTTAAAAACCCAACCCAAGGACAACTGTAGTTGTCCAAAAGTCCTGATGTTTGGTATTTCTTGGAAGGGCTGATGATCCTATCAGAATAGCAGACCTCCAAATATATCCAATTAGTACAGAAAATAGCTCTGGAAGATGAGGTCTCTTAAACTTGACCTTCCCATCACGCCTACTCATACATGCTGTGCCTCTTCCTCCTGCAGCACAGAGAGCCATGGGCATAAAGTGGGGGGTCTAGTCCCTCCAAGTTGGCAGAGGAATTTCTCTGCAATGGAAGCGTAAATCAAACATTTGCTGTGGTCCATCCTCACCTACAAAATATTTTGAAGTGAACTGGAAGAAGTGGATCTGTGTGTTTTAATTTCTTCTCTTCCCCTTGCTGATGATGATCAGGAGGAAATTGCAGTGGGATTTTTTTGAATCATAGAATCATAGAATCATCTGGGTTGGAAGAGACCTCCAAGATCAAGTCCAACCCTTAATCCAACACTATCATGATTACTAGATCATGGCACTAAGTGCCACATCCAGTCTTATTTTAAAAACCTCCAGGGATGGTGAATCCACCACCTCTCTGGGCAGGCCATTCCAATGCCTGATTACTCGCTCTGTGAAGAACTTTTTTCTGATATCCAGCCTAAATCTTCCCTGGCAGAGTCTAAGCTCGTGCCCTTTTGTTCTTGTTCTGAGACCATTGGCAGATGAGAAGCACTTGTACAGTCGTACTAAGCACTGGTGGGAATGAATGCAAATCAGCAGCATTTCATTAAATTAAGGAGGTGGCTGCAATTGTCCCTGTTCTTGCTCCCAAAATCTGGGACTGTCTCCCCACTTCCACCACCTGCTTTGTAAATGAGGTATAAACATGAGTCCCCCCAAACCAGGCACTATTTATGAAGGATATAAAATTTGCTGTGAGAGTTTGACAAGGTGGACAGCATCTGGGTGTGGACAAGCCTTTATCTCCAGGGTTACCCAGGCATTTGTTTTTCTCTGGCTGATCAGCTGCCGTGAGGTTGTGCTGGCCTGCGCCTCAGCTATTGGCAAGAGGCATTTTCATGGCTCTTTCTGAGACCTGGAAAGGTGTGAAGATCTGGTTTCTGAGAAGTTGTCCCCTATACCTATTTTGGATAGCTGCTTTTTTTGGTAGGATTATCTCTTTCCCCAAGAACTCAGACTTCAGGACTTTTCCAATAGATCCTGTTGTTGTTCTTGGTATGGATTTTAAAATGATACCACTCTTAGAGCTGTGTGCTGCCAACCAGCAGGTAGCAACATGCCATGTCTTGGGGTTTTGAAATCCACTAGTTTGTAAACAAGGCAAGCCAAAAACATGATCATCCTTTCCCAAACAGAAGGCATTTTCCCTCACCTGACTGTCTCTATGTGGTCCTTGGCGATTTCCCTGTTTGTTTTGTTCCGCTCTCATCTGAAAGATCAGTCTCACTTGCTCTCCTCTTCTAAGCTAAACTGGGTTCTATTCCCCTGTGCCAGAAGCAGCATCACCAATCCAAGAAATGATGTGGATACAGAGAGGTTTCTCAGGTCTAGCATGCTGGGGACCCCCTACTGCTGGGGAGCCCCGCTGCCAGCCTGTGAGCAGGGTGCTGCTCTTGTCCCCATGCCTGGGGACATGAGGAGCCAGGCAGATTGCGTGCTTCCAACTTCTGCCTGCTGCTTGGGTTTGGATGCCATGTGGGTTTTTTCCCCTTGTGAGTCCCTGACCAAGTTCCCAGTTAGGCAATCTGACTCCCTTTTTCACCTCTTTTTGGGATAGGAGGCAGGATGACTGCCTGCGTGGTCAGGCAGAAGAGGGGCTCATGGCACCCCTGGCATTCCTACCGCAAACACACAGCAGGAGACACAAGGAGGGGGAAGGGCAGAGGCATCAGATCTTTTCTTTAAATCCTTGACTTTTCTTGACCAATACCAGATACTAATATTTCAGTCTGCAGGGGTGTTTACACAGCAGATGGGCTGCTTGACCTTTCTCTGGCTGCCCAGAAAGCGATGCTTTCAGAAAACACCCAAAAGCGATGAAGATATTTTTTCTCATTAATGCTCAGCCCTGGTAAAGTGGAGAGAAACCCTTCAGGAACGGTTCAGTCACATTCTGTCTCCAGTCCAGCCAGATGAACACGGGTGGTTTTGAGCAAGGTTATAGGGAAGAGCCCAGGAAAAACACGAGTCCTGGCTCTGTGTTGAAATGGGATGGGATGTGCCCATCTGGGGGATATTTCCCTGGGGTACTGGTGGCCGAACACTCCACTTGACCTGGCATGACACCATCTCTTCCAGTCCTGGATTTTTTTGGGTGAGTTTTACTCCACTAGAGGTTTTTTGGCCACATCCGAGAAGAAATGGAGTGTTTATTGCAGGATGAGACCAGCGGATACAGTGGTGCAGGCTTCCCTGCAAGTGTTGCCATGTTTTTGCAGATGTATGATTTGATTTGCCCATTCCAGCTGCATCAGGAAAGGTTTGGAGTAAGAAAAGCACATTATGTCCAAGGGCTGTTTATGTACATAAACAAGCTGGGGTTTATTGCCTTGACCTTTCTGGAAAAAAGTTCTTGGCTCCTGTGGGTTAAATCTTAAATGAAAAAAAAAAAGGCTCTATTAAGCTGAACAGCAGATCTGGGTTTCCAGGAATTGCCTCTAGGAGCAACATGATAGCAGGAGGCTGAGATTTGCCACAATTGGAACAAGTCTTCTTTGATGGTTATTGTTCAGTTCGCCAAGGTCTGGCAGTTCTGTTTCTTGTCCACAGCAAATAGTCTGAGAGCAGGTAATTTTATTCAATTTAAGGCAATTCAGTGAAGGGGGAGAGATGGCACAAAATGTATGCACAGAATGGTCAGGTTAGGTCAGATACTTTTTGCTTTATTTTTCAAGCAAACCTGGCATTGCATGCAAAGACACACAGCAACGCGTACAGAAAGAGTTCACCCTGGCCATTCAAGGTGAAGTTGAAAGCTAAGGGCACCGAGGCCAGAGGTCTCTCTTTCCTCTCTACTTCCACTGAAGGCAGAACAATCAGCTGAGGAGCTGCTCAGAAACTAGTTGTCATTCCTGGCTGGTGACATCTGCCTGTTGCTGCCAGGTCCATGTTCAGCTCAAGACAGGTTTGCATACCCCTATTGCTCTTCCCTTCTCCATCCCTTCCTCCAGCTCTGCCCCCATCCCTGCATCCTTGCCATCCTCAGCTGTAGGATATGAGGGGGCAGGAGGTTGTGTTGCATCCGATAAATGGATGGGCTCCAGCCAGAGAGTTAAAACATGGTAGCTTGCACTGCTTCTTCCTCACCTGAGATAAGACATAAAGGCCTCCAGGAAAGTCAGGACCTTCAGCAACCTTTGCTGGTCTCAAAATGATTAAACACGTAGGCATGCCCAGAGTACATGGGGAGAGGATCTGCAGAATTCTGCTCCCCTCCACTGGCAGAGCCACCTGTGTTGGCACAGGTGAACTATTCTCTGCCACGGACAGCTGGGAGGCCTTGCAGGGTGTTGCAGGTGGCTGCGAAGAGCAAGCAGCCCTCTCCATCTCCACCCCACCATGGAGGCCTGAGAAAGGACCTTACCTGCAGATCTAAGTTCACAAATTCATTTTTCCCCCTACATGGATGAACTACGCTGGGGACTCTGGGACTCAGCCCCTCTTAGCTAGACTCAGCACTAATAAAAGCAGTTTCTGTGGTGGGGTTGAGCAAAAGCACATCCACCAAAGAAAATTGAGCTAGTTCTTTATTTGCAGAGCAAGCAGAAGAAGGAAAGCCGGTACTTGCTGTTCCCATCCAGCTGCTGAGCCCTGTAAGCCCTTGGCTGGAGACCGTTCAGGCCTGATTTCAGCACCAGCCTCCTGCCTGCGCTTCCCACCAAATGGCTGGTTACAGAGCAGAGCTGGTGGCTAAAGTGAGGATGAAGTGGAAGGGCTGATGTCGGTCAACCAGGGAGGCTTTGCTTATGGAAAATTGCTGGCAAGTCCTCTCAGTTCTCCTGGCTCAGGACTGAGGCTGGGGGAGCCAGCCAGGCACAGGCACCTCCCATGGCAGAAACAGCCACTAAACCATCACTTGTACAGAACAACCGAGCTCCAGCACTAAGATGAGACTGGTCTCGGAGTAGGTTGGGGCAGGAATCTTTGATGGCACAAGACCAGCTTACCTGCCCAGCTTTGGTCACAAGGTTTAGGAGGTGGCTTCAGGAAACCCTTTGTCTGCCATTCCACAGCTCTGTTATTATCCGAGGTTGAACATAATTAAACACTGATCTTCCTGAGCAAACAGCATTTAAGACTTTAGAGACTCAGGCTCGGGGCAGATGAGACAGACTGTTGGTGGAGCTATGCAGCCTCTTTGTTCCGCTCTCATCTGAAAGATCAGTCTCACTTGCTCTCCTCTTCTAAGCTAAACTGGGTTCTATTCCCCTGTGCAAGAAGGTTAGGCTGAAGCAGGCAACAATGGTGGAGGGTTAAAATCAGCCATCATGAACTTGCCCAGGGTTTTACAGGGAGAGGAGGCAACTCACGAGGGAGACGAGGTCCACCCTGCCCTCTGAGCTACCCCCTCTGGGCCATGCTTGGCCCAGCCCTGCTTCTCAGGGGCACATGGTACCACCAGACCCCTTGTCACCAAAGTTCGCTGTCAGCTCCTTGGAGATACTGTCACCACCTGGGAGCCGCATACTTTGACTGCACTCAAATAAGCTTTTTGACAGCAGAGATGAGGCAATATTTGTCCTACTTTCTGCTTCCACAAAGGTAGGATTAGGACATCAGAAAGTCCAGAATTACGACATCAGAAAGTCCTGCTGCTTAATCTTCCTTTGAAGGGACGTGGAAAAAGAAATAAAAGAAGAAAAGGGAAGAACAGAGCAGCGAGAGTGGGCAGCTTTTGTGAGCAGATGTGTAAGAAGGAAGTATTAGGGTAACACGTCTGTGCTTATCATTTGTGATCTTGAGGTGTCCTCAGAGGCTCAGTCTTCCTTGCTGAAATCTGGTATTTTTAGCACAGAAAAGAAACTTGAGTCGAAAGCCTCAGATGTTGTCCCTGCAGTGATGGGATCCCCCCCACCATCGCCAGGCAAATCCCAGGCTCCCTCCCTGTCACTGTGCAAGGATTCTGGTTTTACTCCCCACTGCTGTAACACGGAGTCACTGGGCATTTTGCTTGTGCCAGGGAAGTTTGGAGGCATCTGGGAAGAGCTGGCTGATATCTGGGGAGTACTGTTCCTGTGGAAGAGGTCAGCACTCAGTGCCCGTACCGGGGCACCACATTCACTGCGGCATCTTTCAGGCTTATATTTCTCCTCCTTTTCTAGAAATGGGAAAGAATCAATACCTATGGGAGCTGTCTCTGGGAGCTGTTTTGGCTTGGTAGGGAATTTTCAAGACTGATCATAGTTCAAGAGGTGCAAAAAAAAAATATGCAAACCACCCAAAACACATGTTCTTCTGTTCCAGCAGCTTGCCTTTGCTCTCCCAGGCTCTACTCCTGCCTGGCCCTAAGCTGTGTGGAGGGAGAGGTTGCTCCATCCTTCCCTGCCTCTCCCCTTTAGTGATGCATTTGCACATGCCCTTCCAAAAAAAAAAAAAAAATCTCATTTTTCAGAGGTATTTTGATTGCTTTCACTAGGGATTGCCTTTTTTATGCCTGCAGCATCATCACTTCTGTGCCCCTGTGTGCTGGAGCTGCCCCTTCCACACTCTATGAAGCAGCCAGGCACTATCTATTTTGATTGCTTTTTCCTACCTGTTTACCTGCCCTCAGAGCACAGCATCAAGGGGACACAGGGCAATGGGAGGGCTGGGAAACAGAGAAGATTTGGGTGTCAAGAGGCAGAGGAAGGTGGGAAAGTAAGCACCTGCAGAGCTGGTGAGTTCATGCCCCAACATGGTGGGAGCAGGGGTGTCCATGCAGTTACTTGCAGGGACAAGGGCAATAAAGTAATTTCTCTGTCTTTGCAGTGCTACGGCCTTGAAGTTTGCCTCTTTTATTCCATAGAGACCATTGACTGCAAAAACCAGATGCCATCTGTCCACTGTACCTCATAAATCAGATTTTAATTGTCTCGGGGAGAGGGCTGTCTCCTGCCATGTGCTGCAAACCAGGTCTGCAGGAGCTACTCCGCAAAATTTACATTTCTGAGATGAGTTAATGGTTAGGGCTCTGGCTTCATACTGAGGAGGCTGAAATTCAATTTCTCCCCCTCTCTCAGATTTCCTGGCTGATGGTGGAAAGTGGCTTAGGCCGTGCCTATGTTAATCAGGTAAGTGAAGATCTGATTTTCACCTCCTTGCTGATCTCCCTCCCCACCAAGCTTGCACTGCAGCACACCTGCATCTAGCACAGGCGGGGAGGTCCTGTGATGAAGATCACCTTTGAGTCAGGACAAAAAGAGACACCTCCAGGATCTGGGGTTCCTCCATGAAAAACAAAGCAACAGAGTGCAGACATGATGGTGTTGGTGTGGCCAGCTCCTCCAGGGTTGTTAGCAGGTGGAGTCACATCAGCTACAAACTCGCTTGGCAGGTAAAGCACCTGCTTCAAGGGCTGTTGGATGCTGCAGTAGGTTACGGTTGATGGTGGAGGAGAGAGCCAAGGAGTGAAACGGCACAAGGTCAGCCTTTGTCTGGTCTCATACGTCTCTTGTAAGGCAAACAGTGTGTTCCAATAATAATAATAAAATGGGCTATCAAGGATGCTCAAAAGTACAGTGAAATGTCCTTATCCCATTTTTTAATCATTTTATATTGAAAAATCATTGCTGGTATTACACAGAGGCTGGAAAGCTACCTCTTCTTGAGTAAAGAATCAATAATTTGTTTTCTCCTTCCCTATATGAAAACAATATCATTAAATCAGATTGGTTTATTAAAAAGGCAGTATCCCCTCCCGAGCAAGAACGACAAGGCTGATCACAGTCTGCCTGTGGGGAGATACAGCTCTCTTCTCCACAGCTTCTATGGACATATTAATCAAAAAAAAAGAGCTTAGCGAGGCCTTTAAAAATGTGGTTATTTATTAGTTGGCATGGCCAAGTTTTGAAAAACACAGAGGTACCCCCGTGGGCAAAGCAGTGCAGTGTTACCAGCTGGAAGCTTTGTGGCAAAGCTCTGTTCTTTCTCCTCTATCCTTACCTCCTCCCTGCAGCCAGCCTGCACCTCACTCACCTCTGCCATTTCACGTGGAAGAAACGCATCCTTCCAGACCATCTATCATGAAATCTGAAGAACATGGCTAACTCGGTCATATCCTGGGATGAATCAAGCCCTGTCAGCTCATCAAAACCCAAAATCTCAGCAAGGAAGAAAATGATGCATGAGACAGGAGAAAAAAAGACTGAGAACTATCTAATTGTTACAATGATCCAATCCATTTATGTTTTTAATAAGATGCTCTGAGAATTTAAATTTTTGAAGGGTGATTGCCCCAGCTGGCAACAAAGAACCATGCAGCCTCTCACTCATCCCACCTTTCCTCCCCTGTTGGGATGGAAAGGAGAACTGATAACAAAGAAAGTAAAACTCACAGGTTGGCATAACAACAGTTTAACGGGGCAGCGAAGGAGGAGAAAAACAATTACATTGAAAAAATATATACAAATCGAATTATTCACAACCCAAACTGCTCACTGCCTGGAAAATGACACCAGGGGTGCTCTCAGGCCACAATTCCTCCCTCTAGTGAGCTTCCCCAGTTAAACACTGAGCATAGGATCATATAGTATGGAATATCCCTTTGGCCAGTTTGGGTCAGCTTCCTGTTTGTGTCTCCTCCCAGCTTCTTGTGCACTTCCCGCCTTACTAGGAAGAAAATTCACTCTATCCCAGCTGAAACCAGCACAAAAGAGCACAGAAGAAGAAACATGCTTTGTGTCAGCATCTTCAGACATGCTGCAGAAAAAAATCTGCATCCTTGGTTCACGTGGCCAGGGGGCAGCTCCCATTCATTTTGCGTGCCATCTTTTTCCCCATCTCCACAGTGCAGTTCCTGAGCTAAAAGCTAATTATGGCTTGTATGGAAGCCATTTAACATGGAATCACTTAAAGAAATGCCCCTCACCCCATACAACCCCCAAAGCATTGTTCTGGAGGACATATCCATGGAGGTGCTTTTGATGGAACTATCTGAAACTTTGAGCAGGGCTCACAAGACTGCTATGAGGTGTCTGATAAACAACTTCTGGAATGAAGGGCATCAAAGCAAGATTGCTAAGAAGTGTTAATGAGGGGTAGTGTGGTGCACAGCTGAAAGGGTGGCTAGCTAAAAGCCTTGGCTAGTTTGTGGACTACCCTGACTGTGGAAGCCCTCTGCAACACTGGGATGCATTTTAATCAACACTCAGATATCAAACATGAAAAGAAAAATATTCTTTTTCCATAAAGACTTAAACATTTATTCCATCAACACCCTGGTGAGGCACCGTTAGCAACAGATATGTCACGAATAAATATTTTCAAAGTAATTAACTTAATCTAAATGTTACAAAAAACCCACCTCTGTTGTATGTCTAGTGGTTGCGGAGCTGGTATAAGGAGAAAAAAAACCAACCCTTCATCTCAGCGCTGGACATTTTCCGTGATAGCTGTCAAAAATAGTTACTGTCAGTTTTGCACTGGGTCCACCCTAAAAAACCTAAAAAAATCCAAAACTAGAGCGAGCAGTGACTTTAGGAAGAAAGCAAGATTTGCAGGCAGGCAGCTCAGGCCCCTCACCATTACCCTGGGTCCTGTTTCTGCAGCTGCAACCACGGCTGCCACAGGGATGAACCCCAGCTACTTGTGAGCCTGGAGTTAAAAGGCCATTCCCAACCCCCACTTGTCTCAGGTCTCTTTCCATAAGGGGCTTCAGTGCCCCCTAGTTTGGGGAAAGGGGGAAATGAGAGATGGAGGGCCATATTGAGGAGAGAGAGGAAGAGGTGGGACCAGGTGGAGGGGGCAAGACAAGGAACATCCCCTTTTCAGAAGACCGAAGGAGATCTCTAATTAAACTGATTGTTTAGCTGGTTTATAATGAGCCTGCCACAGCATCACCGGATGGATCAAAGAAATTCAAATCCTGGGATGAAATAAACATCTCAGTTCAAGCCCTATCAGTCTTCCTTACCCCCACTCTCCCTGCAAAGTCTTTATCCCAATCCAGATGCTCAGTCTCAGTTAGAACAATCTTGAGGTTATAGAATAATAGAATCAAAGAATTGTTTAGGTTGGAAAAGGCCTTTAAGCTCATCAAGTCCAACTGTAAACCTAACACTGCTAAGTCCACCACTAAACTGTGTCCTTAAGCATCACATCTACAGGTCTTTTAAACACTTCCAGGGACAATGACTTGACCACCTCCCTGGGCAGCTGTGCCAGTGCCTGACAGCTCTTTCGGTGAAGGAATTTTTCCTAATATATAATCTGAACTCCCTCTGGTGCAACTTGAGGCCATTTCCTCTTGTCCTATAGCTTATTACTTGGGAGAAGAGACCAACACCTTTCAGGTGGCTGTAGAGAGTGGTTGCGTCTCCCCTCAGCTTTCTTTTCTTCGCCAGCTTCTTTGCACACACAATCGACACCTCAGTGTCTTTCTTGTAGTGAGAGGCCTGAAACTGAACACAGTGTTCAAGGTGCAATCTGCCAGGGCAGCTCCATCCCCTTGGCATGGGGACAGCAGTCTCTTCCTGGCCTCACGGTTATTGCTGAGCTCTCCCAGCCTCGCAGCCAGGGTCCCTGTGGGCTGGCAGAAGACCACAGAGCTGGAGACAACATGTTGGAAGGAAACAACCAGCAGCAATGTGCCTTCTCTTGGCCTCTCCTTCTGGGCTAGCATGGGAGAAGGGCCTGCTGGGTCCTGGGTAGAGGAGCGAAAAAAGCTGCTGGTCTGGGGTCTGAAGCCAGAAGGACTTCCCAGGGTTTGCTGAGGAGTTGAACAGTAGCAGGTTTTGTTTCAAAGCTCTGATCTCCATCTGTAGCTGAAAGCATAGAACAATCCCAGAGCAAAAGAGCTGGCCAGGGCTAACCCAGCACAACCTTGCTGGAGCTTGGGGAGTTCTCACCAAGGCTGCCTTCATTCAACAACCCTGCATGAGATCTTTCACTTGTGGCCCTTCTTACGAGCACCATCATTTCTCCCTTTCCTCTCCCTCGCAAAGGAAGAGAATTTAAAGATTAAACCCTGCTGAGAAAAAAAAATCATAGATCCTATAAAACACAAAGTACAGCTACAACCAACGGCAGGAGTGGAGAAACAGCTTTTCTACATTTTATGGGAGTTTTGGCAGGTAGGAAAATATTTCTCAGCTGAACACTCTCCCTCTGGTTTGGATTAATAACTTGGCTCCAGTGTTACGTAGAAAATTTCCTACCCCTCCCATAACAGATAAATTGTAAAATATAACTAGCCTCAGAGAAGAAATATCTGCTGGATGTCTTTTTAATGCTGATTTTTTTCCTGGTGTAAAGCATTTCTCCTTTAAAAGCATTCCGGCTCTTCACGGCTCGTTTTCCTTGGATTTTATAGAGATGCCTGTACTGAGCACATATGGATAACTGAGTTTTCTTGTCTCTTTTAATGGGGTGGCACACACAAGATAAATGTAATAAAAAGAACAAGGCGAGCTGTTCCCAGCAAACAATTTATTTCTGCTTGTGAATTATCCATGAGGAGATCTAGAAATGTTTTTGTTTTTTACATAGTCGGGTGTTAATCAAAAGCAACACTCCACATGATTGTGTTCTGCCCTGCTGCTGGTCGGCCTGCAGCTTGCATCCCCAGCTCCTCTGCCACTGCCCCAGCCAGGGCGTCTCTTCTGCCTGTCTCCTTGCCCAGGGAGACAGAGGATTGCACAGGTTTTGCCTGAACATGTTCCCGCAGCTTTGCAATCCTGTCCCGCTCCGGAGAAGACCCTGCACTGGGATGAAGCTGCTGCTAGGTTGGAGCACTGGGGGCAGTTATTGAACGCAAACTCAATATATTCTCTGTTCTTCTCTCAAACTAATAAACAATAGATGTTCTCTTCAAAGCTAATAAAACACTCACGAGCTCTGCCTTTCAACCCCAATAAAATCCCAGCAAGCTAGTACTGAATTGATCCTAAATCCAAGTATTGAACATGAAGTAGAAATGCCAGCCCTCAAACATGAGAATACCACTGCTGTTTTCTTAATTCACCTGGGAAGAGTCAGGGTTTGGAGGGCTTCCTCTTTTCCTTTTGCCATGGGGTGAATCAAAACATCTCACTCAAACCGTGCTAGTTAAAAATCAGGTATTTGATCTCCTGCAGGGAAGTCATTGAGCAGTTCCCAGCTCCAGATATCACATGGGTTTGAACCAACTTCCTCTACATTTTATCAATATAGGGGCAAAACACGTCTGCTTTTTTTTTACTGTTCCCTTTGGCAGGCACCCTTTGCTCTTCATTATATGGTCTCTTGAGTTGGTAAGAAAGAAAGTAAATATGGGAGATAGAGGGGGACATGTGGGCTCCTCTAAGACAACCCTCTCATGCGGCAGAGATCCTCTCTCTGGAAGGACAGCCTGAAACTCACAGCTCAAGGAGGAAAGGACTCTGATAAATGGTGGGGAGTAAGGCTAGCACACACACGGGCCCACGCTGCTTATTGCTTGTGCAGTTCCACGGCCCTTCAACAGCAACCAGTGAGAGAAAACAGGGAAGCTGCCACCAAATGCAGAGAAGCCTGTGGTACCAAAAGCAAACTTGAATCTTATGTTTGACCCAGGAAGTGATCCACCAGTCCCAGTCTGGCCTGGCAAAGCCTGGACTCACTGTCGTGGGCTGCAAAAAGGTGTTAGCCTAGGACTCTCAGTCTCAGGTGGACTCCAAGTGAGCACAGAGGGGTGGCATAAGGAGGGTACCTGCTGTGCTCAACCAGGGTGCACATGGCATTTTGCACAGTGGAAAGCAGAGCATGCATGTCAACAGCCTGATGTAGTGGAAGGTGTCTCTGCCCATGGCAGGGGGGTTTGAACTGGATGATCTTTAAGGTCCCTTCCAACCCAACCTGTTCTACCATTCTATGATCTAATTGCACATCACTGTGAGTTCATGGCTTCTTGATTCTCTTTTGCTCAGGCCAATGGCCAGCTTGCTCAATTTAGTCAAAGGAGAAGGAAGAAGAGGAGCAGAGCCAGGAGAAAATGCTTGGCAGGAGCCCAGTCTCCAAGCACCCTGTTTTCCAGCAACAGGTGGCGATTGCTATTCTCCCTGGCTGCTTGGGCACCTGAAACACAAAGCCTGGGGATCAGCCTCCTGGAGACTTCCAAGGGCAACTCCCCCAGAGCCTCTTCCCCTGGGTCACTCTCCTTTTTTTGCCTCCATCTTCTGGCACCCCCCTTCTTCCTTCCACCTGCTTGCTGCTGTTCTGCTGGCACCAATGAGGTGATAAGAGCTGTCAGGAGCCTCGGAACAAGTCTGAAAGTCAGAGAGAAAGGGGAAAGATGTGGCATTAGCTACAATGGCTTGAGACCAGCTGGAACCATTGCACTGAGTTAACCAAGGAGAAAACAGCTCATGGCTCAGGGACAAGGCAGTCCAGGGAGCTCAACGGGGGATGCCAGATGAAAACCTGTGCCACGTGCCAGCCCTCTGTCCCTTCCCAGCCTCAGCCCTGGAGCATCGCCCTGGCATCACCATGGAGGCAGCTTAGATAATGGGGAAACAGCAAGCCCACCAGCAGCAGCATTTTCCTTTGAAGCCCTGCCATTCCACATGACCTCCCAGACCAGCAGGGCTTGAGTTGTCTTCTTACCTAAACTGAGAAATTAATTACCCTAAGCTGTGCCTTCAAGAGAATGATGGGCAGCTTGCTCTCAGAGATGTCTGGTCTTGAGCGACTAAGTCAAGGTCGGTGAAGCAGCCCAAAGCATCATTGCTTGGCGCGCTGCAGGACCATGGCTTTCCATAGGCAGGACGTTAAGGGAAATGCTGCACATTGAGGCCCAAAACACCTGGAGCTTTTGATAGCTGGAGAGATGGGCTGGGGTAGCGGCGGATACACTGGTGTGGTTATTTAAACTCTTTAAACAGAAATGGACAAAACCTATTAAAATAAATGGCACTGGTTTTATGCTTCTTGTTGCCTCTGCTTGAAGCTGTCGATTCATGGTTAGTTAGCATTTATAGATAGTTACCATTTTCAGAGTGTTCCTTTGCAAAGTTGTAAATAGCCAGGCTAAAAAAAACTACAGTCTATTTTGATTCTGTGGCAACGGATGGGCTCTCCCACGAGTCAGGGAGCTTCGGAGTTAAGCAATAAATGGATCTCTTTTATAGCCAGTTACAGATTCCTCCCCTCTGCTGTAAATCTATGTAAAGGTAAGTATGCTCTCAGGGCAGCCCAGGAGGCAGAAGCCCCTGTTTCACAGCTCCAGCAAACCTGGCGGTGCCTCCAACACTGTGCACGTATTTTATGCCTCTCTGCTTTGGTCTTTTTCCTAGTAAGCAATTGCATTCAAGGGCCTGAATTTTGTTTATTCCTCTGCAACCTGTGCCATTGTTTACATGAGGGCAAAGGGTATGAAAAAAGCTATCAAATCAGAATGGGAACTTTTTCCTGTTTATAAAAGGGGAAAAGCTCCCTGGAGCTGCAGTTGGATCCACTGAAGGCACCTGGCTGGGTCTGGACATGTTTGTTTGATCCTGAATCTGTTGATCACCCAGGGGTGGTAATATTTTCCTAAAAATTATATGGGATTGGCTTTATGAAGTTATTTTTATTCCACCAGGCAGAGACCATTTCCAGGTAAAGCATTTATCTGGCCCAGAGCAGCACAAACCAAGGGGCTCTACCATGCTGTGTGAGTAATTTGGATTTTGCTTTTCTTTTACCCCCTGAAAGCATATAATGGTTTGGGTTGGAAGGGACCTTAAAAATCATCCAGTTCCAATCCCTCTGCCATGGGCAGGGACACCTCCCACCAGACCAGGCTGACCAAGACCCCATCCAAGCTGGCCTTGAACACCCCCAGGGAGGGGGCATCCACAGTTTTCCCGGGCAACCTGTGCCAGTGTCTCACCACCCTCATCATGAAGAAATTCTTCCTAATGTCTAACCTAAATCTTCATTTCCAATTTAAGGCAATCCCCCCTCATGCTATCACCCCTTGCTCTTGTAAAAAGTCCCTCCCCTACTTTCCTGGAGCCCCTTCAAGTACTGGAGGGCTGCTATAAGGTCTCCCCATACCTTTCTCCAGGCTGAACAACCCCAACTCTCTCAGACTGTCCTCACAGCAGAGGTGAAATATCACTACTTTGAAAGAGAGCTGAGAGCACAGAGCCAAAACCCTTGCCTAGATTTCTGTGGCTTATTTATGTGTGATGCCTACCTAAGTGGCCCTCATCTGAGCTGCTGATGAGGATACTTCAAACTGGGCACCAGTATGTTCTGCTCTTGCTTTTTATGAGCAAATTATAAGAAGCAGGAGCAGGGTAAGTCCACCAGTGCCTGCCTTGGGAGAAAAAACACATAGGCAGCTGTGTCCATCAACTGCCTGGTGTTATACATCTGCCACCCTCACCTACACCACTGTCATAGTAACCATAATCCACTGGATAGAGATCTCCCTGGCCTGGGCCATGAGAAATCCTGTCTTTTTGGATGGGAACACGGTTAAATTAGGTCCTTGCTCTGAAAGGTGTTGGCACCTAGAAGGGTGCAGTGTTGAGAACGAACCCAGCTGCTCTTGGGCAGTTTTCTTTCTGTCTACACAGGTGCACCCAAGCTTTGTAGAACATTTCTGGGGGGAAAGGCTGCCCTGATATTTCCACTTCCAAAGGTTCTGCACTGAGGGCAGGGACTCTCACGTCAGCCCCACCAGTTTCTCAGCTTTTCCTCCAGTCTGGGAAAATGGTCTATGTAAAACACTATTTAGTCAGAAACCACCCTCTAACCCCTAAGGAATAGTTGAAAATTGTTTCAAAATAAGTTTTGAATGGGAACCTAGGACTGGAATTTAGATTTTTTTCAAATAAAAAGAGATTGTATTCCTAATAGAGGTGGGTTGGGGTTTTTTGTGGTAGGAAGGTGTGTGTGTGTGTGAATTGTCAAAGCAGCTGGCATATATGACTGTGGTGTCCATCCCCTGGGAGGTGCAGCAGCAATGTCTCCCTGTCCCTTTTCTCCAAGAAGGCAGTATCTTCCAGGCATCAGCATAAACCAGAGGATGTCCTGCAGAGTCACCTCCTGGGCAAAATTCAGCAACCAGGAGGTGGGAAAAGAACAAGAGCCCAGAACACCTGAAACCCTCATTCCCAGACAACTGAATCCTGTTCTTGCCCTCAAGTAAAATACATTTCAAATTGTTCCTCTGAAGCACTGTCATAATCCTGAGGGAGGAATTTGGAGGAAGAAGAAGGAAGGAAAGAGATTTTTCACAACTGTCTGGCTCTGAAACTGAAAGGTATTCATGCGTGAAGTAAAGCACTTTTATCTGCCAGAAGGAAATAGATGAAAAAAAGAAAAGATTCTTATGAAATATGGAGGGTTGCACTCATCTTCCATCAGGCTGCACAGTGATGCCATCAGGGGCTCCCTGGCCACAGCTGGAGATGCACCACTGTTCTCCCGTGGAGTTCTCACCCCAGCTCAAAGTCCAGCTCAAATTTTCCATCTTCTGATGGCAAAACAGAAGATGGAGTCTAGAGAAGAGGGAATAAAAAGAACAAAGAAATGGGGAATGGTATAAGTCCTTGAAACAGAGGAGCAGAGCTGGGATGAGGGCTTGTACAAAACAGCAAAACTTGGAGTCCCTGGCTAAAACCGATAGCTTGGATCTACAGTCCTCCACTGGTCTTTCACCTGAAAAACAAGGAGACTCTCCAGTAAGTCACCCCAGATGGCAATGCCCCATGCACTGCCCCCCAATCCTCCCTGCTTCTTGCAGTGAGAATCCCAGGCACATTTCATGAAAGTGTTGGCCAGATGGCCATGGGTCCCCCTACCCTGCTAGTCAGCTTGAGCAGCAGCCTGAGCCACTGCTTCTAAACCCAAGTCTGCCACACCTTACCATCAATAAGACACAGAAGAACACCAGGATGTTGTGTTGTCCTTGTTGAGTTGCTATAGAAAGTCTTTTTCCTTGAGTCATAAACAGGTGCTGAGGGGAGACATGCGGCTGGATCAGTAAATCAAGTATTAAAACTTTCTCAAATGAGAAGAAATGGGCATCACCTACCAAAATCTGGGAGTGAAGGAGGCTGCCCAAGCCAACCTGCACAGCTCTGTGCCATGCCCACAGTGTGGTAGCTAAGTCAGGAAAAGAAAAATATGGGGAGATCCAACTCCAGACGGCCCAGCACATAGGTGGGATGGAGATGCAGGGTGCTGTGGGGTGGGCAACCAGCAGCCCTCATTTTTCTCAGCCTCTGGTCAGGACCTCTTGCAGCAGGGCTGGGGCACCTGCTGGGCAGCAGGCACAGCTCTGCACTTGCTTAAGCCTGAGACTTGTGTCTGCTGGGAAGGTGCTGCCACCCTCCAAAGAGCACTCCTGGCATAAACGGTCCCTGAATACAAGCAGACCTGGCCCCTGGAGCTGAAGGGTAGGGAAAGGCCAGTATTCAGCTCTGTTCTCTTCAACATTGGTGAAATCACCCCAAACCAAGAGACCCACTGGAGTCTGCACAGGAGCTGCCATCAAAATACCTGATCATGGATGGCAACAGGAATCCAGCAGGTTTTTGCCGGGTGGATTGAGGAAGCAGAAGGAATTGACTCATCATGGAAATGTCACACTGACAGAAATGTCCATGGGAAAACACTGTGGGAAATCCACACAGTTGGAAAATAACATTTCTGCTGCCTGCAGACTGCTGCACCTCCATCCACGTTACTCCCAACATTGGCCAGGCTGGAGGAGTTGCTGTTGCTGATGACCAGAATAACATCAAAGTAAGGAAGGACAAAGGAAGAGGGAGTCTCTAGGACAGAGAAGAGATGCTAAACTGAGTGGATGCATCTGTGGATGCTACATTATGCATACCGGGACACGGCTAACCCAGAAGGTAAATCAGGCAATTCGAGCGAGCCGTTCAAATAAATACCAAACAAAGGGAAACTCAATTAAATTTTAAAGGCAACACATTTTCAAATGGCAGGACTAAGCAGCTTTTAAAGGTGCTGATGGCTGCCAAGTTATTTTGAGCAAACAGGAGGCTATTTGGTTTATCTGTTTGAACGTGCCAACTATTAATTTAGTAATCAGCATGTTCTGAAGGGACAATTTGAGAGGGTGACAAGATGGGCCAGGGCCTCAGTCAGTCTAGATTCGCACCAGCCTGCTGAGTTGCAGCCAGCCCCACGCTAGCAGAGGGTCTGGCTCAAGCCCCCTTAGGGGGGACATGCTGGGGGAGGTGACTTCTTTTACATAAGGACGGTGATGTGCCTCACACACATGCAGATGGTGATGCTTCTCATACCACCCACAGCACAGATGGACTGCCAGTCATCACATTGAAAGTCATTCCAAGAGTGTGCCTACCCCAAGTCCAGCAGAGAAAAATTAAGTGCTCTTTTATCCACTAAACCTACCCCGCCTTACACTGCACAGGCACCAGAAGCAAAAATATTGTAGGAATAAGTCTGCTATTTATACAACTCAGCAGATGAGATACAGCAATAAAGATGCTGAAGTCATCCTTTTGTTTAATATAAATCAGATGATGTTGTGCTCATAGAGTCCCTTTCACCCAGGAATCCCAGAAAGCAAAAACCTCCTTGCTGCATAGATGGACCAACTTCTGCCCTAAAGAGGTTAAAGGCTCTGATCAGAGCCCTTGCCAGCCCACCTGCAGTACATGTGCCTCTGCCTCAGTCATTTACATCCATAGCCTGTGGGATCTTAAAATAAATAATTTCCTCACTCTCTTAATTTAATTGGGGTTCTGTGAGATGCTGGTGTCTCAGGACAAGTCATCCACACATCCTAGAGCAGTGGGTGTGCAGAGTCTAAGAGACAAGAGCAAAAAGGTGGCCCGAAATGGAAGGAGAAAAAAAAAATCAGCAAATAGCTTTGAAAAATATTCCTGTCATACATTTACCTTGAGTAATGTATTTAGTTGTTCGAGACGGAGGTGATGAAACAAAAAAAAAAGCACTTTGCATGATTTCTCACTGAAATCTTCTAAGACATTGTCCAGTTTCTCCTGCGAATATATTTCCTAAGCTGCCTTTTAAAGGGTTTGGTTTTCCTTTTTATCTTCCTTCTCTCCACAGTAGCTCTTCAAAGTCCCAAATAATTGCCCTTAAGAATGATTATTTCCTCAAGGAAAGAACCTATCTGAAAGAACCAGGGGAGGGCAGAGAAAGGGGACAGAAAAATCTCAGTTGGAACTCTGCAAAATCAAATATTTTGATTATACATCTCCAGTCACTTTCTGGAGGTGTAAAACCCACATCGGGTGACCAGTCTGGATTACAGCAAGCACATCACCACCTGCTCCTACCACCTACAGGCAGCTGTTGAGAAGAAAGAACCCAGAAGCTGGAGAAAGCCACAGGACCAATAAAAAAATAATGCAATAATTTTGCTAAGTAAAAGCTACCCAGTAGTAATTTATGGCAGGCATGGGTTTTTCTGGGTGAGATCAGGATTCTGGACTTCTGTACGGCCTATGACATGGTTCCCTGCAATATCCTTCTCTCTAAATTGGAGAGAGATGGATTTGATGGGTAGACTGTTCGGTGGATGAGAAATTGGTTGGATGGTCACTTGCAGAGGGTAGTGGTCAATGGCTCAATGTCTCGATGGAGACTGGTGATCAGTGGTGCCCCTCAGGGGTCAGTACTGGGACAAATACTCTTTGATATCTTCATCAATGACATAGACAGGGGGACCGAGCGCACTCTCAGCAAGTTTGCAGATGACACCAAGCTGACTGGTGTCGCTGACATCTGAGAAACAAGATGCCATCCAGAGCGACCGGGACAAGTAGGTCCATGTGAACCTCATGAGGTTCAACAAGGCCAAGTGCAAGGTCCTGTGCCTGGGTCAGGGCAAAGAGGACACCTACCACTAAGTGACATCACATAGAGGACAATTCCTGTAAGAAAATAAGGGTTTAAAAGCCACACAGAGGATGCTGATAGTCTCTTGGCAGGACACAGTTTATCTCAAAAGGACTGCTAAACTATGCCTATAAAACAAAGGAAAAACTAGGATTTTGTTATTATTTCTCAGTGTGTCAGGTTCCTGAGAAGATGGGAAACAAGTGCTCTAGGAATTGTCTGATGTGAACTCCCATAGGTGATCATGCCAAATGCCACCTGCCAGGCTGCTTGGAACAAGTTCCTCCACCTCCCAATAGTCCTGGTCTGTCTAGAAACAGTCTGGCTTAGTCACTTTTCAGCCCTCAATTTGTCCTAATCTAACCTGCTCCTGGCTCTTCCAAGCTACACCCCCAGGGTAACTGGGATTCCTTTATGTTGAGCAAGGGGTGGTCCTTTTAAGACAAGTGGCATCTCTAAGTCCCAACTCTCCACAGCCCAGGTGGCAGCATGTCCTTTCCAAGAAGCACATTCAAGGCAGGCTGGAGTTGGGCCTCTTCCAAAATGTTCATGTTCTTGGATATGGTTTTTGAGGGAGAGTTTGTGCTATAAGCAATGGAAAGTAACAGTTGCATGAATTGCTCTGGCTCTGTTAAAGTCACTATCACACTTGAGAAGTCCCGTAGGGAACCATATTAACATACAACCTGCAGCTCCTGCTCCAACACCTCATGCCTGCAAGCTGGTAAATGCTCCATTCAGTCCTTCTTCACCCTGTACACATCTGCACAGAGCCTCCCACAGCAGCGAGCTGCTCCTTGCACTTGGAGCTAATTAAAATGAGATATGAAACTGCAGCCAGAGGAAACCCTCCTAGGTGATTCATCTCCAGAAGCATGGTCAAGCCCAGCAGCAGCGAGTTCAAGACCAGCTTGCTATTAGCATCCTGCACTGTCCCCAGAGGGGCTTTGGATTTAAACCCAGCTATTTCTCTTCTTCCAGGACAATGGGGCCAGACAGCACCACAGAGCTTAATGTATTTGCTTTGGGAGCAAACCCAAATGATGCAGTAGTGGAAGGTATGAGTCTCTTGCACAACACAACTTGTCAAAAGGAGCCCCATATGCTTGCCTGAGGAATAAGTTGGTTTGGAAATACAGTAACCCAGCTTCAGCCTTGCCTTCCTGAGCATGAGCAGAGCCTGCATTCACTACAGGACGAAACTTTAGGCAATGCCAGGAAACATGCCTTCTGATCAGTCAAGAAATAGCATTGACAGAGAATCCTGCTGGGTTTTCTTGAAATGTGAAGGCTGGAAGGTGTGTGAGAGGACACTTGTATGAAGCAAGGAAAACAAACAGCCTGTGGGACAGAGGAGGATGAGGGGTGAAAAATGGAATGGACCTGCAGAGCTCTGATGACAAAGTTATTAAAAGGAAAGAAAATTCACTCCAGCACTGTTCTTGAGATAGCAAAAATCAGCATAAAACGACTGTGCCCAACTTGCGACAGCTACAGGCTGGGCCATGTCCTCCCAGTGCTGCATGCTCCGGCACAGGAGGAATTTGGGTAGAACAGTGAGGCTCCAGTACAGACATACTTACACCAGGCATGTGTTGAAGGTAAATGGCAACAGCACCATCATAACATCAGTGCTCAGTTATCTCAGAATTTGAAACGGAAAAAATCTTCTGTTTCCACCTTGTAAAGTAGTCACAACATCTATGAGGAAGACAGAATCTGAATGCTTATTTTTGGAAAGCACATTTGATTAACTACTGGAAAAGAGAGTCTCTGCCGGCAAGAGACCACTTCATGCTAGAGCTAAGAGCAATGTTGGTTTCCAACTCACACAAATTGCTCTGTAGGAAATTTTGTTGATTACAATCATTAGGATACGAGAAGAAAATAGTTAATGTGCTGTAACCAATCTGCAAATGTTAGAAAATCTGCAATCATATGAAATGAACTTTAAGGAAATGGGATGGTCTACAAATTACAGGCAAAGGACTGCTACAAAAGGCACTGCGAAAGGCAGGCAGGAAAGCAACACACAGACCAATATCCAATCCCAGGACAAAAGATTATTAGAACACGGGCAGCTCACACAGCCAAATAAACCTACTTCTCAGAACTGGTGCAAAACAAGCGCTGAGTATATTTCAGCCTTCTGACAGCTCACTCAAAACTGACTTCATAGGGTGCCAACATTACCACCACCTTTGCAACAGCCATCAGGATGGTCAGTGGCCACAGGGTTACTTTCAACTAACTTCAATGGATGTGGGGATGTGAGGTTGCTGCAAAACTGTGCCATGAGCAGAAGCTAATCAGCCACTGAGGTCCTGAGGAGGCTTCCCTAAACAGCTTGCTCTCATGTCTGCTGCCCATTTACGAAGTTTTTCTCACCTCAGCCTTAACATCCTGCACCTAGGGAGGAACAGCTCCCTGCACCAGTACAGGTTAGGTAGGGGCTGACCTCCTGGAAAGCAGCTCTGCAGAGAAGGACTGGGAGTCCTGGTGGACAAGCTAACCATGAGGCAGTAATCTGCTCTCATGGCCAAGAAGGTCAATGGTATCCTGTGGTGTACATTAACAAGACTGTAGCAAGCAGATCGATGGAGGTTGTCCTCTCCCTCTACCCTGCCCAGGTGAGGCCTCTTCCAGAGCACAGCATGTGGTTTCAGGCTCCCCAGTTCAAGAAAGACAAGGATCTACTGGACTGAGTCCAGTAGAGGGATACAAAGATATTAGGGGACTGGAGCATGTCTTGTATGAGGAGAGAATGAAAGACCTGGGTCTGTTTAGCCTGGAGAAGTGAAGACTGAGAGGGGGCCTTATCAATCCTTATAAATATCTAAAGGATGAGTGCCAAGAGGACAGGGCCAGACTCTTTTCAATGGTGACAGGACAAGAGACAATGAGCAGAAACTGGAACATAGGAAGTTCCCCTGAACATGAGGAAAAACCTCTTTACTGTGAGGGTGACAGAGCACTGGAACAGGTTGCTCAGGGACATTGTGGAGTCTCCTTCTCTGGAGATATTCAAAACCAAACCTTGATGCGTTCCTGTGCAACCTGCTCTAGATGAACCTGCTTTAGGAGGGGAGTTGGAAGATCTGCAGAGGTCCCTTCTAACCCCTACCGTCCTGTGATTCCGTGATCCGTCTGCCAACGTGGAGACTTTGGGGCCCAGCTCAGATAACGCGCTTCTTGCTGAAGAGAAGTTTGTCCTAAGAAAACGACAGCAGGAGTATTCTTGAGCCCCTTTAAAATATCAAGGCAAAAAATATTGGTTGACAAGGCTACAACGGCAATGCAAACCCACAGTTTTGGATTGTTGTTCTCTTTTTTTTCCCTCCCTTTAAATCATACACATTTGAAAACAAAGCAAGACACAAAGAAAATGAATATACAGGAGTACCACTTGCCTGAAGGGGCAAAGTTGTACTGTGGTGTTTCACTCATTTTTCAAACCTTTTTTTCCTTGTCTGATTTGTACAGCAATGTTTTTCTACCCCTTTCTCTAGAACTCATATTATTATCCTGCCTTGAGATGCTCATCTATCAGCCCATCACTCAGAAGGCAAGCCATTTATGATACTGTTCAAACATCCATCCAGACCTTAGGAGGACAGTGGGGACTGGTGAGGGAGAGAAGAATCACTTTCCCTAATGTTTTAATGCTGGTTATAAACTATGGAGGATGCTGACTTCTACTAGAGAAACATCTCATGCTTCCGCATCTCCAAGGCTTGTACTTTTGACACGGAGTTGTTTTTCAAAGAGCATCTTTTAGGTCTCCACCTAAAGGAGAAATGTGCAGGATCAGGTCCTAAGTAGGCACTGTGTTACTCCAGCAATGAAGCCAGATTCTGATCTCAGGGAAAACAAGTCTAAGTCTACAATAAACTACTCACCTGACCGGAGCAACCGAAGTGCGAGTGTCACCAGTCTGACCCCTGCCATGCGCTTTGTCAGGCCCAATGCCATGGCACCCACCCACCTGTCCCCTGCCTTACTATACTTCCTCCCACCAACATCCAGGAAAACCTGTGCCCAGAAAGCTACCTTTTGCGACCACCTGCCCACTACTTAGCAAAGCACATACCTGTTAGCGGCTGTTATCAACAGAACATCCTGATCAAACACCAAAAGAAAGCACTTTCTTTTGAGAGGACTGCTCAAAGTGCAATCTCTTCCCCCATCAGCTCTTCCAAACCAACCTCAACCTTTCTCACAGACCTGTATGCAACTCGCAAAATGAAAACAGATCTTAAAGCACAGTAATTTACTTCATCCACTCCATCCCTTCTATCTCCCATCTGCTTCTCCAGCCTCTTGCTATTAGGGTGCAGTAAAATCTGATTTTAAGCATAAAGCTGACACTGCAATCTCATTCTTTTCAGCCAAAATATGAAGAATAAAAAGCTACCCACATACATATTTTATCACAGCAATAGATAAATCCATCACAATAACCATTTTGACAGATAATAAAAAGGAAAAAAAAGTATTGAGGAGGTTTACAGCAGTTTAATGAAGGCTCTCGTACCGAATCTTTAACTCAAAGTTACGGTCAGAGTTATTGAAAAACGTAACTTACAATGAAAAAGCTGATGAGAATTGCCCACCTAGCCATGGAATTGACTGTAGTTTAACACTGTGCTTAAATACTCACCACACAATAGAAACGAATTTAAATCACGACCAAGGTACACACAATTCACTTCCATTCTGTTTTCAATTACATGTATTCAGCATGTAATTTAACCTCTGGAAGTTACTCTGAAGAGTCACAGAGGTTTCTTTTTAAAAAACACTCACGGGAAATAAATACCATTTAAAGAACACACGTGGAGTGCAATAAAATGGACACTTAGGCACTGGTACAGTCTAGTCCTCTTCAGCCCTCTACAAACTACAAGACAAGGAGTTTTAAACCACAGATGGAGTGGAAAGCAGGGCAGAGCTGTACAGGTTATGTACTACATAAGAGCACATCTGCAAAAGGTCCCAGGAGATTTTTGTTGAAGATGCAGCGTATCCACACCAAGTATATTGTGAAGGGCTTAATGTTTTCTGAGAAGGTGTGATTCTGATGGGACAATATATAAGGCATGTAAGTGTTTTCCCCTTGCTCTTGTATCCACACTTCGTATTTCACTTCTCTGACCTTGAGATACTTCAGGTTCCAGGGGATCTGCCAGGAAACAGCAAGTTTAGCTTCAGTCGTGCCCTGGACAGAGGCCTGACACTTGGCATCCCTCACTTTGCCAGGGTAGAGGCTACTAGACCACTTGTGCTTCTTGGGTCCAGGCTTAGACTTCACAGTCTGTCTGATCACATGGATGAGAGAAGGGATGTTCACCTTTGTGTCCTGGTAGGCACGGAACAGCCACTCGGGGTTGCGGCAACAGAGGTGCCGCGGCACCTCTGTGCTCTTAATGATGCGCTCTTGCTCAGCTTTGTCCAGATGAGCAATCCCACCCTGATCCCAAGGTCTGTCCGGGTAGGTAACAGTGTCTTCCCTGTTGGTGTTCTGCCAGGTGATGTACTGCAGGTCCATGCCAGGAAGGGTTGCCAGGGTTTTGTAAGGGGTATAGTGTTCAGGGTTGATAGCATAAGGGAAGAGCTCCACCACTGTGGCACCTCTTGGCAGGAAGAGAGACATGACTAATTGGGCCCCATGCATGCTGACCAGCATGGACGCATTGCTGATCAACCGGACAATGTCAGAAAATGAATGTTCCTCCAGAGAGACAGTGATGGTTTTCATCTGAAACTCTTGAGCAAGAGCCAGGATTAGTTCTGCCTCATTTAGGATAAGTCTGTTGATTGTTCGACTGAACACTACGATGTATTCCTCACTGGAGCCTTCCTCCAAGCTGACGTTCAGCTTCTGCATCATGAATTTGGTGAACTGCCTGATCTCATTACCGGAAACCAAGATGTTAGCCTTCGGCCCTTGTGGCTGGACAAATCCATACTGGTACCAGGTGGTGATTTTGGACAGTCCCACATACGATTTCGTAAAGCAGAGGAGCTTGCCCAGGGTTTTAAGCTGCTCCTTGAGGAGCGGCTGTTTGTTACTCAGTAACTTGTAGAGGTCAAAATGAACACCTTCACTCCACCCTTCCATGAAGAAGAGCCGTGCCTCCAGATCCAAATCAGAGAACTGCTGCATGGTATAATAAATGGGGAGGAGATCATCATGAAAGACGTGCATCAGGTTGTCTGGGTTGAACCTGTTAGCGATCAGCGCCACATCAGGCACAAAGACCGGCTTTGGCATAAATTTCAGTGCAGCAGCTGGCAGCTCCACAAAGTTGAAGTACTGAGTGTTGTGATCTTCTACTGAGGAGAGGTCGAGCAGGGCCGGCTGGAACCTCCGGGAGCCCAGGTTGGGCAGCATGACCGAGGAGTTGCTGTGAAAGTAGACAAATTCTTCAGCCTCGGTAGAGTAGCAGAGGGACTCAAAGCGGCAGATGCGGTCAGTGTGCATCCTGCCGGTGCACACCATCCTGGTACCATCCTCCATCAGTGCCTGGAGAGCTGCATGGTAGTCAATCTGAGCCTGAGAGAGTTCCTGAGACTGACGCGTGAGGACCAACTCCTCTTCGACCATGAAGGCATGCTCTCGCAGTTTGATGTACTTCCACAGCACAGCGGCGAGGATAGACACAAGCAGGGCATTAAACACAGCTGCTATGTTCATTCTGTAGTCAGATCCTAGCAAGATGACAGGTGGGGAATGCAATGGAGAGGGAACACATCATTAACACTCCTTGACATGGTGAGGACAAAGACCTGTGGAAAAATAAACCAAGAAAGAAACCATTTAAACATCAGGTTTACAGCTCCACCATAAATCACATTTTGTGGACTGTTCAAGAGAGTTTAGGCTTTTTTTCAGCATTTTTGCCCCTTCCAGGAAATGAGGGAAAAGAAGAAAAAGAGTGCCAAAGCATTAGCCAATACTGTAAAAAAAAAAAACAAAACAAACAGAACTGAGAGCTGCTTTACAGGAAGGCTTCCTGTCTCATTTTCATTTCTACCCTTTTGGAGAAGAACAAGAGATTGAGGATGAGCTCTATGAAGCTTTGTCAGAAAAAAATTGGAATGCTCCCTGGAACTTTGGCTCCCTCTGCTTTTTGCAGACTGATCCAACAGCAAGAGGAGAGACAGCACTGCAATCAGTGGGCCACTCGCACAGGGTTTGGGAGACTCAGTTCCTTCCTCTTGATCTGCCAGAGGCCTTTTGCATGCCTGCGAGTACCCAGCTCTGCCTCTCAATAACAGTGCAAGGAGTATTGCCAAGTATGGATTTTGCTACACTTCATTCCAATATGGAATGTGAAATATGAACATAATATTCAATTTAATTTTATTGGGGGGAGAGGGGAGAAGGACTTGCGGATGTGCAGACTGCCCTGTGGGAGACTCCCAAGTCACTCAGTCATTTCTTTGGCTGCAATCTGGGATGAAAGGCTAGGAGCTGCCATAGTCTTCCAAAAGAAGTATTGGCATGGCATAGAGGAAGAGCTCTGCTCTTTGTCCGAGGAACTGATGGTTCATTAAAACAATCAAACCTTAATTTAATGAGAGCCTGCCTTGCACTGGCACAGCCAACCCTTACACAAATGGGAAGGCAATACATCTGAAGTGTTTCCAGTGTTGGTGTTCCTCCTAACCTCGGAATCTCTTCTGTGCTGCTCCAAGGCCTCCCTGTTCCATTTTCTGTTATGGGAGAGATTCTGGTTTTCTTTCTACGTAGAAATACAACTGGCTTATACCAGAGAATTGATTATATTTTCAACTGTGAACTTCAATCGAGATATTGATTCACCTACAGTATTTATGGGCTCCAATCTTCATTACGCATCCAGGTTCACTGCTAGTCAAGCTGTAAATAATTGCAGGGAACAGTAGGAAAAGAAACTTCTGATTGGTACACACCTGATGAGACTGTTTCTAACTGCAGTTTTCAAAGGCAGCAATTTAAACTCCCTTTGATGCAAATGTGGAAGGAGGGAAAAAAGGCAACATCTCAAGCACAAACTTGGGATGCCAAGGAATAGCACCTTAGCATTTTAACCCAGATATGCTTGTTCTGATATATGGAGTGAAAGAAGGCAGCAAAGAATATTTAGGACCAATGCAGACACCTTCTCTACCATCAAGGGAATTCTTTCGGAAAGAGATACTGCAGCCTAAAAACCGGATCCTGCAGTCTGGTTCATGCAGTTTGGAATTAAATGAAGAATCATTAATGGAATTCAATTAAGTCAGAAGGGATCTCTGCAGCTTGTGAGATCCCAACAGCCTGTGGGATCTCTGTCTTACGAAGAACCAAAGCTATGCGGGTGACTGAGTAACAACACAAAAATGAGCACTAGCTGCAAGTCACACAGATTCAAGAGGTGGTCTCTGGAGATCTGAACAACAAATTCATTTCAATTTCAGATCAGCTCTAGCTACTCAAATGGAACAGAAATGAAGTCCACCTCTTTTGGCAAGTGGTCTGAAAAACCATCTCATTTAGCAACTCCCTGAAAGCAAGCAGCAAATTTAAAATACGTTGTTTTGATTTCAACTAGGGAAAAGGAAATGGGAAGGGACCCAGAGTGGTCATCTAATTGCCAGGGCAGGATCAGCTCTCCTAAACCACTCCTCAAAAATCCTTACCTATCTTGTTCTTAATACTTACTCATCTCTTCAGCCAGTCTCTCGCAATAAAGGCAAGAAGGACTATGATAATCTCTTTCCTAACACTCACCCTTTGTTTCCAGCACAGCAATTTAGACCTGGTCTTGTCCCATGTACCACACATATCTCGCACAGACAAACAATGGCTGTCACATCACCTCTCAATCTTTCCTTCTCTATAACAGAGGATGAATGCTCCTCTTGAAGACTTTGCAACTCTCAAACCAGTTTTCAGGAAAATATTTTTTTGATGGGGACAGATCTTAAGTTATTTTGTTGGCACCAGTTTTCCAAAACTTCATTTTACTTCTTTACTTTCTTTGAAAGACGTTTAAGAATATCATCCAACTCTCCACACAACCTCTCCAGTACAGACCTCTCATCTTGCGAGCACTGCTCTGAATGACTTCAGCAGCATCACCAAGGAAAGGACCGAGTCCAAACAGTCACATGCAAAGCCTGCTAGTTAGTACCTAAAGGAGATCATTAACAACCGAGTCCTCTGCCACAAGCACACATTTCAAATGAAGGCCAGTTTGCAGGTATTGTGAAAATAAACTACTGCAGGTCAGAAGACCAAAGAAACTACAACTTCAAGCTGCAAGAAGTTGGCAAAGAGAGAAAACCACACAATCTATTATTCCAGTACAGTGGGGAGAGTGTGTATGTGTGAGAATTTTAAAGTTATCAGCAGTCCATAAAAACATCACTGACACCACCTGCATTTCACAGACATCTCAGTGGTGGAAAGCTCCACTAACCATTACAAACCCCTTGAGCCAAACAGGCCTCCTTGGAAACGGCCTGATCTAATGTTTCACCCCTGACTGATTTGTTCTTTCCCCTCGAGCCCCAAAGGAAGGGCATAAGAGGCACTTCAGAGATGCAGCCTGATGGATGGTCAATGTTCGGAGGTTAGCAGTTTTCATTTCAGACTCTGCTACAGCAATACCCACTAAATGGCTACAAATGAACAACTCAACTTTTTAATAAAAATCACCTACAAGGCCCTCCATCTCTTCCCTCACTGCACCTCTTTCACTTCCCTGCACTTAGCTGAAGTGAGCATACATGCTTTAGCCAACCAGGTGTCAGGAACGAATGTTAAAAGCTATCAATGCTAAAAGAATCCATCTTCATTCCTGTTCCTCAGTGCCGATCTGTAAATCCTGGTTCATGCTACACAGCTGAAAAGCTGCTTTTGATGGAAAGCAGGGGACATGGACAGGATAGGGTATCACAGTCAGAACTGAAAGAATTTTACAGGTATGAAGGGAATAGTCTTAATTCTTTGCCCTTTTCCCACATTTTATCATCCACCTTTTTTTTTAATCTGACACTTCGAGTGAACACAGACCTTAGAGAATGAAAATCTTTGGTCCTTCAGTGAGTGACAGAAAATTAATAGTAACAAACAATCCTGCTGGTTGTTTGTAGAGGCCCAATAGAGGCTGCAGGAAGGGGGGAAACGAAAGCAATCGCTCTCTAGGTCCCCTGGTTCCTCAGCCGTCCAGGATGAGGTCTGTCGTTAAGTGCTGTCAGCTGCAGCATTCCTGGAATAGGAAATGTTTCCAGAACACAGCAGGTAACTCTGAAATTGGTGAAGGCATTTAGTCTTCCACACGAAGAGAGCTGCTTCACGATAAAATAAACTTTTGTTACTAAATCTCCCTCACAAAATGGTCTACAGCTGCCACTCCCCTCTACTGTGTCATTGGAGAATCACAGCATCATAGAATAGTTTAGGTTGGAAGAGACCTTAAAAATCATCCAGTTCCAACCCCCTGCCATGGGCAAGGACACCACCCACCAGACCAGGCTGCTCAAGACCCCATGCAATCTGGCCTTGAACACTTCCCAGGGAGGGGGCATCCACAACCTTCCTGGGCAACCTGTGCCAGTGTCTCACCACCCTCATTGTGAAGAATTTCTTCCTAATGTCTAATCTAAATCTTCCCCCTTCCAATTTAAAACCACTTCCCCTCATCCTGTCACTACTGGCCTTAGTAAAAAGTCCCTCCTCAGCTTTCCTGTAGTCCCTTCAGGTACTGGAAGACTGAGAGAACACCTAAAGAACTGAACAGCACTTGCAGGAGCAGCAGGCCAGACACACTGCTACTTTCCCCAAGAGCAGAGTCCTCTGTGCTGTTTCCCTCTACATGCAGGTCAGCACTGAGGTGGTTCACACCCCCAGCTGCTCACAGACAATCCCCCCATTCCTATCACACTCATCCACCCTCTCACTTCCCAATGACACAGGGATAACCACAGCTTTGTTCCATGTGAGCAAGACGCCCCAGTTACCAAGAAAATCGCATGAACTGACATTTTTGCCCTCTGCTTTGAAATGCTAAAGGACCATCCTTCAGCAATAGAAGACACAACAGCTGATATACGAGAGCCTAGCCAGAAGAGACATGCACAGAGCTTCTTGCTGCCAAGCTGGCAGAGGACAATAATGCCTCATGGGAGGGGATGGGATGTGCCCTTGAGGACTCCTGACAGGAATGGGCTGCAAGGGAGGAGCGGGAGTAAGAGGGGACAGAAATGGCAGAGTTCCCTGGCATCGATGCTGCCAGGGCAGAGGGGCAGCTGACTTAGAGCACCACATGGTCAGAGAAGGAGAGCTCAACAAACAAATCAGCACAGGCGCTGTTCATGACTTTGCAAGGGAAATAAGAGTGCATCCTGAGGCCTGCAGCTCAGCCACAATGGATGTGGCTCCAGAAGCTAACAGGCTGTGGGAGGGACTCTATTTTTGGTCAGCTCATCTTTGCTCTTTTTCCAAAAGAGATCACAGGCGTGAAGAGCTTATCCCATTCTCTTCCACCACCCCCACTTCGCAAAAGGGTCACAGCTTCATCTTCTCAGCCCAGCTACTGCTCTCTAACTAGCACTGACTACTGGTGAGCAGGGAAAGCCTTCAGGAGCATCTAGTGTGTTCAGCAGGCACCTCTGGCAGAGACCTCTAGCATCTTGCATGTCTGTAGAATCAGGAAATTTGGACACAGTAGCACCTTCTCCCAGTTAGCTGCTGGTCATTTGATGTTATAACATCTTCAGGAAGCGGGAAAGCAACAGGAAGTATGTTCCTCATCTCTTGTTAACACGAAGAGGAGATCACAGTGGGTGGGATAGGAGAGATGAATTTCTACTAACAGGCAGTTGGCATAAAGGACTGTTTGGATACATTTAAGTGATGAGTTCTGTTGTTCTTTTTTTAATTATGAAGCTAAGGTAGGATGAACCACTGCTTTAAAGCTACTAATATGACGGACAAGGTTTTAAACCTCTTATCCCTTTTAAAGATTACAATCAAGGTAAGAAATCGGGAGAAAAGCTACAAAGCCCACATACTAAAAACCAAACAAGACACAAACATATACTACTAAGACCCTCAGAGGAACAAAATGAGAGTGTGATGAGGGACAGCAAGGGTCACTAGGGTGAACAGCAGGTCTAAAGAGGGATCACCCAGTCCTGCAGGTATTAACAAAATAAGAAATGCTGCTTTTGTCTACTTGAGCCTTCCCAAACTTTTTTTACCAACTGCCCAAGTACTTTCCAAGCCAATGCTCAGTCTTCCAGAGCTACAGCAGGCTAAGAAACCTCACAAAATGCAAAAAAAAGGCATAAAGGACACACATTCCCAGAGAGCATCACCACTCCACGCACAGAGAGAAATGTCTCTACGTGGAGGCCAATTTGGGTTTGGCCCAGTTGACCAGCTCCCTGTAGAGCCTGACAGTCGTGGCAGCGGTGTCCAAGCAGAACAGTGTCCACAATTCCCAGAAATGTGGTGTAACTGGAACTGAACTGGGGCTGCTCCCTGTCACAGGGTGGGGAGGGAGTTGGGGAAGAGCCACATGGCTAGGAAACAGGCAGAGGACATTGACCCTTCCTCTTCTTACAGCAGTACACTGGGAGGGGTGAGAGCAGATATTCTCTCCTCGAGGACATTCTCCGCGCTATCACTCCATGCCCCCAATCTCTTTCTAAGCTGGCTTTCCAGGATGAGCACAGGAAAAGCAAAGTGTGCAAACAAGGAATTTCACACTCCCCCTGCAAACATCTCTTCTGTTCTTTCTCCCACCCCTGATGCAAGAGGCTTAGCTAAGGATGCTGCATATGTAACACATGCTGGTTTAAATACCTACTTCATTCATGCTCAAAGCAGAAGTTGCTAGAAGGCAACTTTCCCAGTTGGAAGGAGGGGGAGTTAGGATTCTGCAGCCAGGAACTGGCTTATTATTCTCGTCTCTGTCACAGATTCCCACAGAACTACAAGCAAGTCAACCCCCACAGCCCAAAAGGCTGTTATCATCTTATTCACTGTATTTGTTTAATGAGATACATGTATCTTTCACAGTATATATCACATTAAAGAAAGGATGGTACACTGAATGATTGATATACTGGAAGATTTTCTTTGTAAAAAGCAGCCAAGTGTAGAAGTGCTGACTTTTTAAACAGGAAAAGAGCTGATCCTCAAAGGGAGAAAACCCAGCAGTTAAAGCTACCCATATCATTAACAAAGCCTGATACAAAAACAGGATGTGAAAAATAAGAATATCTTAACTTTGCAGCCTCAAAGGGAATTTTAAATACAGAACTTCATTCAGAAAAAATAAAATCAAATCGTAACAATATTTTTTAAAAAAAATAACTGTCTCACAAAAATTTTAAGGTATCTATAGACAGTTATAGCCAAAATCAGGTTTATCTTTAGTTTTAATGCTTTTTTATGCTTCAGTTTAGCATAAGTCAGAAATAGAAAGCAAAACTGTAAATCTTTCTAAATAAGATTGCAACCAAGGAGACCAAGACACTGTGCAATGGTCCCTACTGCAAACACTCTTTCAATATGAACAGTAGAATATTGGTGGCTACTGGATATCATCCAGATGTGCTTATGGATAGAGAATCTAAGTTTTCTATTTAAATACAGAGTCTGTGAAAGGTGGGACAGGAAGAGATCCAACCTGACTTTCACTTTGACTAGCAGCCATTGATTTAGTATTTGTTGATACTGCTGTCTTGATCTACAAAAGAATATGCTAAGAAAATCCAACACTAAGCAGTCAATGCATATAAGTAAGCCACAAAAACAAGCTAAAAGTATGAAACTAAGAAGAATTATTTCTCGGGCTTTTAAGGTCCACATTTCCAAGACCTCTTCTCCATCCAGAATAACATGAAGTAATCCTTTCCCCTGGTCTCAGGTTGTCAGTCTGTAGGGCAGACACCTTTTGTCAGAAACAAAAACTTACCAGAGCACAGCAGGTTCATCTCACTTCAGTGGCCTACTTAAAGCAAAGACCGAGTGGGGGTGGCCGAAGGGAAAATTTACTAATGCTGCAAATGTGAATTTAAAAGAATATGATGCGAAATCCCAAAGTAATGAATGAGCTGAGCTTCAGCCACTCCAACTATGCCTTTGGGCTTTAGCTGCCATTTGTTATTCTCTGTATTTTATCTGTCCCCTCTTCCTTTCTTTCTTCTCTGACGGGAAAAGTACCTGTGTTACTGGGACTGGTGCTTAGCAGCGTTTACAGCCTGAGCTCTACCCGCTTCCCGTCAGCACGGTGCCTGAGACTGCTCCTGTGTTGCAAATTCTAAGCAGGAGCCAAAATTGTTCGGAGCACTGTGCAGCCAATAAGAATAGCGAAAAATCCCTCCTTGGTTACCACAAGCTCTTACATTAAAGCATGTTTTAGGGAAGGGTGAAAAAAAAAGTAACCCCAAAGCAGCATCTGTCCAGCAAGAAATACATTTCTGAAAACCTACAGAATTTCGTTCAGATCAAATATGTTTTCCCCATGAGACTTTTGTTTAAAAATGATAAAGCAAGTCACCAGTCAAACAAAGAGAGACTACAAAGACCTAGGATTACAAATGAACTACTGACCTCCTTCCCACACATATACAGCCACAGAGGAGCGATTCAGTATGAAGTTGTGAGAGGGAGCAAGGGGAGAGCATCAAAAAACATGCTAAGCCCCCACCCTGAAGCATGCTGCAGACAGGAGTGCCAACAAAACTGGATTCGGAGCCGTATGTGATCAGCACAGCAAACAGAGCACAGTTGCAATAACACCCAGCAAAGAAACCCAGTAATTCAGAGCATCTGCAACCTTTTCAATCTTGGAAGAACTATCACTGGCAGATTAGTGTTCCAGCACATGCACGCATACCTGGTATTGCTAAATAAAAGGAAATATTATCCAGTGCCTCTCTTTCACAGGAGAAAAAAAAAAAAAGAAGAGACCTCAAAGCTATGTTTTGCAGGGGGACGAGCACTCTCCAGTCCTCTTCTTTCCCCAACACCATAAAGAGAAAGAAAAAACCCCCCGTATCTAACAGCTCTCAGCACAGTAATCCGTGCACCATCTGCAGACTGAACTACCTTTCTCCCCCAGGTCTGAGCATGCTCTGTCCGTCAGCAGTGTCCTATCGCTCCAGCTGGCTCACCTCAATTTGTTAGCCTCCCAGAGGTCAGCCTTGCATACAGGATGATTTGCTGCAGTATTCCTGCAAATCCCCAAAGGGCGACCACACTGAAACAAACACCATCGTCTTGTTTCGCAAAGCTTAGCATGTCTTGGGAGACAGACAGCAAACTGGTTTGAGGGTGGAGGGGGGGGGAGTGCATTTTAGAAATTCTGCCTTTAGGTGTTATTAATGATCCTATCACTCCAAATACTTCACACAAAAGAACAAAACAATAGGAGAGAAAGGAAAAAAAATGCCCCTTGCTAAAGGATGAGAAAGCCATTTGGCGTGCTTTCTAGCAATTCCCTCAGCACCAGGGAAACTATTTCCTAGCTGTGATGGTCAGCAAATGGCTTAGTATTGAACAAGGCTGTGAGTGCCCTCCTTCAGACATCCAGGGAATCATATTTTCAAAATAAAGTTATCTTGTATGGCGGAAACAAGTAATTCCTAAATACTAAGGCACAAAAACGAGCCAGGAGCTTATAAGAGTCTCTTACTGCATACAAGCTGAAGGTTATGGAGGCAAAATTATTTTACACCAATCTGCTCAGCAGAGCTCGAACCTGTGGGGACTGTACAGCTTCTTGAAGACAGCAAACTAGGCAGTACTGACTGGGAACATTTCAAGTCCTAACCCTGCAACTGGGATCTACCTGTGGAATCGGAAGAGCAGCCTGGTTCTGCCCACAGTACTCACCAAAAGGCTCGTGGCAGGAAGTCTCACCACTGCATACAGTTATTAAGGGTGGCATGCCAGCCCTGCAGGGACATACTTGCAGACAGACCACAAACACATGAGGCTCACTGCAAATGTGTTGTCCATATATTTGCAGGAGACATCTTGTTGATTATCTGGGAGGCTTTTTCCCTCTAAGTGAGACCTTACAGGTGAAATAACAACGATGAAGAAGAGTAAAAGTCCTTTAACACCCATGTGTACACATGTCTCTACAGATACTCACAGATGAAGAGGAACCATTTTAGATAAGGAAAAAGAGAAAAGCATTCCTAGGTTTTTGCTCATGACAAGAATTATCCTCACTGCCAAAACGAAGACGCTCAAATGACTCTGCATTAAAAAAACGCAATTAGGTAAGATACAGGGTATTCAAAACTCTCAGCGAGGAGAGCCTGGCAGCTACAAGGGTTAGCATGTTACCTAAACTCTTGCTCTAAATACGCATCACAGACAAGCTGGCATCTCCAGTTTCTTAGCCTCCCCAAATCCTGCTGGAAGTGATCCAAGGGATGTGATAAATGGATTTACAGCATCTGCGGTTGTTCACTGCACCATGGAGTCACGCTGCCGGGGCTGGTTACCGTTGACCAGCTCTGTAATCATTCTGTCCAAAAACACTCCCTGCTTATTGTGGGACTCCAGTCCCAATAAACCTTCTGTTTCCATGCAAGAAAGCAAAGCAGCCCTGCCAAATCAATCTGTGGTGACAGGCTGAAGCATTTGCAAGGCAGTGATGGGTGATACACTTCTAATCACAGTAACAACAGAGCACGATACTAAGTACTGCAATACCCTGCAACTTTTGGGGTGAGGATCCACCAGCATTTCAAGTTTTTACACGTGATGGGTCTCATTCACCATCAAGTAACCTGACTTTACTGAAGCTAGGACTTTCCGCTGCGGAAGGCCACTGCATGGGGATAACCTGCAGTCTAGGATGGCACTTGGGTATCTCCTCCATCCCAGAACACTGATTCCCTGCCTCAAAAGAAGCACATCCCTCATCGAGCTTCTCCTGCCTGCTGTGGCAGAGGCAGTGCTTTCTCCAATATAAGATGAAAACAGGGTAGTTCTGAGGCAGAGATCTAGCAGAACTGAGAGGCACAAAGCAGCCCCAGTAAGATCACGACTTGTCCTGGGCAGAACTCAAGACCAATAACCTGAATACAGTCACAGTCAGAGCTGAGGAATGGGGGTGTCATTCTGCATGACACTTGCTTGGAAACGGTAATAACATGAATTTATAACCTTGGGTTTCTGACTGCCAGTTGAAAGCCAAATATAGAAGAAAAGTAAACCGAAAGAAACAAAGAATAAACCCAAATAGCATTCTTCAAAATTGACAAAAGTTTATTGACAAAGCTGGACCTTTAAAGATGAGCCTGCCAACACAACAAATAAACGTAACTGTTCTATCTACTTAAATAGGGCATCACAGAAGTAAACCAGACATTTTCTCATCTCTTGCTCTGGAGTGCCACTTTTACACCTCTGCCTTGCTGGTGCAGAACAAGCAAAATGGTTCTACCCCACCTGGAAACATTAAAAAACATGAGGACTGATAGGACAAGGTGCCATCTACCTCAGCATCATCCTTTCCAGGCCTGTGCTACCTCTTCCCACCAATTCAAGGTGGACTTGGAACTACAGCATGAGCCTATGCCTGTTCTGAGAGGATCACAAAGGGACACTGCTCAGTCACAGTTGCTTGAGGGAAACAAATAAAAAAAAGAGCAAATAGGAGAGATCCCCTCTTTGGCAGGCTGACCCCAGCCCATCCTGTCAGGACCCAGGATATCCAGAGTCACCCTTCTCTTTTTAGCTCATCTCATCACCCTCTGGTCTCTCTGAATGCAAAGGTGCTGTCTCCAGTGGAACAAGTCAGACAACTTTCCTCTGGATTTTGAAAACTGAGGAGTGTAGTTAGGTTTGTAGCTGACTTCTCATGAGAAACCACATGTTGACTTTGTGTTTTCCACATTTCGGAAAGCTCCACTGCACGATCTAGGTTTCACTGATGCTAATGAAAGCCTTTCCACAGACCTTCAGCTCCAGTTAGGGACTTTATCGGTGGCACACCTGATAAACCAGAGATACTATGCTGGGTTCCTTATCTGAGTCATACTTTGATTTTAATGGACAATATAGTACAACATGTACATACTAGTCTTCTATTTATAAATAAGCTTCTTCTCTACCCCTGGAATGAGGTACACGCAAAGATTTCATGGGTACAATTTATCACATCATGTGGAGTTGGCAGTTTAACTGCAGTCTTGAAGAGGGTCTTATGGTCAACCTGCCCCACCGCAAAGTAACTGAACAAAACTAGGGGACGAAAAGACATAATCAAATAAATCCAATAACTCTGGAATAAAAACTCTTACTATTGCACCATGAGGCACTAGGTGTGGCAGTCCCAGGCTCTTCTCAAATTACAAGTGCCACCAGCCTGCTGCAGGTTGGTGAGATGTGAATAGGTTGTCTTGGCTCAGAATGAAGAGTTTGATAAATATTTAATACCCTGCATAAAGTTGCAGTCTCCAAAAACAATGCCACAAAAGAAAACCAGTTATCATTTCTAGAACTCCTAAAAAGCAGTATAGCACAAACAGGACTCATCAAGCTGGCAAAGAAGTCTGAATAGACCACTCCTCATTTAGGACTGACAAAGAGCAGGTAAATCATTATTTACGGAACCTTTGCCTTGCATGTATATGTTGCAGGAGTGCCTGCATCACTCCAAGCCACAGCATTTATTATTTATAGTCCCAGAAGTACATTCTATAAGAAATTGTTCTTCCTGCAGTGCTTTCCAACCAAAAGGCATCTCAGTTTGAGAGCACAAACAACTTCAGTGCTTGAACAACAACAACAACAACAAAAAGTCCTTGCATTGACAAACACACAAGAAGACAAAGGAAGTGTTTGGTTTCTGGACACCAAGATCAGGACTCCACACATAGAGGATGGCATTGTGATTATGCAGAAGGTAATCTTAAAACTGATGTCAAAAGGACCAGGATTTCAGCCAAATATTAAAAATTTCTAAACAAGAATATACTTTGCCAGGGAAAAAAGTATTTTTTGAAGAATATCTCAATGGTCAAACCCCTCTTTGCTCAACTGTTTCACACATGACATACTCTCAGGCTTAAGAGATGTAGGACACAAGTTTTACATAAATGTTAGGTTTATGAAGGTGTTAGTATGATCAAATACATTTTATTCACATACACAAAAACTTCGATTACATGTCTCTACATTAACCTGAAAAATTCATAGATATTTATTCTACACAGATACATGCATATTTCATAGATATAAAATATATATTTGTTCTGGAAAAGCACACTAGCTCTCTGAATTTGTCCTATGCTAAACTATTCACTCTTTTTCTTCATCCACATTAGGAACTGTCCCAGCAGCACTGCAGGGGTTTTCTGGCCAGCTCCTGCGGCTGCATACAATGTGTGTTCATGTAGGAGAGTCACCTGCTAGTTCCCAATTCAGGAGATGGATTTGGTAGCTGTTCTGACCCAAGCTAGGTATCACTTCTGCTCTGTCAGGTTCCCATTTTGTCATCAGTAATGACAGGCCAACAGGGTGACACGAAAACAATTCTCTCTTCTACAGCTATGCCAACTGTGTACCTGCAGGTGTAATTAGTACCACACTCATGAGAGCAGCTTGGTAGGTAAATGACGTTCACCTAGACTGACATGAGAAACCAAGGATAAAACCTGGCCTGCGAGATCCCTGGGTATTGCTTATGGCTCACGGCCTCACCATGGTGCTTCCCACAGCCTACTAGTTCTTAAGTATTTTTGCCAAGGCAGCAGTATTACGTGCCATCTCTCAGACAACACTTTACTATTAGACTTTTATCACCACAACATCATCTGAAGAAACATATTTTACAGATAAGAAGATTGAAACTGTCAAAGGGATCTGGGTAGGACACACCACACCAGCATCCACAAATACAGTAGCAGCTGCCTGTGAAAAACACCCCAACAAACCTTCTTGTGTACCCTAAGGTTCATCTCAACAGGCTTCAGGGCTGAAGACAGGAGCCAGGACCTCCAAGATCACAGGTGATAGTTTAAACATGATAGAGGACAGGGAGGATTAAGTGATAAGCTCTCTCACCATTAGTCTGAAAGGTCTCCTGGGAGCAGCCATAAACCTGACACATTCTGCTCCCAGCAGACCTTCCTCCCATCTTCTATATCCATTCACACTTGCTGTCCAGAGGGCTGTGTGGTCTCCTCCACACTTGGGAGTCTCCTACAGCCACACCTTAACCTGAAATCAGAGGTCCTGTCACCGTTGACCTGTCCTGAGATGGATGGAGGAAGAGACCCTTTTTCCTGCCTATTGAAGGAAACAGGGTAGTCATAACCAGCAAGCCTCACAGACATATTAGGAAATTAAGATGCTGATGCCACAGCAAAATAGAGCTGTTGAAAGGGAAAACATCCTTGAACTTGAACATTATAGGGGTGCCAAGGTATGTAAAAGAAGATAAATAATATAAATACAAAACTTGCATTTTAGGTTGACAACAGAAATGTCAGGCACTTTGGCTACCTGTAGGAGTGAACAGCTAACCAATGAGTGGAAGTATCCCAAGAAGAGGGCTTAAGATGTCCAAGCATTTTACCATCTTCACTGGATTATGCACCTGTTTGCAAGTGGTCTGCAGCTGCTCCAGGACTGATGAGAACACCTAGTTCACAAGCAAAACTGTTCCCTGCAGCTGCCTTTGCCCTAGGCTTCCACTTTGTGCTCTCCCAAAAGCCCTGGAGAACCAAAACCTACAAAGCAAAGCCCTAGCACTTCATGGAAAGAACTCCACAAGGAGGCAGCAGCAGCATCTACAATCATGATCAAAACAGCAGTTTCGATCCAAGCTGGAGCCTGTGCTTCAATTAGCCAGCCTCTGACAAATGCCCGGAGGTGCCTAGCACAGCAGCATGACAGGAATGTAGCTCAGAGCCAAGATAAAGGAGAACCTAAATCAAATCAGGAGAAATAAAAAAGGTTTACTGCCATTTTGAGTTCCCAAATTGCAAATAGATTGTTTTACCTCACATGCCCCCTTCAGCCACACCTGTACACCATAGCCTTGCATCTTAAAGGGATGCAGCCAGCATATAACCCACCCCTACTCATGTGATAGCAGTGTAATAAGAACAACTGACAGGAGCACAGTATTATGTGCATGATATATATCCAGAGGGAATTGGCTGATGTAGTTGCCAAGCCACTCTCCATGATATCCCTGGTGACTGGAAAAAGGAAAATGCTGCACCCATTGTTAAAAAAGGGTAGAAAGGCAAACCCTGGGAACTACCGACCTGTCAGCCTCACTTCTGTGCCTGGGAAGACCATGGAACAGATTCTCCTAGAAGCTACGCTAAGGCACGTGGAGGACAGGGAAGTCATCTGAGACAGCCAGCATGGCTTCACTGAGGGCAAGTCCTGCCTGATCTACTTAGAGGCCTCTGTGATGCAGTGACAACATCAGTGGATAAAGGAAATGCTACAGATGCCTTCTATCTGGACTTCGACATGATCCCCCACATCATACTCTTCCCTAAATTGAAGAGAGATGGATTTGATGGGTGGACTGCTTGGTGGATCATGAATTGGTTGGATGGTTGCATTCAGAGAGTAGTGGTCAACGGCTCAGTGTCCAGATGGAGATCAATGACAAGCGGTGTCTCAGGAGTCTGCACTGGGATCAGTGCTGTTCAATAGCTCCATCAATGACATAGACAGTAGGACTAAATGCACCCTCAGCAAGTTTGCAGACAACACCAAGCAGAGTGGTGGGGTTGACATGCCTGAGGGGTCCGGACAAGAGGGCCCATGTGAACCTTATGAGGTCCAATAAGGCCAAGTGCAAGGTCCTGCGCCTGGGTAAGTGCAATCCCCAGTATCAGCACAGGCTGTGGGATGAAGGGATTGAGAACATCCCTGCCAAGAAGGTACTGATGAATGAAAAGCTGGACATAAGCCAACAATGCGTGCTTGCAGCCCAGAAGGCCAAACGCATCCTGAGCTCCAACAAAAGAAGTGTGTTCATCAGGCTGAGGGAGGGGATTATCTACTCTGGTCTAGTGAGATCTGGAGTAATGTGTCCAGCTCTGGAGCCCTCAGATGGGAAGGACACGGATCTGTTGGAGAGGGTCCAGACAAGGGTCACAAAAATGGCCAGAGGGATGGAACATCTCTGTTATGAAGAAAGGCTGACAGAGTTGGGGTTGCAGCCTAGAGAAGAGAAGGCTCTGGGGAGACTTTATTGTGGCCTTTCAGTACAAAGGGGGCTTGTAAGAAAGATGGGGACAGATGTTTTAGCAGGGCCTGTTGCAATAGTACAAGAGGTAATGATTTTAAACAAAAAGAGTGTAGGTTCAGACTAAGTGTAAGGAAGAAATTTCTTACAGTGAGGGTGGTGAAAGACTGGCACAGGTTGCCCAGAGCCATGGTAGATATCACATCCCTGGAAACATTCAAGGTCACGTTGGACTGGGCTCTGAGCAACCTGATCCAGTTGAAGATGTCTCTGCTTATTGCAGGGGGGGTGGGCTAGATGAGTTTTAAAGGTCCCTTCCAACCCAAACTATTCTATGATTTCTGGATACCCCCGAGCTCTAGTGTAACCACTTAAGACTGATGCCAAGGGAGCACAAAACATCCATGTTCTGAGTTGGCAACATATTTCAGGGGTGCTCATATTCCCATGAGAATTCAGAACAGAGTGTAAGGTCTCACAAATCATCTAAACTTATACTAGAGCAGGAAAAAAGGGTGTTTCCTGACAGTATAGGCCTTAGGACTGAAAAATGCCTGCAGGCCAATTTAAACACTTCCTCAAGATTGTTTTTTTATTAGTACTTAGTATTAGCCTGATTTTCCCTGTGGAAAAGAACAATTCTCACCTTGTATCTCATCTGATTACAGTATCATCACAGGGCCCAGCAGAGCAGTAGTAACACATGGCTGTAGGCCAGGTATTTGCTGTTTGACATGTTGCTCTGAGGGCCAGTGCCACCACGGACAGGGGGAAGAGAAGAAAGCAATATGAATCGCCTTTCTTGGCTTCAGTGTGAACCACTGCATGCAACAAGGAAAGCATGATGAATATACCAAGTTACTTGTACAAAACCATTCCAACTCCTCCAGGTGTCATATGAAGCAATTTACAGTTCAATAGCTAGGAAGAACTTCTTCGTGCCCTTGGCAGCCTGAAAATTCATGGAAGGACTATTGAACTAGGCATATTTTTCAAGGGCACAGCAGCAAAAGGAAGAGGTTCAAACCTAGCTTGAGTTTCTTTTTGTATAAGACTTACTGTTCCATTTATCTGAATAGTAATAAAAACCAAGGTGGTTAATTTTTGCCCCATAAATCCCACCAATAATTGAATGTATCATTTCCTCACAGCCCTCCTTCTCATCCCACCTCCACGGGTGTTACAACACCCCCGCAGATAGCCAATACGGCATTTAATACAACCAAGAGGGTGAATGTTTCAGAGAAAAAGCAGAAAGTACCTATTGGGAGGGGAACATCTGCAAACCTACTGACATAGTTGCTATTCACTAGTGGACCTTTGATGACAGGAGATTCTTTACCCAATCTTGCTGCAGCAGCTCATTTTTGTTCCCTTCCTTCCCACTGGCAAGATCTGCTGCCTCTGTTGAATCAAATGCTGACTCAAGCATTTGGCAATGAGAATCGCTTGAAACAACTGAAGTGTAACCTGACTGTCACTGAGGAAAGAGCAACATCAACTTGATAAACCAAATGCTGTTTAAAACAACTCCACTTAAAAACATCTGCCCCCGATCATTATGTACAGGTCTGGATTCATGTGCAGATACTTGCAAAGCCGAGAAGAGAGTGGTCTTTCAGCTACTTTACACAGCATTTCAAGACGTTAAGGACACTGCAGGCAGCATCCTACATCGAGAAGTGCTTCCTCACCTCTAGACTTCCGCGAGCATTGCTGTTGATGCAGCCACCCCCCACAATAGCCACCTAGCCAATATGAAAGCCCTGCAGCGTTACCCAAGTACAGGGAAGGTTGGAACAGGTCTGAACCCTCTCACTTGCAAAGAATTCCCAAGACAAGAGACAGTAAAAACATAAGTACTGTCACAGCAACCATCCTCAGAGAGGATGGTTCTTGTGACCTTGGGAAAAAGACAAGGCTAAAATACAGTTATATATCAACCATAGGCAGCGACACCCATCCTGAGTGTGGAGGGGTCCGAGATGGAGGATGTACATCATCCTCTCCACAATCTTCCTGCCTTGGCTCATTTGATTCTGTCCTCTCCATGGTAGCATGATGTGCTTAACAATTTGCCCCGGAGGCTGAAAGGAACAGATTGGTGAGGTAGCCAACCCTTCTTCCCAGGCAAAGGGACTAAAGCTACAACCACAAAAAGCTCCTCTGGAAACTATGAAGACTCCAATCTGCACCAGTATTAATGCAGCAGGTGCTTGAAAGGAAAAAACACTCAAGTCAGAGGCTGAGGATTGCCTAGAAAATATCCATCATGTCGAGTAATTTAAAATAACCACCATTTCTTTACCATCAAAGTGGTGAAAAATACTGAAATTAAAAACTAAAATACACTAAAATAAAAATGCTCTTCTCTAATTTGCTTGAATATATCCAATGCTTAAAGACAAGCATGTGTCTACGAGCTCTGTGTTCCAATGGGACAAAGACATGCACATAAATTAAGCAAGGACTAGAGAACTTTTTGAATAATATTTGAACTTTCTGACCCCTGTGCTAAATATATATATATTTAGGTACTTAATACATATGTATGACTACTACAAAATTCATATAAAGGATTATAATTTGTATATGGGCTATATATTGTCCTTAAGTTTATGCCTGCATTAAAATATGATTAATCAGTGGCTTCATAAATTTAAAGAAATTAATTTCAATAAACTGCCAGCTTCTCAGATTTAGTTTTATACATTTGACATTAACTGTAACAGTCAGAAGCCAAGAAGCTGCAAAGCTGTGTATAAATGTGTGTGAAGCTGTCCCAGATGACCTTACAGGAGAAGGAAAGGAGAAAGCAATGCCAATCTTCATTTTCTATTAAGTCTCCAGTCTCTGCATGAACATGAGTAATAACCTGAGTCGTAAAGAACAAACAGCCAGAAGCAAGGAGCAGGGGTAAGAACAAATCATTAAAAAGTGATAAGTACCAAGGGCCTTAACTTAGCCAAAGGCAATAAAAATGCACACCCACAGGAAACCACCTCATGTCTCCTCAAAATGAATCTGGCCATATAGTTTTAGTATTGAGTAAGTGACTGCCTCAGCGTGACACTAGAGTGTCTGTTAGAAAGGACCGTATTTCATCTGTGTGCTTAGAGGTCTGATAACCTATTTTCCCAGGTGTGTCTCTCCCTCCTTCTAAAGGGGGAAATTACTTAGCAAATTAATCTTTGTGCACCTTTTTATTTTCCACCACTCCTGCCATTCCCTCCTTCCGCTCCTCCCATTCATTTTGAAAGATAAGCGGGAAAATGTGGATTGTTCACAACAAAAGTGAGGTAAATTCACAACAGCAGGAACAGCCCCAGTGTGATTACTCACTCATAAAAGTGAGCCTACAATACGGAGGTCGGAGGTCGTCAAACTGGCATTACACACCTTTCTGTGGAGGGTTTTTTGTCCACACAAGCATAGGTGAAAGGCTCATCTGCAAACACTGGAAACTAATCTTGCCAGTGCAAAGGAATTTCAATTTCCAAATCACTAAACATCCCACTCAATTTACATCACAGCTGTCCAGCTGGGAGAGGGGAAACCGACACAAAGCTAACTCATTTCCAGTGCATCAAAGGTTCATTAGTGACTGCCCCATGCAATGGACTGTGGTCACCCTGTAACTACATTTGACTTTCTGCTTGCCAGAAGCAAATTAAAAACTCCATCACAACCAAGAGAGCAATGATGATACAAAGCGTTCCTCTTCAGAAGCGGTAGCAGCAGCCCTTGCACCCTGACTAAGGAGGGATTTTGCTGGAACACAAGAAGGGATCGAGTCAGGTGGTTCCAAATTGCTTCAAGGCATTTGCAATTGTCAAGGTATTTTACACATATTGTGCTTAGATGTTTCATCAGTCACTGGCAGCCCAAAACTCAGACAGCTTAAAACTACACATGGGTTTCTGTGCTTAAAGAAACCAGTGTCTAAACTCTCAGTTGGGTACCACTCCCAGAACAAAACATGTTCAAACTAGTACACCACTGAAGGGAACTGAATAGTCAGGAATAATTGTTATTCAGAGAACAGTATGCAAAAGTGGACCTTAAAACATATTGGGTGAAATTGTAGCTGCAAAAGCAATGAAAAACTCACAAAATATCTTTGAGAAGAATGCAACAGAAACACCACAAACAGGTTGGTTTTGGAGACTGGAAGCTCTGAGAAGGGACAGTAAAGCTTATTTTTCAGTCATAGCCCAAGACTTCATAAAGGAATCATTTAAAAACTATATTGATTACATATTTTGATTATGGTCTACTGATTACCATAGCAGAGAGCATAACTTGCTGAATAAGAAAGATCTGTGTGCAAGTCTCCTTCATACAACAGGTACATAGAGCACGACTAGGAATCTCATCACAATTCCTTGGCTTCATGCAAGGATGGTCCTAGCATGTACACAGCTCTAAGCTGAAAAAAAAAAGAGATGGCGCTCTGAAACAGAAATAGCCTATGCCAAATTTACACAACCGAGACTTCCAATCAAGGACCAAATCCCAGAATTCAGCTCCTCTTTGCTCCTGCAACAAAGAAGCAAAGCAGATCAGACTTCAGAGACATCTCTCCCTGATAATTGCATCAAAACACCCACTGTCTCTCAAGAACAAAAATAAATTGCTAAGGTAAACCAGTAAAAAGATGGAAAGGAAACCAACACCATATACAAAGAAATATTTGCAACAAAAAAATGAAACCATCTTTATTGAGAATTACATTTTCGTGGTTGAACTGCAACATGTAAGACGGATGGCACAACAAACACTTTTCCACAAATACAAAAAAAACCCCTTCTGTTATCAAATGAACTCTTATTCCTCTTATCTTTAATCCCAATCTCCATATATGCCATCTTCACACAAGAACCAACTGACACTTTTTCACCATCAAAATGCCCCTTGGTCACTTTTTACATTGAAGTGTGATCTTCAGAACTTCTAGCAGCTGAAGGAGCTCCTGGATCCAACCGTGTGGAGGAATCGAGCTGTCAACAATTGTCTACATCTCTGTTTCAGTTTCATAAAGCAGAGTTAAAGGCCAGGAGAGAGGAGGAAATTCTCATGTGTGTTTTGAAATGAAAAGGTGAAAAATATTTTACAATGGTAAAGGGAAACATCAGTTGGTTCAGGTAGAAGAATTGTGCATCCAAGCCTCTCAGATGTATGACAAAGCAAGCTTTGGGGTGGGAGACAGTCAAATGGCAAAGAAAGCTGCAGGCAGGATGGGAAAAGCTAGTAAAACTTCTCAACTGGTGGTGGAAAAAGCGTTGAGCTGAAAGGGCAACTTACTGAGACCTTCAGCTACAAAGCATTTCTGAGGAAAACTTCCAAGTTAAGTCCAAAGAGCCAACAATACTTAAACTCGGATGTGTCTCCTCTAAAATATAAACAAAGTAAACCAAAAGGATACAGAAGATATAGGACTGAAATAAAGGGAGGCAGGTAGGCAGGCAGGCAGGCAGGAAGGAAGGAAGGAAATAGAGAACAAAAAGAAAACACACTTGGACAAAGGACGCACAGCAGAAGAATGTGCAACTTTCAAAGGCTGCTCTAGAAAAAAAAAATACCAGACTAGGAGATTATCTTTTTCATCTGTGTTTATCAGTACAGCAGCAAGGAATCTCCAGTCATTACCCTGAGACACCACTGTACTGTATGAAGTCAACAAAACCACAGGAGATGAGAACTACAGTGCCAGCTGCAGTGCTGTGGGACCAGCTGGAGGTAAATCACTGAAAACAAATGATGCTATAAAATCAGTGCATCAGGAAAACTCAGCCCTCATGTCTCTTTTAGAGTCTCAAGGTTCCAAGAGGAACGGTACCAAAAAATGCAATAGAAACATTTTCATCTGTACATTCAAATGATGTCTCCCCTCCCAGTCTGAATGCAAGCTCAAATCCAGCCAGAAGTGGATGGAAGGCTTCATACCACCGGGAACATGGAGGCATCACCCAGTGCAAAGAATATGCTGCTTCCTCAGAAAGCACACATGCCATCAAATTCAAAGGAGCAAGAAACGTGGCACGAAAATGAATTAAAGCAGAGGAAAGAAAACAGAGGCAAAAAGAGTCCTTCTGCTAAAGGACAATCAGGATAAGAACCAGACACAGAAAAGATCTAGACCCACTCTGTTCACCTGCTCATTGCCATCAGTGGTAAGGAAAAAAAGTCCTCTTTTCGAAACCTTCTGGAAAAGTTGATTTCTCAAGCCAGCAGAGAACAAGCCAGAACATGGAGCTTTGGTCCAAAGGCAGGAGGGAAGGGGGCTGAATTGCAAATAACTGGAAATTTCTACATTTTTCCTTGTCTGCAAAGGAGAAAACGTTATGTACTCCCTTATAACATCCTCAGTCTCTACCAATGTTTCAGCCCTCCCGGGCAGAGGTCCCACACCGTAACCACCTACTACAGACAAGGCATTCTTCTGCTCATGGTTAGCAGACATGGGCAGTGTGAAAAGTGAGGCAGGGAAGTAGACATGCTACAAGGTAGCAAATGCCAAACCACTAGGATCTCCATCTACATCAGTTGATACTGCAGAGTCAAGGACAGTAAAACAGAAGAGCAACACCTGCACAGACTGTTCTTCCAACTGACTGGACAAGGCTCATTTCCTTTTCCTACTTTAAGCTACTAAAACAAATCAATCCTCCTTTCACAAAAAAGAGCTTTGCTTACCCCACACAGCATGGTGCCACCCAATGGAAGAAACGCTTGTACTGAGATTCAAGCATGTGCTTAACTCCTGGCTGGATCAGCCCTTTCAACCACACATCCTTCTGAGCCATGGATTTGCATTCTTACATATCTTTAAAATTTTCCAGGATGTGTGTAATTCATCATTCTGCCTGTGATAAAGGATGGCAACACCCTGCTTGTTCTTGCTCTCATTACACCGCAGAAAACAAAAATATAGATTTCTCAACAGCAAAGTGGAAGACACCAATATCCCTTCCCCCCTCTGTTAATTTAGCTGTAGCATATCATTACCAGGCTTGAATCAGAAAAAGGGAAAAAGACTCAAAGGGAGAAGGAGCATATTGGAGAAAAAGGATACTTACTGCAACAGAGACAAACAAAAAAATCCATTTGCAAATCACATATGGAAAGAACATTTGTATTAAATATGATCTGAGAAGAACTGACTAGGATAAATCCATGTGCCGTTCCAGGTATTTCAGCCTATATATGGAAAACACACACTACTCTGACTTTATGAAGGGCTTATCAGTATTTATCAGTACTGTTTATACACACTTTCTTGGTTCATTTTAGACCTATTGCTTGTACTGTACACACACTATAAATACAAAATGCATAGCAGCACATTCATGTGTCACAGAAATAAGATTTTAAACCCACGGACTTGAGCGTTCACTGATTTTAAAAGACAACAGCTCCCTATTTTTTATCACATTTCTAAATTATTTATGGGCTGTGTATCCCTCCAGACAAATGAATACTAATAAATTACGTTCCGCCTCTAGCCAGGCACTTCAACTTATCTCCACCCTCCCACCTCCTCGTCACATGAAATAAAGATGAAGCACTGCACAACGTCAGTCCTATTGCAGATCCATTCAGCAGCTGCCTCTACCTGCAACAACAGAATAGATGTGTCAAGATCTTCATCAGCCTCCACTGTTCAAAGTGGTAACTTTTGCTGCAGCAGACTCAGACAGCCCCCGAGCGGGTGTTGGTGAATACATACCCTACACAGCCAGCATTATGCTAGACTGCATCCAGATTCTTTCTCCTGATGGGATTGCTCTCTTTCCTAACTGACTTTACGCCTGGACAAGCGATTTTGGCTGCATCTGTGGACTACGATACATTTAGGGAACAGCACAGTGTGTTCCATGACCTGGCTGCTCCCCAGCCATGTGCCCGCAGGAATGCTGCCTGGAGTATTAAGGCCACTGCATGTGCTTGAGCACACACATCCCATTTCTAATCTGCTTCATTACCCTTTTCCCAGCAAGCTTGCCAGAGTTAATTTAATGCATTTAAGGACTGAAGACCAGTCTCGCCTCCCTGCAGTGCTATTAAACATGTTACACGCACAGAATTTGGCCATATTCCATCTATGGGGTTTCCTCTAAAGTCTACTTCTGACAATAGCTGAGCTCATGCTTAATCAGTATGAGAACAGTGCTCCATCCAACACAGCCCACCACCACTATGGAGAGCCACCACACCCCCACACTGACCCTTGCACATCCCCATCCCACCCCTACAACAGCACAGGAGCTGGATCTTTTCCAAGTGTCCTCATCTGATACTCACAAAATATAGAACTACAGAAGATAATAGTCTTTCCTATATTCAGGCTCTATGGTCCTGGGCAGCTTAACACAACCTTCCTCTACAGCTACAGAATGGCACTCGTAGTCCTTGGGCAGGACGTAGCACCAAGGAGACACAGGAATCAGTAGAGGCAAGACAAATACTTTCCAGTTTCTTCCTTAGCAAACTGCAACAAGAGTCCCCTGAGCTTCGGGACTTTCATCTTCAGCTTCAAATCCCCATAGAAAAAAGGTTTTTTTCCTTTCCAAAGGCGACTTCCAACTTCATCAATGTGTAGACAGGATCTAATGAGCAGTAGGTCTAGGATGAACTCCACAGCTTTGAGAGGGAGAGGGGGGAGAGTCTGCATTCAGAACCACACCTGGAGGTGCCCCTGCAGTGCAGTCTCATCCCTATTTACAAAAAGGTTTCCCTCAGCCCATTCAGAAGTACCTGTACTGTGCTTTCTACCAGTACCATATAAACTAAGAACCTTTAAAGTTCAGATACAAATCACTTCTTTACTGATCTGCCCAATTAAAAAATAAAGAACGATAAGTTGCGAAATTCATCTTGTCACCAGCCTAATTGCTACTCCAAGGCTTCAAATTATGGCAGAAAAAATGAGGAACAAAACTGAACTGTTTATAGCTTGTTTGGATTCTGGTTTACAAAGTACAGCATTATCTTTTTGCAATGTGTGAGGAAATGCAGTTGCACTGTGGACCTCTACATCAAAAAACCCTCCTTTAATTAATTATTTGAGTATTAAACCAGCAAGAAAAGAATTACTGTAGTTATTTCAGAGCTGATTATTGCCTTCATAATCTGTCTGCAAAGGTTAATATTAATTTGCCAAAAATATTGGTTCATTTTCCTACAGAATTACTGGTATATTAGGATTTAGGATTAGGATACTGGGATACTACAATTATTAGGATACCTAGAGGTATCCTAATGAAAACAGAACTTCTTGAGATCATCTTTCTAAGGAGGGACTGGTGAAGGATTGATGAGTAAAGCAGGAAGGAAAGGCGGCAATTTAAGTAAGTGTGAGGGTGTCTATAGACAGGGACTTAAGGACAGAGAAAGATTAAATGAGAAACCCAGTGTCAGAGGAAACAAACAAACAAATAAAATCGACAAAACTAGGAGTAGACTACAAGCCTTTCAAGCTTAATTACAGTACTTCAGGCACCCTTGGTTTAAAGTTCACTCATTCACCTTTCTTTACTGCAAAAGTCAACCATAGGTACCAGAAATGAAATCCCACCTACCAAGCGAGCAATCAAGGTTACATTTTTAAAGTTAACTCTGCCCCTCTCTTCTTTCCCCCTTGTTTCCAAGTTCCCATCTCAGCGCTGTCAGTAGTTGTCAGCACATCATACGAGAAACTCATTTGAACATACAATATAACCTGACAGGCAATACATCAGGAAACCTAGATGTGACAACGGCAAATTCCACCAGATGGTCCTGGATCATATCCATCCATTAAAAAAAAAAAATCTGAAAGAAAAAAAATGCAACACAAAAAAGCAGAATTTCTGAAGAAGAGAAAAAAAATCTGGTATATGCACTGTTTCACCCTTGTCTTTTCTGTGTTGGAAAAGGAGACACACAATACCTCCACCTCTTGTCCTCACCAGCTCATCCCATCATTAATATCAATATGTGTATTTCATCCTCTTACTCTAAAAAAAGGATTCTAAAGAAAGATGCCACTCCATTGAAAGGCAGTATTGTACTAGTAATAATGGCGTTTTCTAACTGAGAAAGCTCTCTCAATGACTCTGGAGCCTAGCCTTGCTTCAGCATCAACATGGTCTCCAGGTACACCAAACCCAAGCAGTTAGCCCAAGGAGTCGCTGTGAACTTGGAGCACTCTCAAGGCTCCTTGTTGCCACCCTTTCCATCTCCCTGTTGCTCTCGTAGGCAGCACAGATTCTATTTGAATCTATTCTATTTGTAGGCTGCCTACAAAGCTCATTAGCCCTTCTGGGAGTGACTGTGCGTTGCCTTGTTTGCTGTCTGCCACACAGCCCTTTAAAGGCACCTGCAGGTCAAACACTGACTGTCCAGGCATCACCTCAATGCAGGTAAATGCCTTTGATATACATGAAGCTCAAACCACCTTCCAGCAGGTAGACAGCACTACCTGCTCCTGATTCCGGCCTCACACCCCAACAAACACTGTGCTGAGGCAGCCACAAGGTCAGGACTATGTGCCACCCTCTGGGAGGTCAGTACAGTCCCACAGCACAAAGGACCAAGGTGAGAGGTGGCTCTGAGGTTAGTTCACTGCCAGGAAAACACCGAACCTGTCACTGTTCTTCAGTGAGCGTCACCAGCCAGGCCACAGTAGCAGCTCAGAGGAGACAAAAGTGACAGCCCTATGAAAGATAAATCAAGCCTGCAAAGGCTGTCACTGCTCAAGCAAGGCCTTCAGGGACATCATTCCTTTCTCCTGCTCTGCCCTTACCTTCAACAGCTGGGTGTAGGGGGTACATGTTTTGCTCTGTGAAAAGTAATTCTGTGTAACTGGAAAAAAACACTGTGTATCCTTGTCCTCCCTATTATACATGCTCCGAAGTAAAAGGTATTTAGTCAAATCTATTTTAAATTGGTACAGGAAGTAGATGTGAATCTGAATGCATAAAGAGAATGAATCATAGAACCTTCCACTTGGAAAAGACCTTTGAGATCATCGAGTCCAACCGCATCCATCATCCACTAAACCATGTCCCTCAAAAACTCATCTATCCGTTTTTTAAACACCTCCAGGTATGGTGACTCAACCACCCCCCTGGGCAGCTGTTCCAGTACCTGACCACCCTTCCAGTGAAGAAATTCTTCCTAATATCCAGTCTGAACCTCCCCTTGTGCAGCTTATGGCCATTTCCCCATGTTCTATCACCTATCGCTTGAGAGAAGGGATCAACATTTGCTCTGCCACAGCCTCCTTTCAGGCAGCTGTAGACAGCGATGATGTCTCTCCTCAGCCTTCTCTTCTCCAAGCTAAACCACCCCAGTTCCCTCAGCTGCTTCTGTAGGACTTGTTCTCCAGCCCCTTCACCAGTCTCGTTGCCCTTCTCTGGACACGCTCCAAAACGTCAATGTCCTTGTAGTGAGGGGCCCAGAACCGAACACGGTACTCAAGATGTGGCCTCACCACTGCCAAGTACAGGGGAACAATCACCTCACTTGTCCTGCTGGCCACACTGTTTTTGATACAGGCCAAGATGCCATTGGCTCTCTTGGCCACCTGGGCACACTGCTGACTCAGTCAGTTGTCAATCAACACCCCCAGCTCCTTCTCCTCCAGGCTGCTCTCCAGCCATTCTTCCCCAAGCCTGTAACACTGCATGGGGTTGTTGTGACCAAAGTGTAGGACTCAGCATTTGGTCTTGTTAAACCTCATCCTGTTGGTCTCAGCCCATCCATTCAGCCTGTCCAGATCTCTTTGCAGAGCCTCCCTTCCTTCAAGCAGACCAACACTGCCACCCAGCTTGGTGTCATCTGCAAACTTGCTAAGGGTGCACTTGATCCCTTCGTGCAGATCATTAATAAAGTTATTGAACAGGACTGGACCCAGCACTGAACCCTGGGGAACAGTCAGTATCCTGAAGACAGTCAGTAACACGCTTTTATTTTACCAAACACTTAACAGGACAGAATAGTGCTTCAAAGTTCTCTGGAAATCTGAGAACTTCTTTGAATACAAAGCTGTGACTGTGGTGGAAAGCAGATCTACTCCCTGCCAGTGCACAAGCTGCACTTGACAGCTTAGGACTGAAGAAATCTCTCTTCAGGCCACTGTGACAAAATCAGTTTCCACTAGGAAACTGGATTGAGCCTTTAACAAAGGAGTATTTCTGTATATTATAAATACCTACCTTTCCTCCCCTAAGGAAAGCAGGGTGCACCACACATGGTGTTGCTAGCTGATCAAGGGAGGTGACTGTCCCACTCTGCTTCACACTGGTGTGGCCCCACCCAAGTCCTCTGTGCAGTTTTGGATGACACAGTATAAAAAGGATGTAAAGTTACTGGAGAGTGTCCAGAGGAGGCCACAAAGCTGGTGAAGGGTTTAGAGGGGAAGCCATACAAGGAGCGGCTGAAGTCACTTGGTTTGTTCATCCTGAAGAAGAGGAGACTGAGGGGAGACCTCATCAAAGTCTACAGCTTCCTCACAAGGTGAGGAGGAGGAGCAGGCACTGATCTCTTGTCTCTGGTGACCAATGACAGAACCCAAGCGAAAGGCAGGAATATGTGCCAGGAGAGGTTTAGACTGGAGATTGGGAAAAGGTTCTTCACCCAGGGGGTGGTAGAGCAACCCCAAGGAAGCAGTCATGGTGCCAAACCTGACAATATTCAAGAAGCATTTGGAAAATGCTCTCAGGCACACGGTGTGAATGCTGTGCAGGGACAGGAATTGGACTTGATGATCTTTATGGATCCCTTCCAACTCAGGAAGTTCTATGATTCTATGATTTCCTGAGTGAGGGGGAATACTCCAGCGCACTGGTGGAGAACTGGGCTGCAGTCATGCTTCAGAAACTGTGAGTGGACTGGGCTCCAGAGATTACTAATGAAAAGGGGTTTTTTAGCAGTGGCTGGTGGCTACTCGCTGACTTCTGAAGCAACAGTTTATTGGCTCCATCCAATCCATTTTACAATTATCACCTTTAGCACAGAGAGGAAGCTACTTTTACATTATGGACCTGAGAACAAAAGGCTTACAAAAAAAAGTCAATTCTATCCTCCTCCTCAAACTTCAACAAGGAAGATCCATTTTTTTTTACTCTGCCTTTATCATTTTAAATTGGAGGAAAAGTTAGTGACATTTTCAAGTTTGTGCCCCAGTGGAGTTTCAAATGCTGCAGAGGAACATAATTACATTTACAGACACTTTTGACTGGAACTTAAATGTTGTGACAGCACTTAATAGTCTCTTAAAGATAAGAAAAAGGCATTTAGCTCAAAATCTATGTTGTGATTAAACTTAAAATGGACATCACTTTTTTAGTGGAGGGCCTTTTGGCACCTAAAAGTTTTTCTATAGTAGACCAGGATTTTTCAAAACATCAACTTTCTACAGGGATAAAAACAAGCAACTTAATATTTAATTGTTCTCAGCAGAAATACTGTAAAGCAGAAGGCGTAAGAATGATAAGTATTTAACAAAATTGGTAAAATGTCACCTCCTCCCATTTTGATATTTAATTACATCTCATTAGAAAAGCAAAAATACTGCAAATCAAAGTCCAAGAATCAGCTGTTTACTTTATGTATTTATAGGCACTTATATAGTGCTCATCACCATAGCAACCAGGAACCTTTTTTTCTTCTTATTCAAAGGAAAAGTTGTAATTTTGAAATGTGATCCTTTGATGTTACAGTGCAAATAGGTACTTACGTCCTATGCTGCAAACACTTAGGAAGTACATGAATAGACCCAAGTTAAAGGTACACAGCGAAAGAGAGAGGAACAGAAAAAGGAAAGCAACCCAGAAGCAAGTGAGAAAGAGAGAATGAAGGAAAGAGTAAAGAGCTTCCCTGGGAAAATTCGCAGTGCCCTGGGTCCTGCAATAAGCCCTGATCTCCCTGGTGCTTTTATTCTTGCAATAGAAAACAGCGGTTCATGGAGCACAGTTCAATTAATCAAGAGTGATCGACAAGTTCTCAATTTATGCTGAGGACACTGGTGCATATTCTTGAGCAAGGATTTCTCAGAGGACAGTAGCTTAGGAATGAGGCCGCAGAGGTCTGCCTCTCCTTTGAGAGCAGAGAAGTCAGGAGCCTCACTTTGACTACTACTCTCTTCTGATCCCCCAGCAATTATCAATTATCAAATTCCCACAGAATTAACAGACCTTTTGAAAAATGCCATCTGCCCACAAAACATCAAAGAAAATAGTAAATTAGAATATTGCTCCTGCATACAACAAATTACCAGGTATGTCATTTGCAGTTTCCCCACCATACTCTCAGTTTGCACAAGCACACACCTACTTTTCAGACCCTCAAAAGAGATTGAAATTGTTTTTGGACTATTTCAGCCAATTGCTTCCCACCATGATATAGATTATACACATACACGCACAATGTAGTTCTTCAAATCCTTTTTAAATGCTAATGACATTCTAATTAGGACTAGAAGAAAAAAAATGAAGAGATCTTTGGCCTGTTGTCACTTTGTTATATAAGAGATCTTATGATAAAGATTTCCTCTAGACACGGGTATATGAACTTATTACCTTCAACTTTGCAATTACTTTGATCTTTTTCACCAACCAATACTGTCCAAAATAGTTAAATAAGGAGTGTTCAGTTCTTCCTAAACCAAACACATAAATCTTTACACAAGACTGGTGGTTATTTTGTAGTCTTTTTTTAAACTGTATTCTAAATAGGGCAGAAGCTGCATGTATGACAGCAGGAAAAGTGACAAGTTCCTTATCTGAAAAAGCACCAGCAGGCACTGTCACCGGAGCAGACCAGCTCTTTTAAAGCGGACTGATGAAGCTATTTTTAAAAACACCTAATAACATCACAGAGGAGAATCTGATCTCTGCAAAGGTGAGCCACGCAGCTCGATACTCCTGGGAGGCAGCTAATGAAACTGAAGCTTGTCAGACACAGACTGCATCCAGTAATTGGCTTTGAAAACTCGCAGTTTAAATTCCACCACGCTGTGTTCAATGCCCTGCTCACAGCTTGCTCCAAATGCAGGCAGAACCCAGGGCTGCCTCGCATGACCAAAAAGTGAGTGGTAGCCTTTCCACTGCCTATGCTGCAAGGCTCAGTCTGCATACTTGGAGGGCAGGGAGAGAAACCTACTTTCTTCTAGCACCTCACACCTACCAGTCACTTCCAGGACAGAGAGGGACAGCTGCAGGGGGAAGAAGGCGGCAGAATGGTGTCAGAGCAGGCAGCGTACGGATGGAGGAGGAGGGAACACATCCTACCACAGAAGGTGAAGGAAAGGGGTGAAGACCTAAAAGGAGAAGGAATCTCATGTCATGTATTCATCCAGCACAGCAGAACTACTGAGAGTGCTAACCCTCAGTCAGTGCTCTGTGCCAACCGTGCAAAGTCCCTTAGGAACAGCCACTGGCTTCCCCAGAAAGACAGGCAGCAAAACAGGGGAAGCATCATCCATTTGCCCTTAAACTCCACTTCCCTTCCTAGCCGACTCCTCTCTGAGCTTTACAGACCCACAGACCTATTCAATCCCTCAATCTGAACCACAAAACTGAATTCCACAACCATTCTGGATAACAGCCAAATTAATTATTGTCCTACAGCGTGACAAGGCAAAATTTTGTCTGTACGACTAAGAACCTCCGATCTGGTTCTAGCTCTGTGGTTGAACGCTCTCCTTTGCGCCTGCTTTTTCATGATTCTTCCTGCCTCCCACTACTTCCTAGAAAAAAATCTTTCCTTCACAGCCTAGATACGCTCTGGTAGGAAAAGCCATTTTAAAAGAGAGCAGGTTCTTCTGCTGAGAGAAGTCATCTGTGCCTCTGTTTATTTGAAGAAAAGGACAGTTTTACTAGTGGAGTATCTCTAAGCCTCTATGTTTTAAAATACCTCCTAAAGACCTTGCTGTGTTAGAGCACAGGCCAGATATAAATCTGTTAAAAACTCTGGGGAACAGTAACTGGATATAGGCTGCTGTCATACAGAACTGTTTAAACAAGAGCACTTACCAAAGACTTTAAAGCAACAATTTTTTAGGAGAAGGGGGTGAGAATAAGGGGAATGAGAATATCCAATTTTCAGATGATTGAAGCAAACCTCAGAAAAATCACAGCAAGATGTGACTCAGGAGATAGGAAATTTAACTGGAAAAAGATTTCCATATAGTCAATCCATTCTGCACATTGCTTAATACAGAATGGGCTCTAGGTAATTAGTCCCAAGACATTAACCAGGTACCTAAAGTGCATGTTCATGGCGCGCTTCACAAGTGTTGGAGGCTGAACTCCAGCTTTGATGACAGCTAATTAAAACACAAAAGTGAGACTCCAAGTAAAACTGCCACCTTGCAATCATAAACTGTTCAAAATGCACTCTTGCAGAAAAGCAAACTGCAGAGCAGGTTTCCTGTATCAAGTTCACGCATTTGGTATCTACCACATTTTTGAAAATTACATTGCAAAATAAACACTCTTACAGCTGATGTGCTTAGCATACGTCGGGTTTGCTTGGGGGACAAGGTCCTCCCAGAGAATAAGAGCTCTTCTGGTTCTCACAGAAGTCAAAGCTTGAGCTAACAAGCCAATCTACCAGTTCAAGTGTTTTGAGATTGCTACTAAAAGGAGCCGTTACTGTTTTATTACCAAAGTCAACATATTCTCCTGACTCAGCAGTCACCATTTAAAAGTCAGCATTTGTCAATAGTTATCCAACTATGGTGCTGGTGTGAAAACACCAATATGTTCCCTTGCCTTTACCAGTTGTTCAAATACAGTCATTATTGTCATCACCAGAGAAGAGTGTGCCTCTTCGCTCTTTTTTTTTTTCCAAAGCAGCAGCCATTAATAGCGATCTTATCACTCTCTACAACTACCTGAAAGGAGGTTGTAGTGAGGTGGGGGTTGGTCTCTTCTCCCAATTAATAAGCAACAGGACGAGAGGAAGTGGTTTCAAGATGCACTAGGGCAGGTTCATGTTAGATACTAAGAAAAATTTCTTCACTGAAAGTGTTAATCGGCACTGGCCCAGCTGCCCAGGGAAGTGGTGGACTCATCATCCCTGGATGTGTTTAAAAGACAGGCAGACAAGGTGTTCAGGTTTAATAGTGGACAGGTACAGTTGGACTCGATGATCAAAAGGTCTTTTCCAACCAAGCAATTCTATGATTCTATTAATAACCCACTTAAACACTGGGTTAATTGAGAGAAGTGGAAGGTAGCAAGGGGATACAAGCAGACCGGTAAGCCTGACCTCAGAACCTGCATGTGCAACGCACCCAGAGCTGACACACTCTGGAGAAACTTTTCTACCATGCTTAGTCAGCACACAACAATTAAAAAGGGGCAGGATGCAATAAATTCAGTATCCGTACCCACTGGGGCCAAATTCACAGGGACTGCTAAGCTTCCAAAGCTGAAGCCAGGTGTCATGAGGGGGTTCTCAAAGCACTCAGCCATTAAGAAAAACTACCAGGAGAACATAATTACATGTTCACTTGCCCCGCTAGGCTCCAAAATCCACAGTGCCTTTGACCTCTGGGGAGGTTATTAGAGTTTTAATTGAAAACCTCCACTTTTCCTCCCCAGCTTTGAAAAAAGAGAGGCTTCCATGTCCAGCAGAGCGCTCAGTGCAGTCCTAGGGGGTGTGTGTGTGTGTGGGTTGTGTGTGGATGTCCACGGGTTATTCCACACACCCTCTCCTCTCCATGGGGTATTCCCCCCCCATCATGGGTTATTCTTCCTCTCCCCCCCACGGGGTATCATGGGTCATTCCGCCTCCCCCCCTCAAGGGTTACCATGGACTAGTTATCCCACCCACCATGGGTTACCATGGACTAGTTATCTCCCCCAATGGGTTATCATGGGCTAGTTATTCCCCCCCATGGGTCACCATGGGCTAGTTACCCCACATACCATGGGGTAGTTCATCCCCCCCCCCCCCCCGCATGGGTTATCTCCCTCCACGGGTTATTCCTCCCCTGCCCCGGGCTATTTCCCCCCCGCCCCCCGCAAGGTTACTTTCCCCTCCCCCGCCATGGGTTATTTCTCCCCTCTACTCTACGACTTATTCCGCCCCCCTGCCCGCCCCGTGCCTCCCCACTGTGCATCCCCCGCTGATCACCAGAGCCCTCGCCCCGGTCCCCGCCGCCTCCCATTCACTCACTTTTCCCGCTCCTCCCCGGTCCCCTCGGCTGCCCCACAGCCGCCCCCCGCTGCCTCACCTGCCGCCTCGCGGCGCCAATCAATGGCAGCAGCCGCCACCTCCTCCCCCTCCCCGCCCGCAGCGGGCGGCACCGCCTCCTCCTCCTCCTCCTCCTCCTCCTCCTCCTCCTCCTCCTCCTCCTCCTCCTCCTCCCCTTCCTCGCAGGCAGCGGTCGCTGCGCCGGGAAACCGCGGGGAGGGCGGCGGTGAATGGGGCGGGGCCGCCTCTCCCGCGCGCGCGGCGGCGGCGGAGGGCGGTGATTGGGAGGGGAGGGGCTGCCTCTCCCCCGGCGGCGGCGGTGAATGGGGCGGGAGGGGGCGGGGCCGCCTGTCGCGCGGAGAGGGCGGTGATTGGGCGGGGGGCGTGGCCAATCGACACGCGTGCTCAGTCGCAAAAGGCATTCTGGGAGTTGTAGTTTTCTGGGGCTCCGGGGTGCAATGGCCCCCTCATCATAGATCCCTCGTAGAATGGTTTGGGTTGCAAGGAACCTTGAAGTGATGCCGTAAAAAGCCGGCAAATAAACTCTATAAGACTACTTTTGGAGTCTTAGAAAGCAAATATCCTTTCTTTCAGCGCTGGACGCATGAGGGCATGGTTTCCATCAATCCTGCGTAACGAGACAGGAGCTGAGGAGAGAATATATGTTTCCAATTTACATGCGTGGGAACAGCACTATTTGAAAATAAAAAGCATGCTATCGAGAAAACTTTCAATCTGTATAACTTTCAAAAAATACAGTTACTTAAATGAATTTAACTCTACTTTAGCTTAAATCAAAATGTTGCACTTTTTGTAATAATACCTACTTCTTGTATCAAAAGACCATCCAATTCCAACCACCTGCCATGGGCAAGGACACCTCATACCCAGACCAGGCTGGGTCAAGGCCCCATACAGCCTGGACCTCAACACTTCCAGGGAGGGGGCATCCACAACTTCCCTGGGCAACCTGTTCCCCCAATGGGGTTTTTAGTATAGACCTCATATCTCAGACTGATGGTTCCCCCCCCACAGCTTTCTCCC